>OY756963.1:0-2428750 GCA_963580455.1 Euonymus europaeus | reverse complement strand
GGGTCATAAATGTGCATTTGGTTAAAAATATGTGACTCAATATGTTCACATCCATGCTCATAATTTTGGGGAAAACAACATCCCAAAGTTGAGAAGGGAAGTTGTTTTCCATTTTTAAAGTCTTAAAATTGAGTTGATTATATAACATTTTCAACTTACTATTTTTATTTTTCATTCCCAAAACCCTAAAACCCTAAACCCTAAACCCTAAACCCTAAACCCTAAACCCTAAATAAATAATATGATGAAACGGAGTTTTTTCTAGAACTAGCATTATGGAACAAAATATTTCTGACTTTAGCACTTGTTTCATACTATTTCTCAAAATAGCACTCCAAGCCAAACCTTTTCAGCTTCGGTGCTAAAATACCACTTTGAGATCTAAAATACCACCTGTAAAGCTATTTTCAAAACCGGATTGGTTTACTGTGCAATGTGTTCCTACTTTAACAATTAAAAATTATCATTACAAAAACACTTGAACAATTAAATATTATCATTAAAAATACAAAAGCTCTAACGAAATACAAATAAATATTAGCCAATTACTTAAAAAGCCATAAAGGCACACGAACTACATTGGAATCAAAACAGGGCAAACATTCCGGTGCACATTTGTTCAACAAAATATTGGCATTGTTTAGCCACATAATTTGAACAAAACAAAACAAACTTACAGATGATCTTCCAAGCCAAACTTCATTGGTTTTTAGCAGGACATTTTTGCCTATTATGCCCCACATTTTTACAAAAGCCACAAGTCACTGATCTTTTTTCACAGCTCCCCAGCATCAATCTCATTATGTATGCGAGTTGTTTGCGGACGGCCCTTTTTATTTCTTCTCAATGTCTCATCCGGAATGAGTGTTGGGCCATTATAGATGGGCCACTGATTGCGATCTCGAATAGGATGAAATAATGGACTCCAAGTGCGCATATAACTCTCCATGGAGTAAAACGGGTCAATATATGGCGTGTAATCAATATTACGCAAAGCACATGCAGCCATAACGTGTGAACAAGGATAATGAAATAATCTCCACTTATTGCATGTACAAGACCTCTCACCTAGGTCGACAATTTGCACGCATCCACCTCGAGCTTGATTCATGGATCTTGATCGGGATGTATGCACTTCAAACACTCCGGGCCTATGATGATACATAATCACCTCATGTCCAACAGCTTTCACCTTTAAGCCTTCGACTTTTGCATCAATAAAAGTTGTCCATAATGCACCAGCAGACACTCGTATTTCACCTTTCTCACGCCTATCCGAGAAATATTTATTAACCCTGTAAAAAGTGAGTTGCACCAAAGCTGTAATAGGCAATCCACGACATCCTTTCAAGAGAGCATTAGTAATTTCTACCATATTCGATGTCATGTTGTCCCACCTTCGCCCTCCATCGTGAAGTAGTGTCCAAGACTCAAGGGATAAGTCATCAATCCATTTCTTCACATTTGCATCGTCAAGTCTTTCAATCCTAGCCATTTTTTTATGGAACTTGTGCTGCTATCTTGCTATGGCTATTTCACCCAGTAATTTCTTCAGGCCTTGATTTTTAAATTTGGTATTGAAATTACTAACAAGGTGCCTCACGCAATATCGATGATATGCCACTGGTTCCGCCCAACCAATGTACTGATTTTTCATTGCATTGACTATACCAATATGTCGATCTGATACGACACATAAACCGACACAATCAGTCACTTTCTCTCGAAGGCAAGCCATAAACCAACCCCAACTGTCATTTGATTCAGCTTCAGTAATCGCAAATGCAAGTGGAAATAACTGCCCAGTAGCATCTATTGCAACAGCTACTAGAAGCTTTCCTTTATATTTTCCATACAAATGCGTACCATCGACACATATAACTGGCCTGCAATATTTAAAACCCTCAATCGATGGCCCAAATGCCTAGAACACACGTTGGAATTTGAGCACAGATGAAATGTTAGTTGGGGCCGTATTCCACACAATAGTTGTTCCCGGGTTAGCTCTATGCATCTCTTCCATGAATGCTGGCAACACTTTATAAGAATCCTCCCAATCACCGAACAATAGCACCATTGCATGCTGTTTTGCATACCATGCTTTCTTGTAAGAAATGGTGTAGTTATACTGCTCTTTAATCACGGCAACAATTGCATTAATAGTTACGGATATATCGGCTTTCACAACATCCTTAATAGCATAAGCAACAAAATTGGAATCAAGTTGTCGATGATCCTGACTTAAGATCGGATTGCAACAAGTATGAGGACCTTCGTATACAACAATCTTGAAGTAATCACAATCACTCGGAACTGAAGCTGTCAACTTCCATTTGCATCCAGTCAATTGCTTACAACTCAGTCTCAACCTTGTGGTGTTGGAGTGCTCAACTCGGAAGTGCGTATGGGTACGAAAATGGTATAACTTGACTGCATTTAAAAGCTCCGCCTTACTTGCAAACTGTAAGCCAACATAAAATTCTCCACTAATATTCTGCCCAGCTTGATTCGAAGAAACCCATTGACATACCACAGCAATATTTGCACTACTAATATCCTTGAATTCAGGGGCAGGAGGCTGCAACCAAGAACTGGAATTGCCATAACTGAAATTCTGCTCACCAAGATCAACAGCACCCTCATTGCCATCATCACCAAGGTCATCACTGAATTCCTCATTAAGATCTTCATCAAACCAAGTATCATAAGTAATTTCATTTAAATTCTCCTCTGCTACTATCTCGGGAATCAAATTGAGATCGACATTCATATCCCTACTTGTACACTGCAATGCCAGATTAAAATACAAATTATCATAAGACAACATTGAAATTTTTTCTAAGCAGTAAGACCCCACCATAAATTATTGAACACTGCAATGACAGATTAAAATACCAATTATTCTAAGACAATGTTGGAATTTTCCCTTCGCAGTAAGACCCCACTAAAAATACCAATTATTATAAGACCCCACCAAAAATTCAATCAAGACAAATTACACAAAAATTTCCCACTAAAAATACCAATTATTATAAGACCCCACCAAAAATTCAATCAAGACAAATTACACAAAAAGTTCGTATGTGAACAAGCAGAAAAGCCAAAAGTTCCATAAAGACAAAATTCAAAAATTCCATAAAACCATCTAATCTTTTCTGGTATTCCTGCATATCAGAGTAACGAAAGAAGAGAAGAGATGTCAAGCACGCTTGTATACGCATACAAGAAAGCAAAAATCAAGGCCAGGCATACCGTTTCCATGTTGTCGCTACTGTTCATGTCGATCTCTGTCGTAAACCCTAGGTTTCGTCGCCAAAATAGAATCTACTAGTGAGAGGGAATCAACGGTGAGATTAGGGTCATGTGAGAGAAACGGCCGGTGGGGGGGGTTGGAAGAGAAAGATTCCACTGGTGGGGTAACGTGATAGAGGATCGGACGATTAGGTAAGGGGGAGAGATTGGGAAGTGGGGTATGGTGGAGAGAGAACTGAGCGGTGGGGCAGTGGAGTAGCTGGTGGTATTTTAGATCTCAAAGTCATATTTTAGCACCGAAGCTGAAATGGTTTGGCTTGGAGTGCTATTTTGAGAAATAGTATAAAACAAGTGCTAAAGTCAGAAATATTTTGTTCCATAATGCTAGTTCTAGAAAAAACTCGATGAAACGGGTAATAAGTAACTTTATGCACCCATCTGTGAACTGTGACAGAGGGAATCACCTTCAAGAACGATTTCCTGTCAACCCCACAAGCCCATTCCTTGGTTTTTCTTACCTAAAGAGTACTATATTTTCCATATCTTATAATCTAAATCATAAAAATCCATAAACAAAAGGTTCTATGCCAAATCAAAGGGGGACTCAACTGGAAGCAGACAGCAATGTCCCACACCAATGCATGCATTGCATATTACAGGAAAGAAAAAAGAGAGTATAATAAGTTAACATTTAAATCTACAACCACCCTCATCACTTGAGTTGTATTACAGATCACAACAGATAATCCAGAGTAGTCTGCTATGGACTAGGTAAAAAATACCCCCAGGTGATAGTCAAGCACACAAAGTACTCCAACAGTCCAATTACTCAAAAGTTCTCCATAAGCAATTGCAACACCAACAAGACGGCAAGACAGAAAAACACTCATGCCCCCTTTCAGTTTCTCTACGAGCAAAATTTACTTTCCAACAAGTCTGAAGGTGATAAAACAAAATATCTAAAGAGGTTAATGTAAACTACATTGTTGCAACTTTTTAGGAGTATAATATAAGTTCAACATATTCATACCTACAATATAGACATGTAACCAGGGAATGGTTAAAGGGTAAATGACTACAGACTGGAAGCTCCTGTGACATCAACGTAATTGCAATTTGTGCATATGCCTCAATGTAGTTCCAGTCTTCTAGAGCATCATTCTGATTCATAATGCCGCACTTGGTTCAGGCTGCATTTTACAAAATTGGCTTCACAATCGCCCTTTGAAAACACATGCACATCGTCTTCCCTTGAGCTGTCACTGAAAAGCCCATTTCGAACTACATGAATCAATATAAAACTATGCGCAACTCATCGATAAGGAAACTTCAATTAGTGTCAATATCAGACAAGACTAAAACCGAACAAAACCATTTGAGTGATTGCATTGTCATATCTTAACACCAATTTTAGTAAGAATCTCCGCCTGGTGTTGCCTTTTGGTGATGCGGAATTCAACTCACAAAGATTATCCCAAAAAAATAATCCAAATCCCCATTATTCTTTTATCATAGAGATTTGAGACCAACTCTAATGAACTCAGAGCATACAGCAGCATCATGAAAACAACCACAACACATCAAGTGCTAATAAAACAACCCGAGCATGTCATCTGCTAATTAAATCCCCTCATCATTTCATCATCAAAAAATGATCATTCCAGCTATGTTATAATTCACTACGTATAACATGCACCTTGAGAAGATTTTGAACAACTTACTAACTCTAGTAAACTTAGAACATACAACAGGCATATAAAAAAGAGCTACAACATATTATGAGCCAATAACTACAAATACATCAATTATGCCTTCATCCTAACAAAAGACAATCTTGTTTTTGGCAAGTTGTAATTTACAATGCATAACATTATCTTCGGCAGATTTTTCTGTTGTATGCAAATTCAATAAAAGAAGTATTAAGTATAATCAGCAAGCAAATTTACCTTTTCTCCTCGTAACTCTTAATTCAGAATGAGTTCATCTCCAAACAGTAAGTCCTTCTCTTCACCAGCATCTTGGCCGCAGTCCCATAAGGCTCTTCAAAGGCAGTAGATATCCAGGACCCATCAGGCACTTCCTTCTTTGCCACGGATGGCTCACTAGGCCTAATGGCAACCAAAGTAGCCCCTTTCAATACAGTCCCATCAGGCAATTCCAAAAATGGCGCATACCAAAGCCGCATATTCAGAGCCGGGACTAGTGTCCTCTTTGAAGCAGAAGAAGCGGAAAGGGGTTTGACCCTCAATTCCTCAAGCTGCTCCCTATTCATGCACAGCACTCCTTGCCCATCAGCGTCCGTCAAAACCAAGCTATCAAGTGTTTTATGCTCAGCAATTATCGGCTGCAACAGATAATGCCTGGCAGAGGCAGCTATCAACGAGCTTATCGTCCAAACCACCCGCAGTTTCAGACCGCCATTGGTGTAGAAGGACTCTGGTATGTTCCCGTTATGGTCAGCTGGGGCACCATTAACTCCATCGCCATTGACACACAACCCATCAGACACATGGTCAATAGAATTATTCTTCCTGGCGGGTCCATTGTTAAAGACAGACGCAGCACCAAGAATCAAGCAATTATCAAGGGTAGATCCAAAATCAGCCCTCCATTTCAGCAAAACCCCATCATCAATCCCCAATTCCCCACTGGGTAGCTCGATGCGCAATAACCGAAGCTCATTGAAATTCTTCAAAACCTGTGTGGGGGAATGATGGGTCACGCCGCCCTGATCCATGCCCTCATCGTCCTCATTTCCGACAGCCAGAGACGAAGATGAAGACCCAGAGTTCGAAGAGAGCACCACACGCTTGGGGCCAAGGAACTGACCAAGCGCCTGCAGAGGCTTCACAATGCCGCCAAAGAGGATGCGGACAATGGATGAGAAGGGACCGGACGCGGCAGGGTTGCGGGACTTGTCCGCTGAGAAGGAGGTAGATGAGGAATCGTCATCGGAAATAACGCAATCCACCCTCACAACCACGTTGTCTACCTGAGGAACAAGGGAGTGGAATCGACGAGAAACAACGCAGCAGCGTCCAAGAGACTTCACATCCCCGATCATGTTGAAGACGAGGAGGAGAACTGCGTCCGGTAACCTATCGAAGTGATCGGTTGGCTCCGGATAGATTCGGAACGTCGGATCTGAACGCTGAAAAGACATCGTACAACTCCTCTACCAAAAGAGCACAAGATTCTAAAAAGAAACTAATGGTTCAGAGAACAAAGACGGAGGTGTTAAAAGGAGAAGGGAACCGGTGGATCTGTGAATGACAGAGCAATGTTAAGATAAACAGAAACCCTCACAAACTCCAGTTGGTGAGGCAAATAGGAGAGGTTTGCGGGTCGGCGCCGGCGGGGTTGCGGGCGAGGATACGAGGAATTATTGTGTGGTGGGGGGGGGGGGGTGTTGGGGACGGGGACGGGCGCGGGCGGGTCTAGGGCGAGAGGGAGAAAGAATGGAAGGAGGAAATAGATCCACGGTTTTGTCTTTGTCTCTACAGAGAAAAAAGACGATGATTATGATATTATCCGCGATTGTAACGGTGAAAGTTATTCAGTCAATAAAGTTAATTTATTTTGTTGATGTAATTATATTAAAAAGTATTTTTTATTAATGTGATTGTATTGAGATATGTATTTTGATGATCTGAATGATAATGTGACTTGACTTTTTATAATAAAGGTGAGACCTAGCCTTGATTTTTGGTATAAATCTGATGGGGATAGTATAAAGTATAGGAAAGTAGTTTGATTGGATAATGATTTTGTATTGAGAGATGTGTTTTGCTGATATGGCAGTATTGAAATATGTGTTATGCTGATTTGATTTTATTAAAAATTGTGTTTTTATGAGATATGTGGGACCCAAAAGCAAAATTGTTAGGTCATTAAATCTTTAACTATTGTTGTTGCCCTAATGCGAGTCAGACTCATATGATAGATAGGAGCAATACTGCATATCACACGACTTTTTAAAAACCAAAAAAAATAAACAAATAAAAAAAAAGACAATTTGAATCCTTCCTTTTGTTTTGAGGATAGGGGAACTGAGAGTCGAGACTTACATGAACTAGTGATATCCACACGGCAATTATTTTTTTGAAATGTGATTTTTTATTATATGTATAGTAATTTTTTTGAAAATTATACTTTTTACCAAAATTTTAAACATAAATGTACAGTGGTGCAAGATTTATAGACATAATATTTGTGAAGTTTGTTTATGATGATATTGATTTATATTTTTTATAAATATAATTTCATTTTAGATTATACATTTTGAAATATAAGTATTTTCATCAATATTTACATGATGTTAATTATCTTATGTATATACACACACACTTAAAGATAGTGGGATTTATAATGTTCTTAAAATGTGATTGATTGGTCTAGGTTTTTCCTAGAAGGTTGGCACTTCACATCTAGTATTGATTGTGGTTGCAACGAATGTCGATGGAGAAGGAAGTGCAAGCTTTGTTGAATGAAATGCTCCTGTCTAAAGCGGAGCGAGAGGAAATGGAGCTTCGGCCAGATCTGGCTTTTTTGCCATTTGAGAGATGTCATCGAAGTCTGCTTGCTAAGGTCTTAACAGGGAAGTATGTGAATATGAAGACACTTCGGGTTTCTTTGGGTAAAATCTGGAGTGATTCATCTCTTATTATCAGGGAGATTGAAAGTCGATTGTTTTTGCTTAAGTTTGTTGATGCTCAAAAGAGGGTCCGCTTTATGTCTATGTGTAACACCCCGAGTCGTGGGATAGTCTACGCGATAGGGCAAAGCGATATATGTGATAGTTATTATGATTTCTAGTGTATGCAATATTATCTGTTAAGTAGGATTGAAATATTTTATTAAATTTTATGTGACAATTAAAAATATTGGGTGCAAGGATTGTCGGAATTAGGGTTAAAACGAAATTCATATAAATCATGGGAAGTATAAAATTTAGTAGATAAATTAAAGGGCAGGATAGTAAATAGAATTAGGGGTGGAATGGTCAATTAATAAAAGAAATCAATAAATATATAAATACTGGCACGCAAACCAAGAAAACCCTAAAGCCATACCTATGGACGTTGACGACGGAGGGCGATTTTGGAATTTCGGTAACAAAATGCGGCAAGACTGGTGTCAAAGGGAGCGTCTCAGCGAGGGGATTCCGGTGACACCATTTCCGAACGGAACAACGACAGAATGAACCGTCAACAGAGGAGAAGAAGGCGCGATGTCGCGATGTTGAGGATTCGCCGTCTTCGTGCCACCTTTCAGGTACCTGGTACCACTGTTGTGTCATCAGATCACCAACTACTGAATTCGACCAACCGTGGGCTCCACCACCCCTCTACCGGCGGTGACCCGTGACAGTTAAGAATCGGGTCTTCTAGACCCGCAAATAGGGACAACTGGGTCGAGCTGACCCGGTTGGATTTTTAATTTAATTAATTAATGTAATTAGCTTTTTTTTTTGGAATATATGTAATTAGTTGTTTTAAGTTAATTAAATTAAGATAGTGGTATTAATAAATGAGTTGAATAAAAGATATTGATATTAATAAATGAATTAAGGACAATAGGATTAACAAAATATTGTGTATGTTGTATGGGTCTATTAGACCCGTTAGGAGTGACCACCGGGTCGACCTGTTCCGGTTAGATATTATTTAAATTAATTGTAATAAGTTATTTATTAAGTTAATGATATTAATAAAATAAATTGATTAAAAGATAATAATATTAATAAATGAATTAAAGATTGTGGGATTAACAAATAATTGTGGGTATTGTATGAGTTTCAGGAACTCATCTTTGTAATTAAATTATCGGGAATTAAGCGAGCACATCGGGTAAGTAATACTCAACTGTATTACGGAACAATGTAATTTATGGATTGTATGCGCTATTACCTGTGTTAATTGTTTGGCTATTAATAGCCATTTGATTGAAATCTTATGATGAGTTATATGTGAATTGTGTTATGAAAGGTTCATTTATGTTATAATTGTATAGAATGTGCTGTTTGTATACTATGATTGGATGACTGAACTGTTAATGTATTTCTGTGTGGAATGAAATGTGTACTGTTATGTGCTTGAACTGAATATGATGATGGGACTAGTATGATGACAGTTTTGATGTTCTTAAGAGTGACTTGTTGCATAGGATTTATTGATGTATTAAATATTGTTCATAAACACAATGCATTGCATTACATAAAAAGGAAAAGTTTAGTTTAATGAAAAGTATTTTTACGAACCACATGGAGGGTGTATTGGAAAGGGAAAGCTTTATGGATTACTGTTAAATGGAAGAAAATAAAAAGGAAAATGAATAAGTAATACGGATGTTAACTGAATGGGCACTATGGTAGAGCATTAGATGGAAATCCCAACCGGTTGCTCTGTAGCAGTTTACCTAGGTTAAGAGCCTGAGTACTGGAAAAGAATGATTTAAATGGCATATTGATTTCTAAAGTTGAGGTTCACGTGCATTCATGCATAAGTTTTACTTGCTGGGTCTCGGCTCACTATGTTCCGTGATGCAGGTTATGATCTCCTATATGATTGTGCTGACCTAAGAGTTGATGGTGTCGCTGCGGATCCATGGTGATGACGCTCATGTGATAGAAGTAGGGTTGTACTTAATTTAAGTTATTGGCTTTTGTGTTCGGGTAACTTGATTAGAGGGTGACACTGTTCTTAAGTTATTTGCGGAAGTTGGATGATCCAATAATAATAATATCATTACATGAGAGACTTATTGATGTTTAAATAACGTGTTGTTCAGCATAGGGTGGTATTAATTACATACGCCAGTAAATTTGATAAAAGTCAAAGTTTATAGGAGTAGCGATCTGGCTTGTAGACCCGCGGAATTGGGTGTCATAGGTCGGGGCGTTACACTATGGAACCATCAACTTTGAGAACAATCTGATTGCACTCAGTACTTTCTTAGTTGAGGATGCAATTCAGGATGTGCAGTTTTCGAATGTGGCATTATTGGTGCAGATTCATAAAACTGCCCATAGGAGGGATGAATAAAGTGGTGGGAGCTAAATTAGGGGCAAGGTTAGGGGAGGTTCTTCAAGTGGATACGGATATGGAGGGTTTTGCGTGGTAGCAATTTCTTCGGGTCAGGGTGCGGATAAGGTTAGACAAGTGTTTACAGATGGGGGCTACCGTCATTCTGAATGGAGAGAAGAAATTTGTTGAGTTTAGATATGAAAGGCTTTCGGCCTTCTATTTTGGTTGTGAAAAGTTGGGTCATTCTCAAAGGGAGTGTTTGGAGGTGGCTGAAAGTGAGGAAGGAATGATGGCAACTCAGTTTGGACCATGGTTTCGAGCTAACACTCTACAAAAAGCTCTTAGATCTACTTCCTCTATTACTTATCATTTAGGTGAGGAGTCAAGCCAGGGGTTTGGTTCCTACAAGGACCAAAGCCCTAATCAGCACTCATGGGGAGAGGAAGAAGTACCCCTCTTTCTAATGGACCTACAAAGGAAGTTGCTAGGTGACGAAGGTAAGGGTGGATATGGTGCCTGCTAATGTTGAGGTACAAAATAGTATGGTTATGCAAGATAAAGGAAAGTCCTCTGGCAAGCTGAACACTATGTCGCACATGGGTGATAATAGAGGGAGAGGTTCACCTGAGGGTCAGCTTCTGGTGCTTAAAAAGTAGGAAAATGGAAGAAGTTAGCACAATAGGTGGGGCGAGAGAATAGTCCAGAGATCACCATGGATGGGGAAATGAGCAATCAAAAGAGGGTTGCAGATGTTGTGGTGGCAAAGGATGGTGAAATTTTGTATGGTTTCAATATAGATATTCAAGTGATTAATGAGAGATCGGCGGAGGTGGCTAGCCCATTCCACTGGGAGCCATGAGTATAATAGCTTGGAACTGTCGGGGAATGGGGAGCCTGCGCTCAATTCGTGCTCTGAAATAGGTGATTCAGAGTGGTAGTCATTAGATAGTGTTGTTAATTGAAACTAGATTAGAAGTGCGGCATATAGAGGTAGTTGCTTGTAGATTAGGATTTTATGGGTTTGTTGTTTTTAGAGGATCGTGGAATATTAATGGTGGGGGTCTTGCTTTATTTTGGAAGGAATAGGTTGTCAATGTTTCTTTGGTGTCTTATTCTGATAGTCATATAGATGTGGAGGTGAGGGCCATGATTGATGATTATGTCTGGAGGATGACGAGAGTTTATGGAAGATCGAAAGTGGGCACTAGGGATGATTCTTGGAACTTGCTTCGACAGTTGCATAGTCAAGTTGTCCTTCCATGGCTTGTTGTGGGGGATTTTAATGAAATTTTGCATAAGGCAAAAAAGTGTGGAGGTTTGGACTCTGTTCAATGTCATATTCACCGTCTCAGCATAGGTCTGGACTCTAGCAACAAGCACCATCTCACCCAGACTCGGAATCAACCCATCACAGTACCTCTCTGCCTTGTTTCCTTCATCCGGAGCAAACTTTCTACTATATTTGTACAACTCTTCATACCTCTTGGTGTACTGTGACACCGTCATGTCTGGTGTCTATACAAACTCCAAATACTGTTTGGCCTGATCGACCTAGAAAGTCTGCGGAACAAACCTCTCCGAGAACACCAATTCATACTTCCTCAAACCTCGGGAATTTCACCAATCATATGCATCGCCTCTCAAGTAATAGAACACAAGCTTCACCCTACAATCATCCGGTATAGCTAGCGTATCAAATCTTACTCCTAGTTTATGCAACCACTCTTCCGCTTCTTGACCTTCCCCCTCTTCGAAAAAGATAGGATGACTTGTCTTTCTCAACTGATTGACCTCGTACATTTCCCTTTCCAATCCCTGCATGGATCCTACTTCGGTACCACCTCTGAAGTCTGCCTCTCCGTACGAGTCTCAGGTGTCGAGGCAAGTTGGTTCGTCACCACCTGAGTTAGGTTTATTATCGCACTTGCCAATGCTTCTAATGTCACCGGTTGACTCCCCAAGATGGTAGAAGCAACCTGCACTACCGGAGATGCCTCCACTTGCACTAGAGGAACCGCTGGAGCCCTCTTCTGTCCCGCAGTCTGAATGTCATCATCCATTTGTTGCTCTTTTTGGACTGTATCCTCCTCCCTGTTCTGTATATGCAACCCCGGTACTGATCCCTGTGTGCAAGGAGTGTGCCTAGTAGTGCGCGTTACTCCCCTCCCACAACCTCGGCCTCGATCCCGAGATCTATCGCCGCTTCCCCCATTAGTAGGGGTCTCAGTCACTGCTCTCAACGCTCACCTCGTCCCACGAGTGTCCATTTGTGCCACAACAGATAACACTATTTAATACAGAATGAATAACAAGAATTTAAGGGGGAATAGCACGTACCGAATCTGTAGAGGTCATGACGTGGTCTGGAGATTACTAACATACAACTAGGACCCAACCCTAGATCCTACGTAGAGTCATAACCTGGCTCCGATACCAAATTGTAATGCCCCGACCTGGAAGGCGCTACTATTTAAACCTAATCCAATATCTATAAGATATTAATCCAATATCACAAAAGAATTAATCATAGTTTCCCCAACTAGAATCTATAATTTTCTACTGGAAATCTGGGAACATCTCTCCGAATATCGGAGAATGTCAACCCGAAATGCGCAACACATATTCACAACCATATAAGGCCTCCAACCATCACATCACATGCATCCACAATCCTAGGCAAGACTCAAATCATCTACAGCATCGTCCCCAATACATAATAAAACATAGCAACCATACATGTATCAACATGTAATTCAAACTATAAAGTTCACATTCAGGTTCAGTAGTCCTATCACAAGGCACGCTCCTAACCGTACCATCCACACACCGACAAGGTGTTCAAAAAAGTAATCGACATACACATTCGTCAATCCGCAGATAAAATATCCAACAAAATAAAGGAGGTCAATCCTTTAACCTAATCTCATCCTAATGTCTCCAGGTGGCACCATGTCATCCCGCCTCCTACATATCCGTAGTGTCAGTATCCGTACCAATCTCGGTTGTGTGGAAAGAAAGGGAAGTAAAGGGTGAGCAATGGCTCAGTAGGGGCAAAGAGAATAATGAAATATAATAGCTGAAAGAAAAGATAAGTCAATGCAACAGCATGCCAAAGACTATGAACCATCATATCAAACACTCATTAATATGTGGTCTCATTTCCTCCCCGTGAGTCCCAATGGGAAGACGTCTCGGCATCCATCCCCACACATTGTTATCGGCGAACACTGCCACCATACGACTCAATAAGGAAAACATGACCAATTACAAGCAATAGTCTTGTCCATATTGATTCGGGTTCCTTGAATCGATCTCTTGGAACCTCAATATGTTGCCTTATATGGGAGTCATTCGGTTGCAACCAAGCCAGGGTCCCACAACCCTCCTCTCATATGACATTCACACAACCTACGGAAGTCACGAATCCATACTCGCACTTTCATATGGCTCTAATGCAACAACGTCATTCCATGGATTTAATATAGATATAAACGAGTCCTAGATATATATATATATATATATATATATATATATATATATATATATGTATATAACTACTCATGATGCATGAACAAGAACCATATATGCTTGATATAAGACTAAGCAATCAATCGGGAATCAAATCTAATATTTTATGAAATACGAGATTATTCCTAGGTTCTTTCTTCCTTAGGAAGCAAATAAGGAAAGAATACAAATATGAAGACCAATGAATAAATAATGCATTTTAGATAACAAGAAAGAAACGAAAAGATTGGGCTAGAATCCCCTACCACGAATCCAAGCAAAAGTAGAAAAATCAATAACCAAACCTTACATACTGTTTGGATGGAGAGGAAAATGAGGGGAGAGGAGAATTAAGAGGTAAAATGGAGAGAAAAAGAGAAAGAAGAGTGTTTGGGAAGAGGAGGGCAAATTTGAGGAGAAGAAATGGGAGGCAAAACAGGTGGGGGCCCACATATTTATTTTTCCTTCCATTTTAGAAGGGAAAAGTCGGTAGAAGAGGTAAAGTAGTGGGTCCCACCCATTACTTTACAATTTTGTCCCTCATACTTCAAATATATTACATCATATAACAGGTGGGTCTCACTTGTTATAATATATATAATTATATAGCATGGGACCCACTGATATTATATAAATTTATACATAATACTAATAATATATATAAGTATATATATATATATATATAAATATAATAATATATATAATAAATATATAATAATACATTTATAAATTAGTATCAAGGGTAATATGGTAAATTTATATCAATCTTATAAATCATAAAAATACACTTTTTTATTTTTTCTTCCTCTACTTTTTGACTATCCAAACAAAAGGAGGTAAAATTAACTTTTCATCACCTTCCCTCCCCTCTCTTTTCCATTCCTCTCAAAATTTTCTTCCCCTCCCCTCCTACTTCCCAAACAATGCGTTATGGTTTCGGCTCTTCCTCAACCTATCAATTTGGCAAAATCCAAACTTATTTCATAATTCTCATAACCTTAATTTAATGTTCCAATAACTAATTACTCAAAAAAAATTAAAGAAGTCTTACCTTGTTCCAATATAAGGATTTTAAATCCTTAACTACGCCCAACCAAGTTCACAACTTTAGTCCACTCAAAAATCTAGTAATTTCCACCATTATTAATTTAACTCAACATGAACAATCTAAATTTATCACTTAGACAATGCAAATCATTCAAAAAACATCATCAAACCCTTACCTTTCTCTCTCTAAAATGTTCTAGTCTTGAATCTTTGCCTCCAAACATGTAATCCTCAAACAAACAATGAATCCTACATATATAACCAGAATAAAGTCCTAATCAGGCCAACTTAATGATAAATTTCATCTTTTTAAAAAAAAATCCACAAAAGTTCCACCAAAACCTAGTTTTCTCAAATCAAGAAAAAACTTACCTCAATCTTGAAATTTTTGTAGAATAGTGATAGATCTTGCTTAAACACTCATGAACCTTCAAAATCTAACCCAAAATCTCCATCAATCTCCATCTCTTTCTCTCTTTTCTCCTTTCTTCTTCTGTGTCTTATTCCTTTAATTTTTCGAGAGAGGGACGTGACAGAGAGACAATCGTTGATATGAGCATATTCTTCTTCTTCTTCTTCCGTGTCATATTGGCAATCGTTGATATGAGCATATTCTTATAATTCTTCCCAGAGAATAGTGATCTTTGAATAGCATTCAGTAATTGTCATTGCTCCTTGCTTAATGTTTGACACTTCCCTAAAAATTTCAAAAATTATAGTCATGTTAATGGCAAAATACCTGTTCCTCAAATCTGACCAGAGAACCCTTCCAGATTTAGAGCTAGATATGCGGAGAAGTATTTGTGGAGATACTGTATTAATAATCCACGTTTTGATGAGGCTATTTGCTTGCTTCCATAAACGATAATATGGATCTAGAGGACTTGGGATAGGTAAGGATCCATCAATAAAACCAATTTTATTTCTGGCTTCTAATGCATCAAGCATGTTTGTGCTCTCCTCCATGCATGGTGATTGTTGCGTGTGAGTTCCAATGAGATAATTTTGTCAAAAGAAAAATCTCGAGGCAAAAAAAATTTATGAGTTTATGAAGGGATTTTGGAACTGATTTGTTGTTGGTTGGTTATGGGAATATGAGTGTGGGTTGAGTTTGGGTGAAAGTTTAATTTGGCAATATGGGTGGTGTAGTTATGGAACTCGTGAAACCAGACAAAGAAACTCCAATTTGGGTAACTTTTGGGTAAATTACTTGAAAAATCAATTGGTAAAGATATACCATTAGTAATATCAGGTTGTGTCTCTATGAGAGAAATAGAACTTGGATTAGCAGATGATGAATCAGATATTAAAATACCTGTAGACACCAAAGTTGGTGCATTTCTCATATGATTAGCAGTGTCTGTGAGTACTGCGGAAATCAATGAAGAAGTCACTTAAACCACATGTGGATCCATGGCCTCTAATACCATGAAGTAAATTGATATTTGCTTTGTTTTGTTAAAAGCAATTCAAGAATGGAGGTGAGGAAGAAGAAAAAGATAGAGGAGAGAACAAGAAAGCTTGCATGAATTATTTGAATTCATTGAAAAACCCAAACGGGTGAAAAAGAACTTCAATACAAAGATTGAATCCCTAAAAGAATAAACAATACAACTTAAATATTTTAAAAAACTAATGGACTTAGACTATTTAAATAATCGGCCCAAAGTGGATATGACCCAGAACATCAAAGTTAGCTCAAACTTATTAGAGCCCAAATATCTTCACTGGAAAAGGCCCAAGAGAGATCCCTGAGACATGAACATATCGAGCAGTCCCTAGACCCGAGGAGACAATTGCAATGGAGAATTTCTAGACCAGAGGTGATGCTGACAGTGAAGAAGCTTTACAACTTATCAATAATGGTTTGATTGGCTAGTAAAAATTGATAAAACTGATCTATTCGTAGCCCTACTTTGCACCATTGTTTGAAGTACAAGGACTTGTTTTGCCCAAAAAAACAGTAAAGGCAATTATTTTGTGTATACTTTCTTTTACTTGCTTAGTGCCTAATGTTTAATTGTTCATTTATGATTGCCTACCATTGCTCTTAATTTTCTTTTGTTTTTGTATTACTATGAACCTATGACCCAATGGTGGAGTGATTTTATTTTGTTCGTACACGTATGGAATTTTTAAGCAACTTTGATGTCATGTAGACATGTAGTCGCCTTGTGAAACTTTTTGAAGGCTTGATGCTTCTTTGATGAATGTTTTCTTAATTTGATCTTGTTTATGGATTTGAAAGCTTGATTTATTCTCTATTTTCTTACCTCTCATTAGTCTATGTTCGAATTTACAATGATGATTGGTTTCTATGGCTATTTTTCTTGTTAAATTATATCTTAGTTGCTTCGGTTTTTAGAACTATTTTCTGCAGAGTTGCATTGGAAAACACTTGGTAGACAAGTGGTGAACTTTCGACTTTGTGCTATTGGAACTAATTTCAGTCATCATTGATGTTCTGTTTACAGGGTGTACGAAGACTAAACTACTCAAGCATGGAATCAGTTTTAATGGTGTCCTTGTCTGATTGTCTCAATATAAATTGTAGCAAGTTATCTTTGATCCTTAGAAAGTTATTTACTGGGTTCACTTTTCTGGTTTTTGGTAAGTGTTCAAAGTGATTAAGATGGTCTGATGTTGATTGACTTAGGTGCACTGACATGGAACAAGGAGCAGAGAGCTCTTTGATTCAGAAGGAGAACTCAGATGGGTCTAACTCTTACCAAATTAGATCATGTAAGTAGGGTAAAGAAGCTGCTGTTTCGCCGAATGCTGGTGGAAATTAAAGATGGAAGGTTTTTCTTGTGTAAATTTTACTGCATTGACAAGCAAGGAAATATCATTCTAGCTAGCTCCAAGATGCAGTAGAGTATCTGTTCATGTTTTAAGTATATTTAAAAGATTTCTATGTGTTAATGATTCAATGAATTGAAGGGTGGAGGAATGGTTAAGGTTTTTGGATCCTTAATGTCAGAAACCCAAGTTCAAGGGGTGTCTACTACATACATGCAATGAATATATATATAGGTCAAAGATGGGCCTTGGGGCCTTTCATTTCTTTGATTTGGTCATTAACCAAAAAACACGTTTTACTGATTTTGTGGAAACGTTATGATTTTTTCAATTGATTTTGGGGCTATCCTTTTTGGAAACAAACATTTTTCCATGACTTTAAAACATGGAGGTGAGCTCTGGTTTTGGCACACTTACAGAAAAACAATTTGAGAGAGAAACACAGAAAGAGAAACGTTATGATTTTTTCAATTGATTTTGGGGCTATCCTTTTTGGAAACAAACATTTTTCCATGACTTTAAAACATGGAGGTGAGCTCTGGTTTTGGCACACTTACAGAAAAACAATTTGAGAGAGAAACACAGAAAGAGAAAACACGTAACATTCGAACAGTGACCTTCTGTGCAAAAGTTCATTGATACATAGAGTCTGGGCTTGTTTTATCATGGGGACGGCGTAGCTGTATCACTGCTTGCTAGACTTTGTCATATTAACAAAAGATTAATTAAAAAATATGAGTAGTCTAGGTATAATTTCGAATGTATGCTTGGATGATTTTGATAAGTGTGAATCATGTAGTCAAGCTAAAATCACCAAAACTCCTCATAAATCAGTAGAACGAAAATCTTAACCTCTTGATTTAATACATTCTAATATATGTGAATTTGATGGTGTATTAACTAGAAATGGAAATTATATTTTATTACATATATTGATGATCATTCAAATTATGCATATGTTTATTTGATGAGGCATAAAAGTGAAGCTCTTGATATATTTAGAATCTTTATAACAAAAAAAGAAAAACAGTTTGGGAAAAAGATTAAGAAATTTCATAGTGATAGAGGTACTGAATATTGTTCTATAGAATTTAATAAGCTGTATGAATCTCTTGGTATAATTCATGAAGTTATTACACCTTATTCACCATAAATGAATGGAAAAGCTGAAAGAAAAAATAGAACTTTGTGTGAACTTGGGCCTTGGGGCTCTTGGGGCTTTTGATTTCTTTCCTTCCACACTTAGATTTTTTTTCCTTCTTCATTATTTTTTAAACTTTTGTCATTGATTTTGGTCATTGATTTAGTCATTAACCAAAAAACACGTTTTACTGATTTGTGGAAACGTTATGATTTTTTCAACTGATTTTGGGGGTAACCTTTTTGGAAACAAACATTTTTCCATGACTTTAAAAAACATGGAGGTGAGCTCTGGTTTTGGCACACTTACAGAAAAACAATTTGAGAGAGAAAGACAGAAAGAGAAAACACATAACATTCGAACAATGACCTTCTGCGCAAAAGTTCATTGATACATAGAGTCTGGGCTTGTTTTATATTGGGGACGATGTAGCTGTATCACTGCTTGCACACAAGAGTCAGAGCCGCGAATCGTCTTAAAGAGAGAGACCTAATTCGTGACTCAAACCGATGAATTTTCCCAATCTCTTGGTTACTGTTTTTTTAGGTAATATCTTTAACAATATTGTAGTACTCGACGATCCTCTCCTTCCCAATGGAATAGCGATGTCTTGGCATCATTCTCATTCCTTCCTCGTGCTGAAGATCATGTCACGTGGATTGCTCCATTGAAGAGAAATTGTCACCGCTAATGATTGACGGATAGATGATAGTTCAATCTCGGACTTTCCTGCTAGTGTTGTTGCATAGAAATGATTTAGCTGTTTTTTGAATGAGGGTAAGGGCTCGAACTCAGTATTTTAAAAGTTTCTAATTATTTTTTATTGTAATATTTTTTAAAATTTTTTTTTATAAAATTAATTTAATAGAAAAAATGAACCAAACACCCACAATATTTTATACATTTCAGTTCAACATTTTATATAGCTTAAAGCTCTACAGCATTTGATAGAAGCTCTAAAATACAATTGTTAAACAAAAGCACCCTAACAATTCACGTGTCGAATATCGTGTTTCTTCCAAAAATGAGATAGACGGACAATTGATATTTGATTATGTTGAAATTTAAAGCAGAAACATGGGAGATAGGGAAGAAAGGAGAGCCAATTCAGTGCATTTTATCACCATGGATTGAAAATATAGAGAAAAGCACACTTATTGCAGGACCTACAAAGTGTATCTAATATTGTAAATATACACTGTTTAAAAATCAACGTAAAAGTGCACTGATACTCCTAAACCATGAGAGATACCCCTTCTTTAGAGTTTTTGACATACTAACACTTTTGTCATAATTAAATACCACAATAGCTTTCACCTTTTTTTTTATTATCAAAATAGCCGATAGTACTAAAATAACCCTATCAATTAAAATATGACACATGTCAACCGTTACACTGGTTCAACACACATGACTCACCTCGGTTAGCACCATGTGATTACACACATACTATCTAAATATTGCACCTCAGTAAATTGACCTCAGGATAGTTTAGTCATTTACCTTTGCAGACCACCTCGATCGTCCCTACCAGCGGACATCTGGGCTGCCTATCACAAGGAGACCTCAGTCTTAACTAATGTCCATCATCCAATAGGAGACTGAATCCTCAAAAGTCCAGCTCCCATTAGAGGAAGAGTCCCAACATGACTGAACCTCTGAAAAATATGCTCAAAAATAAGGGAGAGAGAGAGTCACTTCAAATATAACTATGACTCTCCAACCCCTATAAAAGGTGTTGGATCGGATGGCACCACAAGCGGAGGTTTTACTAGCGTCCAGTTCGTCCAAAGGACTGGACGCTTCACAGTCCATTCCAATGGGCGACACGTGTACGTTAACTTGGTCAACATACATAAATGATTTTTAATTTTTTTCAAAATTTCATTATGAAAAGTATATGACAAAAATGGGTATGAAGATTTAATTTATTATTAATGGAAAACTTAACAGAGCGACGAAAATAATTTTTTTATTTTTTCCATTCTTTTACCGACACATTACCGATGATTTTTTTTCCCTAACTGATTATAGATGAAATTTCTTTTTTTTTGCTGACGGATTACAGGCAGAATTTATTTTTTGGTCAGTGGATTACTGACGAAAATGAATTTTTTTATTTTTTGTCAACGGATTACTGATGAAAAAATTCATCGGTAATTATTAACAATTTTTTTTTCATCGGTGTTTAGATTACCTAAGACATTTTAACAATAGAAATTTTTTGCCGATAAAAAATTCTATAGATAATTCATGAATTTCTTGTAGTGAGATAAACGATGTCAAATTATTAATTGGGACAAAATAGATATTTATGTATTTTTTTAATGGTGGAGATTAGAACATTTAAGCTAATGGTAGAGAGGTTGACTATTTTTGTACCGTTATATGGGTAGAATGTTTTGTAACTTTATTCATTATTATCCACTTTGTGTCATTTTGTATTTTATTTTCATTTTATCTTTATCTCTATTTATTTATTTATTTATCTATATTTTTATTTATTATATATATATATAGATACATAGATATATTTTTACTCTATTTTCGTATTATTATTATTATCTTATTTTATTTTACTAACTTAATTCATTATTATTTTTCTGTATTTTTATATTATTTTATGTTATTTTTATTTTTATTTTTATTTTATCTTTATCTTTATTTCTATTTTTTATTATACTTATTTTTATTTTTTATTATTTTATTTGTTATTTTGTTTTACTTTATTTTAAACTTATGTATTATATAAAATTATATTAAAAGTCTTAGTCTACGATGGAATCAACTTGGGGAATGCATTGGATGCATCCTCGGAAAGATTCTTGAGGTGAGAGTGTTTCTTGGGAAATTTGACCATTGGATGGAAAAATCTCATGAACCTCAATATTAGACTTTTAATATGGTTTTTATATATATTTATAAAATTATTTTATTCTATTTTGATATAGCCTTATATTTGCTTAAATTATTTTATCCTATATAGCTATTGTATTTTTCTAAAGATTATTTTTATCCTATATAATTTTTGTATAATTTATATAATTATCGTACTTTATATACGTCACCATTAATATTTTCGGAAAAATCATTTAATGGGATAATAAAGGTTAAGTTGGCAATTGTTTTTAAAACAGGCGTTATGGGGTGCCTCACACCTTCCCCATACGTAACAAACTCACTTACCCGTTTTCTGGATTTTCGCAGACCAAACTATTTTAATGGTGACCAATTGCACCTATTACAATTGGTGGCGACTCTTTTAAATTTCTTTCGCAAAACCGGTTGCGACAAGGCCCCACATAGGTTGTTGTCGCACTTGGAAAATTGACTAAAGAGGTCTTACACTAGTATTTGGGGTCAATAAGCTTCAAGTCTTTTTACAGTAATAGGGTGCACCTTCTCAAGCTATATATAGTTGGAATCAAAGTCACACTTACTTGTACACTTGGCAAGGGCCCATAATAAGTTCTTCAAATGCATCCCGTAATATGTTTTACTCTAGTTGGCATACAAATGCTCACGGTAGAACCTGTGTTCAGCTTTTGGCCACGTATCCGCAATAGCCCCAATAAGTCCCTACAATCAAATGCAAATAATTATGAAAAATCAAATGAAAATAATTATTAACCAATTGAAGCATACCTTGTGCCTATCACTAATCAAGATCCAACATTCACCATAAGTAGTCTCTAGATTATGCTTCAAAAGATTCAAAAGCCAAGTCCAACTCTTAGTGTTCTCCACGACAACAACAGCCATGCTAATGAGAACATTTAACTGTTCTCATCCCTTTGAATCGCTGTAAGTAGCTCTCCCCCTTAACAAAGCCCTTGAGAAAATAACCATTTATACCCAACACTATCCTACATCCATTTTGAACACAATCTCTACAACTCCTAAAATAATAGTAGAAAGCCTCAAATGGAGGTGGATCAAGCTCGTTCTTCTTATTTGTGCATAAGTCAATAGTGGACCCAGGATTTGATAGAACTAACTCATCTATATAATCCTTTAACATAGCACACTCCTTCTGACAGTTCCCCGCCAAATCAACTATTATACTCTTTCTCGCCCTTTTGGATTGGGTAAGGTTAACATCGAACTCTAATGTTTTTTTTCCATAAAAGGCTTCAAGTATCTCAGCTTGATTTCAGGATGTGCAACAACAAAGTCATAAAATTTGGCAATTAAATTCTTAGTGGTCTATCTTTTCATCTTCCTTTTACGCTCACATAAGTTTTCACTTGAAAGCTATCATCCTGTTTGTTAAAAGATGTAAAAAATATCTGTGGATAGTCAGCAGCCCTTAAACACTTAGTTCTACACCTACTAGGTTCATAATTAGTGAAACGAATGTTGTGCCTTGTTGTAATTGAAAAATGGTGATTACTTCTTTAAAATCTTTGTTACTATGAAATAGCACACTGAGTTCAAAGATTGGGGTACCTTTGTGCTTCTTAAATGCTGAAAACCTACTCTTCTTTTTACAGTCTTATCCCTCATCTTTGGGTCCACAAACGTGCTATCCCTATAGCTGTCAGGGCCACATGACTCAAAATACTCAAACTACACACCATCATCCTCCTTAATTTTAGCATCACGATCACAGTTCTCATGATCATCACCATCTCCCTCCTCCTTGTCACATTTGAGCAATATGGCCACATATTTCCACCCTCTCCCATAGTTCTTTAACTTCTCTCTTGCTGCAATTACCTTTTTATCATCCTCTGACGAATTTTCATTAGAGAGGACTTTCCACTGCCATATGAAGATGAACCTCCCTCTTGAAAATCAACACTGGTTTTGACTGCTCTGACCTTCATCTTCATCATAGCTAGAGGAATCAACCAAAAAAATGACAATAGTTTGCATAAATTCCAGACCTAATCGAAAACCCAAATGAAACACTACCTGAATTGAAACTTGAAATGAAACCCTAAATTGAAACTCAAACTTCTAATTGAAAACCCTAAATCGTAACTCAAGCCCCCAAACAAAAACCCTAAATAAAACCCAAGCCCTAATGTGAAACCCTAAATCTAGCACCTAACCTTGTGTGCATAGATGGAAAGGTTTTGATAAAACATATATATGTATTTGTCTGGCTTGAGGAAGAATATTGATGGAAGACAAGCTGGAGGTGGGAGCAATGGCTGCGTAGAAGGGATGAGTTTGAATGCGTTCTATGGTGCACTAGTATGTTTTAGGGCTAAGGGTTGACATAAAATTACACCTGGCGATTATTTTTAGAAATTAAATTACACTTCATTACTAATGATCAGCTCTACAATTTTTGACGAAAATTGATTAAAAGGGCTAACATAACCGATTACGAAAAGTATGAGGGCTTTGTCGGCTCGAGAAAATTTTAGGAGCTTAAATGGTCTGAAATAAAAAGTACATGGGCTAATATGTTACTTATCTCTTATAATGCAATAATTAATCTTTCTAGTCACTCACTTGTAACAAGTCATTTTTTATCCAATATTAATTGATACGTTTAAATATAACACAACAAATTCATCGAAATACAAAAAACATATTCACACATTTATACTTTTCAAAGAAACCAAAAGATCACAATAGTGAATGATGATACCCAAAATATCATCCTCTAGAAAAATAAAACAAAATACTAAAATGTTGAGCCGACGCACAATTGAGGTGCTGAACAAGCTCTCACTGAGATGCTGACCAAGACATGACCAAGCTAAAGAGCATTATCTCAGCACCCGAGAAGACATCTTCATTCTAAATCGAGATGTATCACCTCGAAACTCATGATTACCAAACAACATAGAAAATCAAGAGCTTCTATTAGGAAATGAATCATGATGAGATTCATCATCCAAAAAAATACTAAATATATCATAAAAAATGATATATTTCTCTCAAAATTAGACCTCTCAAACTCACATAAAAAAGGACCTTCCACTCTAGATAAACAGGTATGAACACTAACAAGGGAGATCTCCAAGCACAAGTCCTTATTAGCAACTCGAACTAATTTGAGCTTCAGAAGAATCCCCTGAGAATAAACTTGAGACTCACTTTTTTTTTTTTTTTTAAAGAGGTCAAGAGACCTGATATATTGCAGACTTCCAGTGGAAGAAGTATACAAGGAAGTGCCCAATGCACTATGGCCACCCATAACGGTGGAAAAGAAAAGAACATGAGGCGCAAAAATACAGACGTAGGAAAACAAGAATTGTAACTCAGCAAAAGAACAAGACACAAGAAACGCAGCTAACTAAGCATCATGAACCCGATTGAGCCAAGCAAGACGCTCCTTATCCACTTGAATTGCAATCACACTTGGAATATCTTCAACCCAAACCTGAAAGGTAAGATCATGGTTTCTCCTATACAAAAAGTCAATGAAAGCCGAACAACAACCTCTGACAACCAACTCGACCACTTGATACGTCACCAAAACCAAAATAGTATTGCACCTCATCAATGAAGATGTTAATAAATACTACTCCCTCAGTCTCATTTTAATTGTCCCCTTCAATTTTACATACAGTTTAAGAAATTGTATAACTCTCCTTTAATTTGACATTTATACCCTCATTGAAACAATTTAAAACTAATTAACGTGCATAATTATTGAGCTTTTCAATTTAAGAAAAAATAGGGGTAAAATTAGAAAAAATGGATAAAATTAGTTTTAATAATAGAAATGGACAAATATTTTGGGACATCCGGGAAAAAAATAATGGATAATTAAAATGGGACAGAGAGAATTGCAAACAGTACAAAAGGAACATTGAGAGTCCAGCAAGATATTCACAAAATCTCTAGAAGAAAGTGTTTGTTAATCCAGAAATCAAGCCTTGTGTTCCGCGCACAAATTTAATTATTACAAACAAACAAACAAACAATTTAAAACACGTAACTCTCCTTTGTCTTGCTGCCTTTTGAGTTTTGAGTGTTCCTTTCGTTACTACAAACCCTATATTACTCAAAACTTTATTAATGTATTAATTGTCGGATGACTCATTAATCAAGCAATCAAGCATCGACACAAATATATATATATATATATATATATATATATATATATATATATATATATATATATATATATATATATTTGTTCTCCAAAATCTATTGCTTACTGTATTTTTAATGTTAGAAGTCAAGCATCGATGCAAGACAAGAAAGTAAAGTATGAAAATCATTAACATGATTAATCATTATTATGACTACGAATCTCCGATTAATGGTAATACGGAGAATTGTTTTTTATGTAGATATGGGTTCCCATCAGGGGATCGGTATTTCTGCAATTATCGCAGGTTGAAACACGGTATACTTTAAATCACAATAATTCAAATGTAATAAAATTAGAGACAAGTTGACATAAATACGTCACACGAACGGTTGCGATTTAATTAAAGCACACATTTCATCCTGCAATGATTGTAGCTCCCTATCCCTCCTATCGGACCTAGTTGTGATCAAGTCGTTTTCTCTTTTCAAGTTTAAATAGCTTTAAAAAAAACAATGAATTTGTATTTTTTCTTCTTTTGTTAGTCATCATAATAGATCTTTCGCCCATAAATAACTTAATTTTTTTTTCTTCCCTCCAAATAATTCCATTTTGGGAATGAAGCATTTTGGCAACAAATTAGTGAACTTTTTCCTCTGATTATATTTAAATCTCTTCCTCTATTTTTTTTTCAAAATAGAAAAATTGTGAAAAAAATTATTTCTCCTCTTCCCTTAAGTTTCTTAATCCATATATGTGTGTGTGTCATCAAATGAAAACACGTAAAGAGATAAAGATACACTCATGCACCAACAAGTTCCCTAATCATTGTCGAATCAATCTTATCGTGGATGTAAAAAATGGGACTTTCTCAGCCTCTCATTTCAGTTTTTTAAAATAATCTGGTCTTCCTAACTCGATTAGTCATTTATGGAGATGATTTAACCCTTCAATACTTTAATTTTAGCAAGGTAGAGCCTGATTAGGACATGACATGGATTCAATCATATAAGCAAAACGACACTACAAATTCCCAATTAGTATGTGGGGTTAGGTAACACTAGGGTGGATATATTACGGAGCATTTGATTGTTAATTCAATGAATGTGAGCGTGAGGCGAGTCTGAGATGAGTGAGTATTTTAAACATTAAAATTCATTATCTCTTATAGAGATTAACTAATTTTATCATTTTAGTGAGTTTGACTAATCTTCATAAGGAGAAATGAGTGTGAGATGTCATATTCTCAAACTCAATCAAATAAATTTTCACTCTCATATCGACTCATTCACAACTCTACGGCTGTATTTGAAAGGCGGTTTGGAAAGGTTTTGTTTTTAACGAAACCTCACTTGATATGAAGTTTCGTTAGGTTTCGCGAAACTTCCCAAAACCTCCTAAAACATTCATAGCAAATAAAAATGAAACCCCCAATTTGAGGGTTTGGGGAGGTTTTGTTATAAAATAAAAGTGAAAAGACAAAAATAACCTCATGCTCAACTTAAAAAATCTCATGAAACTTTTTTTTGAAACCTCCTACCAAAAAAGGTTTCATGAGGTTTTATGAAATCTCTTAAAATCTCATTTCCTAAAACTCCCTAAACCTCACCTCTCGAAACCTCCTTCCAAACATAGCCTAAATGTCAATCAAATGTCCCATAAAAAAATCTTGATTTAATGTAGGAGACCAAGATGAGTCTAGAAACTCATAATATATATATAGCCACGTATGCAGTGTGTGGTTGTAATCTCATGGCGATGTGGCATTCTAATTAATCATAATATGATTCATATTCAATGGTTTTTTTTTTTTTTGTCTTTAAGAAATAGCAATCAAGCAAGGACATAGTGGTAACTGCACATTCTCAATTATTTTGCATCCTGTTTGCCCCTATAAAAGGTCCTCCACATTTTTCACTTCACCTACCACTTCTTAGAAAATCCAGGAGCACCCCAACCAAAAATCCTCTCAATTTCTTATTGCCAAAATGCCACTAGATCCAAAGCAGGATTATTATTCAATAAAAACCCATAAAGGAATGCCATACTTAGGGTTCCTAATCTCCATTGTTGTCTACATATCTATCTTCTACACATTCAAACTTTCTCCTTCAAATTTGTTCAATAACACCAAGTTCTGGTTCTTCATCTCCAACACCCTAATCCTCATTATCGCCGTTGATTACGGCTCGTTCTCGTCGTCGAAGAAGAATAAACAAGATCTTTATGAAGAGTTTGTTAGGCGGACTAGCCAAACCAGAAGTAGTTCTATTACCCCATCGTTTGTTTCATCGCACTTTAGTCCCAAAGAAGATGTACAAGAAGACGTGGAAGAAATTAAGGAGGTAATTACATCCGAAAATGCACAATTAGTCCCTGAAAACAATTTTGGAGGTAAGAAATATAGACGTAGCAAGTCAGAGAGGGTCAAAAGGGTAAATTTCGATGCGAGTAAGAATTTTGTTATGAGAAGTTCGTTGGAAAAGCTTGACGAATTAGCAAGGCAAGGAGGAGAAGAAGAAGAAAATGATTTTTCAAACATGTCAAATGAAGAGTTGAATAGAAGGGTAGAAGAGTTTATTCAAAGATTCAATAGACAGATTCGGCTTCAACGAAGACAAAATTTTGGAATTGAATAGGAGAGTAGTGCATGTCCATTTTTTTTATTATTATTATTTTTAATAATACGTTCCTATTGTTTTGTTTTGTGTATTGTCTTTTACTTTGCCACTTCGGTAATTTAGTAGCTAGAGATTGTAAAAATTATATGGAAATTGTTTGTACACATGAAGAGCTAGAGAGTGGTCTTTTTCATAAATATTTTCCTTTTGTCGTTCATATGATCTAGTGTCGGCCATTATTCATAGTTCGTTTGTACTGTAAAGTACTATTACCTACTATCACTTTGGTTTGAATTCGATTTTGACTTGCAGCAATATTCTTGTTATCTGTCAATGAATTTTGACCTAATTTACTTTGTCATCACTCATCTGGTGACGTAATGGTTTCAATTTAGACTTGTTCAAACAATAAATTTATATGATGTCTGTAAAAAGTATTACCTACAATTATACATATATATTTGTGTGTATGTATATATAACAAACTAAGTACTAAAACATTTATGAATAAGACAAGGCAAAGGCAATTTAACTATAAGTTTGAATATTATCGATATGCACCATGGAGTCATGGACTCGTTGAGGTAATCATTGAGATTAATGAATAAGAGTGACCTAAAATAAAATAGAACTCTCATTATCCTATATTTATGTGGTATGTGAACGAGTCATTGATTATAAACATACATGTCGAGAGCCATTAGCACCAAAAAAAATATGCTTAAAACTTAGGTTAAATTTGTTAACGGGCTGGGCTGCCATCAGCTATGCCAAGGCTTTTCATGATGGCTTAATCCACAGTCATGTAATTGGGCTCGGCTAGTTTTGTTAATCAAGGACTCCTTTATTAGATGAGTTTGGGCCCATGTGTAGGGAAAGAAAAAAAGCCCATCGCAGGTATTAGAGTGGACCCTCTCTAAATAGTTATAGAAATGCTTCTTTGAAAGAAATATATGGACTTCTTGTGGATTATGGTCGCCAATTAGATGAGCATTAATTTGATTATGTTAATTTATAATAGGAAATTATATGTAACTCATATTTTGAAAACCCGTGATAGCTATTCTATTAATTATCTATTTTAATTAATTATTTTAATATCTTAATCAATATACTGAGCATTTTTATGATTTTATGATTTTATTCTAATTAATTATTATCTCATTAGGGTTTAGCGAATCCTTTTTTTTAGGATTAAATACTTACTATTTAGGTTATAGCATGAAAATTCAGTACACAAGTCCATTAAGATTTAGAGAATCTGTTCACCTTAACGTTTAGCACATTTGTTTAGATAGCCTTAACGTTTAGCACATACTATTTAGATATGGACTAACATGAGCTTATAAAATATGAGTTATTTATCACAACCCTATATAATAGTATACACAATATAGTGTTTTTAATGTTATGAATATGGCCTCATCATATTGGGCTTGTGATAAAGCTTATCACAATAAGATGAGTTACCTTATTTCGGGTGATCACTAAATTATCCGAAATTCGGACTTGATAACCCAATGACTCGAATCCCAATATCTAAATAAGCATCGGGTTTTCAGTCGGATCTTTCAATAAAAAAAACATTGGATCGGGTTTGATAGTATGGAACCCGACCCCATGTAAACACCCAATAAGCGTAGACATAAACACCCTTGTTCCTGTATAATGTTAATCAAGACTTTAATGCATTATACTCTATATAGACCCTCAAAAAACCCAAAAAAAAAGAAAAATCGAAAGACGAAGGAAGTAATATTGTAATAAATGTAATTTACAAGCCCCAATAGATGTAAATTATGATGAATTAACAATATATGGGGATGTTGATTGGATCCTATTCCTTCTCTTCTGGAGAAAGCGTTGGAGCGATCTCTTCATTGAAAGATTACTTGGCGTGTTACACTGTTGAGAAGATGACAGTAGTTTTGTCGTTGATGAAGAAGTTGGGATCTTCACTGTTTCTTCCATTTCTCTTGTTGCCAGAGATATTATGGCTCTACCCTGAAGCTCTGTAACATCACAGACGCAGACATTTCCGTTGTAAAAAATTGTAAGCTTTTCTTGTTGCTGCTGGTGATGAACTCCATGGCGGCTTCTACTACTAAACTCTTCTTCCAAGTGTTGGTGATCATCGGAATCTTCTGTGAAAGGAAGGAGTCGGAGTTCAAGATCGCACTCCCTTGATCTCATCATCTATCTTGTATTGTATGTAAAAGAAAAAGATTAGATTTCTAGAAGCGAGGGAGAGAGAGAATTGAATTTAATGAAGAGAGTTTGGGGAGATGGGTATATTTATATACAAAAAATGAAATCTGGACTTTGAAATTATACTTCTTTTTACGCACGTGGGTGGGTGTAGGTGTTGGGTGTTGACAGTTGTAGTGGTGGCCACCGCCGAAGTCCTTTTTGACAAACACCCTAAAAACGACAGGCGCAGGCACAGCTACACATGTTTTTTTTGCACGTGATAAATGTTTTTTTCTCAGTTTAGTGGTATTAATTTTCTTGGGGGTTACCCAAAAGCTGCGTGCTCTTTGACAACTTTGGTATGTTTTTGTCTTTTGGATATATAATTTACACGTGACAAATTTATTTTCAACAAGTTGCTTTTTTGGAAGTCATGTTTATTGTTAGTGCAAAAGAGACTCAAATGGTATTAATGCAAGACCAATAGAGAGTGACCACAATAGTCGAAGAGTCTTTCAATAAATTTTTTGAGAAACGTATTACATTGACATGACAACGAAATAGATATTCTTGATCACATTTGTTCTCCCAATTGTGTAAATTGAATTGATTATCATGTCAACGTTTTTGTTTGGCGTCAATGGCAATTACCATCATCCATTAGAATGATGGTACGTGTGACTCCAATATTATAAAATATTTTAATAATAAAAAATGGTATTCACATAGGATTAAACAGTTTATAATAGTTAACTAGCTTTTGGCCGTGCGTTGCAAGGGTGTGTTTCCATTTCATGTGAGATTCACTTGTTGATTGAGCAAATGTATACTCCGATTTTGTTAGTGAGTTATCATGAGCATCAACCATCACACTTTTCCCAAATTGAAGTTGAAGTTGAAATTCTAGAAGAAGAGTATAAAATTTGCACGTTTATTTGACATGCCACTCACCCTTCCACAGATACTAAATTACAAACACAAAATAAAAGAAAGAGAAGTTCTAGCATTGGCTGTTGTGTCACATGAGAGAATTGAGTTAAAACAATCTTCATCTCTTCGGTGTTGCATTTATAAAATATTTAAGTAACAAATGGAAAGTACTTGTACCTGTATTCTTGTAACGCTGCACAATCAACATAAAAAACCCATGCAAAGGCATATCTTAATAAACATATCAATCCTTATTCAAAGTGCAATTACCTTGTATTTGGAAACTTGTCATACCTAATAACCATCAACATTAAGCAAACTCATCTGCATGACAAACAAAAAGTTGAGCCACAATTTTTTTATGAAAATATATTTGGTTAGTATGTGTGTGTGTGTATATATATATACATATCTATGGTTTTGTATGAAGATATATATATATATATATATATTAGTGTGTGTGGGTGTGTGTGTTTATGTCCTTCCAATGAGAACCTACCCAGTTTGACAATCATGGAAATATCGGAAACTCTAGAAGAAAAAATGTAGGAAAAAATAAAATCAACAGCTTGTATCTATCAAGGAACAAATGGATGATCTATCCTCCACCATCATAAGCAGCAATCAAATATTTCAGAAATAATATCCCATAAACTAAAGTTACTAACACAAATTATCTGACATAGAAAAAGATTTTATTCAAAGAAATTTTATAGTAGGTTATTCAAGCATTAAATTTTAGATACAGCTGTGTATGACATCTCTTGTGCAATAAATAAGCATTTAAATAAGTAACTACAAATAACATCTGGTAACAGCAAGTTTCCTGAGTCAACGAATCATTTGTTTATATAACAAATTATCCAAGAAAGCAAAAATTACAAAGCGTTTATTACAGAAACAATTCCATAGAGAGAAGATGATGCGGTGTGTCTTTATGTTTGCATATAAAGTTATAATATTATAGAAATTGCTTAACATTAGAAGTAAAGGATACAGCTGCACATAATACATGGATAAGAGTCACAATCTTTCCACGAATATTACAACCACACTTCAAGATCTAGAAAAGAAAAGAAAAACTAATGTGAAAGCAAACCATGAACATATTAGTTCAAAAACTACGAACTCCAAAGCAAAGATCGGGGTGGGGGTAGAGAATTCACTAAAGCTGACCTAGCACAACAAAAATGAATACTTCATAAATTAAAACCACCAAATACTAAAAAGAGCAAAAAATATTGAAAAACCATAAGTATTCAATGGTAAATTGAAAAGGATTTCCAGAAATTCCAAATCTGTCAATTACTATCGAAACTAAGTCTAAGAACAGGAAGCAGTCGCGCGATTCCGAAATTAACGGCTACTCGCCGCCACATAAGAAGTAATAGATAGATGGGGTTAGAAGACATCACACTGAAATAGTTAAATTCAAAGCTGACATAAAACACCAATTTGAGCAAGCAATGATTATCCAGTCTTTAAGCCATCTAAGATATACTTATTTTGTGGTCTATCAAGCTGGAAGAGAACACCAACCAAAAACAACACAAAAACCCATCTTTTGCTCACACTTAAACAACATGTCTATTCATGCCCCAAAATAAAAGATAAAACTCTATTAGTTTATACCCATAATGGAGTGCTGTGCCAATTAAGGAAAGTTTACATTCAAAGTTCCAAGTTCTCTTCATAACGTCAAAACTCTTTAGTCCTGATAGACTATACTCTTGAGGATAACTGGAAATGGGTTACTGTCCCTTAGAATGTGTAGTTCATTCCTTGTAAACAAATTGTTGCATATACAAATTATCACTTGAGCTAGTTATATTACAATAAAAAAGATGACTATGCAGCAAGAACTCAATGTGATGCCCCCATGCCTCATTGAGAAACAGAGCCAATGTGAGACATGCACCTAAATATGCTTGTTTTAATAACAAAGGGGGCCACCACAACTCACTTGAAGTCATCTTGAGAATCAAATTTGGAATGAATGGTTTTTACAAAAGAAAAAGATTAAAGCATAAATTAATAACTACTTGATCATTAAAGATTAATATATGCTGGACCTCTTAATATTGTATTGAAAATATAATCAATAAAAGATTACAACCTAGCTAAGATTGCAAGAGGAGCTGCAAATAAGAGGAAGAAGAAGACAATGATGGGAATAATTGATGAGGACGACAGTTACTCTTGCAAAGAAGATAATGTTAGTGCTGGGCATAATTGGAACAACAAATCACCAAAATACATTATGATTTGGTAGCTAAGAAAAGATGGCATTCATTGATATGTAGTGGTAGGTAGGTCCCATAAAATGGATGCTATATTCAAACATGGACAGCTTCTTGTCATCATTATTGGTATTTATCCTTTCAATTTGTTAAGGTTGAAAGTTCGGTTCTCCTAATTTTTCAGTCTTCTAGACAAAAAAATATATCACAGTGGAGGGGAAGTCTTTAATATGCATAATCATGCTTGAAGTTATTGTGAAGTTAAGCAACTTCAAGGAAATATACAAACTCATAGTCATTTACATTAAATCTGGAACAAAACTCAATTTTAATATATTGGTCATGATCATTGTTATACCCCATTTTTGTCCAAATTCCCTTCCCATAAAAATGCAATAAGATGAAAAATAATAATAAGGTAAAAAATATATATATATATATATATAAAACAAAAACCAAAAAATAACAAAAGGCCCAAACCTATATGGACATATGACATATCCCCACTTGGCCCCAATGTCACAAGAAAATGCTAGAAGCCAATTACCCAAAATGAGCCCAATTGCCAAACCCATGTTTGGGCCCATCTCCAAAGAAGCTTCTAATGCCATTATGTTTGATCATGGGCTGCTGACAGGAGGGGGATGGCCGGTGGTGACAGAGGAGTGGTTGGACTTAAAGAGAGAGGCAGAGTTGGCAGAGAGGGATGGGGGAAAATTGAAGAGAGGCAGAAGCCAGAGAGCGGGGAAACGGGGATTAAAGGAGAAGCCAGAGAGCAGTGAAGGAGGGGGGAAAAAAATAAGACCAGAGAAGAAAGTCAGTGCAAGCGGGGGAACCGAAAAAGAAAGAAAAGGCAGAATCGGAGAGAAAGAGAAGACAGCCCCCAACCTCCTCATCTCCTCCTCTCAAAAAATCTCATCAGACCAACTCGACAGCCCCGACTTCTTCACCCAACATCACCACCACTCGAGCGGCACCAGCATCTCCTCACCATCTCAAAAGCCCCCGACCTCATCATCCTCTCAACCGGACCCATTCACCTCACCACCCACTTCATCATCACTACGGGAAGCATCTCGATTGACCACCATCACCGGATCATCATCATCAACCCAGAAACACCACCCCCCACCTCGATAGCCCATACTTCCTCAATCGGACCACCACACCTCATCCATCATCACCGGTGCCCATCTAGATTGAAAGGTAATTTCCTCCCCCTCTCTCTGTTAACTCAAAGTCTTTATATATTCTGTTGATCTTTGTTTCTCAAAACTGGATTGAAGTTTTCACCGATTTGGTTCGGGACTGCTCCTTCGTTCTGTTACTATTTTGTTTCTTGGCTATCCCCTGTGCTTCTCCATCTATTTTGTTGCTTGCTTGCTTCGGTTTTGTTTTGGGTTTCACTCGCCGGAACCGGTCGGAGATACCTCACTGAAGACGGAGACCTGACCACCTCAGTCAGGCCGAGAAGGAAGAGCTAAGATTGGGCTGTAATGTTGGGCCAGGAAGGGCTTGTTATGTTGGGCCGGTTCCAGGTTTGTGAGTATTGGGCCAGTTTTTGTTGACTGAGTTTATGGGCCGGGTCTTTGCATGTTTTAAGGTATTGATATGGGCCAGTGAGTGATGTTTGGGTCAGCATGTATGTGGGTTTATATGTATAGGTCATTGGGCCATAACTTATTTCTTGGGTGTGTTTACTGTTTAGAGCATGTTTGTATATTGGACTTTGGATTTATAAGTTATGTATTGGGATTGTTGGGGATAGAAAATTAATAAGCCCAAATCCATGTAAATTGTAACCCATGTAAATAATGAACATAAATAATGTAAATACGTACATATTATTTTAGGGTGCTAGAAACATACAGAAATTTGGGGTTTGTGTATATAATGAGTTGTTTAGATTGTATGCTTAAGGTTGAATTTCTAAACCATGCCATGCATGTTTGAAATTGATTTGTATATTTTTGATATGCCATGAAAAAGACGCAACGCGATAACAATTAAATCTAAGCCGTCTTACCTTAAATAATGACACCAAGACTAATATGAGAAACTCGTATTCTGTTTAAATACCAAAAAAACCTTCAAGATATTGGGGTTTTTGTCGGCATTTATTCAGAACATTTGATTTTCGTGGAACCAAAAAGCAAACTTATTTTTAGGGATTAGGAGAATCTATTTATGGACTCAAGAGGGGGTTTAAAGATATTTGACCCATCTAATGAGCCTTAAATGTATTCTTTCTTTTCTCATAAAGAATATGATTGTGAGTATGGCTTAAATTGACCTAGTCGGTGTCTATGGATCGATTTGATGCATCAATCGAATTCCCAAAAATTCACAACCTGTTCAAATTATCAAAACCACTACAAAGTGGAATTTTCATCCATCTTTTAAATATTTTCAGCCAAGCCGGGAATGGCTGTAGTGATCCCGTGCACCTTTTTAATTTCTCAAAACCACTTCAAGTGGAATTTTCATCAATCTCCAAAATATTTTTCAGCCAAGCCGGGAATGACTGTAGTGATCCCGTGCACCTTTTAAATCATCAAAACCACTTCAAGTGGATTTTTCATCATTCTCCAAAGTATTTTTCAGCCAAGCCGGGAATGGCTGTAGTGATCCCGTGCACCTTTTTAAAATTTTCAAAACCACTTCAAGTGGATTTTTCATCCAAGCATCAATTGCCACAATATTAATGGGGTCAAACCCACTCAATTGAAACATGGACTTTCTAGCATATATAGAAATTCATTAAAGCAATTGGGACATACAAACTTCTTTCAAAACAAATTCGAGCCAAATAAGAAAACATTTTAAGGCAACCGTTTTTCGGGAGTTGAGGGGTGCCTAACACCTTCCCCATGCTCAATAGACCCCCTTACCCATTTCTTTCTCGTAGACCATATCAGGTGTCCAATTGCACCTTAAAAATCAATTGGTGGCGACTTCATTTCTTCGAGCCGGTTGCTTCAGCTGGCGACTTCACTGGGGACGTGTTTTATACCAAAGGGGTCGAGCTTTTTTTGATGCTTTCTTATCTTGGCATGTTTTGTTTGTTATATAGTTTTTATGTTTCTTTTAAATTGAATGATTCAATACGTTTGTCCATGATTGTAGATATTTGACAGGTTCCGTGGTTACGAGTATAGATACGGTATGATTGCTCCACACGCACATCACTATTCACATGCACACAAACGACCCACAAAAACCTGGGTCTTACTAGTGATTAGTGAGGGTTGATCCTTGCTTTTGATGGACTTTTTCCTCACGTAAGCAAGGAAAAACATCCTCCTGGATTGACGTCCCTTCAAGATATTGGGGGATGGGCTCCACTTCCAGATATGGGGTGTGAGCCAACCTAATCCAGTAACCTCTCGCGTATTCGCGATATAGTTAGATATGCTACCTATACGCACATCAGTTCATCCTTAGATTCGGTTCGAGACCTTCAGAAGTATATAAGAATTTGGCCCCGTTTAAAGACAATGGAGAGATTCATCTATCCTTATCTCCATTTATTTTTGTTTTGTTTACATATTTTACGTTCATCCAGAATATCCACACATAAGCATACAGTGTTTAGATACATGTTCATATATTATTTTATGCAGTTATTGTGTACATATTGATCTAGGTTATTTGTCAGCATACGTGTTATTTGTTTGTACATATATTTTGTACCATGCTTCTTGACATTGTGTACATACTCATTTTTTCATACGCCCATACATTCACTAGGCACACTCTTTGCAATTCGACAAGATGATGTTTGCAGAAACAGTGATAGGGACGAGTCATACGGAGCGAGACCATTCATGGGAGGTTAGGGAAGCATTGGAAGGTTTGCAAGTAGAGCTTGGGGACAGTTTGAAGGATGATTTGCATCTAGGAGTTGTTCGAAAAACGCAATTCCAAGAGCAAGCACCACCAGGTCTGGCACAATTTTGGGAGAAACAAAGCATTGAAGCACGTAAAAGCTTCGGGAAGATCTATGGGCATATCGGGCATTTCCTGACCATCAGGGTACCTATAACCCTTCTCCAAGCAGCTACACATTATTGGGACCCAGCATACCGATGTTACACTTTTAACTCAACAGATATGTCCCCCTTGGTGGAAGAATATGGTCAACTTTTGGGGTATGACCCACATGTTAACAAAGTCTACAACCCAGGAGAAGTTACAGACGGCAGGAAGATCGTTCACAAGCTGTTGAAGATAGATCAGACTAAGACTCCAGGAAAAGACAAAGGCACTATCTGGGTATTTCCTATAGACAAATTGATGGGTTTTGCTCAAGGAAAGTTTGAGACTCCAGAGGGACAGATGGCTTTTGCTCTAGCTGTATATGGAGCGGTATTGTTTCCGTGTGCAGGAGGCTATGTGGAGAAAAATGTGATTAAGTTGGTTCACCTTGTCAAGTATGGCACCAATCCTATACCATCAATCATATGTGAGACAATTCGGTCTCTCAATCATTGCCGCATTCAAGGAGAGGGCAGTTTTAGGGGATGCTCACAATTACTCGGTCTCTGGTTGGTGAGTCACTTGAGATATCCAAAAAAGATTGGGGCTCCAATTGTTATGTTTGAAGATCATACTCGTCCGCTCAGAGATCCGTTTCATAATTTCAAAGCAGCAAAGATACAGTCCAAGGTGCCGGGGGTTGATGTGTGGAGACGCTTCTTGGAAGAATTGAAGCCTGAGCTTACTTTTGATAGAGCGGTATGGTACAAGCCAAAAGGTTTACTCTACAAGTGTGGGGAGTATAATTGGCTACCTTTGATAGGACCTTGGGGCGGCACTAGTCAAGCACCGGCAATGTTCCTCCGTCAAGAAGGGTGCAATCTATGCGTGCCTGTTACACATGGTCTGATGGAGTTCGACTTCTCACATGGAGATGAGAAAGGGAAGGGGTTATCTCAGCAGGCGGTAGATGCATGGAAAAGAACTCATGTGATGATGCGGGGAAAGCTCACTATGGACACCAAAGGAAAAGATCGATATGTTCATTGGCTCCAAGAAAGGAAAAAGACGATAACACAGCCTAGCAGTCTCCTTACTCAAAAGAAGATGTCTTATGGGAAGGAAAGTCAGACTCTGGAGGTTTTGTCAGATAGGGATGAAGAAGGAGTTGATGCCCCAATCGAAATAGCAGCATTTCAGAATTCGTGGAAGCAAGCGTTCCAAAAAAGCGAAAGTGAATGTAGAGGGCTGAAAAAGAAGATTTTAGAAGAAAGAGAAATTGAGAAAAAGAAATTCGATGCACTGGAGAGGCAATTCATGAAGTTGCAGGAAGAGAGAGATAAAATGATGATGAGCCAAGTAGAAGAGGAAAGGAAGAAGATGCAAGTAGAGTCTCACGAACTACGCGGGCAAATTCGAGAGCTAAATGTAGAGCTCGTCTCATGGAAAGAAGATGTTTATCAGCTACAACTGCAAATGCATCGAGACAGGAGGGGAAAAAAGGAGGCTGAAGCTGAGAAAGAGAGATCGATTGAGCAAATAAACGCGGTATGGGAAAAAAATCAGCAGCAGATGGATGAGATTGAAGTTTTGAATATGAACAATAATGATTTACATGCGATGCTAGAAGAAAGCCAGCTAGAGCAAAAAAATACGAGATTTAGAGTGCGGCTAATGATGAGCCGCTTGATGTCTTTGTCTGAATGGGCTAGGAGCTATGAAGGGCGTTTGAGGAAGTTGGACTCAAATCCCGCACTGGAGATGACAGGGCTAACAGGGATTTGGGCGCTCTTGAGAGATTTGAAGGGGGACCTACAAGAGCTTCAGAGGAGATTGAATGTAGTTCTGGACGAGGTCCCAGTTGTCCAAGTAGAATAAAGTTACTTCTTGTATGCAATATTTTGAATAAAAGGAATAAAAGAAGAATGTTATGCTTTCAATCGTCTTGTCAAATTGCAAAGATATTTAGAAAGCACATCAATTCACAAATCATGCATCATTACAAATAATAAAAATAATAATAAAATATAAATAACTGAAATTAGACTTTTGAAAGGTGGCAGATAAAAAGGGAACTGCACCGATTCATTCACATCATAGCCATCCTCACCGCACGAGGTTACAATTGCGGATTGCCAAAGCCATGGAGAATGAGCAGCAGAAAGAGTTGGTGCAAAAACAGAGTCAGGAGATAGCGGATTTGAAGGAACAAATGGCTTTGCTGATCAGCCAAGTATCACAGTTAACAAAGGCGAAAGCGGTGATGGGGGAATCCCCGCTCAAAGAGGATCCCAAATATTTCCCTTATGACCATACATCGATGAATTTCTCAGGGGAGGCGCCGATAGGGAGCGTTGGAATTACTCGAAATAATGGTCCTTCAGTGGAATCTCAACAAAGGACCAATATCGTGCTTGTGGCTGATAAAGAAGAAGAAGGGAAGGGTCTTACCTTGGAGCAATTTAAAAGGTGGGAGAACTGGAGAAATACCACAGAAGGATTCGGACTTGCTGGCGCATTGAGTGCCCAAAAGTTGTGTTTGGTGAAGGACCTGACAATTCCTTCAGATTTTAAACTCCCTGCTTTCACCCTTTTTGATGGCATTGGAGTCCCTCTCGACCACCTGACTATGTATTGTCGGTGAATGCAACCATATGTCCATAATGAAAAAATACTGATCCACTTTTTTCAGGAGAGTCTAACAGGAGGAGCAACTCGTTGGTTTACTGGATTGGATCCATCTTCAGTAGTGACTTGGGAAGATTTGGCGAACTCCTTTTTGAGAAAATACGAGCACAATGTTGAAAAAGTTCCTACCATTTATGATCTCCAGGGAAATACCATGAAGGAAGGAGAAAGCTTCCGGGATTGGGCACACAGGTGGAGAGACCTAGCATCTCAAATGCATCCACCGCTGGCAGAGCTGGATCTGGTTAATGCGTTTACCGATGCGCTGAGGGAGCCATACACCTCGAAAATTGCTGGAGGAGGACATAATGATTTGAATGAAATAATTCGGTCAGGGGAGCGTATTGAACGGTGTGTGCAGAGGGGAACTATCATCATTGATATTTCCTCACCAGAGAAGTCTGAGTCTCAGAAAGGAGGAAAAGGGAAGAAAAAAGAAAACGAGGTGCATGCTGTCAACTATGGCTTTAATCCGACCTATAGCCTTCCCACTACTGAATACAAACCCCAAAACTCTGCTCCTAGACCACCAAACCAGTATAACCATAATCCAAATCCAAACAATTATCAGCCATCCCGCCAAAACAACCAGAATTTCCAAAACAATTTCCGACCCCGAAGACAACCGGAACACTTTAATCCTATCCCAATAACTTATGCCCAGTGTTACGACATGTTACTTGCACAGTCAGCAATCGCACCCATCCCAGGGAAACATGAAAATCTACCTTACCCACCGTGGTATAACCCAGAGTTGACGTGTGTCTATCACGGAGGCTTTCCGGGACATTCGATTGAGAAATGTTTCGCTTTTATGAGGATTGTGGAAAACATGGTTAAATCTGGATGGTTGGACTTTGATGGGATTAAGAGACCTGATGTCATCCATAACCCTTTACCCGATCACGGGAAGGAAAGCATTAATGTGATTGAAAACTCAAGTGGATCCAAAGAAGAGGTTGCTGGAATAACGATGTCGTTGAATGTGGTGCTAGATGCTCTGAAGAAAGAGGGACTTATCAAGAGGGAGGAGCTTAACCCAAAACTAAGGTACGATGGCTATAATGAGTCCAAAACTTGTGGATTCCATCAGGAGGTGAGGGGACACTCCTTGGAAGATTGTGTTCAGTTTCAGAGCAGGGTACAGTATTTGATTGACACAAAAAAAATAAAATTTGATGAGAAGAAGGATGATCTAGAAACAATAAATGTCATTGGACAGGAGCTTAGTAAGGGACTAAGACCTGGAGGGCGCGGGAAACCGATCGTGCTGAAATACTTTTTGGATGACGCGCCAGTTGTCCACCTGAAACCAATGTACTCAAGTGATAAGGCTGTCCCATGGACATATGAGAAAAATAACTCAGAGGGTGGTGTAGATAACATTTCAGGTGTTAGTGGGATAACACACAGTGGACGAGTTTATTCTCCCGAAGAACTGAGCATCAGCCTAAAGTTGAAGGCAGAGGCTGAAAAGAAGAATAAAGGAAAAGAAGTAGCAGGCATGAAGGAAAGTGGGAGTAAAGAAGACTTGATTGGAAATGAGGGAATGAAGAGAGCAGTAACTGAAGGGGAAATCCAGGAGTTTTTAAAGATTGTTCGTCAAAGCGAATATATGATTGTAGACCAATTGAAGAAAACTCCAGCAAAGATTTCCATATTGGATTTAATTATGAGCTCAGAGACGCATCGGAAGGTGCTGTTGAGAATGCTGAATCAGGCCTACGTGCCGGAGAAGATCTCGATAGAGTCTTTAGATGAAATTGTGGGAAATGTTCTCGCCACTCACTTGCTGTCATTTACTGAAGAAGAGATCCCAGATGAAGGAATGGGGCACAATAAGGCGTTACACATTTCAGCTATGTGCAAAGGATTTGAAGTGGCCAGTATTTTGATCGATAATGGGTCGTCGCTAAACATATTGCCTAAGCAAACTTTCGATCGCCTCCCAATTGACAGATCTTATCTGAAGCAAGTGTTCGTTGTGGCTAAAGCATTTGATGGGACCAAAAAGGAGATAATGGGAGAGATTGAGGTTCCATTGGAGATTGGGAATGTAACCTTTAACATTTCTTTCATGGTGATGGACATTTCACCCACTTACAGCTGTTTATTGGGTAGACCATGGATCCACGCCGCTGGCGCTGTCCCGTCGTCATTACATCAAAGCCTCAAGTTTGCTTACAAGGGAAGAGTGTACATTATCAAAGGACAGACCGAATGGATGGTGGCTAGTGTTTCCAATTCCCTCCACATTGATGCCCCTCTGCAGGGTATTGAAAGCACATTTCAATCTTTTGAAATTGCCACCACCAGCTTTGTGAAAGAAGAACAATCTCCAGTAGAACCACGATTGTCGAAAGTGGCCAAATTCATTGGCAGGGTGATATTGAGGATGGGTTTTCAACCAGGAGGGGGTCTTGGCAGAAAAGGACAAGGGATAAAAAAGCCTGTAGAGATACTAAAACACGCGGAGTCTTGGGGGCTTGGATATAAGCCAAGCAGGGGTGACAAGATACAGGCACGTGCAGAGAAACAGGCCAAACGAATTGCTCGACTGGAGGGAAGAGGATCATACGTTCAGAAGAAGACAATCCCATGGCTTTATGACAGCTTTGTATTTGGAAACTTTTTGGAAGAAATCAGTCCACCCAAAACTAAGGCGATTTTTGGGAAACTGCCTTTGATATTATCTGTTGAAACAGTAGAAGAGGGTCAAGCTGGAGTTGCTTTTGGGAAGCTGTGTGATGAGTTTAAAGAATTCCATGTTGCTATGGTAGAGAAGGGGGAGAGCTCCACTACTAATCCCGGTTACATCATCCCTCGTCCACCGGGTTTCAAGCTCAATAATTGGACCAGTGTGGAATTACCAGTATCTGTCGACATCCTGCAAGAGTAATTACTATATGCACTACCATCGGTGACTCAGCTCACGGTCACTGATTGGGTTTTTGTATTTGAACATGTCTTTACTTTTTCTTTGATAAATTTCCTTTAGTACGGCTGTTGCATGTTTATCGTTTTATTGTTCTTGTGTTCAGCAATTTCCATTCTTGTTCATCCTGAATAAAAGTCCTTGATTCCAAATTTGCATGTTCATTCGCCTTTATTCTCCTACCACTTCCCAATTCCCAAATCTCATACATTCCATTTAACAGGATTGAAATTGATGATAATGAAGAAGATGAACCTAATGAACCAGATTTTGGTGCACCCATTAACAATGTAAAATTTGACTCTGACTCTGAGGAAGAATCTGAGGTATCATCTGAAATTCTAAGGCAGGTTGATTTGGAAGAAAAGATGATTCAGCCGCACAAAGAAACAACTGAGGTTGTTAATTTAGGGACTGAAGATCAGAAAAAAGAAGTTCGAATAGGCGCTGCATTTGACGGGGAGGACAAGAAGAGATTGACGATGTTGTTACATGAATATAAGGATATTTTTCCATGGTCTTACGAAGATATGCCGGGACTCGATACAAACATAGTGGTCCATAGATTACCATTAAAACCGGATTGTCCTGCAGTTAAACAAAAATTGAGAAGATTGAAGCCAGATATGCTTTTGAAAATTAGAGACGAAGTAAAAAAGCAATTTGATGTCGGATTCCTTGCAGTGGCAAAATACCCTGATTGGGTAGCAAATATCGTGCCAGTCCCAAAAAAGGATGGCAAAGTTCGAATGTGCGTGGATTACAGAGATCTTAATCGAGCAAGTCCGAAGGATAATTTCCCTTTACCTCAGATTGACATACTGGTCGATAACACTGCTAAACATTTTGCATTCTCCTTCATGGATGGATTTTCAGGTTACAATCAAATCAAAATGGCGCCAGAAGATCAAGAGAAGACCACGTTCATCACTTTGTGGGGTACTTTTTGTTATAAAGTGATGCCATTTGGTTTGAAAAATGCGGGAGCAACGTATCAACGGGCTATGGTTACTCTGTTCCATGATATGATGCATAAAGAGATTGAAGTGTATGTAGATGATATGATTGCAAAGTCAAAAGACGATGAAGATCATATGTTTAATCTTGAGAAGTTGTTTAAAAGGTTGGGAAAGCACCAGTTGAAGTTGAATCCCTCAAAGTGTACATTTGGAGCAACTTCTGGGAAGTTGTTGGGTTTTATTGTAAGTAGAAAAGGTATCGAAGTGGACCCAGACAAGGTAAAAGCCATTCTGGAAATGCCACCCCCCCGTACTGAGAAACAGGTCAGAGGCTTTTTGGGGAGGCTTAATTACATTGCTAGATTCATTTCACAATTGACTACCACATGTGAACCGATATTCAAGTTGCTCCGGAAGAACAACCCATCTAAATAGAATGAAGATTGTCAAATTGCTTTTGAGAAAATCAAACAATACTTGCAAAATCCACCGATCTTAATGCCTCCGATTGTTGGGAAGCCACTTATTCTCTACTTGACAGTATCAGATAACTCGATGGGATGTATGTTGGGACAACATGATTCGTCAGGGAAGGTAGAGCATGCGATCTACTATTTGAGCAAAAAGTTTTCCAATTGTGAGATCAATTATTCTATGTTAGAGAAAACTTGTTGTTCATTGGCATGGGCCGCTCATCGGCTCAGACAATATATGTTGTATCACACTACTTGGCTAATCTCCAGAATGGACCCAATCAAGTACATTTTTGAGAAACCGTCTTTATCAGGGAGGATCGCAAAATGGCAAATGTTATTATCAGAATATGACATCTTATATGTTACTCAGAAAGCCGTAAAGGGAAGTGCGATAGCAGATTATTTGGCGGAGCAAGCAGTGGATGACTCCCAGACTATGAATCCAGGATTTCCAGACGAAGAGGTTTTGACCTTAGAGTCGGATGACCAAGAAGACCCAGAAAAATGGGTCATGTTATTCGATGGGGCCTCTAACATCACTGGTAGTGGAATTGGGGCTGTACTTATCTCTCCGGAGGGCAAAGTTACACCTTTTACTGCTAAGCTTTACTTCAAATGTACCAATAACGTATCCGAGTATGAAGCATGCACCATGGGCATCCAGGCCGCTGTTGATATGGAGATTAAAAAACTTCAGGTTTATGGTGATTCTCAACTTGTGATCAGACAATTGAGCGATGAATGGGAGACCAAGGATGTCAAATTAGTCCCGTACTATCACCATATCAAAAGGTTGATCAGGGTTTTTGATTGTGTAAAGTTTGATCATATTCCAAGAGAGGAAAATCAGATGGCAGACGCGTTGGCCACCCTAGCAGCCATGTTTGATCTAGATCCACGAGGTGAGGTCGAAGTTATCAAAATTGAAAAACGCACGGTTGAAGCACATTGTTTAAATATAACTGAAGAGCCCGATGGGAAACCTTGGTATCATGATGTGAAACAATACTTAGAAAAAGGAGAATATCCTATTGATGCATCGGAAAACGACAAACGCACCTTGAGGAGGCTTGCGCTTTCCTTTTTCTTAGACGGGAATACTTTATACAAAAGAAGTCCAGGATTTGTTCTTCTTCGTTGCGTTGATATGAAGGAGGCTAGACAGATTATGGAAGAGATTCATGAAGGAGCATGCGGCACTCATTCAAGCGGCTATCCAACAGCAAGGAAAATATTACGGGCAGGCTACTATTGGCTCACCATGGAGAGAGATTGTATCAACTACGCGGTCAGATGCCATAAGTGCCAAATTTATGCTAATAAAACTCATGCTCCAGTACACCCGCTACACGTACTAGCATCGCCTTGGCCATTCTCGATGTGGGGTATAGATGTCATCGGTCCTATCGAGCCGAAGGCCTCCAACGGACATCGTTTCATCCTCGTTGCCATTGATTATTTTACTAAGTGGGTGGAGGCAAATTCTTATGCAAATGTGACAAGCAATGTGATAGTTCGATTTTTGAGGAAGGATATTGTATGCCGTTATGGGGTTCCTGAGAGGATTATTACAGACAATGGAACAAATTTCAATAGCAAGATAGTAAAGGACTTTAGTGAGCAGTTCAGGATCAAGCATCATAATTCATCTCCTTACCGTCCCAAGATGAATGGAGCTGTTGAGGCGGCTAACAAAAACCTCAAGAAGATCATTCAAAAAATGACAGAAAATTACAAGGATTGGCATGAAAAACTTCCCTTTGCTTTGTATGGGTACAGAACTTCTATACGTACCTCTACCGGTGAAAGTCCTTTCGCTTTAGTATATGGGACAGAGGCGGTTCTTCCCATTGAAGTAGAAATTCCCTCGCTGAGAGTGGCGGTAGAGGCCAACTTAGAAGAAGCATATTGGGTTCAAACTCGGTATGAACATTTACACTTCATTGAAGAAAGAAGGTTAGGGGCGTTGTGTAGGGGACAGCTTTATCAGAGACGAATGATAAGAGCACATGACAAGAAGATGCACCCTCGTTGTTTCAGAGAGGGAGATTTGGTATTAAAGATGATTCAACCACCGCAAAAAGACTATCGCGGAAAGTGGACTCCCACCTATGAAGGACCGTATGTGGTAAAGAAGGCATTCTCTGGGGGAGCTCTAATCTTGACAATGATGGATGGAGATGATTTGCCTCATCCCGTGAATGCTGACGTTCTTAAGAAGTATTACGCTTAATAAATATAAAAAAAAAAAAAAAAATCCCGCTAGAGTGAAAACCCGAGAGGGCGCTTTAGGCAAAAATTAGGGATATATAAAATATTAGAGCGAAAACCCGAAATGGCGCTCGGAAAAATCTGGTCCTACCAGTGATTAGTACGGAAAAAACTTTGCTTTTGATGGATTTTGTCCTCACGTAAGCAAGGAAGAGAGATACAGTATTTGATTTCGTGATGTTAAAAACAGTTAATTGAAAAAGGCACCAAAACTGGGGCAGTTTGTGGCGCGTCATTTATGTTGTTGAAGATTTGCAACTTATTAAAAGAAGGAGGGCCTACTGACAAATGGGGAGGATTCAAAAACAACCTCATACAAGTTAGATTTGATCATTGTTAATTGGGTGCACACCAAAACTGGGGCAGTTTTGGGGTGCAATTTTCTAAGTTATCACAGTTTCAATTTTGGAGAAGTTCGATTGGTTCTTCATACTCATGACTTTCTCGTATTCTTGTATATTTTACTCCAAAAGAGTTTCTTGATTGCTGCTCATCATTCTTAATAAATTAATGAGACTATTCATTTCTTCAGTTTTTATTACTTGTTTTCTCCACCTCTATACCCTACTCACATTCCCACTCCATTTCCCAAAGTTATATCTTCGAATTCACATTGAGGATGTGCATAGCCGTACTATTAAATTTATCACTGACAAAGTTATGACATGAATTGTGATGGTTCATTTAGAACATTACTTTTGACAAGAAGCCGATGGATGTTGGCATCCCAAACAGAAAGGATCTAAACCGGGAAATCTGTGGTCGAGATAGCAGAGGGAGATACCAGTCATGAAAATGACAAAAGAGACTTTGAGGGACAAAAATTCCAAATTAAGAAATACACACACATGGCCGGTTACTAAGACCAGTTAGAAAAAATGGCATCATGAGCATTGAATCTTCAAGAGAAAAATGGTCTTCTCCTAACCAGAATACAAAATATGTTGATGAACCTTATGAGTCAGAGGGACAATCCCTAGAAGAAAGTAGATTGGTCTGGCAATTCACAATTGTACACGTGCTTGAGGATGTAGAGAGAGCGTGCTTTCATTCATTAAAACATTCATGGTTTCATCAAAATAGGTCATTACATGCATCAATCATGGCATTTTTGGTTTGTCCTTTGTGAATTGGTTTCAGGTTTGTTCAAGGGGTACGAGAGGGATGACATCATGCTTCTCAAGTCAAATAAGTGGTTACAAGTTGTCCTAACAAGAGGCTACAAACCCTGATCTGATCTTTTGAGCCATATTCACGTCTTGTCATTCGTACGCATACATCGTTGAAAATAAAAAATAAAAAAAGAAGAAGGGAAAAGATGAGGGGGCGATTCTAATTTTCACCCTCTTTTTGACAAATTCTCGACCCTCTTTTAAATGTTTGGCCCCATCTAGCCAAATCATTGCATCTCCGTCACTGAGTGACGTTTTTCTACCCTCTTCATCACCTGCAATCCCAATGTTCGACATCTCTTGACCATTTCGAGACCCGTCATTAATGTCATGTCTTTTCTGGACAACTTTTTCTTCCCTTCCATGAACCGCCGACTTCATCATCTCTCATCACTTCCTCTCTCTCCCAGTTTTCTGGCCTGAGCCGATCTACCACCCTGCACATACACAAATGAGCATCAGTTCGTCATCCCGATCACGAGCGATCAATTTATTTGCTAGAGCGGAGATTGTCTCGGAACGACGGATTGTGCCTTTCCCTTCTCCAGATCTCTATCTTCATCTTCAAATGTTGCGGAATTCTTCAAACTATGGGTCATCGTTTTCTTCTTCTTATAGAAAATGGGCAACTATAGGTTTATAAAATTTGGGAGAGCTTGCTTGCATGCCCCTACCCCACGAACAAGCATAATAGCATAGTTTAACACTTTAAGACAACATGTTCAATTTCATGTTGAAGAAACTGGTAATTTTCCTTCTGCAACCAAAGAAAGACTTACAAGAGAGAGAGAGAGAGAGAGAGAGAGAGAGATATTTAGTTATTTTTGTAATAATTAAATAAAAAGATAAGATAAGAAAATAAAATAAAAGATGTCCGTTAACTTTAGTTGGAACGAACAAGAAGTTATACATTTGCCTCGTTAATTGAGCATGACAACCTATTATATAAGTATAATAGGCTTGGGTTTATAATATATTTGGGTGCATTTATAGATTTGGGTGCATTTAGTGCTACTCATATCATATTTATATGAACTATTTAGGCCTAAGTCATTTATCAATATTGTTTAGTAACGAATTAAACAATATAAAATGGATAAGCTAGAAGCACTACAGCCCCTTCAACCCCCACCCACAAGATTTAGCGGTGACAAAAACAAATCAATTTTTGAGTCAGTTTTGAATTGAATAACATAAGATTTTATGAATTATTTATATGTTCAAATGCAAATTGATTTAAATTTTTAGACGTACTACAATACATGTATTGGTTTGAATTTGAACAGGTAAATAACACAATAATTCAAACTAGATCAAGATTCAAACAATTAAATCGAATAATTTTTTTTTTGTGTGTTTAGATCTAGGCCTGATTTTAGATTGAAAAAAAATATTTATATTTAAACACGATTTTAAATCTGACAAAATTTATGTGCTTGTATTCAATTTTAAAAATAAACAAAATTTTATATTTGGCATGAATTTAGAATATATAATTTATTTAATTTGAATCATTCAAATCAAATAAAATTCCCTTCAAAGGTCAAAATGTCGCCCAAATTTTAGAGTTGATTATGACCAAACAACTGGCTCATTTCACAAGGAAAAACAATGATGACATTAATGTGCCACTCTTGAGTCTTAACCACATGTGAAAGACTAGTGTACAGGATGACACTAGGACCCAAAGGGAAGTGATAAACAAACATCCCCTATTTTAAACACCCCCTATAACCCCCCTATAATAAGATGGGACAATGATGATTCCGACAGTGATGTGATGCGTAGAATAACGCACTATCTCTTCTTTCACGTTCCTTGTTTTTTATTTTTTTTGTACATCTTTTCACGTGACCATGCTGACTTAGCCACGTGTTGATGTGCCATTTTATATATTTTTTTCTTTTTTTTACTCTCTTTTTAATATGGCGTTGGGTTTAGTTGGTCAAGAAGAATATTCTTGTGTGGGGATTTCTTGTTAATAAAATCTCACTTCTTCGGTATATGTTAGTATAACTTTTTTCTTTATGGACTATTCGGCAGGGTGTTGGTACAGGTTATATTATGTCAATAATATTTTTAGATATATTTAGACATTATTTTTTATATTCAAAGTTATCAAACTCTGTGTTTATTATTATTAATTATATTCAAAAAAACATTTAAAATTCGTAAATGTATATTAAATTGAAGAAATTTTATTATTACATAAATTTAATCAAGCACATGAACAAAATTATCGGAAGAAAACATAGATCGCACTGACTGCATATAAGCATCAAACCGCTCCACATACGGAGTAGCCCATGTAGCTGCACAATCATACCTACAGTGAACCCACCCAGGGAATATGGGAGGCATTGGATAATCCCCCGTCAAACTAACATGGACATAATGATTATCATTTACGTGTCCTATTGCGATAGCAATGTGCTGGAATGGTGGTGGGGGAGTTGTACGAAATGGTAGATATGTCACGCTCTCTTTAGGGTTTAGAACGTGTAATATCACATTATATGTGGAAGCAATTAACAGACCCATGTCAGGCATTGTCATCCAGTGCTGGTACGATGCTTCAACTTCATTTTGAAAAAAGTTAAATGAGTGTCTAACAGAACACGCTCTCTCATAACCGCCAAGTATTTCAACATATTGTCCCCAAAATGTGTCCATCTCTGCTATTAAGTTATATCGAACATTGAACCATTCATCCTCCTGATGACCAAGTGACACAGCAATCGATCGAAACCCGCAATTTCCATCTCCTCTCACATCTTGTACATCCCTAATATATGGATGCAGTATAGCTGGGAACTGATCAATATATGATAGTGAAGAATATTTTTTCTTTCTCGGTCTCGAACTTCCTTGTGTTGAGAGAGATTGAGTATTGTAAACAGAGGAACAACTGTGTCTCGCTTGTTCGTTAGAATTGAAAAAATCATGCTCAAAGATCTTTGAATCGGGGCGTTCCAATGCAGAGCTGTGTCGGTGAGGTTCCCTATGCTGAACAAAATCACTATGATCAACAACACGTACAACTGGATTGTTCTGAGTGGTGGTGGGTACCTTTTTCTTTGTGGAGGGGCGCCCTCTAGTGTTGGTCTTCACAGCTGGTTCACGAAGAGAAGTGCTAGAAGGTCTGAATATGTCCCCCAACTTCCTTAGCCAACTTACTTTAACATGTCTTGTCTGCTTTTTGAACTGTTCTGTGAACATCTGTACATCGGCTGTACAATCAATGTCATCCTCTTCAAGTGAATCACATGGTAGTAGATCAAGCTTTATCCAAAATTGATCGATGCCATCAAGCGGTATAGTCTGACCTTTCTTTACATACACGGCTAATTCGTGAGCACAAGGTAGTCCATAGCTCCTACGAATTTGACATCTGCAACTGTAAACAACCTCTCCAACTTCATTTGACCGCTCAAACTCCATCCAAATAAGATCCAACGCCTCGATTGAAACAAAACCATGTAAATTCTGAAAGTAATATATGTTGAATCGATATGGCACAATGGTTTTGCTTCGCTCAATACTAGCTTTGATAGCTGTGTCTTGAGACTCGATAACCTTATGAATCCATGATATGGATTGCTCAATGTCTGACTATGAAGAGCACAAATATCTTTTCAGCTTAGCATGCTGACTCTCAACCCTATTAGTTGTGTGATTTCCGTAATGCAGATATTTGTCGGTCCAAGCGGATATGAACATCTCCTTATATGGTGTCAACCACACATCTTTCAAATAGTTAATCATTGTCGGAAACTTCTGTAAGACTACTTCGAGGCGTGTTATATTGCTCATGTACACGCTCTCATTTTCAGATTCAAGCACCGTACTCCACATCCGGTAGAACGCATTCCAGGCTCTACTGTCTTGTATTGATGGCCTGCATTTAGTTAAAATACTTTGATAGATGTTTCATCTACATAGTAGTTTCGAAGCTCGGAAAATACCTTAGCACATGCTTTCATCAGGCCCAACTATTTGTCCGTAACTATCACTCGTGGACCAATGCATCCATGCATTACAGATCGAACGCATTCCAAAGCCTAAGTATAATTGGCCTCTTTCTTTGAGTGTAAATATGCAAATGCTATGCAAAATGTCTGACTGGTTGAAGTGACACCGATAATTTCAAGGAGAGGCAACCCATACCTGTTTGTCTGATACGTCGCATCCATTAACAACACATGAGGGAATGCATGCAATCGCCCTAGTACATCAGAATGTGCGAAGTACAAATCTTCATGTTCATTAGTTGAAGGGTTTGACCGATAATTGAAGACATAGCCATGGTCTGTGAGGAATGTCAACACAGCTTGCATCTGTGATTGTTCTGATTTCTCAGCGGTTTTGTGTTTCAGCTTAGCATTGCGAATGGTTCTGATTGTTGACACATTGTTTGGATCTCGTTTTTTCAATTTCGTCAGTATGTCGCGTGGCTTGGCATTTTGCGCGGGCATGTCAATCATTACCTGAATTTCAGACTCAAGAAAGTCGCCCAGGGTATGGATGTCCCTCCATATATAATGCAGAAGCGTGGTTGTGTTCCGCACACACCACCTCCACCTTCCAATCATCATCTAGCTTCATTTTTCGTCCCCTCAATTTGAATGGGCAATCTATTTTTTTCGTGTCAGTCTGCTTCGTTGAAGGTTTTTTGCTTTGGTAATTACCACCGCGATTACATTTGAATTGTAATCTGTGTTTCTTACCGAGCCTACCAATATTTGATTTACTGATGATGATTATGTATCCCAATTGGCATCCGACTTGTTGAACCCAATCGATCAAACTTTGTCGTGATTTGAACACCTAAGAATGTATTAGTTTTTTTTAGAAAGTTCTAATATTCATCATATTAACACAACAACTCATATTTTAATTGACTAAAATATTATACCATATCGGTTTCAAATTCACATTTGTCGTCAATCTCGATATTCTCTGCCATCTCATCCGCTTGTTCATCTTCTTGCTTTATTTCAGACGGGACAAAATGACCCTACCAAAATAAAAAAATGTAACAATCATAATATAAAAATGTCATTAATAGAAACAGCAAGTATAAATGTCATTAATAGAAAATGAAACCTGATGTTATGAAAAGCTTAGTGAAATATAGAATGAAGAAAAGTATACAATCAGGAATCTCTTTAATGTGAAATTGTTTAATCACTGGTGTCTTTGTTTAAGGTCAATTGTACTTCTCAAAATATTGAATAAAATATATTTAGAATAAATATTAACTCGGTATTTGTATTTACATGTTCACTTGAACTGCTTTGCGGGTAGTAGTTGAAAAAATAATCTGTGTAGTCCATATCTACACATGAACAAACATGAACTCAGTGTCTCCTTTTGAACTTAAATGCAAAACAAATTACAAAAAAAAATTAAGCACAAAAAAACATTCAGCAAAACACCAAAAAATGTTACATCACCAGTTCAATGAAATCATTATAAAGTCATATTTACAACAAATTAGCAACATAGAATGACCTCAAACGACTGCATGTTTTTTCAACATTCATCTATGTTTTTTCATACAATTAACATATAGCAATAGAACTTGTTAGTGCTTTGTACATTACATATACAATAATAGTTGTATAGATAACTGACAGAGAAGAAACCATCACATCACGTGGAGGTGAGACAATCAACTTTGAATTCTTCTTATTTAATTCTCTTTGGTGTTACATGCAATAACAAAAATTTATGTATAGAATTCACATTTGCAGACCTTTTATATATATTGTAAAAAAAGAGATAAATACACTTGTGGGTAAAAATTTATAGCAAGGTGAAAAGAGAAATATAAATATTTGAACACATTTAAGCTCATTTCTAGTTACACAAACCTTTTTTAGGCACCAACAATGTCACTAGCAAGCTAGAATGGATGAGAGGAAGTTCGTCCTACATTGAGTGGCTTGTATCAATCTTGTGTTCATTTCAATGACCTGATAGTCATGTCTATATATAGTGGAGATGACATGGGGTAGGAGGAGCGGAGGGTTACGTACAAGGGGAGCGGGGGGACCGGATAGTGCTACTCGACTGGGCATGAAGTCACAGGCATGGCACATGTCAATTGACAGCTACAAATATAGAGGCAGAGAGAGAGAGAGAGACTGACTCGGGAAGTGCGCTCAAAAATAAGTTTCAGCATATATTTACAAGAGAATAAAATGACATGGGATAGGGGGAGCGGGAGTTTATGTGGGGGTTGGGGGTAGGAAGTGGGGGGCCCAATGATACTATAAAAAATTAATAACAATCATGTCTATATCTATCTACAATATAATATATATATTAATGGAGATGACATGGGGTAGGGGAGGGAGGGGGGTTACGTAGGGGGTAGAGGGATGGGGTTGCTTTAACCCTACCCGAACCCAAAAGTGCCATAATAAAGCCTAAATGGTCAAGGCCTTTTAATTCCTATCGATGAATTTTTCTTTAGACAGAACTGCAAATACTTTTCAACACAAGTAACGAAATATATGTGTGCTTCACACATTTTCAAAACAAAGTAGTATTTCAGAGAACGTGGTCTCTTGTTCAAAGATTAATATCTAATGAGTAAACTATATGTCGAGACAGACAAACATATATACTTTGTTCAATCCATTGAACCCTAGTAAATACCGAAGATGGTAGTATGACATACTCTTAATTATGCATACCAATGGGAGGAAGATAGAGATTAATTGACCCCCATTTGATTGTTAGATCCTGATAACAAAGTCCAGCTGACATTGATTTTACCACTTCTGCAAACACAGAAACAAGCATGTCAAAATGTGACACAATGGTAGAGTTGGAGAGGTGTAACCTAGAACACAAGTTCAATTCTTAAAAATAATCTCTCCATATATTATATGAAGTACGGTCTGCCTGCCTCTCCCTGACTGATCTAAGGACATGAGTGATAGGAATCGAACAACAATTAAGGCAGCGGAATAATTTAAAATTTTTGATTCCTGATCCGAGGATCTATTTAAAACCAACATTCGATTATGGGTTTAGAATAGTTACCCTTGTAGCGCGCTTTTCGTACTGTCGAAGCATACAACGAACATGAACTTTCTGATTGTGTCTCTACGGTATCCACACGAACGGCGCAATCTTCGTGTACGTCTCATGACCACGAACGGAACTATCGAGCCCTCAGGTTGCTAGACCGAATTGAACCCGTCGTTATCAAATTCGATTCAACACCTTGAATCGATGAGCAATAGCAGAGAAGGACTTTGACTTGACTTTCTCTTAGAAAATCACACTTAGAATCTTTGTTTTTTCACACTTGAAACACACAACCACTATTGCTTTTTTGAACCAAAAGAAAAGCAACCCTAGCCTATCTCATATTGCAAATATATATTTGCACGTGCTCCACCAAAAACAAACTTATACATATTAGATATATTCAATTCTTATCCAACAAATATATGTTACCATATAAAGTTGTTTGTTTTGATTTGAATTCTATCCTTTTAAACCAACGTGTACAATATATATATATATATACCAATACATATATATATACCAATATCCATATATATATTACTAGGTGTGTTTATATATATATATATATATATATATATCTATATATCTATATATATATACACAAGAAGATAAGATCATTCCAAAATGTTTGAGTCCTACTCAAATACTACATTTTTTTCCTAAAATACCTCTTATTTTAATACCAAAGTCATACTATCCTAGTCCAACTATGACACTCCGAAAATGCTCACATTAAATATAAAATTCATCTTATAAATTTTACGTTCCGAATTGTTTACCATTCTTAGTGTGCGACCCTGTAGGTTCCCGTAATGTTGGTAATAATTATAAAATCATATTTTAGAATTACAAGCAGTGAGCGGTGTCTAGCAACACATCACTGCTACCCAAATTACGAGGAAGTCGATGGTTCGACTCAACCTTCACCGTGACTAATGTTACCGTGTTGTAAAATTCTTTTTGTCCTCGATATTTTGATCGAACTCGAGACATGGATATGTCATCCTCGTATAGCTCAATCAATGTTTCTTGATTCCCAAATAAGCTAACCGAAACAAATGATATTGATATCATTATATCAATTCATTCGAGCATGGTCATGCGTTTATTAGCTCTATTCAATCAAGAGGCCTTAGATATCAATCCCGTATTATGAGAAGGACAAATTCCATCTTGATCACTCACATCCCTCTACATGATTTATTGTACACCCGATCACCACCTTTTATAGCCACCTTGTTAAGGGTGACATTTGATGGTATCAAAGTGAACAATCTCTCATATCGGGAACAATGGTGATCTCAGGTCAAAGGACTACAAAACACCATCATCACTATGAAATCATTTATGACAATTATAACACAATCCATGTAATGATTTCATGGCGGATTGATCCAATACATAAATTCTCCAATTCATGTACCTATGTGTTGACTTAATCTCATATATTAATCAAACACATATTAGCCTCTACGTATTATTGTTGTCCCTATTGACAATAATACTTGGCTATGGACATTTAAGAATATACATTATAGTCTAGGGACGTTATTGTTATTACAATAATTCACACTACACAAATATAAATAACTGGAATAACTAAAATGCCTTTGTTAATAAAATAATCATGATAATTATAATGTTCTAAAGAATCATTACATGATTGACTTTAGGGCATACTCTCCAACAATGAGCAGCTCCATTGAGAAGAAATTTGAAAAACTTCAAGGATCCTAGATAAGTACATCCGTCCACTGTGCAATTATGTGTGCTGAGGAAATGTTATTTTAAGGAAATTTACTATTTCTTTCAAAACATAAGTCTAAAGTTCCTGAATATTTTATGAGGGAACAAATAAGATTTCTCACCATATATTCAGATGGAAAAACATCAACCCGTAGTCCAATAACTTAGCCTGATGTCGTGTGTAGTCAGAGAACATGTCTGTCGATGATGAATCTTAACTACAAGTGCACGGCAAACACAAGACAAGTAGAAAACATTGGTAACAAAAATATGATATATATCTAACGAACGACAAAACAAGGAAGTTCGATTCAACAATAAGAGTATAAGACACTGGGTAATATCTAAAGTAAAAAAGAAATTCATAATAATCTCAAATTAGTGAGCACACTAAAGATACATAAATCATAACATTGTAGAGGCTAACCCTAGAAAAATTCAACACCATGGCCACTTAGCATCTCTCCATCTGAATTGGTGATTCCAAACATTACCATCGATAAGACATCTAGTATCACATTTAGCTTGTAAGTGCTGATCTTTGTCCCCAGCAAATGCCTGACAACATTTAAGGTCTCTATCAGTTGCAAGAGGCTCCTCCCAATAGGAAAGGTTGGTATACCTTGGGTGTTGTATAAATGCAACATTTTCCACCATAGGTTAAAAGACTACAGAACACATAATTGAGAAAAACGAATAACTTAAAATGTATTTCAAAGCACTTCAAAGATGATATTGCAAATTTGTAATCTGATTTTAAGTAAGGACATGTAGAGATGAAGGTTTCAATGATTGATGGGATTATATATTAATTATTAAGTAAAAACACTTAACCTACCAACAAAAAAAGGAAAATAAAATAACTTTTTCATTTCACTCACATGCCAATAAATCCACAAAGCAACCTTATAAGGCATCAACAAGAAGAAAATGGTATGATCAGAAGATAAAGATGAATTGAGATTGACACAAATAGATCATCTCCCAGAGCACTGGCTCTCATTTCCTAACTCCCATGCATATCCTACAATTCAATACAAGAGGAAAATGAAAGAAGAAAATGTAAGCCTTAAATTATAAAGTACTCACAGCTAAGCAACCAAAGTATTCATATATCTAGATATCGCTTACTATTGAAGAAACGCATCAAAGCCTCTCAAACTATAAAAATATTTTATATTAATTAAGATTTTTGTACATTACTTCATATACGAATCATAAAAACAGAAAAGGAGTCTCAAGATGAAATAAATTATATTGTAGTTTTAACATGAAAGGAAGAAAATAGCATATCCAAGAGCAAAGAAAGTGCAAAAACATACAATGAAAGGACTATCATGTAATGATTTGGCCACTAATCTGAGCCTGGATTGAAAAGAAATGTGACTCTTTCTCCCTATGGTGTATTAGTCACCTGAAACCAGTGTCTACCAGTACCATTAGCACAAAACGAGGTTCACATATATCATTAGTAAAATTTTGATACAAAATCAAGATGCAATTTCGAGCAATGCAATAAGATTATTTATCAAAAATTTACAGATATTGATAGAACACATTAAGAGAGACATATTATAGGTAAAATTGGGAAAATAAAAGTTGAATCAAGAAAATAAATGCGGAAGACAATGTCGAGAGTGTGGGGGCACCATTTGGCATAACTTGTTATTTCATCTTCCTTGACACAGAAAATATGAAAAAGTTGGAATATAGGTTCACTTCCTTTTATACTTACAACCAATCTCCTTGAAGAATATAGGTTCACATTTCACAAGCCTTTCTACATAACAAAATGTTTACCCAACTAGTGTGGCCAACCAACTAGTCAAATGAAGATTAGCTTTATAGCTTGCTTAATAGCTATGGCTGAGATTAAGCTTCAAAATATTTAGTTTGATGAATCCCAAAGGTCTATTTCTCTCAACTGAACTTGAAGTGAATAAAATCTCTACCAGCTAAAAATATATAATCATATATCAGTCCATATACAATCTTGAAAACCTAACATTAGGCAAATACTTCCACAACAATTTACCTCAGTAATGCACTTCTTTAAATGCCGAATTGAGCCTTCCATACTGTAGCAGTAATACAAACTCAGTGGGTTTTGCTCATACCCCAAACTAGGAGGTATCGTCAAGAGAAGACTGTAGAAAGCAAACCCTAAATTTGTCGAGGTCAAAATATTTTAATGGTGGTATAGTGTAGAAAATGAGAAGAGCATGTGCATGTTTGTCCATGATGAATGTTGAAGAGGGAAAGTTAAATATATGACCAAAAGCAACAAAATGCTAAATTAAGTTCTAAAAATCACAAATAAGATACAAATATAGTACAACACAATTGCATGCCAAATTCTTTGATAATTGTATAGGTGGTGTTTGGGTGTTAGCAAACAAAATTTAGATGGAAAAATAGACATTGATAAAGAACTAGTAATGTTCGAAAAAAATCATTTTCTACTCCTTTTTGAAAAGGCGAAGACCACATTTTAAAGAAGAAAAAAATACTTAAGAAAATATAAATTTGCAACAAGATCACAAAGTTCAGAGTTCTCATCTAGTATTATAGATACTTAATTACTTAATAACATAAGGTATTCTTAAATTCTTGTAACATCACTGCTCGGGAACCTAAGAAGCAGCTTGGGTAGCTGAAGCTACATTATGCCATAAAACAGGTTAAGCTAGTTGCATTCAGAAAGTTTTTCAAACATCGGTAAGCTTATTATGAAGCGAATTCAAAGTACTGCAAACACTTATCTATGCCATACTATACATCTGCTTAGCTTAAGTAACTAATTCACCCGAAAACGCTTTCTAATGATGACATTACTTTGGAATTAGAAATAATCATGAAAAGAAAGATTTCTTATATAAATTTTACTATTGTACAGAACAACATCAAGTCCATAGTTGAGGAGAACCAATCAATATCATCCTTTGATAAATTGGTTAATTTGGGCAAAGAAATCACCACAAAACTAATAAGATAAGGTAGCCACCAAACAAAAACTCAAGAAATTTTAAAATTTTGCTTAAAATTAGTGGTGTTCAGTAAACTTACTGTTGCATTCAGTCCAACAAAATAAAAACAAATAAAAAATAACTAAAATTGAGAGCGAAGTAGCTACACTGGCCCAGAGGTGTGTGCCATCCGGCGAGTGTCGTCAACGGAGAGATGATCTATTGGCACATTGGAAGCACAGTCAAAGTTGAAGAGAGCGTATTGGCTGGTATACTGGAATGAGTGACGAACAGGCCGGCGACGCTTGTGTCGAACGGTGCCTTCATAGAGGGAGACTGCCTCCAAGTCATTCGTCACAGCCTTTACAGAGAGGAGGAGCGTGAAGACATTGCAAAGTGGGATAAAGAGGAAACGAGTGATGGAACCGAGGAATGTGTAGACTATTGAGCCCAAAAGATAAAGTGTTTTCGTGGTAGTTGGTGATTCTGGGCTCTTTCATTTAAGGGTTAATTATTGCACCTTCATTTTTTTTGGCTGAAGGACAAAAATTAAGAGTTATATTTTAATAATGACAAAGTGAATAATATTTTTTTTAAAAAGGACAATACTTAAAAATTTATTAAAATGTCCCTCTTTCTTCTTCTTCTTCTTCATCTTTGGCCTTCCTTATTCTCTCTCCTTATTTCTTAAGAGCATCCACACCAAACATGATAAATAGAGATGGAATTGAGGTTATGAAGTGTTTGTTTTGTCGTTTAGTCAAAACTGTCTCAACATCAGAGGCGCAAGAGCCCTGGTTTGCTACAGTTCTTGTAGTAGACGCCCACATTATTTTCAATTAAAGAATTTGAGCTCTCTCTCCTGTGAAGTTTGTTCCCAACTTGTCGTTAACGAGTTTTGTGGATTTTTAAGTCAAGTCTTCTCGACCATCCGAATCCAATGAACTTGACAAGGTAAAAGTTATTTTGTTGTTTTAGTAAACTATGTCATTTGATTAATTTTGCAATCGCTCATTTGTGTGTTTTATAGATACAAATGACTAAAGAGATGTACAAGGAGATCGTGAATACAAACTTTCAATTTGATCATTGCTAAAACTTGATGAGGAAGCAACCAAAGTGGAATTTGCATATGAGATAAACATCTGCCAAGAGGAAACACACTAGTTTTAGCGCAAACAATCCGCAAAAGCCAATCAACTTGGATGAGAATTATAATGAGAATTCAGGGTCATTTAGTGTTGAGATAGGCAAACCACTTGGTTGAAAAGCTGAAAAGAAGTAGCAAAAGAAAGGTAAGATCGAGAACAAAGGTCTTACAGAGGTATTTATGCAATTGGCTCTTGACAAAAAGATAGAGAATGAAGAAAAAGAAGGAGAATGAAGAAAGAATGGCCTTAGCTGAAGTCGAAAGAGAGATGGTTAATAAGGAATGACAGGAACATTTGGTGATTATTGAGAATGAAAATATTCAAATTGAGAAAGTTAGGGCAGAAGCTGCCAGTCAAAGAGCTGAATGTGAGAAGTAGGGACCAATAGTGAAAAGGGAGAAGGTTGAGCAAGAAAAGAAAGAGAGGGAATTTTAAATTATGATGACTCCACTAGATAACTTGAGTGATGTGCAGCGTGTCTACGTGCATTACTGCAAGCGGAGATACTTTTCAATCGTTAAGTTTGACGGTATCTTATGAATGTGAACTTTATTATTGATATTAATTTGTATGTTTAACATGGTTGAACCTTTATTATTAATATGAACTGCAGGTACTACTTTATCATAATTGCTTCATTTTATTTAAAGCAAACAACAACAAACCAAGACACATAATAGCAAATGCATTTTACAGCAAACATAGGGAAAATAGGGAAAGTTGAATCCAAGACACATTTTTTAATGCACGTTCATTCTTCACTGTGAAGAAACCAAGACACATAATAGCAAATGCATTTTACAGCAAACATAGGGAAAATAGGGAAAGTTGAATCCAAGACACATTTTTTAATGCACGTTCATTCTTCACTGTGAAGGTGAAGGCAGATTTACTGTGATTATTTTCTTTCTATGCCTCCTGAAAAAATTCATTGAAAAGAAGAGAAATGATTGTTTGAGCTTATGGAAAAAGATCATAAGTCCATTGATTATAAAGAAAATTTCAACTAGAATGACATCCACACAATTCAACAACTAATTCATGGCCAAGAATTCCAACAACCACATCAAAATTTGTAGCCACACAACCCAACAATCACAATGGTATCCATACAAATCAACTACCAAATCAATAAAATATTAATAAGTTAATCAAATAATAATAAATTAATTATTAAAATTAATGTCAATATATTATATTTAGTATGATAGTATTTGATCTTCTAATAATTATAAAACGTATTGATTTTAAATTAGTAAAAAAATGATTGTAAAAATGAATATTTTAATGATTTAGAGTATGATTAAAATTGTCTGATGTGTGAATGTATTGTTTGAGAAACTAAAATTTCTAAAAATTGTATGAAAACTGAAGATTATGTTAGTTTTTGGGTTAAGTTTATGTTGTGGATGGCCTAACGCCCATTACCGAAAATTGGTCGTCCAACCATCATTTTTTATGAACTAAACACTGAAATGAAGTTCAAGATTAACACGATCAAAGCCAAATCATTACCAACCATCGATTATCAACTGGGTCACTAGAAAAGTTTCGTGACATCACGCCCACCTTTTGGAAAGGAGCTCAATCCGGTCAATAAGGCCAACACTGACAATCATTAACACCAACAATCAACTCCAACGGACCAAAGAGCATCATATTTAAAACTCGATCGGGTAAAATGAGTGCAAATCATTTTGATTTCTAGATCTGATTTTTTTCATATATGCATATATTGTATTTTCATTGTGACAACGTTAACAAATGAAATTCTCTTGTTTCAATATTCAAAAAGATACAATAAAAATTACAAGAAAACAAATAACAAATGAAACATAATGCAAATTCATGGGTTTGGTGGACTATCACCATCCGACCACCGATCAAGGTCGTCGACCCACCAAATAAAAACATCGAAGAACCATGACCAACTACAGTCATCATTCACCGCCTTTAGTTGCTAATTCCATCAGAATTTGACGTTGGAGTCGTGACCAATATTAAAAAAAATGTCTTATCCAGTCGCCGCAAGCCACCACTACGGGAGTGTAATCCAGACTCAGGCGCACCATTCTCACCCATTGGTAACCGATTGAAATAGTCGCTAGAGGAGGAACCTGTGGTTTGAGTGCAAATAGGGAAGATGAGAACATGAGGTATTTATGTTAACAAAATAAGTTTTATCACTTTTTTTCCCTTTATGGAATACTTTTTAAACTTGATGAATCTTATGAAACAAAACTTATTGGAGTTTATTTATTGAAACAAAACTTTCAAATAAGGGGCTTATTTTCCTTTTTTTTATTAACGTAGCATTTAGTCAATAATAAATAACTGATATATACTTTTGTCATAATATATAATATTTTCTCATTTATTAAATAAAAAAATTATCTCGTCTCTCTTTTCTCCTTCTGCCTCAGACTCTCTCTCCCCCTCCTTGCTCCATTTTCTTCTTTTGTTCTCTCTCTTTAATCTCTAGCCACCATCACACGGTTAGAGAGGAAAAAACTAGGACCGTTGTTCATTTTCAACACAAATGATTATGATTTTCTACTCTTGCTGCAAGAATGACACAAGATTTGTGCACAAAACTTCCTCTGTTTCTAGCATAATGAGTTACAATTAATTAGAAGTTGAAAAACTTTTCCATCTGTTTATTTCTTGTGATTGGTTTCTGTTAATGAATAGCCTAATCCATATTCTATAGCAACCATTGTTATTTCTCATGGTTGCATTGGAGCGACATCACAAGCCTAGGACTTGGTGGGTTTATATTCTACAAGGGTATGTGTGATTCCTTGTTGTCTGTGTTGCCATTGTAGTTGAATTCATCAGATTTAGTAATTGATTAGATATTTTCCAGTTTGCCAAATTCCTCAAGGATAGGCCCTCGTGGTTCTGTGAATGCCCTTAGTGTTTTGTCCACAAAAAATGGTGAAATTACTGAGTTGTTGTGCATGTAGGTGAGTTTTATTAATCATTTACTCAATATGAAAGGATAAGTCTGGACAATAAAGGTTTCCTTGACGATGGTGTTCTACACATGCTGACTAGTAGTGATTTCTTAGTTGCTGGACAAAGCTGGTTTAGCCATTGTTGATAGAAAGAAGAAACGTGCAGTTGAAGATAGAAGAGGAAAGAGTTTGAAAGAGTAAAGCTAGGGTTTTGCCTTATCAAAAGAGGTGGAGACCTAGAATACGTGAAGTCAAGAGTGATTGGATGAAGAGTTAAGGCTGTAGCGGAACTTGAGAATCTTGTTGGCGAAGGACAATGTGTGCGTCGACAATTAAAATTTTACACTAAAATAATAAGAAAATGAACGTGTAACAGGTGCCACAATGGACCCGAAGAAATCAAATTGGGTGGTGACACATAGCTAGTTCAGGGGAGCAATTTTCTTTAAGTTTGTTGTTTTGCAGGTATTATTATATGAAAATGCAGAGTTTAGAGGCTGGAAATCAGGAGAATGTCCTAACTTTGATATAAGGTTTTAAATTTAGGGTTTTCAAACACCACATGTGTCCTATGAAACGGGTCAGCTCACTAACTGATTAAAGAGATATCTAATCGCTAAAATCGAAGAAATGCAGAAGATGAAGGTGTTGTGACCCTCAAAGCACCTGATTTGTCTTCAACATATTGCTAGCCATAATTCGCAATTGAAAGGCGAAAATCAATGGGCCAATGCACCACTATGTCAAAAAATTCTCCCTCAAGTCAGCCATGATTGTCAATTCATAAGTCATTTCTTGTCTTCATGCTCAAGTCAAGATAGTCATCCACTACTCCCAATACCAAGAATATGTGTTGTTAGGTGTTGAAAAGCACCTAATTACTGGTGTTAAAAGAGTTCAATTTTGATGGGTATTGGTATAGTTCTACCTCTTTTGGGTGTTTATATGAACAGGTACTGGAGTTGGATGAAATAGCTGAAATTGAGCTGAACCCGATATTTGCAGCCTGGGCGTGGCCGCAGGACGCGAATTTACTTCTTCACATAAGTTGAAGCTAACGTGGCAGGGGGCTATTGGATCATGAGATTGATATTTAAGAAGAAACCCTAAGAAACTAAAAACACACACAACTACCAGGGAGAGTGACGGCCGAACACAATAGCAAGGAAAATCAAAGACAGCAAGGCTTGAGGAATTTTAACAGTAACGTTGGAGCATCGATTCTTCTTCTCCTTCCTGACATTGAACAATGATTATTATTATGTTGGATTTTATTATTATTAATATGAATAACTAAATTATTTTCTAGCTAGGTTTGGTAAGTTCTTGTACCAAAACCTTATGCACATATTCAATTGACAATCAGACTGAGTTTAATTCATTATTTTCTGGATTTCAAGTGATTGCCTATAATTTTGTATGCCTGATCAACATCTTAATTCTAGGTATTGTTAGTTAGACATATTCGGCTGACCATGACCCGGTGTTTGACGAAATGAAGAGAGTTTGCGTAAGATCCAAGTTTTGGGAATAGTGAACATAATCAATTGGGTGATAATAACCCTAGATTGTGCGATTGTCGATTTCCTAGTGCGTATGCTTATTTTGGGATGTTCTTAAGAGAGATCAAACCAAGACTCCTCTAATAAGAAAAAATCTTGCAACTGGACCAAAGTCAGGATCGTTGTTTAGGGAATCTAGTTGATTGTAGCTAGACCAAGACCTTTTGACTGACAGCGTTAAACTCTTAAATTGTGTGCTTGCATATTAATCTGTGTTCTTAAGGGAGGTATTTGACACGCCAGATCGAAGTTAGATTTATTTCTATTGGATTACAATTTGATTTTAATTTCGTATTTGTTTATTTAAATCACCGTGACTTGATAGCTAGTAGTTAATATAGTACTCGAGGATTCGATCCCGTTCACTAGTTACTGTTTAGCTTGCGATTGGGTAAACCAGTCGGTATTATTAATTGCAAATTTAATTTGTAGTTAAAAAGTATCGATCATGTGTATATCCTGTTCTCTAGGGGTGGGATAAACATAGTAAAGATCATGTCACAACAAGTCTAGGAAGACGATCCCATGATTCAAAGGAAGCTACAAGTAAACCACTCTCCTATATAATCCTCTTTTGTAGAGGAGTTTGACAGAGTAACACCACGAGTCCATGATCTAGCTATTTCTTAAAAAGTCCACAAAATTTCCCACTCTCCCAGAAGTGCAGAACATGCCAAGAACCAATGAAGGCCACCACCACTGAAGAGACCTATAAAAACAACATCAACAGAAGGAGCAAGTACCCCTCATCAAAAATAGACATAGCTTCTCACAAATTTATCATTTTTCATTGTGGCTCCAACCATTTATCCTTTTACTTAGCTCTTAGTTTAGTTCAAACACATCTGAGTGGTAGTCTTTACAGCTGTGTTAGTTTTAACTTGTGAAGCATGCTTTTCTTCATACACTCCGGTATGGCATTTTAATGAAATCCTACTACATTTCAGTGTATTATTTTTCATCCCAATAGAAGCTCTTGCATTAAAGTGATGCTAGTGAAAATTTGAAACCTTTTTCATTAAAGCAAAATCCAGATCAAGAGGGTTTTTGTGTTTTCCAAATCACACACAAATCACCTGATTATAAATTAGATAAACCCATATTTCCTATATAATATTTGAACTAACAAGAAGTCTTGCACGCTTGTGATTTTCCTATCATCACAACCCACTCTCCCCTAACATGTCGAAATCGATAAAGGAACCAACAAGATAGAGGAAGTTATCCACATACTCACACAGCCATACAGACGATCAGGTATCTTGTTTTTCTCCACTATGGAGAAGGAACCAACACTTCCCTATTTGCGCTTCTACGGTCCTACCTAACTACACCCTGTGAGTTCATCATACCAGGTGGATAAAACGGTCATTCAGATGGAGAGACATCCTTACATTATAATGTCAACACTGCCCCTAAATAGAAGGCGTGGCAATCTAGCTTCCTCTTGACACCAAGAACTGCAGTACAGAGGAATAAAACCCCGCTGTGAAGATCGGCGATGTAAACTATGTGGCCAATAGGACACAGATGAATCGCCCAGCGCCATAGCGAGCGAGGTACCTACTTCCGGAGCTCACAAGAAAACCACAAACCAGTCCCCTCAATTTCTCCGCTAACTGTGACTCCGTTTTTCATATAGATTGGCACCTGCATTTTCTCTCTTTCACTTTTCACCTCAATCTTTTCTCTCCTTCTACACCCTGCATTTTCTGGCATATCTAAATGGCTTCGATTTTCAAGGGATTGGGGGCTTCGACGGCTATTACGCCTTCCAATTCCTTCGATTCCAAGAAATTTCTTCTGCCATCGCGCAGATCCCTCTCAGGTTTGTTGATTGGTTTGATTGATCTTGTGAAGCCAAAAAAAGACAAGGGTCCTATGGTATCTGAAGTCTTTTTTTTTCTTTTTTTGTCTGAATCTTTTGGGCAGGGAAGAAAGGGGCCGTTTTTACGGTTAGATCAGAGGGGAGCATGAACTTGAAACTGGGTTTGAACACGAAAGTTAGCAGAGCGGAGCATTTGATTACCAATGCAGTTGCAGTTAATGCATCTCCCTTATTTTCTAGTTTCGTTGTTTCTTTGTTAGTGTATTATAATCTTTTGTGTTCTGTCACTAAATATGATTCTGTCTCTCTGTTATTAGACAAAGGCTGATAGTTCTGCTGCTTCAACGGCATCTAAACCTGGGTATGTTGCTTTCTTTTAATTTTTGGCTGTTTAGTTCAGTATCCAAGTCTCAATACTGCCCGTCTGTAGTCCTATTTTCTTTTTCCCAACATGGGATTCCTGGTTTTCGTTTATTTACTGGAACAATCATCATCATTCCAGCCTTTATCCCAAAACCTGGTTATGCTGGTTTCTTTTAATTTATGGCCGTTTAGTTCAGTATCCAAGTCTCAATACTGCCACTTTTTAGTCCTATTTTCTTTTTCTCAACATGGAATTTCTGGTTTTCGTTTATTACTGGAACAATCATCATCATCCTGAGCCTTTATCCCAAAAGTTGAGTCACCTACACGAGTTAACTACTGTGTATTCCTTTCCTGGAACAGTGTGCCTCTTGAAATGTACATTCCTTAACCGTTGCCAAATTATTGGAGACATGTTTGACGATATTGTTTGAAACCTTTAGAAGGTTTGATTATTGTCCAATGAAAAAGCAGCATTCCATGATTTTAGCATCCTTAAATTTTCAACTTTCTTTGTTCGTTGTTTCACAGAGAAGGAGAATTGGATATGTCATTAGATGCTAAAAAAATGTTCATTATTACTTTTACTTGAGAAGCTTTGCTGACTATTTTTCAATAAATGGCATCACAGCAAAAAGACTAGTATTTTTTGTGCGCTTCAGAATTTTTATTGTGCATTGTTCATTTGTTTCTAGATTGCAATTAACGTTTTGGTACTGTAAATGATGCATTTTACTTTGTGATTGAGAGTGCTTATATCATCAACTAAAACCGGAAAAAGATATCAGTACTTAGATAGGAATTTGGGTCATGCAGCATTGGACTGGCTCATAGACTTGGAGATACTTATCTGCTTGATCTACTCTCATTGAGAAATGAAAGTAAGACACAAATACACGCCGATATGTACATATTTGTAAGATTATAACTTCTGATAGAATGCTAAATTGAGATGCACCTAATCTTAAAGGTGTTAGTAAGGGGAAAATATCTTGATCAAAGAGAAGGAATGGTTTCATGTAATCATAAAATAAAAGATGTGTGGTTTTTGTTTCCTTTTGTTTCCCTCTCTCCGTCCCTCACCTTTCTTTCCTTTACTTTCTTTTTTGTTTTTTTGTTGGGAAAGGGGCGAGGTGAATGTTTTATTTCAATTTAAATGCATGCCTGTCGAGATGTTGAAAGTTTGACTAATAATAGTTACATTCCTTAGTTCCTTATGATCTCACCTGAAGGCACAAGCCTATTCTAAGGCGTTTATTTTTCTTTGTACTGTTTGCATAGTCTGAAATGCTCAATATGTTTATAACATATTCTTAAGCTATGTTAGAGTTATGGTATACAGTTTTTGAGGCTTGTCTGAATATTCTAAAATGCTCAATATGTTTGTAATTTGTTACATTAGTTCGTTTTTCGTTTGTGCCATACCTTTATAGTTTCCATTAAACATTTTATCTTTTTATTGCATGCATGACATATGTATCACCTTTTAAGTTACACATGTGCCCACTGCTTCTTGAATTGGACTCTGGATGGTAGCCATAACTTTAGCATGGGCAAAGTTATTTTATTTCTATCCCTACTCCCTTTTCCATTTTAAAATTCTCACATGTCGTGAAGCCATCATTATATTAATTATAGTGAATCTTCCCTTTGATGCAATTATGCAATGAGCTTGTACGATAAATTGTTCCTGTCAAAATGCATCATTTATGAGATAATGCTCCATTCATGGTCCGGTGCTGCTAATTCTTTCCTTACCATGTCGTGCTTTTTACTGGAAACTTGATTTTTTTAATGTTATGTATCAGCGTTGTTGTTAATCTATACTTGTCTTATACTGATGGCACTGGCCATTGTTATAACTTGCGATGAAATGTGTTATTAGGTGTTCGTGACTCCATCTCTTCTTGTTTGCAGAAGTGTAGAACCCTTTGGTGCTTTTCTTCTATTAAATTTCCTTTAAACATTTCATAAAGGATGAGAATCATACATTCGCAAGTGCATGCTGTATATCTGCAGTTTTGGTCATAGTAGTTTTTTGTGTGTAAATGTGGAATATCTTTAGATCTTTTATCTCTAAATTACAACCTCAATGGAAATAACCTGATTCTGCTATCTTTCAGTCATCAACTTTTACTTTCATAATTATCTGTGCCCCAGTTCCAATATATAGATGAAATATGAACTAGTTTTCTGTTCTCTCCTCAGTCATTCACTCTTACTTTTTGAGGCCCTACGTGAAGGCTTGGAAGAAGAAATGGACAGAGATCCTCACGTATGTGTGATGGGTGAAGATGTTGGTCACTATGGAGGCTCATATAAAGTGACCAAAGGCCTGGCTACAAAGTATGGGGATCTCAGGGTTCTTGACACTCCTATAGCTGAGAACTCGTTCACAGGAATGGGCATTGGAGCTGCAGTGACTGGCCTGAGGCCAATTGTCGAGGGCATGAACATGGGATTTCTCCTTTTGGCTTTCAACCAGATCTCCAACAACTGTGGCATGCTTCATTATACATCTGGTGGCCAATTTACCATACCAATAGTTATCCGTGGACCCGGTGGAGTTGGTCGGCAACTTGGAGCTGAGCACTCTCAACGTCTCGAGTCATATTTTCAATCAATCCCTGGAATCCAAATGGTGGCATGCTCCACCCCTTACAATGCCAAAGGCTTGATGAAGGCTGCAATACGTAGCGATAACCCAGTTATACTTTTTGAGCACGTTTTGCTTTACAACCTGAAGGAGAGCATTCCAGATGAAGAGTATATATGCAATCTCGAGGAAGCTGAGATGGTTAGGCCCGGGGAGCATGTTACAATCTTGACCTACTCGCGTATGAGGTATCATGTGATGCAGGCTGCCAAAACCTTAGTGAACAAGGGATACGATCCTGAGGTTATCGATATCAGGTCCTTGAAACCATTCGATCTTCACACTATTGGAAATTCGGTGAAGAAGACACATCGCGTGTTGATTGTGGAGGAGTGCATGCGGACTGGAGGAATAGGTGCCAGCTTAACTGCAGCCATCAATGAAAATTTCAATGATTATTTGGATGCTCCAATTGTATGCTTGTCTTCACAAGATGTACCGACACCGTATGCTGGGAGTTTGGAAGAATGGACTGTGGTTCAGCCTGCTCAGATTGTGACAGCAGTTGAGCAGCTCTGCCAGTAATTGCAAGAACCCACAAAACAGATATGTGCAGGCTTATGTCTGATAGCATTATACCGTATTGCTTTTATGTAGAACTGCCCCTTACCGTGTCTCATCTCCAGTTGTTTTTCTTTTTCAATTTCAGATTTTGTTAGCACTTTTTTGTGTTACTATAACGTAACCTTAAAGTCCTTTGTTTGCTATGTTATTTTCGTCAGTCAGTTTACAAAAATACAAATTATAATAGGGTGCTACTAAAGGCACTCACCCTATATGTGCTGGTCTTAATCATTCAAATTTCAACACAATAACAATCATTCAAACTCGAACACTACTGACGTGAATACGTGATGTGATTCCAACACTGTTGACGTGATGTGATTTCAACAAAGCAATAAATCTAGTCAATTTTTTATTTTTATTTCATAGTATCATTTATTAAATGATTTTTAAATTAAATAAATAATTAATTTGAAAATGAAAAAAAAGCTCAAAAAAAATGAAAAGATGATAAAATATTTAAAATATATTTTTATTTTTTAGAGTATTAATTCCATGGAGAGTATTGGAGAAAATACTTTTTCACGTCAAATGTTTAATACATAGTTACAAATCAAACTCCATTTTAGTACATAGTCAAACACGAAATATCAGCGTCTTTACATCCACTCATTGGATTATTTTAACCGCACAATGTCAACACCATTAAAATTGGAGAGGAAGAAGCTTAAAATATAAAAGGACATAATCGTTATTAAAAAAGGACATAGCCAGTATTTTAGTAGTTGCTAACTAGCTCTGTTTTGGCCGAATCATACCTTGTCAGAAGCAGGACGATGACATAAATCATACTCTAGGCCTTCTGGCGTAGATGTTCAGTGAATTTTGGCTATCCGAGTTTGTTTAGGGCCTCATATTTGCAGTCAAAGCTCGGAGATGACTTTTTTACTTATGTTTTAATTTAGTAATGTTTTAATTTTAATTATGTTTTAATTTAGTAATTAGTCTTTTAGTTGGATTAGGATTTCCAAAACATATTTAAGTCTTTGGGCATTGTTTCGAATTTATTATTGAATTTTATAATAATATTTCATTTTTACCCAGCCTAGTGATAAGTATGCTCATGTCTTGTATTGTCATGTCTAATCTGTGTAAAGGGGTGCACTCTTTATGTGCAGAGAATATATTCTCTGAAAATGAGTGCTTTGTTGATGTGCAGAGAATATATTCTCTGAAAAGAGGGTGTAGTCTTTATGTGCAGAGAATATATTCTCCGAAAAGGGGTGCACTATTTATGTGCAGCGAATATATTCTCTGAAAAGGGGGTGCACTCTTTATGTGGAGAGAATATATTCTCTGAAAATGGGTGCACTCTTTATGTGCAGAGAATATATTCTCTGAAAATGAGTGTTCTCTTGATGTGCGTATAATATATTCTCTGAAAATGGATGTTCTCTTTATGCAGAGAATATATTATCTGAAAAGGGGGTGTTCTCTAGGTGCAGAGAATATATTCTCTAAAAAATGGAGAAATATTCAACTTTTTAATATCTATATATACATAGATATGATTCTTCTTGGCAACATACATACGAGCAGAAGATATGAATTTAGATCAATTGAGGTTTTGGGCTAATGATCTACGATTATCAAGTGGTTCAAGTAATCAGGTAAATATACAACTATTTAATGGTTTTAGGAATTTTTTTTCGTTAATTGCAGATACTCAAATGAATGTCCATTGTTCTCAGGGTGATATTTTCAGACGTGAGATAAAACAAGAAGATGAAAATGTGGATGAAAATGTGGACGACAATGTGGGCGAAAATGGGGACGAATTTTCCACTGACATGATATGATTTTTAAGAAAATTAATATACATTTTCTTATGTAAATTTGTAATAAAAATTGTTAATTTCTAACACAATTAATACATTTTCAGGTATTCAATTCGCGTTAATCTCTAATTGATTGGATTCAACATACTGGACGCAGTTTTGGATATATCATTGTTATTAAAAGGTCAGAGACAAGTCTAATTGGGAAGAGTCCTAGACTGTTGTTCCAATGTGAACGCGGTGGCATATACAGAAGTAATAAAACCTCCACGAAGTTTACAGGTACAAAAAAATCGATTGTCCTTTCAGAGTGAAAGGGGTGAAAATGCGAACAAATGATGACTGGATGGTAAGGGTGGTATGCGGAACACATAACCATGCCTCTGCATCTTATATGGAGGGACATCCATATCTAGGCCGACTCTCTGATTCTGAAATGCAATTGACGGAACATTTGTCTACAAAAAATGTGAAGCCACGAGATATCCTGACATCATTGAAGAAGCAAAATTGGGAAAACGTTTCTACCATTTGGACCATATACAATGCTTGTCAGAAAATTTGAAGTGCAGGGAAAGTCGGTAAAACCCAAATGCAAGTTGTCATGTCATTTCTACAACATGAAGGATACATCTTCGACTGTAGAACAAATGCTGTAACCAATGGGCTTGAAGATTTATTCTTCGCACATCTAGGATCATTCGATCTATGGCGTGCATTCCCGCACGTGTTATTGATGGATGCAACATACAAAACAAACAGGTACAGATGCCTCTCCTTGAGATGTTGGCATGACTGCAACTAATATGACATTTTGCATAGCATTCGTGTTCTTGCACTCAGAGAAAGTATTCAATTATACTTGGGCTTTAAGATGTCTATAGTCAAGAATTAATGGATGTACTACTCCACGAGTTATTGTCACGGACAGAGAGCTGTTGCTAAAAAATTACTTTGTAGATAGCACATCTACAGGAGTATCTTGAGCAAGTGTGGACCATCAATAACAGACAACAAAACTTGGAATGCATTCTAAAAAATGTGGACTACGTTGGTGAAATCAGAAACTGAGAGTGCGTATGAGTGCAATTTGGCAGACCTTGAGGTGCTGTTACAGAACTTTCCAGGTATGATTGATTATCTTAAGGATGTATGGTTAACACCATATAAGGAGATGTCGTATCCGTCTGGACGAACATATATCTGCATTTTGGAAACCAGACGACTAATAGAGTGGAGAGCCAGCATGCGAAGCTGAAGCGATACTTGGAGTCATCACAGTCAGATTTGGAGATATCTCTATCATTTATTCATCAAGTCATTCAATCACAGGACATAGCTATCAAAGCGAGTATTGAGCAAAGCAAAATTATTATCCAACATCTATTCAACATACCGCACATGCAGGAATTATGTGGTTTCGTTTCAAGCCACACATTGCATCTGATTTTGAAGGAATTTGAGTGGTCAAAGAATGACGGAGAAGTTTTCTATAAATGCAGATGTTGACTTCGTATGGGCTACGGACTCCCATGCGCACACGAGCAACCAATATTTCTGAACGACGGTCGTCCCATACCGATTGAAGCCATAGATAAATTTGGAAGAAAACTTGACTTATCATCTTGTGTGCCTCTTCAAGACGATGACATCGATTGTGACGTCGAGCTCCAAGTGTTCCCGGAACAGTTTAAGAAACAGACAAGACATGGAAAATTCAATTTTTAAGAAAGTTGAGGGAGATAATCACACCATCAATAACTTCAATTCGTGAACCTGCTGTTAAGAAAAACACTCGTGGACACCCATCCTCAAAGAAAAAAGTTGCATCAAATACTCGTGATAATCCGTCAACATTAGTGTTCGATAAGCCTGATTCCTTTCATTCTAGGGAACCAAGCAGACACAGTTATTCGTTTGGAGGCTCTGACTCGAAGAACAAGGAAGACATATTTGCAAGACTCGAAGAACAAGGAAGACATATTTGCAAGACTCGAAGAACAAGGAAGACATATTTGCTCGTGTCAATACAACTACATTTGATTTTGTCCAGCCAGATATTTTCGAGTTCCAAGAAAACGAGACACAATTGTTCCTCTATTCCATACAACCACTCTGTACATGCCTATGTTCGTCAGTTTCCACCTATACTTCATCCTTACATTATGCATGTACAAGATGTAAACCTGATGGAAATTACGGCTTTCGAGCAATAGTTATCTGTCTTGATTTTCCAGAAGATGCATGGGCAACTATCCGATATAACTTAATAGAAGAGCTACAAATATTCAGGACACAGTATGTTGCAATAATCGGTGGTGATGACCAGTGGACTCGTATGTACAACTCATTGAACTTTTTTACATCAGATAGAGGAGCACCGATTGAGAGTGGGAAGACTATGCCAGATATGGGTCTCTTGGTTGCTTCAAGGTTTAATGTGATATTACACGTTCTAAGTCCTACACAGAGCTTGATGTATTTTCCACTTCGATCTACTCCACCACCTACGTATCAACATGTTGCTATCGCTATTGGACACGTAAATGATAATCATTATGTCTAGGTTGCATTGACAGAGGGTTACTTTGTGCCTCTCATTATGCCTCAATGGATTCACTTCAGACATGATTATGCAACTGCATGGGTTACCCCATATGCAGAGTGAATTGATGCGTATAAGCAACATATGCGTTTTAGATGTCCTTCTCAACCCATTGTGTTGGAAGATGAAGAATGTAACATGTGTTGATATGTTTTAATAAGTTTGTTTAAAATATAAAAAAATGTACGAGCAGTTTATCCTCACCCCTGGAAGTATGGATGAGAAAGGAAAAAAAAAATTCGATTCAATTTCATTATTTTCTATCAATTTAAATGAATTTTTTTTTGTAAGAGATTATTGTGGAAGGCAAACACGAACAAGGAAAAAAAATAAAAAATTCCGAGTAGGTTCCTAGTTAGTTTTGATTCAATTTCTTTATTTATATGAATTTTTTTTGGAAGAGATGACATGGAAAAGAGAGTTTGGCATGTGAAATTAGATGTACAAACAAATTTATTTGTGAAAAAAAATTTGTGTAAAAAAATGTCTATTTGTGAAAAATAAGTTAATAAATAATCTAATTTTTAATGTACAAAAATAAATTAGATTTGAATAATGTTGAGAGCGGGTCCCACGTGTCCAGTCTTACATGGCAACAAACGTCACTACATAAAATACAGTTATTTTTAGTAATAAAAAAAGAGAGCAAAAGGGGATGATTGTGCAACCATTGTGGTTGCCCTAACCTATTCACACCCCTCCTCTCCATTTTTATAATAACCTCATATAGGTATACTTTTTTACACATAAAACCTGGGGCCCATTTATTGAAAAAAAGACATGATAAAATTTCAATAGAAAAAGAGAGTGTTAACACCTTTGTTGACCGGTGATGGGACAACATTCAATTGGGTCCCACCTATAAATAGAACTATCGGAGAGTTGAACGAAAATTACAGCATGTCTATCCCGGTACCCTAAAGGTGTAGGGTGGATGCACCCAGTAACTAGACTGGGGGCATTTATCCTCACCCATTATAATAATGTTGAATTATCCCTTAGATCCGACCCGGTGTATTAGTCAGTTGACTAATTCTAGAGCTTGTACACCTAGCTGGGTTGGATACGATCAGGTGTACCAATACCCAAAGCTTGATCTCATAAAACAAGTTTTGGGCCGAATCTGATTCAGTCTGATAAAAAACGTATCTGACAAACTCGATAAGTATTGGGTTGGTTAGGGTCATTGGATTAGGCCAGGTTGTGTCTTGATTAAAATCACATATTGAAACTTATCTCTATTACACAAAAATTCAAGCTGTATACTCTCTCACATCAGTAAAATACGTCTCACAATACAGACACATTAACAAAACACAAATCTCTATACATTTTCTCATTTCTCTATTAACAAAACATCTACTCCTTCATTTTTTCATTTATTCTCCAATAAAATTACATTAAAATCAATACTAGATCTTATATATTTTACAAAAAGTCAAGTCACATACTTATTATCATCAAAACACGTATTTTAATACAGTCATATCAGCAAAACTAATCTCTTGATAAAGTCACATCAATAAAAATACACATTCTCATACATCATCAATTTTCCTAAAAATATATAATCAAAACACATATTTCAATACAACCATATAAGTAAAACAAATCTCTTAATAAAGTCACATTAACAAAAATACAAATTCTCATGCATTATGAATTTTCCTAAAAATACACTATTCCAATCACTCTTTGTACAATCTGAAGGCTGGGCTTCGGCAGGGGATGTGTTAAGGAGTCTAGACTGTTGGGCTAAAAAATAAAAAGGCTCAAGCCAGCACGTGACGGCCCACTATATTCCTCCAAATCCGGTCCGAGTCAACAAAGCTTGTCAAACTCTGATCAACTAAACCTTTGTCGGTGAATTGATATTGGCTTCGGAGATTACAGGTGATGGGGGCAATAACGAGCGCAGTGATAGCAATAGCAGCGGTGGCACTGAGTTGGATTACGATCGAAATCGCTTGCAAGCCCTGCCTCGATCAGGGCCGTGAAGCCATTGATCGCTCCCTCAATCCGGATTACGACCCTGACAACGATGTTGATTCTTCCAGCGTCCGTGCCCCTCTTATCGCCCATACAGAGGATCCGACCCCGAAGGTGGCTACTGATTTGTCTACTTCAAGCACAGTCAAGGCTGTCTGATCTGATCTTGCCCAAATACATCGTCGTCATCAGTATCAATTCAGATAATACTCACCTTTCTTCTATGGTCTGATTCTTTTCTGTTTTAATATGGAGTTCGAGGTTGTCTCGGTCTGTTGTTTTGCGCATATTATGGTGTGATTGAATAGTTAATTTGGCAAGATATTGTTCATATAAGTTGAATGAGAAATATGCGTTTGGAATATCCAATTTTTGAGTGTTTTCGTAAATCTTTCAAGGAAAAAGTTTAGAGTCATTGCTTGTAGTGGGGTTCATGATTATTTGCTAGGAGTAGATATACCTTTCTAAATGGGTATAAAGTATTTTATTATCCGCATGGTGTATTAACTTGTAAGCATAGTAGTTGTAGTCAATAAAAGGGAAAGGATTTCTGTTCCTGCATTTTCTGTTGAGAAATGAGAATACCTACCTGCAGAATTTAGGAAGTTTTTAGATGATAATATTATTTTTATGCATGATTCTACATCATATTTCGGCGAAGGAAGTTTACATAAATTTTGATCTTTGAAGGACATAATTTTTGCAGTGGTTTTGAGTGAAGTTATTAAGATAAAGCATAACTACTGGTGAGCATTGGTTATTACTATTCTTAAAGATTTTACTCCCCAATAAGTAAACCAGATGCAGTAATTGTGTTCAGATTCTTTATGGTTCTACTTGCAAACTGGAATTATGTGGCTCGTTAAACACACTTACATTCTGGGTTCTCTAATAAATTAGTATGCGTTATGGGTTTATTAAAATTTGAATGACTCTTTTAGTTTTTGTTATTAAAACTTGGTCTTCTGTGAGTCTTTAGATTTTTTTCTTTTCACATCGGCAATGGTGAAGCAATTGTGCTGCTTTTCAGATAATTTGTAGTCCAAGCTCTTGCGGGGAATATATTTTTCTCAGCGGAGAAACAGTATCTCATAGCTTTTGTACTCTCAAGTTGATAGGTGGCCACAGTGCTGATGAAAAGCAGTGGGTGCTCAGAGAGCTATGAAAAGAGTTTTTGTTTTTTGATAGTGAAAAACTGAGCTGTATCAAGGGCTTCCATGGTGTTCATAAAGGGTTTTAGTTTTCTTAGAGATTAGGATGCAAAGAGTCCGATTATCTCCTCAACAGGCGCCTGTGCACAAGCTAGGGGATTCCAAAACGACAATGTCCCCAAAGTTTAGATTAGCTTTGATCCAATCATCCTTGTTGAATCCGTCTCCAGCTTTTTGAATCATCTCTGCAAGGGGCCCGTAATTCCAGGTCTTTTTGATGATGTGCTCAACTGTCGTCTTAGGCTTCCTGTGCAGATCCATGCTACTTGCAGAGCTGTTTGCAAGCGGTGGCATCTACTTCTTGGTAATAAAGAGAGGTTTTTTCATTCAAAGAAGGTTTTTAGGCTTGAAAGACCCTTGGCTCTTTGTTTTTTCTTTCCACAAGGTCTGTCCCCATGAATTTAGGTTTGTTTTGATTCCTCACGAGGGTACTCTTTTTTCTGGGTTATGGTCTCCGATGTGGATTGCCCTCTGGACTAGTTCTTGAAGATTCGGATGATTACAGCTCGTTCTTTTTTCGCTAGCATGAAATGATCTGTGTAAATAGTAATATGTGGCTGGAGGAAACAGCACCAATCTTTTTGAGCTTACTTCAGCTGAGGTTCTGGACCTTGTGATGGAAAGTTGTCATCCCTTTCAAAGCATGGAGACAAATAAATATGGCATCTTATGATGCAGCTGTCCTCAATGGTAAGTTTCTTGTCGCTGAAGGTTGGTTGTGGTTTCTTTGTTTGAGCCACAGGCCAGGTTTACGATCCAAGGACAAACAATTGGGAGAATTGGCTTTGGATTGTGAGGAGGATGGAATCGGATAATGCTTGCTTGAACAGTTGAGCATTTCTTTTTCTTGCCGCTTGATTGTTAGAATGGCAGGGGTGTGCTAGTCACTGAGCCATTAAATTTAATATTGGGTATCACTTCTCTTACACAAAAAATTAAATCACATACTCAATCATATTAACAAAATAGATATTTCATTTACATTTTGTTATAGCGAATAATATTATTGATTTTTTTATTCTCTAATAAAATGTACGTACTTCTCATCACTATTACACATCACATCAATAAAATATTACTATCACATAACTATTACACTTCACATTAATAAAATATATTTCTCAATACATTTATATTAACAAATCTTTATGCATTATCTCTTGTCCATCATATATTTTACTATTATTCGTCTAACTTTGTGTGTAACTTTGTGTGAAGAAAAGGGTAGTGTTAAATAAACTCTCTCCTATACCTCTACCCACAACCCCTGCTACCACGACTCACATCATTCTTACAACATAATTAATATTTTTTTTTCTCTCCTCTCTGATCTGCTGCTTTTGGAACAGAGTAATTACTATGGAGTCACTAGAATTCATACCATCTTTAAGTTTCGAGCATAAATAAGTGGAAACTTGCATATGCCCAACAACAGATAATCACGGATTAAAGATTTTTGAAATGACCTGTTTCTTTTTTTTTTTTTGACAACAGTGAAACACACACACTAAGCATACATAGTCAAACACGTTGACTATGTATGCTTAGTCAAACACTAAGCATACATAGGCAAACACGTTGAGTAGTCAGACCTGTTTTTTCTTATATTTTCTATCCCCAATGTTTTTGCATCACCGAGTTCCATTACGTATCCCAAAGGAGACTTCGACTTCATAAATGGATCAAAAGTTTTTCTGATAGGGCTATACGGGGTCTTTAAGCTTTCTCTGGATGAGCATTCACTTTTTGACGGAGAAGGAGAATGGGGCATTTCTTGCTTCGCAGATTGAGAGTTGCGTAAAGTGATGGATAAATTATGTTCCAAAAGTTCATGTTCATCATTCAAAGGACCAACTAAAGACCAAATAGGTGTCACTACTATGAGACAATTGAATCTTTTTACTTTCCCTTGTCGTGTCTATATTCTTCATTTTTCGTACTTCCTTTGAGCTTTGATATACCGAGAAAGCAAAAAAAAGAAAGAGGAGCTTTTGTTTTGGTCTGGGTTTTCTGGTGATGTGTAGAGATGAAGATAAAAAGGGATATTTGGCAAAATGACCCAAAATATAAACTCTTTTTGCAATTTAATCCCTTTTTAAAAAACTTAAAATTCTAACCCTTTTGGCTATGGAAAGGTCATAAATGACCTCCTCAAAATATTCATTATTTTAAAATGAAAGAAGAGCTGAAAACAGTAAATGAGAGTTTCTTTCCCGATACTTCCGGCGGCATCCAAGATCTGACACGGGGGCGCTATTATCGATTTCCGACCATGATTTCGGACAGCAAGCTCGAGTTCTGACTTCGGACAGCTCTATTTCCTGGTGCTGCAACTTCATTCTTGTACTTGAAGCTCGGAACACGTTTAAATTTGCAGTTCTTAGGTTCGTTACTCTTGGATTTCGGATTTGAAGCTCCAGTTCTGATTTCGAAACTCGTTTGTACCACAGGTCAGATCTTGAACCGTAATCTATGTAATGTATTATTACTTGCAAAGTATACAGTGTAGGTCTTCATTTTGTTTGGGTCATGGAAACCGCCTAGTTGTTTGCTGCATATTGGAAAATTGTGAAGGAATGCAGGATAGTTTTCTGGGTTATGAGTGAGTTTTTTGTTATTTCCGGTTTAGAATGGACAGAATAGATAAGTTTTATGTTTACTTTTGGTTTAGCAAAGAGCTGTATTTTGTTTAGAATAGTCTAAATTCTGTTTAGCATAGTGTCATTATGCTTAGAAATGTTTTAGATTTGCTGGTCTTGTACAAAAATATTTTTTATTGATAACGTTTTATATATTTATTGAAGGAATGAAAGAGCTGAGCATTTTGATTCAGTATTTCGGAAAGTGGGAAAAAAATGACACGAACTACACATATAAAGGTGGGAAAAGCAAGGCTATCATAGTCTCAGAGCTTATTTCTTATGGTGAATTAGTCGATAAAGTCCGTGATATTGCAAAGCTGCAGCATCATGATATTCAAATGAAGTACCTTTACAATGTGCGTTCTCCTACCGAGCCGGTTGAGATTGAAGGAGATGATGATGTTCGTTGTTTCATTTGGTGTAATATGGACAGAAGTATTCCGGCTACATCTCTGTGCATATCTTCTAAAATCAGAGGCAGAAATGATGATTTTGGGGATAATCTAGGAAATAAACAACATAGGGATGACGTGATTAATTATGTAGAAGGAATAGAAGAATTTCCTGGCCTCGGATTCAGTAGAAACAACGACACAATGCCGGACTTTGATGGAATAGAACCACATAACAATGAACATACTGTTCATCTGTATGATGATGATTTTGATGATTCAACTCATGAGGCAGCCTATGATATATCTGATGACGTAGTCGATGATGCATTCCTTGAGGCAGTTGATTATGCAGCTGAAGATCATAATATTGGTCGGAATAATCAGGCAACAAATACATCCCACTCTTGCCCTAGCAATCCTTCGGTGAATTGTGCAGTGGAGTCCAATGTTCAGTCCGATGGAAGTGCCTAGGTTATGAGAGTTGGTGAAATTTTTACGGAGAAGAAGATGTTGCATAAAAGGCTCTGCAAGTATGCGGTGAATAAACACTTTCAATTCAAAGTTGTCAAGTCTACGAAAACACTATTTGTGGCACGGTGCTGTGTTGATGAATGCAATTGGTGGATGCGAGCCACTGCAATGAAAGATGTTTCTCTATTTCAGATTAAGAAGTTTCGTGATGTTCATGCCTCGTCTAATTGTCTCACTTTCACTGAGAATCGGCAAGCGACAAGCTCGTTGATTGGTGACTGCATAAAGTCTAAATACGAGAAAGTTGGTCGAATTTATAGACCCAATGACGTGATTCAAGATTTTCAAAAGGAAAATGGCGTCAAGTGTAGCTACTGGAAGGGTTGGAAGGCTAGGGAATGTGCCCTTAATTCTATATATGGTACTGCAGAAGAAGGATATGCTCAGCTGCCACAGTTTTGTAAGATTATCGAGTCAAAAAATCGAGGTACGAAAAACACAGCTGCAATTTCAAATTATGTTTACAATAATTCTCATTCTGATTATAATAGTATCCATTATGTTTAGAACTGTATAGTTTTTGAATGTACTAGTGTGAAAACTGTGTAGGATGAAGTGATTTTTGTTTAGAATTTTTATTATTGTGCTAGAAACTGATGTTACTGTTGTGATATGTGTTGTGATATGTGATATTTTCCATGTCTACCAGGTACGATAACTCATATTGAATATGACTCCCAAAATCGATTTAAATTTTTCTTTTTGGCACTCGGTCCTTGTGTAAGAGGGTTTATTACGTGCATGCGGCCTGTACTATGTGTTGATGGAACTCATCTGAAGAGCAAATTTAAGGGGGTACTTTTACTTGCGAATGCTCTTGATGGAAATAACCAGATTTACCCATTGGCCTTTGGTATTGGTGATTCAGAAAATGATGCGTCATGGGACTGGTTCTTTGAGAAATTACGGGGTGCAATCGGAACTATACCTAATCTGGCAATTATATCTGACCGAAATAAAAGCATAGAGAATGGCGTAAAGCGTGTTTTCCCCGAAGCATTCCATGGGGCTTGTATCTTTCACATTGGACAAAATATGAAGGCCAAAAAGTACCCTGAATATGCTGTTAATATTTTCTATAAAGCTGCTAAGTGTTATCTTGTGTCAGAGTTCGAACATGTGATGCGCCAGCTGAGGCAATTTGAAGACGGGAAGGTCTATAAGTATTTGGAAGATGTAGGCTTTGAGAGATGGGCCAGGGCATATTGTCCTGTGGATCGTTTTACCATCATGACGACTAACATTGCGGAGAGTGTGAATGGGGTTCTCAAAGAGGCTCGTTTGTTACCAATAACGAAGCTGATGAAGTATCTAGTTGAAATGCTACAAAGATGGTTTCACGAGCGTCGGGTCAAAGCACTTGCCATGAAAAATGATCTCACAGACTTCCATGAAAATATCTTGAAATCTCGGCGAGTGCAAGCTAGTCGAATGACAGTTGAACCCATCAGTGTCCACGAGTATCATGTAAGGGATGATGATGTTGGGGGTCAAGTGGATTTACAACGGAGAAGTTGCTCATGTAGGGTATTTGACATTGATCATCTTCCTTGCACCCATGCTTGTGCTGCAATTTCAGCTAGGAATTTGTCAACGACGCCTTTGTGCTCGAAGTACTATACGACAGATATGCTTGTACTGGCCTATGCAGAGCCCATCTATCCTATAGTCAGCACTGATGAGACTGTGATTGGGGAGGATATTGTTTGCCCCTTACCTCCACAACGCGTCGTTCGAGTTGGAAGACGGAAAATTAGCAGAATACCATCAAGAGGTAAGTGTATGCCTGTTTATAATAATGTGAATTATGTTTGGATCTGTTCCCATTATAGCTGGACTTGAAATACATTAAATTTAGTTTTTTAATTTATTCCGTTTAGACTAGCTCTCACTGGGTTTTGAACAAGTTTTATTATGTTTGGAACTTCTCCTTTTTTCACTGGACTTGAAAGACGTTCAATTTAGTATTGTTTTTATTCATTTTAAACTAGATGTCACCTGGTTTTGAACAGGTTTTATTATGTTTCGACAATTTCCATTATGGTTGGAGTTGAAAGACATTGAATTTAGTTATTTAATTTATTCCGTTTAGACTAGCTCTCACTTGGTTTTGAACATGTTTTATTATGTTTCAAACTGTTCCTTTCATCACTGGACTTGAAAGATTTTCAATTTAGTATTGTTTTTATTCAGTTTAAACTAGATGTCACCTGGTTTTGAATAGGTTTTATTATGTTTCGACAATTTCCATTATGGTTGGAGTTGAAAGACATTCAATTTGGTTTTATTTTTATTCCGTTTAGACTGGCTCTCACTTGGTTTTGAACAGGATTCACTATTGTTAGAACAATATTCATTTTACTTCCGATTGTTTCCCAATTCACAGGGGAGACACAAACGTCTAGACGTTGCAGCAGGTGCAAGCAAAATGGTCACAACCGGCAGACATGTAAAGAGGCCACGCCATTGCATCCAACCAATAAGTAATGAAGGAATGCAAATAAGGATGGGGCAAGGTGTCACGGGAGTAGAACTTCGTAACAATTAATTTAATTTATTTAGTAAGACATTGTTTTTTCGTACCCAATAAGTGATGTGTGTTATTGGGAATCAATTTTTATGCATGTGTCAGACAATGTCGTTATAAGGATAAGGCAATCCAATGAATGGATGTGAAGAGACGGTTGGATTTCATATGGATAAGGTATGACCCACTATAAGTACCCAACACTTAGCCCTCTTCTTGCCTCAACTCTAATTCCCTTACTTCGTAATCTACAATATGAGCATCCCATTTTCAGTTGTAGTTCACTACCCGGGCTACTTGAGAAAGAATTGCTGGCATTTTTATGGCATAGGTGAGGGTGAGACTACCTTCCATGGTGTGCGAGTAGAGTGCTGGGATAGAGCCTCCGTCGTATATCTTCTCCATTCGTCTTTTAATCTTTTTGTGGTGCGCGATGGTTGTTCATTATTCTACCAGCGGCACGGATGGCCATTGTGTTGCGGTCTTGTTGAGCTTAAGGAGGATGTCTACTACTATGACATGGCGATTCATGGGGCAGCACATGGAGTAGTTCACATGTACGTTATCGAAAATACGACATCTCTGAGCGATGATGATGTTGATGGTGACAAACCACATGCTGTGAAATCACATTGCCCGGGATGTCCTCATGCTCAATGTTCACCTAATAGCTGTCCATATGCTATTACATGAGTGTACTACATGCTACATGTCATATCTGCTTGTTGTATGTAGTTTTTTGAATTACAAGGAATATGTAGGCTTTGGAATACGAAAGTAACCTTTAGTGATCCAAATGATCTATTTTCTAAACCAATTAAATTTTGTATTCCAAACGAAATAATAGCTGATCTAATGGCAGTTGAAAGACAAAAAAGGAAATTATGTGTTCTAAACTACAAAATAACTAGTCAAAACTAAACTATAATAGTTCTAAACTAAATTAATGTACGACTATAAAGAAAATCACAATTCCTGTAAAGCAAATCACATTTACAATCCTGCTTGTCAAGTATGCCTAAATAGAAGAGAACATTCAACAAATTATTACTTTTTCGAGTAATGATACTCGACATTGAAACTATTCTAAACTGAAACAAAAATATTCTATACTAAAGTATAAAAGTTCTAATCTTAATCATGTCTGCTCACACTATATCATTAGTTTTGATTTATTCTGTTCTAAAATATGTCATCATTGTTCTAAACGTAATATTCTATATTCTAACTACAACAATCAAACTCAAAACAGTAAAACTTACTGCAAATGTGGTATCGACTATATGGCATCTTTGTGGGAAGATAGTGGGATATTTTTCTTTCCTGGCTAGCATATAGTAGATGGCCGTATCCAAATGCTGCAAAACATTACAGCTTGTTTAATCAGTACGCACATACTAAATGAGTTAATGTAATACTAATTGAATATCTAAGATTAATCAGTCTTCCATACCGTATCCATAAGCCAGCTCTCCTCACTCAGCAGGTCAGTGAACCATTTCTTAGCAACGGAGCATGTTGGTAACTGAAAGTACTGCCGGTCTGTCATGTGATTATAGAAAGATGAAAATTGTTGCTCCAACTCTCCATCCAATTCTCTTAGGGGATTGAATTGTTTTGGGATGACAGTAGACACCTTGGGCCTCTTCGTAGTCGGGTCGGTGTATGGAGACATATGGTACCTGCTTGTCTTGACAACCCTCTTTGCAGGATGTTCAGGTATATTTGCTTTTCTCAAAAATTCTGACAGCTCCGGACTTGAAATCACAAGCGATGTATCCACTGACAATGGCAGTGGACTGTTATACACAATAACATCAATGCTAGGAGTCGCCTCTGCATCGCCCTTATTATCATACCCCCCATCTCCAACCTTTGGATCCACAGTAGTTGATCCCTCTACATCTGTATCCCCCTCATTGTCATCCCCCCATTCCCCAACGTTTCCACCCACCCTAGTTGCTCCCTCCTCATCTGCATCCCCCTTATTGTCATGCCCCCCTTCCCCAACATTTCCACCAACCCTAGCTGATCCCTCCTCATCTGCATCTCTCTCATTGCAATCCCCCTTTTCTCCAACTTTTCCACCCACCTTTCTTGCTCCCTCCTCATCTGCATCCCCTTTATTATCATCAACCACATCCCCAACTTTTGGACCCACAGTATCTGATCCCTCCACATCTGCATCCCCCTCATTGTCATCCACCCCTTCCCCAACTTTTCCACCCACAGTACTTGCTCCCTCCCCAGCAACACCCTCCATTTGGACATCTTTCATAACCAGTTGCACTATATCATCACTTTCTTTCTTCCTCTTGTCCTCCTCCTCGGTATCACTACTTTCATCGATTTCTTTCATGGCCACCTTTGTCCTTTTCTTTGACCTCAGACTTTCAAGCATCTCTCCAATAGTTGGTTCCGCACTCTCTTGGTGTGTGAACCTTGGTGACTTCCTTCTATGAAACATCTCCATAGTGGGCATTGTCCTTGTCCTTTTTGAAGACTTTGGAATAGGTTCTTGCTTCCCCTTCATCTTCTGTACTCCCTTCTTCTCCACTGACTTTTTTTTCCACACCTTCTCCTCCTTCTCCACCACCTTCTCCTGAACAACATCATCATTGACTCTACCTCTGACAAGGTCTTGAATGTCTGCATTTATCTCCTCCATCTTCTTCAGAATTCTTTTACCCCTACCTTCAAGCTTCTTATCAAGCCTTTTTTCCATTGCACTCAAATTCTGATGTATGACCCTACCAATTTCTTCAACTGCATCATCCTATAATATACAATTATATTTCAACTCATTAACTGTATAATTCTAATTATAATGATCAATGAACTAAACAGAATATTCATGTTCCCAACATTGCTGGAAAAAACGCATTTATACATGCCAGAATTTCCAGCCTATTTACATACCAGCTTCTCTTCACTTTTTCTGTCCTTATGCAAGCTTGTAGATTGACGAACACCCGTTCGCTGTATGCGCTTGGGAATCTTGAAGACTGCTTGCTTCACAACTATTGGGACAATGTCATCACCAGTCAGTGTGTAGTCCTGCTCAGACTCAGCCATTGATGGTAGCAGCAGGTTTCGGAGATGTAGTTGGAGTCCATCTTAACATCCGAGGATGTAGGTCTCCAGCCCTCCGAGCAAAACAGTCACCTAGTTGAGGAACAGCCTCATAGGTCCATATCTGAATCATATAACAAGATAAATGTATCAGTCCCACAATAAAATTAGCATAACTACCATAAAGCATACTAGTTCAAAACATATCTATAACAGTTCAAATCGTAAAACATACAATTCTAAACAGTATATAAAACTATGATATGCACCCATTACCTGGAAAGCATAGGGGAACCCCACAAGGCTATAGAAGTCAATCTTCAATCCCTTCTGTTTAAACTTGTCTGCTCTCCCAACCAATGCTCCCTGGAGTCCTTCTAAAGTTCTGGTAAAACTTAGAGTCCCCCATGGGAACTGATTAAATTTGGCAAGATCTTGGACCAGTTTTATCCAGTTGAGGTCGATGGAAAGCTTCGTCTCCTTTCCAAGCAAGACGACCTCAACAAAGTACACCAATGCCAAACTCAACTTTGTCCCTGCCTCATTACATGCAATGAACTTTTCTTCAAGTTCATTGCATGTAATGAGTCTTTTCCCTTCAAACACAGTATCCACAATGTCAAAATCACCAGGTTTTGGTAACGGCTCCAATTCTGGTATTGGGGAACACCTAAGCCCTGTAATTAGGTTGAACTCCCTAATTGAGAATACTGCCCTTCTCCCACAAAGGTTAAAAACCATTCGTCCTTCATTTTCTTCCTTCCGAGCTTTAACTTGACGTAGGAGAACATTGTGGATCACTTGAGGATGATTTTTTGGTCCCTGGATGTCCAGGAACCTTCCAAAACAGGAATTTCTAAACTGGCCCAAGCAGTTTAGTTTGTCAAGCTCTTCTCTTATAATGCTTGATGCTTGGCTCAGCCTGCAAAGGGCAGCAACCTTTGAAGGAAATCGGTCTTCCTCTCTAATCTTGAATTCCATTTAGTCTACACTGAATTTTTTTTTAGTATGAAAAATGTTAGAATTCGAACACAAAACTGTTATTCACTGAAAGCAAAATTAAATGCTTAACAAAAAACAGAAATTGATAAAAAAATAAAATTCTGTGACATATAAAATCTAAATTGTTCTATTCCAATTAAACCTGTTCTAATCAAAGAAACATATTATCTACACCAACATCATATTCTAAAAAAAATTGCATTACGAAGTAAGCAAAATCTTGTAGCACAACACACAAAAATGAAAACAGTTTTCAACATAAGACAACCAAACCAAAGCATACTCCTTCTACACAAACAATGATAATCCCATAACTCAAATTACAAAACATTGCATCAACCCTCAAACGAAAACCCCATACAACTCAACAAAAAACCAAAAAATGCTTAAAAAATAATCTGTTACACAAAAAACTTATCTCTTTTGCACAAAACCATTTCAGTTCCAACCATTGAAGTTCTAAACAAAAATTAATCTGTTCTAAATAAAAACATAATGATCTAAACTAATTCTATTCTTCTACTTCTAAATATCGTCTTCTGCAATTAACAATAATTCTAACATGCACTAAACAAAAGCCTTTGGGAACGAATGGAAAATCCTTCAGCACATCACACATAAATCCAGGAAGTTTTCAATATATAACATGAGCAAAACATACAACTGTTCAAACTCCTTCAGCACATCACACAAAATACTTCTACACAAACAATGATAACAAACATGATAACTCAATGACAAAATCTAACATTTAATGCATGAACCTTAGAGCAAATACTTCATACAACTCAACAAAAACTGACACTAAACAGTACCTGCTCAACAATGCCGTTTTAAACAAAACCTACATTATTCTAAACAAACAGTCACTTCTCTATAGAACATCTAATTTTGTAGCTTGCACTCAATTCCAACTTCCTAAAACCTGGGAAATTTGAATTTCATAAACCCTAGAACAGTTTAATTGACAATGTAAAACACTCTATAACCCAATTAAACAGCAAAACCTAACCTAAACCAAATGACATGACATGATGCACACAATCAGAACAAAACCAAACAACAAAGAACAGGGACATGCACTCATTCATTTCATACAACGAGCACACCCAGGGGCCGAACTCATTCTCACTCTTTCGAATCGATTTCATCAACAGTAAACTAAGACCAGATTGAATAAGCAAAATAACATGGCTTACCTCCGTGTGTGCTCGACTGGTAGACGTAACGGACAAAATCGTTGACAGAAGAATGAACGAGTGTGGTCGAAGCAACAGACTGGTGGATGCAGGGAGTAATGGCGTCGAAAATGGGTTCTTTCCCCTTCCGTTCGTGTAACTACAACTCAGGTTTCCTTTTTAAATTTCTTATTGCAGTTTCGTTCATCTGGAGGGAAGGAAGCATTGGAAGGAGGGCATATCAGACCTTTCCATAGCCAAAAGGGTTAGTATTTTAAATTTTTTAAAAAAGGGTTAGATTGCAAAAATAGTTTATAATTTGGGTCATTTTGCCAAATTTCCCAGATAAAAAAGCAGATGAGAAAGAAGGTGAGAGAGGAGGACGATGGATTTGGAGAAAGAAAGGTCAATTGTGTTTTTCAATAAAAAATGAGATAATTAAAATAAAACAAAATAAATTAGAAGTCTAGTGAAAATAATCATGTTTGGTTTGACAGAAAGGTACCTAGGTTAGTAAGTTAGGTTAGGCAAATTATTTTCAAATTATTATTTTTTTTTATAAGAATACGAATTCTAAATCTAAACCTCGAAGATTGTTCCGTCAGTCTTCTTCTTAGGAAATAAAAAAATAAAATAATTTGAAAGTTCTCACCAAGTGGCCTATTAGCTCAGCTGGTTAGAGCGTCGTGCTAATAACGCGAAGGTCGCAGGTTCGAGACCTGCATGGGCCAAAAAGTAATTTTGAATTTTGTAAATTTAATAAAATTAACAAATTATCATAGAAATTGGGCCTAGAAGCCCAACAGAAACTGTAAGCCCAAAACCGTTCCAGTAATGACTTTGTTATCAACATTGGCCTGCAAACCTATTTAGGGGAGAACTCCAAGCATATATAAAAACTGCTTCTTTCGGCCACTGTAATGTTTTCTTCCTTTTTTCTTTTGAATTACCAGTTCTTCAAAGCAACTCATCAGCAAAACACTTGGAAAGAACTGGCATTTACAGTACATAAATCTGACGAGAACCCCCCACCTCCACCTCTTGTAGGGGCCTGAAGTTTTCCCCAATTTTTACAAGGAAAGATTTAGTGTCAAAACTATGCTAACTAACTGTAAATTTGAGGGTTGTTCTTGTCTCTCTCCAGATACTCCATGTCGATCAGGCTTTTGATTCTTTTCTTCAAATCAACTGGATTTATAGGAAATTTGAGATGTAAAAGTACAACATTTACATCAGTTTCCTCCAAATTACACAGAATTTTAATCATGGTTGTTTAAGGTCACATTTCCTAAACCTAAACCCTAACGAGGTTCGTCCTAAAACACCTATCCCTCTTGGTTTAAATAGCCATTCTCACATCACTCCAAGTTTAATATAATGTGCAGGTACCTCCCTCTTCCATTTTTTTATAAAAAAAAAACATAACACCTAAACTTTCTTTACTCTCTTTCCCTCTCCCAACTCTTGTCCTCTTTCTCCCTTTGTTGATAACAATTTCTTTAAAATTTCTTGTGCTCAAAAGCGCCTAGAAATGGCATTCCAAGGACAAGAATGTAGCCTGTCAATCAACTTGGAACTATGCCCTGATGCTAGGCAACTACTACTGTGTGGGTAAAGTTCGAACGAGAATAAAGTTCGAAAATAATAAAGTCAGAACATTAGTCAAGTTGAAGCAACGCGTCCACTATTGAGTAGTTGGTTCATGAAGTTGCTTCTATGGATGCACTTCACTAGGCATAAAAAAATGATGGCCGATGAATTCTAACCTGTTGAAAGAGTTCAGTTATCAGAAGGGTGTGACTTAACATTTTCCTTGTCTTCATTGTACGAACAATGGCAGCATCAACCTAAAAGCAATTAAAGATTTTGTTATCAATCAGCTGCACTATTTCAAACAGGGAGTAAATCAAGGTAAACCTGATATTTGCGATCCTGAAACACTCTCTCAGTAGTGCTTGTGTTTTCCTCTACCGTTTCTTTCATCTGAATTGTATTTACCTGCATCCCAAAGAGAAATTGAATTAAAGCTAAAACAATAATAACCAAAGCAGATTGCAAGACACGAACTTTTCCTCATGCAAGGGACTGCAGGGTCCTTCTCAATTCCTTGTCCTCTATGCCTGTAGGCTGTAGCATCCTTAATATCTTGAAAGCTAAGCTTTTGTGCATCATTAAAGAGCATCAAGACAACAGTCTGGGGTATGCCATATAAAAGCACACATGAATATTAGGGCTCCGCTTGTGAAGCCAACATCAAGAAAACAAAGACCAAAAACAAAAAATAGGAGGGATTCGATAGATCCAAATGAGACTGACCTGAAATAGGGAAACTGCCAGCTCCATTTTACCCTTGGGAAACTCTGCCTTCAATACACAGTGACCTAATGAATTTTGCCACTGCAAGCGCCTCCGATTGTACTTGCTTAAGTAGAATTCCTTAAAAATTTCCTGTTGCAACAGCAGAAGGAAAGCATTAGACGATTAGCATTGAATATTTCTCCCCCACATAATCACCAACACTCATCATGTATTTTATGCCAAACCTGATAGACACTAAGCTCATGAAGAAGCCTCACATCCAAAGGTGGATACGTCGGCCAGTACCTGCAGCCAGCCAACTGAATCAAATATAAATTCCGTAGAAATGCAATTGATCTGCCTGGGTTACAGTAACGTAGGGTCTAAACCTACCCAGTTGTTAAGACATGTACACTGATCTCAATTCCTGAGGGAAGCTTTGTCCTGGCCTGAGATGATTGTTTGAATGATTCATTTATTTCCTTCGACAATCCAATATCCTGTAGAAGTGTCATAAGAGAATTGCAAAATATTATTAAGAATAGTCACTTGAAAGTCACCATGAACATTCACTGACTAGAACACGTTCCATTACTCCATAGAGAGATCACAAATATGAAGAGATGAAACTAGGCTCAACAAGAGCTCTAACTCTACTCAACCCACACAAAGAAGTCAATGCAGGAGCCCCAATTGATAATCGTCAAAATTTAAACAGTGTAATGGGACATCAACAAGCAAAACATGTAATGTTGTGATGAGGAACAACTCAGGATTAATGGAACTTGAGTTCCGATCCACGCCAACACAAGAAAACTTTCCATTCAATGTATACAAGGATTAAGTCATTTCGCAAAAGATATTGATCATTCAAGTGCCAATTTTTTGGGTCATGTCACCTTTCTTTTTCGCCATCATTCTTTTGAATGGTTTCACGATTGTCACTCATATAAAGGCTGTAATGAAAACCATGGTAAAACTAGTTATTACCGGTAATAACTATTGAGTTAACTATGAAAACCATGGTAAAACTAGTTATCACCGGTAATAACTATTGAGTTAACTCTGTAATTTATAATTAAGGATAAGCATTGTTTTCTGGTCATTGCAGCCTGAGTCAGCAATGAATAATCAACTTTGAGGCATACCATTAGATTAATTAGCCTTCAGGTAGGGCTCATGAGATGGTGGTATGGAAACATACCAAAAACTAGCATTATCATCACCTCCATTATGGATGGTGGTTATCTCATTGTAGGCTTGTTAAATTTGTTCCGTATCTCTACAAAATCAAATATTGAAGTGAGTAATAAATTTAATAATATAATCACCACAATAAAGATGAAAGCACTTAAAACACTTTTTTTTAGGTAAATACTTTGTCAATTAAATTTGTGACTTATAAAATTAGCAACCAGATTGGTTCTCAAGAAAGAGGAAACTTTCCAATTAATATACCGCGCAACTAAGTAACCCCTTTTCTAGACAGAACTTTTCAAGATATCAAAATTTTAAATCACAAATAAAAATATAACAAATTGTGTAGCAATTAAATAAATATCAAATGTAATTTAAGTAAAAGTGACAGATTGTATAAGATGTCCGATTGATATAGGAGTTGAATATATGTATTGATATAGAAAACTAATATGAAAATACCAAATAGAAAAATATATGCTTTAACAAAGAGACTTCCTACAACCGATGAAACAATATAAAACTACAAATAACAAAATATGCAAAGAAATCTCTAATCACAATTCCTACTCAAGCTTTAAAACTATAATAAAACCATTACTTACATATATTTTGTAACACCCCACCTCTAGTTAATTAACATGATGAAAGTACCCATAACTAGTTGCGTAAGTCCAATTGATTGACTATATGTGAGTGTTTATATAATTAAATAACTTGTTTAGAACAACAATGCTCTTAATTAATGGGTTTATAATAGTGTTCGGAAGGAATTTTTTTAAATAGGGAAGGAGCATAACAATAACTAAGGGTAGAAGTGGAATCTTAAGATTAATGTGGATCCTCCATCGGGAAAGTTTAAGATTAATGTGGATGCAAGGTGGGCTCCCTCCTCGGCCACTGCTAGAGTAGGGGTAGTTATTATCTAATCAAGTGGATCCATCATAGCTTCAAGGTATAAGAGTATATCCTCTGCTAGTGGTGTTCTTTATGCTGAGGCAGAAGCTTTTGTCTTTGGTATTGAGCTAGAAAATTTTCTTCAAATCACTAATTTCATTCTTGAAGGTGCCTCTTTGACAATTGTTTTTGATCTATAGTCCAAGAAAGTGGCTCTAGCTCCCTACGGTCTCGGTGTTGAATCAACAATCTCTCTTGTTCATGGCTTGTCGATTGACGTGGTACATACTCCACGAATCAACAACCAACTAGTTGATGCCCTGGCGAAACTATGAATGTTTAGTTATTCATCTCAACTTCTTCTAAGTTTTGTTCCTCATGATTGTACTGCATTAGCAAACTTTGATTCTATTTAATGAATGGTTCTTTTCAAAAAAAAAAAGAAGTTAAATAAGTAAAGAAAGATATTAGGGTTTAAAGAGGAGGGATAAAAGAAAGAGGGATGTGGCCGTACGTGAAAAAGAAAGAACTGGAGAAAAATTGAAAGAGAAATAGAGAGCTAGGAATTGAGAGACGCCATCAAGGCAAGTGACATCTCAACCTCACTACAAGACTTGTGTGCCTGTGATTGTCATGATTTCCTTCTAGTGTTGCTATAGTTCTTCTTCTCATGTTTAACCGGTTGTGGGAGAAATTCCTAAGTGTGGTGTCTATGTGTCGTTTAGCAATAGGAGATGGAAAATTATGTGTACATATTAATTCAATTTTCCATGATTTGAGATGTATATATGTGTGTGTATGCGCTGTGTAGGTGTATGTGTGTATATATATATATGTATGTATATGTGATGTGTATGTATAGAGATATAAATATATGTGTGTTGTGCGTGTATGTGTTTACATATATCTAAATATATCATATGTGAAGCCATGATATCAATTGCTTGTCCCTTTTGTTATAGGTAATGTTATTGTTACGTGTATGTTTGAATTCAAGGTAATTGAGTGCCAATGATTGATCGGATATACATGTATATGCGTGTGTGTGTGTATATATACATGTATACGGTGGTGGTTCATGGATGGTCATTGAATTCTCGAATATGAGAGTTACCGCGGTGGCCTTAATTGCAAAAGAATGTATTGGAAAAATCTACTTGTCCTCCAACATCACTGTCTTTCACAAGAAAAGAATGTATAGTAATAGGCTCTACAGTCATAACTCTGGCTCTGTAAATTTATTATAACAACATAACAGTAGAAGAGCACTTAGTTATATCAGTTATAGGATTCGGATATCAACCATAATTATGAAATAATCAACCAAAAATTGACCCATATATCAAGGATAAATATTATCAATGATAGTTTATCAACCACAAGACTTTGTTGTTTCAAACATGTCCGACATGTGACTCGGATATCAACCATAATTATGAAATAATCAACCAAAAATTGACCAATATATCAATGATAAGTATTATCAACGATAGTTTATCAACCATAAGACTTGGTTGTTTCAGACATGTCCGGCATGTGACTCGGATATCAATCATAATTATGAAATAATCAACCGAAAATTGACCCATATATCAACGATAGTTTATCAAACATAAGACTTAATTGTTTCAGACATGTCCGGCATGTGACTCGGATACATAATTATGAAATAATCAACCAAAAATTGACCCATATATCAACGATAAGTATTATCAACGATAGTTTATCAACCATAAGACTTGGTTGTTTCAGACATGTCCGACATGTGACTCGAATATCAACCATAATTATGTAATAATCAACCAAAAATTGACCCATATATCAACGATAAATATTATCAACGAGAGTTTTTCAACGATAAAATATCAAATAATGTTCTAAAAATTGCATACCTATCCCTTCTTTCTTTAGATACTTTATCATAATAGTCCGTCAACTCGCTTTTCATCTCAACAGCTACTAATCGTCTATCATGAAACCATTGTTGTAATAAAGATTGCAAATGATCCATCAACCTTGTAATAGGTAAGCTGCGAGCAGCCCTTAATATTCCATTCAGGCATTCGGAAATGTTGGTAATCATGATATTATACCGTTCTCCGGGAAAATAAGCCCGAGACCATCTGTGAACACCTGCTTCAGTCAAATAATTGAAAACATTACCTGAATCAAATCTACGTATCTGGTTCATAATCTGGTGGAACTCCATCTGATTGTACGTATTGGCTGCCTTGTAGAAAACAGGGATGACAGAGTCACTAAATTTTCTTGCCTTCAAATTCTGACCAAGGTGATACATGCAAATACCATGTTTAGCATCAGGAAACACTCTACGAATTCCTTTTTCAATACTACCATTTCTATCCGAAATGAAAACAAGTGATTCAATGCTTCCAATAGCTGCATTCAATTTTTCAAAAAACCATTGCCACGCATCATCATTTTCTGAATCACCAACCCCAAAAGCCGAAGGATATACCTGGTTGTTTCCATCTAAACATGTGGAAACGAATAATGTTCCACGATATTTACCCTTCAAATGAGTTCCATCGACGCAAATTACAGGTCTTATATAGGTACGAAAACCTCTTAAAGATAGACCAAGTGCCATAAAGTAATATTTGAAACGATTGCAAGAGTTAGACTTAATATGTGTTACTGTACCTGGGTTTTTTTATTCCAATTTTGCAAAAAGGATGATAATTCAGCAAAAGATTGTTCCGGCGTACCATGCAGTGAATGTAGTGCACTTCCTCTTGCCCGCCAAGTCATAACTGATAGCAACTCCATGCACTCTCTCAAAATCCTTCACAATGTCCTTTGGCCTGTAAATACAGCTAACTCCCTCATATTTAGATTTGATGCATTCTCCCACAACCCATCATGTCGCTTGTTGAGCATTATTATATTCAAAACAAGACGAAGACAAATGGCTATCCCGAAATACCTTGATCATGAAAAAAGATGTGTCCTTAACTCTGGTTGCTCGAAGCCACCACTTGCACTCATCTACTTTGCATTTAACAACAAAAAGAATTTTTGTCGATTTATGCACTTTGAATTCAAAGTGCAAATGAAGAGCATGAATGCATAACTTTTTTAACAGGCTCTTTTTGTCTGGAAATATTTCGCCGACTTTCAAAATGATAGATGCATCATCAAGTACAAGATGTTGGTTGGAGGATATCGCATTACCACAACTTTTTGACTTACTAATAGAATTAGAAGCGTCGATTCCACCAGCTGCATGATAATTTGCGTTAACTTCTGATCCATATATTTGAGGATCATTAAAGTCCTCCATGTTCCTACTGCATCCAACTTCGGCCGACTCATCCACCAAATCTGTAAACCCAATATCATATCGGTAGTCATTCAAATCAAATTCCAGATCATCAGCATCGTCTGATACGTCTCTATCAGTGACTGTAACACATAGAGATGTTCCAGGTATGCTCCTGTCGCTATTGCATCAAACAAAGAAGCGGACGTCCTTATCACTCTCAATCTCAACGCTCTGTTGGACCATGGACATTGTAAATGTACTTCAATTGAACATTGTATGTTTCACGATCTTTTCCCGTCAATTCATACACCATATCCAATAATTGGTCATACGAAATATCATTTAGAATGATCAAACCCTTACTCTTCCCACCTTTATACGCATAACTGACTCCAATCCGTTCCCAAGAGCCACAATAGCGTACCAATATGCTAACCTCTTCCATTTCCGAATCACAGAGATAACAAGTAGTCAACGAAAAATTTATACACAGTCCTTAACATAACACTTACATGCAAATAATTATAAACCAAAAATACATACAGTTCTAAACAAAAAGTATATAAATATTTATCAACCAAATGGTTATCTGGGATAAACGAATTTGAAACATATTTCTCAATGAAAAAATTGACACATATAAACGAAAAAAAAACTATTTATCAACGAAAAAAAATTGACCCAGATAAATGACTTTAAATATATTTCTCAACGAAAAAACTTGACCCAGATAAACGAGTTTAAACCTATTTCTCAACGAAAAAACTAACTCATATAAACGAAAATAAAACTATTTATCAACGAAAAAAAGTTGACCCAAATAAACGAGCTTAAACATATTTCTCAACGAAAACATTAATTCATATCAACGAGAATAAAACTACTTGTCAACGAAAAAATTGTCAGAACGAAACTACTTCTGGACGAACAATACATGCATTTATCAAATAAATATTTCACTTTGTATAGTTCGGTTGTAATATATGATAGTTCTCAAAACCAAATGCAGCAGACTAACCTTAGTTTAGTGATATTCCTCCTCAAAACAAAATTAGAAGGCAAACAAAAACTAAGGACAAGATGTCCAACGACAGATGAAGCTTCGAAGCTTTGGATAAGTAGTTCGAGAAAGGGTGGAGTGCTAAACACTTAGAAATGACGTTGAGCACGGGTATGTTCGTCCACTCGAACACGGAGCTTGCGTTCGGTCCTTGTTCCAGACTTTAGGATCCTTTCTAGGAGACGTCTATGACCAAATGCCGAACAAAGTGAGAGATCTACCTCACTTCGAAGCTTAAGGCTCTGCTTGGGAGGCTGGTTTTCACTGGAATTGAGAGTTTTTTAAAGGAACCGGTTATAAAAACCCTTGCTTGGATGGATTTTATACTCACTGGTTTTGGGGGGTTTTAAAACCCCCCAAAACCAGTCCAATGTAATTTGGACTGGTTTAGAAAACACCCCAATTTGGGGTGTTTTCACTGGTTTTTAATTTTTATGACTTAGATTGCCCCTGACCTAATTCTCTCATATCTCCCTCACGCAGCAGTCTCTCACTCCTCCTCTCCGGCTGTATCTCGGTGAGTTATTCTCTGCCTTTTGCTTCGTTCTACTCGTTTCTTCTCTTTTCTGGCTGATTTCTCCTCTTTTCTTCCCAGAGTTTGATTTCCTGCAACTTCTTTCAAGATCAATTTCAAGGTATGGGTTTGTGGTCCTTCTTTTGCTTTTTCGTTTTTCTCTCAGCCTACTTTATTTCCTGATGTTAGCTTTTCTTTGTATCCTTCGTTTGATGATTTATCCCAATATCAATTCCATTTGCCTGCAATTTTATCATTGATATTTGATTTCGACAATTGTTGGCTGATTTCACTTTTTGTGGTTCATTCCTTGGATGGTGGTGAATTGATTTGTCTTTTGTCTTTTTGTGGTTCACTTTTCACGATTAGGCTCACTTGACAGTTTTGTATGAATGCCATATGTGAATAATGGCTCTAGTAGTGATGTTAACTTAGTTGATTCCATTGATGAGATGATAGAGAACAATGAAGCCACATTGAATGCTTTCAATGTGGTAGTGGATGAGACCAATTTTGATTCTATAGGTTGTCAATCTGAAGCTGGGGGTTCTTCAAAGAAGTGCAAGACAAGACGTAAACCTAAGGATGATAACACAATGAAGGATCTTGTTAGTGCAGTGGATAGGGCAACACAAAATCTAGGAGATGTGTTGTTGCTGTGTGCGAACCAGACTTCTGCCAAGGATAGTGATATGTTGGACTAGGGCTGTTATGGTACCGGTAAAATACCGTTACCATACCATTACCGAACGTTTGGTATACCGTTTTACTCAAAAAACGGTATACCGTTACCAATGACAGCGGTATGGTAATTTTACCGACAAATTGGTAACGGTAACGGTTTCAAGCTTTCAACCCGTCGGTATTTACCGTTACCGATAGTATTAATATAATTAATTATTAAATATAATTTTTTATATTTATTTTTAGTTGTGTTAAATATTAACCATTAGATATAATTTTTAATTGCTTATTACACTATTATTTGAGACTTTAATTTGATTTAAAAAGATTGAAAATTCTTATTTTTTAGGATCGGTAAATTTACCGATTACCATGTTACCGTTACCGAAAAATCGGTATACCGACCAACGGTATACCGAAACTATCGATAACGGTAACGGTATCTATTTTTTCATTACCGCCATTTTCGGTACGGTAACGGTAACCAGTCATTGGTAACGGTTACCGTTACCATAACAGCCCTATGTTGGACCATCTAGTTGAGATAGGGATTGAAAATCCTGATGAGCTGCTCACTGCCCAAACCTTCCTTCTTGAAAATCCAATCAAGCGACGAGTGTTATATTCATTTCCACCACATGTTCGCAAGAGTATGTTGATGAAAATGCTTCAAAATGCTTCGGGTTAGCTATTGTGGAACCGTTTGTTTTTAATATTGTTTAGGTTACTCCCTTATGTGGACTGATTTGTATGGACTGATTTATGTGGACTAGTATTTGTGTAGACTAATTTTTTCTAGTTTCGAAGTTGTATGAATTGATGGACTAATTATGTTTGTGATTGGTATGTACTGATTTTTATGAATTGATGGACTGATCATGTTTGTGATATTAATTTTCTGATTTCGAATGCACCGATTATGTTTGTATAAATTGGATTGGTTGCAGCCTCGGGCAATATTGGGTCTTCAAATCTATTAGGAACATTTTCTACTGTTGCAACCAAGTTGCCAAGCTTGATAGAAAGGCTTATCAGCAATACTGCCCTCTGCCCTTTGTTCTATTCAACTGAATTTTTTTTATGTGATACCTGTTAAAAGCGTTGGTTCCAACTTATTTTTCCTTTTAATTTTAGACTTTATTTATAAGGGTATGAATGTAATTTAATCTTACAAATCCTTTTCAGAACCGGTGCTTAAATGCTTTCTCAAGCACTCGAATAGACTGTTTTAAAAACCGTTACTAAAAATAATCAAAACCGCTACTCTCATAACCAGTCAAAACCGGTACTTTAAAAACACCTCATTTCCGCTACCGTCTATTTTCCCAAGCAGAGCCTAAGAGGTACGAGCCATGGAGGAAGAGGGAGAGGGAGAGGCGAGCAAGCTGCAAGCTAATTGTCATGGATTCTAGAATTTTCTTGAAGGGAACGTGCATCAAAAGACGTGTAAGGGTAACATCACATTCTCCTTCGACAAAAGGATTAAAATTTAGATAAATTTAGATATAATAAGAGTTGGGATCATATGTTCAAAAATTATGAAAAAGATGGTCATTTTTCCAAAAAACCCTTTTATCAAGGCTTTATTTCCGTTGAAATTTTCAGTATGAGAAACGAATCATATACTCCTTGATGTCAAGGTTGTTCCGATCGCAAATTCGCGACAGAAAAATGGGGGTATAAATTGTGTTGTTGTTTGAGGAGATGCTTCTCTGTTTGTTTGTTTGTTTTTTTTTTTTTTGGGATTTGATTCAGAATAGATGATTTTTTTTTTCCTTTCCTAATCTAGCTAACGATTCTTGCTTTGGTTTTGCCTACTACGTGTTTGAGAAATTGCGGCACATACTTGTTAACGTTTTTGTGTTATTCTTTTGTAGGAATATGCCTCAAATGGGGTCTGTTAACGCTTGCAAGACCCACCAAACCTTGCTTGAAGTTTTCTTCTCTCACTCTGACATTTGCTATTTGTATTTTTCGTTTTTTGGTTTTGGTTATTGACATTTGCTATCTGTATTGGCAAGACTGGTTAGCATACGTCCAGAGTTGCTGGATTTCTTGGAATCGCTCCAGTTCATCTGGAGAATACCAACCAATTCAGTGCCCTTTTTTTGCCTTTGTTGAATCTATTCTATCAACAATGGTCAATTCACCCAATTCTTATGTTTGGCCTTCTCTTTGAAATTCATCAAATTTTGGTTGTTACTTATGCATCAATCGCACACCATAATCCAATCAGTGTGAGTTACACTGGCTTGTTTACTTGCTGTTTGTTCCTCTGCTGTGGTTGGTTCTCTTTTGATATTTTGGTCAAATGGGTAATGTTGGAGATCTGAATGGTCATACGATGATTTGTGCTTCATTAATGGCCCAATCCGTGGAGGAAATGGTGACTGACATGCACCTTGCAAAGGCACAGGGTGCTGATTTAGTTGAAGTCAGGTTGGACTACATCAAGAATTTTCAACCTTTCTCCGACCTTGAAATCATCCTTAAAAATAAGCCATTGCCAGTGCTTATTGCATTCCGGTGAGATTATTGACTTTTTTGTCAGTGTAATGGAATTCTTGTATCTTTGGTTCTTATTTGATTGCTATTTCAAAGTGTTGAGTTTAAGCATTCTTGTCATTCTATTATTATCCTTAGTTGTACTGTCATAGCATCCATACATGAAATAACATTCTGTACTTGAAAATAACATGCTCTTACCCGAATTTATATGCTGATTCCTGCAGTAGGCTTCACTTTTACTCTTTTTTTTACAATGTATACTGCATAAAATTTATATTCATGGTGATTTAGTGGAACAAGCTTTCATTCTATCTACTTCTAAATTGGAGAGCACAAAAATGAAATATAATTTGGTTGAGAATTTATAAAAGTTTGTGTTTTCCTGCGTTTGTCTGTGTTTAGGTTGGTCTGCATGTGTATATATTCATTGTTTGAATTTAAATGCATACAAGAATATGGGAGAATTTATCAAAAATATTTATCCAGGCCAAAATGGGAAGGTGGTCAATATGAAGGAGATGAAAATACTCGGTTGCAAGCACTTCATCTAGCTAATGACTTGGGAGCGGACTATATTGATTTTGAGCTCAAGGTAGTCATTCAAAAATCCAGCGTGTCATTGAAGTATTTGAAGAATATAGATTCCTAATTGTAGCACTCGAGATTATATTACCTATTTTCCATATTGTACAATTGTTACTTTGTCATCAAATTTTCAGCTTTGTGCTAGAACAAAATGGTAAATTGGTAATTGATACAAACATCCCATATCTCTTACATGTGAGAGTTGTGGGCTATTGATAAGGAGGGCAAACACATTTTTTAATCAGCCAACAAGTTTTCTAGGTAATAGCCTATTAGGCTTGTTGGTTATACTAGCCCATATATGGGTAGTTGCTAAGTGCGTGTATGGGTGCTTGGTTTGGTTCTTATCAGTAATCCTTTGATTATGCGTAATAAATCTTGTGATCGAGGGAGAAGCAGAAATAAGGAAAGAAAAAGGAACAATTTCAAGTCCCTGATTTTTTTTCGATTTCTTTATTTAAATGTTTAGGTGGCCTGTGATTCCTTGAAGAAAGAAAGGATGAGTAATCACACTGGTACCAGATTTATCGTTTCATGTTATTTGAAGAGTCCCCCTGAAAAAGAAGATCTTAGCCATCTCGCTGAACGTATGGAAGTGACAGAAGCAGATATCATCAAAATTGTTTGCCCTCTGAGTGATATTACGGAAGTGGAGAGGATGTTTCATCTTGTTTCACATTGCCAGGTATTAGACTTTTTTATGAAATTTTATGCCAAAAGATGTATGCTGGACTGAACAAAAGTAAGAAATTTGGAAGTGAACTTGTAGTGTAGTAAATTGTCTGATTGGTATAGACAAAGTTCAAGTTTAATCGGTGAATGGGTGATTGAGATACCTTGTCAAAGAGAACATGGGAAAAAAAACAATTAAGATCCACATTTCTTTAATGGCTGAATTCAGAGTTAAGTTTGTCGCACTGCATTCCTTTGGAGGCAGACGAAGCTTTTGCATAAAAAAATGAGCAGTAGAAAGTTTTTAAGAGATGGGACCACTTTCAATATGTAATGTGTATACAACTTCATTATCAAATTACAAGGGTTAAAATTGGGTGTGCTCCATAGTTTAAGTATAATGACTTTGTTGGATGAATTGCACTCTACTTAAAATGTCTCATGTTGTCTTCTTTTGTTTGCCCGTGTGTTGTAAGGAAGTAAGACTGATGAATGAAAAGTGAGCTTGAGATGGGTTTCTCAAGTGTAGGAAAGCTTTGTGTGCTTGATATCTTAAACTTCATCTGTTTCAATCCTACAGACTCCAGCTAACTGCTATATCCTGCAGTTGCCAATGATTGCTTACTGTGAGGGCGAAAGGGGCCTAATTAGCCAGCTATTGGGACCAAAATTTGGTGCTGTTTTAGTCTATGGATCAATGGAAGGAAATTCAGTTCCTGGTTTGCCTACTTTAGGTAGTCTCAGAGAGGTCTATAAGGTTGATTACATTAATTCTGACACTAAAGTTTTCGGACTCATCTCGAAACCAGTTAACCACAGCAAAGGTCCTATACTTCACAACCCTGCCTTCAGATATATGAAGTATAATGGAATATATGTTCCCATGTTCGTTGATGATCTCAAGGACTTCTTTAAAGTCTACTCAAGCCCAGACTTTATGGGATTTAGGTATGCCATATATGAGTCGATACCAACATAGTAGTTAGGAACGCAGATATATCCTCTTAATAAATTTATTGCTATTTAAGATTTTTTCTTTATATGATGCATTATTATGATGCAAGAGTGAACCAGGAATTTGGGATTGAGGCTTTGATAATGACAATGAACAAACTACAGTTATCATAAAAATAAACCATACTCAACTGGCTAGCAATCATATAAATCTTGACTAGCATTGTTTTCTGCAAGACATTGATTGATTCAAATTCTTCATTTATATATTCCAAAAAGATATTACAACTTTGATCTAAAAGGCACATCTTAGCTATTATGTTTTTGAATATTTAGTGTTTAAGCCCTTTCTTTTCATTTTTGGATATGTAATCAGTTTCTTTTTTCTTTTTTCTTCCTGGTGATTTAATATGTCTGACATATTTCCCATACTCGTATATTGCAGTGTTGGATTTCCATACAAAGAAGCCATTATTGATTTTTGTGATGAAGTCCATCCACTTGCTCAGGTTCAATGAATTCATTTTGTTGTTTCAATATTTATTTGAATGCGTAATATTGCACATTTTTTTAAATCCCAGCTGCTCACTTAATGAAAACTGAAAAGTTTCCATTGGAGGGCTCCAGAGCTCCCTAATGACATGCATCAGCTTGCAAAACTCTCTTTTGTTTTCTGTTATGCGTGCCAATTAAAAGAGAGGCATGTCTCGAGTCACAAAGCATGACATGCTAGGGTTAATTTAAAATTTTCATTGCAATAAGGATTTTTATATCTTAAAAGTTCTGCTCATGGAAAAAAATGCTGTTTTATTCGTCCAGACTACCCCATGGAGCTTTTTATTTTTTTGAGAAGGAATCATAGTTTGAGGTTAAAATGTTCTTTTAATATTGGAGCAGATAATTTGTTCTTGGAGGAGATTGTAACTGTGTTCAGTGAAAATTCTGAGCCTTTCGGGGTTATTACCCCAGTACACCGTACCAGCTAAGCTAGCTTGCGTGATATTGGATGTGAGACAGTGGTTTGTTACCAAATGAAGCATCTTGGTAGAGTGTATGTGTGATAGAGTATAAGCTATCGTAAAACGTAAAAGCTGAGAGTGTCTGGGAGTATGTCTGACAGAGTATAAGTTTATACTCTGTACCAAACATATATTGTTTCTTTGGGTATTATGTAAGGGCCAATTTACTCTACTTCTTTCTGTGGTCTCTTGTGTGACGTATCTTTTGACTGCTCAAACTTCTTTTGTATTTTTTGCTTGAACCTGCACTCAGCAGATAAATGTATACACCCTTGCCACCCTTATCTCAGGTTAACAACAGTATTTCCTTTACTTCTTGGTAATGACAGTAGCATCCAAACTTCTCAGTCTTCTGTGGTGATTATTATGATTATCTGTTAATATGGAATCAATCTATAATTGCTATTGTCTAAGCATTTGAACATTCATTAAAAAATGTTTATTTCTTGCTTCAAAAGTTGATTGGTGCAGTCAATACTATTATACGGAGGTCTAGTGATGGGAAGTTGATAGGTTATAACACAGATTGTGAGGCTTCAATAACTGCAATTGAGGACGCTTTAAAAGGTGCTTACCTAATTACCTTAATGGTGCAATTCCTTACTCATACCTTCATATTGATAAGACTCCAATCCCACATCGAAAGATGTGGGAACTTTGGATCAGTTTATAGGGGGAGGTATGGGCCTTCCCTAGTATCCAAGGTTTTCTAGTATGGGCTGGGAGACCTTGGGCACAGCCGGCCCATGTGAATGGGTGTCGGTTGGGCCTTGGTGCTGGGTCCTGTATGGGCAGGTTCCTATCACATACTTGTCCTTTTTATACCTGAAAAAGGTTGACTACTGAGTTTTCTAGATATCGAATTCTAGAAAGGGTATACTGATACTTTTGATATTATTATTTCAGAGTCGTCATATAACAATGGTGAAGCATCTTGGGATTCTCCACTAGCTGAGAAATTGTTTCTGCTAGCCGGTGCCGGAGGAGCAGGAAGAGCACTTGCATTTGGTGCTAGAAGTAGAGGAGCTCGAGTGGTTGTTTTTGACATAGATTTCGGTATGTAAGCCGAAGGATTTATACTTTCCCTATCAACCATGGTATGTTGGCATACTTTGGCAGTATGACTGTTTACACGAAGGGTCCTTGTCTTTCCATGCTTCTTTAGCTTTGTATTATAGCAATCTGAATTCATCCTTTAGCCCACTTACTTATAGCAATCTGAATTCATCCTTTAGCCCACTTACACAACCACATATAAAGTACAGAAGTTATGAGAGTGATAGAACTTTTTCCTATGCCTTCTTTCTAAAGCATGACATAATCTACTGAAAAATATAAAGATTATCTGAGCTGATCTTTCTGTCACTTATTGCTTTTCAAGAAAAGATAGAGCAAAGGCCCTTGCTGGTGCTGTGTCGGGTGAAGCCAAGCCTTTTGAAGATTTAGTCAAATTTAAGCCAGAGAAAGGTGCGATCCTTGCAAACGCAACCCCAGTAGGAATGCATCCAAATACGGACAGAATTCCTGTTGCTGAGGTTATACTTGCATCAACATTTTAAAAATAAAAAATTCATGTGCACAAAGTTGCTGTAGTAAGCATGATCGAGGATAAGCTCGATGTACGCAGATGTTACTCTCACATAATATATGAAGAGGCTATTTCCATGAATTGAACTTGTGACCTCTAAGTTGTAGTTGCACCCCTGCAACTATACTACTAGATCGTATGTTCACCTTTTGTTATATGTTGTCGTTAAAATTATTACAAAATTTAAATTTGGGTTTGATTATTAAAGTACTCATTTGCATTTTCAAGGAAACTTTGCGGAATTGTCAGCTGGTGTTTGACGCAGTTTACACACCAAGAAAAACCAGACTACTGAAAGATGCTGAGGCTGCGGGGGCTATCATCGTGAGCGGAGTTGAAATGTTCCTTCGCCAGGCCATTGGCCAGTTTAATCTTTTCACTGGCGGAGAAGGTACATTACAAAGTTCTTAAATCATTTTTCCTATCTTTTGCAGTGGCTAATACATGCATTGGATTGTATCAATTATTGTATTAGGTCTTCTCTAGGCATATTATTTCTCAAAGTCACTTAACTCGTAGTGTTAATTATGAGCGTCACGTACGGGTTGCAATTTATCAGTGTGAAATCCCAGATACAGAAAATGAAGAAGGGGAAATATACAGCATATGTTGTAAAAAAATCCAACTTGTCCTAGTGATACAGTTACAAGTTCAAGAAAAAGAGTGGCCAATTGGTCCCAAGCTCATTGGCACATCAAGAGTAGAATTACGAATCAACTAAAATAAAAGCTAGTTTCAATTTTCAAAGTGTTCTCTACGCTTCCTAATAGTTTGCATAGTGTCTACATAAGCATTCTCTTTAGTTTCAAAGTGTAAATTTAGATTCACAAGTTCCTTTATATGACAAGGAGATTCTTTTTGTCTTCTGTTTTGCAGCTCCTAAGGACTTCATGCGCGAAATCGTTTTAGCCAAATTCTGATGGACTCTGACTTGCCAAACAATTGACTGAAATTTTGGGTCATTGTTAACCAAAAAAAAGAGATTTGATGGAATATCCTTGGGTTAATCGCTTAAAGCTTAAATATTGACGGGTGGCATGACCGCACTTTGCGCGATTATTTTTTTAATTGCATTTTTTTATTATCGTAACTTTTTCCCTAAATTATATCTTCTACCAAGACTTTAAATATATATTTACACGGGTGTGCAACTTATACATATGTTTGTTAAGTTTGTTTATCGTAATCTTGACTTATATTTTTAGAAAGATAATTTTCTTTTAAATTATACATTTTATATAAGTATTTTCATCAATATTTACATGCCAATACAATATTAATTACCTTATATATCTTAAACTTTGTGATATTTGTAATGTTGTTAAAGTTATTTTTTTAAAATGATGTTTAATTTTGGCTCTTTAATTTTATTATTTTGTTGTAATAAATCAAACTTGACTTAAAATTTAATTAGGAGTTCGTGTTATATTCTTTGCCTAAATTTGTTTTCTTGGTCACTCTACACTTGAAGATAAGTTGCCATTAGCATGTATTACATAATGTGAGACCAATTTATGCCTGACATGATCATTTTAGTTGAGGAAAAATTGGCCCTAAACGGCCAAGCACTCCTATCAATGAAATTTTTTAGTAGGGGTGTGTCCATTTTAGATTTTTTTAAAAGATTATAGTTGTCTCTTTAAAAAAAATACATTTTTAATTTTTAGGAGTGATTTTTCATGAGAAATTTTTATGAAGTAATTTAATTGTTAATATATTATGTATTGTTATATTGTCATAAGACTATGTACTTATGTATTTAGTATTGCGAGAGCGATATAATCATTTCAAGATTTTAACTATCTGTCTTCACTATTTGTCTTGATACTAAATTACTAATTGATTCATGCACCATAAATTGCTTCACGCATTGGCGATTTATAGTTTCATTTTCAAAAATAGTTATCATTGTTAGGTTTTTTTTTGAAAAAAAAAAACTAAATAAGGTTCGAGATACCATCTAACAGAGAATAATTTCTTTTGTACATTATCATCAATTACTATCTCAAGTAACACAGGCTAAGAGCTGAATGGGAACTGATAACAACATAATGAGGAGAGAATAATTGCTTTTCAACATGCAAAACTTCTATTTCCATATGAGCATTTTAGATATGCATGTGAAAGCAGGTGAAGAAACCATCACAGACAGCTTGAGCAGGGGAATTGCCTATTCTAGTATTAGGATATGATAATCACCGTCATGTTTGTTCTGCGCTTGACGCAGCTTTCAATTTCTCCAACTTTTTCCTGATATATGCCTGCTTTAGCTTCTGACGGCGTGCCGTTGCCTGCTCTTCTCTGAGCAACTTGACCTCGGATGCCTTTTCTCTTGCTCGACCTGCCTCTACATGAACCTCCCTGAGAAAGTCCATAACCAAAATAATCAAGGAATGGACCTTTGTAGCAAAGAAAAAACCAGTCAACTGGACAAGACACTGAAACATGAAGTACCAGACACAGCAAATGAGGGTGATTATATTCATTATAAGCTAGATAATGACTCATTGAACTTTTGCATTTCACAGCAAAATTGTTTGTTCCTTTGGCACGACACATTTGTTGATCATACTGAATCTTATTTAACCATTGGGTCACTAGATTTCCCAGCCCATTCCCAGCCAACAGAGTAGTTCTATATAGTTAGTTACTCATACTATTATGTTCTTTATTCCAAATTCTTAAGCCGATTTTTAGCTGATAGATCATATCTGTAATTCTGCATCAGCCAGGGCATGGTCAAAATTCATAAAGGCTGGCTTCATGCTTATCCCATTTAACAAAGATGACACGTACACTTGAGAAAATTTAGAAAAGATTAAGATGTCTCACCTCACAAAACGCTTGTGTTCATTATTGTCCACTATTCCAGCATTTTGGCCTCGCCCTAAAGATTTTACGTTGAATAACACTGAAGCATCATCCTCGACAACTTCATCAGCTGGCAGTGCTGATGCAAATGTACCATGGCCTTGTGGCTGCTCTGAATCGTCCTGCACAAGGCTGCCCTTGCTGAAAAAGTCTACACAATACTTCTCATTGTCTTCCTCATCAGATAGCTCTCCCTTTACTAATTTCTCATATAACTCAGCCTTCCTATCCAAGGCTGCATAGCTGGCTGTCCCATCATTTGCAGCCTTAAGCTCAAGCTTGTCCCTGATTTAAAAAACAAAAAAACAGAAGATTATGCATCATCGTAAAAATTCAGATTGGCATCCAAATTTTTTATTGCATTGGACTACAACTAAGATTGCCATGAAAAGGGGGGAAAAAAAGAACTCCAAAATCAGAAAAATCCAAGAGGGATAAGATTTCTCAATTTTAACGCCTTAACTGCCAAAACACAGTGGAGGCTGTTAAATAAAATGAGACCATTATTTATCTTTCCCAAATGATATAGTATTTTATAACTAATTCTTCATCATTAATAACATTTATGTCAATGGTGTCTCACTTATTAGTCAATTCTCCACATTATGTAATCTCATAGACATTAATAATTTCCTGATCTTTTCTGTTTCCATTTTCATGAACACAGAAAAATTGGTCTGAAAGTTATGTATGGTACTTTAGGTAAAGTTTTTAAAACTGGTTTGTAGAAAACAGGAGCAAGTTTTGCAGACATTAAGAACACGGATTTAAACTGTTTCCCAGAAACCAGGGAACAAATGAAAACACAGAAGCCAAGCCCGTCAATCAGTTTATGGCATACAAAAATGTCGGTCACTTATGAAAAGAGACATCAAGGTTCAAGAGTCGCTCCCTATTCTGGGAATTAAACCCATTACTTGCTAATTGCAAGTATAAAAAAATCTTAAAGGTGGATATATATGAAAAGAGAAAAACTATACCAAGTGAACTGATCATGCAATTTACTCTCAAGCACATCATTGTAAGTTATTAGCGAAAATGTAAAAGCAAATCTAACAGTAGCTAAACAAGCTCACACAAATAGGGACAAAAGCCATAAGATTTGCCATGCAATACTAAATAATCTCCTTCACTGTGGTTGTTTTCCACTTGACAATCATCAGTCCTCATTTCAGCATCAAAGTCTAGCATCACCACTTCTCAAACTCTAACATAATACCCTTTTCATAAATTTTCTTTTTTCTTTTCTATGTAAGAAATCAGTATTGCGTGTTTATAGCCCAAGGCTTTTTTCTTTCAATGAAAAATAGATACCTCTTTGAGGTTGTTTCGTTTGGGACTACTGAGCAGCAAAACAAAACTTGGATTTATAGTTCTTGCCATTGCAAAACGAGAACACACAATGCATTTGAGCAATTCTTTTTAGTAGTAAATAGCTTTCTACTTTCTAGGATTATCTTCTCTTTAAGCAAAAACATTTTTTCCCATTTTTCAATCATGCTAGCATGAAACTAATGCCAGTTACAGGGATGCACCCTCAATGTAGCCTAATATTCAGACTTTCATTTCATTTCTGTTGGACTTCTTAAACTCTAGATCTCCCCCTAACCGTATTCACTTAAAAAGTACAATTTTATATAGCATTAAGGGCATTAAAGCATAGAAATCAGCAAAAAAACTTTCCTCAACAAACCCTAATTCAACCCTAATTCGTTCATTGTTTAAGAGACCTAACCCAGCAAAATAGAGAGAAAATAAAAAAAAAACCTAGCCCAAATAATTTGATTCACAAAACACACCTCTCATAATTTCACTATTTCTCTTTTCCTCAAGTTTTTCAGCAACTAAAAAGATAAAGATTTCACAATAAGAGAAGAAAACGAATGGAAATAAAGGAACATACTTGTGAGCGCGAGCTTGGACGCCGGAGTTGTGGGGAGAGAAGGAATCGTGAGGGGTGATTTTCTGCTTGGCGCGGTGAAACTCGACGTCAGGGCCGGCCAAGTCCTTGCTCTTCTTGGACTCCTCCTGGGACTTATACAGCTGAGCCTTGAGCTCGAGTATGGAAGAGGCACCCACGCCCTCGATTGCCCTATGCTTCTTCGGCATAATCGAAGACTCCGTTAGCCATCCCAGCGATTCCACCACCACCCTCCTCTTCTTCCCCTCTTCTTCCCTCATTTTTCTTCTTCCTCTGCGACTGAATTTTACGTAAATTGTACAAATAATTGAGCTCTGTATTTACAGATTTCGACGAATGGTGTTCGCACTCATTTGAAATTCGGATTAGAAAAAGATTGATGAGTTTCAACTGCTAATTTTGGTTTTCAGATTGAAAATGGCGTGGTTTCCCCTTCCCCGGATGGAGCCGGCGAAGACGAATTAACGGACTTTCGAGTGGATTAACTGGGCTCTGGAATGAAAATGGGCCAGAGAAAATTGGGTTCTTTCTCCATTGGGTCCTTGGGCCCGTCTAAGAGGAGAGGTGGAGAGCAAAATACTATTTGGAAAATATAAATTCTATTTGTACCCCACTATTTTTCAATTACATCGCAATAAATCGACATCTCACCGAAACTGAAAAATATTTAATCACAACCTAACTAATAAAAAACACACATTTATAAAACACGCCCTAAAAACAACAAACATAACAAATAAGGATCTCAACATTGATCAATACCAAAAATAGCAAACACAACATCTTGCATCTCCACAACAAACATAGAACAAAAATTGTGTCATGGAAACGATAGTGAAGACATATTAGATATTTGACTCGAATACTGCCTATTTAAAAAAAATCTCAACAAAAAACATAACATGCTAGTCAACTTTATTTGGCTGAACTTGCGTATAACGAAAATTGAATTGATGATGTACAACGGAGATGGCATGCTTCGCCTATTATACATGCTAGTCAACTTTATTTGGCTGAACTTGCGTATAACGAAAATTGAATTGATGATGTACAACGGAGATGGCATGCTTCGCCTATTATTTCCTGCTCTTATTGTCGCGCTAGTAAGAGTCTGATAATCTTATATCTTTGAAAAGCTGAGGATCAAAACTAAGTACACTAAAGTTGGGGTGTAATTAAAAAAAGTAGGATGCAAATAAAGGTGATCATTTGAAAATCTATTTAGCCCATAACTCTATTAGATCCATCGGCCCAGCTCAAAAAGTTTGGGTGATTGCATCTCCAATGTGCAAATGCAATGCCTCGTGTTAATAGGAAAGAGGAAGGGCACAAAACAAAGCCTCTAAATGGGTTCTTAGTATTGTAATTTACCTGGATAAATAGTATTATTACCAAACAATGACCACTAGGGGTTGGCATCGGGCCGGGCCGGCCCAAAAATATGAGGTCTAGGCCCGGCTTAAGCCCAAGTCCGAATATCAACTTCGCCCCAAGAATTTCGGGCTTTCGGACCGGGCTCGGGCCTTGGGCTTGTGAATTCGGGCTCAAATTTTAATTATTTTTATCATATATAATAATTAAATTTTTTAAAAAATATATATATACATATATATATATATATATTATCAGCACTGCTGAGCAATGTAACATATGTATGTATGTATGTATGTATATATATATATATGTATGTTATATATTCGGGTTGGGCTTCGGGCCGGGCTCGGCCCAAAAAATGGGGCTCAGGCCCGGCCTTGGCCTAGGGTTGGGTTATTTCGGACTTTGGGCCACGGGCCTGGGCCGGACCTAGGCCAACGGGCCATTTGGTGACCCCTAATGACCACACACTGAATTTTGGCCGAACTTAACATGTCATAAAATGAGAAGCAAAATTCAGACACATATCAGATATCTAAGACTCTACTTGGAGGCCAATTTTGACTGAAATTGAGAGCTTTTTAAAAGCACTGATCATATCAACCACTATTTAGATAGTTTTTATACTCATTGATTTTGGAAAGTTTTAAAAAATCACTGGTAGATGAGTATGTAACTTAAATTTTTTGCGTAATAGAGTTAAAATTGAAGAGTGTTCCACACTTCCATATTATGGGATCTTAAACATTCACAAGCTTAAAATCTCAGTCGTTAAATCTAAGCATGTTGAAATTAAAATTAGACAAGACAAAAAATTTAAACACAAACATACCACCATAACGCTCTACACAGGACGACGGACCGGCCATCATTTCAGCCATAAAGAAATTACCATGTCTCATAAACTTAAAACGTAAACAAAACATGGATGTGAAAACCTCGACAGACCATGTTGTAAGGTCTTTCAAATAAAAATATGCAGTAATTCTAGAAACAAATTTTAAAAACAGCACAAATCTAAGTTACTAACGAAATTTAGAACCAGCACAATAACAGTTGGTGATAGAGAATCAAGTAAATAGGTTAGGCCTTGAAGCCTTGTACGTGGTCTTCAGCTTCCTCGTTGGTGGTCTCACCTTCCTGAACACCAATGGAAACTTGATCTTGGAGTTGTGGAACTGCTTGATGTTGTCCCTCTTGCACAGTTTGGCTAGAATGGTGGCAGTCTTGATAATTTGAATGCAAGGAAACCTGACCCTGTGTCGGGAACCCATCTCTATGTACATTTGTTCTATGGCCCCATTTAGTGTAGTGTCCCTGTATTCCTTGTACATGTTGTGATAACCAGTTCGACTCTGGTATCGCAGCCAAATTCCATAGTTCTTGATCTTGGTAGGGTTCTTCTCAAAAATCTGCAAGGCAAACATATGTAAGAGCCACAATAACAAAGCGTAACATTAGTTCAAACAATTAATATCCCTAAGAATGATACAGCCATACAGGTATGCCGTGAGAAATAATGAAACATCAATGTGGTAACAACACCTGGTACTCATTTTTCTTCATAATGTAAACTGGAATTCAATCAAAGTATAGAGGAACAAGAAGGTACAATAGAGAACAGAAAGGACATAAACTAATAACTAAAATGAACAAATCTAATACACAGTCTGCATCAACTCATACCAGGAAGCATCTTGTCAAGAAAGCAATAAACATGTCAACCAATAAAATCTAAACGAATTAATCAAAAGAAACAATAAAGGGCAGAGAAAATGATACTTTTCCTTGTTCTTACAAGAAGTTAAACACAGACATACAAAAACAAGAGATGCATAAGAAATATGTTAATGGTCCTTATTTCAAATATTCATTTGCATTTTCCAATCTCAATCTTGTATGTTACCCTACCGCACATGAAATACTCAAAACAAATTCACCAGGAAATAAACATGTTAAAAATTGACTTCTTTGAAAATTCACACCATCATGACTTCAAAAACATTAAGGACTCAAAGGTGGAAAAGATAAGGCATGGTTTACTTTCAACCCACTACACAATTTGATATACAGATTTCTGACAGCAGCAAAAACTGGACATTTAGTAAATTTATGAGCCAGAAAATCATCACATCCCTAACTGCTCGAGTCTTGCAAAACAAATCAAATTAAGAAACAGAACTTTAGCAAGTATTTGTTCAAACTAGTTCCAGTAGAAACATGCATGCTAATGATTCTATATCTCAGCAGCACAACAAAAGAATATCATTGAGATGACACTCTTTAAATCCAGGTAAAATACTAGATTCAATTGCATCAATGCAGCTGGAGCTAAATTAAATATATGTTGCCAAAACTTTCAAAGAAATAGCAATAGCCTACATAAAAACAATAACATTCCAAATGACTATCCTAATTGTGCTATCATTCTAAAGTACAATTGATACACATATGTCTAAATGAGAAGCCTTTCAAGCTTCTCTTGGTTCATAAAGGACTGAAAATTTCATCGATGCCATGCCAATAGTAAAACCAATAACAGGTAGTCAAATACCTCATTAATAGCCAGGACTTGCTCATTGCTCTTCTTGACCTTCTTAAGCTTCCTCAAAAAGTACCTAGTGCAAATAAAGAACAAATTACCACCAGCCCTTCAATTTCACTTAATCAAAAAGCCACCAATCAAAATCGAATGGAAGTTTACTCACCAGAACTTAGACTTAGCCCGAACCTCATTTGTCACCCACAACTTCATCTTAAAAATCTTTGGGTGTTCATCTGACTCAGTTGGGAGCCCTCTTCCAACAACCTGCTACTGGTGAAACTGTACAAACCAAAACCAACATCAGCTTCAATAGAAAAACCTATAATATACGAAGATCTTTTCATTACCCAACTGAGAAACTAAAATTTATCTCTCATTTTAAATCTTCTTCAACATCAACCAAAAGGAACCAAACCTATAACCAACAAATAACACTATTTATCAACAACAAAGCCTGGCTTCATTAAACAAATTGGATTATGAATTCAATACATAACATCCATGATCCAGCTTGTTCAGAGCTGACAATAAATAAGGTTGACTACTGATAAAGCGTCTCCAGTACAAAAACCTAACACACTGATGCCTAAAAGATTTAATTGAAGTGAATACAGATACAGGTGTAAAATTTAACGCTTAACAAAGAACTAGGATAGTGAAACAGATTTACATTTTCGCCTCTTTTCGCATGGCAAACAAAGACTTGACTAAAACCAATACTCAAATAACAATTACAAAGAAAAATCACAAAGACTGAGCAATACGTAGAGAGTAGTTTACGATGGGTTAACAGTGGATCTTACTCTGAAAGTGAACCATTTTCGAGGAACAAGCGATGAGATTTTGCTATCCATGCAGCTCTCGCCCGCCGTTGTAGCAGAAGCTCCTAGAACGATAAAAAGGACCTTTGTTGCGGTGAAGAAAAAACCCTAAAATGTTTCGGCTATGATCTAGTGTGCCGAATCTATGACAAGACTGAATAATACCTCAATTTTGTATGGGATTATTTTTATTATTTGTTTATTGTTATTGTTATTGTTATTCTTATTTATTCTTATTTTATTAAATTTATTATTATTTTCTTTCTTTTTGTTATTTTTATTTTTAGTCAGTTTGATTAAATTTTCTCTTCTACATAGTTTCCCTTAATTGGTTACAAAACCTAAGCCCATGGCCAAATATTTTTTAATACATCATCCCCAATTGATTTTTGGGTATGACTATTTGTGGTCCGCGTTTTCTTGAGCACACTCCCAAAAAAAAAATCCTTAAACGTCAATTCATGTGACATTCTATCTGCCAAACTAAACCATGATTCCCTCTCTCTCTTCTCGTGCTCTGTTTCATTCTCGCCGCACACCATGGACAACGGCGAGGACTTAAGGTGGACTCCGACTATGGTGACTTCACCATCATATCTTCCTCCTTGAAATGATAAATACTCAAGTTTGTCCTGCATTTGGTGAGATACAGACACTGTCTGTATGGACAATGATAAAACAGAGGAAAAGAAGAAAAAAAACAATTGAAAAGAGAGTTTTTCATATTTAGAAACATGCAAAATTGACAGATCAGAAAAAGAAAAAATTAACTAACGTACTTCAGAATCAAGATTGGTATTATCTTTTCTACGCTTCAGTCCCGAACCATTTCCAACAAATCCACTCAAAATATCCCCTTCGCTACTTGACGAACTCACTACAGCAGGCGGCTGCAGCAGTGTTAGTCTTGACCACGGTACCACTTCCACATCCTCATCCTCCTCATCACTGTGATCAAAATCAGATACATCTATTTCATCGTCCTCATCCGCTAATTCAAGATTGTTAGGTCCATGGTTACGATTATGGGTACGAATTCAGTCCGATTTTGGTTCGAATATCCTAACCATTTATTAATCAGTTCGAGTACCTTAATCCCGACATGAAATACCAAAACCAACCCAAAACTGTGACAGGTTTGAAAATAAAAATCAAACCGTTTCCAAACCCTATACTATAGGATCGATTTTCGAATTTTAAACGGATCGAATACCCTACGGATAGTACATGAATTGAGTTTTTTTGGCATCCCTATTGTCGGTTACCAAAAAGAAGGGAGTGATTGAACAAACATTAGGAAAAAAAAGTTTTTATGGCTTAATGATCCCTATACTTTTGGCATAGAATTACCATACAGGAAAACACGCAATACAATATCTTCAACTCAATGCAGATATTCAATTAAAAAAAACATAGAGGTGAACTTCTCAAATATAAATGTATTTCTCCAGGACTATACAAGCTATATGTATAGATTATAACCATAATTTTCCATATTTGTTTTCAATAATTAAAAGAATACAACTTCCACGCAAGACTACAACAGAAAACTTAAGCTTTGGATTCCCATATACAACTATAAAACCATATCAGCATCCACATAAGCCTCACCAAGGATGAGATCCTCTTGTTGCACCAAGAGTAACAGCTATCATAGCAAGAATTGACTGCAGATGCCCAAAGAAGGAAAAAAAGTTGTCAAGAGTAACACAAACCTTAAATAAACACAGAAGAGAGAAAAAAATTACAATTTCCACAAAGAATAATTGGAATGACATGCACAAGCACAAGCACAATTGCACATAGAAATCCACGATGTGCAATAAACAACCCACAGAAGGGAGCGAACATACAAAGAGATTCCAACAATCCAAATAATCATTATCAATTTGCATGACCATGTATATAGAACATTGACCAGAAGTGGGTCAAAGAACCATTAATGCAGTATTAAGGGTTGCTTTGAACAAATGAAGCAGCATTATCAGCAATAAACAGCATATAACGCAATTGAGAATATTTGGCATCATTTGAACTTTTATTCATTTACGATAAAATAACATAATGCAGTATACAAAAAGCATACAGCAAAACAAACTCATGAAAATAAACCAGATAATGATCACCGGATCATGCATATCAAACTGCAAGTCTACAGGTTTCAAAGAAAACATCAATAGCACACTAAAGAACTCTTTCATTTAGTATGATGAGAGAGTAGTGCACTGAAATGAATAATCTACATCAACACCTTTGGAATAACCAAGCGAATCTGAAAATGGCACAACGAATATCAAACCACAAAACTGGCACATTAACACACGGCCTACAGGGATTGCATACATTACTAATACATCTACCAACAAAACATTTATCGTTCAGTCCACGCCCATAAGGGATTATGAGGTCAGCCTAGGCTCAAATTTTCACACAATATCATTGATATGGGAGATATAACTAATAACAGGCTTCGGGGGCAATATATATGTGAATTTCAAATCACAGGGTTTCAAGATCAAACGCGGCCTAAATTCCCAACATGTGCATCGATAGTCACCATGCCAATCAATACTGTCAAAATTTGAAATATGCTAGATAAAGGTAGACCAGGCAAGATCTTCATCCCAATCTAATTTTAGTCATCCCAACCTATCTGAAAGACAATCTAAAAGGTAATACCAAACTTTCAAAAGGCTAAATGATAAAGTTCACGGACAGAAATAAATATTGGATTCTAACTTTGAGTTAACCGATCTTGATAAGGTTATATAACCAATAGAGTCATAGAGACATCGTTTTGAAGACCGTTTACAAGCTTTCTAGTCCCCACACCTGTTTAATGATAAAAACTTGAAGAAAAGTTCATCAAATGGGAAAGGAATCATGAAGCACACAAGCAAAACAATGTAAAAAAGATCTCATTGTAGCAACAAGCAAATGGAAATAAATTGGCAGAGAACAAACACTCACAGCTACTGCACAGGCAACATATCCAGGTTTTTCTCTGTAATCCACTCGTACACAGAGTAGAATGAAAGTTCCAGCGTACCATGGAATACCACCAAGGAAGAAACCAACAATAAACCTTGCAAAAAAATGAGAATCACAATGATCAATATCCCAAGTGTAATTATCCCAAATGTATGCAAAACATTAAACTCAAGCCAATCAAGTTTGTGTACATCTTTAGAACCATAAACAAGTTTATTAAAGTTTTTACCAGGCTACCAGCCAGTCAAGCTATGATCATTGTCCTATACCATTTGAGTACTATCCATATGATTTAAGTGAACCATGCTGTGGTACTTCTCTAAGAATAAATGTATAATAATTTCAAATTTAACATTAATTGATAAATTGACCACACAAAATACTATATGAAAATGGCAAACATATCCATTTCTAAACAGAAAAATGTTTTCCACCATATTTTAGTCACTTGGTTCCACTGCTTCCACATTTACATGCCTTATTCTCATTAATTACCGAATGCACATTTCATCAACTCAAATGTGCTGCAAATTATCTTTTCAAAAGCCGCAGCTCATAAATTTAAAGTTGAGTGTAAATTTCTACTTCCATTTCTGAACAGTGGACACTGTATGGAGAGGCACAAATCTGTGGATCAAGAGAAGACACACTAGAACCTAGGACGTGTATAAAAATGAAAGTGCACCAACAATGACCTCTTGTGCTTTAACAACAACAAAATATTCATTTCATATGTCAAGTAAAAAGATATATATATATATATATATATATATCTCAAACTATAGAATGCTGGCTTTATTAATCCAGTTTAATACAACAAGCTTTGATACTTCAGGTAAAATATATGGTTTACAGATATGTGACTGTAAAATGGCTGCAAAGATAGATAAAACAACATCCGATAGAGATCATAGAGGAGAATGTGAACTTACAAGACCCATCCCATGCCCATACCACAGCATGGAATACGGTGTTCTCTTTCCGGTCTCCCTTCAGTTACAGCATAACCTTAAAACAGAATTGAAGGATCATCGTATCATCATCATCATCAAGATGATTCAAACAACCCAAATCGAAAAAACAAGTCATAGAATTTATAAAAGAAAATCCAGCTTGAAAGTAAAACTTGGTACAAAACTCTAATACAAAATTACTCAAACCAGCGAAAGTATATAATCACAAATATCCAACTCTGCGTGTGATAATAAATTTCTATATTTTTTCTACAGAAATTACCAACAACTACAATTTGAGTTAAAAAAAACAACATTTGCGTACCAGCGACGGTTTGGTAGCCGTAGGGGAAATGGGGATTGGTGATGGACTCCTGAGGAGGAACAGGCTGAGGGAAGCCAACAACAATCTGAGGCGGCGCCACAGGAGGCCTAGGATAGTAGTTTGCGACGCCTTGAAACGTGCCGTAGGGGAACTGCCTCTCCGGGTCGGCCGTGAGACCTCTGTTCTTCCCGTCGTCGGTCATTCTTTTTCTAATTTTAGAAAATACCTCGTAAATACTTCTAATCGAAGTTAGGGTTAGGGGGTCGTGAACTCGTGATCGAGGTTGGTCAGCTCAGCTCGTAGAACGAGCGCTTCTGTAGTTCTGATTTCGTAGCCATGAAATTAAGTGGGCCCAATTTGAAAACACAGCTGGGGGTTCAGACAAAGTCGGGTGCAGCCCATATGTTCAATGATTGGAGTCCATTTCTTAGGGCAACTGCAACTAAGACTTGTTTGTTGGGTTATTAAATTCAAAAAATGGACTCCACTCTTATCTTACAAAATATAATTTTTAATATAATTAAATTAACATAATATATATTTTAATATATTTATATTAATAAAATATATTTTTTAATATTATCACATCAACAAAGCACATCTCATAATATAAAATTATTATCCATCTACTCTTTCATTCTCACATTAATTCTCAAACAAAATTAAATAGTGTTAGTGTTTGATATTATAGAAGTTATTACTTTTTATTTTTGAAAATGACATGTTAGAGTTTAGATTTTTTTTCCCGAAATTAATATATGCTAATATTATAAACATCAAAATATTCAATAATATAATTTTTAGGGGTTATTAGTCATAAATCCCTTGAAATAATTTTGTATACCAACACCTTTTTTTTCTTCTTCTTATCCCATAAGTTCCATAAGAAATTAAAACATATTCTGATAAGAAAAAATAGTTTAAAATTTATTTTTTACTAACTGGATCATATTTATCTCTCATTCTGTTAGTTTTTAATATATTCCTATTCTTTTTTTCTTCTTCTTTGAGATCAATTTTTTTCTTTATTTTATTTGAGATCACTTTTTTCTCTCTTTTTTTCCCTCTTTTATTTAAAATTATTTTATCCTCATTTTTTCTAGATCACGTTCTCACATTTTTTTCCTCGATTTTCTTTGATGGTCAAGGGAGCATTTCTATCACCTTCAACGATTGCATAATATTTTTCATATTTTTTTAAGGTTGTGTTGATTTCTTAATATTTTTTAGGGTTTTTCAGGTTTAGGGTTTAGGATTCTAAGGTTTAGAATTTGAAGGTTTATGCTTTATAATTTTAAGTTTTAGGGTTTAGGATTTTAGGTTTTAAAATTTTAAGATTTAGGATTTTAGAGTTTAGGATTTTAAGGTTTTGGGTGATTTAGGGTTTTAAAGTTTGGGTTTAGTTTTTCAAGGTTTAGGGTTTTAGATTTTAAATTTTGGTTTTAGGGTGGGTTTGAGGTTTTAAGGTTTAGAGAGATTTTGGGTTTTATTCGTGAATAGATAGATTTGGTTGTATCTAGTGCGCCTTCTCAACTTGTATTGTATGTATACCCTTTATATGTAGTTGATATTATCAAAATGTCCCTACCAATAGGATTTTGACAATTGTCCCCATAAGAAACAAGCCGGATAGGACCCAAGGGGTCGGCCTTGGAGGACACCTTGGTAGGGGAGGCCAATAAGCCACCACCCCTTGTCGAGGAGGGAACCTCGGTATGAGAAGCTTGATTATGCTGATATTACCAAATGTCTCTACCAACGTATAAGCTATAATACACTCTACCAAACACTATTTTTGTCATTTTTCACTCTCAGTTCAAAAGAAAAACGATCTAATTAACATTATTATTTATCAACATAAATTTGAGCACTTCGAGGCGACAAAGTGTAAAATATGAGATTAAAAACCGTGATGGAATGTTGAAATTGTTTCTCTACATTTAAACTTAATAAAAATAGAGTAGACATCGGATTTGTGTTTGATAGGATAAAGCCATGTATAACGAGTATAATGATCTACAAAGATAATGTAGTACGTATAACCATCAATGGAAGGAGTGGGAGCTGGACCTCAAACGTCGCTGTAAAGTAAATGAAGTGGATGGATACTAGTCATGGAGGATTGACCAAACGGCAATTTATGATTTTTATTGATAGTGCACGAAGTACAGGAAGATAAGAAGTGAGTAGAGCAAGGTAAAATAGCAGATTTTACAAGAACTTATGAGAGGCATGTCCTAGGCACTAATGCCATCCATCCATAGAAGTAGTGCATCCAGTAGAAAGAGAAGCATTGAAACAGTTAATGGCAGTAGGATCTAGATGGTAAATACCATCAGTGCATCGACCCAGTGCTAGGATGCGACCTGCATTCTGCTTTTTTATCACACAATGAAAAAGATAGAATTCAACATACACGTGATTTTGTTTAGTTAATTCATGTATAGAAATCAAATTTTTGTGAAGAAAAGGCACACAAAGAACATGTGAAAGATTAACAGATTGTGAAGTAGTGTGAAAGGTGGTAGTGCCAGTGTGTGAAATTGGCAAACCTGTGCCATCACCAAGGATAACTTCATCTGTGCCATCATATTCAGAATGTGTTATGAGATTAGCCACATCTAAGGTCATGGAGTGACTAGCTCCAGAATCCAATAACCACTGTTGAGTGTTACCTGAGGCAGTAGTGTTTGCTACAGATGAAGCATAGTTTGCAACGGGTGTACACTGATTTGCAAAAAAATTGAGTTTTCGGCACTTATTAGCAGGGTGTCCGGGTTTGTCACAAAGCTGACACACAGCGAGGTTGACCCCTGCCACGCCCACTAGAGTTATTTTGAGAACGATTACTAGTCCAGTTGGTATTTCGTTGAGACTGCCAAGGAGGACGAAACCCTCTGCCAGAGGAGGAATTATCTTGATAGGAATGCTGGCGTTGATGAAAGTTGGCAATAACAAGAGAAAAATTAGACTGAGGAGTAGTAAGTCTCTGAAGCTAAGTTTCATGAGCCTCTAACACATCTTTGAGCTCTGCAAAGGTGAAAGATTTTTCCCGGGTTCGTATGAACCCAACAATGCTTGCATAATCTTCTGGAAGACCATCCAATATATATAAAGTAAAGTCATCTGCAGGTACAGGTTGAGCCACAAGAGCTAATTCATCCGCTAAGGATTTAAAATCCTGCAGGTAAGTGGACATGGATTTTTGCCCTTTTTGGCAACGAGATAGTTGAGATTTCAATTGAAGAACACGAGAGCGTGAAGTGTTAGCAAAGAGAGCATGAACTTTAGCCCAAGCATCAAAACTGGTCCCAACTTCTCCTAGAAGAGGTAAGACCGTCGCATCCATGGAGGTGACTATGGCATGAAGAATGAACTGATCTTGACTAATCCAGGTGGTATAAGCTTTAAGAGCAGCGGAATCAGAGGAATCAAGACTAGGTTTAGTGGGACAAGAAAAAGATCCATCAACGTACCCAATAAGATTGTAGGCACAAAGTAATGACATGAGCTAGAGACGCTAGAATGCAAAATTATTGCCGGTAAGTTTCAAGGGAATGAAAGAAATAGCATGAACAAAGGTAGAGAGAGAAGAACCACTGGAAAGAGATACCATAGTAGAAAGACTGGAAGTGGAAGAAGCCATAGAAGAAGAGGTAGAGCTTGACTCAGTGGAGTTCATGGCCCTCTGATACCATAAAGAGATATTAAGAATTGTTTTTCCAATGTACATTAAGAACCCTTGGACCCATATAAATACAGAACTTCCATCTACTCATGACAAGGAGCTTTTAGCTAGGAGTACACTAGACTAGTGTTGAGAGACTGACTTTGACAAGACAACTTACCGTTGTCCAACGTTACAACTTGAATTAAAGAAAGAAGACCTTTAATCATATTATCATATTAGGCCATATAATTAGCTTTAATAATTGGGCTTCCTTTAAAAATTGCATACATTGTCAAGTCTTCCGACATTTTTATCAATTTGGTGTTCTTCACTTGCAGATATAGCAGAAAATGTTGAAGACTAAAACTTTCCAGAGATTGGCTTTCCTCCACCGATCAAGTCCTTGAATTTATTTTTTATTTGTGTTTTATTTTGTTTATTTGGCCACATCACCATTTACACCTAAAATTTTGTTTTTAGGAAATATATGTCATGTTAGATATTCAAATCCACCTCAACAATATTTAATGAAATTTTGTATGAAAGATTAACGGAGCCCATTATTTGTAGTAGAGGGGCACAAACTGTAATATTCCGAACCCAAATTTAAAAAAAATATAATAATTTTTTAAATTTGATATTTTAATAAATACTACATATTTTTAGAAAAATATTGGCGCAAGAATCACCTGAATTGGAGTTGAATTGAATTTGTTACGAATTTTGGAAGTTACAAGATATAATTAGGATTATGCAAGGGCAAAATGGTAATTTCGAGGAAAATCTGGTATAACCCAGATTTTTCTGGGTTCTTCCTATCCAGCACGCATGGGGAGAAGAAATATTTTGGGAAAATTGGATTTTTGGCGTTTGTGGTCCGATTGAGGCGTTGGAGGTGTCGAATCGAAGCTTGTGGAGAGAGGAACAAAACCCAATTAGAATCGTCGTCATCGGAACACCACAGGCGGCGGAATCAGGCGGCAAAGTTTCAGTTTTCGACGACTTCCGAGCTCGATCCTGGTCGATTCTGAAGGAGTTTCGGAACGAGACAGGTACCATTGGATTGCTTGTTTTGAGAGCTTTAATTTGACGCATGGTTCGCCGGAAAAAGTCGCCGGATTGTTTGTGCGACTGGCTGCATCCTTGTGCGCCATGTCTCCTGTGGGCCCACACTCAGAGGTGGGGCCCACTTCTGGTTTGTGTGGTATTTTTGAGAGTCCAGATAGGACTATATTCTGGTGATTTTCGGTGAGGTTGTGTCGCAATCGGTTTAGCGAAAAAGGATTTTAAATAAAATATAAGAAGTCGCCACCAATTGAATAGGTGCAATTGGTCACCATGAAAAATATAATTTTTTGGTCTACGAAAAATCCAGAAAAAAGGGTAAGTGAGTTTGTTGCGTATGGGGAAGGTGTGAGGCACCCCACAACGCCTGTTTAAAAACAGTTGTCAACTTAATTTTTATTATCTCATTAAATGACTTTTATCGAAAATATTAATTTGTTGCACACGTAAAATGTGATAATTATATATAAGATAAAAATAATATTTAGAGGAATATAATGGTTATATAGGATAAAATAATTTAAGTAGATATATATAGATGTATCAAAATAAAATAAAATAAACTTATAATGAAATGATTTTATAATACATACAAAGACTATATATATAAAGTATAATGATTATATAAATTATATGACAAATTATATAAGATAAAAAATAATATTTAAATAGATAGGAAAAATAATTTAAGTAGATGTAGGATTATATGAAAATAGAATAAATTACAAAATAATTTTATAATATATATAAAAACTATATTAAAAGTCTTAATATTGAGGTTCATAGGGTTTTGTCCATCCAATGGCCAAATTTCCCAAGAAACGCTCTCACCTCAAGAATCTACCCAAGGGTGCATCCAATGCATTCCTCAAATAGATTCCATCGTAGGCAAAGACTTTTAGTATAATCTTTACATGATACATAAGTTCAAAATAAAGTAGAATATAACATAAAATATTAAATATCATAAAATAAAATAAGGATAAGAACAAAATAGAAATAAAGTCAAAAGGTAAATATAATATAATAATTAAAATAACATAAAATATTATATAAATATGTAATAATAATATAAGGCAAATAACATAACACTACTAATGATAATAACGAAATACAAAATAATGAGAACAATTACGAAAATAGGGTGACAATATACATACATATATATTTACAAGATGAAAATAAAATGAGAATAAAATATAAAGTACATAAAAATAACGGAAAAACAAAGGGGGAAAAATAATAATAAATATGATGGGAATAATAATGTATAAAATAATAAAAATTATTATTATAATAATAACGAAAATAAAGATAAAATAAAAACAGAAAAGAAAAATAAATAGAATATATAAATGAGTAGGAAAATAGAGTAAAATAGATAAAATAAAGTGAAATAAAAAATAGGAATAAATAATATAACAAAGAGGAAAGGAAAGAAAAAAAACAAGATAAGAATAATAATGTATAAAATAATAATTATTATAATAAAAACGAAAATAAAAATAAAATAAATAAAAACGGAAAAGAGAAAGAGATAAAATATATAAATGAATAGAAAAATAAAGTAAAATAAAGTGATATAAAAAATAGGAATAAGTAATATAATAAAATGATAGTAAATATGACAACAAAAGATAAAAATAAAATTAAAGGAAAAATGTTGGGGAACCGAATTTTTTATGTGGACTATACGATATTAAATTATCGCAAACCCACAAATCAAACATATTACAATATTGAATCACATAATTAACACTTAAATCACACAACATTAAACCAAATAACATCAAATCAATCACATAATTCATATATAAGCACCATTCAATAAATGACATATTAGCATGTTGAAAAATAATGAATGGAATGAGGTTTCGGTTCCCCTTTTTTTATTGGCCATCAATTACCCCAATCACACTATTATATTAGTGTGATTGGAATTTCATAATTAGTTGCCTTAATGCAAATGGACATGCAAAAATATCACATGTAATTTCAACATATTCAAAACATACATCAATTATACAATTCATTAGCTCATTTAAACAATTCTTTTTAAACCACAAATTAACAAAACAAGCCCAATTTCATTACCATATTCAGTTTAAAAGCCCAAATTCCACATGTTATTTTAATCACCCATTTTGACCTTGTAATTCATAAGTTTTGGCCCAACTTCATTCTCAAACACAGTGAATCACAAGAATCATTCTCAAACACAGTGAATCACAAGAAACTAAACAAATGAATCCAACCAAACCCATTATACATATGGAACCCATGATCACAGCCCCTTATCTTTAAACTCATCCCATGCTTTTCCAAATTTCCAATAACAACCAAAGCATACTTCGAATCTACTTGTTTCAATTTACTTGCGAATAATAATAATGCCAACCAAAAACAATCAAACAATCAAACCAAAGCATATATCAACCGAAACAATCAAGCCACTTCAACCGAACATTTATGCATGAACAGAGTATGTCACCAAAAGCTATGCATACAAACCTTCCATAATCCTAACCTTCAATTCATAAATCCAGCATACAAAAATCAGATTGCAAGACAGAAAGCAGAAATTCAGCATACAGAAATCAAATAGCAAAACAGGAAGCAAAAATTCAGCATACAGAAATCAAATAGCAAAACAGAAAGCAAAAATTCAGCATACAGTAATCAAATAGCAAAACAGCAAGCAGAATCCAACACAGAAAATCAACAGAAAGTAGCACAAGATCACAGGTTCTTCCCTTGGTTTTTCAACCATCCGAACCTCACTCAGGTAAGAGCAAAACAGATTGATAAAACCTGAATCTCACCCTTAAATCGACGGGAGCAATTTCAACCGCAAGCTCCAAAATCCCAACTAAGAATCCAATCCTCAGAAATTTTGAGAAGAAGAAGAAAACTCCAAAAATCCACAAAGAAATAGAACCAGAAGGAAACCGAAAAGAAAGAAGTAGAAACAGCCAGCAAGTTCAGACAGAAAAGAAACCCTAGAAATTTCCGAAAAACCTCCAAAATCTCCCCAGGAAAACTCGAAAAGAAGAAGAAGAAGAAGAAACCCAGAAAATTCAAGAAGAAGAAACTGAACCTGAGAAAATCCCTCCCTTCAACTCACGTCTGCTCCTCCTTTTATAATGCCAAGCTCCAATTCCCTTTACCTAAAGAATCCCTAAATCATCTCTTAATCTTTTCCTAATACCGATTTGTTTCCTCAAATTAAAATCCGAAAATCCTCCTCAATCACTCCGGGACTTCCTTTTTCCTCACTTATTTCCTAAACCCACTCTGTCAACCCCGAAAATTTTCAACTCAAGATCCCAAACCAACCCCATAATGTAAACCCTAAGATCTCCGGTGCCTCTTTCTTCTCCTCCTTCCTTTTCTGTTCACTCTCTCTCTCATCTCTCTCTTTTCCGAACGGCGTCAACGGCGCCTCTTCTCTCTGCGTTTCCTTTCTTCTGTATTTCTCTCTTAATTAGGTTTAGGCAAATGCTTGGGGCCGGGCTGGAATGAACGTTTGGGCCGGGTTATTGGCTTGGGTAGTGAATGAATGGGCTATCTCAAAACTCAGGTGAAGAAACGGGCTTACCAATTAATTGGGCTCTAGTTGAGCGGGCTGCATACTTAGTTCTATTTTAGGGCCTTAATAGTTGGGCTTAATTTTGGTGATGGGTATTATTGATTAGGTTTATTGAATCAAATTTAATAAATCCCTATAATGATGACTCTAATGTAGGTGCTTTCCTAATGGACCATTTCCTTAAGGCTTGAAACAATTACTTTGGATTTTTAGTGGATTCGATTAATTTGTTTGGGTTTAATGATCACATTAATATCGCATGCAATGGTAAATCTATTTATCTATTTTATTTTATATATTTTTTTTTTCTTTGCACGTCTCATAAATTTTATTAATCCTGAAACTTTCCTATGCCTAAGTTTATTGATTAGGCCCAAGACAAAAATGGGGTACAACAGGTTGTTACGAGATTATTGATGGATGATTTGTAGTGTGTGGGACCCACATCGGGCGACCCAGCCTACTCGATGACTTGCTGATGGATTTGATCGGGTACGTACCTGGAGACCGGATTGAGGTGAGGTATATCCTAGGGGACGCTCTTCGATGTAGGCGATGCTATCGAGTACCTGATGTAGGCTCGATCCTCATCCAATCGAGGAGTACCTGGACTAGAAGACACCTTGCGGGGATCAGGGTGGGTCCAGGGGAGGATTTATGATGTTATATGATTTTGAGTTGACATGGATTTGAGTTGGATTATGATAGTGTACTGATTTGAGAGTTGTACTTGAGGATGATAGTGGTGGAGCCTACTCGGTGTCTACTGATGTGTGTATTTTATACCACATTTATATGCATATGTTTGTACATATTTACATTATTTTGTGTTAAGATTGTGTTGATACTTTGAGATTTTGTGTGTTTTGCATGTAGGAGGGTTGAAGTGAAGTTGTGGTTGAATTGGAGAATATCTGGCTAAAAATCAGAGGAAAACGCCTTTTCAGCGCCCTTCCAGCGCTCCAGCGCTAGAACAGCACTCGCACCAGAATTTATTTCCAGAATTAGTAAAAACGTAGGTTTTTATGTCTTTTCCTTGTGTTAACCTAGGGGGACTCACTTGGAGTATAAATAAGACTTAAAAACACAAAAGGGAGGTTCCAATATCTTGCTAGAGAGGGGAGACGGCTGGTTCTTGATCTTCATCAACTTCATCTTCTTCTTCTTCCTTCCTTTGGTGAATTCAACCATGGTTTCTTCTTCCTTTCTTTGTATATTTGTTATTATGGTTTGTAACTAAACTTATTTCTAGGGTTTGACCTAGCCAAGCATGAATGTTATGAGATGATTTTATCTATATTACAAGCTTTTGATTCAATTCTCAATTCTTGTTCTTAATTATCATACTTCAAAGTATGATTTCTACATAATTGCTTGATCATCAATTATGTTGTTTATTATACTCATCTAGCCAAATCACATAAACGATCCGTATTTATGTATTTTGGTAGAATCGAAATTAAGGAGATTAATTGTCGAATGCTCTGATCCGGGTTTAGGGGATTGATTGGTTGTTTAGTTCTTCTAGTCGTAATGGGTTATTTTTACTAAATTAAAGACTGCGATCAAACGGGATTAATTTGGTATCGATAATACGTGTTATTGTCACGATCAATGGAATAACATAATTGAGTGAGGAATCGACCCTTGAATTGGAATTGTTATCGAATGCTTAACTTTTGTGTCTCATAATATGATTGCTTGGTAAGGTTGTGCCCTAGGTTTTCCTCATTGTAACTTGTGAAATTCTGTTTACTCATTGTTTCAAAGAATCATAGATATTTTCTGTATTTAAATTGCCGTTCGTTCTATTAGTTAAGTGCATTATTTGATTAAACTTGTCCCTGTGGGATCGACCTTGTACTCACACTTTGTGCTACATTAGTACACTTGTGCGCTTGCAAGTATTTTTACATCAAGTTTTTGGCGCCGTTGCCGGGGACTTGTTTAAGTCTTAAAGTGTGCTTAACTTTCTTTCTCTCGAATTCAAATTGTGTGCAAGGCAAGCGATCTTTGAAAGAGGATTTGATACCTAACATCGAAGGCCTTGTGAGACATAAGAAGCAAGGTGCTAAAAGCAGCGAAGAAAAGTTGCCAAAACTCAAAGCTATGGCGGAAATTGTTCCAGTGGAATTCCAAGTTCACTAATTTAGCTACTGGAAGAGCGAAGTCTTGCCTAGACTATAAATAAAGCGCTTAGTGGGAGGCAACCCACCTAGGTAACTTCGTTTCATTTTATTGTCCGTTAATTTTCCAGCTTTTAATTTTCATTTCCACGGAATAATCTCCTTCGTGTTCACACAAGAAAACAATTCTTACAAGTGCTGGTAGAAAATCCTGTCTGAAATTATAGCAAAGAAAAACAATTATGGGAACATATCCCAACAAACCAGACTATGAGCCATATACGAACGGAAAGCTATGGATGTCTAGTTTTCATAGAATTTGACGGTTTGCCAATCAGAGTTCAGATGATGGAGATATTGCAGTTTTGGTGATGACTGTGCAGTGCTGCAATATTCTGAGAAGCTTCGCGGTCAGGTTGTGTTACTCAAACTTTGACCCTTTATGCTGTTTTTCCTTTATTCTATGCACTGAGGACATTGCATATTTCAAGTGTGGGGGGAGGATTGACTTATTTATTACAAAAAAAAAATTTGAATGTTTGTGGGTAACATTCTGGTAAACCCTCACGAGACTATAACTCGTCCTACTAGGGACACCTAGAGGTTTAAAGGCTTGTAGTACATGCTAAGTACTATCGTGTGTTCCTACGAAAGTGGATTGTCAATAAATTAGTCGGATTTATATTTGTTGTGTTTGGTTCCATGTTCCTCTACCATGATGAAATCAATTTTGTTTCACTTGATCGCTCTATGGATAAGATACTTAATTATGTAAGTAGGAAGTTAGACTCTACGTGAATTGTCATTTGACATATGAAATCGAAAAGTTTCATACTATCACTCATCACATACATACTTGTGGAGACTTAACCCTGTGAGATTTGGACCTATCGTTTATTTTGAGGGATATATGTCTCAGTTCATTACTCTTTTGTGCTTCATTCCTTCTTACTAATCTCATGATTATTTCAATCACGAACCAATACAATGTCCTAGTGAATTGATGCCTTGATGAGTTTTTCTTATGATGACTGGGTCAAATCTAAGAGATGAAAGTAGGCCTTCTTTTAAATCGTTTGAGCATTTCTAGTCCACCCTTTTTTATATGTTACCGCTAGAACCCCTTTTGAGCCTAAACACCAACTTTTCTTAATATACCCAATTGACTCATGCTTAATTTCCAGAATTCTTAACTCATTGGGAATTAGCAAAAAAAAGTCGTGTGCTTGAGAGAACAAAATGTTTCACAGGAAGTGGTCTTTCTTGGGTATATGTGATCATTGCTAATAATGTCAAAGTTTGATATTTTGGGATGTCAAAAGAAAACAAGTGTGGGGGTATGGGTGATATGGCTAGAAGAAAGAATAAAGAGATGTAGAAGAAAGGAAAGAAGAAAAAAAATGTGAATAAGTGATGTGAACATTGTGAAAAGATGGAAGTGTAATACAGTTAAGAGATATGGTATGATAAGTTGAGATGTTGCAATACATGGATTTATTGGATGGTTCTCTTCAAGCCTACTCTTGTTCAATATCTGTTTTGCCAATATTACTTTCATCTTACCTTTACATTACAAGCTTAAAAGCCCTACTTGATCTTAGATTAGCTTGGTTTGACTTTGAGGACAATTCAAGGCATGATTCACAATTCTTGATAAGTGATTTTCGTTGATGAGACTCATATTATAATATCTCTCTTAGCCATTTTTCATAATCATTTGTATGTGGACTTTCATATTTTCCAGTTATCTTATTCGATCCACATACATGAGAGAGTTTTATTATACTGAACTTCAAGTGTGATTTGTTTCTGAGTGACATTCCGGTGAGATTTGAAGTTGAAGCTAAGAGTTATGTGATGAGTGACTGGTATGTACGTGAGATGGATGTGTTGGTGAGTTGATTCTGTTTTTGTCTATGCTTCTCTTGTAGAATTTTTGTTAATTATCTGTGGATGCGATTTTGTGGGTTAAATTTCTGAGATTAATGGAGGCATGGAACTTGTCTATTTTCTGTCATTCAGTTATTTTTCTCAGGGACGAGAAATAAATAAGTGTGGGGGTATTTGATGTGTGTATTTTATACCACATTTATATGCATATGTTTGTACATATTTACATTATTTTGTGTTAAGATTGTGTTGATACTTTGAGATTTTGTGTGTTTTGCATGTAGGAGGATTGAAGTGAAGTTGTGGTTGAATTGGAGAATATTTGGCTACAAATCAGAGGAAAACGCCTTTTCAGCGCCCTTCCAGCGCTCCAGCGTTTCAGAACCAGGAGAACATGCCTTTTCAGCGCCCTATCAGTGCTCCAGCATTTTTGATGACATAACTTGGCAGAAGGAAATGCACTTCCAGCGCTCCAGCGCTAGAACAGCACTCGCACCAGAATTTATTTCCAGAATTAGTAAAAACTTAGGTTTTTATGTCTTTTCCTTGTGTTAACCTAGGGGGACTCACTTGGAGTATAAATAAGACTTAAAAACACAAAAGGGAGGTTCCAACATCTTGCTAGAGAGGGGAGACGGCTGGTTCTTGATCTTCATCAACTTCATCTTCTTCTTCTTCCTTCCTTTGGTGAATTCAACCATGGTTTCTTCTTCCTTTCTTTGTATATTTGTTATTATGGTTTGTAACTAAACTTATTTCTAGGGTTTGACCTAGCCAAGCATGAATGTTATGAGATGATTTTATCTATATTACAAGCTTTTGATTCAATTCTCAATTCTTGTTCTTAATTATCATACTTCAAAGTATGATTTCTACATAATTGCTTGATCATCAATTATGTTGTTTATTATACTCATCTAGCCAAATCACATAAACGATCCGTATTTATGTATTTTGGTAGAATCGGAATTAAGGAGATTAATTTTCGAATGCTCTGATCCGGGTTTAGGGGATTGATTGGTTGTTTAGTTCTTCTAGTCGTAATGGGTTATTTTTACTAAATTAAAGACTGCGATCAAACAGGATTAATTTGGTATCGATAATACGTGTTATTGTCACGATCAATGGAATAACATAATTGAGTGAGGAATCGACCCTTGAATTGGAATTGTTATCGAATGCTTAACTTTTGTGTCTCATAATATGATTGCTTGGTAAGGTTGTGCCCTAGGTTTTCCTCATTGTAACTTGTGAAATTCTGTTTACTCATTGCTTCAAAGAATCATAGATATTTTCTGTATTTAAATTGTCGTTCGTTCTATTAGTTAAGTGCATTATTTGATTAAACTTGTCCCTGTGGGATCGACCTTGTACTCACACTTTGTGCTACATTAGTACACTTGTGCGCTTGCAAGTATTTTTACATCATCTACCCTAAAGATTGATTGATTGTTGATATTTATGACGGGTTCGAAGATTCTTTACCCTATTATGGTATCATTGTATGGTTTCCTTTATCTACTTTTATACCTTTCGGATTTTCTTACTTTATCTCTACTTTATCTCTGTTTATTGGAGTTCGGTGATACTGGAGTGTATCACTATTTGAGTTTCTGTTCATCTCACCTACCTCTTGAGTTTTTACTTTCCGTTTATTCTGATGTTTGATATTTTTCTATATCCCTACTGAGCTTTGTGGCTCATCTCTTTTATTCTCATGTTTTTCAGGTGAGATAGCCGGAGTGGATGATCAGCGTAGGGATGCGTGAGATGTGATGTGTGGCTGCTGGGTGGATATTTGTGTCTTTGTATTTACATTCGGTTTCTACGATTTTCATGGATTTTCCGCTGTAGACTCCTGTTTGCATATTGACGGTATTTGAGATTGCTATTATTATAGTTAGCTTGTTGATTTATAGTGTTTTGGATAGCTTGGGTTTAAATCCGGTTTGGGGAACGGAGGAGTTCCCTGCCGGTCACGCTTTTGGATTTCATGGGTGCTCATCCGCACCTATCTGAGAGAGGGGCGTGACACGAACAAATCCAAAAAAAAGTATGAAGGCTTTGTCGACTTGTTTTCAAATCTAGAAAGACTTTTCGATACTTCTCCCTTTGAAAAACTATGTAATTACTGCATATGCTATGTAAATCGTTCATTTAAGGTGAAATTTCATTAGGACATGATATTAGAACGTATAGTCATTGAGTTATTTTATGCATTCAGTAAGTAATTTTATTTTTTTTGAAAATAATTTACTCCATCTGTCTCATTTTAATTGTCTCTTTCAATTTTATACACAATTTAAGAAATTGTGTAACTTTACTTTAATTTGACATTTATATCCACATTAAAACAATTAAAAGCTAATTAATATGCATAGTGATTGAGCTTTTCAATTTAAAAATAAATAGGGGTAAGGTGGGAAAAAATGAATAAAATTAGTTTTAATAATATAAATGAACATGTATTTTAGGACATCTCAAAAAGGAACATTGGATAATTAAAATGAAACGGAGGAAGTAATTATTATATATGTGATATAAAATGTCCATTTTAGTTCAAATTTCATTATAGCATGATAGTAGAACATATATTCCTTATTTCAAATAATGTAATAGCGAGTATATACTAAGAGACAATAGAGAAAATTGATTAAATTTTTTGGTATGCTTGTTGATATGAGTGGGTAAAGTGTACAAACTCTTGAGCGTATAATCTCTAATACACTCTACCAAACACCTAAGATTCAAATAATTCAGGCGTATCATTTTCCTTTTTAAAATGAACATTATACGCCAAAATTATTTGAATCTAAAGTAGCTCAAAAATAATATATTTCTATATGTCTTTTTCCTAAGTCTATTTCTATAAATATATATATTAGGATTTTCAAGTGTGGTATTCGTAAGTAATTTTACGTATAGCACAACACAATTGTCTTTGGGTGAGTGTCAAGTGTGGGGCCCACAGCACCATACAAGGGTGGGAGCGGATTCCGCGTGTAAAGTTAAGTGCGGGATCTCTGACCTTTATACTAATATATATACATCTTTTGTATAACTTTGTAATCTCTATTTTTATCAATAATTATTATTTTCCGATTGTCTTTATTGAAATAAGTTTACCCACTGTGTTGTTATTGATAATTGCTCTTAATTTTGAACATAAATTTGAGAGAGTATTAGAGATAAGAAATGGAAGGAGAATTGACCCGTTACGAATTAGCCCAGCCAGTACTCGGCTAGCCTGGAATCTCGCGGGCAGCTGCACGTGAGATTTTAGTGGGTGAGATTGATTACTGGTCAGATGGCTGGCTGGGTGTGGGTTCAGTTGGACCAACTCCACAAGCTCTTCGAGAAATTTCATTGCAAGGCAAGTAGTTCACTAACAAAATAACCAAAAAAATAAATAAATAAATTACAGATTTGAAATCCAAAGTTCCAAACAGAAGTAGCATCCCAAATACAGATAATTTTCTTGTATCTAAATATTCAAACACTTGCAAGTTGCAACTCATACTTCAAATTGTTCGAATTGGTACTTGTTATTTTCGGTGGATCAAAAGACCCAAATATTTAACAGGAACCAAAGTTAATGATTCTATGTAGTAGTAAAAGTGAATTAGCACTGCTAATAAAAAAAATGAATTAGCAGCAGCTAGACCGATTGACACAGCAGAGATGACCGGTTGACACGACGAAACAACAAACCACGACATGTATTAACAGCCACGGCAAGATTTTGAAAGCTGAATGTCATGGAATAGTAAAACAAACTAATAAGTAGACATAAATAGATGGAGGTAACAAACATCAAGGGAAGATGACTTTCAACATTGTATCATAAAGTTAATATAGATGGATGTAACCAACACTGAGAGAAAATGACTTTCAGATCCCAACATCTTTTCTACAAAAGTTCAAATAGAATTTTTTTCAAGGCAAAATGAAACACAGACTGCAAATCTGCAATGTAGACCCGACCATTACCCGTTGAAAAGGTAAAATACACCGCATCCTTTAGAGCCTTCTACCTCTTCTACCACCCTTTCTACGAGTGCTGTCAGTTGGAATTGGAGTCACATCCTCTGCAACAAGTGAAAATCAAAACTAGAGCTTAAGAAATAATTTGTTTCACCATAGAGAAACAAAATTGCAAATAAATCAGCCAAGTACATTACTATAGAGAAATCACTAGGGTATGCACCTATGCGGCCACTCAACATCAATCAATCAAGTAGCTCTTCCTTCCACAATTACTTCCAGTCAAAATGATACATCTTTTTTTTTGTTGTTGTTGAAAGGAGTAAAAACTCTTCACACCACAAGATGCAAAATAATTCACTCATCAAAATATCTATTGTCCAGTACATACACTGGATTCACCATTGTTTGGCAATCGATCTAAACAAATTTCACATTAACTTCTCAATTTCTGCAAACCTACTACAAGACCCCTAAATAAATATTTACTCAAGTCAAAAAGAAAAATTTTAATCCGCTGATAACACAGGGTATAAGATATGAAAACTACAACAATACAACATGGCCACTGAGCATGTAAAAAACAACTGAATTCTCCATTGATTGAACAATGACGACTTCTAGAGTAGATAAGACGGCAGAATTGAATCACTATCATCATCAAAGAACAGAAAAAATAAACTTAATAAGTATACCATCCATCCATAATCAAACAATAGAAGAGATATTGGTTGCTGCCTAATGAAACATAAAGCAACTGCACAAAAACCTCCAGCAACACTAAGTTTAACTTTTTAATCATAGAAAAATCAAGAGATGCTAGCCACCAACATTACACAACAAATGGGAAAACAGCAAGAAACTTACCAATGCGGCCAATTTTCATTCCAGAACGAGCAAGGGCCCGAAGAGCAGACTGGGCACCTGGTCCAGGGGTCTTTGTCTTATTCCCACCAGTAGCACGAAGCTTAATATGCAGAGCAGTAATACCAAGCTCCTGCATCAAAGTATAAATAGTTGGAAAAGATTCCGCAATGTAAAGAACTAACCTAAATAGAATGAAAATGACACGTTATAATAAAATGATGCATGGATTCCCCAATCCGTGAAGTAATAATCTTAAGAACCATCTAATGTAAGGACACTGAACCCTAGACCATGTTTGAAACAATGACATCAAACAAATTGGTGCCAAATCCAAGTAACAAATTCAAACTAATGAGCATGAGTCCAGGAGTACATCATAAGCAAGGAATAAAGAGGACCTTGCATCTCTGGGCAACATCCTGTGCAGCAAGCATGGCAGCATAAGGTGATGATTCGTCTCTGTCAGCTTTCACTTTCATCCCACCTATTAATTGTACCATAACAGAAATAGTTTCTCATTAAACAAAAACTACATGTTCAAAATGGATTAGCACTCAAAAAATAAAAAATAACAATCCATAAAATCTCTTAACTATAATCAGTTAACAGACTGTCACTCTTGAGTCTACCAACAACTTGATAGTATCAATTACCATGCAGAAAACAAATCTCACTCTCTTACCACAAAAACACTTCAGGCTGGATTTGGGCCGGAGGTGACATGAAATTTTCTAAAATAACTGCAATGCAGATGCACTGTACAGTCCTAGATGGCACATTAATGCTACTCAAGAATACTGTCAACATTTTAAGACCGAGCGACTTCTTGCTTTCCCTGAGAATCACTTACCAGTGATGCGAACCATGGTTTCCCTTCCTGAAAGATCAGTCACATGCTGCAATTTTGAAGAAAAAAATTCAATTAGTGTTGCTAACTTGCTATGCTGATGAATAGCAACAATGGTGGATAACCTCCCTACTTACAATGAATGTGTCATTGAATGAGGCAAAAATGTGGGCCACTCCAAAAACATACTCTCCCTCCCTCACTGCAGGGCCAAGAGTCACATTCTCTTCCTTTGGCTCTCTAACCTTTCTCTTCGACTGAAGAAACCATCAACCCAGAACAATCCACAAACCGGCAAGTTAAAGTCAAGACAATTTAAAAGATAACAAAATCAAATAAGCTGCAGTGGCCATGAAAAAGTGACACTTCCAATTACTAAATAATAGAAGCATCAAAACTTGTTTAACATAGTTCTAGAAAAACTGGGAATATATCTGCTAATGGAAATGTAAAATACAACTTTCACACTACTTACTAAAAGGGCAAAAAGATGAGAGAAGCACTTAATTGTTTAGCTAATATATATAAGAATATATTCTAATCACAGGATTTACTCGAGAAGAAACCACATAATCATATAAGTATTACAGTGCAAAATTAAATCCATTCTCGATACATTTGAAAGCCTAGTGAACTTCAAATTTCACATCACACATGAAAAAACTAGCAAATGTAAATTTCAGATTTTCTTTCTCAAACTCGAAATTATTACAAATAAATAAATACTAAATTTAATATTAAAATACCTCGTCTGTTTTGTTTAATCACTAATTCATTGCAACTACAAAGGAAAAAAAAATCACGATGCGATTCATATACAGTTGCATCCTCAAATGGAAAAATTAGTACTCCGCTATACAAAATAAACGAGTAATTCTATACCACCGATATCTTACACCAACTTACCAAATCTGGGGCTCTTGAAACAATGTTACCACACAAACAGCAAACAAATAAGAGCAATCGACGAATCAGTAAGAAAGAAAACTTTGAGAAAAGACGTGTACCATGGTGGTGAGGATATGCTATTGAGAAATCTGAGGCTTCGCAAGCAAGGCTCTGGGTGCTTCCGACGTCAAATGCCACAACAGTCAACACTCAACAGGGAGAGAAGAAAAGAGCCCATCTCTGCTGCGTTTATATAAAAGTTGATTAGGGTTTTTACTCTCCAACGAGAGATTGAGATATTATCCATTGGTCCTCTAATATTTCTGATTTTTTAAACTTTGCCCCTAGTTTTCCTTCTATTTTCAAAATTGTTAATTACCTATGCCTACCATTATTTTTCTCTTTCAGTTTTTTTAATGTGAAATGGTTCGTTCATCATATAAGCCTCCCTTGAACATCATTCATTCATTCATTTGAGTTCACAGCCTTCTAACCCATAAATTATGAGAGGACAAATAAAATTGGGGAAAAAAAAATTCTAACGCCTGATACTCATTAACAACTTCTCCAGATTTTCTACCTAAGTTGTTAAGGTATGAACGATTCGATTGCAATTCTTTAATGCATTATGATAACTCACCATCCTTAAAGAGTCGTTAAACTCTTTAACTAAATCAATAATGTGTCTAAAAGGTGGGGCATATGATACGCGTTGGATGTCAAGAAGAATATCAGGATAGAAGAATTTGTCTCCACCTCGATATTTTTCAAAACGCGCTCTCCACATATTTACAAACTCCTGAATATTGGTCAAAAGTTCAGCTATAATGAATTCATAAGGAACATGTATAGATTCATAGAAGTCATAAGAACTCATCCTTGTTTATTTAGAAGAACAATAACAACACCAACAATTCCGTCTTCCTAAAAAGAAGTCTATTACATAACATAATGCATCAGTGTCTCTCTAACAATTGTCTCTAGTGTATGATATTATCAGTTTTACTTTTTTATTTTCTTAAGCAAAATTTTAAAATGATTTATCTCTCAAAATATATAATGGATTTTTAAAAAGAAATTATATATATTATAAATCAACATGTTAAACTTTTTGAAACAAGACTCACTGTCGATATATTCTTAGCCGAAAAAATTTAGTGCAGATTAAACTTAATGCAATATACTTTGCACATATTAACTTGAAGCATATAAAATTAGTACAGATAAAATTATTTAAAATAAATTTAGTGCACTACTTTGAATTTAAAATATCATCTTCACACCAATATATATGCTAGCATATATATGGGTTTTCAAATGTTTACCAAAAAGAAATCTATTAATCAGAACAAAATCACAACAAATAACGAACGTAATTAAATTTAGTGTGGGTAAATTCAATTTAGATAAATTTTATGATATTAATTTTTATATTATCATTTCATTAAAAATATGATGTTTTTGAAAATATACTTGTAGGTATATAATATAATTGGTAAAAAGTAAATAAAAAAATATTAAAAGCAACCGGAGAAATGAATATTTTAAGTTATAGAGAACAATTTAGATTCTAGTGATGTTGAATAAATAGTAATCCTATAAAAAGATTAAAAAAAAAGTATTTTAGAGAATCTGTTAAGAAAAGTTAATAGAGTTGCTCTTATATTCCAGACTAGTTGACGGACTCCATCCATGAGGACCCCAAGTACCAAAAGAGCTATGGCTACAATTGCACAATCTTTGAACCCAAAGAACTCGATAAATATTTTCGAGCAAAAAGAACATTCACAACTCAACAAAGATTTAGTTAATCTCTATTTGTTTAACAAACAATCAATTCCAAAATTCGATTTCCAAATCACACTCGTACTAGATTTTCTACCAAAGTTGTTAAGGTATGAACGACTCGATTGCAATTCTTTAATGCATTATAGTTTATCAAAAAAAAAATCACACTCGTACTACTTCATGTTGGTAGGTAAACCATATCCGAATGCTTAAATTACAAATCTCCAATATTCTCCAATAAAACAAGCTATAATCATGCTAACCAAAATCATATTGAGGACTTTAACAACTCCTATAAAAGGATTACACGGCACAGTGTTTTGTAACACAAATCTCTACATTATTTGTCCTAGTTAAGTATTCGTTGCACCACAAGTCCACAAGAAAAATCAATTTTAGCAACGAAACACGAATTTTCCGTCACTAAATTAATTAAGGAGAGAATTCTGTTTTATAGATTTTAGCCGACAATTAGTGACGGAAATATTTGCATCCCTAATTAGCGACAGCGTTTGTGACGGAATTAAATTTTGTCACTAATTAGCAACGAAATTTGGGACAAAGTTATATTTTCGTCCCTAATTAGGGACGGAGTGAATTTCCATCGCTAAAAAGCAAAAAAAAGTCAAATTATTCTCAACGGAATTACTAGTGAAAAATTTTCTGTCGCTAAAAAGCAAAAAAAAGTTAAATTATTTGCAACGGAATTACTAGTGAAAAATTTTCCGTCTCTAATTGGGGACAGAATTAGGGACAAAATAAACAAAGTTATATTTTCGTACCTAATTAGGGACGGAGTGAATTTCCGTCGCTAAAAAGCAAAAAAAAGTCAAATTATTCGCAATGGAATTACTAGTGAAAAATTTTCCGTCGCTAATTGGGGACAGAATTAGGGACGAAATAAATTTTCGTCCCTAAAAAGTCAAAAAAAAACTGACAGAATTTATTAGTGACAAAAATTTCGTACTTGAAAGTGAAAAAATTACAAAGTTCTTTGTGATGAATTAAATTTTGTCCCTAATTAGCGACGAAATTAGGGACAAAGTTATATTTTCGTCCCTAATTAGGGACGGAGTGAATTTCCGTCGCTAAAAAGAAAAAAAGTCCAATTATTCGCGACAAAATTACTAGTGAAAAATTTTCCGTCGCTAATTGGGGACGAAATTAGGGATGAAATAAATTTTCGTCCCTAAAAAGTCAAAAAAAAAAACTGACAGAATTTATTAGCGACAAAAATTTCGTACTTGAAAGTGAAAAAATTACAAAGTTCTTTGTGATGAATTAAATTTTGTCCCTAATTAGCGACGAAATTAGGGACAAAGTTATATTTTCGTCCCTAATTAGGGACGGAGTGAATTTCCGTCGCTAAAAAGAAAAAAAAGTCCAATTATTCGCGACAGAATTAGTAGTGAAAAATTTTCCATCGCTAATTGGGGACGGAATTAGGGACGAAATAAATTTTCGTCCCTAAAAAGTCAAAAAATACTTACATAATTTAGTAGTGACGGAAATTTCGTACCTAAAAGTGAAAAAATTAAAAAGTTCTTTGCCATGGAAATATTTGAATATTCCATCGCTTAAAATAAATTTTGTAATAAAAAAATATTCCGTCTCTGAAAATGATTTTTCTTTTTCTTGTTGTGTTGGAATCTATGATCATGAAAAGGCATACTTTTTGGCTCTTCTTTGTAACCTTCTTCATTATTTGGAGAATGCAATCCGAAAAGGAAGAGCATGACAAGAAGAAGTTAGAAAGCGTTCTCAACTACTGTTAAAACTCCCACATCGAAAGATGTGGGAGGTTAAGTCTCCTTTATAAGGAGTTGCCCACCTCAACCCACTAACAAGGCCTTTTCCCTTGTGTTGAGGAGTTGGGCCCAAGCCCGCTTGCTGCACTTGAGGAGAAACAAAGCCGTGCGGGCCCGTTGTATCCATGTGAACCGGACAACCCATATATGGGCCCGATGTATCCAGTGAACCGGACAACCTAAAGCGGACAATATTGTTAGTGTGTGGGGGTGTGGAAATTACAACATGGTATCGGAGCGAGGTTTGATCCAGTTGGATTCTTGGGTATGACCTCTACTCCACTTGTTGGGTCTGTGGTATAACCCAGCCCACAAGTGCGGGGGAGTGTTAAAACTCCCACATCGAAAGATGTGGGAGGTTAAGTCTCCTTTATAAGGAGTTGCCCACCTCAACCCACTAACAAGGCCTTTTCCCACTAACAACTACAAAATCGATGAGATTGCTGCCATCACCAACAAGGATTGTGAGGAAAATGAGTATTCCTGCATTATATTCCCAAACATACATCTTTTATGCGACGAAAGCTTTCATGATATTAGATTCATTCACAACATGCTTCCTTTCTAGTCCTTATTTGAGTCCTTGACTGGAATTTCCTTCATTGATGTGTTAGTTAGGAATCTTGGTTAAACATTATGTTAACTAGTTTTGTTGTTAAGTCTTAAATAGAGACTTATACTGATTTTGTTAGGTTTTTTTTTTATTTTTATGAAGGAGAACGGTACCTCGTAAATTTATTAAAACTCTCACTTGTGGCCGAAGAATACCGAGGCTACAAAAGCAAGACCAAAGCAAAACATCCTAAAATACAAGCTAGAAACAAAGCCAATAACAGCACAAGAAGCATAAGAAAAAAGCAGAAAAACTGAGAGCCTTAGACTAATACAACCAGCAACCAAAAAAGAAGCAGCCAAACATTAGAGCAAAAGACGCAAAAGCCTTTATGTTAAAGTCATTTTAGAAATGGAAATCGCGATTCAAGAGGACTACATGTACGAAATCCATGGAAAAAAGTGGAATTCCCAAGGCGTATGGTGGGCAATGAGCCTTTGGCATGGATATACTGCACTGAACAATACTTCTTCTGCAGACATCCAAAAGGTACTTATTTTATCTTTTAACCTGGAAGGAGAAATACTCCAATGGTTTAGGTGGAAGGACTGCCTCCAGAATACACCTCTTTGGGAGGATTTTATAAGGGTATTTTGCAGAGAATTTGGTGCTACCAAATTTGAAGATAGTGCTGAGATGCTATTCAAACTCAGGCAGACTAGAAGTTTGAAGGATTTCATTGTTGAATTTAGGAAGTTAGCAACTCGTACAAAAGGTATCAGTCCTGATCTCATGATGAGTTGTTTCTTGGGTGGCTTGAAGAGTGAATTGAAATATGATGTGAAATCACCAAAACCTAAATATATATATATGAGGCAATTGCAATAGCCAAGCATGTAGATATTAAATTGACTGAATTGCAGGGCAACTTGTCCAAAATTGCTACTGTCAAATCAGTTTCTTAGCCAAATTATCCTAATAAGGTAGCATATTCTTATCTAAAGAAAAAAAAATTTCAATGAATTTCCTACTAGGAAAATGACTCCTGAGGAGTTTAGGATAAGATGTTCAAGGGATTGTGTTTTTATTGCGATGAAAAATATGTTAGAGGACATAACTGTGCCAAAAAAAAAATTGCTCTTCTATAGAAGTAAATTTTGATGATGATAGTGATATTTTGGAAGTAGATTCTATAGAGGATTGTCTTCAAAATGAATGTCAAAAATGGAAATTCATGGTGAATGTCAAAAAAATGGAATTAAGTTCTTCTGTATTCTATGGAATCACTGATGTACAAGCTTTGAAGACTATGAAGGTTAAAGGATCAATTAGGAATCACTCAGTGATAGTTTTGATTGATTCAAAGAGTGCACATAACTTTATTGATTCAAAGTTAGTCAAACATTTGAAGTGATGATTGTTGATGGAGGTTTGGTTAAGAGCGATGGCTGCTGTAAGAATATTCCTCTCACTATGGGAACCTATAACTGTATAACTTGTTTGCGCTCCCTTTAGAAGGGTGTGACATAGTGTTAAGGATTGAATGGTTAGCTACAATTAGCCCTATATTATGGGACTTTCAGTTGTTTAAGATGAAGTTTATAGTAGCTCAATAGACTCATCAACTGAGTAGTGTCAATAAAATTTAGAATTTAGTGCAAGAGGCTTCCTTAGAACAAATTGAGAAAGAAATTTTTCAGGTACAGTTTGGGAATGTTATTATATTCTCAAGACGTAGAAATAGCAATGAATCTATTTTAACAGAAGATCAAGAAAGAAATTTCTCTACCTCTAAAGAGATCTTATGATCACAGAATCGGTACGTAGTTCCAAACCTGCAAGTACGAGGTCATATCACTATGCAGGAAAATGAGATTGAGAAGGTCGTGAATGAAAAACTTCTATCTGGTTTCATTAGAACTTGTCGAAGTCCTTTCTCTTTTCAGTGTTATTAGTGAAGAAAAATGAGTGCACATTGAGGATGTGTATGGATTATAGGGAGCTTAACCTATACACCATCAAGGATAATTAAATATCCCATTCCCTTAATCGATGATCTAGTTGATGAATTACATGGTGTAGTATTTTTCCAAATTGGATTTGAGAACTGGCTCACCAGATCAAGATGCTTAAGGATGGTGTGGAAAATACTGCATTTAGAACTCATGAGGGCCACTATGAGTTCTTAGTGATGCCTTTTGGCCTCACTAATGCACCAGCCACATTTCAATGCTTGATGAATGATAATTTTTGGCCACTGTTGAGGAAAATAATTTTTAATTTTCTTTGATGACATATTGCTTTTCATTGCATGTTGGGAAAATCATTTACATGATCTCAAACAGACTTTTGAATTGTTATTACTGCAGCATTTATATGTCAAAAAAAAAAAAAAGTTCATTTGGCCAAGATAGTGTTGAGTAATTGGGACACATAGTGTCAAGAAATGGTGTTGATGTTGATCCCTCTAAGATTAAGGATTGTCCTATTCCTACTACTGTGAAGGAATTAAGGGAGTTTCTTGGTCTTACTGGATACTATAGTGGTTGCTTATATGTTTATTGAACATGTGTTCAAACTTCATGATATGCTAGCCATTGTGGTAAGTGATAAAGACCCTATATTCTTGTGTGAGTTCTGGAAAAAGTTTTTAAGATACAACTCAAAATTGTGTATGATTTCTGTGTACCACTCTTGAGTGATGGACAAATCGAGGTGGTTAATAGGTGTTTAGAAACTTATCTTAGGTGTTTTGTTGGAATGCAACCTAAAAAATGGTTACAGTGGCTCCTATGGTCTAAATGGAGCAACAACACCACTTTTCACGCAACAACTCAGGCTTCTCCTTTTGAATTAGCATATGGATGTACTCTCTCGTCTGTGGCTTCAGAATGAAGTGGGGACTGCTAAGTTGGATACTTTGGAAAAGTCTCTTGTGGAAAGAGATCAAATGTTGTCAGTGCTTAAACATAATTTGCTTTTGGCTCAAGAAAGGATGGGACGCTAGACTAATAAGCATCGCACATACAAAAAGTGACTATTCATTCCTTTCATAAGTGTAATTGCAATAAGACAAATTTGCTAACCCATCAAAATCACTTATTGAGTCTCATTTTTATTATACAAAAACTCAAGTCATATATTAACCTACATCAACAAAACACGTCTCTCAATACAGTCACATAAACAAAACATAAATCTCTATACATTTTCTCTTTTTCCTATCAACAAAACATCTACTTTTTCATTCATCCATCAATTTCCAACAAAGTTACACCAAAATCAATATTGTCTCAGATATTTTACAAAAAGTTAAGTCACATATTTATCTAATATCTACATCATCAAAACATATATCTCAATACAGACTCATCAGTAAAACACACATTTCAATACAATTACATTAACAAAAACACACATTCCCCCTACATTTTCATTCCCCCTTACATTGCAATCACCCTAAGCTAGGGTTGAAAATTGGCTTCATCCTAAGCTAGGGTGAAAAATTGGTTTCTACATTCTATCAGGCGTTCTCTGCCATAGCTATGGTTTGGTGGAAAAGAGTGCATCATTCACTGCTTTTGTTGCAATGGTCTGTAGAACCTGTTGTATTGGAGATGAAGGTCACTCATGGATTCTGGCTCATCCGATCTTCGCCATTTGAGTCTTTGCTCGATTATGTGCTTCAAATAAATATTCCAATCAAAACATAGCGCACAACAATCCCCAACTCCAAAGCCTATAAAAAGAATAAATTTAATGAATTAAATTGAGTTCAATCTTAACCTACTAGCAAGAGCTCGCTGATCAATGCCCATCAAATAACCAATAATCAAAGTTTCTTAGCACTCTACACTGCATAAAACATCGAGCAGCAGTGAAGTTTTGATTTCACAATAGCCCTACCCGTCTCCCCAACCTTCATGACCTTCAATTTACACAAAAATTAATAAAACAAAACACCTTCATGACCTTCAAGAAATATACAAACTGAATTTTGGTACAAGACTCACATTCCACATTAATACCGGAACATCCAAATCACACCACGAGCCACATTACACATGAAACACTGGACTGGACTAGAGGCTAGAGCCATGTAAACCAACAGCATTGCCAGACATAAAACCAACCACTGTAGATTCAGTAGCAGAATAAATACACCGTAACCAACTCCAACATTACTAAACCTATAAGAACAGTTCTACATTGCAACTAACTTTATGGTCGGCCCCTCCCCAACGTGAATCCCCTGGTTCAACAGCATGACCGGAATGCGTAGTTCCATGACCTGTAAGAAAGCAGCAAAACATTACAACAGAGAAGGAATAAAAGAATTAAAGGATGAGATTAGTTTGTCAAAATACCTGCCCCGTTGGTGCCATGATATTTGTTCCTCCTTGATCGTCCTCGATATCGACCTTTCTGTCCATTTTTCTCCTTGGGTAATTGTTCCCTGTCCTGAATTGAAACAGAAATGACATAGCTGCACACAACTTTTCCCTGGCATTTTTATTAACCCTACTCGTGACAATTTATTATTAATTATAAGCATGCATAGTATCCTAAGATGACGAGATCAATTTAACATGTTCTATGCCAATCAACATAACACACAAATCCTGGGTTGATGTTGAGTTAAACTCTGGAACCCGTTTAGAGCAATATGAATATGATATTGACTCAATAGCCCCCAAGTATTGACTGAAAAAAGGAGAGTAGAAAACCAGATACCTCTAACCACTTCATCAGGTGAATCATCATGATGCTCGCTCAAGTTATGATTCTCCTCATCTTCTGTTTGTTTAGTAGCATGAGCAGTGCAATTTTTCTCCGAGTCAGATCCCCTCCAAGCTTTTCTGTGGGCGTTGTTTTCCTACACCCAAAAAGCTAACATTGGGACCAACTATCAGTAACATGAAAGAAAATTAAATTCAAACACCAACCATCATCTTGTAAAGCTTGACCCGCATGCCATTTCTCCAGTCATTCTCATTATTCAGAGTAGCCACCTGATCCAATTACCTGAATAATGTAAACCCATAATGACTAAACATCATACATCATAAGACAAATGCAATAAGACTGCAGAATTGACTTCATACTAACAGCTTTCTCAGCAGCCTCCAAAGTTTCATAATCCACGAGTGCATGTAGCTACAACATGAACCAAAGCAGGCAAAAACTCATCAGCCAATCTATATTATTCAAACCTCGTTAATAAGCATTTAATCTGTCAAAAAAAACTACGGCAAGATTTAAGAAATTAAAAACCAGAACCTTGCATCTTTTTTCTTCTCATTAGATTTGAAATAAAAAGAATGTCACAGTTCACCAACAATTGTTTTCAAAACCAACTCATTCTTTGAATTGTAATGTACAGGACTAATTATAAATAAACTAGTGGTGCCTATGAATTGAAGTTCACGCTTTTTTAAATTACCAAAAATCCAGGAATAATAGTTCCCATGGAAACTTTATGAAGGGAAAAGAAAGAAAAAGATACGGAAGAAGAATAATGGGGAACAAAAATAAATGAGCCTATACCATTACAAAAACTGAAACCATTGTGATCCAATATCTTTTGAATGAAGAAGATACTATAATATTAAATTTGAACATATTTTATACCATACCTTGCGACTAACAATTTTTTTCTGGTCTTCTGAAACATTTGAGTCGCGAATGCTTATACTCTTTATATTGGAAATTCATTAGCAAAAAGAATTATAAATATAAGTGGAAAAACATGCAAGTAAATGTAAAGAAAAGGTTAAAAAAGAAGAAGAAGATATACTTTCCCATGTCACCAAAAATTCTCTGAATGTTCTCCACTGAATGATCCTCTGGGAGATACTCTACCAAAACAGTACAAAACTAGAGTCCACAAATAAGATGCCAAAACATCAATAAATAATGGGATAAAAAGATTCTAAGTCCAAGAAACAAAGTACCTTAAGATCCCTGGCCACCTTAAACAGAAGAGGATGGATGCGTTTCACCTTCTTCGCATCTGAACTTACAACCTGCAATTAAATTGGTTAAAACATAAATTACAATGTTCTTAGTTCCATTCACTTAAAACAAAAGCATCCCCAGGAAAATATTATGAAGTACCCATCAGCAAGGTATGCCCAAACACAGAGGAATTTGTGATAAAAGTTTCTCCAAAAGCTAAACAAAATAAAAGCTTACAAGGAGGGGAGACTCCCTGAGTGCAGCCGTAATAAAAAAATCATCTCGAGAGAGCTTTTTCATTTTTCGGAAAGAAGCTATAACTGAGATTGGAACTGTGGGAGAGGAAAATAGCAATGAATAATCAAATTCAATAAATACCAGGCTATGCAAACCGATGCTCAAAATTCTAAAAGAAGGAAACAAAAACCCAAAGCAGTGTAAAGACAACAACTATTAATAAAGGGTCCTTTTGAGATGTGCCCAAGGGTACATGCTAAGAAATTATGCAACCAATGAGAGTGGAGGAAATGAGTTCATGCACAATTTTCAACTAAACAAAAAGTTGTGTCAAAAACAAATACTTCACTCTTAACATTTTCTTAGCATTGCCCTTCGGGCACATATTAAGAAAATCCATTAATAAATAAGGAAGTCATATGGAAAGACACAAACAAAGTTGAGAAAGCCATCGACATGACATTGCAGAAGAGGGGAGTGTTCTTCATAGAAAGAACAGCGACAAAAAAATAAAAACCAGATATTGCACAAAAATGCTACCAGCGCAGAAAGAAGAGAGAAAGAGACTTTTCATTTGTAATAAACTCAAAAGAGACCATAGGGTAATGCAGTTCAGATAGTGTAATAGAAATCAGCCACAAAGATAACTAGGCTATTTCGGCAAGATATAGGATAAAGCACCTCCTCAGCCAGCTACCAGAGGTTACAAATAAGTAAGACAGAACAATCAACAGATTGACAGCCAACTGGCAGACGAATTTAAAGCAAGCAAAAACTGCATAAGAAAAGGTGCTGCTTTAGACCTGATGCTACCAAAAGGTCCAGACACTACAAAAAGAAGAATAGCCCAAGAACGCTAGGTAAGTCTACCTGGAACAAAGGAACTGATATAGAAAAGCAGCAAAGTTTCTATCACAGAACCATCCTGTTTTTATTCTCTGAACAAATTCCAAGATAACATCAACTGTGGACTAGGGACCATAAAACATGCAGTGGAAACAGTATCTATCAACTTATAAATGCAATCTGACCTCAAGTGTTAGCCTGACTCAATGTTGTAAAAATCGCTCTAGTTGGCCAACTAGGCACTATTCAGGCGGTTACCGCTCCGATTAGAGGGTAATGGAAGTCGTTAATCGGCTACCCAATTAGTAGGCCCTAATCGGCCCAACTACCCAGCCCAACTGATAAAAAATACTTAAAAAAAAAACCTAATCTCCGAAATTGGATCCTTCGACTATGATTGCGAATTCAGCTGCTGCGATTGCGACTTCCTAATTCTCCTTCGACCTCGACTTCGAACAGTTAAGCCAAGCCTTGCCTTTCTGTTAGTCACTTAGTCTTTTTGTCCCCTGTTTCTGTGGGTAAACCTTAAGCAAGCAATTTGTGAATATTAAATAAAAATTTCATGTTCTCTTATATGGAGCTTTGGACTTTAAACTGCTAGATTTCTGGGCTACAGCCTAGATTTTTTTTTTTATTCTCCTCTCTCGCTGTGTAGTTTGTGTTGGATTTGTTGTGCCTTGACTGCCTTTTCATGCCATACTTCTATTTTCGTTAAGTTCGACGAGAGCAGTCACCCCCCATCTGAAGTGCTCACTTCGATTTAGAGATTGTTTACCATTAACCTTTTTTTTATTTTCAATGTTTGAATTTGCTTTATTATTTTGCCTTATGTAACAATTGTATTCTATAATGGTCGACTTTCATATATATAGCCTCTTAGGGGTCTGAAGTATCCATGCTCTTTGTTATCATTTATCAATATCCTAGGAATTGTGTCCGCACTAGTTTTCACCATATTATATGATTTGTTTGATTTTGATGATTCAAGCAGATGATTGTACTAAAGCACAACATTGAATAGTTGATAGTGTTGACGACAAAAGTGATGTTGATCCCGTTACTGGAGCAACATGGGAAGTACTTGATCAAGTGGTAGGCGCAGATGAAATGCTTAAACTTAGAAGGAGCACTAAAAATATAAGAGAAATTGATGAGGAAGAGTTTGTGTTGGAGGAGTCGTCCGAAGAAGATGTTGGACGTGACTTTGAGTCCGATGAAGAAAGAGATGTGTCTCTAGTGGAGGAGCCCAATGATATTTTTGAAAATGATGATTGATTAACAATGATGCTTGAAGCCTTGAACTTGAACTTGGATGATATATTGATATGTTATGCTCTTTTTGTTTTTGTAATTTGTGTGTACTATTGGATTTGAATGGATTTTTTGTTATGACGATTTTTTTTTTAACTTGGATAATATATTGATTGGATACATTTTCATTTATATTGTGTTTTCACACATATATATGATATGTTATGCATATATATTTCTTTTTTAATTAAAAAAACTCAAAATTAATCTGATTAATCCCCGACTAGTCCCTGATTAATTCAATAATCACTAGTCCCCGCAAACCAGCTAGTGGCCGACTAGCGATTTTTGCAACCATGGCCTGACTGATACTAAATTGCCACTTTTAACATTTCATGGCTTTCCAAAGATACATGCTTGCATCTACTGATGCCAGCATAACAGTAACTGTAAAGTATGGGACAGCATAGTTAGAAACGATTAATTTTCAAGGAACGTTAAATACTTGAATAACAAATAGAGAAATCTCAACACAATAAGTTATCAGAGATAGAAGTATCCCATAAATCGGCTTTGTATCAATTTATAAAATATTATAGCTCAAGTTAAACATGTATTTCAATTCCAGAAAGAGGAATTTGCTAAAACTTGATCAATTGAAAGACTTGGAAAAAACGGAAAAAAGTCACAAAATTCTGGGAAGAGTTTAAAAGCCACAAGCAGGAAGAACATGAATAGAGAAGGAATCAGATAACAGTTGGCTGCGTAATCATTCAGGCAACCCAGAGGCTCGGCACAGCTACAATTGGCAGCACCAGGAAAACCTCTGGGGCATGCAACGCGTCAGAAGTACCTGCTATATTTCATCACCTTCAACATCTCTATTCTTGTATTGTTAACTATAAACGAAGTGTCAGGATTTAGTAGCTTTAGAAGACAGCACATTCTAAAAGAACGACGTAAAACTTTGAATAGAAAAAATAGGAAAGAGGGTCATATTTGGCACCCTAATGGATAAAAAAGATGAATAAAATGTTCTGTCCACTGAAGTCTTTGCCGCAGTTCTCCAGGTTTTCTACACGACAACTGCGAAACAAAATCTTAGGTAATGCATGCTGTACTCCGTAATCCATCTATAGTTGTACAACCACTATGATTTTCAAAAACTTATATTTTGAAAAGTTCTTGAAATCTTATAGTGATGAAGTACCCAGCTCAACTCTTCAGTCTGTAAATTACACCACTAGCTATTTTTATACAGGCTCTTACAAATTTCCTTGTAAATATCACAGAAGCACCTATATTTTTTTGTTTCTTCAAATCTTAGGCAATTAGAGAAGCATGGGTATTTCCTTCTAACAATACAGGTAGGAGCAGAGGATGGAAGCTTGAATAGTGAATACTTTATTGTCTTGCCAGCCAAATTCCTACCCGACTCCAATAAGAAAAAAATAAAATGAGAAAAATGTCCTTATATAAGGAAGCATTTGAGAAGAATCAAATCTAATATCAGGCCCTCAGGAATTTTTAGCTCTCCTAAAGGACCTAAACTACTATTATGTATATTACATAGTCTCTAAGCAAGAGTTCCACTAATCAGGTCTCAAGATAGCTCCTTTTTTTTTTTACTTCTAGCAATATTTGGCTTTTGAATGTGAATAACTGGTCACATAGCTTCTGTCTACGGTAACTTTAAGAGCATTGGAAAAAATAATGCACAATAAGGCAGTAACTAGTGATGCCATCCTCATCATCAAAGTCTTCAAGATTATAAAAGTTGAATTACAACCACATAAATGACCACACAAGCCTGGAAGCACAAATATATATAGAAACATAGATGCCTGAACGCATAAATATGGAAACACAGAGAATTGCCTGAAATGGCATGAATGCTGAAAAATGGTATGATTTTGAAAAATGAATAATTTCCCTGATCATCAAAAGGTAACTCAAAGCATAGTACAAGAAAACCAAAACTTACCAAAACCATCTTTATTCTTCTTAATCAAACTCAACAGGTATTTGTCAGTTGGCAAATTCTCGTCACTAAAATAATATTCCACCTGCAAAGTGATGCAGGCGCATTCTATTGTTTATGTTGTATTGAACTGTTTTTGGATTTGGGCCTTCTTAGATTTGTTTTGTTTGGGCCTTGCTGGGTTCATCTTTTGGCTTGTCTTTGCTAGTTAAGTGTGTGGTTGTGTTGTACGGGGAGATCATTCCAGAATCAAGAAAAATATTGTCAGTTAACTTCAGAGTTTTCTTTCACGTTTCCGGTTTGCGTCAAGTGGTATCAGAGGCAGCAACCGTTGTCTCTAATGGCACGAACACACGATCCCCGAAACGAACATCCCGACGACGTTGATCAAGGGGTGCAAGCCCTAACTGCGGAGGCGGTCGCTGAGATCGCTGCGGATGCAGCTAGAGCAGCCGTTCAACAATATGTTATTCCTCAACTGACCGAGTTACGGCAAACAATTGAGGCATTATCAAGACTTGTTGTTCAGAACGGCAACAGGGAGCGTAGTCCACCGCGCAGAGGTGACCTCGAGGGCGCACCTCGGGAACTCGGCCATGTGCGACGACCACCTGAATGGTTTGGTGAAGTTCTGGGAAGCGATTCAGATGAAGATGAACTGTGGGAACATGGCGGAGGAGTCTATGATGGCCGTGATCGGAAGACAGACTATAAGATCTTCATTGATATTAAAGATTTCAATGGTTCGCTGCACATTGAGGAATTTCTGGACTGGATTACAGAGGTAGAAGATTTTTTTGAGTACATGGAAATTCCAGAGACTAAACGGGTGAAATTGGTGACGTTCAAATTGAAAGGAGGAGCATCAGCTTGGTGGCATCAGATACAAAATCGCAGAAAAATTTCAGGCAAACCTCTCATTAAATCGTGGAGAAGGATGAAGCGAATGATGGAGGAACAATATCTTCCCCCTGATTATCGACAACAACTCCATTTGAAGTATCAAAACTGTCGACAAGGGGAACGAAGTGTTGACGATTACACTGAAGAATTCCATCGGTTGTGTGCCAGAAATAATTTAGATGAACCTGAGTATCGAACTGTGGCTAAATATGTGGGTGGTTTGCGGCGTGATATTTGTGAAGAATTAACTGTGTAGACGCTCTGGAGTTTGAGCGAAGCCGTGACAAAGGCCAGGAAGTTAGAAGAGCGGAGTAAACAGCGGTCCCATAGTCGAACCCAACGACAACTTTTTGAATACCAAAGCAATTACAGTCGCGGAACACAGGGCAGCGTGAGGGCTGGAGGCAAACAAAAGACTTGTGTTGAAGATGTCAATGCTGACATTGTGGATAAACAGAACAAGTGGGCTGGCAGTAGTAGTCGAACACAGGGTGCTCCACAGCAAATCAAGCAACCATCAACACGTCAACAGCCTATGCAAAATAATCCCTATGCAAGACCTGTGATTGATAAGTGTTTTAAATGTCGCATGAGTGGTCACCGATCAAGTGATTGTCGTGGGGGAAAACAAGCAAATTTGATTACTACAGAAGAAGAGGAAGGCGAGACCTTTCTAGCCCAAGGTGGGGAATCAGATGATGATGCTTTGGAGTTGGGAGCTGATGAAGGGGAGCTGTTAAATTGTATTGTGCAGAAAATTTTATTGACGCCAAGAGTAGAAGAAGACAATCAGCGCCACAGAATTTTCAAGACACGAGGTACAATTCTTGCTAAAGTCTGTAATGTGATCATTGATAGTGGGAGCACTGAGAATATAGTTTCCAAGGCTTTGGTGGATGCTATGGGACTACCAACTGAAACACACCCAACTCCCTACAAAATTGGATGGATTAAGAAAGGTGCTGAATCTCGGGTTACTGAAATTTGTCGTGTTCCTTTCTCTATTGGCAAGTTTTACAAGAGTGACATAGTTTGTGATGTGGTGGACATGGACGCTTGTCATCTCCTCTTAGGGAGGCCATGGCAGTATGACGTTGATGCTAATCATAAAGGGAAGGAAAATGTTTATGATTTTTGGTGGAAGGGGAAGAAGGTATGACTGGTACCCCTTTCAACTAAAAAAAAAGAGGTCAAGGAAGATGGGAAAAGTTTGCTGGCTGTTGTGCAAAACCATTTGCAGGAGGCTTGTGATGGCTGTAAGAAATTTAGTGAAAAAGAAACTCTTGCTGGTGTGAAAATTCCTGAAGAAATACAGCCCCTTCTTGATGAGTTTGTAGACATTTTGCCCACAGAAATGCCAGCGGGACTGCCACCGATGAGAGATATTCAACATTGTATAGACTTGGTCCCCGGAGCAAGTTTGCCTAACCTTCCACATTATAGGATGAGTCCGAGGGAGCATGCCATTTTGCAGGAGCAGGTGGATGATTTATTACGAAAGGGATTTATTCGGGAGAGTTTAAGCCCGTGCGCGGTTCCAGCTTTGTTAGTCCCCAAGAAGGATGGCACTTGGAGGATGTGCGTGGATAGTAGAAAAATAAATCAAATAACTGTGAAATACCGGTTTCCCATCCCAAGGCTGCAAGACATGCTGGATCAGTTAGAGGGTGCCAAATTATTTTCTAAACTTGATTTGCGGAGCGGGTACCATCAGATCCGAGCTCGACCTCGAGATGAATGGAAGACGGCCTTCAAGACAAAGGAAGGCCTTTATGAGTGGATGGTTATGCCATTTGGGTTGTCAAACGCACCGAGCACCTTTATGCGTTTGATGAACCAAATACTCAAGCCATTTTCTTGCACGTTCGTAGTGGTCTATTTCGACGACATATTGATTTATTCCCAAGATGAGGTGTCACATTTAAAGCATTTGTGGGACGTGTTTACAGTTTTGCGACGCAATAAGCTTTATGTGAATCTGAAAAAAATGCAGTTTTTTCCAGCGCAATCTGGTCTTCCTGGGATTTGTAGTTGGGGCTGATGGTCTTAGTGTTGATGAGACAAAAATAAAAGCTATCCAAGAATGGCCTGTACCACAAACTGTGAGTGAAGTAAGGAGTTTCCATGGGTTGGCGACTTTTTATCGGCGTTTTATCCGTAATTTCAGCAGCATCGCAGCTCCCATAACTGAATGTCTCAAGAAAGGAAAATTAATTTGGGGTACTGAGCAAGCTGCAAGCTTCACCATGTTGAAGGAGAAGTTAACTTCAGCACCAGTCCTTGCATTACCTAATTTTGAGAAAGTTTTTGAAGTGGATTGTGACGCGTCAGGCAAGGGTATTGGGGGCAGTTCTCTCTCAAGATGGAAGACCTATCGAATTTTTCAGCGAAAAACTAAATGATGCTCGGCAAAAATGGTCCACCTATGACCAAGAGTTTTATGCAGTTTTTAGAGCTCTTCGGCAATGGGAACATTATTTGCTTCACAAAGAATTTGTGTTGTTCAGTGACCACCAAGCCTTACGATACCTTAATAGTCAACAAAATCTCAGTAAACTTCATGCCAGGTGGACAAGTTATTTGCAGCGGTTTACTTTTGTTATGAAGCACAAATCTGGGCAGCAAAATAAGGTGGCAGACGCACTCAGTAGGCGCGCCACATTGCTGGTCACTCTAGCCACTGAAATCACTGGTTTTGGCAGCTTGAGAGACTTGTATGTCGATGATGCAGACTTTGGCCATATCTGGGACCAGTGCCTCAACCATCAGAATTCTGGTGATTATCTAATTCATGATGATTATCTATTTAAAGCTAATCGTCTCTGTATTCCTCGCAGCTCTTTACGTGAGCAGATTATTCGCGAACTACATGGAGGTGGACTTGGGGGGCATGTAGGCAGAGATAAAACCAAAGCGTTGGTTGAGGAACGCTATTTTTGGCCGAACCTCAGTGGTGATGTGAAGAAGATTGTAGCCCGTTGTCGTATTTGTCAAGAAGCCAAGGGGCAGTCACAAAATACTGGTTTGTATACACCTCTTCCTGTTCCTGATACTATATGGGTTGATCTTTCAATGGATTTCATACTTGGTTTGCCCCGTACTAGAGCTGGCCGAGATTCAATCTTGGTAATTGTTGACAGATTTTCCAAGATGGCTCATTTTGTGGCTTGTAAGAAGACTGATGATGCTTCTAATGTCGCTAATTTATTTTTTCGGGAAGTTGTTCGTTTGCATGGCATTCCAAAAACCATAACTTCCGATCGTGATGTTAAATTTATCAGCACTTTTTGGCGACATTTGTGGGACAAATTTGGTACGAAGTTGCAATTTAGCAGTGCTTTCCATCCTCAAACGAATGGCCAAACGGAAGTGGTCAACCGTACCTTGGGAAATATGTTGCGATGTGTCTGTGGTGATCGGCAGCGGAACTGGGAATCAGCTTTGCCACAAGTGGAATTTGCTTATAATAGTATGGTCAACAGGTCCACTGGAAAGGCTCCATTTGAGGTTGTGTATTCTACTCCCCCACATCATGTATTTGATCTAATTGTATCAGTTCCAGAACCTAAGTCAGCTGCAGGTGACATGGTGGCTAAGGCTTATCAAATTCATGCAGAGGTGCGAGCCCATTTAGAGGCCGCTAATGCCAAATACAAGGCTGATGCTGATCAACATCGCCATCTCAAAGTTTTCAGGGAGGGGGATCTTGTGATGGTTTATTTGAGTCGTAATCGCTTTCCTGGTGTTCGTGGTAAACTGGATCAGCGCAAATATGGTCCTTTCCGTGTTCTGCAACGAATAAATGACAATGTTTATGTGGTGCAGCTGCCTGATAGTTGGAAGATTTCTAATACCTTTAACGTGGCAGATTTGGTTGCTTATCAGGATGATGAAGAATTGTATTCCGCCACTTCAGAGACGAGTGCACTTCCGGGTGGGGAAGACTGATGCAGGCGCATTCTATTGTTTATGTTGTATTGAACTGTTTTTGGATTTGGGCCTTCTTAGATTTGTTTTGTTTGGGCCTTGCTGGGTTCATCTTTTGGCTTGTCTTTGCTAGTTAAGTGTGTGGTTGTGTTGTACGGGGAGATCATTCCAGAATCAAGAAAAATATTGTCAGTTAACTTCAGAGTTTTCTTTCACGTTTCCGGTTTGCGTCACAAAGCCATCAAAGAACTTATATTAAAATGCATTTCCTTGCTTAATTAACAAAATTGGATTTGAATCATACCAAGGATAAAAATGGCATAAGATAATATTTGCAAAGAGGATATATGTTTCAAGGTCTTATTATCTAGCACTGCATTGATAATTGATAATATAATAATCAGTCCCCTGCAGTTCCTAAGTAATCAAACGAAGATTAAGCTAGTCAAGGATTTGCCAGTGAATAAAAAACAAGTCAACAAAAAAGATATCCCTGTAGCTTCAGAAGATTACATGAAGGATGGTTAAACAAAAGACAGCCTAAATTGCACGTCAAACAATAATTCAAAATAAATTATCAAAAACCACGGAGGACATTCACAATGGCAAAATTTAGTGTTTCCTGCATCCCCATGTCAGATTTAGAGGCGAAATCCACACTAAAAACTCGTTCCTAAAAAAAAACAACACTTTTCCCCATCCGCAACCAACCGAGGGTAAAGCATGGCTCAAAATTCAAAAACCTAACTTTCAATTTTAATATCGAGTTTCTCATGCGTTTCACTAGGTTAATCAAATAAAAATGAGAGAGAGGGCTTGCCTGCTTGATAGTCTTATGCTTGAGATTATCGATGGGATCACGAGTAGCAGTAGACTGCTCTCCAACGCCACCGTGATCGTCATCTTGATCGTGCTCCTGATCGCCATCAGAAGGCGGAGGATGAACGTTCGCGACTACCAGATTCGAGGATTCAACGGTTGTGGAGTCGGGATCATGCGGAGGCAGAGATAACGATACCACATCATCGGCGGCGGCGAACTGTCCATCTTCGTCCTCCATTATGATAGGAGGAGAGAAGGGAAGAAAGCGGTTTTCACAAAGAAATACCGAAAATTGGAAAACCCACCCGCCCACTCCTCTCCTGCTCTCTAGCACTCCTTCCCGGCTTTGTTTATTGAATCTCCAAAAGACCGCAGGGACATTTCGGTCAATTCGTTTTCGTAAACACATCTCCAGATGTATTACCCGCGCTATGTGCAGTAGAATTTTTAATTTTTTTAGACATCGTTCATCTCATTTTAAAATTATTATAATAATTTTAATGAAATATATGATTACTCACTTGATTTTTGTTGATGATCCATAATAAATGATGAAATTGACTGTTGCTCTATTATTATAATAATTATAATTTTATGACTCCATAATAAATGTCCTTCCAATGGTACTATTATTCATACCTTGTTCCTCCAAATAATGATGTTGTCTTACAAGTGTTGCACATCAAGCTATCTTCATATTTCTTTAATTTTTTTACAATGTTCACATGAATAGTGTTGCGTTCAGCTTATAAGAGATAATATAGCGTATATAAGAAACTCTAGTTTTCACCATGTACAAAGACAAAACTACCCTCATACATAAAAGTTGAGCTCAACTCTACCGTACCATAACTCAGAGCCCAGCAAATCCTTCAACTCTACCTTTGGACTTTAACATTCAATTCTTCATTATAATGAGCCACATCATAATTCAACACTCCATCTTAGCGAATTGTCACACCTTTAGAAGAACCACAATCTCCACCTTGTTAACATATCACACCCTTAGAAGTAGTGAACTGAAACAACCACCCAAACCAACTAATCAGTTGTAACATGGAGCAAGTCCAAACAATGATTGAACTTCTCCATTGGTAACGCCTTAGTCAACATATCTGCAGCATTATCCATTGTACCAATCTTCTCCAACGAAATATCACTTGATGAGATGAGCTCTCTAATTTTATGATCTCTCACAGCTATGTGCTTTGAGCGAGCATGATACACCTGATTCTCTGCAAGACATATTGCACTCTGACTATCACAATGTATGGTGATAGTATGCTGTTGAAGACCAATCTTTTCAATTAATCCTTTCAACCATATTTCTTCCTTCGCTGCTTTTGTAACTGCCATATATTCTGCCTCTGTTGTAGACAAAGCCACAACACTTTGTAATGTAGATCACCAACTAATAGGACCACCTGCCAGTGTGTAAATATAGCCTGTCGTAGACTTTCTATTATTAAAGTCCCCTGCATAGTCTGAATCTACATATCTCGTGACAGAAGTTTAACCACTAGTAGCACCAAAACAAATACCATATTATCAATGAAAGTCACAAAGTACCTAGATCCACCTTTCGAAGGTGTGTTGGCTGGACCCCAAACGTTTGTGTGAATGTAATCTAACGCCTTTGAGCTTCTGTTAGATGACAATTTAAACTGAACACGTTTCTGCTTTCCCATAACACAGAACTCACAAAACTGAACCTGACAATGCTTGACCCCTTCCCGCAATCTCCTCTTATGAAGCTCCTTCAAACCTTGATCACTGATATGCCCTAGACGCATATGCCACAAAGTCGATTTTTCCATCTCAGATTTTGATGAAGATACAGCCGATGCTTCACCCACAACTGTACTACCAAGCAATCTATACAAGTTGTTCTCAGTTCGCTACCCTTTCATCACAACCATGACACCCTTAGTTATATTTAGAACTCCACTGCCTGGACTTACTGAAATACCATGGTGAGTCTTCTCTAAATATCCTAGGGAAATCAGATTTTTCTTTAACTTAGGAACATGTTTAACTTCATGAAGAATTCTGATTTCACTGTCAAACATTCTCACATGCACAGTTCCAATTTCGGCTACTCCACATGGTCGATTATCTCCCAACACAACGCTACCAGCATCACATGACCGATATTTAGGGAACCGGTCCCTATTTGCAGTATAATGTGATGAGCATGTAGAGTCCAAAATCCAAGACGAGTTACCAGTGTTAGGCTCCGAAGCCACTGTAGCTACAACAAACAGATCTTCATCATCTATGCTTTTTGCCACTACACTTGCTGTATTGGAAGATATGTCATCATCATTCCTCTTCTTATCTTTGTCCTTCTTGCACAAAGGACAATCATGCTTATAGTGACCCTGCTTATGACACTTGAAACATTCACATTTCTTAGCCCGTGACTTGGATCGCCCTCTTGATTTCCTTATCTGTCCTTCATTCTGTTCTCAATCTCTACCTCTTCCTCATTCTCCACTTGCAACCAGACCCTCTCCTTGAGAGTTATCTACCTCATACCTCGGCTTGATGTTATGAGATCTTAGAACTGTAACAACATCATCACAAGTTAAAGTATCCTTCCCATACATCAGTGTAGTCAATAGATGCTCATACGAATCAAGTAAAGAACACATGAGCATTATGGCTTTGTCTTCATCCCCGATTTTCACCTCTATCCGCAACAGATCATTAATCTTCTGATTAAACAGATTGATGTCCTCCATCATATCTCCATCTACAGCCATCCTCAAGGTGTATAAATCGCGCTTCAAAAACAGTTTGTTGGTGACATTCTTTGCCATATATAAATCCTCCAACTTCTTCCATAGCCCTCTCGCTGTCTTCTCCTCTTTAACATCATACATAACAGAATCGGCCAGATATGTACGAATCGTTTAACGCCATCTATTCTATATCCTCCCAATCTTAATCACTCATCTTCGTTGGTTTGTCTCCTTTCAACGCCTTATGAACCTTAGACTGAACCAACCGATCATGCACTCGCATCTGCCATAGACTGAAGTTTCCCTTCCCATCGAATTTTTCGAACTTGGTATTCATCAATCCACTCATCTTGTTCATGTGTCTTAGCTCCGATACCACTTGTTGAAATTGATCACACACAAGACAAGATCACACAAGCGTAGAAAGCAAAAGCAATAAAAGATTCGACACAGGGATTTACGTCGTTCGGCCAAAATAGCCTACGTCCAAGGAGAAGCTTCTTCTTTCACTATGAATTGTCGTGTCCAGCTTACAAGAGATAATAGGGCTTATATAAGAAACCCTAGTTTCACCATGTACAAAGACAAAACTACCCTCATCCATAAAAGTCCAGCTCAACTCTACCGTACCATAACTCAGAGCCATTCGGGCTCCTCGTCTCTCCGCAAAGCCTTCAACTTGACCTTTGGACTTTAACATTCAATTCTTCATTATAATGAGTCACATCATAATTCAACAAATAGTAGTACCATCCAAACTAGTTTTGCACATCTCTTATCTTTGCAAGTACGGTGACAATGATGGAATTATTAACATCACAAAGAGGAGTCATCGATATTATTTGTTGAATTGTTTTGTTGTTCTTCAAAACTTGCTCCTCAAGTGGTATTTGATGTGAGCTACTTGGCTTAAGAATGACCAAAGTACTACGTTGAACTTCATTCCTAATAATATAATAGTTACAACTTTATCAATAGCTTTAATAACTTGAAATGAAAGAACTTAAAATATATGAATACTATAAGTTTTTCACATTCTACAAAACTTACCTCTCAAAATAAATTTTAGTAGAAGACAGTTCAAGATTAACAAATATATTTGTTGCACCTGTCGTGGACAGCCGATATTCTCCTAAACATAAAATATGTTCATTATATCTATATATTCACACACACGTATACATACATATTATGGTTACATATAGGAATTGTATGACATTATTGAAGATACTTTGCTAACCGTAATTTTTTTTTACCATAGTTGAAGTCACTATCAAAACAACAGATTGGTCTTCTGTAGGTAATAAGATTTCATCAATCTCCTTTGACTTTATGCCCTAAAAACTTATCTTAATTTAGAAATCATTGTACAAGATTTGAAATAGTTAAAAAAGCATTATATTACATTTAAAAATATATGTGGCTAGAAAACTTTTCTTGAGAATGGTTGTTGACTGCTAACTGGTATTCTTAATAGAGAAAAAGTAAGAACAAATAATAATAATGAAGAAATGTCAGCTTTCGATCTCCAATTCAATGTCCTTCTTATCTACTAAATTAACATTAATTGGAATCTTCTCAATCTCACCAATACCTATAAGCAAGCCAGCCACATCTGCAAAATGGGAAAAATGATAATGTCTTCAAATTTAAATTTTGGAAAGTATGTTTACAGACAAAAAATAACATGTACACAGCTGTCAAAGTGCTCTTGTCATTCAACCTTTTCATTATTCCTTTAGCAGTTTGGAACTCAAATTTATGCTTATCAATAGCTATAATAGCAGAATTTGTCATCACTTCCAATTTTGTTGTTAAGGCAAAAAAACTATTGTTAATATTCCAGAAACTAGTTTATATTCTATTTTGCTTTCTACCACTCAAAATTTAGTTATTTCATAAGTGAGTCCATCTTTTAATTTTCCACGAAAAATCGTTTCTTGTAGACTCCATATGATTGCATGCATCAATGTTCCCTACCCAACAAAAACCCATAAATGTAAGACACATTCTAAATACTTATGAACACAAAATCAAGGGGAAAAATAGTTATTTTTTCTAAATTGACCAATGAACAATTGTGATGAAGTGTCAGTGATATTGATTGTATAAACTACATGAAACATTACCTTTGCATCTATCATAATCATGTTAATGCTGATCAACTCATCATTTTTCTTTGAGTTCAAAGATTCCCACATGCGAATAATACGAACTTGGATACAACAATCAATTAGCCCAATGCTCAATTCATTAAGATATTTGGGAGACATGGTCATGTCTTTATTTTTCTTGATTTTTCATGTTAGACAATATTTGTCATGTGCACGCATGTTAGAGTAATTTATATACATAAGGTAAAACACAATTTTCGGTTCTAATTAATGCATATAGTTCAAACCATTGAAGTACCACTGAATGAGTGGGCACAATCGAAGAACTTAGGCTAGATTTTGTTTTTAAACTTATTAAATGCAATATTGAAGTACATAATATTAACTTTGGATGCAGGATACTTGGAATACAACAATATAGTAGAGTACGTAATTTGACTTTGGATGCAGCATACTTGAAATACAACTGTTAATGAATGAAGGGTGATGTCTTTTCATTATCATAAAAGTAGAGGTACATTGTATGTTTTGATATACATGTCTTTAATGGAAGCTAATATGTTTTTTGATGTGGAGTATAGAACTGTTAATGAATGAAAGGTGATGTCTTTTTATTATCATAAAAGTAGAGGTACATTGTATGTTTTGAGATACATGAATCGTGATAGGCATATCAACTTTCAGTTTTTTTTTATATAAAATAAATTTATTTATCTCTTTTTGTTGTTGCTGACGTGGTTTCACCAAAATCCTGCATTACACTCTCTCAGCATAAGGTTTTATATATAAGAATAGATTACCCTTTGAGGACTCCAATTCCTTTTTTTAAGATTTTTATTTTTTTACTCATTTTGACTGAACAAAAAACTCTCATAGTCTCATGTCCCGTACACTTCCCTTTTTTTCCGATCTTCTTCTTCTCTTTCTTTCTCTTCTCTTCTCCCTTTTTTTTTTCTTTTCGACTTTTTTATTCTCCAAAGCTTTCTTCACTTATTGTTATGGTTAAAAATTGTGATGTTACCTTTCGAGTCATGTTTACTTGATATATTGGGCCACGATTCATTAAATGTTTTAATAAATTATGTAGTAGTTCACAGGCTCAGGTTATAAGCCATTTGTATGACATAATCAGCTCGACATTAATGAGTGGTTCAAGTAAATTTATTTTGATTTAACTTTAGCATACATACATGCTATCATAATTGGTATGACTGTTATCAACTATAATAGTACAACAGTTAACAATTAGCATAATAAATCATTTTATTGGTACCCTAGTAAATGGTACAAACAAATCGATACGACCGTTATTTATCAATGTAATAATTAGTTTGGTTACTCAAATATTTTATTCTCGTACGACGAATAAGACAGTACGATTTTTAATGTAAAGCGGCTTAAGTTAGGGTAATTTAGTATTTTCGAATAACTTATAATTGTCTATAAATACCCCAAATATGCTCATTGAAGAGGACCCTTTTTTTGTTCCACCTACTTATCTCTTTAAGAATCACTCCCTCACTTACATCATCCACACGTCATTTATCTTACAATTTTATCTACAAACTCTATACTAATTCTCACGCCCGAGCTTTTTTGGCAGGCATCATACCGGTGTTCCAAGTTGAACTAGTTCATACAACATCTTTTCTTTCCAAGCAAGAGCTCGACCTCATCTTGCAACGCGGTCAATCATTGACCTTGATTGTTGGAAACTTTGCCCTAACAATTTGGCGCCGTCTATGGGAGACGCAACGATATCAAAAAAGACCAATCTGTATTGATGGAAAATGAATTGCACAATTCTCACCTAGCAACACAGTTATCCCAACTACAACAACAACTAAAAAAGCTTGACGAGTACCACCTTGAACAAAGTAGGAGACGGGATAATCAATTTAAAATGATGGAGATGGAGAACTTACAACTGAAGTCCCAAATTGACCATCTTAAGAACCAATCATCCTCGATTCTCCCAAGAATACCGAACCAATAAGATATCTTTCTTCTAACAATGGGCTTTGGATGTCAAGTCAACATCACGATCTTGCAATTCAATGTGATAGATAGATAAAATACCATTGAGGTAATAATTATCTAGAAAAATAAAAATTCATGATGATTTATGTTTCAATTGAGCCATTAAATATGACAAGTCATTTCATATTTCTTTTGTTCGTTTCACCATAACTCAAACTACAAACAAACAGTCAGGCATACCACCCATAATTTAATTTTAAATCAAGCCCGATATATCACAACAAAATATTAAACTTGAAGAGCCAAAATTAAACATCATTTCAAAAAAAAAATATAACAACATTACAAATACCACTAACTTTAAGATATATATATATATATATATATATAAGGTAATTAACATCGTACTTACGTTTAAATATTGATGAAGATACTTATATAAAATGAATAATCTAAAATAAAATTATCTTTATAAAAAAATAAATCAACATCACGATAAACAAACTTCATAAACATAATGTGTATAAGTTACGTACTACTGTAAATTTATGTTTAAAATCTTGGTAAAAGATATACTTTAGGGTAAAAAATTACGACACATACAATAAAAAAATCATATTTCAAAAAAAAATGTGCGAAGTGCGGGCATGCCACTAGTTTCATATTAATAATGGTGAATCCATAATTTTTTTTTAAGTGTGGCTGATTGATGGTAGATTGGGGAATTTATAGGAGGGGGTGAAGGTTGACGAGGCTAAATTTAAGATTAAATTTATATGAAATGAGGTTATTTTTAACTTTTGAGAGGGCTTTTAGTTGCAAAATTGACTCTTAGATTAAAATACATTATACATCTAAGTTGATTTTAAAATAAATAAACAAAAAAGTATCAAGGTGTTTGATGAGTTAATGATAATGATTATGTTACCATCTTAAAAATAGGATAAATTGGGTCAAAGTTCAGTGCATGATCACAAATATACTACTCCAGTAGTAATTAAACTATGAACCTTTATAATTTATATAGTTTGATTCCGAGAGATCATCACTAAACGTATCATAATATTATACTGTATACTCTTTTGATATATGATCTTTGTGGAGGTTAATGAATTGACAATAAAACATGGAGTGAGAAATTGAAAGTGCGATTTGGAATGTTTGTTTTCTCCTTCCTCACTTTCAAATTTCAATAAATTGTGTGAGGACCCACAATCCTTGTTATCTTATATAGTTTATATAATGGAAGATAATAAAAAAATATTATAAGATCTTAACATTTCTTAAAGCAGAAGGAAAGTTCATAATACAATATAGGGTGTGTTTGGAAAACAATAGCAGAACTAACATATAATTTGGTAGTATATATGTTGTTTCAAATGTTGTGGATGTTTGGTTCATTTTTTCTAATAACAATGTTCTTTGAAATGCTATGACTAATTACGTACAGAGATATTAATACAATTTAATAAACATTGATAAAGAGAAATATATTTATATAATAATTTTTACATTTTTTATAATAATATCAACATTTTTAATAACATTAACATTTTTCTATAATATTTTCATACATATAAAAATATATACAATACTAATATTGTTATTTAATATATTATTTATTCATTTATATTTAATAATATACGTAAGAACTTAGGATATTCTCGAGAATAAAGAGAAATAGTAGGGGTAATATCAACCTTTCAACCATTACTCACCCCAAATGTTACAAAACTATATGTAAGTGCTATTGAAGACGGTGGTGCAGTCAGTGCCTTCATATGTTATGAGTGTTTTCATTCTTCCCCAAATGCTTTGTGCTGAGCTAGAGCGCATGTTGAACTCTTTTTGGTGGGGCAAAAAGGGTGCCTACCAGCAGGGAATTGATTGGATGTCATGGGATAAGACGTGTTGGCATAAATCAAATGGTGGAATGGGTCTTCCCAAATTACATGAATTCAATCTTGATATGTTAGGCAAACAAGGGTGGCGTTTGCTTACTAACTCTAATTCTTTAATGTCAATTTTTTTAAGGCTCATTACTTCCCTACGTCTACCTTCCTTGATGCTCAACTAGGGCACAATCCTAGTTATTTTGGAGAAGTGTGTTAGCCTCCCAGGAGTTACTTCGTAGTGGTGTTCGTTGGCGTATTGGTACAGGCCAGCAGGTGAGAATTTGGTCTAATCCATGGCTTTCTGATAAGGAGAATCCATTTGTTGAGTCACCTGTGCAAGTTGGGCTAGAAGATGCTAATATAAGTTCTTTGAGAAGCATGACTGGAGTTGCTTGGGATGATGATATCCTTAATGATCTCTTCTCAAAGAGAGACAAAAATCTTATTCACTGCATTCCCTTGAGTTGTAGAGTCACGAATGATTGTTGGTCATGGATTTGGGATGGGAAGGGTTTATACACGGTAAATAGTGGGTATCAAAGATTGTTGGGTTCAACGAATTCTCTAGGTACTGGCTAGGATTCGGGTTTTTGGAAGTGTCTTTGGCGGTTGACTATTCCTGCGAAAGTGAAGAACCTTTTATGGAGGGCGTGTGTTAATTGTCTACCTACCATGACAGCATTACGGTCTAGACATATGGACGTTCATGTTAATTGTGCGGTGTCTCTTACTAAACCTAAAGATGCAAAGCATGCACTAATTCTTTGTCCATTTGCGAGGAATGTGTGGAGACAGACGGGAGTTGGAGATAACTTTGGCTCGATAGGTCAATTCATTGACTAGTGGCAAGCGATTCAAATCTATCAGAGTAAGGATAATGTTGTTTTTGCAGCCGTGGTAATATGGAGTTTGTGGTGTAATCCTAATGATATTGTTTAGAAGGGACTGGGCAAGACAATAGAGGTGCTAATATCATTGGCGAAGAATGCATGGGATCAGTGGAATCATGCTCAAACTATGAGGTGCTCAGTTGTAAAACCTTGTCATGCACAACGTTAGAGTAAGCCTGTGAATGGGTGGGCGAAGTGTAATGTGGATGCTGCAATTTTTTCACATATTAATTTGATTGGCTTTGGGTTAGTGGTGCATGATGCTAATGGAAGATTGTTGGTTGTGCGTAATGGTGTTTTACATGGGCCTATAGAGTCTATTATTACAGAAGCCTTGTGTTGTAGCGAAGCATTGAGTCTGGCTCAAAGACATGGGGTTCACTAATGTTGTTGTTGAGTCTGATGCCTAGTTGGTGTTTAATGCGATAAATAGGTCTTCTCTGATGTTATCTTATCAGGGTTTGGTTGTTGATGATTGCAAGATCCTAGCAAAGGATATTCACAATTGTTTATTTGCTTTTTTGAGAATATCAGCGAATCATGCTCATGTTTTGGATAGAGCAACGTCTTTTGAGTATGATCTGGGGGTTTGGGGTGCTACTCCTCCTTTTATTATTGATGTATTGTTGTCTTATTTTTATTAATGAAGTTCCACTTTCTTTCAAAAAAAAATGTTGTGAGTGTTTGGTTAATTCTCCAGAGACTGTTTCAAATATTGTGACTAATTATATGTAGGGGTAGTAGCACAAATTAATAAAAAAATGATTTTTATATATTTTATAAATCAAATTTAGATTTTAATACAACTATTACATTTTTATAAATATTAACATATTTCTATATTTTTTTTATACAAGTATTCTAATTTTTTTAATAATGTTTAACATATTTTTACATTTTTATAATAATATTCTAACATTTTTAAAAATATTAACATATTTCTATATTTTTATACAATCATTCTCAAATTTTTAATAATATTAACATATCTCAATCCATTTTTTATATAAATATGACAAATATTTTTTAAAATTACTAACATATTTTAGGCATTTTATCTAAATATTTTAAAAAAATTGCAACGTGTTTGTAGGATTCCGTATGTAAGGGTAGTTTGGGCAATAGCTAATTGATTGGGGGTAGTATAGTCATTTACTACTTTAATTATCGTTGAAATGTTGTAAAATGACAATTTCAAAAAATGGGTAAAAAATGTTAAATATTATGCTGAATGTTGAATTGGTGTTTGGTTACGTAACATTTATGTATAGCTTATATGCTACAACGTAACATGTATGCTCTTTGAAAATGTTTATCAAACACCCTGGAGTGTGAAATTGAAAGTGGGATTTCGAATGTTGGTTTTCTCATTCCTCACTTTCAAATTTCAATAAATTGTGTGAGGACCCAATAAGCCTTGTTATCTTATATTATCTTATAGTTTATATAATGGAAGATTTTAAAAGAAAGATTATAAGATCTTAACATTCCTTAAAGTAGAAGGAAAAATCATAATACAATAGATATGAAAATTTGACTTACCAAAACTCTCATGAAAGACTTAACCAAACCATACATAACATTTTCCGCCACACCAGTTGAACCTGAACCCAAAACAAAATCGCTAGAACAATGCCCAAGCTCAAGCTCTAAGTCACATACTTTTTTATTCTATGTATATTGGACTCAAAAAATAAAATAGCCAACTTTATTTGCACTCCAATTTTTTTTATTTATTATTATCTATTTTTCAAGATACAATACTATCACACCCCACCATTTCAAGCAAAAAACATAGCAAACTCTTACTCTATATTCTTTTACCAAACACTTGAAGCACATTAATCACCAAACTTCTCAAATTTTAAAAGATCTTTTGCTAATCTATATCTTCTAACCATGGCAAACCTTGCCTCCATCAAGATACCTGCTAATGCTCCTCTACATGTTACTTGGATCATTTACAATCGGTATTCAAGCTCTTATTTTTTGCAACTTTACTCGCAACATTTTATTTCTATTACTATGAAATTCATAAATGAAGTAGTTAATGGTGGGGCTACCATTATCCTTTTTGTAGTGACGAATCTTGTATGTGTTCTGTTCCTAATAAAAGAAATTTGTCCATTTTTTGGGGTCTCAAATGGGCGTGGAAACACATACAAATATTGCAAGAGGAACAACCAAGCAATGTTATAAATTGGTAAGATTTTCAGAAGGAAACTCAAAAAGGGAGAAGTTTAATGGTGGTGGTCATCAAGGAAAGCAGCAAGTGCAAATCAAGTAACTTCTAATTCAACAGATGGTCAAAACATGAACTTCTCATATGATAAACTGATGGAGATTGTGTCTTTCATCAAAAACAAAATTGGCAATGAGGAGTATGTATCTACCTCAGTGAATCAAGCTAATATTGCCTCTAGTGCAGCAGGATCAAACTTGCATAAATCGATCATAGATAGTGGAGCCACTGACCATATTGTCTGTGACACACAATTGATTAAATCTCATGCATCTGTGATAAATTATGTAGTGACACTGTCAGATGGTAGCAAGTTACCTATTACACATATTGGTACTGTGACACTTGGAGACAATTTAGTGTTAAAAGATGTTCTTTGTGTGCTTAAGTTTTCTTTTAATATGATATCAGTTAGCAAACTGATAAGAGATAACAACATATTTCTAAGTTTTATGAATGGAAAATGTATAATGATGGAGTTAGGCACTTACAATAGGAATGGAATGCGAATTTTGCATGAAGGACTCTATCTAATGGACACAGTGTGAGAAGGATTGTAATATCTGACACAATTTTGCATATAGTTGTTGAGCATAAGTTGAACTCTATAAGCTCTAAGGTGTGGCATTATATATTAGGCCACCCTTCACCCAATGTATCTAGTCTATTTTCATCTAGTTTACATGGCATTAAGGATTGTAATGTATGCTCATTAAGTAAAATAAAAAAGGAAGCCTTTTGGATTAAGTTCATCCTGTCTCTAAGGAATGTTTTGACTTATTGCATATGGATATATGGGGACCTAATCATATTAAGTCTATTGATGGATATCGATATTTTTTAACAGTGGTAGATGATCATTCAATGACAACATGGGTATACATGATGAAAAATAAATTTGCAACTAGGTAGAATATAGAAATATTTGTGGAGTATATACCAAAATTTTTGAAGAAACGACCAAATCATTAGAACAGATAATGGAAATGAGTTCCAAATGAATGATTTTTAGTCTAGACATTGTATAATTCATCAAAGAACGTGTGTTTATACACCCCAACAGAATGGGGTGGTTGAGAGGAGGCACCAACACTTTTTAAATGTGGTTAGATCCCTCGGATTATAGTCAGGTCTTCTTGAAGAATATTGGAGTTTTTGTATTCAAACAACGCCATTCTTGATAAAGATCTTACCAACTGTTGTTTTGAACAATAAAACACATATGATATCCTGTTTGGGAAAGCATATGATTATACAAAATTGAAATGTTTGGAATGTTTTTGTATAGCCAAAAAAAATAAGCCTCTGACATCTAAGTTTGATTCTAGGGGAAAAGCTTGTGTGTTTCTTTGATATCCAATTGGTGTAAAAGGATATAGAGTCATGAACCTTGAAACAAAAGATGTCTTTATAAGCACAGACTCGAGAAAGATTGAAAAGATTTGAAACTAAAGAAAACGGGACATGCTAGGATTAAAACAGGCCCAAATGTAAAGAGAATAAAAGAATGTATAACTGGTCCAATACTAATATTGGCCCATGTCCATGATGATAATCAGAGAAGACAGAGTCGTCTTCTCCAATAACATCTCTAGTGACAGTGCTTCTCTCTAATATTGGCAACTCGATGGGAAAAAGAGAATGCAATCCATCTGAGACAAAAAAGTGATCCAAGAAAAAAGATGTAGGAGGACACCGAGTTATTTAAAGGATTATAGTTACAACTCAGTATGCTTAACTTGTTCTGATTTGACTTTTACACATTATTGCAAAAATGTTAGCATGAAAATAATGTATGCAGCACATAAATCTTTCCTTGTAGCTATTAGCACACACAGAGAACCACCTAGCTATATTGAAGCAATGAAAGATAACAACTGGATACAAGACATGGAAAATGAGATGGGAGCACTTAGGGCAAACCAAACATAGGACTTGGTAGAACTGCCTTAGGATAGGAAAACAATAGGTTCAAAATGTGTTTATATAATAAAGTACAATCCTAATGGGATAGTGGAGACATATAAGACAAGTCTAGTTGTCTTAGGTTATAGTCAAAGAGAAGGTTTTGATTATAATCAAACCTTTGCTACAGTAATTAAAATAACTACTGTTCGGATATTTTTTTTGCCTTAGCCAGTATAAACCAATGACATGTGGACCATCTTGATGTGCACAATGCCTTCTCTGTTCTATCTTAGGAAAGACACTAATATAGTTATACTTCCTTGTATGTAGATGATATGTCCATAGGTGGGAATGACATAAATCTTATTAAAGAGATTAAGAAACATGTTAGCTCGTATTTTAAGATCAAAGATTTAGGAAATCTAACAAACTTATTAGGATTGGCGGTCAGCAAATCCACTTTTGGATACTTGATTAATCAAAAAAAATATGCCATTGATTTCCTTAGAGAAACTGGTTTTACAGATTGTAAATCCGAAAATTCACCAATTGATATAAACCTTAAAATAACTGCTAATTCAAGTGAATCCTTACCGTATCCTATTGAGTATTGGAGAATTATTGGAAAATTGATGGATATCGCCATTACTATATCTGATTTGAACTATGCAGTGAATACATCGACACAATATATGAATTCTCCTACCGAAATACGCTAGAGGGGCACATAGAGTACTTAGATATATTAAAGGCAATCATAGATTAGAGTTATATTATCCCACCACTAACAGTTTACAAGTTTACAAGTGAGAGGGTATTGCAACTCAGATTGGGCCTCTTGTGTGTTGAATAGTCTCAGCCTTAGGAAGCATCTACCCAAGCTGAATAGTCTTTGATGCCCAACTTGCAGGAGCATGTTAGAGGAAGCCTTCCATGCATTATCAAAACCCTGATTTTTGTCGTCACCTCTTCAATTTCCTATTCGAATAAATAATTGGATTTCCCAGTGATTGACTTACCAATTGCTCTCAACACCAATAATAGCAATCACAAAGATAATCTTTTGTCAGGCGAATAAAATGTAAATAAAATGTATTGAAATATATGTTGATACTAAAATGTATCGGAATATATGTTGATAGGATTGGGTATGCTCATGATATGACTGATAACAAAATGTATAGATATAATAATATAAATGTACTGATTAAATTTTTGCATAATAGGTGAAATCAATATTTATTTTTGTATTTGCCATACCCTCATTCATGCCACAATATAAAGACATGCACCATTGTAGTGACAAGTTAAATCTCATTTTTTAGCAATCCATGCACTCCAAAGATGGCACCATTGCAACAAACAATCGGCCAATACACACCGCACAACAATTTCAAGGAAAAATCGTCACAAGATTTGTAGTAAAGGAATTGGCTCAATCCCATAACATACATATGCTTAACTTGAATTTCGGTGGAAACTGATCATCAGGAGCACAAGCATCTAGACAGTAAAGAGCAATGCTAGACTCAATGCTTGTAGTAGTAGTGACCTCAAATGCCGAGACCGGAAAAGTCCTAGAAACAAAACTAATTGTCCAAACCACCATTTGATCATACATGCAACTCTACAAATAGCAAGAAATCTCAGCTCACGACCTCCCGAGTCCTGAACCACGTTCCAATCATCATCCATAGTCACGAGAAATCACCACAAAAAAACTCAGATATGCAGAACAAGGCATGACATGGGTACATGATAATAAGGAAATTAAGATGTGTATTTATACAAGGATGACAACAAGAAACTAATCATATTGGAACACTAACTTCATTCATCTTGAGACAAAGGGAAACTTCAGAGAATTTTCACCATAACTAAGAAAAGTAACCTGACTAAAGTAAAAGCACAGCTGCAACAAAAATCATCCAAACTCTGGGGCATGGTCACTGTCCCTATTGATTCAGGGATACCCTTTTAGAGGGTCTGCAGCTTTTCCAGATCGAGCATCGGTCCAGGCTTTCGCAATTGTTTTTTTCATTTCATCGTCGCCTTCCTCGTACATATTCTGCAATTTACAGTATGACTATCAGGAAAATAGAATCACCTTGCAATGGATATTGCATTTTTCTCTCCCAGAAACAAATTCACATTTCATAAATAAGCATGCAACATTCATTTCAATGATGCCCTAGACGTAACTACTTAATGTGCGAGTCAAGGGCAGAAGACACTACCTTCATTAGGTCCATAATTCCAGCCATTGGATCTCGTTCTTTATCTAGATTCGGCTTCAGCTGTAATATATTATAAGAAAAATTAAATAAAACAAGAAGTTGTGTCAATCAACGCCAAGTTGCCAATACAAGATTGACCATCTTTTTTCTAATACATTCCAATTACCTTATCCTCTTTGTAGTGCAAATCCAACCAATTTCCTTTTGAAGCCTTGGGCAAGGTGAAAATAACCCTTGTAGGTTTAACTACCACCTTACATTTCTCTGGTACTATCTCCTTGTTCAGTTTTGGTATGGCACATCGATAGTTCTTTCCTTGAACATCATGAAATTTTACATCAAAAGACACTGGCTTAAATTCAGTCTCCACTTTCTCCTGGTTGACTCCTTCCAGAGAGATATATATCTGTCGGATAAACAGACAAAGACAGATTAGAATTCTCAACCTGATTGCCACAAGAAAACCAAAAAATAAGATACTTGTATATGCACAAGTAGATAAAAAATTTCGATACATCAAACATCTTTTCCAGAAGAGACCTAAAGGTACTGACATATTTAGGAGTGCATGAATAGACCGTGGTCAAGTGGCCAAGCAGATCGAGTAGATAAATGTTTTCAGACATCAGACAGATTCACCAGAAGAGAGCCAAAGATAATCACATATTCAAGAGTCAAGAGTCCACAAATAGATCATGGGACAACTGATTTCAAATTTTTTAAATTCCAAAAAACAGCACTGTTAGTGTTATGATATTATCTATGCTTCAAAACCAATTAGAAACCAAAACCACCAATAAGGAACCAAACCATCCTGACTATATTTTGCCTGGATCAAAGTGTTCAACTAGTTTCTATAGAATTCAATTGAGTCCTTAATCATTTACCTTGACTTTGTCATTATCCTGATCCCAGCTGAACGATGCAAGTGTGATGTAATTCGGTGCAGGAGCAACAGTTTTCACAACAGTTGGAAGCGGATTTGGTGTATTTAAAACAGGTACAGGGACAGCGTCCTTTGACAACTGCACACAGAAAATCAACAGCGAATAAGTAGCAGGCAGAGCATAAGTTCAACTTATTATCATGGCTCACGAGCCCCATTCACATTAATAACAAACTGAATCCACCTTCTGGTATCAGGTGAAAAAATACCGCCTACTTGGTTTTTAAGTAGCTAAATGAACAAATTTATATCCATTAAAAAACCAATAAACACTGCTATCCAATGACAACATATTCCTTACCCAACAAATATACGTGAGAACATACTATAGCTTCCAGTAGCAGCGTTATACCCAGAGCATGTCAGATAGGCAGATCAATATGATAACCACATAAAAGACAAGGAAGTAAAAAAGGTGCACCAATATTTTCTCTGTGTTTCCAGTGAGGGCTAAGCTATCTGCCTATCTCACCAAATGACAAAACTTGATTCAAAACATGTCAACTGTTCCAATGTTAAAGCCAAAAACCAAACAGCGAAAATTCTTCACTTCAACCAATTAAACACCTGGATCGTTTAATAAGGGCATCTGCTAATCTATACTTTTGAAGCTTTGAGAACTCGTGAAGAAATGCTCAAAACTAAGTTTTGATTAAAAGAATTAAAAGATTTAGGTAGAAGCTTCATATAAAATAAAGAGTACGTTAAATGAATAAGAAGGATAAACAGAGGTTCAGGCACAAATAATCTGCAAACACAAACGAACGCACAAAAATCTACACACCACAGGGTGGCGGTACTAATATAGAACAACATTGATTCTATCCAACTATATTTAAGTGATTCGATGAATTATCATCAGAAGGGCTTGATGAACGGTTTAAAAGAGAAGAAGACATCAATCCTGCAACAAAACTAACCAACATAACTGAGCATAGCACATCAAAGGAAACAAGAGAGACATTTCTAAGGGGGGGGCAAAACCAAACAAACCGAGTGCTGGAAAAACCGTAAAAGATGTGAAGATAAACGGAATGCAAAAACACCTTCTCCAAGTTGCAAATTTCAGAGGAGATTAGGGAGACGATTCGAGGCCTCTTGGCTATGCTCTGCAGTTGCCTCAGCTCCTCCAAGTCAAGCGCGAACTCGTCCGCCATTCTTTTTCACGATCAGTGCACTTCTGCCAGTCAAAATTCACCACAAATGACGAATGAGTGAGGAAGAATAACCAAAACCAAAGAGAAACTCCAGAGGATGCTGGAACCTTCTTCAGGGAACTGGAGGAGCAAAACCGGACATTAAAATGACGAGTAAACTTTTCTAGGGTTTTCCTGAGAACGTTCCAGAGTAGCCTGGATAAACCAATTGGCTTCAGACACGTCGTACCTCTCTTGAGTGGAAGAGTGTTGGACTTTCTTTTGGGTTATTTTCTGGGCGGAACTTCATACAAGTGGGCCTAAAGTGATTGCGGCCGGGGCAAATTTTACAGGGGTCAATCACAGGCGGGGCCAAATATTAGGATTTATTGGGCTCTAGATTCATCAAAAAAATTTCTTTTGGTTTTAGTTTAAAAATCGTCATTCTAACGTCACTACTTGAATAAAGAAGAACGAATCACTTATTTCAAACAATTTTGGCAACTCCGATTGCAGAATTGCAAAGATTTCTTCATCTCCTTCTTCCCTAAAATTACAATCACCGGATTCTTTGTTTTTCGTCTCTTTAATTATTCAATTCAGTGACATTAAAGAATGAAGGTGAGATTTCACAACTACTCAAAATCTCCGGTCATTAGAAGAACGAAGGTGATATTTCGTCTCATTTTGGCAAATCTGATTTCGGAATCACATAGTATCTTCATTTTCTTATTCGTTTCAGTTACATTTACAGATTGTTCACCCTTCTTCTCTCGTTACTCATTCCAATGACTTTCATACTACATCTTCAAAGACCCACGGATCTTCAATTTAGGTATGTCTGTTTTCGTTTCAAGCATTCAAATCACTTCCAGAACGCGTTTAGATGTGACTATTTTTCCTTGTTTTACTATTAAGATCTACATAATTATTATATGAGATAACACTATTTTGAGAAATTTTCAAGTTACAATCTACGTTGGGGATTTAATTGCATTTTGTAACCCTAATTTGATATGAAATAACATTGTAAACTGATATAATTTCTTCTATGTCTCTGTTATTTTATTTTGTCCCATGTATATTCATAATTTTCTGAATGTCATTATTTTTTGAAATTGATTCATTGGGATTTAAGTTGGTTATTGTTTTAAAAAGGATATGATTGACCCTCATTACGGACCTTTGTTTAACATTGAATATAATGAGTATACGCATGCTACATCGATGATTGTTTTATATGAGTTTGTTGGTGACATATTTCAGTGAACTAAGATTTATTTACTTATGTTACTCAATCATATTATCTGGTTCTTCTCATTTATTCAATGTCACTAACATATATGTCAATGTCACTGTCTATGTTGTGACATTGTCCGTGTATGCTCATTCTTACAAATGTCACTAACATATAAACGTTTTTTAACTAAAACTCACTATTTAAAACAGATCACTGAATTTATTTTGTATTTCTGAATATATTATGTATTCAAAACAGGTCACTGAATGTATTATGTATTTAAAACATGTCATTTATTCAATGTCACTAACATATATGTCAATGTCACTGTCTATATTGTAACATTGGCAAAAACGTAATTAGATAAAAAAAAACAATTCAGTTAATTACAAAAAAAACCTAAAACTAGACATAATTACAAATAATATTTTATAGATTGCCTCATGCTTAATAAGTCCTATAAACTAGACCTTGTTACAATTTTGCCATTTTATAGCCTCCCCAAATACTTTCCCAATTTTTTCTTTCACACCCGATTATTGAGAGAAACCCTGACTTCTACTAGAAATGAAAGATAAATTTTTCTCATCAATATTAAGATCTTTTATATAGGGATCAAGATTCAAGAGTTTGTCCTTAGCCCAAGGCAGGGTTAGAGTAGGACGGATTCTTAGATCCCGTCCCAATCCAAGATTCAAGAGTTTGTGATTAATGATAAAAATGAATCATTTTGATCATAGTCTAGTATATGACAAAAATTATATGGCCTTAACAGAAAATTATATGGCCTTTATTGTTTCTCAGATTGGATAATGACTATTTCATGTACAGTTCCAATGCATGCACATTATAAAAAAGCCCATCAGATTGAGAAAAGAGTTTCATTTTTTCATCTATAATTAGTTTAAATTGTTTTACTATATCAAATATTATTCAATTAAAGAATTTTAAAGGAATGAGAAATCAATTGTTGTCTTATTAATTTTATGAATAATTTTTCTTGAATTGGAAATATAATTTTTTTTTTGTCATTCTGTACATAACAATCGCATCGCGTGATCAATTTTCATCACCTTTTGAGCCCTAATGGAGAATTTAGAATAGCGTTTGAGCATAAACCTTAAATAAGTAAATATATAATCTTAATTTTCTTTTCGGCTAAATCCGAAACCAAAATGGTAAAAAATTGAATACGAATAAATATCCAAAAAATCTAAATTAATTACCAAATCCAAAACAGTTGACCGGAAAATGAAATCAACAAATTATCTAGTCTATAAACAAATAAACAATCAAATTTTTTAATATTTGTATTATATATTTGTATATACATAAGTTATTATATTGTTATATTTATTTTTTGAAAAATTTATAAAATTCTTACCGTTTTACAATGTAATCATGCACTATCAAAAGATAAAAACACAACATAATAACAGTGTAATAAAATTTTTTGGAATATGTAATAAAGATGTCACAACAATTTAATAAAAGCTCAGAACAATGTAATGAAGAGAGAGATTTTTAAATGATTAGAATTTTTTTTAAATTATCAATTCTTTGAACAAAAACTCACACCTAAACTTTTGACAGCCATTATCAATTTTAAAATTTTTAAAATTTAAAATTTCAAAAACATGTGAGAGCTTTATTAAAGGGGTATTTCTATACCAAAAAATAGTCACTTTTTGTTCACTTTCCTAGTCATCATCCTAGTCATCAAGTCCACCTAGATTTGGGATATTATGGCAGCTACAGTATTGGGACGTTAAGCATTTTCGAATGGGAAATTGAGAAAAGCATTTAAGCCTAAACTTTGGACTTTTGACCCTTAGATTATTTGAATAAGTAAATATATACAATATAAAATCTTAATTATTGGATTTTTTGGGATAAATCCGGAACTGAAATGGGAAAAAATTGAATCTGAATAAATATCCAAAAAAATCTAAATTAATAACCAAATCTAAAATTGTTGACCGAAAAATTAAATAACTATTATTTAAATCGATTTTTCAGTTGCGGATCGTATTTGAACACCCTAAGTTTTAATATGACTATTGTGCTTTGGATTTTGTATATTCATTTTCATAGTTTCTGTCTTCGTTCTTTGATTATACGATTCGATCTTGTCAGCGTCCCATCAATCTTAGGTGCAAATTCGGTTTTGACAATCTTACCTATCACGATGCCCTACAATTTTACAATCGATCTCGTCAGCCTTTGATCGATTTTAGGTGTGACAACCTTACCTATCACGATGCCTTACGATACAATTCGATCTTATCAGCCTCCGATCGATCTTAGGCATACGTAATCCCAATTTTTGACAACCTTACCTACCAAGATGCCTTCATAATTAACACATTTAATTGGTTGGCACGGTTACTTGTTTTTGGTGAGTATGTTAATTGGAAACTAACTAAAAATTATTTGGGCTAATTTTATTTAGACTTTTACTTATTAAAACATTACACTCTTCTTAATCAATTAAAAGCAGTTTCATAACCATAATCATGAGGGACTAGCCAACCATCCTGTTGATATTGAGAGATGAAGTAGCTGCGATTGGGTTTGTCACCTGAGAAGGAATATTGACTTGTGTGTACATATACTGGTAGAGTTTCTCCAGGGAATCACTTATTTTCGCAAGCTCCTCGAAGCTAAGGTCATCAGTTGGTTTGTCATACCAGTTTTTTCCTAGCCTGCCCTCTGTTAACTTCTTAAACTGCTCCTTGCGCTCCTTCTGTCTCTCAATTTTGCGATGGAGCTCGTTGACTTGTTCATTGAGATCTAAAATCATCCCACCGCGTAGATGAGCTTCCACGAGAGCATGAGGGTTGTTGTTCGGCGCCAGAGGGTTTTGGTTATAGAACCGGCTTGCGATTGATTCGATGGAGGGATGGCCGTAAGAGTAAGGCTTCCCCGTTGGTGAAAAAATCACGATGCCGATTTCAGCACCACATAGCGTCACGAGCTCACTCGCTTTCTTGAGGATGCCAGATTTACGTTTGGAGAACGTAATGTAGCGATCATCGTCGTTTTCGATCCTTGACATATCGTTCTTTGCACGAGCTTTTGCTTTTGCTTTTTTTCTCTCCATGATTCAGAAGAGACTATTGTTGTGCTTCTTGCTCTCTTGGTTTGGTATATAAATATATGAGAAGAAAAGGTATATTAATGGGATGATGAGATATACATTATATTATTATTGGATTTTCGTGGTGTATTTGTATTTTTCTATATACGAATTAATACCAAAATTAATTGAGCATTTTCTAAATTATCTAAGTTTGATGATTGTGAGGTAATTAAGATAAATACTATAATTTATACATCTATCAGTTACTATTGATGTATTTTCTAGAAGCAATGCGTGCAGTAAACAATTAATATAGAGAAACCAATTATCAAATATTTTCAACTTCATAATTCATTTTCAAAAAAAAAACATCATAATAGATTTATTTATATCAAATATATGAGGCACCTGACTTTTACACTATGTTTGGGATGTTTGGGAACGAGGGAGGGAGAAGAAGAAAAAGTTGAGGGGAATGAAAAATTAAAGAGAGAGCAGAGAAAGTTAATTTTATTTTCTCATGGTTAGCACATTTTCTACCCATAAGCACTACAGAGACTTTGGAAAGGTTGGCAAAACTGTACGTGTGGAGAATAGTTTGTTTGCATGGGAGTACCAAAGTTAATCATCTTCGATAGGGACGCGTTTCACATTAAAGTTATGGGGAAAACTCTAGAAGGTGCTGGAACGCGACTGAATTTTAGCGCATCACATCATCCATAAAGAACAATTCAAACGTCGGAGGACATGCTACGGGTATACATATTAGATTTCAAAGGAGGATGAGAAAAATACATATAACTGGCAGAATTTACCTACAACAATAGTTATCATACAAGCATCGATATGACACCTTTTGAGACGCTATATGGAAGGAAATATAGAACACTGGGATGAAGAGGATACATGATTATTGGCTAGTGAAGAGCTAATGGAGTGGACTGTAGAAAAGTTGAATATGGTCAAAGATATCCTTCAAGTAGCACGAGACAGGTAGAAACTAGCTAGGAGTCTTCGAGAGAGGAAATCAGAATTCAACGTGGAAGATCATGTGTTTCTGGAGATATCCTAATGGAAGGGTTTACTAAAAGAAAAAAAACAAAAGAAATTGACGCCTAGATCTATTGGACCATTTGAAATCCTTCAAAGAGTAGGACTCGTAGCCTATCGTTTCCCTTTACCCTTGAAGCTATCAAAGATGCGTGACATTTTCCACGTGTCAACATTGCGAGTGCATCTACAATGAGTCATATGTACTTATGAAACCTCTAGTAAACTTGGAGGAAGGTTTAAAGTTTTAATAACGAGTTTGAAGAAGTCACATGCGAATGAGAAAACCAAATAAAGGCCAAGTACCCCCCCCCACTTATTCGAATAAAGGTATGAAAAAATTTCAATGATAAAATTTCTTATAAGGGGAGAGCTATAACACCCCAAAAATTTAACCACTTTGTTCATTCGGGGAGGCAGCGCAATTCCCAGAAAAATGGGGTGTCCGGACACCCTCATGATTTTTGGGTTCTTAAGACTAGAAAAATATCATTTTTTAGAAAAAAAAATCAGAGGTAACCCAAGAAGAGAGAAATTTGGAGAGAGAGTGATTTTGGATGATTCAAGCTTGGATTGGAGTGGAATGGTGATGCTAAACAAGATTTAAGAAGAATTCAATGAAGATTTGTGATTTTTGGTAAGTTTTTCTAAGTTTTCCAAAATTTAGGTTTTGTTTAGATTTTTAAGAAATCTTGATATATTTTGTTAAATGCTTATAGAAATTGAATGTAGACATGATTGTGGATGTATATCTAGGTTTGGTTATTGTTTTGGAGTAAATGATTGATTAGGCTAAAATTCAAGATTTTGGATAAAAATCCTAGAGAGAGAACTTAAGTTTTTCTAAAATTTTTGCTTAAACTCATTTATAAGGGTTAATGATTGTATATTGATGAGTGAATGAGTTCGATTTTGCTATATGAATAGGTTTGGGAAATTGGAACCCTAGAATCTATTTTCATTGATTTTAGCTTGCTTGCTTGGATAATGAGGTAGGGATTCTTAACTAATTTCTATATCTTTCGAGATTCGTATATTTAAAAAGCGGATTGTATTCTTCATTGATCTTCATTATTTTGTTCTTTCCTTAATTGGGCCTAAGGGAGAACAATCCCCTTGTATCTATTTTCAGTGTTGGATAATTGGATGTTGTTGCATACTTTGATATATGTTCGATCACCTATCGGACATAGTTTAACCGTGACCATGCATCACATAGTTATGTATGTATATAGGTTGATTCTTATATACTTATTCTTATATCACATTTTGGACATGCATAATGATTGTGGGTATGAATTCAGTCTCTTTAGGATTATTTGTGAAATGTTGGATATCGAAGAGCTCAACAAGAATTTCATACGACGGGAAAAATCTTATAGCCAAGTTCGGGATTCCACATGTGTTGGTGCACTCTAAGAGACAGTCTTGGAAAAAGTTCGAGGTCTCCGACGATTTTTTGGTTATCTGTTGACTGATGCCAGGATACCGTAGAGTATAGCTTTTGGATTATATTCTTGCTATGTACATTTAGATGCCATGCTACTGCATTAAGCATTGATTTACAATTCAACTAGAACATTTTGTTTTACTCTTCTTTACCTCTATCGAGCCACTTGGTCACCCTATTTTCTTTCTTTTATCCTTCAGGTGAGTCCGGTGCTGAGAATCAGGCTACGAATCAGTAGGAGGGGGACTTGACATGGATGGCCACCTTGAAGTAGTAGGCCTTTATTAGGTTATTTGGGTTATATTTTTGGATGCTTATATTAGTACATATTGTACTAAACTAGTACGACATCTGGATTTATATGTATCTATATGATTTTATGATGGATGGTTGGGAGCATACTCTGTGTGACCGGAACTCCGGTACTTGGTTGTTGGACTAAGGTCTAAACGATTATGATTGCATGGTTATATTGTGACTAGTATGACATCATCGATAGCGCGCCCGGATCAGGGTGTGATTTTTGAGTCAAGGCGTTGCAAATATCCTTAAAAAGCCTTTCAAGAAAACACCTCCATGTTGCTATTGTTTCCTTATCCACAACGTCAGATGTTATAGGCAGCATTTGGTCATTTGAATCCTTGCTCACTATACTCAACATCAGTTGTTGGACTAAGGTCTAGACGATTATGATTGTACGGTTATATTGTGACTAGTGTGACGTCATCGATAGCGCGCCCGACTTAGGGTGTGATTTTTGAGTCAAGGCATTGCAAATATCCTTAAAAAGCCTTTCAAGAAAACACCTCATGTTGCTATTGTTTCCTTATCCACAACATCAGATGTTATGGGCAACATTTGGTCATTTGAATCCCTGCTCACTATACTCAACATCAGCTGTTGGACTAAGGCCTAGACGATTATGATTGTTTGGTTATATTGTGACTAGTGTGACGTCATCGATAGCGCGCCCGAATCAGGGTGTGATTTTTGAGTCAAGGCATTGTAAATATCCTTAAAGAGCCTTTCAAGAAAACACCTCCATGTTGCTATTGTTTCCTTATCCACAACATCAGATGTTATGGGCAACATTTGGTCATTTGAATCTCTGCTCACTATACTCAACAACTGCGCTCCATAGAATTCTTTAAGAAAGCAACCATCAATCCCTATCATAGGGCTACAATATGTGAAAGATTTCTTGCATGCCTCAATGCATACGTAGATTTTCTCAAAAACAGGCATCAACACACCTTGAAGGAACCTCAACAACTGATAAGGTAGCAGCCACAAAGTGTGAACTGTCGGGGTTAGACCTCAAAGCTTCAGCACATAAGTCATGCAATCTCTTGAATTGTAGCTTATGACTGCCTTGAACTACATCCATAGGTTCTAGCAGCAAGACCAAGAATAATTGTAGTTATATATTTTTCTTGAACCTTCATAATTACCTCTCTCAACTTTATTTGGGTCTCTTCTCAGTCATGAGACTAACTTAGTGGCAAGCCATTTAGCATTCAACATCCTAACCTTCTAGCTCTTAGTATAGTTGTGCACCAAATTTGCAAATTTCAACTACAAAGTCTTATGATTAGTGATCTTAGAAGCAAACAACATGAACTTACAATTTGAATAGCAAAATACCCTAGCCCTTTTATTATCCAACTTTTTCAACCTCATTCTTCTACCACTATACATTACATAGGTTGAAGTGGCTTCACTAAACTGCTCCTTACTAGAAAATTCCATCCCAATTTTCCACTTAAATGCAGACATATCCTTCATTGATTTGTAATGTGGATAAGATTGTGCTATGTCCTCTATATCATATTCGTACTCACTTCAAATGCTACACATTTCATCATCTTCCTCTTCATCATCACTAGGTCCTTTTACTAAGTTAGTAATGGGATAGTACATCTCATCTTCACCATCTTCATCACTAACATTGAGATTGGACATAGGATTTATCTTAACATCAACATCAATGAACCTCTAGTTCATCCAATACCTTATCATGTGTAACATCCCCAATATGAAATTTCAAATCACTATCATCATAGGAATCATCAAAACCACCCTCATCACTCATTCTCAAAGACACAAATAAGTGGGATAGATAGTAAAACATAAAGCAATCAGTGAAGTGTTGGTTGCTAAAATAAATTTTAGAACATGCGGAAGCATTTTATGGATCGTTCTTAGTACAAATAAAAATTTAATCGGAAGCCATACAACCCTAACATGCTACACGCTTATCATGTGTGTTATCCTAGATCCAATTAATTTTATAATTAATCCTAGCATGTTTCTAGTATTAATTTCATACAAAATAATTCTTAGATCTAAACATACAATCATAGCATGAAGAAGGTTAGAAGATTAATACCAACCTCTTTACTATCGAGGTCCAACGTGCTATCCGTCTTGGTCACGAACTCAACACTCGATCACGATCTAGACTCCTTGATCACAAACCGCCGATTTGTAGAGCAACAAACTGATCACCAAGAATGGCCTACATCGTTTCCTAAGTATTCCCTTTAATCTCCTTGCGAGCGAGCAAAGCAAAAAAAACCCAATAGGTAGTGAACCAAAAAGATCACACACAGCCCCTCCTCTTTCAAAAGAACACTCGGCTTCTATTGAATTAATTTGGCCACACTTGTCTCCAATCTATTTAGAGACAAATCTTGTAAAACCTATATTTAATTCTCTTTTGATGCTGTGTCTTTCATTGAGTGAAAAGTCATCCTTATCAATTCATATATAAGTTGTTGTGTTTATGTATATCACAAGTCATTATTTGACTTGACTTCTAATCCAAATTAGATTCAAAGCCAAACAAATACGGAATGCTTTAACAAGTATAATCGGCGCCCAAATTATCCACGTAGGGCCGACCATATCTTGCTATGCAATAACATGGTTTGTGCCTAGCTTGGCCCAATACTTCAAGAATTCAAGGCTCAAATATATTTTGTTCCTTGGTCCATTTTTTACTTTAATTTTTTTGATTATGTAAAATATTTATTTTACAATCTAAATCAAAAGTCAAAACTCCGAGACTTTTTATTTTTACATAAATACACTTACAAGAATTTCATATATCTTAACAAAAATATTTTTATCTTAGGGTTATCTTTGGATATCCAAAACCCAATAAAATTATATCTATTTGTTATACAAATTCTATTCTTGTAACTTTTTCGATAACTGTTGTGATATGGTGAATTTTGCCAATCTTCGTTTAATAGGACTAGAGACTAGATAGAGCTACCAAGGGGACTCCGCAGGACATACATATTCTGGCTCCCGAAATATTATTCTTTACCGTCAAACTCTATGACTAGGAATAATATAACAATTCAATGTTCGTTTTGACACTACCTGAACTTTGGATGCACTCCCCAATATGTATGATTCTTACATCGAGGCTTTTCCATAATTAGAAATCTGTCCCTGACCTATAGGAAATGTACTTGCATATCCTCCATGCAACACCCGGTAAGTCGGAGTGAGTTCATTCGTACTATCGAACACTCCAAAATCCATATTTCCTCTGAGCTCTACATTCCTTTATATCTATCCTCTAAGCGTATTAAATTAACCCGTCGATCAATTTAATTCACAATGTTTGATTCGTTAGAATCACTATGCATAGTTTCTGGATAGATTAATTTGAACCTCTCAGATGGGTGCTTACACTTTCGTAACCGAAAGTACATGAATGACTATATTGTAGGTTTACGCTCATACCCCAGTAGCGTACATCCAACTCATCAAGATTATTGACAATAGTGCGTGTCTCACTTATTGATGAATCAAAACGCACACGCTATAAGTATAAAGGTATTGACCTACTCAAGCTTGAGATATACTGTACTCTCACAGCTATAGGATGAACAACTCTTTTGATAGCACTTTTATGGTTGTTCATTCCTATGTAAGTCCGTCAATGTACATGTCCATATATACACTAGTGCATCAATCCGAGAATCCTCTCAAATGGTCAAGACAAACCATTCATCTAATTGGAGATGTCCATGCACTACAACCTATATCTACAAAATGCCTAGCTTTGTCAATCTAATTGTGACTAATGATTTAGGATGCAATAATGAATCTTGTGTCAATCTATACTCACACTTAAAGTGTATCTGAGTATCCAAGATTCACATGTCTAACATCCTTAGACCTTGATAGAACATTCACATATAAATGAAATATTTAAAATAAACATTTAAAACACAAATGCAATCATAAAATGTTTATTCTTGAATCTCATAATTGTCTTAACATGGTATGTTTTTAGGACATTATCCCAACATGAAGAGGTTATGGTAGAGTACTGATTAGTTATTTGCAATGTCTCATCTTCAAGCACTGCAATTGAATCACACCTTCTCCATAGCTTTTAGGGTTTCTGGTGATGTTTGATGGAGGGGAAATAAGTCGAAGGCAGGAGAATTGAGTTTGTGATGTGTTAAATGCCATACATGTGGATTTTTTTTCCTTCTTTTTAATTTAATTGGCAAGCCAAGTAAGCGCTTTGGTTGCCATGTAAGGAAAAAAAAGGTAGGTTAATCCCGATCTGGTCAAAGAATTTCAAACTTTAGGGGAAAAAAGGAGAAAGTAATGCCAGTTCAAGGGCAAAAAGTATGATTTTGCAGTTTTTTTTAATATATCAGAGCATGAGTAGATCCCACCCATTTGGTTGTGTCAGTATTATGGTGGGCAAGTTAGACATTTAATGAATTATTAGGGTTTGCGTGTGAGAGACAAGTAGTACTTTTACTCTTTTAATGTAATTTTTTGGACCATGGGTTAAAGGGGTTGCAGACTTACAATTTTTATGGTTAACTGTGGTTATTGATATGTCAATACGACTTAACTGCATGTTCAATTTGACAATAGAACCAGACCATATTTCCAAATAAACACCAGTTGAACCGATCCGATCGACGGGTTGATTCAGTTCTGATAACACTAGATACAAGTAGCTAAACTTAGTGAAGATATGAATCAATTAAAGTTGTAAAGACCGGTATATATTGAAGACAATTCTACTCATACTAATGAATGAATAGTCATAATTAATAATGTATTTATTTTATCAAGAATGTGATGTGAGTGATGAAAAACAATTAATAAATATATTGTATATAGGTGCAAACCTAATTGAGATGTATATATCAATATCTACAATGCAAGTTTACTCTTTAAGAAATATTATCAATTGTATAAAATTTTTAATGCAATTATCCAATTGAATGAAAATTTACTGTAATTAGTCAAAAATTCTCAAATATAAATTCAAAAATACTTAAATATTAAAAAATACTCAAAACCCGAGGCCCAAATTCAAAAAGACGGGCCCGACTCATTAGCTTGAACATTTTGGGCATAGGCCCAACATGGACTTAAGAATTTGTCCCACACCCGTCGCAAAGCCTGAGATGGATTTTCGGGCTTGGACTGACCCTAATATTTTTGGGTCGATCTGTTGCCGACCTCTAGTTATATGAGAATGCTTGTCATTCCTCCTACTTCAATCAAATATGATTGCTATCAGTTAGTCACAGTGAATAAAATTTAATTAGTATTTTATAGATCAACTCCTGGGTTGGTCTATATAAACTTATTAAGACTCCTTATTCAAGTACGTACAAACATATCATTTACAAAACCCTATTTCTGGAATCCCTTATATTGAAACCATGCATACGATGGCTTTGATGATGGTGATATTGCTATTACATGTAAATCATAAAATATTAGTCAAAAGAAACCAATACTTGAACACTTCCAAGCAATTCTGTCATTAATAATCTCTCTTCGTCTCGCGCTTTCACAAAAGGCTTTTCCAGCTTCATCTTGTTCATCCAAGAACTACTACAATGGAAAAGGCTCCTTTGATTCCACAACGCAAAAATCGTCCGTCTCTGTTAAACCCAAAAAATATTTGTATAATGACTAGTAATTTATATCGTCGTTCTCTCATACGAAGGTCCACATTCATTGAAATTAACGAGTGTTTAATCTCAACCGTTGAATTTAACAAATGGTTGGGATGAAACAAATCACCGTTGATATTTTCGACACCAAAGATCGTTATTTTGTCACTGTTTCGAACGCCCGACTAAGCTAAGAAATAAAGCACTCGACTATCAAAAACTTTTTTTTGACCAGTCACAATTTGAACCACGTCGAAAATTGATCCCCTTGTCGATTCGATCAACTCTGACTCCCCCTCCAACCATCAATGGTTCGATGATATGCAACTTCCCCAACTAGTTTCCGACTGAAATAGTTGTCGAAAGTTGGTGATACTGATGCGTGTATGACCAGAATGAGACCCCATTCTGTGAATTTTTTTCAACGCTCATCTTGGCCATTGGTCAGATTCAACGATTGGGATTAGAAATCCGTTAATTTCAATGAATACTGATGAGAGAATTTTTTATATATATATATATATAAACTCAAAAACCTCACATATAATGCAAGTAAAAAAAATAACAATAGCAGAAGAAGATCATCTTACACCACTGATGGCTCTCAGTGAAGACATGTTGTCTGCGGCATTGGCCATAAAAATCAGACAACTGGAATGATTCAAGCCGCCATGTAACTGCTTATGAAACGCCGTCGAGTCACGATCCTCCCATTCCTCCACCGCAAACAACTCATTCATGGAGTGGATATGGACTCGCGATGAAGTCACGTCAAGCTCAACAGAATTCAAGCCCCAAGTATTCGAATTCAGATTCATACTGGACACAGGCCCATCTAAACACTTGCCCCGTCCTTCTAATATGTCCAGGCCCATATGGCCGGCCCAAGGTTTAAGATCTTTTATCTCCGTCGTCTCTCCGTCAACGTTTTGGAATTTCATGACCGTTTTGCCCCTTGTGAACAAATCTTCAGTTTTGATCAACACCGTGTACACGCAATCATCACCCAGCCTCAACTATTTTTACCAGAGTAAAAAAAACACACACATTAGCAGTCAAACAAAAAAAGTACACGTAGGTGTGGTGGATATATTTCGTCCGTTAAATAATTGAACGTTTTGGGTTCTCAGAAATACGGATCTAGATGATAATTAATTTACGGACTCTCTTATTATCAAGAGATCATAGATTTGAGTGGCATGAGTCCGGTTAAAACATGACTACCGGATTAGATCCAAAGTTCAAAAACATACAATTATTTAGTGGACTAAAAATATCCACCATATCGGGGGAGGGAATTGTGAAGTTTTGGGAGCTAGGGTACTTACCGGACGAGCATCAACAAAGAAGAAGGAGAAAAAGAAGAAAAGGAAGGGAGTGACATTCTTGATTCTCATTTCTCTTCTCCTCGCTGTTTTGGAATATGAAGATTGCAATAATATATATATATATATATATATGTATGTATAAAATAAATTAAAAACGTTTAAATTTCAAAACAAGAGACAAACATAAACTTTTTTGGGGGTCAAAACAAGAGACCTTGTAATATAAATGGGTTGGCAACAAGGAGCATTTTCTGTCAATTATCTATAGGGCAGCCAAGAAAACCTAATAACTTAATTATCACATTATTCACGCTTCAATGGAACCTTCCATGTATAGCAGCAAAGATCCTCCCCTTGAAGACTCTTGTGTAGCAATGCCTAGCATTATTAGTCACATATTGTCTTTTTTTGTATTTCTTGCATGTCTTTTAGTTGTTAAAAGATAATAAGTTGGACTGCCAAGAAAATCTATTAACTAATTACATTATTCATTATAAAAAGTTTGAGGTGTTTTTATACGATCGACATGGTATAAGTGTCATATTTTCTGTAAGTTATACTATTCTTTAAAAATTCTTATTTGTTTACATTATCAAATCGGAGTGTTTTGAGGGTTTTTAAAATTCGTTGTATTAATGCTTGAATCCGTGCGATGCACAGATAATAAAAATAATTTATAATTTCATTGAAATGTTTGAACATAGAATAGCCAACACATAAATTGAGTTTAAAAAAGTGTATTCATAATTTTTTTTTTGTTATAGAATATTGATTTGGCAATATATTGCTAATTAGAGATACAATTAAGGATATATTCTTGAGCACCTACCATAAATTTTATGAAAAAGAAACATAAACATACATAGATAACAAAATATACAAAGTTATTCTCAAGGACCTTATCTTACTTTTTGAAGTTATTCTCTTTGAGAGAGAGCCTTTGGAGACATGTCAATGGAACGAAACTAACTGGGTCGTTAAAGTGTTTATTTGGGAAGGATAGTGTCATGAGAGAGACTGTGATTCTCCCAACCTCCCTTCCATGCCCCACCGGTACCCACACTCTGCCATGGACTCAGCCACCTCAAGCCGCCCAAATCCCCACCACCAAATCAGCCTCTCTTCCTACCTTGCCGCCCCAATGTCCTCATACTGTTTCAGCCCCGCATCCTCCAAGCCCAAACTCCCATGACCCTTCTCTGAAATATACCCTTGGATGGCCAAGTAATATGAGACTTGATGCCCACAGCCACCCCGTTCCTACCCTTACCTTAGCTAACTCTCAGGCCCCTTTCTCTTACCACCCAAAGCCCCACCCCCATAACTCAAAACTTCCGTACCCTACCCTAGCCAACCAAACTACTAGACTCTATCTTGAAAATTTCCCTGATAGGATCTCCAGTCATCATTTGCGGCGTATGATGGCAAAGTTCGGCACTGTCCAGGATGTGTACATCTCTCGAAGGTTAAACAAGATAGGCTGCCGTTTTGGCTTTGTTCACTTCAAAGAACTTATCAGTGAAGCTGTTTTGCACTCTATCAACGACATCTGGTTTGGCAATCTCAACCTTAGAGCTAATGTGGCTAAGTTTGGTAAAGCAGATGTGACTCAAACAGTGGCACTGAGGAGTAAGGAGGCTTTACATAAGCCTTTCTTTCGAAGGAACACTGATGGTAGGAAGTTCTCGGAGGTGCTTTTGGGTAAACAGAACGACGACTTATGGAGCAAAAAGATGGGCCGTATGGTGGAAGCAGGTGCTAATATGATAGTGGTGGAGTCAAAAAGAGAGGAAAGGGAATGGCTGGATCGCTCGGCTGTGGGCTATGTTCATGATTTCGAGAGCTTGCTTGGGTTGGAAGAAACGTTAATTCATGACGATATTGTAATCAAAATGACCCCCATGAGTGGGCACCAGGTCCTTCTTAGTTTTGAATCAAGGGAGCAGATGTTTCAAACACTAGAGGATGGGCAATGGTTAGGGAAATGGTTCCGTTTAGTCAAGCAATGGCATCCTGATGCAACAAACTCCCAACGTTTCGCCTGGCTACGTTTCTCTGGTCTTCCATTACATGCTTGGAGTGTTGAAATTCTCGCTGAAATGGGGCGTGTTTGGGGCGACTATGTTACGGCGGATGAAAGTACTAAGCTAAGGAAACGTTTGGATATTGGTAGAATACTAGTCCATACCACAGAGGTGAATTTCATTACTGGCTCTATCAATTTAAAGATAGATGGTAGTCATTATAGAGTCTTAGTGGTGGAAGAGCCCAATCATTATTTGTTCACCAAGCCAATAGATTTACTGCCTGGTTCCCCTGTCATAGGAGATGTGGATTCTCCGTCCATGCAAGGTTCCTTCGAGGGTGCGGTGGGTGACACGGTGGTCTCTGAGTCCATTTATGGTGAGAAAAATCTAGGCGGGAAAAGGTGCACTACCCCAGTGGTCAACGGTGAATTGTTTGAATTTCAAAATAGTGTGGAGGATAGGGCCAAGACCTCGTCTGACAGTGGTGTTGCAATTATTTTCGGAAATGGTCTTTCTCCTCCTATTCCGTATGCAGGTGTACAAGATGGGTATGATGTTGAGGTGCCATTAAATGTGCATGTAGCCTGCAACAATAGAGTAGGGCACGCTGCTATAGGACAGCCTGATGCAACAGGGAAGCATGTGGAAATGTTGGGTAATACAATGCATGGTGTGGAGTTGGTTATTGATGGGCCCCCCAATAATGGGCCAAGTAATCCTTTGTGGACTAAACCCCAATTGGATAATAATACTACCGGGCTTCAAGATGAAAATCCAAACGCTAAGGATACAATAATTGTATCTTCTAAAGAGGTTAACATATCGTCTGAGAAATCTTCTTCAGAGCTAAGTAAACCACCTGGTTTCGAGCACCTGTTGGTTTCACCTAATCCAGCTAGGTGGAGGAGTGGTCAGAGCAACCCTCACAGAAAGCGAGTCGCTCTTAAACACTTGTTGATTGATCAGTGTTTAAAGATTGCTGAAGATGGGCGGAAAAGAAAGAAGACTAGGAAACCCCAGAGTAGTAGTGCAACTAACCAAATACAATCATCCTCGGCGGCCTCACAAACTCCAGTATCATCTACTGTTTTGCCTCAGATATATGAGCCTCATCCTGCTGGGGAATCTTTATCCCGTCATAATTTTGATGAAACCTCTGAAACTCTTGAGGTATGGAAGAAATTGGGGCTTTCAAACTCAGAGGATGTCACATCTATCAGAGGTCGAATTGAGGAGATTATTAAGAGGGAGGCAGATGCAGCCTCGGCTAGCAAGGGAAAGAATAAAGTCAACTGAGTATCTGTCAAAAGCTCTATGTTCCACTGGGTGTCATAATTTTCATTATGTTAAACACTCTATGTTGGAATGTAAGGGGTCTTGGTCGACCACTAAAAAAAAGGGTAGTAAGAAGATGGGTTCTGGAGAAAAGAATAGATCTACTTGTGTTGATTGAAACCAAATTGGAAGCAATATCTGATCGGTTAATTAGCAGTCTGTGGGGGCGCTCCGTTTACGAATGGTTAGGCCTAAGCTCAATAGGTTCCTCTGGTGGGTTATTACTTGTGTGGAACCCAGAAGCTTTTGTTGTCTCAGATGTATCTAAAGGTGACAGATGGATATCTCTCAGGGGTTCTATTGTACCATGTCAATTTGACTGTTGTTTTACTGCAGTTTATGGGCATAATAATGTGGCTTCAAAAGCGATACTATGGGAGGAATTACTTGTGTTCAAATCTCAAATCTCAACCCCCTGGATGCTGCTTGGTGATCTGAATGAAATTACATCTCTCCAAGATCGTGCGGGCCAGAATGTGTTGTCTACTGGGATGCGTGATCTTAAAAATTTTGTAAGAAAGGCTGAGCTGGTTGAACTTCCCTTGTTAGGCAGAAGATATACTTGGAGGAACTCTAGAAGCAAAAGTCGTATAGACAAGGCTCTTGTCTCCATAGAGTGGTTTCCTGCTTTTCCAGATTTGAAACTTTGGAGCCTCCCGAGAGGTGTCTCTGATCACTCCCCACTGCTGATACTATCTGAAAAGATTAATTGGGGCTTTAGGCCTTTTAAAGCATTGGATTGCTGGTGGCAGGCTCCACATTTCAAAACAACTTTACAGGTGTTTTGGCAGGAAATATGATTACACTTCCCGATGGGGACTCCTCTTATTCAGAAATTATTTTCTCTACAAAAACTTTTGAAGATTTGGAACAAAGAAGTTTTTGGTTATGCTGATGTTGAAGTCAAGAAACTTGAGGAAGACATTGATAGAGTGGAAATTACTGCAGAGTCTCGGCCACTTTCAATCACGGAATTGGACAATTTGTATAAAATGAAGAGGGACCTATGGGTACAGAGCAAAAGGAAGGAATCTTTGTGGAGGCAAAAATCTAGAATTCAATGGGTTACTGAGGGTGATAAAAATACCCGTTTCTTCCACACATCAGCCTGCTTGCGTGGTAAGAAAAATCAATTATCATGCCTAAAAAATGGGAGATCTATTATTACAAAGCCTTTTGAAATCAAAAGCTTGGCGGCGAATTATTTTTCTCGGATGTTTAAGGAAGAGCATCCCTATCCGATTTCTTGGGATGGGCTCATCTTCAAAAAAATTTCAGCTGAAGCAGCGCGCAGTCTAGAAAGCCCTGTGGCTGATCAAGAAGTCAAAGATGCTGTGTGGAACTGCGAAGGTTCAAAAGCACCGGGACCGGATGGGTTTAATTTCTTCTTTATAAAAAAGGCTTGGGACATTATTCAAGAGGATGTGATTTGTATGGTGCAACACTTTTTTCATTCAGGAATTATGCTAGCTTCCTCCAATCGCAGCTTCATAGTGTTGATTCCTAAATTCAATGGCGCATGCTCTCTACCGCACTTCAGACCAATTAGTTTGGTTGGCTGCCTCTACAAGGTTATCTCAAAAATCCTGGCAGGTAGAATAAAGATGGTTCTCTCATCAATCATCAGTGATACACAGTCTGCATTTGTAAAAGGTTGCCAAATATTAGACAGCATCCTCATTGCCAATGAAATGGTTCACTTGGCGAAGAGAAAAAAGGAGAAACGCATCTTAATAAAGCTAGACTTCGAGAAGGCTTTCGATTCCATAAATTGGAATTATCTAAATGTTGTTATGGAGAAAATGGCTTTTGGCCAAAGGTGGAGGGATTGGATTCATCAGTGTTTATCATCGGCCAGTATAGCGGTGCTTGTAAATGGATCTCCATCATCATATTTTGCAATGGAAAAAGGGATACGACAAGGTGATCCTTTATCGCCTTTCCTTTTCAACATTGCGGCGGAGGGCCTACATCAACTATTCATGAAGGCTGAAGAAGTTGGTCTCTTATCTGGTATTTCCATAAAAAATTCCAGCATCTCAATATCTCATATTCAATACGCGGATGACACGCTATTGTTCTGCCAAGCTAAGGAGGAGGAAATTCAAGCTGTCAAACGGGTTATGAGATGTTTCGAGATCATCTCCGGGCTGAAAGTCAATTTCTCTAAAAGTTCCATTGTTGGAATTGGTTGCAGTAGTGATTGGGTGGACGCTATGGCAGAAAAGCACAATCTCAGAGTTGAGTTGCTTCCGGTGAAGTATTTAGGCATGCCTTTAGGCGCCAACTTTAAAAAAGCAAGAACTTGGCGTCCAATCATTGAAAAGTTTCAGAGCAAGCTTTCCAAATGGCGTGGCAATTGCCTCTCAATAGGAGGAAGGGTCACTTTAATCAAATCTGCCTTGTCCAACCTTCCTATCTACTTCATGTCCCTTTTTAGAATCCTTTCATCAGTTGCAAAAAAATTAGAACGCATCCAACGTGACTTTCTTTGGGGTGATACAGAGGAGAAGAGAAAGATCCATTCTATTAACTGGCAGCAGGTTATTATGCCAAAAAAGGATGGAGGACTTGGCATTGGAAGTATCTTGGACAGGAACACAGCACTGCTACTTAAGTGGCCATGGAGATATCTGTCTGAAGAAAATGCGCTTTGGCGAATCATTATCAACAAACAATATGTGAGGCCTGAAGCGGCTGGTTTTCATTCGGTGCATATTCCATCTCTGTCCACGGCATCACAGGTGTGGAAATCTATTCAAAGTTTGGTGGCGGATCCGCAAACTACTACTGGTGATTTGTTTAAATCTGGTGTTGGCTTTTCCGTTGGTAATGGAGATAAAATCAAATTCTGGCTGGATAACTGGGTAGATGTGGGCCCTTTTAAAGATGTTTTTCCCAGATTGTTTAATCTATCACTACAGCAACGTCTAACCATTGGTTCGATGGGTTTTTGGCAAGACTATTCATGGAATTGGAATTTGCAATGGAGAAGACGGCTTTTTAGATGGGAAGAGTTACTACTCAATAATATGTTGCAAATCTTAGCAAATATTATTTTGTCACCAGGAAGGTCAGATAAAATGATATGGAAGCTCTCGTCGGATGGTCTGTTCACGGTGGCATCAGTTTTCCAAAAGTTGTCTACTGTGAGATCCCAATTGTCGCCTGTCAATCACCTTTTGCAGAGCTGTTATAATCAATTGTGGAATGGCCTAGTTCCCCCCAAGGTGGAGATCTTCGTGTGGATTCTCCTCAACAAAAAATTATCCACACGTGACTTACTCACACGCAGAGGCATCATCCCATCTTCCCATAATTTATGCCCCTTCTGCGGAGTCTTCCCTGAATCAGTTGATCACATTTTTTGTCAGTGTCGTGGGCCGTCAACAATATGGTATAATCTAATGAATTGGTGGGGACAAAATTGGTGCCTCGACTCTAATATTTGTGGGCTATTTGAGCAATGGAGTAGCTGGGGTACTAATGGGTACTGGCAAAAGAAGTGGTGGTTGATGCTATTTTTTGTATCAGCCTGGTCGATATGGAAAGCTCGTAATGATGTGATCTTCAATGGTGCAACTTTGGATTGGGATGAAGTTCTTAGGCTGATTTTCGTGAGACTGCAAGTCTGGATCTGCTCTTCTTTTTCAGGCTTCCCATACACGAGCTCTCAAATATCTACCTCATCTTGCTGCATCAAAATGTGGTCTAACTCTCAATCACAAAAAATTCCAAGACATCTAGAATGGTCCCCTCCATCCGCAGGAACACTCAAATGGAACGTCGACGGCTCCTCGATAGGAAAACCCGGCAGTGCTGGTATTGGTGGTGTATTACGGGATGAGTATGGCCAATCCTTATGTTTTTTCTCATGCTCAGCTGGGATCTGTGACTCAAATGAGGCTGAGTTCAGGGCTGTGTGCAAATGTATGGAGCTGTCATTATCACCATTGGCAAGGAAAGGTGCATCAATAGTCATCGAATCCGACTCGAGTTCTGTACTCAAATGGTTCTCCAACTTAGACCATGCTCCATGGAGGTTGAGTCATCTTGAAAATGTTGTTCATCTTGCTGCATTGAAACTCCAGTCGGTCACTATGGTAAAAATCCCGAGAGAAATAAATGGTGTTGCAGATTGGCTAGCAAAAGGTGGTATTCATAGACCGGATGATATGGTATTATGGCCGTAGGAGTCCATTTCTTTTTCATGTTGGAGGTTAAAGGCAGCTGTTTTTGTCTTTTTTTGGAGGTTTTTTCTGAACTTCATGCGGATGTTTTGATATTCTCTTAGTTTCTTTTATGTAGCTGTTACGTTTAATGTTTATTGTTCTTTTTTGTCTTCTCCTTGAAGGCTCTCTTATGTTCATTGGTTTTCCTCCGCCATTGGTGAGGGCTTATATATGCTATCTTCAGGCTAAGCCTTTTATCAAAAAAACTGGGTCGTTGAATTCCTCAATGGAACTCAATTTGAAGTCTGTAGTCTTCAATGAAAAATCTTCATATTCATTCAAGAAAATATAGTTTTAGGCTTCAAGTTTATGTGCTCAAAGGAAAGGGAAGGAAACTGGTTAAATTAATTTCAAATAACATATCTTTGAATGTCCTATTCAAGTTTACCGTTAAAAACATTCCAAATAATGAAAAATAAATGTTCTAAACAAAGGCTTTTAAGGAAGAAAAAAAAATTATCTTTAAGAAACAAAACTAGCTTAAATCAACAGAGTAGTACATGAAATTACACTTAATTTTTTCTTGCAAAATATCATATAATTTAGCTCTCTTTTTTTATTAGTGGAAAACACGAATCTAAATCAATAAACACACCAATTTATTGACTTGTTCATATATAGTATGTTCAAAAAAATATGTAACATATAAAATAAACTTGGGCATGTAAAATGTACATTTCCTATCTTATTGTCAGAATCCTAAGTTCATACCAAGTAAAATCTTATAAACTATTGTTCAAAAACCTACAAGCATATCGAAAGTAAAATATTCCGATTGATAATCCTTTTTCCTGGGGAACCATTTACTGAGAGTTTTGATGTTACAATGACAAAAAAAAGGATCTATATATGCTTGATTCTTGTTTCTTACCACCCGAATATGAATGTTGAGTGAAAGAAAATTTAGTGATGCCAATTACATTGTAATAGAATAAGATATCTTGTTGAAGTTTGTGTATTTTCTCGATTTGATTTGAAAACGATAAATGAACCTAAGGTTTGACCCATTGGGCCTTGCTGATGGCCCAGAGGCTCTTGCTGAACTGGAGGTGAAGGAGATCAAGAACGGCAGGTTAACCATGTGTTTGGGTTCTTTGTTCAAGCCATTGTGACCGGTATAAGGGCCCATTGGAGAACTTGGCAGACCCAGTTAAGAATCTCTTGAACTGAAGTTGCATTTCTTTACAGTATTTTTTTTCATTTAATTATTTCAAAACTCAAGAATAAAACTGTCAATATTTCTGTCATAGAAGCATTAGTCATTGCATCATCTGGAACTAGTCTGCATGTGCTTATTCCAACTATTGCTTACATGATATAGGAGCTATATATAGCTGCTATCATATTAACTTCCTATTCATTTATGTGGATTTCCTGGAAGGAGAATCATAGGGAGCTCCATTGACATTTCTGTCATCTTTCTTGTACTCAAAATCATCAAGATAGTGCTGATAGACATAAGAAACAAAGCCCCAAATCGCCAACACTGTAGACATTACCTTCACCCCATTAAGCTTGTCGTGGAAGATGGCCACTGCTAGGACAGGAACGATAGGCAAACCCAGAGTGCTGATGACATTGGAGAAGAGTGAGGAAACCTCAAAAATTATTGCTACACAACCAACATTGTGAATCTGCCACCCTATAGCTATCCAAATTAGTGTCATGAGGTAAGGCAACTTTCCCAGCTCAAAATCTTCCATCTCTCCCTCTAAACCCTTCCATTCGCCACTAGCGAAAAGTCCCACCAAAGCAGCACAAGTCGCAACCATTGAAGGATACACAATCAAATCCAAAACCGCCTTCAAATTTTCGTGTTTTAGACCCTTCTGAAAGGTGAGTTGTGTTAGTGAAAGTATCAATCCGTACCCAACTGATGCGGCAATAGTGCATAAAAACCCGATTGCATACTTTCTAGTCTCAGAGACTTGAGTAGAGTCCGTGGATTCGGGTTGAAACACGAGGAGTATGGAAGAGATGGTGAGGAGGACTAGAGAGTTGATGATAAAAGGAGTGAACTTTTGTGCATTAAGGAAAAAGGAGAAGAATGCATTGAATGCCAATTATGATGCACAAATCAGGGAATAGGTAGACACTGGAAGGTACAATAGTCCTAGTGAATACAACATACTTACTGCTGCCTGAAGGATACCGATTGCGAGATAAATTGATAAAAGGACCAGAGTTGATGTTGGGTTTCTACAACAGACTTTTGCATCACCACTTTTGGCTACAAAGTAGTAGCAGGGGATGAGCACTGGGAAACCTGCACCTTGCACAAGCGTTGCCATCCATTTGCTCTTTCCACCTCTGTCAAAGTAGAGTCTTCCCAAGAGTGTAGCCGCTGATTGTCCCGCAAGGAGAAAGAATGAGTAGGTAGCCAATCAGCCACCACGCATAACTTCTGTGCTGAGAGAATGACTGGTTGTTTCCATTTGTACAGTCTATCGAGTTCTCTTCTGTGGCTTCCTGACCTGGTGACACCATACGGTAAAATAATAGACATCAAAACAAAATAATTCTTATCTTCTTCCCACCTTTGAATATCTATATATATATAGGTTTATTACAGTATAGTGAATTCGAAGGCTAAAAATTAGGGGATGCTTCCATCTCTTGATTATTATTAAAATTTTTTGAAAAAAAAGACATGGAAACTAAGATGGCATACTGATAATCTGAAGCTGCACTTCCTGATCTTCTCCCACCATGTCGATTCTCAAAGTCAGAAGAAAGAAGCTCCAAAAATGTCAAACTAGCTTTGTAGTTGATGACACTGATGAGGAGAAGCGAGAGAAATACTTAATGGGATGCACAACATGAGATCCTCGCATATATTGGCTCATTGTCCTTAACTAAGGTTATCATGTAAATTTGAGACGAGGGCTACAATTCATATTCATTTAGATTTGTCAGAGTGATGTACGAAGAAATTTCTCACCCGACGACAGAATAAATTGCGTCAAAGTCAAATACGTATATATTATGAACTCTTAAACTTAACGACAGAATAAATTGGACAAAAGTCCAGTACGTATTTATAAAAATATATTATGAACTCTAAATTATAAACACTGCATCCTAACTCTTAAAAATCCTAATATGTAATTTTTTCAAGCGTAGCCAATTCTAGCAAAGGAATTGTAACCTCCCAACTCCATTTAAATGAGATGTCAATTCTTAGAGTGCCTTTTATTGTGTATACTTTTTAAAACACATTCAATGGTCCTCATTCGTCCTACAGAGTTAGGGTTATGGAGTGGTGGGGCCCTAGCGTATGGAAGCAACTTCAGTGGCAATCAATTTTCCATTTTTTTTAATTGAATTTTATTTTTATTAAGTCAACTCACATATTTATCTACATAAAAAAAACAGTTTTTGAATACAATCACTTCAATAAAATATAAATTTATATACATTTTTTTTCTTCTTTTTTCTATTAACAAAACTTTTAAATGTCAAATATTCATCATCCATTCACTAATAAGGCAATAAAACTACACCAAAATTAATGTTCAGTCTCACAACTTTTACAAAAAGTAAGCTACATACTCATTTACATCATCAAAACACATATTTCAATACAACTCATCAGCAAAAACACACATTCTCATACATTATTCAATATCATTTTCAAGAGCCCCATTCTACATGCTCTTACTCCATCGATCGGAGTGGATTCTAGCGACAATTCTCTCTCAATCATCTTAATTTTAATTTTTTTTTGAAAAATTACATTACAGTTTAGACTTTAGTATTTAGGGTTTAGAGTTTAAGATTTATGATTTAGGATTTATGGTTTAAATTTTAGATTTTAATGTTTATTGTCTAGAGTTTAGAATTTAGATTTAAATTTTATGATTTTCTTTTTCAAAATCTACTATATTGTAATATTATGAACACACAAATATAAATACTCTATAGACACATTTTAAAGCATGATTTAATATAATTTCGTGGAACTAAAAATTTGGAGGATACACTCCCCAGACTCACTACCAAATAGTGACAGTCCCACCAAAATAGCACAAACTTACAACCAATGAAGGATACACTCCATCATATCCAAGACTACCATCAAATTCTCCCTTATAATCATAATCTTTTGAAAGAAGAATTGTATTAGAGAAAACATCAATCCGTACCTGGCCGATGCCAAAATAATGCATTGTTCAACCCAATTGGATTTATAAAAAAAAATCAGCGATGAATATTTTTTTGTCCACTAAGAAAATGTATGTTTTGGGTCTCTAAACGGATCTAGTTGACATGTTTCAACCAAACTTAGACCTACACTCATACTATAATTTTTGGCAAATATCTGCCTCCCCACTCGAACGTATGACCTCTTGGTGATAAGAGAATAAATAACAAACTTACCAAGAGATCATGGATTGGAGTGGGGGAGACAGGTATCTTCCTAAAACAATTGTATCACTTTTATACCTGCCAAAATATAAATAGACTCGAGTTACTGAATTGAAACAAATATGAACTTTAAGTTACCAAATTGAAACATTTGAAAATTCTGTGACAGAATTGAAACCTGACAAATCTTTCGGCTATCAAAAATCAAATTAACCGTAATATATTTCCATGACGTTTAGGCATACATAGGATAGATTCATTCCTGCAGTATGTAAATGGAAGTCAACAAACCAAGTACACACAGGATTCTGTATAAACTTGACAGGACAAATGAACTATGAAATTGCTCTATTACATGACGGTTCAGTTTTTTTCTTCTCGATGACATACAAGTACAACAAATCTATCTCATGGTTAACCATTTTTTCTTCAATGACTGAACAAATGAAAAAAATTACATACTATAAAACAAAAATAAAAAAACTTCCATTCCCTGCCGATCCACTGCACAATTAGCCGAGGCAGTTTTGACTTCCAAGTTTCGCTAGAGGCATATTTGAATTTGAGAGCAATTAGCCTCAAATCTGCTGAAATATTTTTCGTGCTGAGCTAGAACTGCAAACAATAGCTTTCAACCCTTATTTCAGTCTTCTAAATTTCTTTGTAAGTCCACAACTTGAACCATCCCCACTTAGTCTTAGGTATTGATTTCTCAGGCCTGTGAAATCAAATTCAGTAATAAAAAACGTTATAGGAAGGTCAGAAATGAGAAAATAAGAGACGGTATTCATCCCGCTAATAATTTTGCATGCAGTAGTATGGAACTTACTGGTGAATGAGGGAGTTTAAGCAGAATGAGTGAGATGCAATACAAAATTAAGGAAATAGCAGCCCCCGCAAGAAAATTATACAGCAATCGCCGGTTGTCTTTTGTGGGGATGAAAGTTGTCTTTAGGCTATTGGTTATTTCAAAGAGACGATGAGATACCTGTGCGACCAAGTCAAGATAGCAAAAGTTTATGGAATAAGAGTAGCTAATACTGTTGGACCATGTAGCATCTACAAGTCAAAAGAACTCTCTCTTACCAGAATATAGAAAGCAGTTGTGAGCATGAAGTTCAGCAATGGATATTCAGGTATGAGAGAAAGAAGCCACTTAGGCTGTCCATTAGGTATGTTTGATCTGCAGATACAAATATGAGTAGTTGAACTGGCATATTACTTGAGTATATAGAAGAAAAATCTGGGTTTAGAGTTTAGACTCTAGACCCCACATGAAGTCACCCTATTCAAAAAAAAAAAAAAAAATCGGTATGTCTTCTCATCTCTTCACCTTCCTTTTCCATTTACATTTAGTAAAGATGTGAGCAGTGGGAAGTCATGATCATTTTTATTCTTTTAATTTGAAAACCAACAGGTAAGATTCAGAATTGCTAAAAATCTGATGATGTAGAAGCATTTCATTGAGCATATTCACGAGAGATGTTAGGTGTAACTGTCAACTGATATACTTCTATGAAAAATGTGGAGAGGAACTTGAATGAAAAGGTGAGTTTAAGAAAGCTAAACTGAAAACGAAAAAGACTAATCAATTAAAGTCATAGACTCACAATATGCTGGAAAGGAAAAAAATATGGACATAGCTAAAATGACAAAAGTTTAAAGAAAAAACATGTTATTAAGTTTTTCTACGAACCTCAGCCAGATGTGGAACTGGGAAATATATGTCTCCAATGTTACCTTTCCAAGCCACCTGGATAACAAAGAAACAATTAAAGCAAGCAAAATTATGATATCAGCTATGATACATGGGTACGGGTACATTCAGGTTCTTCAAATTAAAAATTCATCGGTACGTAGACACCATCCAAAAATTAAGATACGGGTTTGGAGACACCGTCCAAAAATTGGATAAGGGTATGGGGGCACGTCATCTTAATATAAACCTAGGATTAATATAAAAAATATGAATATTAATGTTATGTTATGTCCAATGTAATTATGTAATTTTATTAGGATTTTCTTATTTTTGATACAATTTTTTTATCAAATGAAGTTTAGTAATCTTATCAACTAATAACTTAAAATAGTTTTCTTATAGAATTAACCTATATATAATAATTGTTATATATGGAAGGGACAAAGCCATAAAGTTATCTCTCCAATTGAGTCTTCACATTCAAAGAGTAGAATAAGAAGGAAAAAAAAAGTGTCCCAATTTTTTTTTGAAGGATCCGACATGGATCCCATACCCATACCCACGTCATGTCATGTCGACTCTGGTATGGCTGAGTAGATTGAAGAGTCCGGGTATCATAGGATATCAGAATACTTTATGAAAAACTGATAAAAATAACTTGAGCACAAACATTTTTTGGTTCATGAAACGGCAGAAATGCAAGTTAAAAAGATTAATAAAAAAGATTTAAGTAACATACGCAAAAAGAGTCAAAGAGAAACTCCGAAGCTGCTGACTGCAATTGCGCAAGCTAATGTAAACACTGGAAGCACAATTAAGAAGAGGTGATAGTAAGTTACAGGGAAATTATTATAAAGCTTATTATGACTTTACTACTCTTCATCCCACAAGTAAACTGATTAATAGGTATTCCCACTGATAAATTTATTGACAATTTCTGTTACAACATACGTGATTGGGATCCATGAAGTGTATGGGTGGTATTTGTTGTATGTGACCTTGTCCAGCTTGTAGATCCACTCATACCACGAATATCCAACCTTGAAGATTCGACCAAAATGAGATTGCACCACAGTTTAAGAGAATAACATAAAATTCATAAAGAATATGCAAACAGATTTTGTTACTATTAAAACAACAAAATCATGCAACTCACAAGTAAGGAAACTGCCACAATGCCTGTTTTGATGGAGAATTTCCTCTTGGATTCAGATTCCTCCAACTTTTCCATCCATCTCTCAACCTAAAATAATTAGAGTTTGAGAAATTTTAAAACATGTAATGAATAATGAAACTAAAGAACAATGACTTTCAACTTTCAAGAGGACTGAAGATTGAAGATAATTACATTAGGGTGAAAATAGGCATATATCATGCCAATGATCCAAATATAACGATCGAGTCCAGATCGGAAATGCCACTCATGCAGTAGAGGGAGATCTGGCTTTGCAGGATCAGTATACTCTGCCAAAAGAAAATAGCCATTAGCCAGTTGCAGAGAAACAGGAGACAAACACACCATTCAAAAGCTTAAAATTCAGTTTAATGTGGAAAATCGGTAGATTTTCATCTACAAAAGGAAGTGGAAAGTCAATTCAAAATTAGCAAACAAACTATCTGGCTCATAACAAAGCTTGCCACGTTGTGTATTAGCAACACATTAACTAGAAGCCGAAACAGGAAAGCAAGTCAGATACTGACCTACCAAGAATGTGAAAGGGCTCCAAAGAATGTCAAAAACTCCAGGAACTTCCCAAATAAAGATAACCAGAAGAAAGCATGCAAAAATCTTCATGGCCATTACTGAGCTGCTCTCGTTGTACTTGTTAAATAAACCAAGGGCTCCATAGACCATTAAAGTGAATAGGGTGTGCATTGGACAGATATAATACAGCATATAGTCATTGTTAAGAACAATGCAGCAAAATGCCACAAAGAAATTTAGTCGCCACATCATCTGCACCAAAATTTCAAAAGGTTATAAGCGTTTTGGCTGGTATAGATGGGGAAGAAAATAGTAGTATAATTCATTACGCTGAGTGATACTACCTGAGCAAACCGTGCAACACTGAAGTCTTTTCTGATATAATAATAAGAAAAGTTTCCAAATCCAGTCATCCAAACATATGCAGCAATAAAAACACGAATTGCATTGTATATCTCCATTGCAGCAAAGTAATGGTACATAAGAAACAAGACCTGTGAAAAAAACACAAGAAAAACCATTAAGGCAAACTTGAAAACTAGTTGAAACTACCTGTCTTATAAAAAATATTAGAACACTTGAATCATATAACCACAAAAGCAATGCACAAGCAACCACCAGTTTCCAACAACGATGTAGCACATATATCAACATGGGTATGGAAGGTTCCAACCTGATTTTATTCAACTAAATATATGAATTTTTAAAAATTACATTGCATTTCTATGGTTGGATTGACACCACTTTTAACAGAATACCTCTGAATCTACTAAAGAATATATGAGATAGCTTTCTGTTCATATGGAAGCCTGAAAGGTGTCAATAAAGGACTCAAACCAAAAAAAGTTTAGACCCTAAACTTATACAATTACAATAGTTGGCCACATATTGGAAATGAAACTAGGGGTAGACAACTCATGTACACAAGGCTCTTATAGTGGGCAAGGTCCGGGACAAGTAAGATGTAAGCAGGCCTTATCCCACATAATATGTGGACATGAAACTGAGAAGGCAAAAATTAACAATATGCATGTGACGTAAGCTAGTAAACGACAAGGCATCATATCTTGAAAAGTAACTAGCTTTAACATGAAACACTTGCCTGCATCCATCCTTTCCACTCCTCAGTCTGGTGTCGGTTAAGGTAGAGCATTGATTTTCCAGAGGATGAAGACTTGTCACTATGTTTCTTCAGGGAAGTCATTGCTGAAACTATAATGAGAAGAAAGTAGAGGAAGAGGAAAAGATCTCGATTGTATGTCTGCCCAAGAAAAAAAAAAGAATCACCATCAACAACATCAAAGAACTTAATCCCAATTAATTTGGCATCTGCTATATTTATTCAAAATAATTATTATTTGGAGTCCACTGCATGGATTCTCTCTCGCAATTCAATGAAAATAAACAAAATATCAATACAAGTACTACTAGCCCCTAACATATCAACTTTCAATTGTAAGCCTGAAATTACTCAAAAAATGGTACTATAAACATAGAAGTTATAAAATTAGTTGGAAACAGGTGAAATTTTGCTGAAACACGAAATATTTTGTCTCTTATACTTTGAGGGTAGCACAGAAAGGTCTTAAAACTTGTTGCACAGAGAGCATGCCATTAGAGAAGTTACTTCAAAAAAATAAGTAAACTGGCAAGGAATGAAGCTGGTACTGGCCCATCTGTGTGAATTGACTGAATTCTATTGTTCTTGACAAACAAATTTCCATTAGAGAAGATTAAACAAGAACAAGGGAGGGAAGGACTTCTCATGAAAAAACAACATGTAACTGCATGAATCACCATAAAAAGCTTAAAAACTGAACAGAACAATATAACTACCTTGGTAGAGTCTCCCAGTATGTTTGTACGGTCACATATGAAGAAATATATCATAATCACTCCAAACTCAGACCTATATCAAATAACAAAGTAATATATCAAGAGAAATGAACTGCAGACACAGTGGTCTGTCACTTTTTACAGTACAGTATAACTCACATTGCTCTCAAAGTTGTGCGGTTCTCCAGCAAGAAAGAGTCATCCATAGTCAGAAACCTAAAGCATGATGAAATGGATAAGATAAGATAGGCTTTCAAGAACATAACGATAATGGAAATTTTAAAAGCCATTAAATCTTATGTGCAGTAACCTAATTAAGATTGTTTTGATTGAAGAAGCATGAAACTTTGCAGATGCTGATTTTGTGAGGCCTCCTTCAAGCAAAACAGCTCGGTCATCTTCCTTTATAGTGTCCTTTTCCAAGTCAGCCAAATTACTGTCCGAATGACTTCTACAAAGGAAGGTCAGTTAAATTAGCATCAGAAAGCACTATTATAAAATGCATCTTCCATAAATATCAGTCACTTTTCACATTATAACATAAATATAATTCTTGAAAGATGAAAGGAAGTACAAAATTGGAAGATTTAATGGCTCTATCACTTGAAGAAAACAATAACAACCCCAAATATTATCGTAGATTCTCATGAGATGATGGTTACTAGAAGTTCAACAGCAAGCAAAAGAAAAAGGAAATAAATCCATATTCTAATTAGTGTACAACAGAAAGCCGAAGCAAGAGGAAATGATATCATGCACCACAGTTTCAACCAAATCAGTCCCTTAAAAAGATCATCCATCATTCATTGCAAAAAGGAAAAAAAACACTTACACTTTAGGAGGAGACGAAGTTTTCTTGTATTCTAATAACTCTGAATATATCCATGCCGCAAAAATCGGGATAATTCCAAGCAAAAATGACACCTGGAATGTAGTAGAGGGAGGCTTTAGAATACATATCAGTTGACAATTTAATCAGCCAATCCTAAACATATGGGATAAAGTATCGGATGATGACAATCAGCTAACAACTTATTCATACAATGAAAACAAGTAAGACGTGGAAACAACAAGGGGGTAAAAGATTAAACACGCACAAAAACAAGGTTAAGTTCATATAGTTTACACACAGTGAAAACAGAGCTGTGATGCTCATTTTCCTTCACCCAAAAAAGGTGGAAAGTCCCCAAAGTGAGAAATATTACTCAATTAAAGTGCAGTATATTCACAAATCAGTAACATTCAATCAGTGACCAGTTAAAATGTTAGTTTATAGAAATAAAAATGTGTTGGATGAATTTTTATTTGGATGGCTTACTAATTAACTAGCAACAGATTAAAATCTATCCAAATTTAGTGTCAACAACTTCGATAAATTTAATTTGCGCTTTCATCTCCGGATTTGAACGGATTGGCTCAGAATAAGAGAACAGATGAAAGCCATATCAATGTGCATTCTTATTCTTGAGCATATTTGGACACGCAAAAATTAACATGCAGAAAGTTCAAAGAAACCAAACAAGATCCACAGCTAAAATCCACATCATATTGAAGTCAAATTAGGACAAACATACATCAATTAACCTGCATTGCCAAACAATAAGAAGATAATTAATTTTGGAACCAAACAACGTACCTGTCCAGGGGTGATTGGCCCCGAAATCACCATTTCTAGCGATCCAGATCCAGGGCACTACAGATTTCGAATCGGAAAATCGATTAGAAACGCAAAAAAAAAAAAAAACGAAATCTAAAACTGGTATTTGAATTCAAATGGTAGAAAGTACCAGATATAGAGAGAGAATTAGTTAAGCCTGCAGAATAAGAGTGATCTCTAAGACATGACCCTAAATACGAACGAAAAAGAGAGCGAAAAGACCTAACCCTAGCAAGATCTGAATGGACTGAAGAGAGTGGAGTTTGCTTGAAGAATAGAGAAAATGGTGGAGGAGAGGCACCTCTCAATCTCAGGGGTTGTTGCTGTTGGTTTTTTTTTTTTCCTTTTTCTTTTCAAATTGTGGTTGCACTGTGATTTTCATAACAAAAAATATTACATAACTTTATTTGAAGGAAGTAAAGTTATATTTAAGCAGCACACCCGACTCTCGAGGGAACCGCTAGTCGTTAACTGCTTAGGTGGCGTTTTCTTTTTAGAAAGGATATCCGGATAGTGTAAGACATATATGACTAATGCGTAAATTTTAAACTGTTAAATAAGTTCGGTGGTGTTTAGGATTGAGTCAGATCGGTTGGTTATCGATCAATTATCGGCTTGACTATGGTGAGTGGATTGTTGGTTGAAAACAATTTTTTTCGAGCCAATAATGGGTCGGTTGTTACTTTTTAAAAATCATTTTTAACATCTGGTAATGATCAATAATGGGCTAGTAATGGCCGATAATTGCAAAATATTTTGGGTTTTTGACCCAATTTCCATTAATAGTCGATTGATCAATAATATCGGTCAATCGACAATAAGATATTTTGAAAACCAACATCAAATCCAACTATTATGAGTTGGATAAGATTATCGGCCTGACTATAATGGATCGGGTGTCAGACCGATAATCTCTGGCCAATAATGAGTCAATTGGCCGATAAAGACCGATAAAACCGACTCAATCCTAACCCATCATAAATAGTCAATTACATGATGTCTACAATCATCCACTCACAATTTTTATTTTTTTAGATCACAAATGCCCTCCTCTCTATTATGGATCATTTTAACAGACCCAAACTCTCTCTCTCTCTCACTCTCATTGTTGAATCAATGATATCTCTCCTCTTTCTCAAACTCTCTCTCCCCATCATCTTTGTTGTATCCACACAAAATGAGCAGCTTTCATTTTTTTTTAACAAGAAGATCCATGAGAAAAAGCAAGGAAACCACTAGGGGCGGAGCCAGGATATGATGTTAGGGGGCTACTACTAAAATAATATCCCAGTGATCCATACATAAAGTTAGGTGGGGTCCGAGGCAACGCCCTAAGATTTTTGTAGGCTATTTACACCTCCTTACATTTATACTACCAATGATATATCACTCTCATGTCTGAGATTAACACAGATTCTAATCTTGATATTAATAGGTTGATATGTTCGTCGGCCAGTTCAATATGAACAATAAAACACACTGCTATATGAGTTAAAAAAAATGTTAACTAACACTTACAAATCATATGCTTCATTTGATATCCCATTTAGCGAATTCAAACTCAAAAATTACAATGAGTGGAATCATTCATAGTTAGTTAAAGCCATAGTAGGCCTACTAAACACAAAAAGTTTATGAGCCAATGAGTTGCGAAGTGGGCCATGAATCTATATGTTTTTGTTAATATTTAAGTGCATATCATTTTTTCGAAAAGGCTGCATTAAGCTCCCTTCCCTCCGCCCCAAGAAAGCACAAAAACAAGGTTCGATTTCGATTTTTCTGGGTTTTTCTCCATTCTTATTCGAATCTTACGTTTTTTCTTTATTTTTTTCATTCTTCGAATCTTATGTTATTCTGATTTTTTTTCTCAAATGAATCCAGATGATCTACTTGTTCATGTGTTTTCTGAGGCAGAAGATGAAGAAGAAAAGATGAGAAATTTAGATCTACTTGCTCATGTGTTTTTTGAGGCGAAAGATGAAGAAGAAAAGATGAGGACGATTTTGAAGACGTAGAAGGAGGTGGAGGAAGGGAGTTAGGTTGGATCATGCACACTATTTTTGGGTTTGACACTTTATTCTCTAGGTTTAATGTGCAATTTTTGTGTTTGTGACACTGTTTTAGATGTTTAAATACACTGTTGTGCGTGTCTAATACACTTGTATTGAGTGTTTAATGCATGTTTTGGGTTTATCACACTGTTTTGTTTTTTTTTTGCATGAGAGCCCAAACTTTTTTTTTAGTTAATCTAGTTTTTTGTTGTTGATTGGTTAATATAGAAGGCAATTGTTTATGTAATAAAATAAAATATATTTTAAATTAAATATCTAATACTTATCAACTAATTCTATTCAAGTATCAATCAATCCCCAACATAAATGGAATTAGTCTAATAAACTTAAACTGTGCACTAGTCACAGGCGACGTTGAGAGAGAGTAATTATGAAAAATTACTAGATTGAGATAGGTAGTTTTTGGCTTTGAACCTTCTCTAGCGAGACCTATCAAATTCACTTAGCTAACCAGTGAATATGATGTCTTGAACTGTTCAATCTTTTATGTGAACTAAGACAATAAGAATCACACAGTTTCCTTTTGACCAATTTCTAGCTCTCATGGATGAGTTCATTTTGGCCTCAAACGTCCCAATTTTTTTAGAGTACTCTAGAAAATTTAGCCTTTTTCAATTCTCATAAAAGTGGCCCCGTTTCATTCTCACATAGGTGATCTTATAAAAAGTATCTTGTAATACCCAACTTGAGTTTTTTCATGCTATAAGAATCATTAAAAACTTAGTTTAACCTAAATCTCATGGCAGACAACGCTATTTCATCATATGAATGGGCAAAGGGTATTTTTAACTTCTTAGCGCTATACTAATTCATCGGTTATCCCTTTGAAACTAGATCTTGGGAACTCCAATCAACTAGATTGTGTTTCCATCAAGGTAAGGCTTTTTATAAATGGATCTGCAATGTTATTCTTTGACTTTAGTAAATAGAGATAACCCACTAGATAACAATTGGCTCATGGTTTTTTTATCTTTGATTAATGTATCGAGCCTTTCTGTTGTACATAGCACTCAATGCCATACCAATTGTAGATTGGCTATCACAATGTATACATATTGCTTGCACAAGTTTTAGCCAACATAAACTATCATTTAAGAAATTTTGATGTCACTTTGGCTACTTTGGTTAGACACCCTCACATTTTCATGTATTTATAGGATGGTCTTCTTCTTTGCCATAAATCATATGGTGTTTTATTGAATTTCTTGTTGTGTATTTTATCTAAAATATAGTTCATTGATAAAATCCTCTCCCCCACAATTCTGAATTTATAACATTTTATATTAACATGACTCAAAGTAGAAGATATAAGCAAATAAAATAAGTTGCTTTTAAGATTGTTAGCATCAGTACACCATTAAACTTGTATTTGTGATAAGAAAATAGATGACCCAGTAATGTTCATATAGATAATTGCATCGAGATTAAACAAACCAAAATAGAAGAAAGACCAATCTTATGAAAATCAATCGGTTCGAGGTTTATACTCCTGACCTTAAAACAATTTATTGCCTGTGTATTATGTGCTCACAACACTTGCAATATTACCTCATAGGTCTGTTAGCAAAAACACATCCTGGAATTTATTTCTCATTATCAGTTGCTTTTCCTAACATAAAAGCAGCAGCAATTTATGAGATCAATTCATGTTTTTGACTCACTCAAGCTAGACACTACACTCAATCAAACACACACCAGCATATATGCATGTATATTTCAAGATTAAGAGCTGAACATACCATTTTGGGAAGAAATGGAAGATGAACCGGCAGCTGTAGATGAGGGTATCATAGCCATTTTTGCTCCTTACCTTCAAGTATCAAAGCTGAAAAACATAGAGCAAAACCAGCAGTCTTCTCTTCCAAACAAACACAAGAATAGTTACTAATTTTTTGCAACCAAAGAACAAGACATGAAGAACAAGAAGATGTTGAAACTTTCGTAAGAAGATACTTCACTTTTCCAAGATATATTTTTTTCCCATATATACCAACACATGCCAAATTGGTACTTATACCATACTTTTAAAGTGAAGGCCCAATGCTTACTTGTACTGGGCTTGAGCATGAAACCCCAATAGCATTGTTTTTGGCTACCCATAACATTAGTCACTAAGATTAGCTCATTTCCATAATCTAGAATAATTTGAGCCTAATCACTTCTTTATACATCATAGATTGACTAATTAAATGAGCAATACCTAGATTAACTAGATCACATTAGTCCATTTGATAATTTAATCCAACAAGGTCTCCCCAATTGGCACACCCGCAGTAGCACAATTCATAGGCGTACGACCAAACAAGAAAAGATGAGACTCTCTTTCTCAAAAGAATAGAGTGTACGCACAAAACATAAAATCCTTTTGAAACTGACTTCTCAAGAGCATATCTTATTATGAAGTAAAACAACAGCTTTTATAAAATAAAATAAAATTGTCTCCCCACTAATTGTGGGATTTTATTTTACTTTTTCTTAAAAAAAGATGAGGTGGGAGTGAGTGTCAGTTATCTTAATTGACTCTCATTAAGTAAAAGGTATTTTAAATTAAATAACTCATACTTATTTCACTAATTGCGTTCTAATACCCAACGACCTAAGCAATATTTTACCTATGATTTTTCTTATGTAATTAACTAATAATGTAAACATGTTATCTTTTTCCTCAAATTTGGATTTAAGTAGAAAATTTCAAGAATTTTCTCTATAGTTTGTTCTGTTTTGTAGTTTGTTAATTTTAAGGTGCACCTAGTTCTTCAAGGTCAGTCCTGTTTGTCTAAAGTCCTAAGTTGAAGTCTTCCTCTTAAAGATCAGGCATAGGCCTTAAGACTTACTTATATGATATTTATTTATTGTTTGGATAGGCTCTTAAGTCATGATTTGGCTATTTTGACATCTATGCTTCGAATGTTGGTGTTACAGTAGGCAAAGTGTTGGAGGATCATGGATTTGACCATGAATTTAATAAAGATTCAATTATGGATGAATTGGATTTAGAACATGAATTGGATTTAGAACATGAATATTTTGAGTTTCATGTGTATTCACTTGTTCAAAGTCAAGCAAAGAGTGAATGAAATGTTTCTACAAAGTAAGTCATTTGAGCATGACCAAGTATAAGGGAAAATGAATGTCCCACATTGGAAAAATTAAGAGGACAAACTCTTGTTTGTAAGGGTGAGTGTTGGACATAGACCATGGGCCCAAGGGCACCCAAGATTTTGTAGGAAGGAGCGAATGCACTTTATGCTAAATAATAACACGCGCTCGCGCTCCCTACCGCAGCTGTCCAGTCGGCCGGTCCGATTCCGCTTGTGTGTGTGTGTGGTGCGCTTGTTCACCGGTGTATTTCTTTTGGGCCACAGTCCGATGGGCTTTAAGCCCAATGCTATGTTCTTGTTTCCTGTTGGTTCATGATTCACGGGCTACCTGTGAGCGCAGTCCGAAATCTAGAAATTTTTTGGGATAATATTTGTGATTAGCTAAAGATGAAGTCGGTTTTGGATTAATTTTATCTTGGTTGGCTAAGAGATATAATTTGTGATTAATTATCTGATAAGATAATGTCATATTAAGATTATTTTCCAATTCGATTTTGGCTCAATCTTCTCTCCCCCTCATACACTATAAATAGGGCCCTTTAGTTCATGTAAAAGGCACATAAATCATATATTCACGTACACTTATAGTTGAGAGCTGCCATCATTGTTTCCGTTCTTTGCTCGGAGTGCTGCTTCTATTTCCTGTAGGTGCTGGCATTCTATCCTGGGAGACTGTTGTCAATCTTTCCCGAAGCCACGTGTGAGAGGCGATTAAGTCTTAAGGACATAGAGTTTACTTTGGGCTTAGTATTTCTATTTCTTGCTTTTTGTCTCCTTCGTTGGTTTGGTAATGTATTTCCATGTTCTTCTATGGTAATAATATTCTAGTTGCTTTTTATTTCATTGATGTGAGTTTGATCCATAAACAAATTCTTTCATATTCAACATTCTTAGGACTTAATTGTTTGTTTATGGTTCGGTTTTAAATTTGTTACTAACTTGTGTTGGGTTGTTTTGTAGCTATCAATATGACTAACATGGTTAACGATGTGCCTGCCAATGTGACTGAGGGGAACACCACTACTATTGTGCCAGCAACAAACTCCACTGGAGTGAACAATGGGAATGCAAGCAGTGGCATTCTACAACTCACTGTTATTGTTCCAACAGCATATCATAGAAATCCTCATGGTGGAAAGCCTAAGAAGTTTAGTGGGGCAGATTTCAAGAGGTGGCAGTAGAAGATGCATTTCTACCTTACCAATTTGACTCTGGCAAAGTTCCTCAAGTATGATGCACCAAATTTGGTTGAGGCAGATATCCGTGCTCAAAACGTTGCTACTGTGGATGCATGAAAGCACTCAGGCACTCAGATTACCTATGCCGAAACACCATTCTCAATGGTCTATCCAATAATCTGTACAGTGTATTTCCTACTTCTAAGACATTATGGGCAGCCTTAGAGAAGAAGTATAAAATAGAAGATGTTGGCTTGAAGAAATTTGTGGTAGGACATTTTTTGGAATATCAAATGGTGGTGTAACGCCCCGTCCCCCGAAACCCTACTTACCGGGCTTGTAGTCCAGAACGCTACTTATTTTTCAATATAATCTCACCATTATATTCACACAGATCCACTGCAAGAAACAATTCCACCAAGTTAATACTGACCTAACCTGAATTTAAGGCGTCATCTTATATATTTTAAATAAGCTATAACCTCCAATTAATATCCTCTAAGAATATTACCGTAAATCCTACACTTCTCGTCCGGGTTTTCCCAATCTACATTTATTACTATACATCAAAGCTATTAATTATAAGTGCATAAATAAATGAAAAGCTTAATTGATTAATCTTCTGTGAAAACTAACTGCCGTCACATGAGCATCTTCTTCATGGATCTACGGCGACGCCATCAGCTCCTAGCTCAGCATAATCATCTAAAAATTCAATACCTGCATCACGGAACATAGTGAGCCAAGGCTCAGCAAGTAATACTTATGCATGAATGCACATGAACCTCATCATTAGTAAAACAGTTAGCCATTTAAATCTTTTTTTCCAGTACTCGGGCCCTTAACCTAGGTAAACTGCTACAGAGCAACCGGTCGGGATTTTTCCTCTTTTGTATCTCAAAGATACCCTTTCAATAATAACCTCAACCTTAACCTTTCCATACACCCTCCCTGTAGCAGCAATACCTGGTTCGTAAAAACACCTTTTTCCTCAAATCGAACTTTTCCTTTTGATGTAATGCAATGCATCGTGCTTATGAACAATATTTAATGCATCAGTAAATCATACGTAACACCTCACTTTCAAGAACATCAAACCGTCGTCATATCAGTTCCATTACCATATTCAGTCCAAACATATAACAGTACACATTGCATCCTACAGAGCAATACAACAACAGTTATGTCGTTCAATCACGGTAACCAAACATCACATTCAATACACTTATAATATAAATCATCATTCATATCACAATTCTCATATAACTCGTCATAGAATTCCTATCAAATACATATCAATAATCAAACAATTACACATACAATAACACATATAGTCCACAGATCACATAGTTCCGTAATACAGTTGTGTATTACTTACCGCGATGTGCTCCCGTAATTCCCGATAATTTAATTATAAAGATGAGCTCTTCAACGTATTTTTCCCTAGATCAACGTAATTTCGATTTAAAAATTTATCATGAAACCCAAAATAATAAACAACAATTAAAATTTATCTATAAAGCTTTTCCCTAATTATTTGGAGTCAACCTTGAGTGGCCTAGGTCAATTGGGCTATTAAAAGTCTGTCCAAACACCATTGGGCTTGAGCAGTCAGCCCATGATCACCGGGTCAGTTTGACCCGGTCATCATCTTCTTCTTCCAGGCGCGGGTCTAACAGACCCGCCGGTTTCCACAATCGGGTCCCCGCCGTGGGAGGCGAGGTGACCTCCACCGCTAGTACCAACGGAAAGAGAACGACGAGAGGGATGTTCCTCCGGTCTCCGTTACCTGCTCGGTGGCCGTATTCCGGTGATTGTCCGGTGTTAAAGGTTCACGGCCGACTCTCCTTCCTCCTTCGTGCACGGCTAGACTGACCTCCGTTTCGTACGAAATCGGTGTCGGTGAACTCCTGGTGACGTGCTCGTCCTCCTCGTGGCTTCAAAACTGACAACCGTCACCTTCATCGGAAAATCGATTTCCGTCACTCTCGTCGCCGTCGCCTCTGTTTTCTAGGGTTCCCCTCGGGATCCGTGCCCCTAATTTCTATTATTATATACACATATATTTCTAATCCTCTAATTATTCAATTACTATTTTGCCCCTAACTTATTGCTTAAATTAACAATCTCACCATTAGTTTCTCTAATAAACCTTTTAGTTCCAACATTTACATTAATTCCGTTTCCAGCCATTCTTGCGCCCTTAAATTTATTTCTTATTAAGAATTCATGAATAATATTTCAATTTTATTTAAAATATATTATTACACACACTAAAAATAATATTAAATACCTCATACGTCACTTTACCCTATCGCATAAGGTATCCAACGACTCGGGTTATTACAGGTGGACTCAAAAAAGGTAGTGACCCAAGCCGAGGAACTAGAGATCATCATCAATGAGATCCTTACTGAGGGAATGGTCATGAGTGAATCATTCGAAGTGGCTGCGGTCATTGAGAAGCTTCCTCCTTCTTGGAAAGACTTCAATAGCTATCTAAAACACAAGCGAAAGGAAATGAATCTTGATGATTTGATTATGACGTTGAGGATTGAGGAAGACAATCACAACAATGATAAAAAGGGTTGCAAAACTCATGAGACGAAGGCTAACTTAGTGGGGACACACAAGCCCTCTGATAAAAAGAGGAAGTTTGGTGAAAATAACAAGACGAACCCTAAGAGGTTCAAAGGCCAGTGTTTTGTGTGCGACAAAGAGAGGCATCAAGCTAAAGATTTTCGCTCAAGAAAAGGTCAAAAGAATGACCAGAAAAAGAAGGCACATGCACACTTGACTGAAATGGAAAAGGATTTGGATGTTATGAACCTTTGTGCAATAATTTCTGAATGCAACTTGACTGGAAATCCCAGAGAATGGTGGGTGGATACTGGAAGCACTCACCATGTGTGTGCTAGCAAGGAGTTCTTCTCCACATACCGACCCATTATGAATGAAAATTTATACATGGGAAATGCTGCTACTACCAAAGTAGATGAAGTTGGAAATTTGGTGCTAAAAAAACCTCTAGAAAAGAGCTAACTTTTCTCGACGTGTTACACGTGCCTGAAATTCGTAAGAATTTAGTGTCAGGGTCACTCCTTAGCAAGAAAGGTTTCAAGTTTGTTTTTGAATCTAAGAAGTTTATTCTCACTAAGTATGGGATATATGTGGGGAAAGGGTTTTTGGCTGATGACATCTTTAAACTCAATGTAACCACTGTTGATCGTTCTAATAAAATTGCTTCTTCCACTTACTTGCTTGAGTCTTGTAATCTATGACCTGGCATGTTAGGACATGTTAATTATGAAACTTTACATCGATTAATTAACATGAACCTAATACCCAAATTTGGCTTAGATATGAATAAAAAATGTGAAACATGTGTAGAAACTAAATTGGCAAAGGCACCATTTCACTCAATCGAAAGAAAAAGTGAACTTTTTGAGTTAATTCACATATATATTTGCGATTTAAAATTTGTGCAAATAAAAGGTGGTAAAAAATATTTTATTACATTGATTGATGATAACTCAAGGTATTGTTATGTGTACTTGCTAAGAAGCAAAGACGAAGCTATAGAAGCTTTTAAGCAATGTAAAGTCAAGGTTGAGAACCAACTTAGCAAGAAAATCAAAATGCTAAGAAGTAATAGAGGTGGTGAATACCAGTCACCATTTGAATCACTTTATGTCGAACATGACATCATTCATGAAACCACAACTCCTTACACTTCCCAACAAAACGGGATCACTGAACGAAAACATAGAACGTTAAAGGAATTGATGAATGCCATGTTAATAAGTTTTGGATTACCCGAGAATATGTGGGGGGAAGCTTTGCTTTCTGCCAATTACGTTCTGAATAAAATACCTCCCAAGAAGATGGACAAAACTCCATATGAATTATGGAAAGGACGAGTGCCTTCCTTTAAATTCTTAAAGGTGTGGGGGTGTCTGGCAAATGTTGCAATCCCTAATCCAAAAAAAGGTTAAAATAGGACCTAAAACGGTCGACTGCATATTTATTGGATATTTCACAACAGTAGTGCACATCGCTTCCTAGTTTGTAGATCAGAAAATTTTGATGTACTCAAAAATACGATTATTGATTCTAGGAATGCTTCATTCTTTAAAAACATGTTTCCTCATAAGAGTACACTTGAAATGAGTACTCTTAAAAGAATTTATAAAGATGTAATTCAAAATGAGGAAGAAAGGATTGGAACTTCAAATCAAAATTTTAAAGAACGAAGACGAAGTAAAAGAGCGAGAACTTCTACTTCTTTTGGTTCGAAATTTATGTCATATTTGATAGAGAAGAAACCTCAAAGCTTCAAGAAAGCAATGTCTACGCCTAAAGCCCCTCTTTGGAAGGAGGCAATAGACAGTGAAATTGAATCCATCATTCAAAATCATATGTGGGAACTAGTGAATTTATCTCCTGAAAGTAATCCATTGGATTCTAAGTGGGTCTTTAAAAAAAAATATGAAGGCTGATGGATCAATTGATAAATACAAAGCACGACTTGTTGTCAAAGGTTTTAAGCAAACAGAGGGAGTGGATTACTTCTCACTTATTATCCTGTTTCGAGAATAACGTCTATAAGGTTTCTAATTGCCTTTGCGGCATTATGAAATCTCGAGATTCATCAAATGGATGTAAAGACAACATTTTTGAATAGGGATTTAGACGAAGAAATCTATATGGAACAACCAGAAGGGTTTGTGGTTCCAGGAAAATAAAAAAAGGTGTGCAAACTTGTAAAGTCTCTTTATGGGCTAAAACAAGCACCAAAACAGTGGCACGAGAAATTTGACCAAGTAATGTTGTCAAATAACTTTCACATTAATGAATGTGATAAGTGTGTGTATGTCAAAAGCACATCATCAGATTATATAATTATTTACTTATATGTGAAAGATATGATTATCATTGGTAGTGATAATAATATTGTCAAAGCCACTAAGAAAATGTTGGCTAGAAAATTTGACATGAAAGACTTAGACCTTGTAGATGTCATACTTGGAATTAAGATTACCAAGACTGTGAATGGTTACATATTATCTCAGTCACATTATATCGAGTGCTCAATAAATTTGAGAAAGATAACAATACCATAGCAAGAACGCTTTTTGATGTGAATCTTCATCTTAAAAAGAATGAAGGTCCTAGTGTGTCTCAATTGGAGTACTCTCGAATCATTGGTAGCTCAATGTACTCAATGAATTGTACTCGTCTTGATATTGCTTACTCAGTCAGTAAGTTAAGTAGATACACTAGTAATCCTGGAAATGATCACTGGAAAGCAATAGCAAGAGTCCTAAATTATCTTAGGTACACAGCTAAGTATGGAATGCATTAAACAAGCTATCTAGCTGTAATTGAAGGTTACAGTGATGGGAATTGGATTTCAGACTCGGAATATGCTAAATTTACTAGTGGATACGTCTTCATACTTGGTGGCGCAACCATATCGTGGAAATCCTTTAAACAAACATGTATAGCTAGATCTACTATGGAATCGGAGTTCATAGTTCTACATCGAGTTGGAGAAGAAGCCGAATGACTACGCAATTTTTTGGAGGATATTCCTTTGTGGCCAAAACTCGTGTCGACTATTTGCATACATTGAGATAGTCAGTCTGCAATCGAAAGGGCATAAAATCAAATTTATAATGGTAAGTCTCGACACATATCTCGTAGACATAAGACTGTTAGACAACTTTTGTCTAATGAGATCATATCCACTAATTATGTGAAATCAAATGAAAACATCGCTGACCCATTAACAAAAGGCTTGACTAGAGATCAAGTGCATAATTTATTGAAGGGAATGGGTTTAAAGTCCATAAACTAAAGTTCTATCACACTGGCAACCCAACATAGCTTATTGGAGATCCCAAGATCTATGTTCAATGGGACAACCGAATTGTGGGGGAATTTAAAGAAATCACTAAGGAATTTACTCCTAACTCTTTCCTATGATGAGATAGTGATATCTGCCATGTGCTCAGGATGATCTCTTATTTTAATGATTCTTGTACGTTGAAAATCCAACTGAAGTAAGACGTAATACTTTTAACAAGAAATCACCTATATGAGTGTGAAGGAACCACTTCTATGAGAGTAATATGACTAATCTCTCTGGAGTACTCATGAATTACCGTGTGTGTCCAGGGCTAAAATGGATAGAATGTAAAAAAAAGAATCAATGATAGTGGAAAAGAAATTGTGTTGGTATCAATGTCATGGTTTATGCTAAAGATGAACAATTCAAGATATCGTGTTCACTGGTTGGCAATTAAACCCAATGATACTTTACTAGGGAAGGTTCAAATTCAAAACTATCTATCCCGATGCAACTATTTTCTGAAGCTCTCTCTCGGTTGTTTTTGCATAACATTTCAGCATTTCATTCATGTGGGGGATTGTTGGAGAATCATGGCTTTGACCATGAATTTAATAAAGATTCAATTTATGGATGAATTGGATTTAGAACATGAATACGTTGAGTTTCATGTGAAGAATAATCATGTGTATTCACTTGTACAAAGTCAAACAAAGAGTGAATGAAATGTTGCTACAAAGTAAGTCATTTGAGCATGACCAAGTATAAGGGAAAATGAATGTTCCACATTGAAAAATTAAGAGGATAAACTCTTATTTATAAGGGTGAGTGTTGGACATAGACCTTGGGTTCAAGGACACCCAAGATTTTGTGGGAAGGAGGGAATGCACTTTATGCTAAATAATAACGCACGAGCGCTCGCTGCCGCCTCCATTCGGCAGGCCGATCTGGTTTCGCTCGTGTGTGTATGTGTGTGGTGGGCCTGTTCAATGATGTATTTCTTTTGGGCCACAGTCCGATGGGGTTGAAGCCTCATGTTATGTTCTTGTTTCCTGTTGGTCCATAAATCACGGCCTACCAGTGAGCCCAGTTCAAAATCTAGAAATTTTCTGGGATAATATCTGTGATTGGCTAAAGACGAAGTCGATTTCGGATTAATTTTATCTTGGTTGACTAACAAATATAATTTGAGATCAATTATCTGATAAGATAATATCATATTAAAATTTTCTCTAATCCAATTTTGACTCAATCTTCTCTCTCCCTCATACAATATAAATAGGGCCCTTTAGTTCATGTAAAAGGCACCATAAATTATACATTCAGGCACACATAGAGTTGAGAGTTGCCATCATCTTTTCCATTTGTTGCTCGGAGTGTTGCTTCCATTTCGTGTAAGTGCTGCCATTCTATTCGGGAGATTGTCATCAATCCTTCCCGAAGCCACGTGTGAGAGGCGATTAATCTTGAGGAGACATTGTTTACTTTGGGCTAGGCATTTCTGTTTCTTGCTTTTTGTCTCCTTCGTAGGTTTGGTAATGTATAGTAGAGTGCTTGGTATCCTAGCTTGCCTGCCAGTGAGAGTAATGCCTTCCAGTTTGTCTTTCACTCTGTCAGTCAATCATTCATCCCAGCTTTCCTTTCTTCTTGTCCCTAAACCTTAGATGAGCGACTATGCGGCTGCTTTGCCATGGGTTGATTTTAGCTGTTCTTTTGGGGAGGACAAGTAGTTTTACTTGACTTTAGTACTAAATTTGATACTTCTTAGGCTACTTGACGGTAGTTGGTCAAAGTCCATCATTGGCTGGTAGTCTTAATCGGCATCTCCTCTGGAAAGTTTGGTATGTATTTGAAATCCTAACCACAAGAGGAAGACCGGTAGAAGAAAAACTTCCTAAGGGAAAGTCCACCGGACACCTCAATCACAAGAGGGATAACGAATGGCATAATGGGCACCTCGACAAGCCGGTTATCTAAAGTTCGTGGAAACTGGTCAATAAACCATTTTTTTTAGCCTTGTCAGATAAGTCGACATTTTTGTTTCTTGCTTTCTGTCTCCTTCGTTGGTTTGGTAATGTATTTTCATGTTCTTCTATGATAATAATATTCTAGTTGCTTTTTATTTCATTAATGTGAGTTTGATCCATAAACAAATTCTTTCATTTTCAACACAAAGTTCCTCCATGATTCTCCCAGTTAGTGTATAACTCTGTAAATTCATGGCAAAGCAAGTGATCTTTGACCTCTATAGGATCACATCAAAAGGAATTTTGACACTTGACGCAAGGACACATAATATATCCATCACTGTCGCTACCATTCATCAAAGAAAATTCAAGAAAATCCTTTATCCCTTTCAAATATTCTAGAATTGTTTTATTCTTTGTAATCCAACTCTTATCCATTTTCAAACAAATTACCTATACCATGAAATGTAATTGACTCAACCATGAGTTCAGTAAGAAAAACATACGTGCAATCAATAATGGGACTAGACAGATTCATTCATGAAATAAATACTAGCTAGGGATATGATTTGTTATATGGCAAAATTATGGTTGTTCTATACTAACTAGACGGTTGCTAGAAATCATCAATGTCATTAACCTCATTGCAAAAATAATTTCCTAATCTTATTAGTAGATGTTGTCAATGTTTATCTACATTCCACATAAACATCCAGTAAACATAATGAAAGACTCAGATTAGCCACTAACTTGTATGAGATTCTTGATGACTTTGAATCATTGCCAAGATCAGAGATGGCCTCTTCATGCTTCTTGATCAATGGTGAGTACAAATCCAAGAATAGAAGACAAAACATATTCTATATGTAACGACCCTGTCCGCTGACCCCTGGTACACAGCCCAGTAACAGACACAGTGTCGGGCCCATGGGCCACTACCCCCAACCCATCTCTCCTCTCAAGGAGTAGGTTGTTGCCAAGGGTTCTCAAACCCTTGACCTTCCAATCACCATACAAGGTGATCACCAGCTAACTTTTGTTGGAAATAGATTTGCTTGTTGATTTCGAATATGTAAATTTTTTGAAATTTAACATATATTTTGAGAGTTAAATCATTTTGAAATTATGTTTCACAAAAAATGAAAGCAAGAGAGAGTGTTTTTCATGCGACATAAAATTTCTTAGAATTAGCAATTCTTTTAAAATTCACATGCATTTTATTTCTTTAAAAAAAATAAACAAAAAAATATGGTTAGTTATAATACATTTATGGTCGATCGGGTTATGTGGGAGCTGGAGTGAGTTACCTAAACTGACTCCCATTAAATAAAAGATATTTTAAATTAAATATCTAATACTTATTAACTAATTCTATTCAAATATCCATCAATCCCCAACATAAATGGAATTAGTCTAATAAACCTAAACTGTGGACTAGGCACAGGCGACGTTGAGAGAGAGTAACTATCAAAAATTACTAGATTGAGATAGGTAGCTTTTGGTTTTGAACCTTCCCTAGTGAGACCTATCAAATTCACTTAGCTAACCAGTGAATATGATGTCTTGAACTGTTTAGTCTTTTATGTGAACTGAGACAATAGGAATCACACAATTTTTTTTTGACCAATTTCTAGCTCTCATGGATGAGTTCATTTTGGCCTCAAACGTCCCGATTTTTTAGAGTGCTCTAGAAAATTTGGCGTTTTTCAATTCTCATAAAAGTGGCCCCGTTTCACACTCACATAGGTGATCTTATAAAAAGTATCCTGCAATACCCAACTTGAGTTTTTTCAAGCTATAAGAATCATTAAAAACTTAGTTTAACCTAAATCTCATGGCAGGCAACGCTATTTCATCATATGAATGGGCAAAGGGTATTTTTAACTTCTTAGTGCTATACTAATTCATCGGTTATCCCTTTGAAACTAGATCTTGGGAACTCCAGTCTACTAGGTTGTGTTTCCATCATTGTAAAGCTTTTTATAAATGGATTTGCAATGTTATTCTTTGACTGTAGTCAATAGAGATAACCCACTAGATAACAATTGGCTCATGGTTTTTATCTTCAATTAATGTATCGTGCCTTTCTGTTGTACATGGCACTCAATGCCATACCAATTATAGATTGGCTATCGCAATTTATAAATATTGCTTGCACAAGTTTTAGCCAACATAAAATATCATTTAAGAAATTTTGATGTCACTTTGGCTACTTTGGTTAGACACCCTCACATTTTCATGTATTTATAGGATGGTCTTCTTCTTTGCCATAAATCATATGGTGTTTTATTGAATTTCTTGTTGGTTATTTTATCTAGAATATAGCTCATTGATAAAATCCTCTCCCCCACAATTTTGAATTTATAACATTCTATATTAACATGGCTCAAAGTAGAAGATATAAGCAAATAAAATAAGTTGTTTTTAAGATTGTTAGCATCAGTACACCATTAAACTTGTATTTGTGATATAGGAAAATAGATGACCCAGTAATGTTCATATAGATAATTGCATCGAGATTAAACAAACCAAAATAGAAGGAACAATCTTATGAAAACCAATCAGTTCAAGGTTTATACTCCTTACCTTAAAACAATTTATTGCCTGTGTATTATGTGCTCACAACACTTGCAATATTACCTCATAGGTCTCCCCAATTGACACACCCATAGTAGCACATTCCATAGGCGTAAGATGAAACAAAAAAAGATGAGACTCTTTCTCTCAAAAGAATAGAGCATACACAGGAAACATAAAATTCTTTTGAAACAGACTTCTCAAGAGCATATCTTATTATGAAGTAAAACAACAGCTTTTATAAAATAAAATAAAATTGTGTCCACACTAATCGTGAGGTGTTATTTTAATTTTAAAATAAAAAAAATGAGGTGGGAGTGAGATTTTGAATTTTTAAAAAACAAACAAAATGATATGGCCAGTTACAATGTATTTGTAGTTGATCAGGTTATCAGGAAGTGGGTGTCAATTATCTAAATTGACTCCCATTAAGTAAAAGGTATTCTAAATTAAATATCTCATACTTATTTCACTAATTGCATTTTAATACCCAACAAACTAACCAATATTTTACCTAATGATTTTTCTTATGTAATTAACTAATGATGTAATGATGTAATTACTGATTTGTTTTCTCAAATTTGGATTTAAATAGAAAATTTCAAGATTCTTCTCTACAGTTTGATATGCTTTGCAGTTTGTTAATTTTAAGGTGCATTGATTTGTTTTCTCAAATTTGGATTTAAATAGAAAATTTCAAGATTCTTCTCTACAGTTTGATCTGCTTTGTAGTTTGTTAATTTTAAGGTGCACCTGGTTCTTCACGGTCGGTCCTATTTGTCTAAAGTCCTAAGTTGAAGTCTTCCTCTTAAAGATCAGGCATGGGCCTTAAGACTTACTGAAATGATATTCATTTATTGTTTGGGCTTGGTTCCCTGTTTTTATTAGCCTTTAAGATATATCATCCATCATTGGGTCTTGATTATTGCTTTTATCAAAATTCAAAATAGTAGTCTTAAACATCTCATGGCTAAAGGTTCCATGCCATCTCACTTTTATGTGGAATTGATGACTAAGATCGCTTCAGGATATATTGATTTTGTTGTTCTTTGACTGGTGGTAATGGATAGGCTCTCAAGTCATGATTTGGCTATTTTGGCATCTATGCTTCCAATGTTGGTGTTACAGTAGGCAAAGTTCCTCCATGATTCTCCCAGTTAGTGTATAACTTCATAAATCCATGGAAAAGCAAGTGATCTTTGACCTCTATAGGATCACATCAAATGAAATTTTGACACTTGACGCAAGGACACATACTATATCCATCACTGTCGCTACCGTTTATCAAAGGTAATTCAAGAAAATCCTTTATCCCTTTCAAATATTCTAGACTTGCTTTATTCTTTGTAATCCAACTCTTATCCATATTCAAACAAATTACCTATACCATGAAATGTAATCGACTTAACCATGAGTTCAGTAAGAAAAACACACGTGCAATCAATAATGGGACTAGACAGATTCATTCATGAAATATATACTAGCTAGGGATATGATTTGTTCTATAGCAAAATTATGGTTGCTCTATACTAACTAGATGGTTGCTACAAATCATCAATGTAATTAGCCTCATTGCAAAAATAATTTCCTAATCTTATTAGTAGATGTTGTCAATGTTTATCTACATTCCACATAAACATCCAGTAAACATAATGAAAGACTCAGATTAGCCACTAACCTGTAAGAGATTCTTGATGACTTTGAATCATTGCCAAGATTCGAGATGACCTCTTCAAGCTTCTTGATCAATGGTGAGTACAAATCAGGAATAGAAGACAATAAACATATTTTATGAGTTTTCGAAACCCCAATTTGAAGGACTGGAATAATAATTTGAAGGAAATTAAAAGGGGAAGAACATTAGATTGAAGGATAGAACACTCGCTCAGTTTGATGAAACCTCTCAAACCAGATTACCTCACCACCTTAGCATGGGCCTACTGTTCATCTGGGCTCTTTATTTCTGTAAAGCTATTCTTTATTCTTGGTTGTATATAGTCTTAAATGAGAGTGTTTCGTTGTAACTTTTTCTCTTACTATTAATAGAAAAGGGTTTTCTCCCAATATCTCCGGTTCGTGTCGATCCATCTCTGTGTGAGAATCTTGGTGTTTTCATGGTATCGAAGCCAGGTTCCGAGCGTCGCCGTTCGTGATTTTTTTTCTCTGTTTCCTTCTCAGCTTGTTGACTTGCATCGTTGAATCTTTTCTCATGGCAGAAATTGATGACGTTAATACCCAAATCCAATCTGAACAGTGTTATCACTGTAACTCCAGGAAGTACTCTTAATCCCATCGATGATCCTTTGAATCTAACCACAGCCGATTATGTTGTTGGCAAGCTCATCATGATTCCTCTCACGGGTGAGGATACATACCATGTATGGAGCCGTGCTATTCTAACTGCTCTAGATGGTCGAAACAAACAAAGGTTTGTTGATGGTTCCATTGCTGAAGTTCTTCCTACTGACTCACGTTATGCTTCTTGGCGCCGGTGCAACAGTTTGGTTATTACCTGGTTACACAACTGTGTTTGTGCTAAAATTGCTAATAGCTTATCAGGATTTGTCACTGCTCGCGAGATGTGGTTAGATTTGAAGACCCTGATATGCAGCGTCTAATGATACTCGTGTTTATGAACTTCGGCAATCCATGGGTGAGACCAAGCAAGGGGCTTTGTCGGTGACTGAATATTATACTAAGCAGAAAGGGTACTGGGACGAGTTTGTGTTTTATAATGTCATTCCTACTTGCAGTTGTGGTGCTCGGTCAGCTTTGCAAAATTATCAGGAAAAGGATAGGACAATGGTTTTTTTGATGGGTCTCAATGACTGTTATTCCACTATTCGTAACCAGATTTTATCCATTGATCCTTTACCGATTTGCACCAAAGCTCTGGCCATGGTACTTCATATCGAAAGACAATTGAGTCATGGTATTTCAGTTGCTCCGCAATCAAGTGCTATGGCAGTGGCAGTGGCAGTTAAAGCCCCCACTAATCCTGAATTCTCCAAGGGAGGGTCTACCACTCATACCAAATGGGAGACATTGTTGTGTTCATATTGTCACAAGCAAGGACATTTGATGGAGAAGTGCTATAAATTGCATGGTTTCCCTCCTGGACAACAAAGACGTGGATCTCGCTATGGTGGTCAATCTCGCAATAAGAGGGGTCATTTTGCTAATCAAGTTGATGTGCTTCCTGGTTCTGAGATGAATTCTGCCCCAATGCATATGCCTCCTGATTTGTGTAATCAGCTCATGCACTTCTTGAAGTTGAATGCTGGTTCTCCTTCTCCTTCTCCCAGTGAAAGGTCATTTTCTCTTTCTGAGTCTAGTTCAGGTAGCACACCCAATCTTTACTCTGGCTTAGCTTCGGCTTCAGCTGTTTCAGGTAATATGGTTCCCGTTCGATTTCCTTTATGTGTTGATTGGTTAATAGACAGCGGGGCCAGTGATCATATAGTGTGTTCTTTGGACTTTCTTAGTGAGGCTCGTTCCTTACCCAATTCATTTGTTTCTCTCCCCAATGGTGATAAACATCGAGTTACTCATATAGGTTCTTTAACACTCGATAAACATATCATTTTACATCAAGTTTTATGTGTTCTTACTTTTTGTTTTAATCTCATCTCGGTTAGTAAATTGACTGCTACCAATATGTATTCTCTCATTTTTACTTCCAACTCTTGTGTCTTGCAGGACTTGGCCACATCGAAGAAGATTGGAATGGGTAGCATGTCTAGAGGTATTTATTTTTATGGTTCCAATTGGGCAAACACCAACGCAGTTTTGACAGCCAATGCCATGAACAAAGGACCAATGCTCTGGCATCTTCGTTTAGGACATCCCTCAACAACTACCAGTAGTTTTCTGCTTAAACATCTTCAAGAATCTTTTGATCTTTGTCCTACTTGTCCTCTAGCCAAGATGAAACGTAAAAAATTTCATGTTAGTTTGTCTCGAACAAATGCTGTTTTTGAACTAATTCATGTCGATATTTGGGGTCCAGACTCTATTACTTCCATTGATGGTTTTAAATATTTTCTTACAATTGTCGATGATTTCAGTAGAGCCACTTGGGTTTATCTTATGCATTCTAAGGCCGACACTCGATCACACATTACACAATTTTGTTGTTATGTGGAAACTCACTTTCATACCAAAGTTAAAGTCTTACGTTCTGACAATGGAGCTGAGTTCAATATGAGAGACTTTTATGCCAATAATGGGATTGTACATCAAACTACTTGTGTCTACACACCCCAATAAAATGGGTTGGTAGAGCGCAAGCACCAGCATATTCTCAACACTGCCCATGCCTTGAAATTTTATTCTCATGTTCCTGAAATTTTTTGGAGTTATTGTATTCTCACTGCGGTTCATTTAATTAATTGTTTGCCATCTAGACAACTTGATAAACATAGTCCTTGTCAAATTTTGTTTGGCAAACCTCCCATGTATCATGATTTGCATATTTTTGGATGTTTATGTTACAATGTCGTTCATCCTCGTCCTCAATCCAAATTTCAAGCGCGGGGTAGTGCATGTGTTTTTCTTGGTTATCCGTTTGGTGTCAAAGGTTTTCGCGTTATGGATCTTGAGACACATCAGGTATTTATTTCTAGAGATGTGGATTTTCATGAGTCATTATTTCCTTTTCAAACGGTTACTACTTCAGAGTCTCCTTGTGCTATTTCTTCTGAACCTGTCCCATTATGGCTTCTTGATTCCTCTTTATCTATTGACTCACCTAGAACTTGTTCCATTGATTCTCCTCAACTTGTCACTCCTGAGAGCTCAGAACTACCCTCATCTTTTCACTCACCTACTCCACTTCAGCCCGAGGTTTCTCTCAGATGCTCAGCTCGAATTAAACATCCTCCAGCCTATCTACAAGATTTTCAGTGTAATCATGCCACTGCTTGCTCTTCTTCCAATCTTCTTCCTGCGGCCAAGACTTCTTCTACGTATCCCATAGGTAATTTTTTCAGTTACTCTAATTTTTCATCTTCTTATTCTGCTTTTTTATGTGCTATTTCTTCCCTTCATGAGCCCACTAAATTTTCTGAGGCAATCAAAGATCCAAATTGGGCAGCAGCCATGCAAGCATAATTGAAAGCTTTACATGATAATGACACTTGGAAATTGACTCCTTTACCCAAGGGACGAAAGGCCATTGGTTCCAAATGGATATACAAAATCAAATACAACCAAGATGGTTCCGTTGAAGGTCATAAAGGTCGGTTTGTGGCTCAAGGTTTCAGTCAAATGCAGGGGTTTGATTATCAGGAAACTTTCTCTCCAGTTGTGAAGATGGTGACTGTGAGAGTTTTCTTGTGCTTGGCATCCATCCATAATTGGAGTCTTCATCAACTCGATGTTCACAATGCCTTTCTCAATGGTGATCTTCACGAGGAAATATACATGCGGCCTCCTCCTGGTTATGATATTTCTCATCCTCATCTTGTTTGTCGTTTTAAAAAATCTCTCTATGGTTTGAAGCAAGCTTCGCGACAATGGCATGAGAAATTCAGCATGATCCTCATTGAGTATGGTTTTACACAATCACATGCAGATTATTCTCTATTCACTTATCGTCGAGGCAAGGATTTTGTGGCTTTGTTACTCTACGTCGATGACATGATTCTTAGGGGTTCTAGTGAGGTGCTCATCTCTTCTATCAAGAAGTACATCCAGACTCGTGTCAAAGTCAAAGATCTCGGCCATATGAGATTTTTTCTTGGTTTGGAAATAGCTCGTTCCATACGGGGCTGTCTGTCAATCAGAGAAAATATGCCTTAGACTTGTTACATGATGCTGGTTTTGTTGATGCCAAGCCTCTTCTTTCTCCTACTGAATTAAATTTTCATTATTCTCTCTCGGATGGTATGGACTTATCGGATCCTGCTGTGTATCGTCGATTAATTGGTCGATTAATTTACTTGACTTTGACGCGGCCTGATATTACTTATGCTGTCCACCATTTGAGCCAATTTCTTCAGGTTCCCACTGATCAGCATTTACAAGATGCTCATCGTGTGTTGCGATATCTGAAAGCTATTGTCGGCCAAGGTTTGTTTTTCCCCTCTCACTCTTCTTTAGCCATCCGTGCTTATTGTGATGCTGATTGGGGGGCATGCCCGGATACGCGTCACTCCATCTCTGGTTTTTGTATCATGCTGGGCGGTTCCTTGGTTTCCTGGAAGTCCAAGAAGCAGCATGTGGTTTCTCGATCCTCAGCTGAATTTGAATATCGCTCCATGGCTCATACTTGCTGTGAGTTGCTTTAGCTTACTGCCTTACTGCAGGATTTAAATGTTCGCCATATTTTTCCGATCACTTTGTTTTGTGACAGCAAGGCTGCTATTCACATCGCGAAAACCCCGGTTTTTCACGAGCGCACGAAGCACATCGAATTGGACTGTCATTTTGTGCGTGACTTGGTACAATCTGGTTTTGTTACTCTCCATCATGTCTCTTCTGCTGCCCAACTTAGTGATTTTCTCACTAAGCCTATCACTGTTTCTCAACTGCAATTTTTTTCTTCGCAAGCTGAATGTTGTTAACACATACAGTTCAGCTTGTAGGGGGTCTCAAACCAGATTACCTCACCACCTTAGCATGGGCCTACAGTTCATCTGGGCTCTTTATTTCTGTAAAGCTATTCTTTATTCTTGGTTGTATATAGTCTTAAGTGAGAGTGTTTCGTTGTAACTTTTTCTCTTACTATTAATAGAAAAGTGTTTTCTCCCAATATCTCTGGTTCGTGTTGATCCATCTTTGTGTGAGACATCACATAGGCAGACGATGCTCAACGGTGTAGTCAGAAGTGGAACGGGTGACTTGAGCTTTGGAACTGGTGAGACTAGTTTGGCAATGAGAATATGAGATAGCTGAGCTCTTGCTGCTGGTGGAGCACAAACGGCTAAGCTAGCTTTTGAAGTGGAGGGATGGGTGAACTCTTGCCAGTTTTAGAGAACAAACAGGAGACAAGGATTAGCAATGGTGGGAAGGGAACGATGTTTGTGCTCCACCAGCAGTGTTGATTAAAGGAAACGACCTCGTTTTACAACTTTCTATATCTGTCGTCATGTATGACGACAGATGTATGTATTTTACATATGATTTTTTGTGTTTTTAGAAATATAAATGGGAAAATGTGGGTGCAACTAACCCTCACCTAACAATTTTGCATCGCACAATATTGCAAGGATGGATAATCTTCTTTGATCACGAAATTTGATTTCTGGTGATTTGGTTGGACATGGAACACCTGGCATCTCTATCTATTATTTTCCCCTAAAAGATGATGATGTGGCCCTAATGCTCAAGTACACAAAATCTTCATCTGTCTCAAATTCTTGTACACTAAATGGGCTTGTGGGCTTACATATATCTTTTACGGGCTTTTGAGTTGAGATAAGCTGAAATTCGGTTGCCCAAGTAAGGCAGCCCAAATTTGTCTGGGCTTGAATCCACCGACTCTTTTGTGATCATATTCATCTTTCCAATTTCATTTTTTTCCCTCTAAAACATGTAGTGGTTGACCTCAAACTAGACTTTCCATGGATGCGTAAATCGAGCTTTCTGAATATTTTAGTGCAATTGCACGTATTTATTTCAAGAAATAATATCGTCTCACTTACTCGAACTCGTAACCTTTTTAATTAGTTAGAAAGAGTGAATATTCAAATGACGAACCAGCTAATAACTCTCTCTAAAGTCTAAACCACGAATCACTCTTACCTACCAAGTAAGCATCATTTCTCTCTCTCAATTGAATTACAAAGAAATATAGCTATTTGATCATCTCTTCCTTTCGGCTCTTATTGAGTGTCACTTGACCTAATTAATATGAAAGAACATTATATGGTTCTGATAATTTGGTCAAAATAATAAATATTTTTCTGATTCTATGCTTCATATAATATGTACTCGATATAATATGATTATGTCACATGCATGCATATAAATAGTGAGGAAATCAAAATCATGCCTATAATAATTTATAGGTGGGTGGTTTTAGAGGGGTTGGCACAATTGAGTGTAAAAGCAAACTACATATTTTGTTTGGCAATTACTTGATTCTCATGGCACACATGTCTTATCTTGGTTAGGTAATTTGATAAGGACTCAAAACATATATTATATATATATATATTTTATTCCCTAACCTTTTTTTTTATTATTAAGGCAAACTTATTGTTCTAGGCTTCAGTCACTCTGGTGTCCAATGCGACCTTATAAAGTGACGTCGTATTGTAAAAAATTGATTGGATTGTAGTGTGACGTCAATTTTAGACTGAACTGATGGATTGGTTAAACCAAAATTTTAAAAATATGCCAGACTGAGACTGGTGCCTGAAGTCCTGGTTTGGACTGCTTTAGGGACGGATCCGCTCTGATTATCTACTAACTCATATATATATATATATATATATATATATATATATATATATATCAATGCACAATGAATATCTTTTTTATGAACTCAAATTATTGATGAACGGTATTCCTTATCTTTTTGCCATGTTTGTTGGTATGGAGTGGGCCATCAATTATTGTTGAACTTAATAAAGTGAGCGAGTCAAATCTAGCATTTACTTAAAATTAGTCGGGTGCGCGGGACGTGCCAATAATATACATTTTAAGTTTTAATAAATATTTTATCTAATTTTTTTCATATATCTATTTTTATAGTAATAAAATTATAATAAAGTTAGTATTATTTTATTATAATTATCATATAACTCACGTAATTTTTTTTATTTACTACGAACAAACATGTGACATTTAAGTTTTAAACTCTAACGTTTCAATTTTTAAGTGTTGTTTGTAGAACAACATCAACATGGACCTCAACACAGAGTGCCGATCAACTGTCATGATATATATATATATATATATATATATACACACACACTTCCTCAATAAAATATTCACACTGAAGAATCTTTCACATAGTGTGCTCGATCATTTAGTTTTTGACATACCCTAAAGAAAATCAACGTGAATGGAATTCCCTTAATTAATTTGACTTAAATGGACTGGAAATTAAACAATAATATACATACATCTATGTGTTATATATATATATATATATATATATATATATATATATATATAATTCCTAGATTCCTTGAATTAGAATGAAATAAAAGAGTCTCTTAATTCCACTAAACTCATATTAAAAGAGCACCATGGACTACATTTTGGTGCAATAACATGCAATCCTTCTACAATACCAATTAAGCTAACTAATTAAGTAAGTTTTCTCAACAATATTCGTCTTCTCTCATGCATCCACACTACTGGGAATCAAATTTCACTTCAAAATACATAACATTCTGATGAAGTGACGAAAGTACTTCTCAATATCAAGAAATTTGTATACTTAACCAAATTACCAAATTAAACAAAGTAGTAAGTAGTAAAAATATATATACAATCATTCTCACATGCAGTATACGAACGCCGACATCGAATGGTTGAAACAGACGCACAAAAACATTAGGGTTCACATCACTTGACTACTAGCTACCCTGATTTATGTGAAACAGCGAGGTCCGTAAACAATAATGTTTACAGAAGAGCTCCCTCTCTCTATATATAGACAATATAAAAGATTTATAAGAAAGAGAGGGTGCATTGTAGTCTTTATGGCTCTTGTTTGGGTAACATTGAAGGAAACAAGTCTTGGAGAATCCCATAGTCGTGAGCAGAAGCAACTTGAGGATGATGGTAAAGTTGGAGAGGGTTCACATTCTGTTGATGATACAGAGAATTAGTTACACCACCACCATCATGGTTAATCTTTGAAGGAAATTGAAAGAAAAACTCTTGATGATGAGGAGGATAATTGCTCGTTCCGCCGAAAAACGGAGACGGTGTTAGGATTGAAGGTGCAAACATGGCAGCAGCATGTCCTCTGAGTGTTGTTGGCAGTGGATGGTTGTGTTGTCCTTCATATGTTGTAATCACCATTGATGGATCTTCAAATGACCTCTCCACTCTCTTTAAAACCTTACATTTCTGAGTGGTGCACCGGTAGTAGCTTCTGTAATCATGTACAATATTGTGTATATAACATTGACTATATAAATTCTTAATTACGAAAAATATATTTAGAAAAAAAAGAAGCTATGAAAAATTCAATATCCTAAACCCAAATCGTTAATGCACATGTTGAGGGTGATTGCTTGTCAGCATGTGCGTCGTAAGGAGAACTCGGTAGCTTACACCCCAACTCATGTATCACGAAAATTATGCAATTTAAGAGTTTGATTACATGACTGCCTAACAAAGATTCATCCTCTACAGTGGAGCGGGAATTCATCAAGAGATTGTTGCACTTTTTTATTAATGAAATTCAATATTCTAAAGAAATAGGTTTTCCATTAATTTGCAAAGAAATGCACATCTATTGTAATTTGTCATTTCTTGACTTTTTTGGGAAATCAAAAGGATATAAAAAAAAGACATTAAATGTGAACATACAAAGTGTGAAAGTTTTGAACATATAAATTATCAATTATAGCACAAGATGTTGAATGTTATCAATGCTATTCATGACTTGGGAAATTAGATCAAGAAACGATATATATAACAAGAGGAGTAATTAATTAAAATTAATATATATATATATATATAGATATAGATATAGATATACTTACCTAGGATAAGGACTGTTCTTGACTGCCTTTTGCCCATATTTTCTCCATCTATAACCATCTTCTAGATTATCAACCTCACTTTTAGTCATGAAAGCAAAACGTGGCTCTCTTTCCCTCTTCTCTCCTTTCTTCTTCCCCTTATTGTTGTTCCTATTCCAGATCCCCAATTCCTTTAATCAAAACCTCGTACACTGAATTTTCAAAGGATGAGAAATTTCAACAAAAAAAAACTTACACTTTCTTAGAGCATTCCTCTCCATTTAACAATTCTGAATCTTTTGGCTGCTTTTGATCTTTCTTCTCATCATCGCAACCAGCTTCGCAAGAAGAGAAGGAGACTGAGGAATTAGGGGTAGCTGGAGTGTTTTCAATTTCAATAAGCTTGGTTCGATCTCCTTCTGTGGTGGATGAGAGCACCTCAGATGACGATGGTGACAAGCCGAAGGCCTTTGCAAGTGAGTTGTAGTCCATGGATCCATGCAAGCACTCAGTGAAGCTTGTTTGTGATGAAGAAGATCCAAACCCTTGTGGTGCACCATATGATAACCCAGAAGGTTTGTTAGATGTGTACATCCCTAACCCACTATTCATACCATAAGCATCATCGCTGTAAGAAAATGGAGAATCATAATAGAGATTTCTTGGTTCATCAGACATGGAGGAGGTGAAGAAAAGGAAGAGATCGGTTTAATTTCTTTGTTGATTAGGGGTTTGGGTCTTGCTGTGTTTGAGAGACTTGTTTGTTGGTTTTGTTTCTTTGTATGTGTATGTGTGTATATATATATATATATATATATATAATAGAAAAGAGAGAAAGTTTGAATAAGACGTAAGTGATGCCACATTATAAAGAAAAGGGGTTATATTACATGAGTGTATTAATTAGTGAATGTTGAAACGTTCCAAATCAATCACTCAAAGTTTAAATTTGTGTCAATCTCGTCATTCAATGAAGTTTTTTCAAATTTGAATAGTTAAAATATAAACGTGGCACCTTAACTGCCCAACTATATTTACTAGTGAAAAATATGTAAATAAGTGGATGATATTTGTCCTCTCCATACCCTAACTCATCTTCATCCATTTTCTCCTTCATTCATCTTCGCCATTGTCTTTAGCTCTTCCTCATCCTCCAAAATTGTCGTAACATCCTTCAAAAGGGAGGGCACATTACCCTCCTGCAAAGATGGAACATTATCACCCAACTCAATTAGCTATTCGTTCAACTGCATCTTGTATCTCATGAAAAATTTAACCGAGTGATGAGATTAACACAAATTCAAAATTTAAGTGATTAAATTGAAATATTTGAATTTTAAATGATCAAGATAAAATACGGTCCACCTTTCGGTGACCCCATATATTATTAACCCATAAAGAAAGGTTGACAAAAGTTGCTTCCAATTAGAAGATCATAAGGTGCTTCTCTTATTGAAACATTACCAATTCATACTAATTGATCAATATCAATTAAATAATTAAGACTCCTGTTCTTAGTCTTCCTTCTTCATTCTTCTTATACAATTAACCTCACTATACTAAAATTATAAATAATAGGATTAGTTATTACTAATTCATTCATTGATGTGATCATTACAATCTCAAACAATATTATACAAATATATAGATATATTAAAAATTAAATATTTAAAAGAGTATCGTATAAATCTAACTCAAATAATGAAGATTTATCATCTACTATCTACTATGAGTCTAAGGTCCGCGTGATTTTCTTATTAAAGGGGCCCTCTTATACTATAACAATTGCCTCAACGTCGACACTTTAAATCATATTGTTGATTCATACCTAATCGATGAGAGATATAAGTCTTGTTGATTGCCAACATACACCCATTTTTGTTTATTAGAAGACGTGTTTAAGTTTCTCTTTCGAATTTGGATAAGATGGAATTAATTTATTATTATATGACTGAACTTGTACAATAATGTTGAGAGATTGTATGGACGCGCCAGCTGATGGAGAGAGATAGTGGGGTCTGGCGGACTAACGAAGGATAAATAAACAAGTCAGCGGGGAATGCGAGTATGTAACCGGTTATAGACGGTCAGTAGGGGTGATTTTCAGGGTCAAAGATTCAAAGATTACTGTTGGGGGACCGTTATAGGTAGATGAGGCTTACACGTGTCGTTACATGCCTCGGCATTTTACCGTAGCCGACACGTGAGTCATGACCATTGTCACGTGGGAGACTATCTACTGCCTTTCTTGTCTTTTTTTTCTCGTCTTTCTGATGCAATAATTCTCGTAATGTAGGAATGTCCATATAGTATTAATCCAATGAATGGAAGTATGAGGTGGATTCTACAAAGACGAATTTAATCAATTATTATATCTAATTTGAGATTAATGTAAATAACAAGTAAATTAAAGAAAATGATTGTATGAATTGTGTAACGAATAAGTAATAAAGTAAACAAATTGATTTCAAAAAGAGAAGGAAGTTAGGTATGATTTCACCAAGCAATTCAATTATAAGTTTATAAAGGTTAAGCAGACAATAATAATTCTAGTGCTAAGGTTGATTCCCCTCTTGACTATGTTGATCTATTGATCATGAAAATAATACGTATTATCAATAATGAACTAATCATGTTTGATTGCGGTCTTTAATTCAGAATTAATAACTCATATTTGTTCACATCAACTCTCCTACAATAAAAATATGAATCAACTCAATCTCGACAAAATGATGAGAATATGATTAGAATTACGCATAAAAATGTGATATAAAGTACGCACATCAAATACAGCTCGTACGTTCTCTTTTTATGTGCTTATCTAGTAACACCGTTTACAGATTATAATTACGCGATGAGTTCATGAATTTACTCTCAAAGAATAATTATAATTATACTTATTATGTCAACAGTAGGATTGGCCCTAGTTTTTTTTATAACTAAAGCGGCATAGTATTGTGGTGTCTTATTGCAAATATCTACACATATATATAGAGAGAGTTTTTTGGGCCTATTTTCGGGTTGGACTAAAGGATAGGAGGAGAAAAAATAATTAGGGAAGAGGTTAGCTTTTTTTTTGAGCTTATTTTCAGGTTGGATTGTTGGACTAATATAATGTATTTTTTCTTTTTTGAAAAAAAAAATTGATGCTCTGGATCGGCCTAGTGCCCAAAGCATTAGTTTTGGTTACTTTACCCAAGAGCGACCCTGATCGTCAAGTGAAAAAAAATTATATGCTTCGATATGATGATTCGAGTTTAGGATCATACCAAGTGTTCAAAACATAAATTTATACTGTATAATTTTCAATTATCAATAAATGATAATATTTTGGGAGTCTTGTGCATAAAAATCCCCATTTTTCGTGCTGACTTTCGTTACAAAAGATAGTGGAAAATCAAATGCGAAGCATAATTAAATTGAATGTGCACCACGAGTGAGTAGCTGACTAGTTATATATCTTGACCAACAAAATTTTGAAAAGTAAAAATTTGATGTCTGTGTGCACGTATTTTCAAAGTTTTATAGTAAGCCAAGATGATGTAGGGTTATTCTGTTTTTTTTTCCGTAAAAACGCAAACAAATGAGGTCGCTCATGCTCTAGCAAAGGTGATTTTTTTTTTTGTAATTTCTAGCAAAGGTGACTTTTTTTTTACGTTAGTCCTTATTCCTGGCATATGCCTCCTAGTTTTCTAGCGGCATTGTTGCTAGTGGACTATTCTAATTAGTAATGAAATTATTTTGTTTCAAAAATAAATACATTTCATTTGATTCTATTTCGAATCCATGTAAATTTGAGTAGTAAAAAAGAAGTCCATTAGTGAAGCAAAAGAAATATAAACTTTCTCAACATAACAACAATGTATGGAAGAAAACTATTTTTTTAATGAATTTTGGAAGAAAACATATATTAACTTTCTGGTCAACAAGAAGGAAAAAAAAGAATTGTACATATACAAACCATTATAATCAAGCAATATTAGTGATTCAAGAGAAGTGAGAAATTGAAACATCATTGCATGGGACAAACTCAGTTGCAATTAGAATTGGTCAACCACATCAACTTTTCATTAGGGAAAAATCACTAAAGAAAAAAAATCACTTTTCATTTTTTTATTATAAAAAATGACGATACTTCAGAAATTTTATCAATACCCTTACTTAAGGCGGAGGAATACCGAGAAGATTTATATCATCATTTTATCATCTTTTCATTTTAAGTTATTCCATCACTTATATAGAGAGAGAGAACTCACTCATAGAATGAATCAATTACGCATGATGTAACTCATAAGGGGTGAAAATAAAAGAGATTGTTGTGTAGTAATTAATAATTATACAAACAAAAAAAGAAACTATTAACATATATTTGAATATTCAAATTAATTAATTAGCTCTCTCTCTCTTCCATTCTCACCTACCTTGATGAAAGAATGTTAGTTGTGTTACCATAATGATGATAAGTTCTAGTGATCTCCAAAAAATGTGCAAAATTTCCTATTGAAAAAGAGAGGAGTGAAAAAAAAAGGGGGCCAAAGATGCATGAAAAAGACACCCACCGAATTTCAGGCCTTTTATTTAATCAAATTATACACTAAACTAAATATACAAATAATATGGTATTGAATTAAAATATAAATAAATAAATAAATACTTTTCCTGAAAATTAATTATTTACTTCAACAAGTCATGAAAAAATCAAAATCTTTCACGCATCTAAGATTTTGGTCATGCCCGATTAAGGATACGACGAGAACGATAATATACATAGTTTGTCTCTGTTTATTTCAGAGTATACACTAACTTATACTCTATTACCTATATTTTCAAATACTCTTAAATTTTTACGTTTTATAAGAATTTATATTTCATGAGACATATTCTAATAAACCCAAATATCTTTTATACATCTCATATGAATTTAAGCACGGGTGACAAGACTCTTGCATAACTCCAAAGATACAAGCATGGCGTGCAAAAGGGCTACTTGTGCGACATGACAATATTATTTTGAATTTAGCACAACATGTCGTATACTACAAATTGATATTTAATTGTCATGATTGAGACTTCGAGTCGAAACGAGCGCCGCATGTTACTGATTGGAAGATTAGAATCAAAAGCCTAACTAGATGAATAATGGGAATATATATATATATATATGAACACATTTTTTGATGAGTGATGATATATAATTATAAATATATATATGTAAATATATATATATCTGTGTGTGTATTGGGCGGTTGCTTAAGGAAGACGATTTATGAAGGAAAGGGTTGAATAATTAAATTAAAAAGCTAGAGCTTGATTTTGTTGACCTTAATAGGTGATAGTTTTTGGGGTCTAAAATATTTTTTCAAAAATCTGAAAATATTATATTTATATATTGATCGATTTTATGAATAAAATTATATATTTTTTATTCAAAATAAAAATTAAATTGAGAATGTTTTGAATTTATATTAATCAGTCTAGAATTGACATTTTTTTCAATTTTGAATTTGATTTTTGTTATGAATAAAATATATATTATTGTATTCGTAGATCCGATCAAAATATAAATATAAATATTTTAATTTTTTCAAAAAATAATTTAAACCCTAAAAGTGACCTCAAAAGATAGAATCTTATTTTAAGACTTCATTGTAGGATCTCATAGACAAATTTATATATGTGTGTGAAAAAGTGTATGTATGTGTGTGTATATATATATATATATATATATATATATTTTTGTATTGCAAGTCTCTATCCATATAGAAACGCACGAGAGAGAGCAGGTTTTTGTTAGGTGTGTTAAATCACTGAAAATTGATAGATTCTCTTTCTTTCCTATATGATTTGGATGGTGACCCGTATTTGGTTCGGGTCAAGAATCAAATCACGTCACGATTACTATTTTTTGTCTCGTTTGTTTGGCCTCTCTCATTTGCCTCTACAAATTAATAAACAAAACACACATGTTGAATTGTAAATAATTATTATGACTGTACATATATATATATATGAGCAAATTAGAAGAGCCTACATTGTTAGGCGAATGAATCCTTGTGTAATGGATTTGTGATTTGATTTAATGAAAGACTGCAAAACAGTAATCTCTCTCTTTATATATATATATATATATAACTTCATTTTATATATTGAAGAGTTTTAATGAACCAACCTCGTCAATAATTGCAACGGAAATCTGCAGTTGAGTGATAATTACTATACACATAAGGATCGGTCATTCTAATAAGAAGTAGGTTCGAATGCCCAATCCTCAATTCCCTTGCATTAAAAAGAAACCTTGTCAATAATTCAAAAATATATTTTATCTTTTTTATTTATTTTAATAAGAACAATCCATCTATATCTGTTTACACCAAAAGGTCATCGCCAATCGTGTGGCGACAGGTGACATTGAGGGCCTACACTTGAAAATTTATTACAAATTATATGACGACACATGACAACCCCATAAAGAGTGTTATTATAGGAGTTTTACAAAACAATAACCAGCTGAACGTCATATTACCTCACAGATCTCTTGAAAGAATGTCAAATTCTTACCAATCTTTGGAATTACAACATAGGCATGCTTGTAGATTTTGAAACATCACAATCAACACTTCTACATTCAGGACCAGGAGTGTGAGAAGCCGTTGAGCGTCTTCACTGTGCAAAAGTAACCAATAATATCATAGTTTTTAAAACCGAAGCGGAGATCAAACCTTTTAGATTGAAGGTTTACGTTTGTTGAGATTCATCCGATACGATGAAGATTGAACCACAGATTTATAATGAAGAGTTCTTCTTCTCTCATTCTTCATAACTGCAGATTTCTCTGTTTCGATCTTCATGCACCTGCTTTTCTCTATTTTGATTATATTGGAGTTTTATTTATTTTATTTTTACTAAAACTTTGTCTCGTGAAGCCTGTGTTTGATAGGGATGTAATGATTATAAGGTTAATTAAAAATACATGGGATAAACAAATACTTATGTTTGATAAACATTTTTATTATTTACCTAGATAATTTTTTAGACAATTTTCTTCTTATTTTGGATGTATTGGTTACCCATGAGAAGAGGTGGTAATAATTATTCTAGTAATAGATTATATTTTTATTTATTATTCCTCTTATCAAGCACAGTGTGTTTGATAAGAGGATAATAAATATGAATATAATGTATTACTAGGGTAATCATTACTCATCTATCCATATAGGTAACAATTAATTTCAAAATATGAAGAAAATTGCCTAAAAATATTACCCAAGTAAATGATATACATACATACATACCAAACATGAGTATTTGTTTATCCATGTAATTTTAATTATCCTTGTAATTATTACACCCTTATCAAACACACCATAAGAGGTAATTGGAGATCTAACGCTTTTTTTATGATGCTACCGATTTACGCATGTTTTAGTGATGAAAAATAATATGTAGTTCATATTTTGATAACTTATAGTAGTTCATATCTAATTATTCTATTAATTTCTCTATTCTAATTTATTATTCTTCTGCTTAATCAATATGCTGAGTATTTATTTGGATTTATGATTTTAATCTAATTAATTATTAGCTTGTTAGGGCTTAATGAATTCGTTCTCCTGAGAGTTTAACACTTATTATTTAGGTTACAACACGAAAATTCGATACATTAGTCCGTTAGAGTTTAGCGAATCCGTTTATCTTAGAGTTGAACACTTATTATTTAGATATGAGCTACTATGAACTCTTTAAATATGAGTTATTTATCACTACCCTTTAAAGATCTAATTATGATTTTGGCCATTCAAATGTATATCTAGTATTTCTATGGAATTATACCGTCTGAAGCCTACGGTTCACAATTCTTATGATATAACCGACAGTATTATACGGGTTTATAAATTATGATCTATAGATATCTTTAGACTCCATTTGGTAGAGCTCCTAACTTAAACGCTCATTTTCTCAATTCAGGAGCTTATGTTCTACCTACTTATTTCAACACTATATACTAACAAAATTCTCTCAGTTGCTCGTATCTCTCTCTTGCCTACTTATCTCAACACTCACATGAGACACACACCAAAAAAATTGTCTCATGTCTCTCTCTCACACACACACATTTGTTCTCTTGTATCTAAAAATATACGTTAGATTTTGAAAAAAATACATATTCGAACTCAACACATAAAAATTTTTCCAACAAAATTTATTATTGCTAACTTTTATTGCGTTATTTCGAACAATGCAATAGAGAGTCTAAATTAAATTTATAGTGCACGTGTTAAATATTCATGTATAATTAATCAAGTACGTTATAATAATTTTGCTAATTTTGTTTGTAAAATATTTTCACTTCAATATAAGTTATAGGCTTAAATCATGTAGAGTTTATACGTAGCGTCACGTGACAGTAAACAATAAGAATTTTTTTACTAGAAAATAGAAAATAATGTGATTTTTATAGCAATTGTTTATCTCTGGACTATACATAAGTTTGGACCAAACTTTGGAACAAATGTGAAGCCTAATACAGCTGCTAATGTGTCAAAGTGGACAGTATTTCTCCATCATTGCCATTGGGTTGGATATTTTTCAAGCAAACTTGGAAAAACTTCAATGTGAAAGGATTAATCTTTGTCTATATTCTAAAGTGGTCATTTGCTGCTTTTTGACTGATTCTAACTACTCAAATTATGCCTTCTCTTATGCCCTAATCAATCAATTATCTTTTAATTACTTACATCATGGATTGCCCAAAACACAAAAACAAATTGTGAATGCCCCACCATTTTTACTGACTTCTTGTACAAAGAAGAAAGTGATAGAAAAGATATCTGGACTTTTCTTTGCTTTATTATTAGATGGTTGATGGACTCATCAATTACAATCACACAATTGGGTCCAGTTGACTAGGTATAATGCCCTAATCCAAAACCTTTATACATTAAAAATCTTGTCCTGCTTTTGGGTAAACCCTTTTAATTTCCAGTCAAGCTCACTGAAGAAGACTGCCTACTTTTTACTAGAAATTCAGAAATCAAAAGGATGTGCTAATGATTCGTTAGAATACTTAAGAGGGAAAAAGAGTGCAATATTGGATAAATATAAGATAGTTAAGTGATTAATATACTGGATGAGTCTGGAACCCAATAGATTCAGTTTTTATGTTCATATGGGTTCCAAACATGTATGTTAGTCCTTTTTTGTCATTTCACATAAAATATCATAACAAAAAGCTAATGTAAAAAGAGTTAACCAAACACCTCAGAGCATTTTACACAGCTTAAAGCTGTGGGCCCCACAGCTTTTTACACAGCATTTTTTACAGCTTAAAGCACAGCATTTTTCACAGTTTAAAGCTGTGAAATACAATTGGATAACAAACGGACCCTAAGTCATGGTAAGCTTAACCATTGTCAGTTCACATTGGACAGTGAAAAGGCATAGTGTGGTCTGTATTTGATGTTCTTACTCTGTCCACAGTGGACAGTGGGATTGGTATTCAAAGGTAACTTGCTCTCTAGATGGTAGTGTCTATGTAAAGTCAAGCTTTTAATGGTAAACATTCAAGGCATAAGACCAGTAGTGAAAACAAAAAGATGTTGAATTGAGAGGACTCGACTTGTACAAGCATGATTCAGTGGGTTTGGTTTGCATTTGAACTTCTTCTTCAAGGTCAAAAAGATGACATAAAATAATCTGCAAACAATCTTTAATTAAACAAAAGAATGCTCATAATTTATGTTTCTGCCACCAGTTGGAGAAGTTGAAAACATACATAAATGATAATGACAAAATCCAAAAAAATTCCACACAGATTGTGCTCTCTCATGCAACCAAACCAGTGACTTTAAATAACCAAAATAGAGAGCTATTGGCTTCAAAACATGATATTGCAAGAAATTGCATGATTTTGGTATTGCAAAGGAGTATGATCCATCCCTCACCATCAGAAGACTGTTAAAATTAGAGTTTAGACTACTTAAAAATGGCTTTTCCCGGGACACCACGAAATAAACGCAGGTCATTTAGGCCAAAAGGGAGGGAGATGAAAGAAAGAAACTTGCATAAAACTGGCAAATAGATCTGAAAACACCATGTGCTTGTAAAAGAGAGATCAACTTCCATTTATTGAAGTGCAAATTACTGAACCTCAGGTTAATTACAGATTCTCTACAAATGATAATAATAATAATAATAATTACCACCAACAAAATTGTTTGTACAACGTGTTCTACCTGCCTGAGAACACCTACCAGATCAACTCACGTTTGTCCGTCCAAATCCCGGCATTTGATCAACTAATGCTATCAAGATCTCTGTGAGAGTTGATTTGTGTCTCAGTAAATATAACAGCTTCAAAGTCGATTGGCTTTGACAAGTGGCTGGCCAAAAGAATAAGGAGAAACTGATGCATTGCCCCATAATCTGAACACGATAGAGCGTGGAGTGATTGCATAGCCATGTATGCATAAGCCAATGTTACCAGCTAATATGACATTAAGTTTATACCATGCCAGCATCATCACTGAGGTCTGAGGCCAAACAACAATCCAGCCTTTGATTTAGTGCCTTCTCCATATGGAAAATTTTCCAGAGTTGCATTTTAAGCAGTTGAACCCCCACAATGCTTATATATATATATATACACTGTCAATGATGACTCTCCGTGAGATCTGCAAGAGTTATCTTCCCACAATTGCCACTGTCTAGCCGCTCAAATTGTTTACAAATCAGCAGAATGTCTTTCTCTGTCACCTTCCCCATTTCCTTAAGTTTGTATATGACATATTCGGATTTGCTGCATAAGTACATAAAATAAGTATAAGTGTATAAGTGCTCCACAGAAGACCATACGCTACTCAGGGTCAGCTTTAATTCAACAAAAAGGAACATAGTCAAGAATGCAACAAGAGTGAAATCTAACGAGGATAAAAAAGCTTTGAGAGAGGAAAATCACAATGACTTAGGGAACATAAATTACGAGATCATTTCAAAGGATGTGTATTACGAAATTTAGAGAATGCATTGAGTAATCAAACAATGTTAAAGCAAACAACAATTGGTGTAGGAGAAACAAAAGTCAGAATTAGGCAATACGCTTTCAGTAATTTGCATTTAAGCAGCAAAAAATATGCTAATGAGAAGCATGTTTTTCCATGACCAACAATCTCAGCACTCCATGATGCTAGATTCCAATCGAGCTTCTCATGTATACAAATACATACACAATTACAACCACCAAGGCAAAAGCAGAGCACAGGTCACCTTCACCTTCCCATCAGCTCTGTCATCCAAAGTGCTAAGGTGTTCAATATCGTGGTAGTAATAATATATATCTATCATCTCTTGTGGAATGGAATGTTGCCACATTATTGGCAGAGGGATAAGACCATGTATAGATCCAACCTAATGATCATGCCATCATGACTTCTCAGAGGCAATTATGAGAAGCCTACTTAGAGTAGCCTGCTTAGTTTCAGAAAGACTTTTTTAAGATGCCTCAGGAGAATCAGTGTTACATGTCCAGTCTTCTTTGTCACGCTCCGAGTACAACTACTTAAAGGTCAAGATCAGCAAGTGCAATTAAGTGATGGTAAATAATAAGAAGATTATATAATTATATACCAGAAGAAACATACGTCAAATTCTAAGTTAGCAAGACAACATGGTTCTAATCTATCAGATACCTTTTGCAGCAATGTACTTGAACGACTTATCAGTAAATGTTCTCCGTAAGCGTAGTTCAGCAAGTTTAGACCTAAGTATAGATATCTCAAATATCAATCAGTACTGCTCATGGGTGCAAATCTTTCTCAGCCAGGACAACAGAGTTGTATTTCATTTTCCAAAAACTATTCTCAGATATTACACTACAACCAAAAACCCATAACAACAACAAAAAAGGCAATTAGATGTCTGTTCCACGACAAACTCTGAACTGTGAGATTGCCAATATCAGCATTTGATACTTGATAGAAAATCAAAAATATAGGACGAAAAGCAAAGGGTTGATGATTTGACAAGCACAATTGATGCAAGATAGAGCAATAAGATTTTCTGGTCAATACACACATATGCCTATCCTTCCCAAAGAAATCACTTGTATAAAAACAACAAATCTCCTCAGTCTTCATCCAAAGAAATCACTGAAACAGTAGACTACACCTCTTCACGCGATTCAGATATCATATACCCCGCCTGCCCCACACCCGGCGACCTATTCCCCCTTCCCAAAATCCAGCCCAAAAAAAGGTAAAAGAAATTGTAAAACCCTATTAGGTTGCATTTTTATCTTTTTACCGCTTGAAGTTTTTACAACCACTCAGAAACTAGAAAAGAGTATGAAAATCAACAAAGGCACATGAAATAAAATAATTTGGAATCACAACTTTGCAACGTTGTCTTAACCAACCTCTATGTCAAAGCTAATTCAATAGATATGAAATTGAAATTGGGAGCATTCAATGAATAGTGAAAACTCACTATCACTTTTCTACACAAGAAGATGCAAGCTAAGCGAAGAAAACCAATAATAAAGAGAAGTATGTGCAGGGAATTAATCCATTCCAAACCAATTCAAAGTTCAAACCCATCAATTAACTTTATTGTGCCCGAGAGGTATAAGAATGTGTCAATCCAGTACTAGTAGAAAGGTTATTTTCTTAAAGTTACTAGCATAAAGTTTATGGATCAGCATTCATGAACAAGGAAATAATAAGAGGAGAGACTATCATATACCTCACAAACCCATGGTTGTCAATATCCGCTGCAAGAAACTCAGAGACAGTCATATCATGACCAAGCACCCATTTCGCCATCCTCCTCTGCCTCTTATCAACTCTTGCCTCAGCCAAATACAAAAATGCTCGAGCAACCGCAAGAGTGGATACGAGCAACCAAATGGAAGCAAAAATGCGGCCTGGAAGTGACCTGAATGCCCTGTCTCCATAACCTACGGTTGTTACTGACATAACCGAAAGGTAAAATGAATCTAACCATTCAAGTTTCTCTACGAAATGCATCACACATACTCCTATCCCAATACAAAGAACCACAACCCCCAATGCCAATGCCACCTTCATTCGTATTCTCATCCTTCCTTTCTTCACATCAATTATATAAGAACCTGCAGATTCCTTTTCACCCCCACGTTTCACATGTTGCAGCAAATAATTTTCTTCCAAATCAAGCACATAACCAACCATTCCAGTAAGCAGAATATCAACAAAACCAAAACCCACCAACACAAACATTATGGAAAACAACTTGGTGGCTGTGCTGTTAGGGGTTATATCACCATAACCAATAGTGCACATTGTCACAATGCAAAAGTACAATGCATCAACAACTGGGTGAGTTTCACTCACAGAGAAATTATGCCGGTTGAACGAATATATTAGAACACCCAATGACAAGTATAACAATAAGAGAACCACCGCTTGGCGAATAATGGATTGGGACCCCAATTCGGGCTTGGAATTAACAGGGTGATTAAGTTCATTGATCGTAGCCATAGCAGGAGCAGTTTTGGACCTGTGCAGATTGGTCTTTTTCCATATGAAATTAGGATCAATAAGCCAAGATTGCTGCAGCGACGGTGATCTGGGTTCTTGAACGGGAGATTCGTGAAGGATAGAAGAAGTGGAGGGTCTATAGGAATTAAGAGACACATTCAAGGCATCAACAATAGGAGAAGCATCTCGGGGAGAGAAAGACGAAGGGCCAAAGATGAGTCGGTCCTTCAGTTCAGATGGTGTTAGAGGGAGAGGAATAGAAATTTCACCGTTCTCAGGAAGAGGGTGTAGAGGCGGTGGTGGGTTTCTCTTCCTGGGACTCAAGTATGGAAGTAGAGGCTCTTTTTCCATCTGGGTCCGCCGGAGAAGCCGTAACCGGGTTTCCTGGAAGAGGTGACTCCAAGGTCGGAGACGGTCTTGCAAAAACTGGGTTTGTGGAAAGGAAAAACGTGTTGCTAAGCACCAATTGCAGCAAACTTAATTCGTTTTGAAGGCCAAATATCAATAATATAGTGCAAGAATCGATTTTTAGAGTGATATAGTAAGGAAGGAAGATCGGTTTACAGGTATCAACCAAATTTTGAATATTTGAAGCGAAGAAGATAAGAATTTGACGAATCCGGGGAGGTCTAGTGGTTATTCACAAGCGGTCAGATTAATCTGACTGCTGCAAAATTATCTTTTAAAAATCCTTTTCTGGCCATTTCAACCAACTTCACTATCAACCCACAAAGTCTCGGTTTTTTTTTTTTTAATGCAAGAGAGACTTCATTCATTGAATAGAAGAGGAAACAACCTGAGAAATTTACTAATATAATCCATTTTGAAAATCAATATAGCGATCTAATCGAGTTCTCAAATTTTAAAAAAATTAAATCTTTTTTTTTTCAAAAAATGTCATTCTTACCCCCAAAATTTATTTTCCTCCAAAATATTAAATAATATAATTAAAAATAAATAAAACATAAATATCTAATATAAAAAAACGTAAAAGTATTCTTTCATACTTTTCAAAATCATTATCTCCCTCCTCCCTTCTTCCATCTTCTTCTTCTTCCCTCTAACCTTCTTCTTTCTTTCGTGTTCTTCTTCTTCTTCCCTCTAACCTTCTTCTTTTCTTCCGTTATCTTCTTTTCTCCATTTCTTGTTTTTCACTTCAACCTTCTTCTTTTCAAAAAGGGCACGAACAATTCAAATAGTGGATTATAATCAACAAAGGAGATGCAACCGCAATCGACTGAAAAATTCATTTCAAATCTCCACTATTGTTCATCATTTATGCTATAGAAGGTCGATTCATTGTTCGATATTTTTCCTTTGAAAATGCATGTCCACTTTACTAGTTTAGGTTTTAAGGTCTGGGGTGTGGGTGGCGATTAGCATTGGTTTAATATGATGTTTGATTGTGTTCTCAACAATGATTAGGTTTTTAGGCAAAGGGTTTAGAAGCGTGTTTGGTTATGTTATGTTTAGATTGTTAAGCTGAGGGATGAACAATGTTTAGGTTCTGTTTTGGATATTTAAGATAATTACATGGTGAGTTTAGAATAGTTATATATATTCGGTTTAGAATAGTTTAATAGTGGGTTTAGAAAAGTTATGTTTCAGGTTTTACGTTTTGGATTTAAAATACTTATATTTCAGTATAGAATGGTTACATTATGGGTTTATAATAGTTACATATTAGGTGTAGAATGATTTAATTATTGAAGAGTTTATAATAATATTTTGTATTGCAGGATACAATCAAAATAAAGTACAAAATTGAAGCAGCACAAAGAATTTTCGCTAAAATTGCATTCTTTTGCAGAATATCATAGTGTTTAAAACAATGTTACTTTCAGTTTAGAATAGCACCATTGATGTTTATAACAATGTTACTTTTGGTTAGATTACAGTTATTTTGATATGAAATCATGTTCGATTACGAACATTGTATTATTTTGTCAACATCGTAATATTTTGTTGACTAATGAGAAATACATTATAATAGGGTGGGAATAGTTTGTTGTTTTACTTGCAAATTTCTCTCTTATCGTAGAGCTGTGTGATATGTGTATGTTGAGGGTGTATGCAACATCCTTGTGTATTAACACTGATTTTGGTGAAAATATGTCATATCTATAAGTTGTTATAAGGTTTAAAATGAGTTTAGATTTGATTTATAACAGATTTATATTTTGTTCAGAAATGTGTATTTATTGTTATATATGTTTAGACCAATTTTCCTATTGGTTGGATGTAATGGGGTTGGCTCTTTGCAAGTTTGCATATTTTATCCATTAATTGAATATAAGAAATATGTTTCGAAACTATGATACTCTTACTTTTCCACCTTTACCGAATAATTATGCTGACTTCAGTCATACATATAAAAATGTATATTGTATTCTCAACAAAATGATTTAGTTATAAACATAAATAAATAATATTGTAAACAAAAAATATATAATTCTAAATATAAATTATAATCATTTTAAACTAAAAAAAAATCATTATAAACCTATTAACACCATTATGATATTTCTTCCTTTGGTTTATTTTTTCAAATTTCATTTGTTATTCGTTTGGTTTTGAGTTGTATTATTTTGGTTTTGAACAATGTTATTTTTAGTTTAGAATAATGTTATTTTTAGTTTAGAATAGTGTTAGTTATGTTTAGAACCATGTTACTCCTGTTGAGAATGAAATCGTAAAATTTTGGGGCTACTATTTGATGAAAGAAATGCATGGACGCAATTCAAATGCACCAAAAAATTCTAAATCGAACATATTTAATTGTTCATATGTACTTTTATGTTTTTAGTCTATTTGATAATAACTTATAATTAAGCGAAATTGTTCTAAACCAATACGATATTGTTACAAACTATCTTATGAAAAAAGTTCTAAACGCAAAATGATATTGTTCTAAATCAAATTAATAACATGTTTTAACCATAAAACATAATATTTGAACAATTGACGGATCAAAATTTGAACCAATATGCTCCTAACATTACAACACACATCAATAACTGAGGGATCATAGTATGAAATTTTTTGATTATGAGTTTTGAAACTCACTTCCTTGGTATGATGCTACATAGTGGTTTTGGAACAATGTCTTGTGGTACAAGTATGTCTTTAATCCTATCTGAGAATAGCTTATAACTAAACGAAATTGTTCTAAACCAATATGATGTTGTTCTAAACTATATTATGATAATAGTTCTAAACATAAAATGATATTATTCTAAACTAAATTAATTACATGTTATAACCATAAAAATTAATGTTCGAAATAGAATTTTAACTATTCTAAATGACAAACATAAACAGTTCAACAGTTATAAAAAGACATTCTTCTATAGTCTATCATCTCATTCTATCCGCCAACTTTCAATTATAATGGGGAACATCACCTGCCCACTCAACTGACTACATGTTTCTCTGATCCAGCAACAAATTTAAGAAGTATCTCATTTTTGTCCCAAACTATAGGGTTAGAGTTCTTGTAGAACAATGTTAACCTATGGTTCAAGTATGCAAGAATAAATATCATGCATTTAGATTAATGAAAAATTAAGTTTAAAATAGATATAACAATAAATACACAATTCTAAACCAAACATAAATATGTTTTATACTAATGTTGACTCATGTTAAACCTTATAATAAACATATATAACAACTTACAATAAAATAATTCAATTATAAACAACAATAAATAATATTCTAAAAAAATTATATAATTTAAACCATAAATTATCATCATTCTAAATTTAAAAACACCATTTTAAACCAAATAAGCACCATTCTAATGAAAAATAACCATAAATAAGCACCATTCTATTGCTTCTAATGAAATTTTTTAAGAAATTCATGAAGGACAGGAATTTAAAGGAACTAAAGAAAGATGAGTGCTCGGCTTACAAACCCAAGAAGAAAAGTAAAGAGTTTAAATCTACTCAATGCTTTAAATGTAAATGATTTGGACACTTTGCATAAGAGTGTGCAAATCGAAAAAAGAAGTCGAAAGCATACAAAATAGATGATAAAAAAAAGAATTCGATGTTGAATCTGAAGATGAAGAGAAGGAAACGCTAGTAGCCTTTCCAGTAACCTTTGGTGACCAAAAGTCCAGGGCAAGCTCTACAGATGATGGTGATTCTAAATTTGATATGTATGAACTTCAAGTAACCTACAACAATCTTTTTGAGGAATGTGTCAAGAGCAAGAAAGAGAAACTGAAACTTGTCAAAGAAAATGGACTCTCACTCAAGATCTGAATGAAGCTAAAGAAAAAAAATCAAGGATTACAAGAAGAAATCTTAGATCTTGAAGCTCTCTACCCAGCTGAGGTAGCCTCTGATGTAACCTATCTCGCTGAGACAAAAAAACAAAAGAGAACGCATGCTAAAGAAGGTATTGCTCAGATATTGATAAGTTTAAGTCAGGATCTAAAAAATTGCAGGATATTCTTGATAAAGAAAGATTGAGCAAGAAAACATGTGGCTTAGGATATGAAAAATGTGAGTGTTCAAAAATCTAGTTCATTTACATGTCTTCCTAAAAGTTTTGTGCAGATTGTACCTTCTTTATCCAAAACTTTGGAACAAGAAGAAAAGAGATCTACCATTCCAAACAGGGTAAGTATGCAAGGTAATAGCACTTTTTCATATCAAAAGTATGAAACTTTATATAAATTTGGTTGGGATGCTCAACCATTCTTCAAGCAACCATTTATTGGAATGTAAAATTCTCAAAAGTATGGTAAATGTAAGTTTGTTCTCATCTGTCATTATTATGGAATTAGGGGTCATATACGACCTTACTGTCATAAGTGATATGGAATGCCTAAATTGTATTTTTCAGGAAGACTAACATTGAAAATGTGCGGAAAAAGTTTTTTCAAAATAGGTTTCAAAATCTTGTTGGAAAACAAAGTGTTGCTCGTAAGAAATCACATGATATGTCTCCACAAATATCTCAAACAAAGAAATATTGAGTCAAGAAATTATATTTGAGAGCTTTAATTGTTGACAAAGAAGAATCTACAAGTGCATATCATGTTGAGATAGCCTCCAGGCAACCTACCTTATTGAGACTGCGACAAACAGATGCAACTGAGGTAGCCTGCAGCAAGCCTACTTTAGCAAGACAGAGGCAATCAGATACACATGAGGTAACTTGCAGCAAGCCTACTTCAGATACTTTAGAACCATCCCAACGAGTCAAAATAAATCATTCCCAAGATCTAATCATTGGAAAAGTAACTGCCCCTATAAAAACACATGCGCAAATTCAAAATGATTTGGAGTTGAATACATGATCGTTGGAAGTTGTTGCACTCAGCTGCTTTGGATGAAAGTATGAAACAAATGCCTCAAAAATAATATAGAGATTCGTCATCATTTCATCCATGAATTTGTTGAAAATGAATCTGTGTCTTTTTGGATATATTACTTCTGAAAATCAATTGGTTGACATGTTTACAAAATCCTTAGACAAACAAAGATTTTTGTTCCTAAGAAAAGTACCAGGATTGATTACAATATAATAGATTTTCAAGTAGCTTGAGGTAACACGTGTGTGAGATATGTGATTTAATTCTTGATCCATGATTGAAGCATTGATTTTTTGATGTTACCTCATAATATGTTTAATGCTAAATGGCAAATCAGTTCATAAAATTGAAAAGATCATGTTATTAGTAATATATTATTTTTCACAAATCTCAACTTGTGAAGTCTGATTGACATAATGCTTGAGATTTGTCTAGATAGGTCTATTGAATAGTTATTTGGGAAACTTGATACTAGCAATACAAATGGAAAGGGCTACGTCAAAAAATTCTTTGAAAAAAAAGGAAAAAAAGTTTAAAAGGTATGCATAGCTCACATTGGTAGTCACAAAGATAGTTGGGAGCATTTTTTGACACGAGAAGAGCGATGAAGGTCAGCTCCATGAGACAAAGATTCTGAAACGTCAATGGTCATGGGGTTGATTGGTACTGTGGAAGAGTCAGAGCAAATAGGTGGAGAGAGAACTGGTGAATGAGACTCGTCACTACGTGGTGAACAAATGGGTGGAGAAGAGGATGGCTCAGCAGAGAGGTTGGATAAAATTTCTGAAGAAGACTCGTCAGGAGTATTGAATGAATTAGAAGGTGGTGGAGATTGATGAAAGAGATAGGTGGCTTCATGAAAAGTGACATCCCGTGATATTAGAATTTCATGAGTTTGCAAGTCCAAAACTTGATAGCCTTTTGTGCCAAAGGGATAGCCTAAGAAGGCGCATGCCCGTGCTCTTGCTTGAAAGTTTGAACGAGGCTGGGGATAAATCTTGGCATAACACAAACAACCGAACACTCGAAGAGTAGAGTAATCTGGAGATTTGTGGAAAAGAATTTGGTAAGGACTATACTTGTCGAGTTGACGTGATGGGAGCTGATTGATGAGATGAACAGCGGTCAAAACACAAAAACTCCAGAAAATTTCCGGTAGATTTGCATGAAGTTGAAGAGCTCGAGTTGTGTTCAAGATATGTTGATGTTTGCGCTCCACTACCCCATTTTTTTGGGGCGTGTAAACACAAGTTGTGTGATGTAGAATGCCATGTGCTTGGTAGAAGTCTTTGAAGTTGAATTCAGGGCCATTGTTAGATCGGATAATTTTAATATTGGTATGGAATTGAGTTTGCACATATCGATAGAATTGTTCAAGGTAAGCACGAACTTCACTTTTCGAATGTAACAAATGGACCCAGGTAGCTCGACTATGATCATCTACTATGGTCAAAAAATACTTGAAACCATCTATAGAAGTTACAGCATGAGGACCCCAAATATCCACATGAATGAGTTCAAAAACTAAAGAAGTTTGAGTAAGGCTAACATTGAATGGCTTTCTCTTCATCTTAGCCAGTGGGCAAGTAGGACAAAAATCAAAATGTTCTTGAAACTCCTTAGGTAAAAACAAGCTTGTTGAATGGGAAGGATGGCCTAATCGATGATGCCATAGCATGGGAGATTTGGTGACTGCATTTGCGCTCAAAACTGAGTTGCTGGACATGAGTCGAGACCCCCAAAAATATAGCCCTCTATGCATGCTCCCCACTCCAATCCTCTTCAATGTGTCCAGGTCCTGCACAACACAAAGATTAGAATGAAAATTCACAGAATACTTGTTGGAAGCTGTAAGTTTGCTCACGGAAATAAGATTAATCCTGTACACAGAGCACATGATCAAGAGTAATGCCACTACGGAGTGTAAGAGAACCTACATGGGTGACGGTATGTTGATCTCCATTAGGAAGATTCACACAATAGTTGAAAACTGGTTTGGCAGTACTAAGGAAATCAAGAGAACAAACTATGTGGTCACTAGCACCACTATCTATGAGCCAAGAGACAAGGAATGAAAGTGTGATGTGAGAAGAAGGTGATGTATTACCTGCTACAGCGGACACAGATGAGAGGGCTGGAGATGGGTTGGAATTACTACCTGCGTCATTTTCTGAAAAAGAAAATGACCTCTCATTTTGCTGTGTACTGGAAGAATTAAGCTTGAGAAATTGCATCAGTTGGTTACACAACTCCGGACTCATGTGAAGGGCTCCTTGATTCAATTCTGAACCATTGAAAGACTCTGCTTGATTGGCATAATGATTTCTATCAACACGCTGACCGGCTCCATATCGAGTATTGGATTTCTTACGCTGCCTGGGAGGATAACCATGTAGTTTGTAACACTTCTCAATCGTGTGCCCAGGTTTACGACAATAATTGCAGGTCAAATGCTCACGTTTGCCACTGGAAGTAACCAAAGGTTGTTGCTTTCCCATATCACTTTGGGACACTATACGAATAGCCAAGGCTGAAGAACTATTCATCTGATTCGGTGTTTGAACCACCGTCAGTTGTCTTTCCACATGAAGCTCCATGGAAAGAGCCTTGGAACACATGGGAAGTGGTTCTATAGCAAGGATTTGGTTTTGGACAGTAGTGTAGCCTTCGTTGAGACCCATCAAAAATACCATGGTGTGGTCTTTTTGTTGATATCTCTCCAAGGTTGCTCGAGAATATGTTTAGATAGCCAACATCAACAATGTAAAATTGATATGCAAATTAAATATAATTATTACTGCAATACCAAAAAAATAGTTGATTAATTATTTTAAGGTTTACAGTATACCTCCTCATGGCATTGAAAAATTACTTCCTACTCCTGTAAACGGAGCAATAAAGACTCCCGAATCATTTGTCGTGCCTTCCCATCCAGAAAAGACGAACATGAATTTCATATTAAAATCACAAGTCACCATCATATTTTGTGTTAGATTAATTTTCCTTCGACAAAAAGACATTTGTTTCGAAGCAAGTGTCTACGCAGCAACATGTGTATCATCTATTACTCCAATACAATCCCACAATGTGTACTTCTATTATTATCTTAAAAACAATGTGTAAAACAATTAAGGATGAACAAACTAACATTAAAATAAGAGTATTTGCACAATAGACGCTCACACTACTCTCTTGAACCATTTTGAAATCGTGTGATTTAAAAACTGAAAGCATTCACCAATCATACGATATCTGGTTGGGTGCCCTATAATCATCAAAAACATTGGTAAACTCAACGTTCACTTTCTTTCCATTTTTCAACAACCCTTTCTCTTTCAAAACATCACAAAAGTTCAGAAAAACATGTTTCTACATTCGAAAAATATTATGACACACTATTGGATTTCCATGTAAAACTTCCAGCACAAACATCCTTCCAATAAGCATTGATATTCCACTCGGTACCCTGTCCATAATGCTCCTTTCATTCACAACAAAAATAATATAGCATAAGCATATCTCCAAATTCCAAATCGAGATCGTCAGCAAATAAAACATCATCGTCACTTGAGTCAGATTCAGAAACATAAGGCAGGGAACCATGTTGATCAAATATATCCCTGCATAAAATAGATATGAATACCATGTCATTATTACATCACACACTAGTTCAGATAATGACAAATAAGTTCAAATCTATTTCATTATTACATCACACACTAGTTCAGATAATGACAAATAAGTTCAAATCCATTTCATTATTACATCACAATCCATCAAATTGATAAATAAGTTAAACAACATGTAATTTATCCAATAATTCAAAGAAGTTTCAAGATAGGTAGTCTCCGACTTTCAAGCATCATCACAAACATCATCATTAATGCTTACAAAAGTAAGGGTGTCAATGTGTTCAATCCCGATAAGTCCTAACTCTTAAACTTCTAGATTGTTTCTTCTTCATAAATGAAAATTGATTAGTATTTTTATCCTAATGAATGTTAGTTGGATGGTAGAGTAACTATAGTGGTAGTATGCCAAACTTAAAGAAAATGGCAATTAGGATTGTCTCATTAACTACAAGTTCATCGGATTGTGAGAGGAATTGTAAGGATAAGCGACTTTTGACTTTTTTATATATGATTGTTTTTGGTTTTTTTTCATCTAAATGGCAACCACATTGTTTTTTAGGTGCACAACAAAAAGAGAAATATACTGGTCTAGAAAAGATTGAACAACTTGGTATAAGTTCAATTCAATGCAAAACTTATCTACGAAAAACAAAGAGTGAATAATGATAAAGAGGTCCTTCAAGCAGATGTTCATGATTATATTAAACTCAACATTAGTTGGTTAATGGTGTTGACGACAAGAGTGATGTTGATCACGTGACTAGAGCAACATGAGATATACATGTTCAAGCAATGAGAGAGGATGAAATGCTTCAACCTAGAAGGAACATTAAGAATATAAGAGAAATTGATGAGAAAGAATTTGTTTCATAGGATTCGTCCGAAAAAGACAATGGACATGACTTTGAATCCAATGGATAAAAAGATTTACCTCTAATGAGGAGCACAATCATATTTTTGAGAATGATGATAAATGAATGAACAAACTTGAACTTGTATGATATATTGATATGTTATGCTCCTTTCATTTTTGTAAATTTGTGTGTAGCATGTACCATTGGATTTGAATGGATTTTTTTTATTATGATGATTTTTTTGAACTTGAATGATAATATTTGAATTTTAACATATGATTTATGATTTTTTTTGAACTTGGATGATATATTGATTGGAAATATTTTCATATATATATATATTGTTTTTACACATTATATCTATATGATATGTATTGCAAATATATATATTTTTTAATTAAAAAAACTCAAAATGATTAATCCCCGACTAGTCCTAGATTAATCCGATTAATCCAATTAATCCCTAATGCCTGCAAACCTCTAGCGGCCAACTAACGATCTTTGTAACCATGCAATTGCCTTGCTTTCATGTGTTCAAATAATATTTCAATGAACACAGCCTCATTGTCATTAGACCAATGCATTGGTTCTTTTGTCTTACTCCTATGACCTCCCATATTCTATACTACATATAATACTAGCGTAGACCCGCTGCGTTGCAGCGGTGTCAGGTTCCCAATGGTCGAGACATGCATGAATTTTTTTCCTAATATCGAAAGCAAATACACAAACTGACAGTTCTCAAACATGCAAATACATATGCCGTTTAGCAGGTCTGTACAAATATTTTATTGTCTCAAGAAATGAGCTGCAAGAGAAGGCTAAATTGTAGTTCATGCCCACCTCATGTCTATAAGTCAAAACTATAGACAATAAATCAGCGCAAACCATCAAGCAGTTACAAAACCAGTAAAAGAAACTATACAATAGAGCAAAGCTCAGTGGGAATACTCCCACTAATAGACTATCCAGTGTAAGACAGACTACATACTGTAGAATGTAGATGATCCTAGAAGAGACAGCAAAAACTGACTAAGATCCAAAAACACCCATAAACTTTATCTTGTTTCTTATTGCAAACTTCTGAACCACTATTTAGCTAAAAGTCTTGAAAATTCAGTTCAATTCATTTACATCCAGCAAACATCATCGCTCTTCCACTATACTTCCACTATCCAATCATGATATAACTCACCAGCCCCCATAGCTTCTGTCAGATCATGACTATATGTGTCAGATTTCTCTTCCTTTCCCTCAGAACCACTCATTGCTGCGCTGGATGTAGAACCAGAAATAGCCTGTGAACATAACTGCTAACAATCTTTTATAAGAAAATACCCATCCTTGATTAACAAACAAATGCAAAAGAAGCTTGAATATCATTCCAGAAAATACATATAATGAGCATGAGTGGTCTATTACTCTATTCTCAAACCAGTTGGTACAAATGGAAGTGCCATAATAAAATTAATGAACTTTTCTGGTTAATAATGATGAATTGATGATGCTTCTTCTATTTGGAACAATCGTTCAAAATGTATGGCACACAGTACAAAAGTGATGAACATCAATATCAAACTTCAAATAGCATTGCTTCCTATGGGTTAAATTCATATACACCCCATAAAACCAAAAACATCAGAATGAATATACGGTAGCACAGAATTTCTATACATAATCGTCACAAAACCATACAGAGGAAGCCAGATCTCATTGCATGGCAAGTAGTTGATGAGTATAAAAAATATACAACTAAGACATGAGCGTCTTACCGTGTAATTAAGTGTCAAGAGATCTATTTTCAATTTTATTAGGATGTTGAATTCCACTCAGAAAATCCACCTCGTTCTGCAACTTGAAATTGAAAATTTGTAGACCAATACAAATAATGAAATACCATAGAGTCCTATATAAACAATGAATCACACAGAGATGTCGATTAAAAAGTTGTACCTCAAACTCTATGTCTGGGTGTTGGTTTAGTTTCTTGACTGCAGCAGGCGTACTATTTTCCAGTTTGGCCTTGTAAAATCGTCCAAGTCCACCCTCTCCTAATACGTTGCAATCTCTAAAATTGCTGGTAGCTTTTTGTATTATCTTGTGATCTACAAATGAAGCTAGTGATGCCTCTCTGTGTATCCAAAGTCTAGAAATGCCCAAAACACAAAAAACTAAGGCATGTCGCACAACAAAAAAGAATTCCCAGGCACCAAGTATTGTCACTTTCAAGGATTTCCATTAAGTTTGCAGAATAATCCTGCCAACAAAGCCAAGCCAAATCTTAAAAACTGGTAGTAAAGATATAGAATATTGCTCAAATATCTACTACAATCAATTCTCGATTCTAGTGTTTAATAAGGGAACTTATTTCATATAGAAGAGCTCTGAGATGAGGGACAAAAGCAGTTTTTGAATAAGCAAAAAACACAAAAAAAAATCCATCTGGAAGTCAGAAGGGCAGCAAAAATCAAAGAAGTAATAGGTTGAAGAAAAAGTTAATGCAGAAAATGTAACTGTGACGAAAGAGAAGTGAAATGCAATTTTTTACCTCACCAGTAATTGGATTAAGAGATAAGAGTTCAGATATTGATTTCTCTGAGTTTTTTAGATTATGCAGATGTTTTGTTTCCAATTTGCAAGTCAGTGATTTGGCTGATTTCCATGTCTTATGTAGACTCTCCTGTACCAAGAGAATAAATGTCGTATGTCATAGATGTTAAATTTAATGTTGAAGAAAGATATATTTTAAAAGGAAATACATGATGTAAAATGCAAGCATTGAATGAAATAGACCTGGAATGAGCCCTTCAAAAATCTCATGATACACAATATTTTTTGTATGCAATGTTTTAAAACTCGGAAGGCGATTTGAGGCGGTCAAGCTAAGTTGAGGCGAGGCGGTCGCCTCATTCGAAACTAAAAAAAAACAGGATTCTCAATATATAAAAGCATCCACAATAATCATAACATTGAAAATGTTCATGAAAACATTACACATAATCATCCATAACATAAAAACATAAAATGTCTTAAGAAAAACATATCCTTAACAATCAAAAATTATCAGAATACTCCAATTCATTTGTATCTAGAGGCCTAAAATATGGATCAAAAGTTCCATCTCCTCCATCATCAGTGCTGTCATCAATCAAAGAGTCATCATCAAATCTAGTAGAAAAGTCCTCATCATCACTTCTCTCATCCACTTCTGGTTCTTCAACTTGTATTTCCTTTCCTTTGCCTAACAAGTAATATTAACTAATACTTTAGTTTAGTGATTATATCATTGACATTATATAAAATTTAATACATTTTATTTATAAAATTACTTACGTGAAGTTCTTCTCCTTTTCTTGGTTTTTCCAAGTTGACTTGCTTGCGGTAGAAAACCGGGAGGCACAGGAGTTGCATCAACAACGTTGTTCACACTTGGTTCATCAACACTACATTCTCCATTCACTCATTCATCATCAGAAGGCACATCATTATTGACAACCAAAGGATCCTCATCTTCTTTTAGTGCCAATTTCTTCAAGTGTCTAGCTTTTAGCCTTCTATTGTACATAATGTACACCAATGTGTTCAATTTTTTGGTTGCCAACCGATTTCTCTTCTTTGTATGAACCTACAAAATATTCAAGGAAATACATAAATTGATTTATCATTAAATATATGTATATATTCTAATGAGAAATTCAAGTAAACTATACCATATTAAATGTACTCCAATTCCTCTCACAAGCGGATGACGAACAAGTGAGACTCAATATCCTAACAGCAAAGGACTGAAGTTCAGGAGTTTCATCTCCATATTGCAACCACCATTGAGCTAAGAATAAAAATTAACAACTATGAGAATAAAAATAATTTACAAAGAAAACAAAAACACATGAAAAGTTTACATACCTGGGCTACGATTGTAAAGAGAAGTTTTACTCAATCCGAATGAAAACATCCCACGCTTTTCCGTAAAGGCATCAATTTGCAAATCAACTTTAGATCTATCACCATCATTTGAAATAAGCTTCTTCATGCATTCAAACAAACCCATCTTAATCTCTCGATGTGTGGAGATGTTTTCACCATATTGGATTTGTGGATTCAAAAAGTATGCAGCTGCATGCAAATGCCTATGCAATTGAAACTCCCATTTCTTATCAATGATCTCCCATATCTCCTTATAAGCTCCTACATCCTCTCCCAAGTTTATTGCTATCTCCTCCTTAGCTCTATCAATGGCACCATAAATGAATCCCATTGCTGGCACCTTTTCAGAATCCATCATCCTCAACACATGAACGAGTGGTGCAGTTGTCTTCAATGCATAAGACATGCTACTCCAAAAGGTTCCATCCCTCAGTATGATTTTTTTTATTGCTTTGCCGTCCGCCTTTTTAGACCAACTACTTTGCTCCCACTCTCTTGAAGTGAACATTTGTTCCAAAGATTGTTTCATACCAAGCATACTTTGCATAGTTAAGTATGCAGTTGCAAATCTTGTAGGAGCAGGACGAACCAAATCTTTCTTGGCATGACTCCTCATCAAGGCCAAAACCCACCCATGATTATAGATGAAGTTACTTACCTTTTTTGCTTTCAACAAGGCATTTTTGTGTTGAGGAAGCTCTCCAATCTTCTCAAGCATTAAATCAATGCAGTGAGCAGCACACGGCGTCCACCACAACCGTTTTCTCTTCTCCATCAACAATTCACCCGCTTTTTTATAATTGGATGCATTATCTGTCACCACTTGAACAACAAGATCTTCACCAACTTCTTCAACAATATCATCCAATAGCTTAAACATCAAGTTGGCATCTTTCACAGCATCACTAACATCAATTGATTTCAAAAATATAATACCATGTGGATTGTCGACAAGAAAATTCAGCAATTGCCTCCCTCTCATATCTTTCCATCCATCCGACATTATGGTCACCCCTGTCTGAATCCATGTTCTCTTCACCTCACTAACGATAGTCTTAGTGTTGGCCTCTTCTTCATCTAGAATGGATGTACGAAGTTCATATGCTGTAGGTGGTTTTAAGTTACGCCCATAATTTCCAATGGACCGCACCATATTGATGAATGAATGACTACTAGCAACATTGAATGCAATCCCATTCTCATAAAAAAATTTGCCAATATCCATGCAAGCTAGATGACGTGCCTCTTTCTCACCGCTACATTTCTTCTCTCCCGTTGATTGCACATTATCAGTGTCAACATTCACCATAAACCTATCAATTGGGCCTCTAATTCCTCTTGTGGACATGTTATTCGTACCCAAACTTCCAGTACACGGCTGACTCAAACTGATGGAGCTATCAAGTTGTTGTTCTCGTTGCCTTTGACTTTGCTTTTTGACATCCCCAGTTTTAGCCATATACTTCTTAATTTCATCTTGAGCTTCCATGCTAACTCTCTCACATGGGGCAGCATTTCCGTGAGTACCTACGCACATTTATAAACCTCAAGTGCATGAGAAATTAAGCAATCAATAGGCAGCAGCAAAATGACATAGTTTCACACTTTCACATGTACAAAGCAATACAAAATTACCTGCCAAGTGTTCCTTCATCCTAAAAACACCACCTTTGATGATTTTTTCACAAAAATTGCAACGAATATACTTGTATGCTTTTCCATCAGCCACATGAACCTCCACCCCATACTTCCAAGCAGGATCCTTACGACTCATCTACAATAACACAGTTCATATAGAAATAAGCTTAATTGAATTATTGAAATAAGCTTACTGGCTTACAGGCAGCTTGCTTAAGTTATTGAAATAAGCTTAATTGATATAGAAACAAGCTTAATAAGTTAATTGAATTATTGAACTACTAGGCTGGATGAATCGGCATACCTTATTTAGTTATTACCTTTCAAGTTTCAACAAGACAAGCACAGCTGTTGAGGGCGCGGGAGCTACTGGTCTGGCCGTCTGGGGCACGGGAGCTGGCAGCTGCTGGGGAGGTCTCTGGCGAGGTCGCGAGCCACTGTGGAGGTCTCTGGCGAGGTCGCGAGCCACTGTGGAGGTCACTGGCGAGGTCGCGATCTGCTGGGAGGTGTCTGGCGAGGTCGCGATCTCCTGGGATGTCTCTGGCGAGGGTGGCGATCTGCTGGGATGTCTCTGGCGAGGGACGCGAGCTGCTGGGATGTCTCTGGCGATGGACTGCGCAAGAGAAAATTTAGGTTAACGAAACTTTTCGACTTATCGAGTTATCGTTAGTTTCTTTTTGTTTTTTCACCTTTTTTCTCTCTCCGCCTCACCTACGCCTCATACCGCCTCGCGCGGAGGCGCGCCTCAAGGCGGCCGAGTCGTTGACCGAGGCGCGTTTGACCAAACTCTGACATGAGGCAGTCTGTGCGACTCGACGAAGGGGCCGAGGCGGCTGAGGCGCGCCTTGAGGCGGCGCCTCAGTTCGAATTTTAAAACAATGTTTGTATGTACCCTCTGCTCTTCTTCCTCCCCAGTTATGAGAATTTTAAGTCCTTTATATGTTGTCACTCGCGACATGGCAACATATAATTGGCCGTGTGAGAAGACTGGTCTAGGTAGATACAATCCAACTTGTGTTAGAGTTTGCCCTTGACTCTTATTTATAGTCATTGCATAGCATAATCTTATAGGAAATTGTCTGCGTCTAATGGTAAAGGGCCATCTCCTCTCTGTCGCGGACATTACTATTCTTGGGACATATATTTTATCGCCAACATTACTACCAGTCATAATAGTGGCTTGAACTATTCTCTCCCCCAATCTTGTGATCATTAATCTTGTCCCATTACATAACCCACTGCTTTGGTTGATGTTCCGTAACAGCATCACTGGAGTGTTGGTTTTTAGATGCAGTTCGTGATTTGGAATTCCGTTAAAGGTCAATGAATTCAAGAATTCCGTTGGATAAAGTACATCATCATCATCTGTTGGTCCACCAGCTTTATATATTGAATCAAAACTGCGGTATGTTTTCTGCTCTAAAGGCACCAATGACATGACAAAAGAGTTGATCTCATCGACTGCGTCATTTGTTGCTGTGATGATTGCTCGTTCTTTCAGGTAATTTGCATCATTGTATAGATGATTCAACTCTCCATATATCTCTGAAGTAATATCTTCAATTGGTGCTCGTCTTGGTTTCACTAATAGGTTATCTGGAATTTTAATCCATGATGGGTACTCTTCTTCTGGATCCATTCTAATAGAATCAGCTTTACCCTCTCCAATAGATAGTAACCACAGAGCAAATTCTTCTTGTTCCATCCTTTCTTTATCACCCATACCAGCTGATTGTAACCTCATATTTTGTTGCAGGTGATAAGTCTGACAGTATTTCCATAGATAAGATTGAGTGATGCATGCTTCCACTGTGTCATGTCTTGATCCTTTAACAATTACAGGCAAAATCTGCCTGAAATCTCCACCTAGCAAAACAGTTTTGCCCCCAAAAGGTAAATACCTTGTCAATTCCTCATTTGGCGATAGGATATCTTGCAAAGATCGATCCAGAGCTTCAAAACAATGACGGTGAGCCATTGGTGCTTCATCCCACACAATAAGACTCGCCTTTTCAATAAGTTCAGCTAGATGTGTGCCTTTTTTAATGTGGCAGGTTGACTCCTCATTGATATCAATTGGAATTTTGAATCTTGAATGGGCTGTCCGACCACCCGGTAATAGTAGGGATGCAATTCCAGAAGAGGCCACTGCAAGAACAATTTTGCCATCCGATCGCAGCCGTGTAATTATAGCACGGTAGACGAATGTTTTTCCCGTGCCCCCATGGCCATAAAGAAAGAATAGACCTCCTTTCTGCTCACATACTGCATCCATAACTGCATCATAAATTTTTTGTTGGTCTGTATTCATTTGATGTAACAAAGAAGCACTATCAGTTTGAAGACCAACATTATTAAGCGCAAGTTCCTCCATTAACATTGAGTTCCCAGTATTTTGCTCAGGACCACCCATAGGCTCTGGAAGTCCATTTTCAATAAGAGTTGAGCCGCTTCTTTTTAAGAGTCTTTGAATCTCAAGTAAAACTTGATTCCTTGACTCATTTTCACATATTTGTTGTGCAAAAATACCCAAAGTGTGTGTTAATCTATAAATAATATCATCTTGCATGGCTGGCAAGGCGGCCTGAAATAACTTCTTTGGATCAGCTACTTCACAGAAAAGAATCATAGTAACAAACAAATTACGTAATTCTTTAGCTGTCGCCCAACCATAACTGTTCTGAGATTGGTAAAGCTTGTTGGGCCTTTTACGTGACAAAGCATCATTCGGAGGTAATAGATGTCACCTGCTGATGGATGAATGTATGTTATTCGGCCAATGCATTCACCTTGTTTTCTTCGAAACCATAATTTTTTAGCCCCGTCCCACCTCCAGAAAGAAGGAAATTCAACATAGGTAAGCTCCTTTGCGTCCTGGAAAACAAAATTTGTAACCATCCACTCTGTAAGCATTGTTTTTTCTATTCCTGGTTAACGTAAAAGTGAATCAACATTTTCATCACCTCTAAACAAAATGTTGTTCATTAATGACATGTGTATAGAGAGGCTCTCCACAGCTGGGAATTTATAATGAATGTGATACTCAAAGATTCTCCAGGAAGATTCGTATGGGGCTACATATCTACAATCAACATACATCTTGATTTCATCAACTACTCCAGAATTTACTGCTGAACATCCTTCACCAACGTCACTGACTTCTTGTTATAGTGCTCTTGTCCTATCTGGACCTTTGTTCACGTATTTGAATAGATATTTAATAGCTCGTGATCGATTACACCATTCAACATTTATGTGGGCCTCAAATTTAAGGAGTAATGCAGTGTTGTAAGGCACCACAAATCTGTTGTCAAGCTCTACTCCAGCCTTCACGATAAAACTTCCATCATCGCGTCTTCTATAAATAGCAAATCCATCCTCAGAAATAACTGTCTCAGTGTGTAATTTCCTTGGAAAATGTTTCATGCACTTTCCAATTCTTCATGCAAGGTGCTTTGGGGTTGGCAAATCCACAGGGCCCATGCATCATGAATTTTGACACAATTCCATACAAAACAGGTTGTGTTTCAGCATTTGGGACCTCGGCGCAAATTATTCGATCAATGTCAGTTGGGGTTGGATATTTGTCATCTTGATGCAACCAAATTATCAAATGCACATGTGGTAGCCCCCTCTTTTGGAACTCTACAGTGTATATTGCCCCAATAACCTTGCCAAAGTATGCTTCCTTTTTTATTTCTCTTACAAAATCATTTAGCTTCATATGAAAGACCCTGGATACAATATCAGGCCTATCTTCAGCTCTTTGACCTGGTATCAAAGCTAACACATCTCGTATTTCTTGCCACTGAACATTACATGTGAATGTAATAAATAGATCAGGGTTACCACGGGATCGACAGATGGCCATCGCGTCGTGATAATTCTGGATCATATAGCGAGGGCTCCCTGTAAAACTCGAGGGTAAAATTACGCGCTTGCCCACATTATTAGTTGCCACATCACCGCGTAAGAAGGCATCTTGAATGTCGCTATATATCTCACATCTGTAATGGTCTTGTTGGTGTTTATAACGAATATAACGCAACCTCTCATCCTCTATACACGTATAAGCATCAACTATGTATTGCTGAAATAATTTTCCACCCTTTATCAACACTCCGCCGCCACTGGATCTTTGTTGCAACATGTAACAATAAAACTCCCGTCTACTGACATGGGTCCTTTTAACCTTCGATTTTCCCGGCACCTCATTGCAAATTATATTAAGTCTATATCCATCCTCTCCATATGGAAACAACAGTGGATATTGCATTGCCATAAGTGCTGGATGCAAATCATCTACTCGCCTTAACCCCCGAGAACGATGGTCCACAATTATGTCACGACCATAATCTGTAATGCCAATGTCTCCAACCACTAACCCTGCCATTTCAGGCACGGATGGTGCACTATATTGTATCCCATCACCCCCACGTTTTGAACTTAAAGTTAAGCAAACTTTACCCGTTTCACCATATCTAAATCGATCCCTTGCCATTCTAAATGCTTTGACCAGTACATTAACCTCGTCAAACATCTTTACCAATTGCGAGACTGTGTTCTCATCAACTTGATTGCTAACAGCAGCCCCTGTGACAGCGCTGATTCTATTAGAAGTTTCATTCTCAGTGTCGTAGACATAGAGTTGAGCAAATTGTGGCCTATCTTCATCCATGGGGAGGAGTGAACCCATCAGATGGTGATTTTGGCCATTTAATTTGAATATATATGGTCCTTGACGCCTGTTGATCTCTTTGTCTATTTTACCACCGATTGAGGTGAATGAGAACATAGAATTATACAATCGTATATTATCCCGAAATTGCTTCGAAGAGTTACCACCATTATAATCGAGAAGACGTGCCAAGAAATCAGGTGGCTCACGAAGAGCTGTGAGTTTAATACGCCCTTGTCTACAACAAAGAGAGAACACCGGAACTCGAGAGCTAAGAGCTTTGATCCGCTCATCGAACCAAAAAATTGCCCCACAATATTGACAGTTGTATGCCGGTAAGCCAAGATTGTGAGGAGCAATATTTAAGTTGTTAGTATCCCCTGTGGAAGAACTTCTAATCTCTGCAGAGTTCGAATTTGATAGTCCAGTTGTGATACGTTGTTTTTTTGCAAGAGGTGTTACCGAGGAAGAAGACTGGCTGCCAAGATCACAACCATGTAACTCCCTACGCTGCCCCATAATATGCTTTCGCACGGTTCTTTTAGCCCTACTTGTTTCCCCTCTATCCATCCTAGAATTAAAGAAATGGAAATATTACACGTGGGGAAACATATGCAAGCCTTTAAATTGGAACAGTGGATGAGGATTTTAAAAATGACACACAGAAGACTTAAGGTCAATAATGACATAAAGCAAACTTGAGAAACCTAAAGTTTGGAAATGAAATTTTAAAAATAAGAACAGCAAGAGATAAAAACTTTAAAACAAATGATTTTAATATTGTTGATAAACAATAGATAAACTGTAGAAAAAGATATACAACAAAAATAATAGACAATAGGAAAAATATAATTGAGTTGATTAAAGAAATCATTTTAATATTGTCATATAAACAATAATTAAACTGCAGAAAAAGATATACACCAAAAATAAAGGATATAGGAAAAACATAATTTCGTTGAGTAATCAACTTTATTAAGATTAATGCATAATAGGCAAAAATAAATAAATTCATAAAATATAACGACATACGTAGTATAAGCAGAAAAATAAATACGATTTATCATTGAATGAATCGATCAAGAAGAATCTTACCCGTAGTTGAATTAAAGGGGAGAAATCGCCAGCAGACAAAGACTGATTGTGGATAAAATACCAAAAAGAAGAATCTGGAATGAAACACGAAACAACAATCAGTTGAAGAAAAGAAGGGAAAATAATAAGACAAAACAAAATTCAATAAAAGTGTGGAAGAAAGTGCAGTAAGAAATTGAGAATAAACTTACAGTAGAATTGGGGGTGTTAAAATGAACATGAACCACAAAACTGCGCGTGGATTAAACACCGAAATAGTTGAAATTGCAATGAAACACACGTAACTACTCAGCTAAGAAGTAACTTGTATGAGTTTCACGGTAGTATTCAGCTGAGGAAAAGAAGAAAAAATAATATCAGTGAACAATTCCTTTCAAAGTGTATGTTAAATTTTAGAAGAATCAATTGAAATCATACAACAAATATCGTTTCCAAATTAGTAAAATCGAGTAAAAACTTCCTTTCCTGCAGCACAATTAGGGGGTACAAATGAACACCAACTTCAAAATTTAATGTCAAGACAGGGCTAGTGGATAATAAATTCTGCAATTTTTAGTTTGAGAAATTAAGAATTAGAGACGTGGTAAGAAGACGCTAACGCATTCAATATAGAAGGTGGACCAATCAGCTATCACATAGAACTTTAAATAAAGGCACTACATAAGAGACATAATTTATATATTCTAACCTTCAGATAAATAAACGTTGATTGAGAAAGGCGTATAGCAGGAGCAAGGATTATAACGATAGTGTCACAATTGAGGAAACCTGCAGGAACACATTAAATAAACACACAAACAGGAATAAAAAAAATATATCTTAAGGTATGATATATGTCAATATATTACTAAATAAACCAAAAATGTTTTGTGTGGATGTCATTAGTATAGTAGGCGCCAAAAATTAAGAAAGATTTTCAACTGGCAAAAAAATAATTCCAATACCATGGACACTTTTCTTTATAATCTCTACATATGGAGAATGCAAACAACATATACCACATGTAGGGGAAAACGTGTTGATTTTATATATTACAACGCAACAATAGTAATTCGTTTACAATGCTCTAAATTAACATTTATCATTGAATGAATCAATTGAGAAGAATCTTAACAGTAGCTGAACTGAGGGGGAGAAATCAGCAGCAAACAAATAGTGATTGTGGCTAAAAGACCAAAAACAGAGGAAACTGGAATGAAACACTGAACAACATTCAGCTAAGGGTAAAAAGGGGAAATAATAAAACAAATATAGACAGTGCAGAAATCCAATGAGAAACCACATAGAACTTTAAACAAATGCACTGCATAAGAGACATATAATTTAAATAAACTAACCTTTAGATAAATAAACCTTGGGGATTTCCTCTCAGCTCTTTCGACCCAATCTTCCCATGAATCTCACCTTTATTTTTCAATTGCAAAACCGAATTGAGTTAAAGACAATTCAAAAGTCACTCAAAAATGAAGTAAATTGGTTACTACTTTTTCTTAAGCTACAAGGACACTCGGAAAATCCCAGCTGTTTAACTTTCCTTCCATTTCCTCCTCTCCTACTATCCAAACAATGCGTTAAGGGCTAAGACCACCCACATCAGATACTGGGTGTCAGTGGTCAGCTCTAATTTAGAGTCAAATTTTTTGTCTTTAAGTGTAAATGGAGTCCGAAATGAGAAACCACATAGAACTTTAAATAGATGGGCAAAAATTAAGATTATGATTGAATTATTGTGCTACACAGAATGGTGATTTCTATAGTTCTCTAACGCTGCTTTCCAAGTTTTAGATAAAAAAATAAACAACTTTTCTAGGGGTCGGCCATCTATGGGTCCCATAGTTTTTACGAAGAAATCCGAGAAAAACCTATAGTCTATCAAGTGACTAACCTTCAAAACGATCTCCACCAAATCTTAGTAATCCTACAAACTACCACAGCAAGTTCAGTGCTTCTATTAGTTGGGTTTTGTCTGCCCATCCCTTTAGCTGTTATGACTTATGATACAAATGTGAAGATATATTAAAGTAGAACATTACCTTCGCGTAATTTGCTCGTTCTAATACCCATGTTTGAAACCTGCACATGAAAGAAATAGCAAGTTAGCAAAAAAAATTAAATAAAGTAGGTAGGTGTTCCATGTTGAAGCTTCTGCTCAACAGCACTATATAGTGTAGTAAGCAAGGTCATGGAACTGAGCATGGGACCAACATGTGTTTTAATTGGCAAGCTAGCACAACAAACAACAAAGTAAAAAAAAAAGGAAAGTGAAATTTCTCTATTGCCTATGATGTGAAAAACATGAAAAGTTTCATAACACTAATGTATAATGCCAAGAAAAGCTGATTTTTAAATGTGTTTTTTTGTCCAAAATTTAAGGAAACAGAGGCAGAAACTGAATTCTTGAAAGAATGCGGTGAAAGTTGAACTGATGAGAATAGCTAGAAACTAACCTTTGTTGGAGAGATGTATTCGAACAGGTAGAAAGGCAAAGATTCAATCATTGAAGCATGCCGATTGGATGAATACAAACACACCAAAGAAAAAGCTCAGCACGTGTCAAAAAAAAAAGACACAAATTACCAAATACGGCTATAATAAATAAGCTAGTAGACAGCAGTAAAAGAAGTAAGAGAGCTTACATCAATCAAATCTCCAATTTACCTGAAGGGATAGAGAAAGACGTACATGAAACCAAATGAGGTGAAAACAAAAACAGAATTGGAAGGTTTCACAGGAAGAGCCTTAGTAGAAGGAAATATGGCAGCAAAAAATTAGGAACTACAAACCACCACAGGAAAAATGAGTTGAAAGGAGCCATGGCAACGTATAAATGGAACCTACATTCAATGAAAAGAGCCAACAACGGAATAATAAACAGACTAAAGGAAATAAATTCCTTCTATTGCATCTTGGTATAAAAATTATCAGTTAAAAAAAAAATCTAAGAGAAGCAAAAATTTACAATTAAATGTGATTGAAATAGTAACGCTAGAACAGAGTTTCTCATATTATTCTACGGCAATAGAATAGTTGATTGAGGAAATCACATGGGGGAAATCAGCGATCTTAAAGAGTATTGAAGATGTAGATGGAAGAGCTGCAAATGGAGACAGGGGAATCATGAAATGGATAAGTATTGTTTCTTAGGAAAATACGTTGAGAACACCCATAGCGCCCAATACTAACCACTTATTTTTTATAGATGTCTAATTGCTTGATAATGGTAGGTATTATACTATTATCATAACAATCCATGGAAAGATATGCATGTCCACATTATATGAAATGCAATGCAAATAATTCATTTCTATTAAGTGGAAAGGAGGAGACCAAACAAAGCTATTAGACTCACATAATAGCAAGATGTGAAAGGAAACTAAATTGTCAAAGACTGTTACTTGAAATAACTCACTGTATATGTTGCTCAGGGTTGTTGAATTATGTCCTCTAAGCATAAAGGCAGTTGGAGGTCTCCCAAGCAAAGAGACAACTGGTCGTCCTTCTACTGAAGCCGAGTATCATTCACTCACTGCCTTCTATGAACTGTCTGAGATGAGAACGTTGAAGCTTCTGCTTGCTATTTTATGAGTATCTGAGATGATAATTTTGTGCATTTTTGTGCATATCTTTTTCGATGAACTTAACAATGTCAACATGAATGAGAAGAAGAAGAAGGAAAAAACTTGGTCAAGCATCCGCCTTTTTGGTTTTAGAATTTGGTAGTATAATGGGGCCAATATAAAGGTGGAGCACTCAACCATTTAATTAGTTATTAGAAAGATCATAGTGATAATGGGCATAATAAAATCATGAGTTACCGTCAGTGAAGCTGAAGAGCAATATAACACTGAGGAGCACTCAATCCACCAGCAAAATCATTCGCAAACAACCTCAACCACTGCAAAGAAAGCTAATCCGATTAACAAAATGAAACCAAATTTATCAGAACAACGCATGAGTAAAGCTCACATGAGTCGATTCATGCAGTTAACAAAACAAAACGTCCTCCATAAAATTTCTTTATTCTTTCTTTGTGTTGGACAAAACTGAAATAAGAAAAGGCTACCCAAAAAGCAGCAATTTTGGGGGAAGAGGACCCAAAAGGAAGAAGAAGCTGGAGAGATATTTTAATTGGAGAAGTGAAAAGACAGCAGCGCCCAAAAACAAAAGCCACCTCAGAAGCTTGGTCCTCTGGCAAACCAGCTCCGCCACTGCGGGCTTCACTTCTATAAGATTTTCCTAGTCGGAAGCCGGTGCAAATTTTGTATGAGCAGCTCCAACGCGTTGTTTTAATAAATGTGTCCGGCAAGAACCCGAGGATGGACACAGCCCACAAAAGCAGAGACACAGTCAGAAAGCAAAAACGAAGAAGCCGCCAACAGATCCAGAGGGCAAAGACGAAAATCACCAGATGGAAAACGAAGCTCAGAACCCTCGCAACCACCTAAATAGCCTAAGAATTGCAAAAGCAGAGGATCACAAAAACAGAGGAAAGCCCAAAGATAGGATTATCGAGGGTTTAAAACGTCGTCGTTTAACGGGCATGGTTCGTGTGACAAACAACAATCAGACGCGCGAGTATGCGGTCAAAGAGGCAACTCGCCGGAGAATTGCGCGAATTCTCTCCTCTATATAGATAAGTATAGATAAGTGACATGTTAAAGGACACAATATGACTAAGATATAGGAGAATATGACGGCACTGCAAGATATTTTTACACATGGTATCATAAAAAAATATAAACTGGGTTTGATTAAAGGTCTTTTCCCAAGAAATTCATGGTAAACGTCAATCCTTTCATGTCAAGGCTGTGTACCATGTAGTATGCAAACTTAAGACATTTCAGTTACCGGCTGGTATCTTATTGATAGAAAATGATTTATTGCATGGACTAATAACGGAAGGCATACTAAGAGCCACATAACAAGGAAGTCTAGCTATCTTCATATTTCACAAGAATTCCTTGACCGAAAAGAAAGACCAAAGGCATAGGCACACTCTACTGTGCCAATTAACAAAAGAAGACTTGATTGAAGGATACTTTGAAGATAACAAATCACGAAAACATAACCTAAGGAACCAAAAAAAAGATAGTCATTCACTTGTCCAAACTAATCAATTGTCTTTAAAGTCACATGGAGCAGTTGTGCACAGAATACCTATATACCAGCAAAGCATGAACTACAACCAACTTTTGATTAATGTTCATGTTTTTAGAATTATTCCACATGAATCACAAAAAGTGGAGGAAAGTGATTGATTGACACCTAGCAAATCCAGTAAAAGAGAGGAATGTCCAAGTTCAGAATGGTTCTAAGTTCTTAATGGGCAATACTAAAGCTGCTAAAAATTATACCAGCATATGACCCATTTGTACTTTTCATCAACTGCAATAAAGTCTTTATTGACTCGCTGCACATTCAGATAAACAAGCCCCAAGCCGTAATGAATTAGCATCAACCATATACCATAGAGATAACTAATCAATAAGACAAGAAACATTACCATTTCAATGCTTAAGAAGGTAGCTCAAGTAGGACTTCAATATTAACTAATGTCTACGGTATCAAGGACATGTCCGAAAACAGAGATTCTTTAAGACAATCAGAAAAACAATGATGGCATGGAAAACATATAAAATAACTGAGTTGAAAGATAATATATACAGTATAACCATAACTAATGAAACCCCAACATATGTTTCCTTTAATATGTAATTGGGATGATAAATCGAACTCGTGACCCTCTTGTGAGGTACGGGTCTTAACATCAAAGACGGACACTAGACCAAGACTTAATTAATTCCCAACTCCAACTAGACTATGTTTTTACTGCAGTTCTAGTACTGTAAGATAATGTACTATCACAGCTCACCATGTTTTTGGCATATGCTAGCTCATTCATTCTTCTGATCTTCTCTATTCAAACTCTTCCCTCTCTTCCATCAAAATCATTTCATGGAGTCTTTGTCATGTACTAAAACTGTGTGCCAGCATTCAATAAAAAAAATGCGACATTTATACATATATATTCATATGGTGGACCTATAAACAGAAGGCCAAGGATGGTCTCTAATTGGCACGGATGTCAATATCAGTCCCAGGTGTGCACTAGTACAAAGTTTTGATTCAAAGAGCCCATTATCAAGCACTATAAAAGCTTGTAATGTTTTGAGCAAATGATGACCAAGATTCAATTTAGAGAGAAAAAATGGACTAAACCCAATTAAAATTGACCTCTATTGATTTACCAAATAAAGTATAACTGTGATTTCTTCTATTCTATAGCCATTAGCCAGCTGTTCACTTTCTTTAGCAGCAACATAGGAGAATTTTCCAAATCCCACCCCAGAAAGTACAACCACAACATCCTCTCTCTCTTAAATCAAAACCTATAAAAGAACGTAATTTCAAACTCTTCCCTCTCTTCGATCCTACCTTTCATATTTCTTCTCCCCGATTTTCCTTCTAAATCTTCCTGGTTTTTCCAGTTCCAGACCTAGAACTACCAATTTTCATTGATTTCTTACTGAAAATTGGTTTGGGGATCTTCTAGGGTTTATAGGGTGAGGAACAAAGTGAATGATTAGCAGATACACAGAAAAGAGAGTGATTAGCAGGTACACAGATAGAGAGAGAGAGAGGTCAGCGACTTGAAGAGCATAAGAACGAAGAAGGGACGGTGAGTGCGGTGGCTTCAGAGCGGAAAGAAAGAAAGATTGGTGACTTATGGCGAAGGAACCCTAGATAGAAGAATAGAGGAGCTAAGGTTATGTTATGGAAAATTACTGCATTTTCAAATTTTCAGTGTTTTGGGGTGAAAATACCCAAATCGTCAAAAAATCTCATTTTCAATACGTTATATATTTTAGGTTGTTTTCAAAAATGCATTCTAAAAAACACAACCAAATACTCAAAACTGGCCCAAAACAGCAAAGAGCACATGAAGTTAGGGTCAATGATTTAAAAGGCGATTGGGGCCTACGACGACTAGAAGAACTTAGGCTTCCGCTCCTTTGGGTGTCGCAAGAGGCTTCTACCTCTGTGTACGAAGGCGTTTAAGAGGCGTACGCGTCTTCGACAAAGGTGGAAGACCCAACAATTAATTATTATTTTTTGAAACACGAAACCCAAAACGACGTTGTTTTGGTCATATTGTTTTAAGAACCTTCTTCTTCTTTGTATCAGCCGCTCCACAACAGGGAGCCATAGACAGTTTTCGTCGTCTCGTCCCACACAAAGTTTTTGCTCTACCAGCCTACCGATTCGATATATGGATGCCTCATTAGATGACCAAACAAGTGATGAGGAGGATACATGGATGAGGATGACTATTGATATAGATAGAATATGATTATACGAAAACTATGAACTTTATTTGATGATTGATGAATTGAATTGATGATGAGATTGGTGATTATTGTTACTTATAGACTTGACATGATAATGGATAGAGTTCTCTTAAATAGGAATTGAAAAACTGCTATAGTTGTATTATTTGAACGTGTACATGTTTGTTTAAGCCTTGAATTGTTGATTCAATATGAGGCTTACGCCTGAACGCCTCGATTCCTTAACCCGCCTTTTAAAACATTGGTTAGTGTTTTGGACAAATACTAAACTACCTCTCACTAATAATATTAATTACGCTTATATCTCTCAACTCTTTTTATTCCACTTCTTTTTCTTGGCAATAGAGGAATCCTACTACATTGAGTGTGGGTGTAACAACAGATGAACACTAAAAAAGTCAAATAATAAGTCTACCACAAACACCTATAGTTGCGATTCTCTGTCAGAATTTTCTGCCAGAAGGCCATCATGTTCATAAAAAATGGTCGGAAATCCGAGGCCACCTTTTAAAAGGTGTGATTTAAAATGTTTTAAAAGGCGATCGAGGCGTAAGCCTTGGATTGAAACAACAATTAAAGGCTTAAACAAATATGTACACATTCAATTAACATAACTATAGCAATTTTTCAATCGCTATATAAAAGAACTTCATCCATTATTAAGTCAAGTCTATAAGTAACAATAACCACCAAGTCTCATCACCAATTCAATTCATCTATCATCAAATAAAGTTCATACTTTTCGTATAATTATATTTTATCTATATCAATAGTCATCCTCATCCATGGTATCCTCCTTTTGGTCATCTAATGAGTCATCCATAAAAAGAATCGATAGGCAGGTAGAGGATGAACTCTGTTTGGGACACGACGACCAAAACTGTCTCTGACTCTCTATTGTGGAGCGGCTTATACGAAGGACAAAAAGAGTTCTTAAAACAATACGACCAAAACAACGACATTTTGGTCATATTGTTTTAAAAAAACTAAAACAATAAATTGTTGCGTCTTCCTCCTCCGTTGAAGAGGCGTTATGCCTCCGTACAGAGGCAAAAGCCTCTTGCGGCACCCAAAGGGGCGGAAGCCTCAGTGCTTCTGATCGCCTTTAAAACCACTAGTCGGAATTTATCAAAGAATCCTAAACGTTATCTCTTATAATATTGATTGTAATTGATAATGTCCATCAAGAAGGAAGAAAGAAAAAAAAGGAACAAACAAAAAGATGAATGAATTTCTTAAGTTTAAGAGGAATAACCTATGGGACGGATGTTGCCAGTTTATGTTGTTCCCAGCAGTACCAGAAACATAAGATGACAAGCCTCCAGAAGCATGTGTTCCATTTTCCTTCTTCTGTGAAGGCTTATCGTGGGAAAAACTCAACTCTGACCAAAAAATAATGACGGGTGGTTGGTGAGCTAAATTTATCAATACCAAAAGACTCAATTGAACACTGGACTAACGTCCAACAACTTAACTAGAGCAGGTCATACCATTAGAGCTGAACTGGCTTGGCCCACCACATCCAGAATAATGATCTGCACCACCACTGTCACTATAGTTCGAAGTATTAGTATCACCGCAAGATCTGGGATCCATTGAATCCTTATTCTGAAGAGAGGCAATTGAAATAGGATATCCAGAAACACCTCAATAACATATCTAACGAGCTTTAGCTAAAAACAGATTAGAGAAATAAATGCGTGTCTTCAATGTATAAAAAATTATTTCAATACAATGGGAAACATTAAAATATTAAATACAAGCATTGACATGTTAAAAGTTTAAATTGTAAACAAACACATCTCATACCAATCTCTTCTAAACATGAAAAGGATTAGTTCTACATATACTGGCAGTCATAAAGTATTTTACATCTTAGTTGACTTTGAATGACACAAAATGAAAGTGAAGAAAAATTTCACAAACATTAAGTTCAACTACAAAGAAAAGAAGTAGAAAATAGGAAATGCTCCACAGAGGTTCGCTAAGGTCAAGAAGCATGTCCCTGCTTTGCATTGGGAGAATTTTTTTGTGGTTTAACCTATGTAGCAAATAGAAATTTCCCACTGTGTATAAACACGAAGTAATGAAAATAAAATTTTAAACAGTTACAGTAAAAGATATTAAACTATCAATAAACATTGCACACCTCTTTTTTCTTGCCCCTTTTGCTCTTCACCTCATGAAAAGGATTTGCACATTATCAAACCATAGACTTCACTATCAGCTAGTATGAGATAATGAGAACTGTCATAACCACCACAGCTTTTAACCAATATAAAGTAATGCCCATGAAGATTAGAAATTGAGATTAAAAAACAAAACAAAAACTTGCTATGGATATATATTTTTGCGCATATGTATCGTCCCATATCCCAATCCTAAGACAGATAGGTCTGTCACCCTTCGAAGTACATCAACAACAATTCCTACAACAGAAGTCCCCAACTTTTTTAGGTAAGGGCAATACCATTAAATGTTAGCAATCATGCAAATTACAACTCCAACTGTACGGAAACTTTAAAAGGCAAGACTTTTGAACAGTTCGATTAGAGATACGCTGACAAGAGAGACAGACAGTAAGGAAAAAATACTAAAATCCCAAAGAACATAAGGTAAAACACATCAAAACTAAACTTGACTCCATAGTTGAATCAAAAGCACTTTAATATTACTTTTTTCACTCTGGGGAAGTGAAACATAGAAAAAATTCTAAACCTGCCGAGAATGGTGTTTAAAATCTACAAAGCGAAAATTAATTTGATAAAAGCTAGAAACTGGAAGAAAAAAAGGACTGAGCTCGTATCATCAATTTTAAACCTAGTTACTGAAAACGCCCCTCTCGACTCAATCTAAAGCCACCTACTTGACTTAAAAAATTCTCTTCCTGTCGAAGGATAAGGATGAAAAGGCACGTCTAAAAACCGGGGAAAAAAATCATTTTTATAACTCCAAATCATCGCCAACCAAATATACCACAAGAAAAATAAAGAAAAAAGAACCTAGGGCGAGGAGGCGATTGACGGCCACTTTAGGGTTCATGTTACACTCCTTGAGCATGGCGTAGATCTCCACGTCAGTAGAATTCACAATCTCCTTCACAGTCTCCACCAGCTTCCTTGAACCCGCCGGTATGGATGAAATTCCAGTCCGGCCCTTGCCATTGTTGCTGGCCACAACCCTTCCTCCGCCCTTGGCGCTCATCTCTCTCGCCCTAACCCCTCTCCCTCTCTCAGATCTTAGGAGAAACGACGAGGTTTTCAAGCTTTCCTCCTGTTGTCTCTTATTTTGCTTGTTTCTACGAGGCTGCGACGAAGGGAAAGAAGAAGATCTTAAGCGCTCTCTCATTTTTGCACCGAAAACCCTTCCCTCTTCTTTGTGGTGTTGTGTGATTAAATTTTTGAAATATTTGTTTTTTGAACAAATGCATTGTATTTTAATTTTAGTACTAATTTAAATTACACCAACTTTTTGTAGAACTATATTAAAATCCGCTTTTTTTGTGCATACCATTTTTATATTGACTTGTGTTCAACCCGTGGCTACGCCACGAAAATTGATTAATTGTATGTATATTCATCTTAACATTTGAAATTGTCGAAAAATAACTTTCAAGATTTTTTATTTTTTTTGAGAATTGTTGGTATGAAATATTTTTTAGTTTTTATAGAGATTAAAACCCCCTTGTTCATCCTAAAAGAGTGGTAACCCGTATTCACTTTAAAAGAACCGTTTTAATTTCTACCCCAGAAATAAATTGACTGAATAAATGTCTTCAATTATGTTAACAAAGAATAAAATTACATCAAATATTTTAATTTCATGATACAAAAATTTAAATTTAAATATCCAATCCAAGGAATTCTAGTTCAGATTAGGCGACGCAGAGAATGATTATTGGTGATGTAATCAGTGAGATTAAAGAAATTACCTCAAATCAAGTTGATCGTCATCTTATAAAAGATTCTCCCAAAACCATCCCATCTAATTTCTTCAACACCACACTGAACTTCAGGGAAACAAACTAATAGTTGCGTGCTATATGTCATAAATAACACTTCAAAGAAAAGATAAAGTAGTTTTTTAAACCCAAATTCATTTCAACAACATCAAGGTATGTGCAATTTTTTGATGCAAAAGCGAGCATGACTATAGGATCTGCAATCTGGCCATGTGATAAATCAATGTAAGAATTTAAGATCAAGCCAAAATATTTCACCCATCAAAGACAAAGGTTTATGACTAAACACCATACATGCCATACCATAGACAAAGCTTAAAACAAACCGATAAAGGACCAATTTAAGGCAAAATTGGAATGAAGTACTCAAAGTATTTATCATGAGCTAAAGAACCAAATTAACTATCCTATCAAAGTAAAACTTCAATGTTCCAGAGAGGGCATAAATAGAAATGATGATGGAAGATCCGAGAAATAAAGTATACCCAAAAGAAAGCGATGATGATCGAGGCGATGTTCTAGAAAATACATGAATTACATTTTTACAAGAAATTTCATGTGGCATTTATGTTATTGTTAGGATATATGGAGTAAGGAAGAAGAAATAAAACAGGAGGACAAATTTTAGAGAAGAAGAGCATATAGCGATGAGTCATAGTATGCCAAGGCATGAGCACATGTTTTACATTAAAAAGTAGAGGAACATGTATAATTTTAAAGAGACAATATTAGATAACTCAGCTCCTCGATCCATATATTGACCGATAAAAAAATATATGATAAAACACGAAGGAAAAAGAAGGAAAGAGTTGGGAGATGTTTTCATGAAACCGAAGTAATTCTCTGACATATGTAACATTAGTAACAAAACAATGCAATTAAAGTAAACCATAAAAAATTTCATAAAATATAAAATAACTGTGGAAATTTTGCTGAGCATATAGCATAATTAACCAATTTTTAAAGATTATTCATCCTTTTCTTTTTCCCTTCGACATCAATAAAAATTTGCATGTGTCTGAAGGCTACCATCACTGGGAGACCCCAATACATTGTTCTCATTAGTGAGTGAGTATTGTACAAACTTTTCACTATTATAAAAGTAAAAATGGAAAAATTGTAGAAATGGTGTATATAATGATGTACGATTCTTGTACAAATATATGGCAATGAGCTTGACACATACAGAGCTATTATAAATTTATGCTAAGATCTGGACATTATTATTACACATGAATAATTTTTTTTGAATGGAAAAAAATTTGAGCATGCCGTCAGAAAAGTCTGCAATCGCAAGGTACATATTTAATTTAAAAAAATTGTACCTCATTTATCTTAATTAGTCTCTCAACTATTGATCATGTATTCATGTTGTTTTGGTATGCATAATAAGGTACTGCAACAACGGTTAGACAGTCTTTGCAAATGTTGAAGGAGGAAAATAGTATCATGCACTACTGGGTGAGTAATTTTGTTGCTATTAACATAAATTAACAATGATACAGGTCAAAACCATAAATAACAATTTGATTTGATGTAAAGAGTGTGCACATATATGATAGAAAACACACGAAGATTAAAATCCATTCGATTAATGAGTTTTATACTGACTCTCTTTGGCTTATTGACATATATTGCTAATGCAAATGCTACACCTAGATTACTAAAAAAATACATTTTAAAAAAGGCTCAGCTTCATGTAGTGTTCTAGTTTGAATATGATAAAATAAAATGGGGCAAATATAAAATAAATTTTGTAAATAAGGTACAATAAAACTATGTAAAAGAAAGAAGAATAAGTAGACATATGTCATGCAACAAAGACCATTAAAAATTAAAATAGAATGATCTCAAACTGAAGCAACATTAAATGCAGCTATTAGACCAGTTAATTAATTTCCACTCACAGCAAAGACCAACAAAGAATGCAAAAAATCCCATTAATAATTGAACAAATATCAACTAATAATAAGATCGAACTGATACCTAATTGACCCAAAAAAAATTGAACGATATTCTGAAGAGATAAGCAACATTTAACATAGTAATGAAAGTCCAAAATCCAATGTAAACATTAGCTAAGAAACTCAAAACATAGTCCATAAATTATATGACAATATTCGAGGGAACCCACTCCAATGTGTTTCCAAGAAGGAATGAAAAATTATCCAATCCAGTGAGCAATGTGATGTCACCATAAAATTGGCCGCATTAATTTTCATAAGAGAGAGTGAAGCTAGATATGTATTGCATAGAGGAAAACAAACAACACTTATCACTATGATTAGAGTATTTTTAGTAAAATTATCATTCAAATTATCTCAATTGGCAAAGGTGCTAAATCCATTGGTTGAGGTATATACTGTTCCTATCAAGGAAAATTACCTGATTATCTGCTGGATATGTTGAGAGAAAACACAGATATTTGTTGGCCTTTAGATCCCATATAGATTATCCTTTGGTTTTAAAAAATAAAATAGGAAGAAAGTGGTAACTGAATTTGATCAGAAATGCATCTTAATGAATATAATCAGTACACAAATACACAACGAATGAAAAAATGCAGGACATAGGATCATACCATGCTTTGACAGTGTCTTACAAAGATAAAAAAGAAAAAAGAAAAAAAGAGAAGCAGAGCCACTTATCAAGAATTTCTATAGTAGCTTAAGAACTAATACAATTCAATTTCTAAATCAAAACAATCCCACCAAACAAAAGCATAAATTTCTTAATCAAGAAAGTTAAGGTTTGAAAAAACTCAACACTTCTTTACGATTATTGAAGAATACACTAACCACACCTTAGTTACATGTATGCAGAGAAGATAGATGCGAAAGAGCGGGTTACTGAATGTCGATGGAAAACATGACGGAAAATCGGGAGCATACACAATGAAAGGAAGAAGGGTGCTGAGGATATAAACATGATAGAGGAGCCAAATGCCATGAATCGCAGTATATACATGGAACCAACCGGAATCGCAAAAGTCGTCTGATGTTTATTTATGATATTCATTAATGAAATACAGAATCTTCGCATGACTCTTTGGGAAATGGAAATAGTGAACAGTAGTGAATGGTTAAGAGGAGGGCTTCCATTGATTGCTGGAAAAAATGAAATAATTTTTTTTTTACTTTAAAACTTAATTTTCAAGTGGCACTTCCAAGCTCATCCATGTGTCAAGATTGTGTTTAACCAAAAGTTTGTTTAAGAAATTATAGATAGTATAGATAGATTGAATTATTTTTCAATTTAATAGTATAATTATTTTTATTTAGATTTAATTTTGACGATAATAATATATTCAACTCGTAATTGATAGACCTATCGTAAGGTTCGCTATCCATTACTCGAAAGGTAGTGATACGGTATGTTTTGCTCGACTTTGGCTTATTGTTGTGTGTATGATGAATCTCTACAAAATTACAGACAATACAACATTCTTGATTGAAAACATAATGAAGACATACTTTTGAAAGGGGCTAAAGAATTTAGAAATATTTACCTTTTCATCAATAAAATTCATATCGATACCAATGACTTCATTATTGTTGCTTAAATTAATTGAATCTCATGTACATGAAATCCATACGTTAATCCGCCAATGAACTCTATTTTTTTGGAGTCTTCCAAGCACTGTGCCAACCAATCTGTCATACTCTCTACAACTTTACAACACTTACTTTCCTGGTTAGTTCCAATGTTTGTTCATTGGAGATCATATGAACAATATATATATATATATATATATATATATATAAGGAACAAACAAATGAGATGAATACATTAGATTTCATGAATCTATTGAATGAAATTAATTCCATGTCACAATAACATAAATGTAGATGCATAAATTATCAGAGGAAATGTATTAGGCAAACCAATGGACATATTCATGTTTCTCTCTAATCTCAATGATAATTAATAACTTATGTTATTCATCAATAATAATTGAATTTTCAAGTGAAATGTTTTAGGCAAACGAAGGGGCATGTTGACGTTTCTGTCTAATCCCGATGATAATTGATAACTTATGTTATTCATCAATAATAATTGAATTTCTAAGTAAAATGTATTAGGCAAACGAAGGAGCGTATTCACATTTTTCCTCTAATCTCAATGAAAATTACTTTTGTTATTCATCAACAACAAAAATTGTTGTCATGTAATTATTAACTCAAAATTCATTCATCAATTTTACCCTTTGGTAGACACATTTTTCGAGACTCATTGATAACACCATAATCCTATGTGTCACACAACTAAAATCTCATGTGGCTTTAAACCTAAAAAACAAAGATGACATGGCCTCATATGAACAATCTTGATGCCCAATTTTACTTAAAGTAATAAACAGAACACATGTTTTCCCTAATTTTATTTTCTTAGAATTTCTTTGATATCATATAAAAACTCAAATAACAGGTAACTGTTATTTATTAATATAAAATAATAAAATAATTTGCTCATAAATAATTATGATATGAGTGGGAGTCTAGTACTTATTGTCTAGTACTTAAATTAGGAGTGAGTCATATGTATTTGAGTGGACCGAGTGGTTTATAATTACTACTAGCAGTACACTTCTTCACACGTCTATCGGAAGTCGGGATGAAAACAAGCCGAGTTCCTGGCTTTGGCAAATTCTAGGCTCCGCCTTATGTATTCTTAAGAGGCCCGAGCTCAACCAGGGTTTTTAAGCCCTCAAAAATTAGAGCTCAAACTCAGCTCATGAAAAGAATTGAAAATCCGAGCTCGACCCTTTTGAACCCGTTGTTTTTTATTCTTCTGCGCAATCCCTAACAAACTCAAATTTCTTATTTTACCCACATTCTCTCTCTAGCCAAATACCCATTGCCCTTTCTCTTCAATGTAGAGTGTTCATTTTGTTAAAGGACAATTCAGTGCATCATCTGCTTCACCAGGAAAAGTAGGGTTCTACTACCGTCCAGTCTTGTCAAAGAACTGGACGGCGTACAGTCCATTCCAATGCATGCCATGTGGACATTGACCAAGTCAACACTTATAAATGATTTTTTAATTTTCATTTAAAATTTTATTAAGGAAAGGAAATGACAAAAATATATGCGAAGATTTAACTTATTATTAATAAAAAAATAACTAAAATGACAAAAATAAAAATGAAAAAAAAGAGCAACTGATGCTACTAGAACCCGAGAGGCAAGTGGTTATCGCAGTTATCAAAATGACGATAAAGCTCCATTAAAACACAACTCAAAACAAACCAATCAAAACAGAATCACTACTCCTCTTCCCCAAAAAAATTGAAGAAGCTCTCAACAGTTATAAGATCTCAAAAAACCATAAAAACCCACATTGAATGGAAAGGAACGTAATGGAAGAGAAATTATGAAGAATGAGAATACTGGTGTGATTAGTTTGTCATGTATTATAGAAGTGAAAGGGTGTTATAAGCTTTTTATAGGAATTTGATGAATCGAAATTAATAATGCTATAAACCTATAGAAATGAATTGACATGGAAGACAAATCTCTCTGTGTTTTCCTGTCACTATCCTATATTGTTTCATTCTCTCTCTAGACATGTTTGATTGAGGGGTGAAATTTCTCATGTATTAGATATGATGTATGTATGGGCTCTACTGCTGGTATTGAGTGTGTGTGCTTTACCACCATTTTTTCAACACGAGTATTCTCTGTCAATGAAAAAAATACAAAGGGAATAGAAAATAGTTTTTGTGGAGAGAGAGAATAAGATGAAGAAGAAGTAGTAACGGTAGGGGTAGGGGTATTTGAGTTATTTTGACAAAATATTTTAATTAAATAAATTTATTAATTTAATGGTTAAGATTTGATAATTTTTCAATAATTAAATCCAACAGTGATTAAGTGGACTATACTAAAACAGTTATTTGATTGTACTTGACCCTAGTGCAGCCCGGAAAAGTAATCATCTATGCATTTTGCTTTATATAAAATATGAGTCCTGAGCACGACTCCTAAGAGTACAAGGACAATTGACCTTTTTATAGTTTTTTTTTAAATCACCTTTTTTGATAGTTAAGATCCAACTAATTTTAAAATTTGTTGAATTAAAGACAAAATTTGATATTGCATATTTTTCATAATTAATCCAGTGAAAGACGAAGCATGATTCATTCGTGATTTTCTTTCTTTTCGACAAAAATTTGGAATGACATGATATCGGGGCATTGGAATCATCAGGCTGAGATGAATCCAACGTCACTTACCTTGCTAAGATCTGACGTCAAAAATTGTTAGATCAAGGCAAAACAATCAAAATGCGTTTTGCCTCGATCTGGCCATTTCGGGTGACGGATCGAAGTGAAATCGGTGGCATTGGATTCCTTTTAACCGAGCGATTCCAACGCTACTAGCAAATTTCAGGTTCATCACTAGGGACATGAGATTTTAATAGCAAATCCAGGTTTTGGTCCGTCGAACAGAAAAAAGTTGTTCTATAGCGAAAAAGAGTTCTAACCAATTTTGGAAGTTAAAATCTAGTGTTTAGGGTACGTGAGTCGATTAGGATTTAGAAGTCAGAACCCTGAGCCCGTTAGGGTTTAGTGAATCTGAGTCTTAGGGTTTATCACTTAAAAAAAGGTTTTAGTAGTAAATTCGAGTTTTGGGTCTGTCGAACAGAGAAAAAGAGATTTTACATAGAAAAAAAATGAGTTTGTAGAGAAATATATGTTTAATAGAGAAAAAGAGTTCTGACTAGCAGTAGAACGAAAAAGTAATTTCATATTTTTTTGTCCTAATTTTTATGTTTGACCACCAAAATGATCGTCGTTGGTCTCAAAATAAGTGCGACTATAAAACGGTAAAGCTCGACCTACGACGGCTTAAACGAAAGTCCACCACTGCTGAAAACTCACCGTGAAGCTTTGATTATGCTCTAAAACTTCTTTTCCTCGCTATGACTTCTTTCAATATTGGATGGAGATGGGGTCGATGGTGTTGGAATCGCCCGACCGAGATGAATCTAACGCCTTTGGTTTTGCCTCGATTCATTGACTAAAATGGCCAAATCTAGGCAAAAATCTTCTTACACTTACTCCATAAAACAATGTTTTCTTCAACTATATTAAGTTTTGGAGTGAGGGTATTATCAACAAACTTTATTCCACAATACATCATCCCCATTAACTCCAACTAAAATTCCTTAAACTTAGCCTTCGTGTACTATCCTTTTATTTGTCTCTCTATATCGAATATAGTTGCACATTCCAACTGCTTGTGAAATGAATTGAACTTTTCTTGACTCTTTTTCTTAACCTTTTTCTCAATGCATCTTATATTGCTCCACAAACTATTTCATAGTAGTCTTGGAGTTGATATAACCATTAAAAAAATCATCTTCTCACTTATTTGTGTTGTCGACATACCTAGTCCAAAGAATTTTTTAACATAAATCGAAACTCATAACTCCCTCTCCTCGTATAAAGAAGACAACCAAGCATTATCTTATAAATTAAATTTCTCAATCATTAACTTCCATACACCCTTAAACTTAACACTCTGAGATTCATAAACAGCATTCTCCAAGTAATAAGTAATACTATCATATTCCTAGTACTTACCTACTTTCTCAGGCATTTTCTTCAAAAATATGTCATAAACACAGTTTATGCCTAAAATTTGGAAATGCTATGAAAATGACATTCTTCATCGTTCTACTTGGTCAGTAATGATTCCATTAGGAGCAACATCATAAACACACACAAGTCACATTCTAAATAGACATGCAAATGTACCTGTATTTTCATTAGATATGAGACCGCATCTAAGTAATATCAATTGCCCATGATGATTTACACCAACATATGAGACAAATGACATATCATACTTATTAGTAATATATGTCAAAAATAATGATATCGTCAAACTCCCGACATGTAGCGCGACTATGAGGATCAACCCAAAACACATTCTTTAAACAACCATCATCGTCCAATTAATTTCATAATAGAATCCATCATTTTGTGCTTGCAAAATAATTTTGAACAGCATTTGCATCACCCTCATGAAAATGCATTCGCCTAACTTTGCAAGTAAATCATGGGTATCTTTCTTTAAGAAAGATAAATCATACCCCCAACACTAATAACCTATATATTGTGTGATTTGTTAGGTCTAATGCAAGCAATATTGTTAATATCCAACTGCTATTTCATCTGCAGCTCTTGCCATTGAAGGAATAAGTGTTGATTTGGCTTTTCAAATTGATTGCTTTCACCAGCTCTAGCTAGTCTAGGAGTCGATTAACCCAAGTTGTGTTAAGACGAGTGGCACTTGAATTTGAAGTATCCATCGACCGAGTCTTGGATGCTGATTTATCGGTCTTACCACTTGTATCGATAGACCACCCACTTGCAGTTAATGTACTTATAATCTAGTTTTCAGTTTTGGTTTTTGATCTTATGCTGAATCATCGGTCGAGCCATTAATCTCTTAAAAATTATCAAGTTGTACCCAACCTGCCTCAGTAATCCAACACCAGGCCGCCCGATATAACCTCTGATTGTCACACAATTGCCTTTTCGATTGGGAATTTCTGTTCATCGATACAGTAGTCCTTGGGCGTATCAACATTAAAAAATAAATAAATCTTCACTAACTAACCACCTTTCACTTTTGTTTGTCCCATGAAACAGTAGAAAAAGAGAGACAACAAAAAGAGCAAAAGAGAAAAAATGCCAGCACACCAACTATGTGCGTTTAACTAAACAATATAAACATATCAAGCACTAATTTAAATTCCAAACAGATCAGACAACTTTTGCCTCTTTGCTTGCCAATTCCGGCTACCCACAATGCCTCCTTTGTCAAGTCTTCTCAATATTCTTTCTTGCCTCTTTCCATCTTTCTACAATTCAAGGAAGCTTTGATTCCTCAAGTTTTATATATATAAACAAAAAAAATCTGGGGATGATCCTTAAACTCTTCTTTGCTGTTACGACATTGGTTCTTATTGTTCTTACAGAAGAAGGGAGTCCAGAACACAACATATTATATAGTTGCAGATTGAAGACATGGGTTCGAGAGTTATTCAGCATTTCGCATTCTTCCTCTTGTATCTTGTTCTCAGTTCAGGTGATTTTTCATTCTTTCCAAGTTTTGGGATCTTCTTGCATACAAAATCAATGATTCTAATGCTGAATGCTTAAAGTAATAAGAATTGTTGCTTATCAAAAAAAAAAAGTAATAAGAATTGTATTTCTATGTTGAACAAAAATGGAAGGGAAATCAAGAACATCTAGTAAAAATAATGTGCTAAGGTAGAACGTGCTGAAATTTGCCCACAAAAAGGCCCTCTGGCCAGCAGAGTCTTCTTTCATTTCTAGGGCGTCCTGTCCTGTTATATCCTGCAAAATTGATCCAATATATGCTTTAAAATTCGACTAATATACAAGGATTTTGTGCCTGAAACTATCTAATATGTGCATACATGCATCCGCACGTTTTCTGCTTCTGGGTTTAGCATGATCATGCATCGTCAATGAAAGCTTAACAACCTCTTCAGAAAGGGAAAAAAAGAAGAGAAAAAGAAGTTACTCATACTGCTTTGGTCTTCTTCAGGTTCAATTGTTGCAGAGAAACCTCCCCCAGAAGAAGTTCAGGAAAATGAGCATGTGGGCAATCAAGAGAACCAGATATTCTTCTCATCATCAGTGTCGACTACCCAGTTGGATACAAGTCCCGGAACAATTCCTGTTGTCAACCCAACTACCCCAGGTACAATTCCTGGGGTGAACCCAATCCCGCCGACACCAATCACAACTGGGCCAAATCCAATTATAACTCCTCCAACTCCAACGACAATGACCCCCCCGACACCAATCATAACTGGGCCAACTATAACTCCTCCAACACCAACGACAACGACTCCACCCACGACGACAACACCTCCTACTTCATCAGGTGGCTCATGGTGTATTGCAAGCCCAAATGCTTCACCAACTGCATTGCAGGTTGCTCTTGACTATGCTTGCGGCTATGGTGGTGCTGACTGTTCACCGATTCAACCAGGTGCAAGCTGTTTCGAACCAAATACACCTCGTGATCATGCTTCTTATGCCTTCAACGACTATTACCAGAAGCACCCATCGCCAACTAGCTGTGCATTTGGAGGGACAGCACAACTTACGAACACTGACCCAAGTAAGAATTCTCAACCAACACAGAGCAAAAATGGTCTGAGTGATTCTCATACTCTCACCTTTTTCTAACTGTCAATATTATCCTCAATTTCTCAGTATCAATGTGTTGCTGAAAATTATAACTATATATGAATAATACTAAACTCTTCTTCATGAATCATTACAGGTAGTGGGAACTGTCACTATTCATCATCGCCCACTACGACATCTACAACACCACCATCTATAACTGCACCCCAGCCACCAAGGTAGATTCTCATCTTCGTGTCTATTTTTCTTGTGTGAAAGCTTTGGGGAAGGGGATTTCAACCTCATGGCCAGGGTGGAAAGATTCTACAAGTTCTACATCAGTGAACTAAGAATCTTTTTTGCTTTTGCAAACGCAGCATGAGTTCACCAGCTAACCCAACTCCGACAATGACCCCCCCATTCACAACCACACCTGGTGGACAGACAACTTATGGCGTGCCAGAACCAACAGGACTTCCTAGCTCAACAATCAATGTTTCATTTGGTTATCTCCTATTGACAACTTGTCTGGTGGGATCGGTTTTAACCATGAATTATCTCTAAGAAGATGGAAGTCAAGTCCACACACTTTCCAAGAGGAGATGGCTATTTCGACGCTGCCGCAACAAAATACAGACATCTTTTCAGCATGGAGAGTCAACAATGAGATGCTACCTCCAGGCTTTATAGTCACCCTAAGATCTATTGCTATACTTCATCTATGTAGGCGAATTAGTTGGCAGGGAATCAAGGAGGAAATGAAGCAGAAAATAGAATATGTTAGGTTATTGTACTCGTAAACACATCAAAAATAGTAACTTCCTTTTGCAGTCGTAGTAGAATAAATCATTAGATGCTTTAGTAACTCCTCTTTGGGAAGAAGCATTTAGTTGGAATTAATGGGATCATTAATTGAATTATTAACTAACATCAGTACTGAAAACTTTGTCGAATGCTATATTAACTGAAACTTTTAATCTAACTGAGAACAGAGGAAAGCAAGTAGAAGCTAGGATTTGTATGGAGTAAGAAAAAATACATGAAAATATTAGAAAAAAACGTTTCAAATAAATATGTAAGAAAAGGCAACCAGAATTTATACATCCTTATATTTGCATCACAAAGAAAATCTCGCCATATATAATTTCCCCCAGTTAACTCGGACCTTTATGCATCCGTCTGTGTGAGTGGTTTGTTGAGTAGAGCAACCAAAAAAAAAAGGGTAGGGTTGGGGGAAGAGAAGGGGCTTAAGGTTTCAAGGTTTCAATGTTTCAGTCATGGGATCTGCAGGATTAGGAAGAAATTATCCCACATGGAGAAATAAGACTATTTTTTGATCCAGTGGAAAGCAAATTACCAAAAATATAAGACAGTAATATATTCAAAACTCAGAAGCGATCTTACAGTATACATTAACACATCTACAGTAGATAAACGTGAAGACAAGTTTATGTCCATCAAAGAGACAAATCAAAACCTATAAGTCATGACTGATTCTTTATTTGATTATTTCATAACACTCTGCATAGTTTCGGTAATTTACAAAAGTTTGATAGCTCCCAACAAACCTTATATAATTTTTATAAAATTAGATCAAGAGCAAGCATGAGACAGCAGTGATACAAATGATGGACAAGGTGGCCACAATTGAACCTTGGTCAAATGCTCTCTGCAAGCTGCCTCCCCAATAAAAGTGCTGGTAAGCTAAATATGCTGTTATCATCAAGGAAATAATAGCACCTTCTCGGGTACCCCTGTCAGCAAAAAGTACCAAAAAATAAATAAAACTACTGAAAACAGATGTAATAGTCTCAATTTATCATCCGACATTGTGTGCATCTACTCACCTTAGGTTCATAACTTGATAAGGTGCCACAATCACCAGAAGTAGTGCTGTAAGTGGCAACTCAAGTTCACCTGCAAAAAAAGAAATCCAGATAGAGTAAGTAAATTGAAATTTTGATGTCTCACAATCAACCGCAAAATGGAGAAGACAACTAGACAAGCTGGCAATGTAGATTTCGTTAACAAAGCCTACCAGGAATGAAGAAGAAGAGCCGGACAAGAAGTGCCAGGAATGCACTCCAAATACCATATTCACCCCTGCAAATCACACTTAAAGTAAGTTTTCAAACCCATGGTTTCACAATTAGGCTTTTTGAGTGAAAGTAATGCATGAGGCAAATAAACATTTCTTTTTCTTCCTTTTCCATATGAATAAAACAAAATGACAAAAAACATGGAACTGACAACGGAAATTTGTTACCTAATCCAGGATATGATGCTGCCCTGTGCTTGCAGAGCAAATAAAGGGACGATAAAGGATTTTTGTACAGCAGTGCCCTTTGATAGCATTAACACCCTGCCACATAAAAATTCATTCATATGTCCGTCACACTGAGCTCCATGAATTGTACAACATATGGGTTTCATCAGTAGCATAACAACATAGGAACATTCAATGAAAATAAGAAAAATGTTGTAGCAGAAGCAGTTCAAAGCGACACATATGTAATCAATCACACTATCATATGCACATGTGTGTGTAGTGTAGTGCTTCAAGAGAGAGAGGCATACACAGAAGAAATTGTAGAGATCAACTGGAGGTTGCGAGCAGTGAGAGGTGCAGCGTAACAAACCGCTCCGAATCCTCTCCTATTCTTCTTCTTTTCCATTATCAGTACTCCTTTATCACTAATCGAAGTTCTGACGGAAAACAACAATTTGAAAGAACTAAATTTCACAAAAATCAAATAAATTCGGTTAATTTGATTACAAGAGTGACTCATGATACCTGAGAGGACTAAAGCAGCTGAGAGAGCTTAAGGTGACGGAGGTGACACTAAGCTTAGAGCGGTGAGACGGAGTTTGTAGAGAGAGAAAGGGTTTGTTGTCGTTGAAGGAAGAGAGTGACAGTGCCGATGAGAGAGTAAATGCCACCATTTTCTGTCTTCTTCCGATTCCTTCCTTTTCCCAGAGTCGCTCGGCCGCTCCTCGTTTTAGCCGGCAAATATGGTCGCGATATTTCTACTTGATTGGAAGAGTGGGGCACTGTAGTCTGTAATAAATTTGGCTGATCCGGCCATGCCGAGACACGTGGAGGATGACTTTTATCCGTTTAGGCAGGGTGAATGCTGTTGACACCCCACTTTTTCCTAGTGTCACATAATTTCTATAAAAATTTCAGTAAAAATAACAAAAAAATCATGTAACAGCCCATTCTTTTAGATTTCAAGAAATAACTTATTACACCCCAAATATGCGAAAAACCGAAACTTACAATAAAGATTCCGACCGATCCGTCCACCGTCGGAGGTCGTGGTAGCCTGAGCTTTGTTGGCATCGTCGAGGGCTTCAATTTGGTAGGTGGCTCGCCTCAACCAGAGGCCGGAGTTGACCGGATTGGAGCTCCAAATATGTGAAAAATCAAAACTTTCGATGAAGATCCCGGCCGATCCATCCACCGTTGGAGGTTGTGGTTGCTTGGGCATTGTCGAGGGCTTCGTTTTGGTAGGTGGCTCGCCTCAAATGGAGGCTGGAGTTGGCCGGATCGGAGCTTCAATTATGCGAAAATCGAAACTTCCAGTGAAAACCGCGACCGATTCGTCCACCGTCGAAGGTCATGGTTGCCTGGGCTTTGCCGGTATCATCAAAGGCTTTGATTTGGTAAGTGGCTGGCCTCAAACGGAGGTCGAACGGCAAAGATCCGGTAGCGGCAGCTGGTTGTGCAGCTAGCAAGAGAGAGAATGAGGGGTGAAACAAGACAATGCACTTCTTGTCACGAAAATGGTGTCATTGGATAAAAGTGGTGTGCCAATAGCACTCACCTTAGGCTGGTCAAGTAGGACGGTAGGGTAACGTGAACACGAGTCTAGATGATGAATTTATCCTGCACAAATCGAATTAAGTTTGGACATAAAAAATAAGTTAGAAATTCGGATAAAAATTCATTAAAAATTTGTCTTCTTTAAAATTGAATTTGTATCATTCTATTTAATTATTTGGATTAGAATTCAGATTAAATTATTTTTAATTTAGCCGTACAAATTTAAATCAATTTGATATAATCAATTCCGTATATCTGAAAAATTCAAACTAATATAAATTGGAACATGCAAATATTCTCCAATCTAGTACCAATCAGACTTATTTTTTGCCACCGATAATTCTATGGCGGATCCTGCCTCTTCGCTCGGTGCGTGAGTGCTAGTGCTGCACACGAGTACCGGGTTTCCTGCCCGACTCGATAACTCGGTCATTATCGGGCCAACCCGGTTCAGCCCGATAACAACCGGGTATCGGGTATAAGTTTTGATAATTTTTGGGCCCAAATGATAATTAGAAAGATTAAAAAAAAATCTGTGCTGTCCAGGAGGTATACCATACAGGCATATAATGCTATAGACAGTTTAAAATAAAATAAAACAAATCAGAAAGAAATTAAAATCAAAAAACTGAAAGAAAAGAAATAAGGTTCCAAACTTCTAGTTCGCACTTCACAGTTCCACACCGGCACACCATTCTTGTCTTGTAGGCTGAAGCCATCGTTCCAATTTGCAATGGGTGAAGCGCAGAGGTGGTGACTCACAAGCTCAGCTCTCCGATCTTACAGTCTCACGCTCAAGTTTCAACTTTCAAGGTGATTCTCCATTCTCTGATTTCGCTTCAAGCCTTCGAGAATCTTCTGATTGAACTCAACTTTGTTCGTTTTAGGCTAAACGAAAAAGAAAGCAATTCCTCCGTTTGCTTAGTGATTGACGAGTTTGAAGCTTAAGTGCACTACCAATTTCGATAAGTAGGCTACAAAAGTCCAAATCCATCTGTTTTCTTCCCTTGTAAGTTTTAGCAAATATCAAGCTGGTTTATATAGGATCTGATTGGTTGTGTTGTTCTCTGGGAATCTAGTGGAGTTGAATAGTAAATAATGCAGTGTTTAAGAAGGAGAATGATTGATTTTGTATTTATTGCTTTGTAGCTTGTGTTGATTTGGGGCAATTTGGCATAAATTACGAATTATGTACACAATGAGGATCACAATCATTGATACAATTTGAGTACCAAGTTATCTTATAAATAAATTTACAAAAAATCCTTCAATGTAGTGTGATACATAATCAATCCTATTTGTTTTTGTTTATTAAATAAATGAATCGAATCCTATCAAATATTTATCTTTCTCCTTTGAATTACTCATATATATATATGAGAAATTCATACAGTTTTGTAAGGCTTTGGAGCCGAGATTTATTGTGCCATCGCGTATGACAGTTTTCAGGCATATGTTCAGAATTTACAATGCCCATAAGATCAAATTGAAAGAGGCTTTGAAAAGTTCTGTTAGGAGAGTTAGTCTCACCACTGATATGTGGACTTCTTCCAACAACACAAGCTATATATGTGTAATAGCGCACTTCATTGACAAAGGTTGGAAATTGCACAAGCGAATCATCAGTTTCTGCATGGTCGATGATCATACGGGTGAGGGCATTGGTAAACAGCTTGAAAATGTCACTAAAGAGTAGAGGATTGAAAAGATTATGTGTATAACAGTTGATAATGCTTCAGCAAATGATGGTACTATAGACTGGATGAAGAAATACGGGTCTAATAATTTGTATGAGGGAAAATATATTCATGTGAGGTGCTTTGCTCATATATTGAATTTGATTGTCAAACATGGCTTACAACAATGTGTTGATGCAGTGGAAAGAATTAGGAATGCTGTGAAGTATGTGAGGTCATCTCCGAAAAGACTCTCCAAGTTCTTGGAATGTGCAAGACATGTTGATGTGGAGGTTACTAAATCTGTGTGTCTTGATGTTCCCACACGTTGGAACTCCACTTATTTTATGTTGGAGGTTGTCGTGAGGTATGAACTTGTATTTGATCGATTAAGTGGTGAAAATAGTGGTTATCACAACTCTTGTTTGAGTGGTAAGGTTGTTGGTGCTCTGAGTTATAATGATTGGGCGGATGCTAGAAAGCTAATCCCTTTTCTGGAGCCATTTTATGATTCTACTACAAAACTTTCAGGGAGTACTTATGTCACTATCAATGAGTATTTTTCTTTGTTTCAGCTTATCCATGATCATCTAAAAGAATCTGAATTCAGTACGTGCAAAGTGGTATCCAAAGAGGCAAAGGAGATGCAGGTGAAATATGATCAATATTTTGGAAACCTTGAGAAAGTGAATATGCTTGTGTATGTTGCTTTGGTGCTTGATCCGAGGAGCAAATTTGAAATTTTCAAATGGGATTTAGAGCTAGCTTTTGATGAAACTACTAGCACAAAATTGTTCAAGGGGACAACAAAATTATTGCAGGACTTATTTGAGAAATACCAATCAACTACTGAACTCCAGCGATCAAGCACACAAATAACATGAGTATCACAGTAAAATAATAGAGGTGGTAGATCATCTGCTCCAAGTTTGTGGGATAGAGTTGGTGGTCATTCTGAACATGTGACTTATAACTCTAAATCAAAGATAGATAAGTATTAGGCAGATGATCTTAAGTCACCAACATAAGACTTTGATTTGTTGAGGTTCTAGCAAGTGATGTAGGGTAGATTTCCCATTATTTTATCAATTGCACGTGATATATTTGCAATCCTCTTCTCTATCGTGGTTTCGGAATTTATTTTTAGCACCGGTGGCCTTGTTATTATGGATCGTCGTAGTTCTTTGTTGCCAAGAACTGTGGAAGCTCTATTGTGCACACAAACTTGGTTGAAAAATGTCATATGCATTGAAGCCAATGAGGAGATCTTGGATGATGAATTTGCTCAAGAAGTGGAAACCGTTGCTACGGAAGGTAAGGTAATAAACCCTATTATTTTTTGTATGATTTATTTTTTAAATTTCTTGTCTTCATTTTTTGTAAATTAATGTTGTCTCATATTTTTGAGCAAAAATGGGTGCTGGTGGCAGTGGTGCTATCTAGAATTGGAGCTTGACTAATGATTTTTTAAATATCTTTTCTAAATTTGTTATTTTTATTGATTTCACCATTTGTTATTGTAAGTTTGCTATTTGAATTTCTTTTGTTTAATTTGTGAATCGTGTATGTAAATTTTCATCCACTGTTAGTGTTTGGAATTTTGTTTCTTTGTACAAATATGGAATGATGTGAAATGCAGTGCTACTAAAATGAAGATGAAGCAGGTTAGATCTTGGCACATGCAATTGATGTTATATATTAATCTATTTTGCACAACTGCTCGACTACTCCTATCCATTGAAATTTGATGAATTTGTGTCCACTGTTGATCTATCTAATATTTACATTACTTTTGTACACCATTTAACACTAGTTTTTGCCTCATTTGATGCTTTTGAGAATCAATACTGTCTAATCTTGTGATTAATGTTACTTTCAGATCAAAGGCAAAAAGGGAAAAAGAAGAGGTTAAAAGGACAGAAAAATTGGGAATGGATCAACTTTTCTGGAGATGGATCAACCACAAAACAAGGCACAAGAATCCAGGGAATTTAGGGGATCGATCACCCATTTTTGTGGATCGATCCCCCACGCGCAGATCGCGAATTTCATATTTTCTAGCTGAGAAAACTTTGCTAAAATTAGAAAATACTAAGCCAAAACGGCATAGCTTAGTATACAGAACGTCACTAGGGTTTATGGAGGTATAAAAGATCATCTTATGTCATTTTGAAATGGGTGGATGACCTAGCCACCATTCTCTCACATCTTGGGAGAGTTGAAGAAGAATATGAGAGAAGAAGTGGAGCTCCAGATTTTCTGGGTTTAATCTTTCTTTTTACTTCTTGCTATGGATATTATGATTGTTATTTGTGTTGTTCTTGTTATTATGATGAACTAATCCTCTCATTAGGGTCCTAATGTAACTTCACTTTGAAGATTCCATGAACTTGGTTTGATAATTTATTGATTTCTATATATTATTGAGTATTTATGGTTATGTTTAATGTTCTTGAGTGCTTGATCACCATTCAAGGGATTTGATGCTTGGGTTGAGACCGGAAGGAGATATCTAGGATTTGCATCTTGCCATAGATAGCATAGGGTTCATGTACCATATGAATATAGGGACATGCCTTGTGCAATCGTTATATGGTTTTCCACTAATCTTAATGGGTTTTTGTCACTTAAATTTGAATGTTAGGAATAACAGGGGTTAGTGATAGGAACACTTTCAGTGTAACCAGGAATGGAGCATTGAATAGGTAAGGGAGGCCGATTGTCAATAATTGTTGGTAATTACGGATTATTAAGTCAAGAGAATGGAATTGGATAAGTAATGGTGAAATTAGGAACCCTAGTCCTTACTCATTTGATTAATATAATCTGTCACTATTGTTCGTTTACATCTTAAAGAACTTCTTTAGAATATAAATTCTTGTTACATTGTTTATGTTAGTGTTAATCAAACCAAAACAACTTATTCGATTCTCCAAATAGCGCTAGTGTTAATCATAACGGATACTCATCAATTGTTAACTCAATCCTCGTGGGAACGATAATCTATTCATCACTTTATTACTTATGCAATTTGTGCGCTTGCAAATAAGTCTCATCAACTGTTCAGCTATATATTAATCTATTTTGCACAGCTGCTCGACTGCTCCTATGCATTGAAATTTGATGAATTTGCACAGCTAAATTCGATGATTTGCAATTGAAGGATTTGTGTCCATTGAAATTTGAAACGTCCTTTGATTGCTCCTATGCATTGTGTCAACAATATTCTAAAGTATTAGTGTACCATCTTTATAATTTTTACAAATAAAATTTGCTCAATCTACAACTGGGTTACCCGGTAACCCAATCCGGTAGTTCGAACAACCCGAACCCGGTTGCCCAGTACTTTAGAATCGGGCTATCGGACAGGGTTTGAGGAAAGAATTTGCGGAGGATTCAGTATCTCTTAATGTGTTATGAGCGAGCATCAGGGCAGAAAGTTAATCTCCGCAAATCCTCCATTTTTTTTAGTTCGAATACCACTTTGGCTCTAAGGGATATATTTGGGTGTGTCGATTATGTGTGGGCGGTCGAAAAGAGTTTTTTTGATGAAATTATGGAGCTTGTCCGCAGTCAGTTGCGTTGTTGGGGTAGTAAATGTTTATCAAGAGCAGGGAAAAAGGTGTTGATTAAAGCAGTTATTCAATCAATTCCCACTTTTATTATGAGCTGTTTTGGTTTGCCTCAATTACTATGTAATCAAATTTCTGCTCTTATAAGATGATTTTGGTGGGGCGGTGGTGATCAGAAGTCCATCAATTGGATATGTTGAAGGCGAATGTGTTTACCTAAAGTTGCAGGTGGAATGGGTTTAGGGATATCAACAATTTCAATTTGGCTCTCTTGGCAAAGCAAGGGTGGAGGCTTTGTCAAAATGAAAATAGCTTGGCTGCAAGAGTGTTGAGGGGTAAGTATTTTTATCAGAAGTCTTTCTGGACTGCAGAGCAGGGATATCGTCCGTCTTTCTTGTGGATTAGTCTATTGGAAGGAAGAGAGCTCCTTGCGCAAGGTGATAGGTGGAGGATGGGAGATGGAAAATCTATTAACATTTCTTCTGATCTGTGGCTCCATACTCATTCAGGTAGAGTTTAATCGGTTTGTTCCTCTCAACAGATGGTGGCTGATCTGATTGATGAGGGTAGAAGATGCTGGAGACATGATCTTCTTTCCCAATTGTTTTGTAATGAAAACTGAGAGGCTATTATGAGGATTCCTCTTAGTGTTGCTCCTGTGATAGACCGGTGGTGTTGGGAGGAGTCCCAGATGGGGTCTATTCAGTTAAAACTGGTTATCACTTGGCAGAGAAGTTATCCTTTTTGCAAGAGGATTTATTGGGGGTGGTAGGTGGTGGAGGAGGAATTGATCGGGGCCCTTTAGGGAAGCGAATTTGGAAGATTAATGTCATCCCCAAAGTTAGACATTTTTTATGAAGAGCATGTCATGATTCTTTGCCTACACATGAAAATCTAGTGCATAGGAATATACCAGTTCAGTTGTAGTATGCGATATGCTTAAATGATATGGAAACAATGACACATTTGGTTAATTGTCCATTGGTGGCTCGAGTTTGGGAGTTATTGGGCATATCCTATCTGTTTAGGCCGGATCCAGGTGAATGCTTCATTGACTGGTTGGAGAGGTTAATGGGGATAGTGGATGCTAAAACTATGGAGAAAGTAACAGTTAGCTTATGGTTGAGTTGGTTTAATAGGAATCGGGTTATTCATGAGGGGTGTTGTGGAACTCTTGAATCCATTATGAAGGGTGTGATGGCTAACCTTGCTGGATGTAGCAATGAGGGTAGGGTGAGGAGATAGGGACTTCATACGTTGGATAAATGGCACCCTCCGTCAAGTCAGATGGTCAAGCTAAACTGTGATGCCGTTGTTTCCCCGACATGAGTTAGATTGGGGGTCATCATCAGAGATTGTAGAGGAGATGTGTTGGGTACAATGTTGAAAAGAGGTGTGACTACCTCTGATGTGGTGCAGGCTGAGGCTAAGGCTTTAGTTTTTGGCTGAATATTGCCCTTAATATGGGATACTGGGAGGTTATGGTAAAGAGTGATTCCTTGATTGTGACCCAACAAATTAAGTTTGATCAACCATGCTATCTGTTGGGTGGAGCCTTTATTGATTCTGCTAGATCTCTTCTTACCAGGTTTCGAAAAGCATTGGTGAGTCATGTGCGCAGGGGAGCTAACAAGGCTGCTCATGCTCTTGCTAGGCTCTCTCTTTTTGAAGATAATGTATTTGTTTTATTGGAGGATTATCCTCCCTCTATTGCTAATATTGTTTTGCAGGATGCTTTATCAATTGAGTTAGAACTAGGTGGAAGCTCGCACTTTGCAGCAGGTGGTCAATTTCACAGGATTATGTGGATTTTCTTAGTTATGTGACAATAGTGTTCCTCCTAAAAACACTGCTGAACAAAGGTTCAATTACAAAGGTTCTACTCAGAATATGAACCATCAATCTAAAAATGCCACGGAGAACTCCTGAGATCAGTTTGGTATGCATAATCTTGTTGATACATACATACGTATCAACCATTATCCCACTTGTCAATTATACTGTTAAATTCTAAAGCTTTCAATACTTAAAAATCTCAAATCTCATAATCAGGAAAAGGAAAAACAACGATTAAAAGACTTTAAAAGGACTAATTAAGAATTAAGTATCCCAACTATAGCTTGCCACATGCATCAACACTCTATAATTGCAACTAATGGAAGCAATAAGAATGACACAATTATGCTGAAATGACACCATAGGCTAACAGCTTAAGCCTTTCCACCAAAACACCCACTATCAAGGAGAGGCTTTTGGGCATTTTCAACGCCCCATATAGTAAAGTTATTGTGGTGCATTTCATTTTCCTGATAATAGTTTAGTAGGAATAAACAAGAGGCAACTATAAGCAAGTGAAAAACTCTGGCTTTCTAAAATCCCCTCCTTTTAGGGGTTATCGAACTACTTTAGGTGTAATCTCCCTAACTCCAACAGTTCAGATGACATGAAATCACACCAATTTGGCATCTGGTCATAAAAAGTCTTAGGCATTACAACTTGTCAATTGCTAAAGGCATTTACAAATCATCAATTGTTAAAGTACATGAGTTAAAGACCCAAATTACAAACCATTGAGATCTTATAGACAAAGACATTGGCAGAAACCCTATAATAACACAGATTCAATCAATTTGTCAACAAACAGCTTCAACGATGCTACATATAGAAAAATCCAAGTTCAATTTTATAGATAAACTACTAAGGTTTAAAGAGATACTTCTTGAATTGATGTGTCCGTGACTACAGCTGTATCTGAGTCAAGGAAAAGTGGCTGCCAAAAGAACATAAGTCCATGATTGTTGGGAAAAATTCAGGCTTGAGAAGATCCCAAGAAGCATCATACATGTCAATTTTCCAGTACGACATAGGTAAGAAAATCAAAGGTATTTACAATTACTATCAAAGATAAAGGCTATGGCCAGACCATTAGTTTAACAAATCCCGAACAGACCTCATCAGTGAATCTATCTTCCTAAGAACCAAGTAGATTTTTAGAAAGAAAAAAATAAGTAAAGTAACCAAGTTGGTCAGCCAAGACCAAATCAACAACAATAATCTAATGAAGGAGAGAATAATCGTGATATTTAACAATGAACTCCTACCTAGGATCAAGGTGATTAGTACATAAACGTGGTAAGTTGTTTTGAATCGTTTGAAAAATATATCAATTTACATAAGCATATTATTTTATTGACATTTAGACAAAAAGGCTAAGGGATTATGATCTCAATCATTGTCTCCAAGTTAACCACAATGACCAAAATCTCAACTGTCAATGACAATAGGTAATATATCCAAGTGGGTAAAAGCACATGGTTAATATCACATTCTCATACAATCATATCAAAGCGTGGGAACATATTTTAAGAAAAAAAGGTGAAAGAATAGAGATAGAACTTAAAAAAGAGAGACATTTTAATTTGCAAGACTTAGAAGAAATGTCTTGCAACTTGGTGGTTAAAGGATGTGACTGTGTTAACCTAAAAAATCCTAGAATCCTTGCATTCATGTTTTGCATCTAACTACTCGTTTCCTTCTTCAAAATAATGGGCACCCATCCGAACAGAAACGCAGTAGGAAAGAGCATATTGATTAAGTTAATCTTGTAGTTTCTAATGCACCAAAAAGAACAGAAAGTCAAATGTTTCATAATCATACACCAACTAAATAAGATATAACTGTAATTTTCATGTCATCTCTAATACTTGTATGTCATCCTTGAACTCAATTTTCCAGACTAAGAGCCAACTCCCATTGCAAACACCTTGTAGTGTGAACCTCATTGCAAACATAAACATAAGGTTCAATGCAGAGATGGATATACCATCTCATCCTTTATATGGACCTTATCAGGCCATATCATCACTCAAAGTTATACTAAAGGTAAAGAAGACAGTTAAATCCAAACAGAGAAGAAAAGAAACCAAAAATCATAGAAAACTTGTGAAAATATACTGGAAAATAAGCAGAGGAGATCGCTGAGATTACACGGCCAAGAGAAGGTTCTTAATCATTCCAAAAATGCTAAAAAATCAAGCCAAATCAAAAGCTATAACAATGAATAAAAATAGCAACAAACTCGAGTAATTCCAACATTCAAACATAGCCAAAAGACAATTACCCAATCATAAAATTAAGATTTTTTCTTGTGACTACCTGATTTGAAGGACATTGTGGGCTAGCAATAGTAAACAATATTGTCTTACAAACTTGAAACAGAACATCAAATTGTGCCTGCAATCAAGCTTCAAGCCTCATTCGAGCTTGAAACTCAGCTTGGACCTCTTAAAGCACTCCATTGCTATAAACTGTTACCTACACAAAATAAAGCCACAAAAACACCAAATGTAATCCAAGAAATAACTAATAACTAATGATTTCTAAAATTGATAAAAAAAACTATCAGCAGGAACTCAGAAAAGAATACCCCGAATTATTTTGAAAGAATTAGCATAAGAATCGCAAGAACCACAAACAACTGAAGAAACTCCTTGAAAGTACCCAGAAACAACTACTTCAGAGCTTGCAGGTTTATCACCTCTTTCATGCATCACCTAAGCGCAACAAAATCAAAATAAAAGATAATGTTAATGCAGAAATTTACCTTAGTTCACAAGAGGAAATTCGTGCAAATATTGGGAATTAAATTTGAAGTTCAAAATTCAGTGAACCAAGTTTAAGAGACCCTGCATCACGCCAATAGGCAGAAACCGGAGCGACTCGGGCGGAGGAGGTTGCAAAAGCACGCATCTTATAGTTAAAAAAACTCACAAAATTGAAGGGAGAATAACCTTTGATAACAGACAAAATTGATGGGAAAATTCCGTGGATAAGGATTGGTTGGTGACAGCATCCATCTAATCGGTGACCTGATCAAAGTTTCCAATGATTTTAACATCACCTCAACAAATAGAAGACATGTTTTTGTGTATTACCAAAAGAAACATAAACATCACTAAGACAACACAAACAATGACTATTATTTGCAAGATAACATATTTCATTATTAGCTCAAGTATTTGTCACTAAGACAACATAGAAAAACTAAGAACTTAGTTAAGCATAAACACCAGCCAAACCAATTCTTTAATCGCTCCCAGAGATTAAAAACCTTCTAAATGAGTTTACTTCTTTCAACAGTTGAAGAGGGGCTAGCTTTTGATTGCTCAAGTCACACTCTCTTTCAAGGTTGCATGTGAAAAAGAATTGCCAAAAATTAAGAACTTAGTTAAGCATAAATCACCAGCCAAATCAATTCTTTTATCACTTCCAGAGATACAAAAACCCTCTAAATGAGGTTCCTTTAACTTAAATAATGAAATCTTTTTCACCTTTTTGAAGCACATATCTAAGCAAAACAACAGAACATATCTATATAAGAATCAAAAACCTGTAAAATCACGACTAAATGGATTTGCAGCCCTGCCGCACAAAAATCAACGAAAGGGAAAATATCAACAACTCACCGCTAATCAAGCCTCTATGGATTTGTCAGTCGTAGAGCCAAATCGACGAACTCATATTCATCGATCGAGAACTTAATTCCATGTACGTTCCGACTGGGGCATGGAAATGGATACGTTGCAACCTCCGCCACCAAAACCATCTCTGACATCTTCGCCGCGTTGTCCCAATGGTTTCTGATTGCATTTTGACAATGTAAACGTCGTACACTATGTACCATGAATTTTCTGCTATTTTTCGGAGAGAAAAAATGACAGTAAAAGCAATAGATAAGAAGATAAGAACAAACAATTTTCCAATAATGATGAGATTCGAACCCTGGTTGTTATCAAAGGCCGCACAAAAAAGTACATCAAACCACAAAGCACGTTAAATGCTATCATTTCTGATTTCTTCCCGAATGAAGTATGAGCATGGATACGTTCTGAACTCCATCACCACAAAAACCACAAAAATCACAAAAATCTCTGACATGTTCGGAATCTCTGACAGCTGGATCGCGCTGGCCCAATATTTTTCGATCGGGTTCTGACAATGAAAACGTCGAAGATTATCGACCATGAAAATTGTAGCAAATTCTTTTTTGAAAAAAAAATAGGGGAAACAAAAAAACCAAGGGAAAAAGTAAGGGAAGAAACAAATAAAGACGGACGCTTTGATGTATCTGTGATTCGAACCCAGGTTCCCAAAAACATGCAAAATTTATCACTACACCACAGTGACGTTATATGATTAAAAGGTGCAATAATTTTTACAAAACCTTTTCTGTCAAGGCGTAGCTATATAGTTCAAGTACTTCAGACGTGCGCGAGTGTGAGACATAAAAGGCGACTCACCGAGAAATCGCTCCAAATCCAGCGCTTTTGAAATATATAGATATGGGTGTTTTAGTTTCAAAAAAAAAGTTACAGAAATGCTAAACGTCCATAAAAAAGGGTATCCATAATTTACATAATCTATGTGGCATGCTGACTTGCATGCCACATATATTTTCTAGAGAAACACAATTTTTTTTTTATTATGCTCTAACTTAATTCCCGCCTAAAACATTTTCATTCCCGCTTCCCTCTCTTTGCACATTTTTCAACACTTTCTCTCTCTCTCTCTCATAATTAGGTCATATCAATCATTCTTATCTCATCTTAGTTTAATATTTCAAATTAGATATAAGAATTTTTATGTGTATGGAAGAACCAGACCTTATAACATTGTGTTTTTATGTCACAGTGCATTTTTACATTGTATTATACATTGAGAGTACCTTATTCCATTGAGTTCTACATAGTCAATGTCTTATTCCATTGCGTTTTACATTGACGGTGGATTATTTCATTGTATTTTACATTGACAGTAGCTTATTCCACTGGATTCTACATTGACACTGAATTATTTCATTGCATATTACATTGAAAATGCGTTTTTCCATTTCGTTTTATGTAGACAGTGTCTTCTTACATTGAGATTTACATTGATAGTGTCTTATTTTATCGTGTTCTAGACCATAAAAAAGCCTCTCAAACCCAAAAAAGCCTCACAAACCCAGAACAGTGCTCAAAACAATACCGCAAAATGCCTCTCAAGCTAAGAAAAATGCTCAAACAATGTAACACGCAATTAAACAATGTAATAATGAAGAATAGTCGTTTGGGCACCGTTAATGTTTCCATCATCTCGAATTGAACCACCAAGCTTTGAACAAGCTAAATCAGTTGCAATCCGCAATCAAAAATCACTAAAATCATCGAAAAAAACACTTGAAAAATGATGGTCTCCGCTAGAGAGAAGTGTCAGATCTGGCCAACTCCGACAATATTTTCTCGCGATGATGCCACCATTCGACTTCTTGTTGTGATACACACCTGATCCAGCCATTTTCCGGTCGAATCGGCCATCGGATTTCGACGATCTAAATATGCATGTGCTTATGTGAGAGAGAGGAAAGAAGAGAGAATGAGTGAGTGAGAGAGAGAGAGAGGGCGGGGAGAGAGGAGAGAGAATGAATGAGAGGTAATACGCCAGTAACATTTATAACAAAAAGTGGATTTATTTTTGAATTTCAAAATTGCTGAGTTAACGTATACACGTTGCATGTCACATTTAAGATATACACGTGGCATGTCACATGTTCATTTCCATGTAGAACTAGTACTACCGAAAAAGTTATGCCAAGCCCGGCCCTACAAGCTATCCAATCATCCTATTCCCCTAATTCGCAAAAAGGCCCTCAAAATCTCAAAAGGGGATTCTCTCTCTAACCTTTGCCTTTCCCTCCTTTTCTCTTCCTCCGCAAGTACCCGGTTGATGATTTGAGAGGCACTGATTTGATCTGGAGATGGAGATGGAGGTGCAGCCCGTGGAAGAAGGTAAGTACTGCATTAAATCAAACATCAACGGCCAACATTTCAGTTTCAATCTGCTTTTGGGAAGAATTTATCGTTCTGTCTGTCTCTCTCGCACCCCTAAGTAACCAATAGTAATAACCAGTTGAATAAACCTTCAAACACGAAATGTTCTTGGGAGAAATGTCGAAGTTGATGTTTTGAAAATTGAAATTGAAGCCTCAGCGCGTAATTAATCTGCTTGGTTGAGTTGTTATTGTGTAATGATTGAAAGTTGCTGTACTGTTTATGCCTTCCAAGTGATAGAACATTAGAATTATTTCTTGACTTGCGGTGCTCGGTGATGCTTCAATTTAAAGCAGTCAATTCCAAGTTCAGTTTTACTGGTTTGGTTGGATAGGTGTACGAGGTTGGGCGGCCTAGAGTTTGAAACCTTTTGTTCTCTGCTGTGTCTCATACTCTCAATGTTTCTGACATTATTAATCAAATGTAGAAGAATAATTAAGTTCACAGTTTTACTGAGGCTAAGGTTAGATTGGTACTAAGTTCCTTTTTTTTCCCCCTAAGGTTCTCAATGCGTCTGTTGACAGTTATTTATCATTAAGTTTGTCTGCTGTCTTTGTTTTTGGTTATGTCTACGTTTTTTTAGATGCATTGGATCGCAATGGCAAAACAGTCACTAGAACCAGTTTTACCCTTTGCAACTGAATTTGTGGATTTTGTTTTGGGGTGCAATGATTTGAAATTTGTTTGCAATAGGTATTCTTCCTCTTTTCATATTATTTTCCTTGGATAAAGCTAGTCGGCACTTGTAACTGCAGTTTTCTAAAAATACGTGTTCATTTTCTCTTAGCAATTTGTGACACTAAGTGTTGGTTTCTTCTTTATGGAGTCATGAAACTTGTATTCTACTGGTTGGGGACATAATTTTTTTTTTATATTCTCAAAGTGAGGCTAACAGCTTCCTGACCAGACTAAGTAGCATATAATCAATCACTACATTTTTGTCAGTTGATTTTCAGGAGCTCGAACTTCATGAAGTCATCGCTGGTGGCTTATTAGACTTCGATGAATGGACATCACTCATATCTGAAATTGAGAAGACATATCCTGTAAGTTTGGTTGCTGTTCTTAATTACTCTTGGAATGATAAAATTTTGCATGATTTGACCTCATTTCATAAATATTTGCATCATTGAATTTATACTGACTTGTCTTTGTTATGTTTCCTTTACATGTTCGAAAGTATTTATGCTTGAGCATAATCTAAATGGTTTTAAGTTTTAGCTGTCTGAGTTTATAATTCAGTCTATGGTTTAGGAGGGTTCTTGCTCTTATAAATGCCTTCTCAAATTACAAAGCGTGACAGATAATTAATCTTGGAACTCTAATGGCCATCAGTTTAGGAATAAAATTTTCTTATTACCACATAAGTACTTCTTGAATGCTGCTAATCTGCCTTGTTTATGAAAATGGAGTTCCTAGTCAGGAAATTTACAAAGACAATCCTGATATGAGTAACAGCTTCTATGGAACCATCTACATTAGTGGGCTGATTTGTGGAACGAAAATATAAGATTCACAGAGAGAAAGCAATTATATTCCTTTTGGGATATTAGTATATTACCCAAAACAATCAGACTTTTAAGAATTGACTTTTTGCTTAAATGGAAGTTCCTCATCAGGTTTCGCTTTTTGAAGTGAGGAATTTACAGTAAGATTCTAACTATCTACCTTTATGCACCATTTTCATTTTTAAAATATTGGTAGATGCAAACTTTGACTCTAGTTCTTAATTTTTTGGCCAAGAAGAATTAATCAAAACCTGCAAGGTAGTTCAATTGTGTTGTCTTCAAATACATCTCAAAACTTTCTCATCATTTATAAAGGATGATATTTTTGCTGTAAAAGTACCATCACTGCCAGGTAGAGTGCATGGAATCTCACGTAAAATATAAGTGTGCATGGAATCTGCAAGGTTTAGGGTTGTTGCTTTTAACTTTGCTTTATCAAATTTCCATTGGTGAAAGAGTTTATCTGGCTTTACGGTATCATTAACTTGTTTACATGTTTGTTAAGGAAAAACAAAAAAGAAAGAGAAAAAAAAAATCCAGGTTATTAATGCCTGTATTTATTCTCCTGCTTCAGGTTTGTTTATATGTTCAGCCGAACTAAAGCGCTGCTTTTTTTATTGCTGCAGGAAAACATAGAGAAGATTTGTCTGGTTTATGAATCTTTCTTGTCTCAGTTTCCTTTGTGTTATGGTTATTGGAGGAAATATGCTTATCGTAAGATACGCTTATGCGGCACTGACAAGGGCGTTGAAGTTTTTGAACGAGCTGTGGAATCAGCAACATTTTCTGTCGATTTGTGGGTTGATTATTGTAACTTTGGAATTTCAGCTTTTGAGGACCCTTCTGATGTTCGTAGGTAATTTATAATTATATCCTGAACATTTCTCCAATAACATGCATCAGCTACCATTTAGAACTATCTTCTTAGTTTTGTACAGGGAGTTCTATTTGTAATGATATATGGCTCATGGAAAAAGCATGGGCTTCAGGGTAGTTGTCGTGGTGGTATTAACAAGTGTTTAGGTTCACCATGGGAATTCTGAAGCTCCTGCAAATGTGCCTCTTCTGCTTTGTATTGATCTTATGCGAAGGAGTTGATTGCATCTGCTTAGCAAATAGTTTTTTCTTCTTCTTTTTTTCAAATTTTATGTAGCTTTGCCCATCTTTCTTCCTTTTCATCTTGGTGTATAGAAAACGTTCTTCTTGGGCCTTTGTATTTGCCAGATTACAAGCTTATGAAGCTTTTAGGGTCATATCTTCTTAACTGCAAAAGACAGGCCTGAAACTGGAATTCTATTTGTATGTATGCAAGGAAGGGACCTATAATGAGATGACATGGAGCGAGAGGTGCTTGTCTCTCATGAGTTGAAGGCATGAAGTAAGAGGTCACTTCTGGACTGAAGTATAACCATATAGAGAATATGTAGTTGGGCCGGTCCAGTGGTGAGCATTAAAAAAATGATGGGATAAGATATCAAAGTGCAGCTACAATCTTGCTGCATGACATAATATGACATGATTGTGTAAGTATATGGTGCTGACATGATAGTAGAGTCTAGGGGAAGAGATGAAACCTGTGTTGCATTAAGAAGAGTCCTTTACAAGATATATCAGTACCAGTTGAGGTTTAATCCAAATGTGCCTTTTGCGTGTCCATTAGGAAAGCCCAAGTGAATTGATTCCCATGTTTCAAATAATGAGGGTTCTTTTGAATCACTGAATTCTGAGGATGGGGGAAATTATAGTAGATGCATTCATACTATTTCTACTGCCATAGATATCCTGTACAAATCCGTCCTCTATCCATTAGTTGTCACCTTTACTGTTGTCTTAGTTACCGTTTGCTTTAGCTGGTGGTTTATATTTGGTCCTTTTGGGTCACCTGACCTGAGCTGATCACACTATTCAATGTTATCTTTGACTGGGTTCCGACTTCCAACAGCTCTCATGTATCTGGTACAACGATATTCTTAGCCATTTCAATAATTATTTGATTAATTCGTTTGGCAACTTCAATAAGTTCTGGCGTGAACGATGTAGGACATCATAAGCCCTTCATTTTATTGGTTGATTGATCCATTTTATTTTTTCTGGGCATTCTGCTGTCTTTTTGTATTTGCTTAGCCTCAAATATAAGTTTCTTTGGCGGATCATGAATCTAGTCTTCATTTTCTTGAAAATTCTGATTCCCTACTGTTCATATTTTAACAACCGGTGATAAGATAAGATAATGCTGATTGCTGAATAAGACATGGGACTCTGAATTTTTTTTATACACGAGTGTCGAATATACTCATTAGCCTTTTTCATTATAAGTTAGCCGCTTTAATTTTTTTTAATGTTTATATGTTGAAGGGAACTCCTGAATACTTTCTCACATCATATCATTTTGCTAAATGAGGCAAAACCATTTTCTGTTTATGTCAGTTAATGGTTTTTATTATTTCCTATAAATCATTGGCAGATTATTCAGAAGAGGCATGTCATTTGTTGGGAAAGATTACCTCTCCCATGTCTTGTGGGATAAATACATTGAATATGAGCTCTCTCAGCAGCAATGGAGTTCCCTTTCTTTTATTTACATCCAGACTCTGCAATTTCCAACGAAGAAGTTGTGTCAGTATTATGATAGGTAAATCTCACTAATTCAGGTTTATTTCCACAGTTTCTTAAAGTACTCGTAATGATGCGAGTATTTGGATTCCAAATTTTGAAAATGATACTATTTTATGTTCTAGTTTTCCCATCATGATAGGTAAGGTTCAAGGATCAGGGTTGAACCTTTTCTTTTTCTTTTTCATTTTCATAGTAATGATGGTTTCAACGTACATAACTCATTCAAAATAAGTTTTTTCATGTATATTGCTTGCAGGTGAAATTATCTTCATGGATTTCTATTAAAAAAAGATAATCTTAGTGGATGAGGGAATATTTGGGGTACGTTTGAATTTGGAAATGTAGGCATATATTAGGGGCTTTTGAGTTTTGACCAGTTAGGACTAAATCAAAGTTCATCAAATACAAATTTATTAATGGAAGGGGAGCAGAGGATGAATCTTTTTGAATGGTATATGAAATATGATAAGAACAAATAACTGCAGAATACCTCTGGGAATGAATTTAGAAGTAATATCACTTGGAACAGAAATGGAATTACAACTGAACAGAACACACAGAGACAAACCTAGCTTTCGAGGTGCATAATAGGACCTCCCCTGCAGACTAACTTCCGCACCCTTTCCCATAGTTTTTTTAACTCCAGAAAACACTAGAGCATTATAACCCTCTAACAGAAAGCACTAACCCACTAACAGAAATACCACAAGTGGTCCTCTGCTATTCAACCACGTGCCCCACTTTTTTCTTAACCCCCTTCTCTTATACACTTGACTAAATGGTCTATAAGTATACTATGTTGGCGAATCGTTCTTGGCCTGCTGTACGCCTGTACCTCTTGCCAGCATTAGTAGTTTAAAAAAGTGTTCTACCACTTCATGACAGTGACTGTTTTTTATTATTATTTCAGCTTTGAAGGAAATGCCATCTTAGTTCCTGCATTGATTTACGAACCTTTTCTGTGGTAATTAACAATTTATGTCTTGGTGGCATTTTATATTCATGTTGGAATAATAGGGTTTTGTGTAACAATGTTGGCTCTGATACCAAGGTGAGAAGTGTAACAAAGAGGGTTGAGAGAGAAGTGAGTGAAAGTGAGGCAAATAATGCTTGCGTATTATTGGAAAAGCAAAAAAAAAAAAGGACCTGTAGACACTGGCGGAACCATCCCTGATCGAGGAGGGGCAGCTGTCCCCCTCTTCCTTGATTTTATTTTTATTTTATAGTTCTGATTTTTATATAAAAATTTACTTTTATTAATACACTCTCTTACATGTTTCCCTTAGCTCATGAATTAAATATGTGGCCCTGATGATTTTAGCCTTTTTAATAATTATGTCCAGGACCCAATATGGGCTAAATATGTTGCCTAGAAAATGGTTCAATGTTTGTCTAGTTGTATATGGAGAAATAATTGTTTGATCAAATTCCTAATGAAGTTATTTTGCAATATTATCAAAACATGAGAACTCGTAGACAATGTTTTAAAAGGCGTTCGGGGCGCACGCCCTGAGGCGCGCCCCGAGGCGAGGCGGCGGCCGGAAGCCTCAGTGCTTCCGCCCCGCATGTGTCGCAAGAGGCTTCCGCCTCTGTGTGCAGAGGCGGAAGCCTCTGTAAGCCTTTCGCCTCTGTAACAGAGGCGAAAGCGCCTCTGTTACAGAGACGAAAGCGAGAAGAAATACGAAATCGTATTTTTTTTTCAAAACAACAGAACGACGTCGTTTTGGGCCAACAGTTACAAAACCCTGAATTTCTTCTTCTTTCGTTTCTGTGCTGCTGCGTGATAATTCAGTTGTGGTTTGATTTATTTTTCTTTGGTTTGTATTAAACTTCTAAACTATGAACTATTTTTGCTTTGGTTTATTTTAAACTCTTTTTGCTTTGATGTCTTTTGACATTATTTGATGATGGATCATGATGAGACTTGTTGATTATTGTTAGTTTCTTACTTGAAACTTTGTGAGTATTATTATTTATTACTTATTGATTTATCTTGACTCTTGAATTTTTTATTCAATCCGAGGCTTACGCCTCGATACGCCTCGAGGCTTACGCCTCGCCTCATAGAAGGTGAGCGCCTCAATTCCCGAACCCGCCTTTTAAAACATTGCTCGTAGATTACAATTGTAGTTAGTAAACAATTTATGGATATGATCTTTATAATGCAACATTACATTTTGGATTCGTGTTTTTTTGACAAGTGACCTATAACTAAAAACTCAAAAAATTACGGGGGCAGCGGACCCCAACCACTTATTCCCTCCCTCTGCCCTTGCCTATACATAAACTACATAGACTTAAGCCAAAGCCAAAAAGTGGGTAAAACAAACCTGACCTAAGACTGAGCACACACTGCACACAAACCTATTATTCTAACAGTTCCCGTGGCGTACTTTGTTTTCATGACTTTGATCTTCTTGTTCCCATCCTAAAAAACCTTATTGTCCACTTTCTTATGCTTGTTAGGTGATTCACGATTTTAATTAGACTCACTGGCAACTAATTCTATTTCCCTTCAGTTTCAAGAAGTTCGCGGCCATATGGGAAGAGGAAATGAAGTGTCATACTAATTCTGCTATGGATGCACAATTAGAATGTGCACCTGATGATGAAAGTTCTACATTTTATAAGGTAGGTGATGTCATGCATGCCATTGAAGACATGTTGAATTCACCTTTTGGCCCCACTAGGCATACAGCACTGCAGAAGTACGTCTCTTTTGGGGAGCGGCTCTATCAGGAAGCATGTCAGTTAGATGGGAAAATAAGTTTCTTTGAGAGAAACATCCGTCGGTCTTTTTTCCACATCAAGCCACTTGATGTCAACCAATTGCAGAATTGGCATAATTATCTGGACTTTATTGAGGTGCAAGGAGATTTTGATTGGGTATGGCTCTATGCTTTTTAGTTTAATTTGGATTCACATTGTTGCTTAGTTTATTATACTCAATTTCATTAATTATAGGCTGTCAAACTTTATGAGAGATGCTTAATTCCTTGCGCTAATTACCCCGAGTTCTGGATGCGTTATACGAAATTCTTGGAAAGTATGGGTGGTAGAGAGGCAGCTAGCTTTACAATGGATCGAGCAACACAAACTTTCATGAAGGTATATATCTTCCTAATAATGATTGCTGTTCATCCTTTAATTGAGGAGCTCTAACATATTTTTAGGGTTTTATTGGTCCATACCATCTATTTGTAAGGTTTTGTGCAAAAAACATGACTGGATTTATTTGTTTGTCTGCAGCAGTTTATCATCGTTGTTAATTGTTGATTCTAATAAGATTGTTGGACTCAATTTCTTTACCCATTTATCCATGTTTTATAGCCTCTCTCTCATATGTTCATTTCAGAGTGTGCCAGTTATTCATCTTTTCAATGCCAGGCATAAGGAGTATGTAGGAGATTTATTAGGTGCACGTGCTGCTTTACTTCAACGTGATCAAGAATCAGACACTGAATTTGTTCAGAATGTGGTAATAAAAGCTAACATGGAAAGACGTCAGGTATAATCGGTTAAGCTTATGTATTTTCGGAATCTTGTGGAATCATTTCTGATAGGCATGCTCTTTTCTCCATACATCGGCAGGGAAACTTCACAGCAGCTTCTAATGTATACAAAGAAGCCTTAAAGTTGGCTGAAGTGAAGGAAAAGTCCCATACACTACCAAATTTATATGTTCATTTTTCTCGGCTTCAATACATGGTAATTGATGGATGTTTCAATTTTTGGTTCTAGGATCTAATCAGTGTATGTAGATTGCATACACTGATAAATCTTATCAGTGTATGCTGTGTTATTTTGTCTCTGTCTCCCTCTCTCAATGCACATTGGTTCAGAGACAATTTTTTTATTATTTCCTGACAGATTTCTTGGTATGCAGATAAGTGCTAGTGCAGATGCTGCCAGAGATGTCTCTCTCTCTCTCTCTCTTCCCCCACCAAGCCCACCCACCCCCTTCGCTCCATGCTTGCACATTGGTTCAGAGACGATTGTTGATTCTTTCCTGACAGCTTTTTTTTGGTATGCAGATAGCTGATAGTGCAGATGCTGCCAGAGATGTTCTAATAGAAGGTATCAAACACATGCCTTCATGCAAATTACTTCTAGAGGTATTTCTATCACTTATTAATGTGAAACTTAAAGCTTCCCAAGTAGAGTGTCATAAGAAATAAATCGATGTTAGGCCAACATCAAAACGGCTGTTTATTCCTTTCTATCAATATATTTGTGATGAATTCCTTGGAAAAATCGGAAAGTTGGATACGGTTTTCTTTTTGTTTGAATGTTGTTAGTTGAGTAACTCTGTTGCCTCTTATTTATTTTGGCTGCTAGGAAATGGCTTACGAAAACCTGAATTGTGATACTTTCGCAGGAGCTGATAAAGTTATCAATGATGAACGGGGGATCAAGACACATAAATGAGGTTGATCACATAATTGCTAATTCAATCTCTCTTTCATCCAATATGTCACAAAGTTTAAGCAAAAAAGATGCGGAGGATGTATCAAACTTATATCTGGAGGTAAAGCTTAATTTTTTGGCTCTTACTTTGCACACTCAATTGTAGTAGATAAATGATTCTCCTAAAATAAGGTGTGAATTGGAAGATCGATTTCTGGCCGCTTGCATATGGCATTAGAACTAAATCTCTAGCTGTTTTTGGTGAGTTAATTTGTGCCATAGCGGCGCATATGATAACCGAAACGCTTGAATATACCCCACAACTTTTAAAGTCTCTTACATAGAGGAAGTTTCTAGGAATAGTGATATGGTTGCTAGCATCACAGTTTTAAATATCTTTCTAATAAACGACTTATTTGATCTTGTTTCAATACTGACAATATTATGACACTTGTAGTTTGTCGACCTTTGTGGAAACGTCCAAGATGTAATGAAAGCATGGCATCAGCATATAAAATTGTTCCCGCACTGTGTAAGGACAACTTCATTTAAGCACCCAGTTGCAAGTGCAAAGCCCTGGAAACTGGTCACAGAAGCAAGAAAAGAAACTCTTGACACCTTACCTCTTCATTTGTCTGACAATTCTGACCACCAAGTCCAATCTGCATTTCAAAAAGAAAAACTCTCTTCATCAGGCAATCATGTTTCTTTGTCTGACCACGATGCCACTTCTCAAATATTGGATCACAATCCTCAAATGCTGGAAAATCGTAAACTTCCATTTGAGGCGGGTGCAATTGATCCTCGTCAATCAGAAGAATCTGAGAATGATGTGCAGGAGACTGCAGAGCCGGTATGCACCAAATTTTCAGAGCAACCTAGGGAAGATGCTCCTGAACCAAATATGTTAGCCCTTGAATCAGCACAAAAGGTGGCTAATGATGGCCAAATTGTCCAATCATCGCAAGAATACTTTGAAAAAGATAGGATGCAACAACAGTACGATATTGAACCTGAGCAGGATTTGACACCACCTTCACTCGAAAAACTTTGCTTAGATTCTCTGAGTGATAAATCTCGAAATTTAATTCCCAAAGAATCTGATGAGTGTGAAGCTGATATAGAAACTAGTTTTTCAAATAGACGGGTGCTGAAAAGCGAATCTGCTCAAGTGAACAGTAAGTCAAATGAAGGGATGAAAGAGATCAATCATGATGGTAATGGAGATCACTTTGTATCCAGCGCTATTAGTACTCGCATTGCTGATTCTCCCAAAAATTGCTCTGAAAATTTATGTCAATCTACAGGTTATCAAAGTACTGCATCAGAAGTTCACTCATTCCGACAGAAGCACGCAAGTAGTGGTGGAAACTGGCGTCAAAGGAGTGGTAGTGATAGAAATCGTAAGGATTCCAGATATGGGTCTCATGGGCATTTGCATAGAAGATTTCACCACCGACAACATTTATCTCCCCAAAAGCAACACCAGCGAGCTGAAATGTGCACCCGAATTCCCGTTAATCAAAGTCAAACTTCTCAACTTTTGCATCTGCAAAATCCACAAGTTCAGCAAGGCAGCCAAGCAGGCACAGCACCCACTGTTCCAGCTAAAACAACTTCACCTCAAGCCTGGTCAGTGCAAAATTTACAGCACCAGAATTTTGCCTCTGCAAATCAGTCTCAGCCGTCGGCTCAACCTACTGCTTTTTCTCAAGCACATATGGTTCCACATACCACACAAAGTAGTGAGCAGCATGGGGATTTGCAGAATAGCCAAGCAGCATATAATCAAATGTGGCAATATTATTACTACCAGCAACAACAGTTTCTTATGCAGCAACAACCCCATCAGCAGCAGCAGCTCTTCCAGCAACAATATCAACAGCAGCAGTTGCAACTGCAACAGCAATACCTTCAGCAGCAACAACAGCAATTATCTGATGAGCAGTCCCAACAGCTTCAGCAGCAACCATTGCAAATGCAACAGCAACAACAGTTTCTGCAACAGCAGCAACAATGGCAGTTGCAATATCAACAGCAGTTTCTCCAGCAACAATATCCCTATCAACTGCAGCAGCAGCATCAACTTCAGCAACAACAAAATATCATTTACCTGCAACAATCACAACAACAACAATTGCAAATCCAACAATCACAACAACAACAATCTGAACATCAGTTACAAAATCATCTGTATCATCAGCCACAGCGGGAACAACTCTCATCAGAGCAGCAACAACGGCTATGCGAAAAGGAAGAAACAACACATGAACAAATTAAAACCTCACAGAGCAACAATTGCAAACAGGTATTCTGATTTAAAGACAATGGCTTGATTTTTGAACCACTTCAATGCCAAAACTTGCAATCACAACAATCGTATGGTATTGCATAAATTTCTATTTTGAATCAACCCTGAAATAATGTGTGTGACATTAATAGTGCACATACGCTCTTTTATTAGTCAAGTTACAACATTCATAATGCATAAAGAAGGATAGGTGGAGAGCTTCTTACCAAGGCACTAGTATGTCTTTTAAGACTCGTATTCTCATTTTGTTTTATTTATTTTAAGGCTTTGGTGCTTGAAGGTGACAAACCTGTGCAAAAAGGAGTCAATAAATTATGTATCAGTAAAGAGAACTGTTGGTATGTGAAGTTGTAGACCATATGGTAAAATAAGAAATATACTTTGTGGATCGACCTTTTCTTACCATATGTCATCTAGGTGGCAATTAAGTGGGTTTTTTTTTTGCCAGCTATATTCAATTCATTTCTGCCAACTATACTCAATTGGATTAGGTTGTGAGGACTTCGGCCTTGCAATTACAATAATATTAGAGTCTCAAATTTATGCTATTTTTTACGAGTTTTGGACTCATTTATTCTCTTGTTTCCTGCACCCTTCTCTCTTTATGGTATTGATGTTGACTTCCAATGCAATAAATTTATGCTGCCCATAAACCAAATAAGCATGCTTGACCTTAGTGGTGCCAAGTTATGGGGGCCCTTGAGTCAATGAGTCTCATTTCCACTTTAAGATGTTTGGCTGCATTAACTTACCCACGGATTTTATATGAATTTGAGGGTTTAGGACCCGTAAAAAACGCAGGGACCTGTCAAATAATAGGTTTCCCATTTTGTAATTACCAGCTTTGTTAGAATGAAAAATATCTTATGCATGAGGAGCTACCAATATCCACCTAGGAAATGGAAGGTTAAAATGATTCTGAACAATGTGAATTCTGACATATAAGTTTGTCTCTTTACTTTGCATCCTGACTCACATACTTTGACTACAGGAAGCTCTGGCAGAAGCAAGACAACACTTGGCATCTCAGGTTAAAACATTTTTTATTCTCATTCTGGAGTAATATTATTTCTTGCCTTCATGTTCATGGTATGGTGGAGCTGTTTCTGATGGGATAGTGGTAGAGGAAGACGAACAGTGTGCATTTCAACCTGCTATCTTATTCTATAACTCATGATGCCCTGTTCTAAATGAATCTCTTTATCAATACAGGGCCCAGGGTCGACACCACCACCACAAAGTGTAGGTTTTCCTGAAGCGGCATATGTTATATCTCCCAGCAAGGAGTCAGATTCTCCCCAGAGTCTATAATTTTGCCTCTTGTCATCCACAGTACGAGGCCATCACCTGAATGTAATGTCAACCTTAGGGTAAATAGATTCCGTAGATAAGAGAAAAACACATCTCATCAAGTATTAATTTATAGGCAGTGTCCTTTATATAATGGTACTGCTGATTGCAATTTAATTGTGTTTTTTCAATTCTGGCAAATGGGAATACAACCAATGTAGACGGCCGACTGTGAACTTGTATGAACTGCAGATGGGTAAGTGGGGTTTCAAAGACACTAGATTGTAGATATTTTATTGTCCTTTTCAGTTTTGAGGTAAAATAATTCTGTTTTAATTAGGTTTGTCTGAAACATGTGCAAATGAAGCCTATAGCATGTGGGTTTTACTCTAGTAGTTCCATATTTACAAGATCATGTTCTGCCGTAATTCAAATGGGGCAGATACATTTCTGTCATTTAGAAAGTGCATTACTGAATTCCATTTAGGTTAGACCAGTACAGTAATTCAAGGTTCTTATGCGTTTAAAACATGGTTTTTTTATTTAGAAAATTGAACTTGGAAAGTATCAGAGTTCACTTTTCCGAGTCTCAAAGTAGCTTTCATTCATGGTCTGTTAGTCTACTCTTGTGTGGCTAAAACGGGTTGGGGGGCTGCAATTCCCCGAGAGCTAATTATGGTGTCAAAGTATTTGTCATTATAAATAGGGGTATAAACGTCAAATTGAAAGAAAATTAAATATTTTCTTAAACTGTATGAAAAAGTGAAGGGGACAATTAAAATGGGACGGAGAGAGTATATAATCGGTTAAAAACACATCCAACTTCTTGCACAGATATTCATACTGCAATAATACGTTGAATTAAAACATATTTACCAACTTAATCTTATTTAAATATTACTTATAATCTGAGATTGGGTATAGGTATGGCAGTATACTTAAACATGTTAAAAAAAAGTAATAAATGATACAATTTACTTCCAAGAAATGAAATTTTACACAATAAAATTACTCTACCATCAAAAAGAAATTTTATCAATCGTATTATGTGTTTCAAAATTTCAAGGAGATTTAATAAATCAAAAATTCCTCATTCGTGTGGATTGTAAATCTACTAAGGGAATTCTAAAAAAAAAGGGTCCAAAATATTGTATCAAAACAGTTTTTTTACCATTCGGTGTATTTGTTTTTATATAGAACATATAGCCGGAAAAGATAATGATCTTCTTAATTTTTTAACAAGAGAATTTTTGTAGGTTTAATGATAAGTCGCGATGATCGAGGAAGAGGTCGGAGATCCATGCCTACAAATGAGATTGCAAACTCAAAAATTATCCAAGGAATCTTATGCCTTACGTGAAGTAGCAATTTTGCCAAATAAATCATGGGGCGATATTGCCTATGATGAAGACTAAGAAAAGAACACGTTCAATCCTATATAGTAAGGATGTTCTTAATTTTAATGAGATTTATGTAAGAATTTTTATTGTTAAGCTCCTAAATCTTAAAATAATATTTGAGATTAAAATTTATTAAACAATCTTAAATCATAAATCTTAGACACATAAACCTAAGTTACTAAACTCAAATTCTAAATACACTTTAATCACATCTGTTTGGTCAAATGTAGGGCCCCAAAAGTAAATATCCATACATAAATCTCAATAAAGACATTCCTATTGTAAAATGACTGATATACACACACACACACTGAGGTTCTCATATAGACGTCCGTGTTTTGTCTAATTTACAGGCTCTAATTCAGACCGTTAGATCAGGTGGACGATCAAGATTGAAACAACAATAAGACACGTTTCTCTTCACCACTGCAAAACACGACCCATTCTCCCACGCACTTCCCCTCATGTGTTCTCTTCTCCTCTGCAAAATACAATGCATTCTCCCACGTTGTTCCCCTGACTCTTTTAGGGTCGAGATATCTGACGCCTTCTCTGTTGACTTCGATTCCATCCATTTGTATTCTCCTCCGAAGTAAGCCCAAACACAACCCAATACAATCTTCACCCGCGACTTCGAGATTGATTTTTGTGATTCTTCGAATATTCTCTACCCTCGATTCTTGGATTCCAAGCATACAAAATCTATGCAAGTGCTAGGCATAACTTATGTTATCACTCTAGTCATTACAGGATATTGATATGTTATAATCATTTGGGTGCATCAAATTGCTTAGCTATAAAAACTTTTGGAAAAGCCATACGAAGGACTATCATTTCATCACTTAAGAGTTCACATGCGAATAGGGTGGTTTGTCTATGATGGTTTACTCGAACAAAAGGTGCAAAAATCACGTCTTATAAGTATTGTCAAACACTACAACATCCCCAAAAGCATGGTATGCCTTTTTTGCATTTTGTATCAACCTAAAGTAATAAGGGATCTTGTTCTCTAAAAGTCCATAGTAATATCATAATAAAAATCTGCATTTTTTTCTTTTTCATATTGAAAATACTCATACAACATTTGAGTATCATGTCTAGTATACAAGTTGACCTCACCACATTTTGCATTGTAAAAATTCTTTTCAATACACCCAATATTTTCTATATCTCCTGCCTCTAACTCCAAAATACTAATTTGTAGGTGAATTGGGACATTTGCATTAGAATATTGTTGTGTCAAAGCCTTCTTAGCACTTTAGATGAAACGATGAGACCTAAACATATGAAGAGTTGTAAAGAAGTGATTGTAGACATCACAAAATATGCTAACAACTAAACTTTGTCTAGAAGACGACTTACAACATCCATCTTAGCCTTGTATCTTTCCCTAGTAATCCCATGTTTCTGTTAGTAATCAACGCTTTTCTTGTAGTGTCAAACCATCATATGATTTTCTCTCTATTTGATTCCCTTCTTTATGACAAAAAATTTCTTCCTAATAATTTTGCCTTCTTTATTTTAGTTAGTATTCCACATTCAAACACTCAATCCAACCTCCCTCGCATATTCATTGTAAATTTGTGGGCTTCAACTAAAAAGTCAAACTCTTGCCCAATATTTAGAATTTTCTCACACCTAATTCGAGTGATACAGGTTAAATTGTTGGATGATGTAAAATTAATATTAATTGATGAGGCTCCAACATCTCCGACATTTATCTCATAATTGATGAATATAGGAAGCTAAACAATAAATGACCCGCTTGCTCAATTCTCTTTTGGCTGAGACTTCATCTATCTCAAAGCAGCTTGCTTAAATTATTGGCATCCATACCTATAAAAAAACCAAAAACCATAGCCTTAGAATACTATGTAGACCTTAGTAAAGCCAAAGAGAACACAATATTTTCCGGTTTCATTTTCCTAAGAAAAAAGCTAACGAGTATCCTTTGCCCATTCCTAACGTTTGAGATAGCGTCAGCGATCATGAACACTAGTTGGAGAATCAGGTTTGGACAGCGATGTGGCAAAAGTAGAGGAATATGTAAACCCTAAATCGAATAATCGAAGGCTACAGAGGAGGAGAAACAGACTTTGAATCAAATATCGTGACAAATGAGGCTAGACAAAATGGGAGAATGGGTAGGAGATGTTACAGAGGAGAAGAGAAATGGCTTGAATCAATTTCAAAGGAGCATGGATGTCTATCATGTATGGATATAAATTGTCTAAATCAATAACTGGACTCATACTCCCGTTCACACAAAAAAATCTGGTACGTTACACAATGAGAGCATGTGTTCTAGATCGTGCTAAAGTAGAATCATATATGCTACAATCTGAATCCAATATTCGCCATTTTCCTTCTCCTTTTAAAAAAATGAGTTCACAACAGCCTGCACTATTTACTTCATGGTTCTCTCACAACATCTGAAGCAGGGGCGGAGCTAGCTCTTAGGATTAGGGGGGGCGGGGTTCGGGACAGCGTTCCGAAATTTTTTTTTTTGCATGTTTTTATACACGAAAAATGAGTTGTAAATCAACTACTTTATTAATTCACTAGAAATGCACTTAAACAACTTGCATAAAACATTCAAGTAACTATGTTCTATTACATAAGTGATAAAAAAAATACTTCAACAATAGTTTACCGCTTCTAAACTATAACTGTTTCCTTCGAATCTTCATATTCTGATAATATTGGATGATAGCTTCATTAGGAACCTGATCAAAAACATTATTATTCTGGGCTGGGCCTATGCCAAATTTCAAATGCAATTCAACTTCTTGCAGCCCGTAGCAAAACAAATAATTGAGGGGGGCGAAAATGAAATAATGGGACTAAAATAAATAATTGAGGGGGGGCGAAAATAAAAAGTTCAAAATATATGAAATATTTTTAAAAAGTTCAGGGGGGCCACTGCCCCCCGAACTACAAGTAGCTCCGCCCCTGATCTGAAGAACCTGCTGTAATGGCACAATATCATTATCTCGGTTGCAGAATAAATGTCACTGCTCTATTTTACTAGAATAAAGTGATTGAAACCTGCTTTCTCACGTAAAATCTGAAATAAACAAACCTCATGTTGCAAAAGAGGATATGTAACTAGCCACCACCTCCTACCTCCTCTTGGTCCTGTTTCTTACTAAAATGAAGGTTATTTATTTATCATAAACGTGCACATGACTCGCAGCAGACGAGATCGGTGATAGACAAGATGGACACAGACATAATATGTGAACTGTGAAGAGGCTATCACAGCACTCCTTCAGTTCTATCACCGAGTCATCCCCTGTCATGATCAACAGGTCTAAGCAATAAAATAAAATAAAATAAAATAAGAAGGGGGGTTTAGAAGTGTTCATGTGTTCGCAGATTGTTGCAAGGGCAATTAAAAGTTAAAACAAGAAAGTAGGAAAAACATTCACTGTATTGAGTAAACAACTATCAAATCAAATCCCCCTAAAAAATGAAGCATCATAATGCACAAGTCTTTCCAGACTACAAGAACCCAACTACATCAGAGGTAAATCATCAGCCTCTTGTAGAGAGGTCCTTGTTCATTAATACCCCCGGGGGGGGGGAGTGGATGGTTTGGTTTTCCTGGGGAAAAAATTATTCGTAAGACATCAAAATGTAGCAGTTCTACATGGGATCCACTTTGTAAATTGTAAGACTGGAACGCATGAGCCATATTTCATATGCAGACTGATATTGGCTTGGCTATCGAGCTAAGCTTGAAAAATAAAAGAAACTCAATACAATATCAAGCACATTTAAAAATTATGGCGACATTAAACAGGCTGGGTGTCCTGCTTTGTTTACAGAGAAAATGAATGAATGAGAATGAATAAAAAGGGTTAGAAAGAAATGTCTAAAAATACATATTTTTATCTACAATACAGAATATACTATTCAATCTGTTCCCAACTTTGATTTGGAATTCAAACTGTGAAATTTGTCAGCAATTCAAGGTCTTCTTAATAGCAACTGCCAACGCCAGAAGAATATAAGTACGGAAGTCAACATACCTATGATTTTGCGATTAGCAGATAATCTAGTAATGCACTTCGCATGACCTGCAGATAAGGCATGCAGGATTAAAAATGTGAAGAGACTGTAATATTCAGCAGACGTTATTAGAGGCAGCGATGGCTACTTATTACAAGTTCACAACTGATACCCTAAACTAGTTCTTTTGCCAAATTTTGAATCTAGCAGACACTGGATCGAACCCATTTCCCTTTTTGTTGATCAAGACCTGCAGAACTAACAGACAAACCAACATACAGAGTAGATCCCATACTGATATTTCTTGAATTACCAACTCTTCAGGGGTCTAATAACCCAAACTTTTATGCATAGATGAAAATTCATTTGAACACAGCATGGGCATTGGGAACCGAACTCTAGCATTTTTGCTATCACCAGTCACATAAGATCATATGTTCGCACACGCCTCCCAATGAGAACTTTCTCAATGATAGACCCTGCTCAACTTAGTTTTCCCACGTCGTTGAAACTTGAAACTAAGTTTTTAAAGCTAAGTGATGAAGACAATCCTGCATTTTAACTAGGCATTATAATGGGAGAACTCTAACCACCTAGCATATGATCCACGTTGATAGTAAACTCTAGGCACCACTATCAAGGAGTGTGTAAACTTCTCACTCGCAGTTCCATAGCAGCAGGGATGATTATGGGATGATAAAACCATTTTAACCATCTGTACTACATAAAATAATTTTGAGCTTGAGCCATAAGAACTCAGAATTGTAGCAGACTCATCAAGTAAGCCCACTCATTTTAATTAAACAGAATGAGATAATTCCAGCTTATAAAGTAGAAGTGTCAAGTGTGTGCTTGATAGAGGGTGAGAAGCACTTCAATCATTTTAAGAAGGCTAACACAAAAGAAGAAGAAAAAATGTGGCAAATAATGCTTGGAATGCTAGGAAAGGCATCTTTTAAATAAGAACCAAATGTGGCAAACAATGTTGCAGAGAGAACTCTAAATCATACTAAACAATGTCCAAAAACCTTGCAGAAGGAATTATAGTTTACCCAGAAGCAATTGGGAGGCTGCTTAAAAGCTGATTGGCTTGACATAGTTAAACAGGTTCTCCATGCATCTCATCAAGAAGCACATAAAAACTGGTTGCCCTAATTCTTCTATTAATAGCTTTTGGAAGAAAAAAAAAGGAGTGAAAGGAACATGAGATCCTTCCGGAAGAATTGAATCCCCTTTGGGGTCTATATTAGTCAGATAAACTTACCATTCGCATGTGGGACAAAATGATACAAATATAGAGCACTTGATGCCTCAACCTTTTTTTTTTGTTTTCTTGAGTTGTTTGAACTCAAGCACCCCTTCACTTCATTAATCAACCCCTTTTTTCCAAGTAAGATTAAATTCAAATTTCAATTTTTGATTATGTTTCCAGGCTAAACAGCATGCATGGATTTGAATTTCCAAAATGGCGAATGCAATGGTCCTATGTTCTTCATATTTATCATGCTTTAGAACATCACTAAGAGCGTTCAGTCTAAGTTCCTCCAACCTCTTTACAAAGTATTTATAAATACTTGAAAGTTGCTCTTGTAAATCTGAATTATCTTTGTACATAAGGACATACAGAGATAAATAATGAAGAAGCTTCAACCGATGCCAAAAATTTTAAGAAAGAAGGTTGGGAATAAGTCCTACTTGCTTTTAAGCTCAAACTTTAGTTTTCCAAGTTTAAACACTCTGAAGTTTGGATATCTATCCAATCAAAAACTAGTAGAATAGTAGTGACAACTATGAAAGTGCCAGATGAAAAAGTAAACATGCTTCTGCAAACTATATCTCACAAGATTCATATAAGATGACTGAAAATTCAACTGTACAAGAAAAATAAACAGGCATTCTCTGCGACTACCTTCTGAAAAAATTAGACAAAGAACTCCATGGAGTTGTCAGCTGAAGGGGAAAATAGAACTAGCACCAGAGCTGACTCAACAACATGATAAGCGATAATTTATTGATGGTTAACTACCTCAAAAACCCAAAGAGAAGATAATTAAAAACCTAAATTAAAGGCCAAATTATGTTTAAAGATAAACTGAAGGGGCAAGGAGCTATATTCAAGCTAGTCAGGAAAGGCAAAAGACTCTTATTCCTTGTTACCGAATTTCTTGGCAATGATTGGACGGACATCATCAGCATCAACCAAAGTCTCCAAGAAAGGAAGTAATGAAATTAGAGCACAATCTGATGGATCATCAAACCAACTTTTAATAGGGATTCCGTTATTTACTTGCAGCCTGAAAACCTGAAATATTCACAAAAAGATTAAGGCTTAAACAAACAGGAACGATCGAATATAGATGAGGATTTCTTTTTCACTAGTCCTTTTTGAAACTCTCGGATGGAAATGCATTATCCTCTCCACGAGTCTTGATAAGCAGAGAATTTTTTGCGAAACAAATTCTCACTTATCACTCTCTTTAGAAAACAAAGTCCCTGTATTTGTTCTTTTTTCCTGTGGGATGGAGTTATGGTGGAGTCAAGGCGAAAGTGCCGAAGAAGCATGTCCTAGTCTAAAACACAAGGTACTATTATAAGCCTGGAAATGTCTATCAGACTAGCTAAAGTGACTTCTATTTCTATGTCTCAGAATTTAATGCATTAACTCCAACAATCCAAATAAAAAAAGTAAACTGTACCACTCTTTTTTTGTCCCACATGGAAAACCCACTAAAATTCATATTTGTCTATATGCAGTGCTTTCACATAAGTTAAAGATCTGAATTGAGTCCAAAAATAATATGGAACCATTACCATTATGCATGACACATACAAGACTACCAGAAAAGATTAAAAAGATGACAGAAAAAAAAATACCTGGGGAGAATTATCAATTATTGCAACTTTTGCAAGATCAATATCTAACACTGTCAAATCTTTAGTGTAAGTTCCATCCGAAAAAATGCATGATTCACGATATACCCTCCTTGATATAAACTTTTTCTCCGGATCCAGTATATCAAGAAGCTGTTCTGCATAAATGCTTTGGCTAGCTGTAAATATGATGATTTCAAACATCTCCGCAACTCTCTGCAGGAATGTCTGGAGATGAGGCCGCTTTTTTACATACACAGTATGCTCTTTCATATTGAAGAAAACCATAAAGGTGAAGTCCGCATCATCGCGATGTTCCAATGTAGAATGAACAAGTGTTTCTGTGCACATGGAAGGCAGATACTTTGATTTTATGACTAATATCCTCATCTCAAATCTAGACCGTATAAATTCAAAGGAACAACTTGTTTACAAACTTCTTGCACAATAAATTGATCAGGAACATAAGAAAATCTTCAATTTTTCCAACGCAACTATCGCTTTTCCCTCAGTAATCCTCCCTAAATAACTCACTGATTGCCTGCGTATTCCATATTAGGGCTACTTCTTATCCTAAGACTTTTCCTCTAAGACAAGTTTGTGAAATGCTTTGAGATTTTTAAAGATTTTGAAAGCCGCGAAACACAAACCAATACATCATCAAGCAAGCATTAAGATGTTATATACACATGTCATGAGCTGTGTGACACAACAAATGCAAACAGTCAAAATGTAAATCTCACAGAAAAGAGCTAACTTGACCCATACCTTATAATCCCTGCGACTAAATAATTTGATCATAAACCAAAATTCAAATTCCCTCAATGGTTTTTTACTTAAAAGCTCAAAATTATATATGGTTAACAAAGAGAAAAGTCAGTTATAAACTTATCCTTGAAGCATGTGAGATAATTCTATGTCTTTACAGGAAAGAAAAGAACTGCAGAACAGCAGAAATAAAAAATCAAAAAGGAAGGCACGCATCCATTTAATTTTACTAGAAAAATGAGAGATGCAAACTAGATGAAAATGGAATAATACGCAACCATTAGCAAACTCGTAACCGTAACAAAATTTCTCTTACCATCCAAATCAAGTACCAGGGTTATGGGCTTTCTCTTCCAATGCTCTTTCGGTAAAGTAGCAGGAAGGATATTTGATACCACATCTGATAGTTCTGGCAGATTTTTAAGAAATAACTGAGGATCAAAATCTTCAACTTGCTCTGAGTCAGAGTTAACGTCTGATCCCAGATTGCAGGATCTTGTCTGATCGGTTGCAAGATATGAGTTAGAATTATCAGGATCCATCATTGTGACCCCATCCAATTTTTCACTATTGGAGTCATTCATTCTGGCAGTCTCTTCAAGGAAAGGTAGTATCATGTACTCCTCGGCCATATCAAAAAACATATTTGGCTCAGTGCCATTATAATCAGGAAAGAGACCAGCCTCGTTCATATCCGCATCGAAAGAATTCCCAACAAGGGGTAAGCCCGCAAAAAACATATCAGAAACAAAGAAATCTGATGTATTACAAGTCTGATAATCAAATGACCTTTTGTTATCATTGCTTTCCTCAACTCCCAACCCTGGTACATCAAAATACTTGTCGCTCCCTACCAAAAAAAGGAGATACGTAACTATAACAGATTAATGACTAGGCAATAATAGCATGCAAAATTCTATACAGCTCTGTAATAGCTGCAAACTAATTTCTGATGGAGTTAAGGTTTGTAGACATAATCAAAGCAGAATGCAGGCTATTGGGAGGGAAGGGCAGATTCCATTTCATGTTCTTTACTCAAAACCACTTCGCGGGATTAAAAACCAATACACTAGCTCGTGACTCGTGAGCGGTTAAAGAGAGTGAAAAGCATAGTTCTTTTTCTCAGAAAACAGTTTAAAGATCTGGCAACCAATGAGTATATTTAAAGTCCTCTTATTTGAAAACCAATATTCTATGTCATCACCGCTGGAAAAGAAGTTCTCTCATAACATATCTGCAAGGACTTCCCCAATGCACAGAAATTCAACTTCAGTAAGATTTGACCCGGTGCAAGCAATTAGCAGAGTAAAATAGTTGAAAAGTGATGGCGTTCTTAGCAATCATTTTTTATTTCTCTACTACCCCTCATTAATCTCGTTGGTAATGCTACTATGTCGATAACCTGTTGGGTAGTTTCATTTTTTATTTATAATAAGAAAAATATTATGTCACAAGACAAGAACTATATTCCCTTGTATGATTTTTCTCCAGAAATGACAACCAGGTTTAGGTCATCCCCACAAATGGCAAACATTATTTGAACTATCTAGAGATTATGCTCTTCACAAAAAAAATTCACAGAACTCATAGCACTATAGATCCAATACCTGCATCATTGTCAATAGTTGAGGCGCTATGGAGATCAGTATGCACCATAGAAGGGGAAAAAATTGTCTCCAAGTTTGACATGAAAGTGGATACAGAGTCCTGCAACATAAAACATTATTGGTGGACAGCGTGTCAGTGACAGATATGGTAAAGGAGCACCATACAAAAAAAAAATAACATTATAATATAAAAATGTAAACATCTAATGATTAGATCACGGGGGTTGGTGGGGGTGGGGTGCCGCGATATCCGCAGTCATCTCAATCACTGCACCTTTTAAGAACCATCCAACTACAATGTTGAGGGAATTTTTATCATGAAAAATATTTAGAAAAAAGAAGAAGATATAAATGGAGTGAACTATTGCATTGGGTATTCGAAAGGGATTTACAAATGTTAGAATATGTGTAAATGATGTGAAACACCCCAACCGAACAAGTTAACTTATTGGATTGAATGAAAAAGTAACTAATCTTAACATGCTATCGAAAGAGGTCTTGGGTTCAAACCTTAGCTTCCACAATTTAAACCCCCATTTGTTGTTAGCCTAAGTGTGGGCCTTTGTGTGTGGGTAGCCCTAGTGTTGGGCCTCATTTGTTGTGCATGTGTTGGGCCGTTGGATTGTCCAGCACATACGTGAGGGGGAGTTTTAGAATATGCATAAATGATGTGAAACTCCCCAACCCAACACATTAACTTATTAGATTGAATGAAAAAGTATCTAATATTAACAAAAACTTGACAACAAACTCTTTTCTACCATGCCTTTAACTACTAGAGAAATAGGTCGAAGAGAAAAGAATTGCCAAGAGTTTTCAAGAACAAGTTAACTTCTACGGCCTTAACTTATGATAGATTTCTGAATATTGTAGACTCTAGGATTATATGTGACTTACTATAACCTAGATGTCATGGTTTCAAATCTTGGAAATACACTCTCTGCCTTACGGAGTATGGCTGCATACATCTTTTTCTTCCTCGACGCTCCCTCCAGGGCCTCCACTATGAAAGCATTGATCGCAAAATTGTTTGTTTTAATGTAATTTATCCTTTGTAACGTAGAAAAAGTCTACTTTTGAGTACTCTACAGAGGGAGGGACTCCCTAGGTGGAAAAAGGGAAAAAAGGGGGAAAATAACTTTGACCTTATGAAGTGGAAAAATCAGGGAAAACAAGGGGAAAAAAAGACGCCATAAATAAAGGAAAAGGAGTGAAGTCTTAATAAATTAACGTGACATACTAGAGAAGTAAAAATGCAGTAAAAAAATCCACAAAGAAATAGAATACATATGGACAACACACCCAGAACCACGAAGAAAATGACCCCTAAAATTAGGAACATTAGCAAGATAAATTCCTGAGGAGACAGAACCAAGAAGACAGACAATTAATGGTATGATTTATGAAGGCACTCAGAAAGTTGCTAAAAGTTACAATTCTAGACGTAAACAAGTAACTTCCTGCATGAAACAAATCCATGCCAATTGTTGCTAAAATGAAGCATCTCTTAAAAAGAGTACACAGCAAACATATTTCAAGCTCATACAGCAATTAATGGAAAGGTAAGACATGATATCACAGAAGAGCTTGGAAAAAAATCATAGTTACAACAGCAGAGACAAAAAAAAAAAGTAAATATTCACCACTTTGCCTACAGTTGAAGACTCTAGAAGAGTTGAAGGCTCCCTCTGAAACCAAGAGTTTTGCTCATCTTGGAATTCTTGCTGGCCAACGACCCCATCACTTTCAATATCTTGAGTGGATACCTCCATGCCCATAGAAACTAGCAAGAATCATTATGAAGCGGATTAAGAAAAGATAACAATTTAATACAAATATGCAGCATTATCACCATACATAATGCATAATAAATTATACATGTTCGTTTAGTACTTTCTGAAAGCATTTTATTGTACACCACTTGTTACAGTACATATATGTATCATTGCATCGATCTTAATTTACTAGTTCCTCAAAAGAAGAGAAGGAAGATCATGATCAGTTTCTGTTTAGAGACGTAATATTAGGCATGGGAACTGATTACAAACATAGTCAGTGTGGACTTCAATATCAAGAGAACTTTTGTCAGCAACGTTTACCCACTAAAGAGTCCTGAAGGCAACAGATTCCTCAATGTCTTCTAAAAAATGCTGCTTCTCTCCTTAACAATGCAGGAAGTTTGACAGAATTCAATTCATCTATTTTAAGTCCAACAGCCTCAAAAATTTAAGTTCAAACAATATAAGCAAGTTGCCAAGTAACACCCATAAATGCCAAAAGTAAGGATTCAACAAACTAAAAGCTACGTCTTGCTCTAGCTTAAGCGTATTTGATATTCATCCTCCAAGAATTGGTAAACATAGTTCATCCAGCTACCCAGCAAACTTATTCTTCCCTGATAAGTCAACCAAACAAAGTAAAGATACACCAAAGGTGGGAGAATATTCTAGTAATCTTCCAATAAAAGCATGCACTAGAAGTATTACTATTTCAAGGAAAGCTTTTTCCATGAGACTGAACTCTCGGTATGTAACTGCATTTTATAGATAAAATGAACTTTTATTCATTAAAATAAATATTTTACCATATTTAAGGATATATTTCTATGTGGAAAGTAACATATCATGATCTTAATGGTAACTTGAGGTAAAAATATGCCAAATATTCATCTTATTTTTTTTATATATAAAGTCTTCTTAAGAGTTAAGATTATTGACCAACCCGTTTGACAGTTCAGAATACATGTGTCAAATTCTTTTGCTTGTTGAGTAACCTTGACATGTGAACGTGATTTTTTGGATATCATACTCGACTTCTGACACACATGAAGACAATCTTTTTCTCTTAAAGAACCCACACTTATTTTGGTCTTCATTTTTAGCGATGGCATTTGATCTGCAGTTGTGATATGTACCACAGTCTCCGTTTAAGAACATCCGTGGGGAGACAAAACCCCTTCAAAAAGTCAAACAACAGCAGAGGCTGTGATAAAACAAGAGAAGAAACACATCAAACTAATTATAATTAGGAGAATCTATGAAGGAAAATGATCAAATGACACATTCATGCAACATAAATTTATTGCGCAGTTCAATATCCAAGATCACATATTCCAACGCAAGGATTTAGAGCAAGGGAGAAGACAGCAACAAAATGCCAAGTTTCACCTTTTGTGGTTTCAGAACTGAAGTAACAGTGCAGAACACTACTTCTGAAAACAATAAGATTCAGCCACATATCAAGAAAGCAACATGAAGATGAACAAACGGCAGAACGTCGAAAACCAAGAAGTAAGAATGTTAAGAAAGATCGTGAACTAGGATAAGATTCTCATGGACCATCTGCATTAGAAAATGAGAAAGTAACTCTTAGTGCTATTAATGGACACGAACTTATAAAATAATAGCGTCACTGACCACCGAATAACACACAGTTTTCTGAATTAAAGGGTAAAATAAAACTATTCTTCGAGAGAGAGATAATAATTTTGAAACAAAAGAAAGGTCGCAATACGTCATAGGTTTTTTATGCGCTCATTTCAAAACGATTTGGACTTCCAACCAATGGCTGAAAAGGGAACATATCTATTACATAGTGCACATAAAAAACCTAAGCATATGTAGCTGACATTTAAGGAAACAGTGATACTTTTGATCCATTGTCGGCTTTTTAATTTCTCACACATAAATTTTCAGTATATTTATATTAATAAGCACCGAAAATTTTTCTGGCTTTGAAGTGACATCAAGTAATTTTAAAAGGTTAATTTAGAAATTAGTTCAACCTCCAAGGCTCCAACTAAGTGTTTAAAAGCAAGCAGATATATTATCTAAATTGGCACAAGCTGATACAGCACGGTGCAATATCCCATTTTGTTTCCGTAAATCTTCTAGACAAACTTATTAGAGTATCCTATACTGCTGCATTAGTTTGCATGTCAAAAACAACAGAACAGTTTGAGTAGGAACCTATTTGAAGAACTATTTTAGATACAAATAAAAAAGTTATTCTGTAAATATCGGGAAAAGGCTTAGACATATTAACAGAAAACGCCCCGAAGTCATTGGCTAAATTACAAAGAGCGTGTAAATGACATGCAAAATAAAGTATAAACAAATAAACTTAAATTGTATCTCTATGACAAACCAAAATTCACTGAAACAAAGAAACTGCGGATCCAATCACAAATCAACCACTTATATATTTCTATGCTCCATGGATATAAACCGAATGAACCTAAAATACATAATTGACTATCACAGTTTTTGAAGATAACCAAAGTCAACCGATTATTTGAATTGGAAGAAGTCAATCGGAATTCAATCAACCAAGCACAATTGCGAATAAGAAACGAAAAACAATCAAAAATCCACCACAATCATATAAACCCTAGCAATGACCAGCTCAAGAAGACAGTTATACAGTTCCAAATTAACTATCACCAACTCACTCAACAAACAAACAGAAACCATAACCAGAAAAGGATAGATAGAACAAGCAACAGAGAATGATCCCGGAATCAGCTCAGACAACCAGTGAATTTTGAGAGAATTCCTACCTGTGGAGCAGACCAAACACGAGAAACTTTGGTCTCTCTCTCTATATAGGCCAAACAGCGACGACCAGGACAGACAATGAGTCTCTAGTCTAGTTTATAGTTTCTCTCTCTAAAGGTCCACGAACGGTTTACGGGAAGTAACGGAAGGCTGAGATCGGGTTTTCTCCCGCTTCTGGCCGCTAGAAGATTGCCACGCGGATGGAAGACCAGCTCAGCATGACGCGTTGCCACCTGCATGTAGGCAGTGAGATACACATTCTCAAATATTAAGCGCGTGTACAATGGCTCCTTATGATTGGGGCTCTTTTGTGTTTTGACCTGAAAATATTTGTTCTTTATGAATTTAATTTTTGCCAGACAAAATAAAATAAGAGATCATAAGTTATAATCAATAAATCATTTTAAATAAAATAAATACTTTTGTCACATAGCGTACATTCAATTTATTTACTTGGAAAATGTTAGATGATGCAGTCTTTAAAGGGTTGCTAATAGTTGATTTCATTATAACATCCTAGTATGTTATAAATTTATAATAAAATATCATATTTAATTATTAATATTAATATTATATTGAATTATACACTTATAATATGATATTTTATTCTATTGTGATATCATATTTCATTGTATACGAAGTTACAATAAAATGTGACAATATGGGTTGTTTAGCCCGGGGCCATTTATCACCATGTAAGAATGGAGAAATTGTATTGTCTATATTACGTTGCTGTAGCTGATCATGTATATATAATTGTGCAATGGATCTATTCCACGTAACTAACAGATACTACAAATCTATCTATAATTACCTAGTGATATGTATGGACACAAGATAATACACATCCCTTGAATGTTGCTAACTGCTGCTTGATGATAGGCGAGTATCATGGTCTTTGACATTGGTGTGGACCCTAATAGTTGATGAGCTTGTATCAAGGGAATTGATGTTGGCGTGATCTCTAATATCCCCCCGCAAATGGGACGCACTTGGGCGTACAAGTTTGGAACTGAGTAGCTGATGACGTGGTTTGGGCAAGGCCTTAGTGAGAATATCCGTCGGCCGGTCCACAGAAGGCACAAAGTGAACCCTGTGACTACCCAGAGAAACTTTTTCACGAACAAAATGGTAGTCAAGCTCAATGTGTCCAGTCCGAGCATGATGAACAGGGTTAGCAGCCATGTATGTGGCGCTAAGATTGTCACAAAATAACCGAACGGGAAACTTAATGGGGACTCCGAGTTCATTCAATAAAGAACATAGCCATTGAGATTCGGCACAAGCATGAGATAAGGATCGATACTCGGCTTCAGCACTGGAACGAGAGACGGTAGGTTGCTTCTTCGATGTCCAAGATACTAGATTGGTACCTAAGAACACAAGATAGCCACTGATTGATCGACGAGTGGTAGGGCAGCCGGCCCAATCCGCGTCCGAGTAAGCGGAAATATGAAAGTCAGTCGGATTGGAATGAATTGTTAAGCCATGAGCCAAGGTACCTTTAATATAACGCATGATGCGTTTGACAGCTGCCAAGTGGGAGGTGCGAGGAGCACTCATGAATTGTGCTGCAGTGTTCACGGCATAAGAGAGATCAGGTCGCGTGAGAGTGAGATATTGAAGGGACCCCATTAGTTCACGATATTGAGTTGGGCAAGCCAAAAGAGAACCAGCATCATCATGTAGTGGAACTTTGGCAGCAAGGGGCGTGGGCTCAGGTTTGCATTGTAACATATTATGCTTCACCAGTAGATCATGTGCATATTTAGTTTGCGTGAGATGAAGAGCATTGGAAGCCCGTGTGACTTGCAAACCAAGAAAGTAGCTAAGGGGGCCGAGATCTTTAATATCAAATGTGGAGCTCATGTGGCTAATGAAGACCTGTAATAACTTGGAGTCATTACCTGTGAGAACAATGTCGTCCACATAGAGAAGCAAGTAGAGAACGGTAGATCCATGTCTGAATATGAAAAGAGAAGCATCGGCTTGACTTTGGCGAAATCCATAAGTAAGCAAAAAAGAACTAATGCGAGCAAACCAAGCACGAGGAGCTTGTTTGAGTCCATAGAGAGACTTGTGCAAATGACAAACGTGGTGAGGACGAGAAGCATCAATAAATCCTGGAGGCTGAGTCATGAATACCTCTTCTTGAAGAAAGCCATGTAGAAATGCATTTTTGACATCGAGTTGGCGAAGAGACCAACCATGAGATATAGCAATGCTGAGAACGGTCCGAATGGTAGTGGGTTTGATAACTGGGCTAAATGTTTCTGCATAATCAAGCCCGGGGCGTTGATGAAACCCCTTGGCTACAAGGCGAGCCTTGTAGCGTTCAATAGATCCATCAGAGTGTCTTTTGATACGAAAAACTCATTTACAGCCCACTGGAGTCCTTTTGGAGGAAGGTGGAACAAGTGTCCATGTATTATTTTTGAGAAGGGCATTGATTTCCTCCGCCATAGCATCGCGCCAATGTTGGTGTTTGTTGGCCTGCGTGAAACAAGTAGGTTCAACAGAGTCAACATGAGCAAGTAATGCATGAGGAACAGGATATTTGATGGTGCCATCAGTCCGGATTTTTGGTTTTGAGATACCAGCCTTGTGTCGTGTGACCATGCGATGTAGGTTAGGGGAGGCAGCGGGTACATTCTCTATGGTTGGTTCGGCCACAATGTCTTGGGAGGGTGACGTTTGAGAGGCCGAAGTGGCGAGTGAGTCAACGGTAGTGGGGTCACTAGGGTGAGAATGAAGGATAGCTGACAGATTGTTTGGGTGTAGTGAGGGATGGCTGGACATTGTAGTGGGGAGAGGATTTATTTCGAGGGGTACAGTTTGGGAAAAAGTCTGACCCTGCAAATCATGATAAGGAAAGTATTGTTCATGGAAAAGGACATGACGACTAACATAGACGCGACCAGTGGAAGGATGAAGACAACGATAGCCTTTATGGTGGGGGCTGTAGCCAATGAAGACACAAGGTAGAGAGCGACTCATGAGTTTATGGGAGACATAGGGACCAAGGTGAGGAAAGCAAAGACAGCCAAAAACCTTAAGATGAGAGTATGTAGGGGATGTACGATGAAGAATAGAATAAGGAGAAGGCCAGTGGAAAGTCACCGTAGGCAAAAGATTGATGACATGAATGGCTGTGAGGGCAGCATCAGCCCAAAAGGTGTGAGGGAGGCGGCTAGTAGAGAGAAGGGTACGAATCATAGTGGCTATGTGTCTATGTTTTCGTTCGGCCGGCCCATTTTGTTGAGGGGTATAGGGACAAGAAAAACGTTGTTGAATCCCGAGTTGAGTGCAAAGGAAGAAAATGATTGATTGACATATTCCGTGTCATTATCACATTGAAGGTATTGTATATTGGTTTGAAATTGATTTCGAATAAGAGCAACGAAGGTGGTAAAATGTGTAAAAACTTCAGATTTATGACGCATAAGATATATCCAAGAGTAGCGAGAATAGTCATCCGTGAACAATACATAATAACGAAAGCCAGTTTGTGAAGAAATAGGAGACATCCAAACATCGGAGTGAATAATATGAAAAGGAGAAGATGCTCGAATATTATTATGGGGAAATGAAAGCTGAGTCGATTTGCTTATAACACAACTCGTACAAAAAGGAAATTTAATAGAAGAAATGCCCAATGATGGCCGCAATTGATGAAGAACATGAGATGAGGGGTGACCAAGACGGTTGTGCCAGACTGTAGAAGAGATGGTGGCGTGAGCTTGAGAGAGATGAGCAGATGGTGGAAGAGACATAGGATATAGCCCATCCTTACAGGGGCCCTGAAATAGGAGAGAACCAGAAGAGATGTCATAAATTTGATAGAAACTAGGAGCAAAAAGGAAGAACACATTGTTATCTTTAGTGAAACGAGCCACGGAAAGTAAGTTTTTACGAAGTGAAGGAACAAGAAAAACATTACGAAGATGAAAGGTGGAAGAGTTGAGAGTGAAAGGAATGGTACCAGTTTGAGATATAGGCATAGAATCACCGTTACAAAGATACACAGATTGTGGACTCCCTGGAGGTTGAGTGTTGGTAAGTTGCATTGGCTGACTTGTCATGTGATTGGTGGCGCCAGTATCAGTGTACCATGTGGGGTCAGGTTGCATGTAACCAGCAAAAGGGGTATAAGTATTTGGGCCATGATAGCGGTGAGGACATTGAGCCTGGGTGTGTTGATTGGTATTGCAAGTAGGACACCAAGGAGGACCAAGGATGCCAGGGGCAGAGTGTGGGCGAGGGTCTCTCCAATTATCAGATTGTGGAAATGGAGATTGGTGCCATGGGGGGGAGCTTGGAAAGGCTGAAGAGAATGATAGGAGCCACCATGTCCAGAACCATTACGACGGCCACGAGAACCAGAATGGTTGCCGCGCCAGCCATGACGTCTTGAGTTTGAGCCACGATGATGGTCTCGGCCTGAGTTAGTTTGAGGTGATTGAGTGACCATCAAGGCTTGTTCAGATGAGGGAGTCACAGAAGAGTGATTGTTGGTGGATTCAAAAGTAAGAATGCGAGATCGGAGTTCCGAAAAATCTGGAAGATGTGGTGTGTTGAGGATGGCAGTACGTAACATCATATAGTCAGTACCAAGGCCACGAAGAACGGCCAAGACCAAATCTTTATTACTAATAGGTGCACCAATGGAAGCAAGAGAATCTGCAAGAGACTTGGCCAAATAAAGAAATTCATCAACGAATTGATTGCCTTTGTTAAGGTCAATAATTTGCATGCGAATGTGGGCCTCATTGGTAATGGAACGTTGAGCAAAATGCGTGTTGAGGCGGTCCCAAACATCTTTAGATGTATCACAACCCACAGTTAAAGAGAGGATCTCCTTGGTGAATGTGCTGGTGAGATAGGAGACGGTGAGTTGATCATGTTGGTTCCAGATAGCATACTCCGGATTAGGAACGGTAGAGGCAGGCAGATCGGAGGTAGCCGGACTAGGAATAGTAGATGGAGGTTGGGGAGCTGAACCAGAGACCATGGCCAACTAGAAAGGGTTTCATTTGACGAAGCCAAAAAAGATAATTGGTTTGATCAAGCTTTTCAAAGTGAGCAGTGTTGGTGCCAGGAAGATGAGGAAGAGAGTGGGAGGGAGAGGATGAAGAAACAATAGCTGGGGTGGAAGAGGAAGAGGCCATTGAAGAGGGTGCAGGATCGGTTACTTCGGTGGAAGATTGACCCTCTGATACCATGTAAGAATGGAGAAATTGTATTGTCTATATTACGTTGTTGTAGCTGATCATGTATATATAATTGTACAATGGATCTATTCTAGGTAACTAACAGATACTACAAATCTATCTATAATTACCTAGTGATATGTATGGACACAAGATAATACACATCCCTTGAATGTTGCTAACTGCTGCTTGATGATAGGCGAGTATCATGGTCTTTGACATTGGTGTGGACCCTAACAGTTGATGAGCTTGTATCAAGGGAATTGATGTTGGCGTGATCTCTAATACACCACTGTATTTGTTTACTTGATCAAAAATTATTAACGTAAAAGAGCTCAAACAAACAAGTGCACACGAGTGACAAATCCCGGATAGCTTAGTTTGTGAGTTGGGTCATATGTAATCTCGAGCTCCGAGTTCAAACCCCACCCCCTTGCCTTATTCAAAAAAAAGTGCACCTGAGTGGAGTTATTTAGGATCGAGTTATAATTTGTACCACATAAATTCAACTCAAATAATTCAAAGAGATATTAGAAATAAAACTTGGTCTTTGCATGGGCTAAAACCCGTCACATGCAAATTACAAAACAGCCTCCGGAGCATAAGAAACTACGCCTACGGGCTAGGCTTTTGGGACACAAAGACTATGCCTCTAGGCTAGGAAGACCAGGCCTTCAGGGCACAGAAGATCGTGCCTCCGGGCTAATTAAGTACAAGCATATGGGTCTTTCGTCTTACTAGTCATGGATTGTCCAACCATAGGCCCATAGGCCACTTAGTCAATGGACCCAACTCTCCTAAGGCCCCTTAAGCTATCTTCATATAGGCCCATCGCTCAAAGAACAACGACTAGCTTGTGACCACACGTGCTAACCATGGGGGATGAACTACAATAAATACAAGAGGTCATAACCTCATAAAGGCATGCATCGTAAAAATGTGGTATTCTTTGTCCCTCTCTTTATAAGTCTTTCACTTCTCTTACTACAAATTCCTACATCCCCAGCCTAATGAGACCTACCACAACGAGTGAGCACTAGAGCCCACTAGTGTGACTTTTTCAGGTTATTGAAGGCTTTGTACAACGGAACTTTTATTGCAAATCTTAATGGTTGACAATTTGGCATCTACCGTGGGACCTCAACAATCAACTTTTGTGCTAAAATTTACACAAGTGCCCATGATCTTACGATGACATTTGACAACTCGAGCAATCCGCAACTCAACTAGTAGCCTTCAAGGAACAAGTGAAGGAATAATTGAAGGAGCAAGTGGCCCGATCAACTGTGTTAGCCAATGAAAATGGTGTAGTGCACGTTAATAATGCTGCACTACAAAGCAGAATCAACCAGTTGATGACATAAATCTTCCCACCCCTGTCAACCTCACATGCATGGTTCCATGAAAGGATCAACCACATGCCACTCCTCAAAAGTTTCACACTAGGGGATAGTTTTTGCCAAACCGTCAACCTTTAATCAATTACTATGTCATCCTACTACTCTACTGTTGTCCCTCCACCACCACTATCACTTCCTAATATGCCAGGAGCAAGAATCAACCACGACGTGTTCTCTGTGAGTGTAGGTGACACATTTCCATATATGGAGTTGTCGGACTCTCAAAGATTGACTGACGTAGAATCATTTCTCCAATGAATCCTAGAGTACCACCTCCAATCAAGATTAGCTGGCTGAATAACTATGATGATTCATCATTCGACGAGCTCATTTCTGTAACAGGGATGCCCAAAAACTTTCATTTTCTCTACATGACTCCCTACAATGGATCTATGGATCCAGACGACCATATTCCTCTATACCATCAAAGAATACTCATAGTTTATGTACCAAGGGAGTCTCACAAATTTTGCATGTGCAAAGTCTTTAAATGTTGGGGCCGGCCCTACAATAGTTCATCATCCAACCAATTCGGAGCGTTTCCTCATTTGCTCAACTTTCAGATCTTTTTATGGAATACTTTGCTAGCAGCAAGCGACTACAAAAGATGTCGTACGACTTGTATAAAGTCAAGCAATTTCTTGGGTAGACTTTATATGTTTTCTTCGGTATCTTCAATGCAGAGAATATTCTCATTCCTAACTACAACAAGGAGATGACTCTCTTAGCCTTCAGAAAGTATATGCTCCTTAATGGAGAGCTATACAAAGAGCTGACGAAGTTTTTGTGCACCAACTATTAGGAAGCAATGGTTTATACATGGACGTAAGTGAAGTGGGAAGAAGATGAGTATAACAAATGGCCGCTCTTAGGCCTCCTTATGACAATGATAAATGAAGGGACCAAACATCCCAAGGTAGGGGCAGGCCAACCGAAATAGGATCCTATGAGTGCTCGTGATCGAGTGAACACCAATCGCATAAACCAAAATATATAGTCGATGTCGAGCCCATCGAACTCATTTCACAAGTGAAAAATGTAGGCGACAAAACACAATAGCCTTTGGGGATGAGGAAGTTGAGCAAACAACAGGATGTGTCTCAATCTCATTAAGGCACACACCTTCATCTCAGCGCAAAATTGAGGTCCTCTCTCTCTCTCTATAAAAGTCTTTCACTTCTCTCACTACAAATTCCTACACTATCAAGCGAATAGGAAAGCCAACACCACATCGAATGAGCTCCGAAGCCCTCTACTGTAATCTTTTGTAGGTTGTCGAAGGCTCCGTATGATAGAACTTTGATTGCATGTCTTAAGGGTCTATAGTCTCTAGTTTCAGTTTTCATCCAAGATACAAAGGAGAGGTCCATTGGTAAAACCCAGCTGATTATTAGACATGTCAATGGAAAATTCTAGCAGCATATACTTCAATAATTCATCACATCACCTTGAATGTGAGAATGCATGCTCTAGAATGCCCTGGATTATCAAATTGAGATCTAATTTCTTATGGCATTAAAGCCATCTTTATCAACAATTGAAAGTATGGGCAGCAAGGATTAGTCTGCAATGTAAAGGATTATTGATAGAATCTTAACGACAAATTCACACAAACAAATATTAGTTTTATATAAAATGATATATTTATTAAAAAAAAAGTTTGATTCTCCACTGTACAAATATGTAATCCACCCCAAATTAAAAGTATTGCTTGAATATCAACTCTCAAACATTTAACTATAAAACAAATGTACCCAAACAAAAATAATAGTCGTAGGATTTAAGTTAAACCAATCCCACATCTAGAACAAAAAGAAATCTAAGATGGTAGCCCGAATGATTAATTATGCACAAATGGGGGATGGATTCAACAAATGAATGCCTCTGCATCACCAATAAATAAGCTTTTCAGCCGCTCCTTCCCTTGCATACTTTAAAATTGTGAGGCAAAAGTGAAATTACGCACAATCTATGGACTGACATTTGACAACAGAAAGCCTCAGGATCGCCAATAAGCTTTGCATCCTTCTCTTTATCTCTTGCATACTTGAAACTTCAAACCCGTACTAGATATTATACAAAACTCAAAAGGGGTTTTCTTAGGATATACTCTTTCTAAATTTAAATCCTAGAATGTTATCTAAACGTTAGCTCTCAAAACCAATAATTGAAGCTTAGGGCATTATTCTCACAATTTTAATATCAACTCTTCTAACCACAACCATCCTTTAAAGGGCTCTTTGGAAATTCCCTAAAATATGACTATTTTTACTTACAGATCCAAATCTTAATATTTTTGGAGCGTAAAAGTCCTCGCCCCCGCCTTGTTCCCCCGCCCCGCCCCATATCATGAACTCATTTAGCAAAACTCTTTTAACTATAAACTTTAAACCATAAGCACAAATACACAATCTGAATACATTTAGTTGAATTAGGTTTAGGCATATAATTTAGGAATAAGTATTGAGAACTTTAGAGTTTAGATAAATTGAGTTTAGTGTTTAGAAGTAGACGTTAGGGTTAAGGAGTTGAGACTTTAGGTGAGTAAGAATTAATATTTACAATTTCAAAATTATTTATAAATACGGTGCATTAATATTAATATATATTTATATTATATATTCACTGCACCAATTTAGGGCTTTTACGGCGTGCATTATTTGCGTCGTGAAAATTTAACATTCACAGCGTGGATATAGAACGCCGTAAATGAATTAGTATTTACGGCTTGCAACTGCGCGTCGTAAAAGGTCAATTCATTCCAAACAAATTCACAGCGTGCATCAAGAAGCGGTAAAATTAGTAAACTATCACGGCCCACATTTAACACGTCGTAAAATGACCAAACCCTCAAATATTTCCAAAAAAATTTGTACTAAAATTTTTAGACCAAATTGAACATCCGCGCCCAATTTCTCAAGTCTGCCACCAAGTCGATCAGTTCCCGTACGTTTTCTTATCAATTAGTCTCCGCCGTGTCCTCCCTAACTAAACCCCGATCTGTGTCAAATTGGTATCATCAGCCATGCTTCCCTCTTTGTGACCTCATCACTTCATTTCAAGCACAAACCCACCATTTCTTTCTAAGTCACTAGGCTGGGCGAACCTTTGACACTTCACTGTGCCCAACCTTTGGCGACATAGAGAAAGGAAAGGGACAAGAGTGGTCGTCTTGTTTGGCGCAAAGTCTGTTGATTCGAGGACTGTCTTGCTTGGCGCGAAGGCTGTTGGTTCGAGGACAAGGGTGTTGTTGCTTGGCGCGAAGGCTGCTGGTTTGTGGGCAATTCTTTGGTTCTTGATTTCTTTTTCTCTGAGTTTTGATTGAGATGCCCTTGTTTTGTTTGGGTTTGTTGATTCTCCTTATCTAGTGTCTTTATCATTTTTCTTTTGGTGGAACTCCAATCTTAGCATATTCTATGAAGCTTGTCAGTCTTTGAGATGTGGATACAGTTTGTTTGGTTCTTGGTTTCTTTATTTGAAAGGTAATAATGAAGGAGAATTGCTTGACAAAAAGCATCACTTAATGTCTGTACATGGTTTTGAGACAGAGATAATCAACCAATGAAATTTGTTGTGTGCGCTGAAATTGAGGCTAAAAGTGAAGGATTAAACAACAAACCTAAATAACGAATAATACTCAGCATTGGTACAAATATGTAAATCATGGATGAACTTGATAAATAAAAACAATAACTATCAGACAAAATCACTCTTTGTAAGAAGGAGAAAAGAGAGAAGAGTACTATCAAATAAAGAATTCAACACTTGAATTCTTGCCATCCCAATACACAAAAGAGAGTGTAGTCATGCCAATACTGATCAAGTATCTCAACATATGTATATGTGCAAGTATACATGCAAGGTCACACAGTAGTGAAAATTTTCCTAAAGTAGGAAGAATGCTCAAAATATTGATTTGTTGCATCAAGATCAATGAATGAAGTGAGTTGATAGTTTTGTGCTTAGTTACCATAATATGCTCATAAAGATGTATTTACCTGCTCACCAACGTCAGTGCCCCTGAATGAAAGAGAATTGGTTAGCCACACTTACTTCATTCATCGAAGAGAAAATAACATTGAGAATCAATTGCAGACAAAGTAAAATGAGTACATAAGTAAAGAACATAAAATCTCGCATAATGAAACAATGTGTTTAGGAGAGAGCATATTGATAAATGCATAGTCCACATTGCATTTATTCTGCACCAACATACCAGAATGACAATCAGTTCTAACTTCTAATATAAGCAAAGAGAAAAAAAAACATCCACAATTCCTTCTAAAGGCACCATATGTTACCTTAAAATCAATTTTCTTGTATGATTTTCATCAATAACAGCATCATTGATGTGTATCTAAATATTTACAAAAAAATTAGAAATAGTTAATTGGGATATTTAATACTATAGAAAAAGTGGTGGCCACAAATCAGAAAGATTATCAATGTAAGTACTTGTTTGAAATATTTTTATCAAAGTAGAGAAGCGTATCACAGGAGAGAGCAGTGACTGAGGCACACTGTCACATAGGGCTTAAATTTTGTTTTCTAAAAAAGATTAGCTTATATCAATAATAAAAAATATAATGTATAAATTATTGAAAATATTTACATTTTTCTAATAAACTATCTAATACTTATGATTAATATATAAATTATAGTTAGTGATTGATACATATTCATACAAGAAAATAAATATTGATCAATACACATTTATAAATGATGATAGACGATTTATACTCAATGAAAAATCATCTATCACAACTTAAATGATTGTTTTTTGTTTTGTTTTGTTATCTTGAACATTTGATGAGGGTTAGAATTACCCTTTCTCTTGTTTGATTGAGTTTGGGATGGTGAAATCTCAAACTCATCTCACTCTCATTCTCTCGTTATAGAGATTAGCCAAGCTTACCAAAATGATGAAGTTTTCTAATCTTCACAAGTGAGAATGAGTTTTGATGTTTAAAAGACTATTATACCTCTTATTAATACGTAATCACAATCATTAAATTAATCAATACTTTTCTTTTTTATGTATAAAAAATATGAAAATTATATAACAAAAATTCTAATATTCATGCTCACTCTTCATTTTATACCAAACATGATAATCCTCATTTAACACTCATTTTACACTCACTTCATCTCACAATCATCTCACGCTTATCTCACACTCATTTTATTAGTAAATGAATAGATCCGTAAGAATTTTGAGTTGAGATTGAATTTAAGAGTTTTTTAGTTAATTATTTTATTCTACTTTATAAATAATTGATATTTTCTATGTGGACGAGAGCAGGATTTTGACGATTTGTAAATCATGTACTTGATTTGTAAGTTTAAAAATTAATTTCGCAAATGGTTTGTCTGAGTCGAATTATTGGGTTTAAACTAATTTAAATTATTGGGCCTGAATTAGGGCCCAGTAAAAGTGGGCTTTGGTAATATCACGACTCTTGTTCGCCACCGTCGAATCCAAAATCCTCGAACTCGAAAAAACGGCTCGACTCAAGTGTGACTCGAAACCCTAATATGAGAGCGCTTTGCTTATATAAAGCTCCACCTAGGAACGTCTAGGAGGAGAAGCGCTGGACTGGGCGGCGAGAACCCTCATTCACCGTAACCTCTCTCTTCCTCAATCTCTTTCTCTACCTTGTTGCAAATCTATTAAGAGTATTTGATTTTGATTCATTGCATGAGGTAGGTAAAAAATGGCGGCTCCATTGCTGTCCAAGAAGATCGTGAAAAAGCGGGTGAAGAAATTTAAGAGGCCCCAGAGCGACAGCAAGATATGTGTTAAGGTATATCTATCTATTCAAACCTTACGTATGTTCAAGTTCAGGGAAAAAATGAAATGCGCTTTAATAGTGGACTGTTGAGGGAAATGATGATAGCGATTGTCGCCCCAGTCTTATTTGCATCTCTTGATGCAATGTGGTGATTGACCTTCTATCTGATTCCTGTAAATTTTTTATCAGAAATACTACTTTTTGATCTTGAACGCTAATGTTTTCTGCCGCTTTGATCTTTTTGTTTTTTAAGAAGCATTAGTTGTTATCATTATCTTATTTATTGACATACCGTTAATTCCTTCTGTTTGGTGTGGGTTCTGTTTAAGATATGATGATAGATTTTTGACACCCAGTCTCACTTGCTTCTTTTTGATGCAATATGGTGATTCAGAGATCGACTATCTGATCTTGCTCTCTTATTTTAATCCTGCACCAAATTTTTTTACTGTATATTTTGATTGAAATTTTAAAATAGGTGCTTTGGTTTCATGTTGTCTCTTTTGTTTGTTATCAAGTTGATTATTGGAGATTTAAACGAGATGAATATGATAATATATTCTTTTCTGTACTAAAAAAACTTTTCATAAATTTGGTTTCAAGTGTTTATGCAAGGAGGAGTGATGATACCTATCCATAATATTCTTGATGTTGAATATGATCAACAAACATGCACTACCATCTGATCTCTTGCATAATGCACGACTGTTATTTTTTTCGTAGAGTTTCCACAGCAATAAAATTTTCATTTATTTAATTCATTCGGTGCAATATGGGAGAAAGTTATTTTACTTTCCCACCATATCATGTCCTTTGTAACCAGTGATGCAATCTGTATAATGGTTCTGATTTTTCTGTGATTATTTATTAAATATCACCATCTTTCGGCTGAGGTTGCAAATTGACTGTCATGCATTTTAGACTTCTACCCAATTTCTTTCGGCTTGTGATTGAATTCTTATGCTTTTTCTTGGAGTCTACCCCTTTCCACTTTTTGGGATGTGACTACTCCATTTGCCCATGGTATCTGGTGGACAGTCTTTTATGTATGGCTGGCCATCTCGTTTACTGGGCAGAAATGAAATGATAAACAGGTCTTGCGACACAGTTTGCTTTATAATGATGAGCTCTCTGTTACTTTATCCCTGCTTACATCATTTGTTGACAAATGTTTCCATCGCCCAGGTCATGTTTCTTTACATGGCATTTGAAAGTAATGCATTTTTCCCCACAGAATTTGTTCATCTGCTAAGTTTGTTGAAACTTGAAAGGTTTTCTGTCATCTGTCAAATTATGTCATCATTGTATGTGGTTTGTTTGTTTGCCTTCCTGCTCCTTTAATTTTTATTTTAACTTGTGCTTCTGGATATACAGGTGACTTCTTACTCGTTTTCCATTATATTAAACACTTTTTAATTGTATTATACTACTACAGGGTTAAAATGGTTTTGTATGCCTTCTTTACTTTTATGTTAGGAAAATTGGCATAAATCTGTTTTCAGAAGATCTGGGATGCATAGATATATTTTGATTTATGCATAAATCTGTTTTCTTTGAGTATATTTTGGTCTTTTATGCATCTTGTTAGTTTTCCTTGTTGCTCAATGCGGTAGCTCCCAGTGCAGTATATGGAGCAATCAAAGTCTGTCCTTGGATTTTGTCTTTAGCAGAACATTTGAAGAAGAATAAGAGGAGGGGCAAGAATAGTTTGGTTCTACCTTTTTCGCTAAGCATTTGTCAATTTTTTAGATGCATAAAACCTTGATGATCTATTGAGAACCCTACTTCTAAATATTATAGTCCATTGTTCCAGCTCCCCAAAGATTATATCAATTAGTCTCATAATTACTTGATAATTGTTTAGGGATATATGTAGGAATAAAAATATGATCTATGGGGTTTGGAGGTTGTGTTATGAAGAACTTGTGTTTCTGGTGAGACGTCTAAAGTTCATCATCTCTCCAACGTATGAATCTACTAATCATATTGTCTGGAAAGAAATTTATTGGGTTGGTTAAATGAAGAGTAGCAAAGAACTTAGTGAATCTGGGATTTGAAGAGGTTTTCTGTATCTTGTTATGAACAAATATCACTTATATTTGGTCCTGCTTGAATTAGAAGAAGAGATATTATGATCGCCCCTTCTGCCATGTCTATCTTATTCAAGCTAATATATGATGGCCCCTTCTACCATATCTATCTTATTCAAGCTAAGGCGTAAGATCGTGGAAACATGCCAGTTTGTTCCAATTTTTGTATGTATTATTGTTTTTGTATCTAGTTTGCAGGTGCAGCACAATCCCTTGGTGCTGGGGCTGTTTTGGTTAACCCATGGAATATAACAGAAGTTGCTGCTTCCATCGGTTATGCTCTGAATATGCTTGCGGATGAAAGAGAGAAACGGCACCACCATAACTTCATGCATGTGACTACACATACATCTCAAGAATGGGCTGCAACCTTTGTGAGGTAATGGTTACATTGTCCTGCTGTGATTTTCTTCTTTTTTTATGTACATTTAGCACATCAATGTGTGATTATGTAGTTGCACCTTATAGATGAAACTAACGCTATAATAGATTTTCTTTTGGAAGATAAAAGAATTTACTGCATTTTTTTAACTCCCACTAAAGAATTATCTCATGCCATCACTTTAATCTTATATATTGATCTTACCCTGTTCATTCCCCTTCCGTTTTCATCCTCTTAAGGGAAAACTGCATCACTTTTAGTTTGAAGATCAAGAGTTCTAAAAGTTCCATTATTTATCTTACCTCAAAGATTACAAAAGAAAAGGATAAAGAGGAAAATAAAACAAAACAAGAAGAGATTTTGACTTCCAATTTCTTGTGGAGATTGTAGATGAGGAATGTAACTTTGTCAAAGATTATATAAGTAGTACTGATTGGATGGAAATTTTCTCACTGGCTTGGGAATGAAGCTGCAAAATGAAGAAATGAGGGATACAATTATCTTTTTAATAGTGCATGAAATTTAATATCGTCATATCTCATATTTGTTCTAAGAGGAAAGGGATGTTGTCTTCATTGGTCTCTCAGTACTTTTAGTAATTATGGAAATGAAAGAGTGAAACAAGAGGCAAAAGGTGAAACAAGGTTTCAGAAGTCATTCCCCTTGGAGAAGTGAAAATGGAATAAATAATTAAAAGAAAAAACTTGTTGGACGTTTTCATTGGTAATTGTATCATTAGACTTTTGAAAATAGAGATTCATGTGGCTTGAATGGTACTTTTTTGTCATAATATTCAATAGAATAAATAATCTGTGTTTCATTTAGAACAGTCAGATTTTTCTTTTCTTTTCTATTCTATTTTCCAATTTAATTTTTAATTCTTAGGTTTATATTTATCCAGTGAGCTAAATGATACCATTGTTGAAGCTCAACTAAGGACAAGTAAGATTCCACCTGCTCTTCCAATCAAAGCTGCAGTTGATCGTTATCTGCAATCAAGCAATCGATTGCTCATATTGGTATGTTCCACTTTTCTAAGGCCGTTGTAGCAATATCGCTTGCCATGAGTTCTCAAACTTCCCAAGGCGTATCATGAAGAAGTGTAGCATAAGATATGGACAAATAATTTCTAGGAATTTTAAAATAAAACAATTTAAACATGTAACTATGTTACGTATGTTATTGTTACCTTGCTGTTCCATCCTCTCTGCAGGGATTTAATGCAACTTTAACTGAATTTGGGGATATCCTTGACAGAAGAGGGGGTCAGATAAGAGATATGGAGCTTAAATTGCACTCAGAGATAAAAGAACCCTTGAAGAAGCTTTGTGATGAACCAAATACCACAATTATTGTCCTCAGTGGAAGTGACAGAAGCATCCTTGATGATGTACTTTGATTTCCTCAATCGCTGGGTGTTACTTTTACCCCTTTTGTGTTCTATGATTTTAGACTGGTTACTTTTGTGCAGAATTTTGGAGATTATGGTATCTGGCTTGCAGCAGAAAATGGGATGTTCTTACGTCTTACAACCGGAGAGTGGATGACAAAAATGCCAGAAAGCTCTACAATGGATTGGGTGGACAGCGTAAAGGTTCGTAGATTATTAGTGGAAAATTTTTCATTATGAAGTCATTTAGACCCTTAACTCCTGATTCTTTTTCACAGAAGTCCTCGTACATTTCTACACCTCAACGCATCTGACTTGTTTAATTCCTGTTTCTGTCCTTGAATATTAGTATGAAATCTGAATAAGTTCAATCCTAGTTGTGACATGGAGAAGTTCAAGTTTGAATTGGGGATGGAGTTTACTTGTATGAAGGAGTTTAAAAAGACAGTGATGGACCATGCAGTTGAGGGAGATTATAGAATTAGGTTTGATAGAAATGAGAAAATAGTTTGTCAGCGTTCTTTTTTTTTTTGGAATACATGGAGGAGAACACCCAGCAAAAACTCTAGTAGATTACATGTCTAAGTGATCTTGGCCAAGTAACACCTACAGAGTCTTCCCACAACACACTCAAGAGGCCATCTAGAGGAACTTTTTTTTTTGTTTGAAAAGGCCATAGACCTGCATTGTATTGCACTGCCATTCAAACAGAGCATTGGTGCTAACAAAGCACGAGCCACCTCATGGTGGAAGTTACCACAAAGAAAGGAAAAATACAAGTGGGACATAGATGAACAATAGAAAAAAAAAACAGATTTAACACTGCATGTCCAGATTTGAATCCCTTAAATGCCTACACGAAGCTTTGTCCTTTGCAATATCAGGTGCCAAATCTGCAGGGAAATCCTCCATCCAGACTGTAAAATCTCGAAGGATCAAAGCCCTTTTAGCTAATTTATGAGCCACGACCTTAAGTTGTCTGTGAACATGGGAGATAGACCACGAGGAGAAAAAAGATAGTCTCCGTTTAATTTCCGCAATCACTGAGCCCCATCCTACAAGAGGAATATCTCCACCCTTGATGGCATTAACAAGAGATAGAGAATCTCCTTCAAGCTCCAAACATCGGAATCCCATGTCTCTCGCGAGTTGAACTGCAAATAATAGGGCTTGAGCTTCAGCTAATAGAGGTTCCAAAAAAACCTCACGCCTCAGACACCCACATGCTAATACATCTCCTTGATCATCACGAAAAATAGCCCCGAATCCCGAATTATTTTCATGCACTTCTAAAGCCGCATCCGTGTTGATTTTAACAAAACCAGGCTGGGGACATGTCCAACCAGTCCGATCGGCCATGGAAACCACCGCAGGGGGGGAACTGGAATTAAAGCTTGAGCTCCCATTGGCCCCTAAAAAATCAGCTGCAGTGGAGATACCTTGGATGGCAAGTTGTTTAGGATGAGAGAAAGACTCCTCATGGACGAACTGATTTCGACGCAACCAAATTAGTCGCATAGTGCATGCAACAGTGCATAACTCCACCATGGATAAAGTTGATGACAACTTCAGCCATAAATCTCTAAAGAATGAAGCTTCATAAACTTCCAGCTTTTGAATAGCCTTTAAGCTATCACAGAAAACATCTCTTGTAGCAACACAACTCCAAAGCACATGGAGGTTCGACTCTTCCTCTGTCAAACAAATAGGACACATTGCTTGAGATATTATTCCTTTTGAGTGAAGCTTCGCATACGTAGGGAGTATATTGTGAGATGCTCGCAATAGAAATACTCGACACGACGGAGGAACTGGAATGCTCCACAAAGAATTCCAGTAGGAGGCCTCTTGAAATTAAGGTGTTGAAGGAGATGCCTCACATCGACTCCGCAACTCCATGGCCCTATGGAAACCGCTACGAACCGAATAATGACCATTTGAAGTGCCATTCCAGTATAATGCATCAGGTTCAAAAATAGAAGCAAAAGGGATCCGCATAATAGCTTGTTTCTCCTCTATTGAGAACAACTGATCAAGTAAATTTGAATTCCACCATCGAGAGTCCCAGTAAATCAAGGAGCTAACAGTAGAAGTTTGGTCAAATCTCAAAGAGGCAGCTGCATTATTAAACAATAATGGGAAATTTAACCAATTATCTTGCCAAATAAGTACCTTTGCTCCATTCCCTATCCGCCACCGAAGACCATCACATAAAAGAGGCCTCGCTGCAAAGATACTCGACCATATATAAGAGGGCTTGGACCCTTTTTTGGCATGTAGAAAATCAATATTTCGATAATATTTTGCACGAAGCACTCTACTGGTCAAAGAGCACGGGTCTTGAATCAACCTCCACCCTTGCTTAGCAAGCAAGGCCTCGTTGAAAGCTCCAATATCACGAAATCCCATACCTCCCTTGGATTTCGGCCAACACAGTTTACTCCATGCCATCCAACAAGTGTAACTAGACTCAGACGAATTCCCCCATCAGACTTTTCTCATGAGCCGATTAATATCCTCACATAAAGATTTTGAAAATCAGAATAATTGCATAGCATAAGTAGGGATTGCCTGTAACACAGCTTTGATAAATATCTCTTTCCCTGCTTGGGACAGATGACGTGAAGACCAGTTGCTTATTTTCTGCTCCATCCTTTGGCTGATGAAGTTAAGAGCCTTCCGCCTGGAACGACCAATACACGCCGGTAACCCCAAGTAGCGTTCGAATGATGAAGCCTCTAGAGCACCAATGACTTGTTGGAGAGCTACCCGAGTACTAAGAGGTGTGTGTTTGCTGAAAAATAAGCTGGTTTTGTTATAATTAATTTGCTGGCCCGAAGCTCTACCATACACCTCTAAAATTCCCTGAATATGCCTCCATTCCTCCTCTATTGCCCGACAAAAAATTAGACTGTCATCTGCAAAGAATAAATGGGATACCCTAACACGGCCTCGCCCAAAAGGAACACCTCGAATAATAGAGCTTTCATGCACCAACTCCAAAGATCTACTCAGCACCTCCGTACAAAGCACAAATAAAAGAGGAGATAGAGGGTCCCCTTGTCGAATACCCCTAGATGGAAAGATAGTCAAGGAGATCGCGCCATTGATTAAAACTGAATAAGTGACGGTAGATATACATTGCATCGCCCAACCAATCCATAAATCAGAAAATCCCATTTTCACCATAACAGCCTCCACAAACTTCCACTCCACTCTATCATAAACCTTGCTCATGTCAAGCTTCACAGCCATATAATTTGTTCTACTCTTTGGTAATGAATGCATGGTATGCAACGCCTCATAAGCCACAATAATGTTATCCGTAATTAGTCTCCCTTTAACAAAGGTCGATTGATTACCCTTCATGATCCGAGGCAAGATCATACCAAGTCTGGATGCCAATATCTTGGAAATAATCTTATAAGACACATTACATAAACTTATTGGCCTGTAATCAGTTACCTTGGTTGCATCTTTTTTTTTTGGGATAAGTACAATATAAGTAGAATTTAAAGAATGCTCAAGCCGCCCCGAAAGAAAAAAATGTGAAACTGCCTCACAAACAGAATCTCCAACTGACGCCCAGTGTTGCTGATAAAATGCAGAAGAAAAGCCATCTGGCCCAAGTGCTTTCGATGCCTCAATGTTCTGTACTGCTGCCCAGACTTCTTCCCTTGTAACTGCACGGCACAGTAGTGAATTCATGCTATTATCCACCTCCCTAGAAAGAACGTTCAGCAAATGAGAGTTAACATCATGCCCAAAGGAGGAAAAAAGAGTATCAAAATATCCCCTAAAAGCTTCAACAATCAAGGCTTCTGAGTCATAAAAATTATCTTCAACATCAACGATGGAGTGAATACGATTGATATGTTTCCGCTGTTTGATTGAGTTGTGAAAATACCGGGAGTTTCGATCACCCGCTTGCAACCATAATTGTTTACTTATTGCCCTCAGAGAAACTTCCTCCTCCTCTCTCAAACGATCCAACTGGCTTCTAGTGGTAGCAATAAGGTCTTGATTATGGGCATTCTCGGACTGTACAAGACCGTCTAATTTGGACTAGGCTTGCTGCATTTTCTTTATATGGACAGCCTTGTTCTTCACAATCCATTTCTGAAAAATTGGACCACATTGATTAAGAGTTCAATCAAGCTTCCGCTGGTAAGTAACAATCGTCTTCCCTTGATCAGATTTCCCCCAAACCGAATCATACCGAAATATTTTCTGAACATGATTGTTAGGAGTTCCCTTGTCAACACAATTGAGCAAAATACAACAATGGTCTGAGGATGAAGTAACCATATGATGAACAGCAAGAGAGCTCCACAAGTTCATCCAGTCTACCGTGGCAAGGGCTCGATCTAACCTCTCTTTAATGAAATCCTCAGGCCGTCTACGTCTGTTACTCCAGGTAAATTGTTGTCCTATAAACCCCAAATCCATAAATCCACAATCTTCAATTACACTATTAAAATCCTTGATTAGGGAAGCATTTTTGTCACTGCCACCAACCTTCTCAGACTCATTAGATATAGCATTGAAATCCCCCACACACACCCACGGTCCATGAACCATCGAAGCCAAATGACGAAGGAGAATCCAAGATTGAGATCTCTTAGCTGCATCAGGATGGCCATAAAAGCAAGTTAATGTCCATGAAGGAGCTGAAGGATAAAGCTGAACAATGACCTGAATGTGACTATCAGAGAATGTTTGGATAGTCAGATTAAGATCATGAGCCCAAAACACCAATAAACCGCCACTTCTTCCTCTTGGATCAACAACTAATCCATGCTTGAAACCTAGTTTATTCTTAACACCAGTAATTTTACTAGAATGAAGTTTTGTCTCAATTAAGAAACAAACTTTGGGGGACTTCGTTTTAACCAAATGATTAAGCTCACGAATTGTAGCAGGGTTCCCAAGCCCTCTACAATTCCAAACTAAGGCATTCATGGCTCCTGGCGGGGCTGCTAAACAGCCTCTGCCTTATCAATCCTCGATTTTTTCACCACCAGGAGGTCCTCATTAGGAACATCACTTAGAGGCCTCTTGCTCTGTCCTCTTCCAAACATTTCCATCTCCACATCTGGGCTTGTGAGAGATTCAGGCCAAATCCAACGTTTCCACCGACGCGCTTTATTGTCATACCCCTCTTCCACATGATTAACTGACGGCTTTTCCAGCGGACCACCAGGTATCTGGAGGGTACCTTTCTCTAGTTGGTCTGGGGGAATAGTGAGATCAGGGACCACACTACCTCGTTGAACTGTCGACATCCCTTCATCATTAACTACAATATTAACTACAGGCCTCATAACAGTGCTATCAATAGTTTCCTTCTTTCTCTCCGTCATTTTCCGCAATGACGCAGATCTAGAGGGGCCTAAATGTTCATGGTTATTAGAGGCAGAGTGTCCTGACTCTTGAGAGGGAGAGAAGGTTGGGGTAGGAGTTTCATTTTGTCTGGAGGGCCCCCCGGCTCTCAACCAGCCACCATATTGCATTGGATTCTCACATGGCCGTGGACCTTCACCCACCCAAACCTTGCATTCTTTAAGACCATGATCCATTATACCACAAGCATAGCAAAAATTCATCAACTTTTCAAATTTGAACGACACCCATTGAGGCGGGTTATCCCCTATACGGATCTTCATGCCTCTGAGAAGGGGGCGAGAAACATTCAAATTAACTTTGACCCGAAGAAATCGACCCCACACCACCGACGTGCCACCATCTAGAACGGATTACACAACCCCCACTTTGGACCCAATCTTCTTGGCCATCTCCTCTGTCATGCCCAACAAAGGCAAGTCATGTATTTGCATCCACATCGAACATCTGGAGGGGACAATGGAAGATGGTTGCAGATCTACTTTGAGTTCCTCTAGAGCCAACATAGATCTATCAAAATGCCAAGGACCATTTTGCATGACCAACCTCTTCATCGTAGTATCCTCAAACTGAAAAATAAAAAGGTTATTTTTTATCTCAGATATCAAGACCCCTCCATATAGTTGCCATACTAGCGCCATTGTTTTCTTGAACGATTCACGATGAAACGTCTTGCGGGAGAGAAGCCGTCCCACAAGACAACGATCTCTTGTGAAACCATCTACTGCAGTATTTTCATCAATAAGTAACTCATTCTCCTCCGTTTCTGAAAGCCTAAATGATGCCCACCGATCTGTGACTTCCTCCATTGGTAAAACCCTAGACTTATTGCACTGCTAGGAAGCAAGCTCTAACAAGAGAGAGTAGAGGAACTGACACAATTGACACACCACGATTATATTTTAACGCCTCAGTAGCCATGAAATCAGCATTATATTTTAACGCCTCAGTAGCCATGAAATCAGCAGCTCGATTACCCTCTCGATAAATATGGTTCATGTGAACAACCCAATCTTTCTTGAGCAGCCGCTTACATCAGAGATCATGTTTACAAGACTAAGATGAGGGACACTAGCTCTCTGTAACCACCCTGCCACTAGAGTCGAATCAGTTTCAAACATTACCTGACGATAACCTTCCACCCAAGCAAGATGAAGACCACACACTGCTGCCCACAACTCTGCTTCAATAGCACTACACAAGTCAATATTGATGACAAACCCTTCCAACCATCTGCCATTATCATCTCAGACAATAACTTCGGCCTCTGCTCTCAATGAAGAGGACTTGAAGCATCTGTCTGTATTCAGCTTTATCCACCTCTGTTGAGGAGCAGTCCAACCAACCATTTGCATCCTTTCTAAGACCATGTGACCATGAACTAACGCATGCAACCTGAAAGCATTATCAAGCTCAGACACGTACTTTTTTAACCAGGCCAGATTGTGCTCTAAGTGAAAGTTGACATTTCTGAACACTAAATCATTTCTCCACTTCCACAGCGACCGCACTGTGACCGTGAAGAAAGAAGGCCAATTACTATCAAAATTATAACTAATATGACCAGTAAGATTGTGGAGAATCCAATTATGAAAATTCAGATTGCTTTGATACTGATATTCATGAAGCGGCAATATGTTTTTCCAGACTTGCACAGCTCTAATACATTTTTGAAATATGTGATCAACATCCTCAGAGCACCCCACACACAGTACAATTTGAATCCAATATGAAGCCTCATCTCTTCCGCTCAACATTACTCATCAGCTTTTGGTGGGTAACCTTCCATAACAAAGTCTTACAACGTTGAGGAATTTTAAGATTCCAGATATTTTTCCAAATGACATTCGGGTCTTCCCTACAAGCACCAATAGCAATAGCATAGGCAGATTTAACAGTAAAATGCTTTGTGACCATATAAAAACGAACATTGACCAAATTTTCTATGCAAATTGCATAGGCTTGAAAAAAGGAAGTTTTGAAGTCACATCCAATCCACATTTTTTTGGTCAGCTACCACAAAATTTCTTTGGTAAATGCATGAACAAAAGGGAACCCTCGACTTCTTGAAGAGAGAAAAAACTTCACTGAGTATGGTTCTTGCACTTTATATTAGGAGACTTTATTAGATGATTGCCCTTATATTGTAGATTGATGTTGTGGAAAAAATTTGGAATGTTGATATACTTGGATTTTTTGTGGCTGCGGATCATTTACAACAGGGAAATTGATTGGAATCGTTAAAGAGGAGTAAATTTACAGAGCTACTAAACATACTTAACCAACATTTCCACAGTGGTTATTCTCAATGATATTTATTGAGTGACTGATTGTTTTGCCTGCAATAGCGAGCTGTATATGTATATTTAAAAGATTTGCCTCTTGGATTCAACTAAATAGTGAAAAAGATGCAAAATTGTGGCATTGTACATGACACTTGTTCTACATATAATCTTCTAACCATTTCTCTGTACATGATCAAACGTGGAAGCAGGTTGCATGGGAAGAACCTGGTTGTTTGGCAGCAATCTCTGTTATTTCAATTGGTATTTTGTTAGTTTGGGCTGGTCTTCATCTGTGTTAATTAATTGTTTGTAATCAACAACCGTGTCGTATTACTTATTGTCTTAAGTAGTGTTTAATAGTTTACTTCAAAACATGGTCGTATAGATAATCACGTAGGGTTAGTACATGTTAATTACTACAAAGGTGGTTTAGGCCTGAGGCTTCTAGAGGGAATCATGCCCAAAAGAAAATAGGCCAGTGATTCGCTCCGGTCGCAAGGTATCATATTTATATTTACCTCGCATCCTCCTCCAAGTTTGAAATTCAACTTCTCAGGACCTTCAACTTCACTTGTTCTGCCTCTCAAAACACACAATTCTCCATTCCAAAACAAAGCGTCCACATAATCATGATTTTCTTGGCCATCAAGGATGCTGTCCTGGTCCACAGGAGGCCAGTTTCGGGAACCATAATCATTTACAGTCGCAACCATGCATTCTCTAAGATCATGGCAAGAAAGTCGAACAAGGGTAAGCTGGCAAAATAGTTCAAAATAAGCACATGGTGTTGGCAATGAGGGAAGTTGGTGCATGAATTTGGAAATTGGATTGAAGAGAAATATTTGAAGCTCTCCTTTTGCAACTCCAAAGTCGAAACAGGCAATATAACAAGCAAGACTCTTCCGTTTCATGGTGAAAACCAACCAACCTTTCGAAGATCCGCAGAAGTTACATCCTTGTAATGAAGAGGGAAGATTATAGTTAGACACTTTACCCTTAGACATGTCAAAGAACCTAAATTGTTTGTCGTCGTTCAAGTCATCCCGCGGTAGCAATAGGCAGCCCAATTCTAGTTAAATTTGATAATTAGTGTTTAGTCGGTGCAGAACAGAACTATTAAAAATAAAATAATAAAATAATAAATTGGGGTCGAAGGAATGACCTAATTTAGGGATTAATGTGGGGGTGTAAATATAAAAACCCTAATATTAAGAGCAGACCTCCGGCACCCAAAACCTTGATTTGAGATACGTTCACCAACAAAAAGAAAAGGAAGAAGTCCACACACTCGCGCGCTGAGAAAGAATGGGGGTTGAAGAATTACAAACTGCGACCAATGACCAGACAAATCTTGAGAACCTACCGAATCCTAACCCTGGGGATCCGCGCGGCGCCGCTGATGACGAGGCCGAGGAAGGCGAGATCGTCGGCGACGAGGACTCATCGACCAAGAACTCTGCTGAAATTCCACTCCAGCCGCACCCCCTCGAGCACTCTTGGACTTTCTGGTTCGATAATCCCTCTGCGAAGTCGAAGCAGGCTACTTGGGGTAGCTCTATGCGCTCAATCTACACCTTTGCGACTGTTGAGGAGTTTTGGAGGTGAATTTTTAGTATCTCCTCTTTCTTTCTCAATATTTTGTGTCTTTTGTTGCTGAGTTTGTTAGTTCGATACGGAAACGAAATGGAATGAAATAAAAGAATGTTAGCCGTAGGAATTTGATGATCGGATCAATCTTGGATCGAAATGAACCCCTCTATGCTTGAATGTGTTTTTGTTATTTTGATTCATGACGAAGATGATCTTGTAGTAGGAAAGAATACTAATTATAAACCTAATTTATATGAAATTTTATCTTAGGCTTCTTTTTGTTTTTTTTTCCTTTGATTTTCTTACAATAAGGATTCTTTTGGACGTTACCGAGATTTTTTGGAGGAAAGGTGAGTCAATCTGATATTTATTTTGAGTTGAAATGAAGAAGCTGATATCAAGGGCACCCCTTGGTGAGGGACAATGAAATTCTACAACGAGATATGATTAGTAGATTGTGTTTCTTAAGACCAGATTGCTCGTTGAAAGAAGATCCATATGAATTTTAGGGAGCAATGGCTTTTATTAAATTCTAATGAAATGAATATATGCTCTTATTTAACTATAATGGTTTGGATGCTCTGCATATATATCGATGGGAGTAGTTATGTCCTAAACCCATTGCTTTAGCCTTTTTATGGTTGCTTCTTGCTAGTACCAATATGCTTGGAAAAGAGTAATTAAGAACATGCCTTAATACTAAGTTTTAGCACTTTAATATTAGAGAAACTTTTCTTTCTCAGCTTGATTATGTGTCTCTATTTTGGATTTTATTGGATGTTACATATGTTAGTTGTGGCTGAAGATACTTTATATCATATGTTTCTCCTGTATGAGTTAAGAAGTTGAGGTGACAAATGTGTCTCTGAGTCTCTGAGTTTGACGGCCCAATTTGTAGTGTATTAGCATGAGATGAACAATTTAGTTCTATAAATTTATGTAATATGTTATAAATTTTTGTTTGCTGCTTTTACTTTCTTGTTGTTGTCTGAACGGCCTTGTTATATGGTGTATTTGTGTCAGAGACTCAGAATCTGATAAGAAACTCTTCAATTTGTTTTATTGGAATTTTTATATCCCAAAAACTGACTCTGTTTGTATGGTGATATGATGTGCAAATTGCAATACCTCAATAAGTTTCAGAACAATTTTCAAGTTTTTCTATTTTGGATGCCAAATTGAATTGTTTCATTGTTTGTAGTTGAAGTTGAATTCTGCGTTCTAGTGATAATAGTCATCACATCATATAGATGCCTTTTTTTTGGGTCCCTGTGAATTGAGGATCAAGATGTAGTATTTTTTATTTATCAATTGAACTTTATTTAGAAAAGAAAGCAGACTCAGCCACTCAGGGATATATTGGGATAGCTTCCCTCAGCAAAAAAAAAGAAAAAAAATATGTCTTTCTTTTTTGTGTGTGTGTGAGGAACAAGCTATTGCTGGGATAGGGACTATGCAGTGGAATTTGTGCGGGAGTTAATCAAATTTCTGTGTGCATACCATAGATTTTGGTATCTTATGAATTCCAGGCAAGCAAGTCTTCATAAAGTTTTCTTTGTAAATACCTCAAAAGAAATTCTAATAGCCCACTCTGCTATTGATGTGACCGGGGTGGTGGGGAACTTCTCTCAGTTGCTCGTCTATTTGAATGGTGGTCCCAGATATGGGGTAATGATAATAGGTTGATGATCCACATAAAACTTTATCAAAACCTAAATCCTGGAATACGGATTCATGTAGGCGACCCTGAGTATTTGAATTTCAGGCTTCTCGTTTTTTTTTCCCTTTACTGGTAACGTCTGATTATCTGTACTTTTAAATGACCATGTATTCAGTTTATTCAACAACATACATCAACCAAGCCAGCTGGCTATGGGAGCTGATTTCCATTGTTTCAAGCATAAGATTGAGCCTAAATGGGAGGACCCTGTTTGTGCAAATGGGGGGAAGTGGACTGTAACATTTCCTAGAGGGAAGTCTGATACGAGCTGGTTGTATACGGTATTAATCTGTACCAGTTGACATTGAATGTTTATCCTATGTGGCATCTTATTCTATTTTTGCACTGTTGTTAGTTGCTGGCTATGATTGGGGAGCAGTTTGATCATGGAGATGAAATTTGTGGAGCAGTTGTTAGTGTTAGAACTAGGCAAGATAAAATAGCACTCTGGACAAAGAATGCTTCAAATGAAGCTGCTCAGGTACTGCTCTTTGAGTAATAAACAACCCACATTATCTTTTGTTGTTAAAACATTGATTTCTCTAGTTTTCTACATGGAGGCATTCTATGAAAGAGCTTTTGGTAAAACATCTTCTTGGCCTGTTAATGTGGAGAGTGGTGCTCTTGGTTGTTATTAATATATAGCCTGTGTTTTTTCGTTCACTGGCAAATATTGCCTAACGTCATCATGTTAATCGTAATGTTTACAATCCTTTAGTTCCCATTAAAAAGAACAAAATTTCCATTCAAAATTGATCTTGTAGTCTCTTATTTCTTGTTCCCAGCTAGTTTGTATTGTACCACATCTACATGGGTTAGAAGTCGTAACCACATTCATACATTGGCCAGATTCAACTACATATAGGGGGCAGTTGCATTTGTCTGAATTGACTTGAGGCCTTGTGTGCCAGACTTCCTTCAAAATTTTCTTTTATTCTCCTTAGATCTGGCAAAAATTTCATTTTTTCTATGTTGTCGCAGCTGAGCATCGGAAAGCAGTGGAAGAAGTTTATTGATTGCAATGACAGTATTGGTTTCATATTTCATGTGAGTTTTTTTTCTGTGTTTTTTTTCTGATTGTTGTTCTTTCATAAATCATAAATTTATCATGCCCGTAAACGTATTCAGTACATCTTACGTGGAGTGATATGCTTGTTTGCTCTTTCAGGATGATGCAATAAAGCAGGACAGGGTTAAGAGCAGGTACACTATATGAGTTTTATATGCTGTCTCTAGCATATTACAGTGGATGAAGGTTTTTCTGTCGATGTAATGGCAGCTCAGATTGCATTCTAGATAATTTTGGACTTCTTCATGGATGCAGTCCTGCCTGCTTTGTGTTTTGTCAAATCTGCTGTAAAATTAATTGCACCAGTCGCTGAACCTTATTGCTTGCTGCTTTGATCTGTTGGTAAGAACGGTAACTGGGAATCCTAGTTAGAAAAGTTCATGAATAGCCAAATGAACTCCGGGTTGTACACGTACGACTCTATCGCTAGCAGGTATATTTGTTTGTTAATCGTACCCCGTCCGTAAAGCAGCCCACGATAGGGTTTTGAGTAATTAGTACTTCTGTACTACACCGATATTTAAAAAAAATAAAATAAAATATCATTTAACCATGAGCCCAGCTCAATATCTATGCTATAGGTTATAGCCCAATCAAAAATAAATTTTAACTTCCATTACTTCAATATTCACTACAATTTTCATGGACACGTCAGGAGTGCATTGAACATTTGGGCAACATATTTGTGGCAGTAGGCATCATGAAATTACTAGTTTTGGAGAGAGAAATTTGTTCTCGAGTAAAGTTCAAAATCTTTTGCACATTGCTCAAACAATTTAGCCTTATTACGACATACAATTTATGTTCATATCAAGTTTCAACTCAAATGAAATTAATTTGGGTAAACATATACTTTTAGTCCATCAACAGTACCTCTAGTTTCATTTTCGCCCATCTATTTTTGCTCCTAAAATGGTTCTTAGACTATTGATGTATATCTTGTTTGTCCCTGGGGCGAGATTGATGTTGGAAAAATCATATGTGACAGTTACATGTGGCTTTTTTAACAGTGTGTCAAATATGTGGCGTCTATGTCATCTTCAACCTGCAGCCTTTGCAAGAACCAAAATCTCTCTCTCTCTCTCCCCCGCCCTCTCCCAGCCTCCTTCAAATCAATTCTTGCGCAAGCTAACAATCCTTCAAACCTTCTTTGCCATGAAAACCTATATCTTTCTACGTGACTACAAGGACCCTAAATGTAAGTCACACACCTGTTGGTTTCTCACAAATCTCAGTTGTAGAACTGTAGATTCTCCAACATAACTAGCAAGTAGAGTGCCTTGAGGCTAGTTTGAGGCACGTCTCGCCCATAGCTTCAAGCCTGCAATAGGTGGCCGTGCTTCAAGCCTTCACTCCATGGTTGAATAGCCGTGACAGAAACCTAATTTCTTTTCAGCAACTTTGTTTCTTTTCATGTGTTGAAGTCAGATTCTGAATTTCGTTGGACAATTTGTGCAACTTTTTCTGAGTTAAAGGACTAAAAGTTATAACTTTTTATTGTTGAAGGACATATTTTATATTTTTTTAATATAGTTTACCATGTAGAATTTTTTCGACATGCCAGTTGAGTGCCACGTATGCTTTTTCTCACTTGAAGGACAAAAAAAAGTAAGATCTGGGAATAGTTTAAAGACGTTTTTAAGAGCAAAAATAGTGTAAGGATGAAAGTGAAACTATGGAGTTGAGAGATGAGATATATACTTTTGTCAATTCATTTGCTATATGTAAAGCATGCACATTACACAAATTTGGTTTCCCTTTGCAGATATTAACTTCCCAAGAATTAAACACCCACCATTCTAAAAACTGACTAGATTATGGTAATGAACAACACAGCAAGCTTCTGCAGGAGGACTTGGGAGAAATCTTCTCCAGTGACTAGGGCCAGTATTAATGGTCAATACAATTAGTAATTTAAAAATAATAAGAAAGGAATATATTCTCAGTATGGCAAACGAAATAAGGGAAACAGTTTCCATTTCCCTTGTCTCTCTTTTTTATTTTTTATTTTTTTCTGGATAATTGAATTTGGATTCTATATGGTTGTGATTATGCCGTCTCTGGCTCCAAAAAGCCAGTCATTCTGAGGATGGAATTCCTGACTTGGCTCAAATCCCTCCCTTTTAACGTCCTCCCGTTCCCCGTACAAACCGAGAACGCCATCTTCCCCGCAATTCGTCTCCTAACAATCACGTGCGGCGGCACCAGCTCGCCATCCTCGTCGTAGTCCGCCTCATTCTCATCTCGATAACCAAATTGCAGAGCCGTATCTGGAATATTTACAGGCACCGATGAAGACGCACTCTTCTTCTTGCTCTTATTATTATTATGATTATCATTCTTCTTTGCACCGCCAGATTTACACAAATTTTTACGACAGTCGTGATGATCTTGAACGAAGATCACTTCCGATTCTTGAAATTCCGCCTCCGCCATAAATCGAGAGAGAGAGAGAGAGAGAGAGAGATTGAGCGAGTATGAGTAAATGATTGTCCAACAGTACAAGAAGAAGGAAGGATTTTATAAGAATGTGAATCGTAGTGAGCACACCGCCACCATTGATTGTCTGTGTTTGGGAGATGGCGTCATATGATTGTGATTGTGTGTGTTTATAGAAAATCCACTTCTCTCTGCGTTGAAGTAATTAATTAGTAAGCTCTGCCAAGACTCCTTTTCTTTCTCCTCACGATTCTTTTTTTTGTTCTTTAACATAAATATGTGCATGTTTAGTTAATTATTAAATTATTTAGGGAAGGGAGAGTCTATGGATGTCCTCGTCATCATGTAATAATAATATTTAGGATCACATTTAGTATTATGGCTAATGAATCTAACGTCATATTTTTTGTTCAAAACAAAATTTTAATTCATCGTAATGGAAACATACGACTCCCATATATGGTAGTATGATATTATTATCCAATATATAAGTTAATTGTTGTGCAAGTTGATGTATAATTTAATCATATCCAATAATTAGAAAAAAAGATATTATACACTCTTTTTTTTTCCTTTCAATTTATACAATTAAATGTTTGGTTTATAAAATTTGTGTTTTTTTTGTCATTTAAAATGTTAACTCTCATTCTAAACATTCCGTATAAAATAAAAATGAGTTGGAAGTGTTATAATATTATACGGCCTGCAGAGTACGATATAAGAACCCTTTTTTTGAATAAAGTTATACTATCTCGAGTTTTTTAAAAATCATCCAAACATCTGATAATATCATTAAAAGATAATTTTATACTATACGGAGTCTTATTTACTCTTCCAAACAGACCCAGAATGTTTTGACTTTATATTCGATGGTATAAAATTGTCATTAATTTTTTTTTATTATGATTTTTTTTGTTTCAAATAAAAATCATATCGTTGAATTACGAATACTACACATTTATCATTTTTTTTTTAAAAATGGCTGCCCCTAAACTAATATACAGCAAGCACTAGTCACTCGAGTTCCACGAGGCCTGATGGGAGAAAATTTTACATCCTTAGTAAGGCTGGATTTTCAACAAATGTGGTCATTATGTGTGCCAATTGTGCCGATGTTGCAAAAACCAACTCCACCATGACGCCATGAACCAGAAAATTTATTTCCTTTTTTTACAAAGACATAATTTAAGTAAAATAAAGTTTATTTGTTTCTTTTTTACCACAACCTAAGCTGCATAACATCCGATAAGAGCAAATACATCAATACAAGCATCTATTCTCTTAATTGAGTCACACTTCTATTATACAAAAATATATATTTTAATATAATCAAATCAGCATAACACATCTCTCAATACAGTTACATTAGCAAAATACATCTCTCAATACAAAATCTTTATCCAAACATCTACTCTTTTATTCTCCAATAAAATTATACAAAAATCAATATTGAGTCTCACATCTCTTACAAAAGTTAAGTTATATACTTATCCACATCCTCAAAATATATCTATCAATACAGCCACATCAACAAAACACATATATAAATAAAATAACATCAACAAAAATATATATTCTCATGATATATTACGCATTCACTATCATTGCATTTGCTCTAATAATTGAATTGAAGGAAAATGACGTCCTTATTACGAAGCTAAAAATCCACCAGCTCGGCGTGCCCGGCGGCTCATGCTACGCGTCCGAGTTGGAATTAATTTCGAGTAGGACAAACCACTAAGAACGCAACACGTGGGGAGTAAGTGACATCACACAAATTCACGGAAAAGAGTCAAGAGTAGAGAATCTCCAATAACTACATTTTGTGGGGCTTAGTTTGGTGCCACGTAGCGTGGCCGGTTGTTTTCGTGCAAGTCATGTAAGTTAATAGTTTGCAGGAAGAGTTTGTTAATTATTGGGTGAAGAAAAGAAAAGTGATTCAAAGTGTCAAGTCTCCCTTTTAATGTTCCAGAAGCCGACAAAAAACAAGTATATTTCTTTTGAAAAAAAAGTCTGTATTGTGCAAGCTCGTTTGTAGCAGTACTTTGACCTAATTTATTAAATATTCTAGCTCGAGTTTATAGAGTATAAGTTTGAATAGTGTATAAGTTATAAAATGTATAAATTGTGCGATGTTTAATAAAACGTAAGTTTATGGTGGTGTATAAGCTCTCAATTTATTATTAGGAGTATGCAAAATAATTTAATAATGAAATAAAAAAACTTTATTTATAACATATATTCAGGTGAGAATATTTTACAAACAAAATTATGATAACGTCCTTGATTAATTATACATACATTTTTAACACGTGCAATATAAATTTTACTTCACTCTCTATTACATTGTTTGAAATGACGCAATAAAAGTTATCGATAATGGATTTTGTTGAAAAGTGTTTTACGCGTTAAGTTTGAATATGTAAGTTTTTTTTCCCCAAAATCTAACATATATTTTCAAATATAAGAGAACAAATGTGTGCATGAGAGAGATAAGTGATAAAACACAGAAAAATAATTTTCACTTAGTTTATTCATCTCTTACCCGATATATATACAAGGTAGAGGATTCTATTGTTACAATAGTATAATCATAATTACAGAATTCTTTCCTTAATATAAGGAGAGAATAAATCATGAATAAATGATATTGATCATATCCATAACTGACTCTTAGTTATAGGAGATAATTATAGGAGATAATCACTCCTAATCACATATTCTAACATCCCCCCTCAAGGTGGTGCATGTATATCACACATGTTCAGCTTGTCAAGAGAACTTGTAAACACTCTGTTGGATACGGCCTTAGTAAGAACATCGGCAAGCTGAAATTCTGACTTGACGAACGGAAATGCAATAATGCCAGCCTCAAGCTTTTCCTTAATGAAGTGTCTATCAACTTCCACATGCTTCGTTCGATCATGCTGGACTGGATTATGAGCAATTGCTATAGCTGAGGTGTTATCACAATAGAGATTCATTGCTCCTCTAGGACGAAATCGCAAATCTCTCAACAATTTCCTTAACCACAGTAATTCACATACTCCAACAGCCATACCTCTATATTCAGCTTCAGCACTGGATCTTGACACCACCGATTGTTTTTTACTTCTCCATGTCACAAGGTTGCCACCAACATAGGTGAAATAACCGGATGTGGATCGTCGGTCATCAACAGAACCGGCCCAATCAGCATCAGTATATCCCTCAACATCAAAATGTCCATGTTTAGTGTACAATAATCCCTTTCCAGGAGAAGATTTTAAATAACGCAAAATACGTTCTACCGCATCCATGTGAGATTTACGCGGGTCATGCATGAATTGACTTACAACATTCACAGCATAAGCAATGTCAGGTCTGGTATGTGCTAAATAAATCAACTTCCCTACAAGTCGTTGATATCTCCCTTTGTCTGCGCTGCTATCAGTATCTGAATATAGAGAGAGAGTGTGGTTTGGCTCCATGGGAGTATCAATTGGCTTACATCCCAACATTCCTGTTTCTGTCAATAAATCAAGAGTGTATTTTCGTTGTGACATAAAAATACCATGCTTGGACCTAGCTATCTCGATTTTCAGAAAATATTTAAGATCTCCAAGAGTTTTCATTTCAAACTCAGACGCTAACCTTTGTTGTAGGCATTGAATTTCTTCAGAATCATCACCAGTCACTACCATGTCATCAACATATATAATGAGGGCAGTGAGCTTACCCATGCGATGCTTGATAAACAAGGTATGGTCAGAGTGACTTTGCTTGTAGCCACACTTCCTCATGACTTGAGTAAATCTACCAAACCAAGCCCGGGGAGATTGCTTCAAGCCATACAACGCCTTCTTGAGTTTGCAGACTCGCGTTGTATTTGCATATTCTGAAACTCCAGGCGGTAAATCCATATACACATTTTCTTTGAGGTCGCCATGCAAAAATGCATTTTTGACATCAAATTGAAGGAGAGGCCAATCTTTGTTAGCTGCTAAAGATAGAAGAACTCTCACAGTGTTGAGTTTAGCTACGGGAGCGAAAGTCTCTTGGTAGTCAACCCCATATGATTGTGTGTACCCTTTAGCAACTAGGCGAGCTTTGTACCTTTCAATGGTGCCATCTGCATGATGTTTGACAGCAAAAACCCAACGACACCCAACAGTTCTTTTTCCAGGAGGAAGTGTGACTAGCTCCCATGTAGCATTTTTTTCAAGTGCCTTCATCTCCTCGGCCATGGCAGCAGTCCATCGAGAATCGCCCAAGGCTTCCTGTAATGTACTAGGAATAGAGACAGAGGATAATTTATGGACATAGGATGCATATGAGTCAGACAACTTGTGAGATGAAACATAATTATTTATGGGATATCTTACTCGTGCCTTTGGGTCAGGTTCATATTTGGTAGGAGGGATCCCTCGTGTAGATCTTGGTGGAAGAACAAGATTATATGGGTCAGTAGGTGGTGTAGAGTTATCGGGTAATACCTGGGATGTTGTAGGAGAAGAGCTGGCCGAGACAAGTGGCGAGATTGTACTATCATGAAGTGAAGGAGACTCGACACTGTGATGATCTGGATGCGTTGGCAGTAGTGAGTCAACATCTTCGATTATAGGTAATTGTAGTAGTGGTGTGTCTGAGTCTTTTGGTACTTGAAGGTGAGTATCTGCAACAGGAGGGATCACTAGTGCTCCTGGGTCATTAGGTACTTGAGGATGGTTATTTCCAGCAATAGGTAATTCCACATCAAAACACAAGACATCAGTAGGAGGCTCCACAACATTAACAGCCGTAGGACCACTTTTAGAATAAAAGAACTCTGACTCATCAAAAACAACATCCATGGAAGTATAACACTTGCGGGTCTCTGGGTGATAACATCTGTAGCCTTTTTGAGTAGACCCATAACCAACAAAGACACATTTCAAAGCTCTTGGGTCTAGTTTAGTTCTATGGGTAGGTGATAGGTGGACATATGCTACACACCCAAATATATGAGGCATTAACTTAACTGTGGAAGGTATTGAACACTGATCAGCAAGTACATCAAGTGGTCGTCTAAAGGAAAGTACGCTGGATGGTGTACGATTAATCACATAAACTGCAGAACTTAAAGCTTCTCCCCATAAATAAGTGGGTACAGTACCACCAATTAGCATTGAACGAGTGACTTCAAGTAGTTGACGATTTTTCCGCTCAGCGACTCCATTTTGTTGAGGAGTCTCTGGGCAAGATGTTTGATGAAGGATTCCCTTTGTGTTGAAAAATTCAGTTAACTCTCTTTTGAAGTATTCACCTCCATTATCTGAACGAACTATCTTGATAGAACAACCAAATTGAGTAAGGACCTTATGGTAAAAAACTTGAAATACGGAACAAACATCACTCTTATGTTTAAGCAAGTATACCCAGGTTGTTCTAGTACAATCGTCCACAAATGTAACAAACCATTTCATTCCAGTAAATGTAGTAACCGGCGCTGGACCCCATACATCGGAATGGATTAATGAAAAAGGTTCTGCAACTTTATTAGAAGACGAAGGAGGAAATACAGCACGATGACTCTTGGCCATAATACACGTCTCACAAATAAAGTCAGATGGTTTACAATCCACAAAACAAGATGGAAATAAGTGTCTAAGGTACCCAAATGATGGATGCCCGAGTCGCTTATGCCAAAGCCAGATTTCCTCTTTATTTGCTGCTTGTTGAGTAGTGCTCATAACATGTGCAAAACCATGACAAATCTGTGGTGAATCTTCAAGTTCAAGATAGTACAATCCACCTCGTTGTCTACCACTGCCAATCCTCTCCTTGGTATGAATGTTCTGGAAAACACAATGATTAGGATAAAATAAAGCCACACAGTTAAGGGCTTTGGTTATTTGGCTAATGGAAAGAAGATTACACTGGAGAGATGGAACATACAACACATTGGAAAGTGACAAAGATGGAGATAAAGGAATATTACCAACACCAGTAACGGAGGAGGACACACCATTGGCATTAGTGATAGCTATCGTGGAATTAGGAGAGGATAAATGACTAAATTTGGTTGAATCACAAGTCATATGATCATTAGCACCTGTGTCAATTATCCATTCACTATTGATAGTACATACAGAAGAGCTAAGAGCAGTATTAGATATACCTGTTTTAGCAAGAAGTCCTGTAGCAAGTGACGACATAGTAGGATTCTTCTTTCCTTTGGGATGCCAATCCGGATATCCATGAAGTTTAAAACAGGTCTCTATGACATGGTTATCGCCATTACAGTGGGTACATTTACGGATACCTTTCTTGGTGTCTTGTCGTGATGTTCTCCTGGTAGCCATAGCAGTACTATCATTTGAAGATCCACTCATCATAGCTTCCTGACGGTTTGCTTCAGCACACACCATAGCATAAGCTACTTGAATGTTTGGAAGAGGTACTGTGGCTAACACACGTCCACGGACTCCATCCAAATGTGAGTCCAACCCGGCCAGGAAAATATAAATACGTTGAGAATTAACTCTATTAGTATATATTTCAATATCAGCTTTGCACTTCATAGCACAATCATCTATAACATCAATCTCCTGCCATAGTTTTTGTAATTGTCCCCAATAAGAAACAATTGAACCCCCATTTTGACGAATAGAGATTACCTCACAGTAGAGCCGATAAGACTTAGAAGCATCTTGACTAACCGAGTAGGTTTGTTTAGCCATGTCCCAAATCTCCTTCGCTGTTGCCAACCGAAGAAATATGGATCGAATTTCTTTGGTCATCGAATCAAGCAACCAAGATTTGATCATGCAATTGTCATCTTCCCATGCCTCATAATCATCTGAAGTGCTATCCTCGGGTGCAGGCTTTGAACCAGAGATGAATCCCCAGCGTTTCCTACCCCGAATCTTATTTTGAGCATTCAAAGCCCACTCAACATAATTGGTTCCATCGAGTTTTTCTGGTGTAAGCAAGGATGAAACCTCTTGCATATGTAAGGTTGGTATAGCTGAGGAAATAGCCTGAGCTTTACCGGGTATACCATCACTAGGATTGGTAGTAGTCATGAGAAGAAATGGGGTAAATACCGGGTAGAGAATAGAGATTAGAAAAGCGAAAGAACACAGAGAACAAAGAAGAAGAGTGCCTCCGATACCATGATAAAACACAGAAAAATAATTTTCACTTAGTTTATTCATCTCTTACCCGATATATATACAAGGTAGAGGATTCTATTGTTACAATAGTATAATCATAATTACAGAATTCTTTCCTTAATATAAGGAGAGAATAAATCATGAATAAATGATATTGATCATATCCATAACTGACTCTTAGTTATAGGAGATAATTATAGGAGATAATCACTCCTAATCACATATTCTAACAATAAGAGCAATTGAGGGAATTTTGAAAAAAAGTCTGTATTGTGCAAGAGCTCGTTTATGTAATGTTTTTTGAAATCTACATATATTTTGAAAGATAAGAGGGCAAATGTGTGCATGAGAGATATAGGGGCAATTGAGGTAATTTGGAAAAAAATATGTATTGTGCAAGAGCTCGTTTATAGTAGGACTTTGACTCAACTTATCAAATACTTGGGTAGAAATTTTATTCGCATACAGATTTAAAGGCACAAATTTAGATGTATATTAAACTAGTGTAGTACCAGCGCTATGCGCGATATAATTTTTAATTTTTTAAAACATTGTAGATCTCCTTTTAAAATAATTGTAATGATTTTAGTGAAATATATGATTAACGGTTGTTGGTTCTTTATTGATGAAACATAATATCGTAACAATAATGATGAAATTTATTGCTAACATTTTGAACATTTTGATGGTTTAAGTGAATACTCACTAGTGAGTATTGATGGATTGTTCCTCTTTAACACTGGGTAATGAGGCTATCGAAGTACTTCAATTTTCTTTATAGTAGAAGGCTCTTTTCCTCGCTATCAACATGTAAATTTGATCAAATGGGAGACTTCTTTGCTTTTATCCATGAAGAGATCAAAATTATCATAAATAAATTAAATGAAAATGGAAATATCGGTAGATCAATGTAAAAAAGCCAAGACGAAAGGATCCCTAAAATTGTGGCAAGAGATCGGCCAAATGGTCCGACGATATACGAAACGAAATGTAACAGTCTCAATCTTGGAACTAATTAACACATTCAAAGAGGAGAAACACTATAAATACAAGGTAGGAAGAAAGGTAAATGAATGATTCTTTGATTACTTAAATTATACTCTTGAGATTATGAACTGACTTGAGCATTGGATCATCTATGGTGGCCGTTCGACTTATTTAAAGGGTACATAACAGATTGACCCAGAAGGATGTTCTAGTTGATAGAGTACTACACAAGCATGTCAGATTAAATTTTTTATTTGTCTAATGTCTATCGATTCAGACTTATACCTTTAAAGATTTGTTTGATTGATCTTAGCAAAACCAGCACACCGAACAAGCAATAGCGAACAAATTTTTCTTCTCTATTCATGAACCGTACTTGCTCCATAAATCGATCACAGGAATAGAATCACAAACTGAACATGAAGAAGAGCTCAGACACTAGATGTCTTCTGCCACATGACCTCGTTTTTAGAACTCAAACACCGGTGGAAGAGTAGTTGCCTTAGGGTTTCGGTTTTTTTCTAAGTGAAAAAATGTCTTAAACCCTAGACAATTTGAGTTCCTTATATAGAGACACAACAATGACCTCTTAGCAAATATATTTTGACTTAATGCCAAAAAGAAATTTTGATTTACATAATCAACTTTCTTCCTTTGGTAAATTACAATTCACTTCCACTAAAAAATTGTAATGTTCTCAAACTATATTTCGAGTTAAATATTAAATGCTTATTAACTCCCCATGTTAAGAAAATCGATACTAGATTTATAAATTAAATTATTGACAATCTAATTCATAAATCATAGACCTCGAGACATGCTTAACTTATTTTTCATGTCGGATAATTAAATCCACCAGTAGGGTTTTACAAAATCAAAACTTATAATCTTTCTCAAGGGGTATCTACAATCCCTAAATTGAGAGATGGATTCGGTCAACAAACAACATTCTCGATCAATGTACTGTCAAAATCCAACTCACTGAGTTTATTGACTCATAAACGAGTCTCACTCTTAAGAGTTAAACACTCATAATAATTACGAGATATTTGTTATATACAGTTAGTATAAAAACATTTTTCTCAACGTGGTCAAGTTCAATACACACAAGTATACTAGCACATGAAGTCGGAACTATACCGTTATCAAAATCAAGATAACCATCTTCAATCATGTGCTACAACCGTACCGATGCCCACGACATCATTTACTACATGAAATATTCAAAAACATGCCCACGCCATTATTATAGGAAAAAAATGAATTCTCATTGAAAGAGAATAAAAACTTTTATTAATAAATATTAGCAATACAATATTACATGTTTTTAGTATATATTCCTAACACTACTGACCTTTCATGATTTCAGGTGCACGAGTTCAAGATGATCAGAGGTTCGAGGTGGATTTCTCCCAAGCATAAATTATTCACCACTGGTGTCATTATCAGTTTATTTTAAGAGAAGGTCCAAACTGTGTATAAAGCCTACACTTATACGAGACCTAGAAAGGGTTTTCTTTGGATTTTTTTAAAGAAAATGACTGGACAAAATGCATGCTTAGTATAGATATTTATAGATTATACATGTGATCAAGAGAATGACAATGACTGCATTCTCACCATTAATATATTGAGAGGTTAAATAGTTAGTTTGTGTCACGGCATTAAGCTTCGATGAGTGGCGGATGGCAAGTGTGCTTTCAATTTGGATATGAACGACATAGATTAAATCAACACAGATCAGTTGAATTCATAATAAAGTCAAGTATTAGATATATAGATATACATATTGCATTTTGTCAAAGATTGGTAAAACGACTTTTGGATCAGGATGATGAGATAATGACAATGCTAGAGATGGAAGAAATAGGAGTGGAGAATCAACACATTTATTCCTGTTAAATTGCTATGATTGATCACATTGCAATGCCTCTCTATTTCAACTAGGTGTCTATCTCCGGCATTTGGGTGCTAGCGTTAGGAATCCCACATCGGATGATGGACTCTCACCGATTTAGTCCACCTGTTGGGTATCATATAAATCCGTAAGTGTGAGAGAGAGCATGTTAGGAAACCCGCATTAATTATATGTGAGTTCTCATTGACTTAATAACAGTTGTCCAACCTCAAATCACACGAGGGCTGTTTTATCATTTTATGAAAAAAAAACTCACATGGACTTTGGCTCAATGTGAGATAATACCTCGAGTGGTTTGTTGGGCTACCCTTTTCATTTTTCAATTCCTCTCCAAATTATCGCTGATAGGCTAAGGTTTTGAGTTCAATTCCTATTAGGAACAATATCCTTCTAACCACACGAAGAGCTTTGAGTTAACTTACCGTATTGTTAGGTGATAAACTTTTGTGAGTGAGTTTTAGGCCCATCTCGAATGTCAAAATGGAGAACTTTTATGATGTTGTTTTCAATTGAAAAAAGAGAAATGTCTAATATGATATGAATATATATGAATATATATATATATGCACCAAACCTTTGATATTGTGAATCCAGGTTTATTTGTTCATGGGCCAAATTGCACAAAACTCAAGCCCGATTATACAAGAAGTTCATTTTGAGATATCTTAAAGTTATCTGGGACTGACCCGTTAAAACTGCATCAGATTTTGACCAGTTTTATTTGCACCTCATTATCTTTTAATTATACTATAATTTTGGTCAACTTAGTTTTGACCTTATATTTTTCAAGAAATAGATAGGATGTTGACATTTCACCTTTTCATCTCTCAATCGCGTGACAATACAAACAAGAAATCCATACACTTAAATCGTCATCGTTATCATTTTCGTCGCTCAGACACACCATTGTTGACAACGTCGTCCCCCGTCACACCCTTCCCGACAACACCCTTCCAGATTTTGGATATACAGTATCTTAAATCCATCTTTATATCCCTCCTTTTGCTGTAATCCTTTGGAGTTCTATTATCACTCACCTTTAGCAGCTTGATAATCATATTCAATCGAAAGTTGGATGTTGGATATAAGATTGGGTACATAATTTCGTGCGTTTTGCTTGGCAGAACAGTTTGCGGAGTAGTAATCCAAGAGAGAACTGAGAAATCAAAAGAGATGAATCGAAATTCAAAAGTAATGAAGTGGAGAAACCTGAACTGGTAAAAGAATAATGACCCATTCTTTCCCTCTGTTCCTTTTTAGATCAAGAACACATCTGTTGAGCCATGTCGTCATGTACTTCTTGCTACATCAGCTTTGATTGTTTACCAAAAATTGGATCCAGAATGGAATTAAATGGAACACTGACTATTATTCATCCTGCATAAATGCTGTAGCCAAAAAACTATTATGCTCAGGGTAAAAAATGTTAAAGTTACTATTCTCGGGCCGATGCGTCCTTGATCCTCCTGCAACCTAGAATGCTCTTTGAAGTGAAAAAACAGCAACATGATGAGGTTTGTTACAATCAACTTGCCGTTGAACGCTCAGCGAATTCTTTTAAGAGACGGACAACATCATCTGATGATCCAAGGAGATATCGGGCGCTTGATCGTTTACGCGCAACAGCACAGGAGAAGTAATTATCACCCTTGAGATCAAGTACCGAAGAACCCTCATACACGGACACCCTATCATGCACTATGGGACGCCAACCACCTATAGTTCCAAAATTGCTTGCTCTCCTTTCTAAAATTGACAATGACCTTTGTTTCCTAAGGTGAGCCTTGGACAAACTTCTGGAATTTGAAAACTTTGACGCATATGTCTTGGCAGGATCTGGTATCTTGGCTCTTGCTAAAGACGGCTTTTCAGAAGGAAGCTCTGGCTCAAAAAATGAATAAATGTCTTCATCCTGGAGAAAGAACCATACCCAACAGCTTCAGGTGAAATCCAGTATTCACATCTAAGCATTAAGAGGCAGGTGAAACATGCATACAATTGTGTGGCAGTGGCACATATGTCGGTCAGTCATACAGTACCAGGATGCAGAACCTCAAAGAATCAGAAAAAAGGTATTTAGGAAAATTTAAGCAGCATTAGCAAGAAGTGCAACATTATATGTATTTATGCTTACACATATATGTCCTAACAATTGTGTTAAAAGTCATAACGTTCTAAGAAATTGAGGTTGAGTATATTTATGCTCGTCAAACCCATCTATTCATTATAGTGACCGATTTGAAGCGAATAAAAGACCCTGAAATTCAAGAAACACACCTTTTGTAGAAAGTGCCCAATACACAGGACATAGTCAATGGGTGCCTTCATGCCTTTGTTATGAACAATTTCTCCCAAGATACGATCAATTGCTGCACCCTGCACAAAACATAAACCAAGAATTTTAATGTGTTTCTGATAAATTATACAAGAGATGGCAGACATGGGATAATCCATAATGTGATACCTTTGTAACACCAACTGCCCGAACCTCAACAGATCGGCTTCCTTGGACCACATCAACAGATGCATTAGAGATCGGTCCGGTCCACAGATGCTGCAGCATGTCCCTTGCTTGAAGCCTCCCAAACTCCACGTCTGAAATCGTTTGACTCGAATGGAATAAAAAGCAGCAAATAAAAACAATCACAGACTGCAGACTGAAGCAATGTGAATAACTGTGCTTGGACGTGTGTGTTTGTGTGTAGAAACTGGAACCTAGACCTATCCAATACAACCCCCACCCAGGCCTTGATATAGGCAGCCAAGTGAGCCATGAGCCATAAGATATATTTTAAAAAAGACTCAGTACCTGCATACTTGTAATTCCATACAAGTGATGTTTCACGATGCTCAAAATAAGACCTTGGAGTTCTTTCAGTAAAATACTCGAAAACATGCTGTAATCATGAAAAAGAATCAGGAGTTAAGGGTCTAAATGACTTCATAATGAAAAATTTTCCACTAATAATCTACGAACCTTTACGCTGTCCACCCAATCCATTGTAGAGCTTTCTGGCATTGTTGTCATCCACTCTCCGGTTGTAAGACGTAAGAACATCCCATTTTCTGCTGCAAGCCAGATACCATAATCTCCAAAATTCTGCACAAAAGTTACCAGTCTAAAATCATAGAACACAAAAGGGGTAAAAGTAACACCCAGCGATTGAGGAAATCAAAGTACATCATCAAGGATGCTTCTGTCACTTCCACTGAGGACAATAATTGTGGTATTTGGTTCATCACAAAGCTTCTTCAAGGGTTCTTTTATCTCTGAGTGCAATTTAAGCTCCATATCTCTTATCTGACCCCCTCTTCTGTCAAGGATGTCCCCAGGTTCAGTTAAAGTTGCATTAAATCCCTGCAGAGAGGATGGAACAGCAAGGTAACAATAACATAAGTAACATAATTACATGTTTAAATTGTTTTATTTTAAAATTCCTAGAAATTATTTGTCCATATCTTATGCTACACTTCTTCATGATACGCCTTGGGAAGTTTGAGAACTCGTGGCAAGCGATATTGCTACAACGGCCTTAGAAAAGTGGAACATACCAGTATGAGCAATCGATTGCTTGATTGCAGATAACGATCAACTGCAGCTTTGATTGGAAGAGCAGGTGGAATCTTACTTGTCCTTAGTTGAGCTTCAACAATGGTATCATTTAGCTCACTGGATAAATATAAACCTAAGAATTAAAAATTAAATTGGAAAATAGAATAGAAAAGAAAAGAAAAATCTGACTGTTCTAAATGAAACACAGATTATTTATTCTATTGAATATTATGACAAAAAAGTACCATTCAAGCCACATGAATCTCTATTTTCAAAAGTCTAATGATACAATTACCAATGAAAACGTCCAACAAGTTTTTTCTTTTAATTATTTATTCCATTTTCACTTCTCCAAGGGGAATGACTTCTGAAAACTTGTTTCAGCTTGAGGCTCTTGCCTCTTGTTTCACTCTTTCATTTCCATAATTACTAAAAGTACTGAGAGACCAATGAAGACAACATCCCTTTCCTCTTAGAACAAATATGAGATATGACGATATTAAATTTCATGCACTATTAAAAAGATAATTGTATTCCTCATTTCTTCATTTTGCAGCTTGATTCCCAAGCCAGTGAGAAAATTTCCATCCAATCAGTACTACTTATATAATCTTTGACAAAGTTACATTCCTCATCTACAATCTCCACAAGAAATTGGAAGTCAAAATCTCTTCTTTTTTTGTTTTATTTTCCTCTTTATCCTTTTCTTTTGTAATCTTTGAGGTAAGATAAATAATGGAACTTTTAGAACTCTTGATCTTCAAACTAAAAGTGATTCAGTTTTCCCTTAAGAGGATGAAAACGGAAGGGGAATGAACAGGGTAAGATCAATATATAAGATTAAAGTGATGGCATGAGATAATTCTTTAGTGGGAGTTAAAAAAATGCAGTAAATTCTTTTATCTTCCAAAAGAAAATCTATTATAGCGTTACTTTCATCTATGAGGTGCAACTACATAATCACACATTGATGTGCTAAATGTACATACAAAAAGAAGAAAATCACAGCAGGACTGCAGGACAATGTAACCATTACCTCACAAAGGTTGCAGCCCATTCTTGAGATGTATGTGTAGTCACATGCATGAAGTTATGGTGGTGCCGTTTCTCTCTTTCATCCGCAAGCATATTCAGAGCATAACCGATGGAAGCAGCAACTTCTGTTATATTCCATGGGTTAACCAAAACAGCCCCAGCACCAAGGGATTGTGCTGCACCTGCAAACTAGAAACAAAAACAATAATACATACAAAAATTGGAACAAACTGGCATGTTTCCACGATCTTACGCCTTAGCTTGAATAAGATAGATATGGTAGAAGGGGCGATCATATATTAGCTTGAATAAGATAGACATGGCAGAAGGGGCGATCATAATATCTCTTCTTCTAATTCAAGCAGGACCAAATATAAGTGATATTTGTTCATAACAAGATACAGAAAACCTCTTCAAATCCCAGATTCACTAAGTTTTTTGCTACTCTTCATTTAACCAACCCAATAAATTTCTTTCCAGACAATATGATTAGTAGATTCATACGTTGGAGAGATGATGAACTTTAGACGTCTCACCAGAAACACAAGTTCTTCATAACACAACCTCCAAACCCCATAGATCATATTTTTATTCCTACATATATCCCTAAACAATTATCAAGTAATTATGAGACTAATTGATATAATCTTTGGGGAGCTGGAACAATGGACTATAATATTTAGAAGTAGGGTTCTCAATAGATCATCAAGGTTTTATGCATCTAAAAAATTGACAAATGCTTAGCGAAAAAGGTAGAACCAAACTATTCTTGCCCCTCCTCTTATTCTTCTTCAAATGTTCTGCTAAAGACAAAATCCAAGGACAGACTTTGATTGCTCCATATACTGCACTGGGAGCTACCGCATTGAGCAACAAGGAAAACTAAAAAGATCCATAAAAGACCAAAATATACTCAAAGAAAACAGAAGGCTTCAATTACCTCACTTAAAATGAGGACACCTTTCTTAGAAGCTTGGCAGGCAACAAACTCATAGCTAACAAGATTCATTCCATCCCTTAAAGATGTAACAAGTGCAACATCTGAACAAGATCATAATGCCAAAGGAAAAAAAAGGAAAAGGTGAAGCATGATGAATGTGCACGACTCAAATCAGATGCAGTCAAAGCAAGTGATGTCTATTGACTCAGCATTGGACACACCCAACAAGAGTACTGATTATTTTCAAATTGTGGAGAATAACATGAATGTGCAATCCTCTTTACTGACTTTTTCCTGCAACCTTAAAGACCTGTTATTTAAATCGCAAAAATGGACCATAATATTCTTCTGGCATGCCTGAAACAAAATACCTCAGAAATATCTAGTATAACCATTGATAATAGAAAAATACTATTAGATAAAAGCATACACAGCACTTGGTTCTCATAAAGAACATAGCCATGAGTGAGTTAGGATATCCCATTATGCAATACTATGCATTTTACTCTTAAGGATATTTCACCAATTTTACTCAAATTCTCCACAGCTTAATGCCAAAAGGTCAGAATTTTTCTTTTTTATAAGATGAAGGTATTTGAAGCAAATTAACATTTCCATAAATAGAAAAAATGGATGAAAAATCTGAGTGTTATGACACAAAAATACGTACCAGTAACAGCATACAGTGCACATAATGCGTGAAAGTCAAGAGATCGATCCTGTACAAAATAAAACTCTTTAGAAAGCTCAAGTAATCAGTAAAAGTACATGAGAAAAAGGCAACTATCTTTCAAATAACTGCTGTGAACTAGAAACTAGTTGAACTATGATTAGAACACACCAAACAGCAAAAATATGAATGTCATGCAACTTATACGTAAATTTCAACTTGTCACTTGGATCAATTCCAAAAGCTTGCATAAATGATATTTTATCTTAGGATGCTTCCCGAAGTGGAAATTTTTGCCTGGTTTGAATACTTTGTACCACAAGTTCACAGAAACAGAAACATTTTCCTCTCTTTTTTCGGCAATGCTAAATATCACTTGATTGTTAAAAACATAGCCGATTAGCTGGATCTACAAAAGATGAGAAAAGCATGATAACAACTAATAATTCAGCATGTGAATACGGCTATACAGGTTTGGCAAAATCACAACAGAATGAAAGTTATGATTCTAGGCGAATAGGAAGCACCATTTACAGTTTAGTAGAAAAATAAACAGTTTATTAAGAAATATAGCCAATAATGTATCAACTATCAACAACTTAACATTTATTAGAAGCCTGGACAAATTTCTTGACAGCATGTTCAGTATCTAACATGAATTTCTCTCTTTTTTCATCAAAGAAATGGATAGGATTCTCAAAGCTGAGGAAAGTTAGAAAGGGGATTTCGCAGAACATAAGGAATGGGGTAGACTGATTAAGCGGCACTTGGATACGTGAGAGTCTGAGTCAACTCTGGCTTTTCTCATTCACTTCCAGGAAAGAAGAGCCAACTGCTGTTATTGGGGTCCCAAGATGAGACAAATCTAAATCTTTCATTTAACTAATCAGAAACTGGATTTCCCGTTACTAGCCCATTAAGTAACATCCCCGTTATCGCACAAACCATCACCATAGCGAAGGCCAGCTTTCTACTGTGCATTCCCTGATCGGGTAATGCGGTTAGGGCTTCACTTTCTGTCAAAGGTCAGTCACGTTGGTGAATTAGGTGAAGGTACGGAAGATGAAGCCAATCCAGATTCCAGAAACACACAAGCTACGAATTTCTTCTTCAGACCCTAGAAAACTATGGTTACAGCTCCAGAGACCGAGTCGATCCTAGGAAACTTTCTTTACAAATTAAAAGTAACGTGAATTTAATTTTGTTCAGTTCTTCAGTTACATAAGACTTATAGGTAACTTATCATTTGTAGGGTAGGACTTCTACATGGTAAGATGAGTTTTTGTAGCTCTTTATTTGTGCAAGATATTGAGATAGGAATGATGTATAATGGCAAAAGACAGTATTGCTTCATATTTTATGAACAAATCAAATGATGAAAAGTGAGTCCACATATGGATTCCAATAATCCATGAATTCATGCAAATGATGGCCAAATATTGGGATTAAGATATTGATGATATAATTAACAATAAAATGCAAGTTTGTTTTATTAAGGAAGTTCAAACGTATGAATCAGAGTGGGAATGGATTCCATGCAAACTCAGTATAACAGTAACTTAACAACATGAGGTAATTATCTACTCACTTATAAAAACTTCCAAAAGCACACAGTGAGATAGCTACAGATTCCAAAGTTGAATTGCCATAAAGTCTTTATTTTCGTAACTTTTTGTTTATTTTATGTTGAACTTCCAAGTGTCAAATGCAAAATTCCTCTATAAATTCCAGAAGCAACATGAATAAACTCGATTTGCTTTCGGGAGGAGATACAAACACAAATAATTTCGAAATACAATTTCTAAATTTTGAACAGTTCGACCATTTGTGGGAAACTTTTATATTTTCTTCTTTCTTTCACAAGGTAACTCTAATGACAGACATATGAGCATGAATGCGTAAATACAAACCAGATGATGTAATGGAACTGCAGTAAGAGTTCCAAATCTTCCATTAATGCGTCCAACAATCTCATGAACTTGGCTTGTGAGCCGTTGATCTGTCAGAGAAATAAATAAAACTATGAAAGATGCCGCAAAAAAGTAAAGTGTTTTGCAAAAAGAAAAAAATGAATCAGAATTGCCATCTTCAAGTTCGTATATAGTAATATATCAATCAAATAGTGGTAGAAAACTATCATTCAAATAAGGCAAAAAAAGAAAAAGAAAAAAAAAATAGGTATGCCTACAATGTTAGTACCATCACTTTGACTAAACATTATCAACAAAATGAGAATGGAGGCAGAAGCCCATAGATTAAAGCCAGTGTTATAAAATAAAAACAAAAACATAAAAACCATTTTATTAAAGAAAAAATATGTCTTACCATTAATTTGTATGTACTGTTTGTCAAAATAATGAATCTGGGCAAACCATGTAAATGATTATCCAGAGTTATGTTTGCAATGGTTATATATATATATATATATCTGACCTTAAATGCCACTCAAGAAATATGATTCGCAGAATATTAATATAAACAAGTGGACACTAATACACTCTAAGTGGAGATTTTGTTTTTGCCTAAATAGGAACATACAATCAGGAACATCTGTCCTTGTTGGCACGGCAATTTGCAGCAAAACTACTTTATCTCGCCAGTCTGGATTTTCCTCCAGAAATTTTTCAAATGCCAATATCTTTTGGGGAATCCCTTTAATCATATCGAGACGATCAACGCCTAACATCACCTGCCCTTGGTTGAGAAGTTAGTGAATAATTGACAGTAGTAAACAAGAAATTACAAATTTATAAAATGCCATCATTAACTCCAGAACAGTTAAAACCTAGCACAAATATCTTGTAGTCAAATGTGCAACATGCAATGGAAAAGTAATACATAAATGAAATTCAATTTGAATGATACAATTAAGATCAGGGAGTACTCATTGAAGCTATAAATGAAGATTAACAATTGTTTCATACTGACTAATATTTTTGAGAAAAAAAATAAAAAGAAATTTTTTGCACAATGATACATAAGAAAATCACAACAAATATAAGGGCAGACAGTTATATTTTGTATGGCAGAAGTGAACAGATATAAGCCAAAGATATAAGACCTATCTAATACGGAAAAAGCACAAAGATAAAAGGAGAAAAATAAAAGTAGATATACAACAATTATTGTCGGAGGAATTGAAGTCATCAGGCATGCTTGACTGAATATTTTATACCAGTACCAAAATTAGACAGATATCAACTTAAGTCATTGAAAGCTACTAAAAATGATACTTCTGTAGGAGAAAAGAGGTCCAAGTGTCCAACCTTTCGACCAGAAAATCTTTCTTTCAGTTCTTTAATATCTTCCTGGACTTGAGGAAGTTCAAGGGCCTGAATGAATCGATCAGAATCTATCCCAATAGGAAACTGCAATTTCAGTGTCAGAAAAATGATATTGGCACCACTAGGAAGACTCTGCGAACAATAACTGTTGCAGGAGTATAGACCAAAAAAAGGGAGAAATACAGGAAATGAACAGCTAATCTACCGCAGCCACACGTGTGAGCTTTCCCTGATCCTCCACTCCTTCAGGTGTGCCCTCAAGTCCAAGAATACGAGTACAAGCACTAACAAAATGCCTTGCATAATCATATGTGTGAAAGCTGGAAGGTAAAGAATCCAGAAATGAAAACCATATAAAGATATCCTAAGATTATTCCCCTACTAAGAAACAGATTGCCACACGACACAGAAATACATCAAATCTGACCAATTTGTACTTCTTCAGCTAATGATGCAACTTGCACTTAAAGAAAGGGACATGAGAGGACAAACAATCATCCATGTTTTACAGATTAGTGCCACTTTGTGCGAGGGCAGACAACAGTAAGATAGCAAAGAGGTAACTACCTCAGCCATAAATCATATTACTGAGAATGAGACATTTTATCGTGAAAAACAACTTAATGCTTAACTTAAGCACAACGTATCGCATAAAAGGGACAGAAAATAAAAGGAAAAATTGAAATGTCAATATGGCCAACTATGTGGTGAAATCAGTGCAATTCACCACTATAAAATCCTTTCAAACTTTCTTTTCACAGCAATAATTTTTTAATAACTTTCAAGTGTTGGCTAGAACTGACTGTATTAGTTCAGTATATTGGTATATGTATCAGTGTGAAAAAATATAGGCAATATGCAAGGAAAACATGGAGTAGTAATAAGGTGTACATCTTTCCCATGCAACACAAGATATCTACCAAATCCAGTATTAACTTTCTTACTTCGTTTTTTCATTTGAGTGTAATGAATAAAGAGACATAAAATGAATATGGCTTTTGAGACCTCAGGAAATATGGAAATAGAGGAAAATTGGGGAAAAAATGCAAACGTACACCTTCTAAGAGGTGGATGTATAACTTGTGATCACGATATAATACTAAGGGTTTTGGGATGAAAATGGTGCACAGCATACATACAACAAATCAAATGTATTACATATAGGTTCCTCAGGACAACAAATTAGGAGCAGAGCAACGCCAAGTTTGTTCATGGCAATGATTTGCCATAAAAGTGATCAAAAAATTCATGAATGGCTTTTGCGTATCCTGGAAATAAACTTCGTGCAGGAGAAAGTATTGGCTTTGAGATTGCTATAATGCTAACACAGAGGGATGCATGGCACAAGGCACTTAAGGGGTACCAAGATAATAACATTGAACATTGACATTCCAGTGGGTTTCTAGTATGCATTTGGCAAGAACAAAACAAATTTATAGGACAGAATAAAAAATCTACAAATGGCTTGGTTTGTTGAACGATTTTATCGCGTAACACCTAGGGCAACCAAGAGCTTACTTCAACATGTAGCTATGGGAGAAATCACACATGAAAAATTATAATTTTTTTTAGGCTATGGAGGAGAAAAGGAATCCCACAGTGGTCAGAAACTCGTGACAGGAAAGCAATAGAAACTGTGTTGTGGCCAAAGAGTTTTGGGTTAAAAGAGGTGCATAACATGAACATATGACCCTTAGAATAGGCTCTCAAAACACAACCGCACTATTAACTTGAAAAATAGCAGGACATCAACAAATTTCAAGGCCTTCCTATGCCTTTGAACCATAAGTTTCAAGCAAATATCAGCCAAAATAATATGAGAAATGATGAGATACAAACGTTGGTAGCAAGCTACAATATGAACGACTTACCCAACTAAATCAGCGGCAAGAACAGATCTCAGAAGCTCCGATCTAGATGGGAGAGTCCTATGTATTTCTGAGGAGGGAAATGGTGTGTGAAGAAACCAACCAACTTTCATTTTATTGTTATATTCTTTTAGACATTTAGGAAGAAACATTAGGTGGTAATCATGACACCAAACCACATCTCCCTCTTGATAATGTTGGTTTACCACATCAGCAAACATTTTATTTGCCTTCTTATATGCATCAAATTGTGATTCAAAGCTCCGAATAGTTGCAAGGCGATCTTCTTGTGGAAGCCCCAAATAATGGAAAAGAGGCCACAAGATGTTGTTACAATAACCATTGTAATATTGATGAACTATCTCTTCATCAAGAAATACAGGGATGCATCTCTGCAGACAAACAGAGGAAAGTTAGGAAAAGAATAAATTGGATATCTCTCTTGTATTGCCTTGTGAGGGATGGAAAGACGTGCAGGTAAATATCAAAAAGATATGTGCATGAAATATTTATAAGAGAACTTCAAGAATTAAGAAAGATTTCCAAACCTTTTCAGCTAAAGCTTTTGTAAGCGCTCTTTGCCCAATTTCATCAGGTACATTTACACCAGCCCATCCAATCCATCTGGCATCAAATTCCTTCACACCTTCAAGAAAATAACCAGGTTTCAACTAAACTCATAAAAGCTCAAACACATGGAATTATAAGTACATAATTGAAAAAGAATAGCAAGTATAAACAATATTTACTGTAATAATTATTTAAAAAATATAGAAGACAGTATTTTTGTTGGAAATAAGGGGAGAGATATACACTGATGGCAGGCAATAATGCAGCATCATGTTAAATTAAATTAGGTTAACTTACCCAAGAGTGCACTGACTAGTCCGCCTACGCTTATCTCAAGTTGCCAAGAATCCTCACCCTTTCTAACTGCAGACACCGGTAACCTATTGGCTACCACCAACAGGCGCTGTTTAGAATTTTTCTTTTCACATCCAACAAGTCCTTCTAAGAACTCTTCCTCATTGAATTGGCCACAATTTTCAGTGTCACTTAAGATCTGGTCATTTCCAAAGAGTTCTGTGTCTCTGTTAAAATCTATTGCAACCTCAGGCAAACTGAAAACCTTGTTGATTTTCCTCAATTCCCTGTCCCTGAGAAGCCTTTCTACTCTTGTTGTTCTAGGCGAGCTGGGACTGCAGCCGTAATTGTTCCCCGGTATGTGCGTTGTTTGCAGCATGATCTGCAGTAATCATTATATAAATTGCATTGAACTGTGCTAACAGAAAGATCAACAAATACAAGTACTTCTCCACAGTAAATTGGCTCCATAACTACATACTTGAAGGGAATAATATTGAAAAATGTTATAGTTCACCATTCAACATCTAAAATAAAGGCAAAGCATTGACCCACAGTCATTGAAATGTTCAATCATCAGTTGCTCTGTCAATATGTCTAATTACTTTTCCATACTTATTAGGAACACCAACAAGCCTGGAGTGGTTGGCCAGATACTTTTTGTTTGTTTTGTCATTCAACAATCTAACTGACAATCACAATATCACACAACACATCTGGAAACAAAATAAGGAAAATTACTGATTCCACATTGAATAAATTATTGAACTGACTCGGCTACTGAAACCTTGGGCATTTATAGACAAATTGGTGAAAACTCAAGCGATAAAACAAAATAAGTGGACATAACTACAACAGTTCAAGGAAGCTCTGCCTGATGGACTTCGACCCAACACAGAGCATGATACACATAAGGGTTAAAATCAAATACATCATCATCCTTCATCTCCATTGTATATATCACAAACGAATGACAAATAACATAAAGCAAATAAGGCACATTCTCAAATTTCCAGCAAAAACTCAACAGATGACCCACTGCAATCTATGTGAACCCAAAAACAAACCCATCCAAAATTTGCACCCAACAACCACCCAGAAGCCAAAACAAAGCAAGGAAAAAAAACAAAGGTCCAAATCATAATAGCAAAAACAAACCCAGAAGTGGGTCATCACCTGATTGCGCTGCAAAACGCCGATCTCATCAGATTCTTTGACATTCACAGCCATATTGCAGGAGTCAGTGACCTCGCTGCGCACAAAAGGGCCAAATGGAGATGAGAGAGCAAGTTGGCATAGCGATATTTAGAGGGCTCTGGTCAGGATAGAGAGAGGGCTAAAGGAAGAAAAAAAAATCTACCAAAACAATTACGTAATTGCATAGAGATCATATGAAAAAAATATTCTGATTTAAATTTACACAATAAGCTTTATAATATCATGGATTGGAATCGAATATATGTTAGATGGAATAATAAAGACTGAATCTTGGCATGCAAGAGACACCAATTTCAAAAACTTGGGTATTTATAAGAGTGAAACAGCAGAAGTATGACACAAAAAGACCCCACCATGATCTCTTTATTCATTAATATTGCCTCTATTTTTATATATATAATTATATATATGTGATCAATTCATGAAATATTTATCTACACATAAAAATTACTGAAGGGTTGTAACACTGTGTTCCCTGCATTAATCTGGTTGTAGCCTAGACTCAGGGGCGGAGCCATCCCGAATATGGTGAGGAATCACCCCATAAAAAAAATAAAGAATAATATGTAAAATAAAAAAAATTAGACGAATGTCGCTGCTAAGTGCCCCTTCAATACAAAATGTTGAATTGATTATAACCCATTTTTAGACGTAGTGACTAGTGAGCCCAATTAAAATCGATTTATCAAATTTATGAATGTGATTGTTTATTTGTTTAGTTTCATGTAAATGTTAATTAGTGATATATATATATATATATATAATTTAAAGTTCTGCTCCTTAATATTTGATGCTCGTTTCATCCTCCAAGACCGTGATATGCAGTCCCACAAACCTAAAGGCAAAACAATTGAAGATAATTATCCAGATTTAAGTAACATAAAAAAAAAGAAAATAATCTTCATGTTTTGGGACAAAAAATTATATCTCTGTAAGAGAAGAAGAACTTTAGATAATTATAATCCCACAGAAAAGTTTTATGTCGCTCCTAGATGATGGATTTCATAAAAATATATATTCAAGTAGCTCTAGAGAGATCATCCACAATAGTTATAAAATATTTGAATACTTCAACTGATATTACAATATTTGCCCCCCAAACATCTCGAATAAGATCAGTACTTTTCTTCGTCATCTTAGCTAATGGGCAAATACTACCGTGATCACGACCTCCACTAGGAATACATTTAATCATTTCAGCAACATTTTGTGAAGGATGTCCTAATATGTTGCGTCATAAATCATTCCTAATTGCAACAAATCATTCCTAATTGCAACATTGACATTGCCAACAATTTTGTTTTCTTGTCCCATGTCTTCAAATTAGTGGTACAATCATAAGACTTCACTCCAGGCCAGATTGTTGTTTAATTTTACTTCACTTTTTTTATTTATTTATAAATAGACTTAGCCTCAGGATAACATTAATAGGCCCTCACCAATGGCGGAGGAACAACAATGTCCAAACAAAGCCTTCCAGGAGAAGACAAGCACTACAAGAGGACAAAGCAAGAAAACAAAGAAAAACAAGGGGCAAGCAAGAAAGCATATATCCAAAGAATTTTACAATAGACTCTTCAACCCTATACCAGAAGAGAACATGCACCAGCAAAAGAGAAAAAAACTAGACAAACTAGAGGAGAACCAGCTGACTGTCCGAGCTGGGAAGACAACGTAGTTATGAACCAGTAGGTAGAGTAACAAAGTAGTTATGTAGTTTTTTGGTTGAATGAAACAATTCTAGCATAAATACAACAGGATTAGATGCACCATAATCAATTATATTGGAAACTACATCAATCATTAATTTTCAAAAATTAACGGCCTAAGCAATTCTCAGTCAACAAAGTCAATGTACAACGTAAATCAAACTACTTAGAAATGAACATCGATGATGATTTTGAGGTCTAGTTTTTTTAGTTTTATAATGTGTATAGAGCATTGATTTAATTCCTCTTGAGGGAAAAAATGATTTAATTCACATTCTAATATCTAGATCCTAGTTTTTCATACATATCGATACACAAAACTAATGTATTGGTCAATGAGAGCCTATAAATGCACTCCCCCTTTTTAATAAATTTACCCTCATAAATTTTTTATTCATTTGTTTTACATTAATTTCAGTGTCAGTTAATATTTCATTCTCAACATCGAAACAACATCTTACATGCACGTTTTCTAATACATAAAAAGATTGTATTCCTCAAATACCCTCCTATCAAATTTAATAAATTTATCCCTTCTTTTAATAATTTTACTCCATTCATTTTTATATTATATTTTTGTATTTTTAACTTCACTATCACTGTTTCTATTTCGTCAACACTACTATAATTGTTTATAATTTTGTTTTTTGCAATTATTTTCGTATATGTTTTGTTTTAGTCTATCACTTGTTCTTTCTAGATAATTATGTAGTATAAAACAATAAAATTTTAGTCAATATTGTTATCTTCACTGCAACTACAATTTTGTTTTTTTCAATTATTGTTTGTATACTTTGTTTTTATATTTATTTTTGTCAATGCCACTATTATTATGTCATGTAATTTTTGGTTTTATAATTTATGAATGATTTTTTTATATTTATAAAAGAACACAAAATGTTTTGCAGGGATTCAACTGTAGAGAAGCTTTAATAGAATGGGTTCGAAATACTGGCTGTGAACTTGAATTTGTAATCATTATTCGAAGGTCAAAAATAGGTGGATTTGGGAAGCGGCACAAATTACTTCTGCAATGCGAGCGCAGTGGACAGTATAGACACAGGAAAGCATCCACAAAGATTATTGGAACAACGCGTTGTGATTATCCATTTCAATTGAAAGGGACCAAATTGTAAACAAATGATGATTGGATGGTGAGGGTAGTCTGTGGAATTCACAACCATCCTACTGCAGTATTTATGGAGGGACATTCTGGTAGACTTTCAAAGACTGAAACTGATATACTGATAGATATGTCTAAAAATTTGGTGAAGCCACAGAGCATTTTATCTACCATAAAGAACAAAGAGGTTAGAATCTGTTGACACTAGACTCCATTTAATTATCACTGTAAGCCTTAATTCTAGTTTCCCTTTGCTTCTATCTCTTGGATGGAATTTCATAATTTGTCGGAAAATCAACTAACTTGTAGCATTTTTCAATATTGTGTTTGTGTTTGGTTTTCTTGCATTACTTGCAAAGCAATTTCTCTCTTTATGTGTTGTTACTTTTGCCCCATTTAAAGTCCGTAGCAGTAGTGGAGTGTGAGATCGTCTGGGTTGATTTGTGCATTTTTAACAAAAAAGTAGGGATTTACCTTTCTCCTTTTGTTGAACTTTTATTGTTTATAAATGTCTTGATTACTTGCACATAAGAAGAGTGAGTTATGGGGGTTCGGAGTTAATTCTTGGGCCCTTTCTAATACTCAAGTTAGTACAGATATTAATTGATAATGCTTTAAGCTTGAGACTCTCTAATCTAGGATACCATTATACCCTCATCTTCTTCGTGTGTGTTTTCTCACTCCTACCTCCTTCACCCTATAGACAATAATGGCATCCTCCTCCTGCATAAAAGGTCATTGTTCCATCATATTTCACTTACTTTTGCAAAATATATAGCGAGTCATCCAATTATATTAGGAACTGCAGCAATCATTAATTTTCAAAAATCAACGGCCTAAGCAATTCTCAGTCAACAAAGTCAATGCGCAACGTAAATCAAACTACTTATAAATGAACATCGATAATGATTTCGAGGTCTATTTTTTTAGTTTTATAATGTGTATAGAGCATTGATCTAATTCCTCTTGAGGGGAAAAAATGATTTAATTCGTATTTTAATATTTAGATCCTACTCCTTCACACATATCGATACACAAAATTAATGTATTGGTCAATGAGAGCCTGTAAATGCACTCCCCCTTTTTAATAAATTTACCCTCTTAAATTTTTTATTCATTTTTTACATCAATTTCAGTGTCAATTAATATTTCATTCTCAACATTGAAACAACATCTTAATGCACGTTTTCTAATACATAAAAAGACTGTATTCCTCAAATACCCTCCTATCAAATTTAATAAATTTACCCATTCTTTTAATAATTTTACTCCCTTTATTTTTATATTATATTTTTTTATTTTCAACTTCACTATCACTGTTTCTATTTCATTAACACTACTATAATTGTTTATAATTTTGTTTTTTGCAATTATTTTCTTATATGTTTTGTTTTAGTCTATCACCTGTTCTTTCTAGATAATTATGTAGTATAAAACAATAAAATTTTAGTCAATATTGCTATTTTTACTGCAACTACAATTTTGTTTTTTTCAATTATTGTTTGTATACTTTGTTTTTATATTTATTTTTGTCAATGCCACTATTATTATGTCGTGTAATTTTTGGTTTTATAATTTATGAATTATTTTTTTTATATTTATAAAAGAACACAATTTTTTTTTGCATGGATTCAACTGCAGAGAAGCTTTAATAGAATGGGTTTGAAATACTGGCTGTGATCTTGGATTTGTAATCATTATTCGAAGGTCAGAAATAAGTGGATTTGGGAAGCGACACAAATTACTTCTGCAATGCGAGCACAGTGGACACTATAGACATAAGAAAGCATCCACAAAGATTATTGGAACAAAGCATTGTGATTATCCATTTAAATTGAAAGGGATCAAATTGTAAACAGATGATGATTGGATGGTGAGAGTAGTCTGTGGAATTCAAAACCATCCCACTGCTGTATATATGGAGGGACATTCTTATGCTAGTAGTCTTTCAAAGACTGAAACTGATATACTGATAGATATGTCTAAAAATTTGGTGAAGCCACGAAGCATTTTATCTACCTTAAAGAACAGAGGTCCAAGCAACGTGTCCACCATTCAAACTATATACAATAACTGTAGGAAATTTCAGACAATAGAGAAAGCAGCTAAATCTCATATGCAACAACTTATGTCATGCTTAAATGAGCACGGGTATATTTTCCTCTATCACAGTGATGTTGTTGCTAATGAGCTCCAGGATTTATTCTTCGCTCATCCACAATCATTAGCATTGTTGTGTGCATTCTCGCATGTCATTATTATGGATTCGACTTATAAAACAACAGGTTTAATATGCATCTTTTTGAGAATGTTGGTGTAACATCTACAAACATGACATTTTCTGTAGCTTTTGTATTCCTGGAAGCATAGAAAGAAGAAAATTATACTTGGACTTTGGATTGTTTGCGATCTGCAATGGATGAATGTATAGGGCCAAGAGTTATTGTCATGGACAAACATTTAGCATTGATGAAATCAGCTATCAAAGTTTTTCTATATTCCATGAACTTGCTCTGTTAATGGCACATCGAGGAAATTTGTTAGCGAATTGCAAGAAACAATTTCAGGAAAAAACGTGGGATGCATTTTACTATTTATGACACACTTTGGTCGATCTAGAGACAGAGTATGTTTACAACTTCACCATTATTCAAACTACTTTCTACTCTTATCCGACTGTCATTAATTATATAAATGAAGTTTGGGTGATGCTGTATAAGGAGATGGTTGTATCAGCATGGACTGATAATGAAATGCATTTTGGCAATCGAACAAGTAACAGAGCAGAGAGTCAGCATGCAAAGTTAAAACGATATATGGGTACTTCACAGTTAAAAAATAGCATCAGCATGGGCATGTATTCATCAATTGCTACAAGATCAGTTTACTGCAATAAAGGCAAGTTTAGAAAAGAGCAAGAATGTTGTTCATCACCGGTTCAATCCATTATACTTTCGAGAGCTGCGGGGTTTCGTATCAGTTGATGACTTGAATCATATTTTACAAGAACTTGAGCATTCTAAAATCGTGGGGGTAGACTCTATCTCTTTTAGATGTAAATTTCGGTTGACTCATGGTTTACCATGTGCCCACGAGCTTGCAATGTACGTACAACAGTGTGGTCCAATTCCACTATCTTGCACTGACAAAATTTGGATGAAACTTGATTTGTTGCCCTGTACTTCACTTGAAGAGGAAGATATTACCTGCAACGTTGATCTACAAATGTTCACACAAAAATTTGATCAAAAGCCAAGGATTGATAAAATATCTCTGCTTAGGAAGTTAAGAGAGATAATTAATCCATCCATCAGTGCACTTGCTGAACCATCTGTTAAGAAAAATACCCGAGGAAGACCATCATCAAATAAGACGGTTGTAACATCTACCCGTCGTAATCCATCTGCATTTGAATATGTCGACAATAAGTTTCTAAATTCCCAACAATTGGGTAGACACAGTTGTTCATCTGCGTACTTCCCAACTTCAATTCCTAAACAGATGAGTTCAAGACAAACTGAAGTGAAGCAACAACCTCCATACATTAGTCAGTTCTCAGAAGTAATGCAGCCTTATATTATGTCCGTAACTGTCGTCAAGGTAGATGGAAATTGTATCTTTATGGCCATTGCTGGGTTACTTGGATATGATTTGGTGAGGATGCATGGCCTACAGTGCGACATGATTTGATTAATGAGCTAACGATGTTTTGGAACGAGTATGTTGATCTTTTTGGTGGTTATGATCTTGCATTGTCGATTTACAATTCATTGGACCTTTTTTCAAACATACATACCAGAACCGCTTTAGAAATGGATGACGCTCCCGGATGTTGGTCACATGATTGCTTGCGAGTACAATGTCATATTACACTTGCTTAGCTCTGATCAGTGCTTGACATTTTTGCCTCTACGATCAATACCTCCACCTCTACATGAACAAGTTATTATGACAATAGGATTTGTTAATGGCAATCACTTCGTGGAGCTATACTTGGCAGATAGTTATCCGATGTCACCTATTATGATTCAATGGTTTAGATACAAATACCAATGTGCATCTGAATGGATCACGTCGTACACTGACCAACTTGCAGTATTTGTTCAATTAACTCGTTCAACAAAACCATATGATTGCACTGATTTGTAAGGGGTGTTGTAATTATTGAATGAAATAAACTGAAAAAGTCAGTCGTTTTAAAAAAAAAATTATTGCGAAATTTCGTATCAATTGATGCCTTGAATCATATTTTACAAGAACTTTAGCATTCTAAAATTGTGGGGGTAGACTATATCTTTTTTAGATGTAAATTTCGGTTGACTCATGGTTTACCATGTGCCCACGAGCTTGCAATGTACGTACAACGGTGTCGTCCAATTCCACTATCTTGCATTGACAAAATTTGGATGAAACTTGATTTGTTCCCCTGTACTTCACTTGAAGAGGAAGATATTACCTGCAACGTTGATCTACAAATGTTCAAGCAAAAATTTGATCAAAAGCCAAGGACTGATATTAGAAAGTTGAGAGAGATAATTAATCCATCCATCAATACACTTGCTGAACCATCTGTTAAGAAAAATATTCGAGGAAGACCATCATCAAATAAGAAGGTTGCAACATCTACCCGTCGTAATCCATCTGCATTTGAGTATGTCGACAATGAGTTTCTAAATTCCCAACAATCGGGTAGACATAGTTGTTCATCTGCTTACTTCCCAACTTCAATTCCTAAACAAATTAGTTCAAAACAAACTAAAGTGAAGCAACAACCTCCATACATTAGTCAGTTCTCAGAAGTAATGCAACCTTATATTATGTCCGTAACTGTCGTCAAGGTATGATCTTGCATTGTCGATTTACAATTCATTAGACTTTTTTTCAAACATACATACCGGAATCGCTTTAGAAATGGATGACGCTCTCGGATGTTGGTCACTTGATTGCTTGTGAGTACAATGTCATATTACACTTGCTTAGCTCTGATCAGTGCTTGACTTTTTTGCCTCTACGATCAATACCTCCACCTCTACATGAAAAGTTATTATGACAATAGGATTTGTTAATGGCAATCACTTCGTGGAGCTATACTTGGCAGATAGTTATCCGATGTCACCTATTATGATTCATTGGTTTAGATACAAATATCAATGTGCATTTGAATGGATCACGCCGTACACTGACCAACTTGCAGTATTTGTTCAATTAACTCGTTCAACAAAGTCATATGATTGCACTGATTTGTAAGGGGGTGTTGTAATTATTGAATGAAATAAACTGAAAAGTCAGTTTTTTTTTTTTAAAAAAAAAATTATGGCTATTTCATTTCATAAATGTCTAACAACAACTATCTATGCAACCCTACTTTCTCTTCCTAGGGTTCAAATTTTTTCATATTCTTGTGTACGTATGACATTGACAAGAATATACAAATGCATACATTAATAATCAGATTATGATTTCTGGTGTAAAAAGTACAAAAATATAATATAAAAATAAAGGGAGTAAAATTATTAAAAGAATGAGTAAATTTATTAAATTTGATAGGAGGGTGTTTGAGGAATGCAACTTTTTATGTATTAGAAAACGTGCATGTAAGATGTTGTTTCAATTTTGAGAATGAAATACCAACTGACACTAAAATTGATGTAAAAAAAATGAATAAAAATTTAAGGGGGTAAATTTATTAAAAAGGGAAAGTGCATTTACAGGCTCCCTTGGCCAATTCGTGGTAAAATTTCGTTGTGAATATAAATTAGAACATAATGGAATTGATCAAATGCACTATGAAAATTATTGTTTTATATTTTATTCATTATAAAACTCCATTGGTTTTTGAATTATTGATGGTGCGATATTATGAATATTTTTATATCACACATTACATGGATTTTTTTTTATCTCTTTTCAATAAATTGATTGAACATGAGCACGACATAAGTCATCTTGGGTTTTGATAGGTGCAAAAAATGGTGAAAAAATTCGATCATGAGCCACAAGAGATCTTGTAGTGTTTGAAAAAAGAAGTCAATTGAGTGGGCCTAGCCATTTACATTGAAGGAAATAAAGGGGATACACGCAAGGAAGGGGTTTGACTCACTCTTGGATACAAAAGAAAGTAAGGAAAATCACTTTGAGAGAAGCTAGGAATCCCAAAATTTAAGTGAACTTTGGAGGGTTTGTTCGTGAATATAAAAAGAGCATATATGCATCGAGGAGGGGGCGGCACCACAACAATCTTTCTCAATTTACATTGTTTTGATTTCATGAATTCTATGAGCTTAGTTTTCTTACGTTCTCGTAGCATGAGTAGCTAAACTCTCTTTGCTAGGGCTTTAATGTAGCCTGACAATGACTATTTAATGAATTTTGTGTTTGTTAATCCATGAATAAAATCTATCGATAATTGATCTCGTTGAAAAGGGCTTTACTCGCTGCTTCCTGATATGTAGTTATTTTTCTAAAAAAATCTAAAATGTATTTTAAAAGATTAAATATTTTAAAATTTCATTTAAGAAAAAAAAGGGTTAAAAAACAGTGATGTATTGGATCATTAGGTTTAATGAAGACAAGGTATTTTTGTCTCAATAAAATAATAATATTTCAATATTTTTCATATCACATGTTATGTCATCAATCACATGTAGACTTGAGCTCTAGATGATGTTGGGCTATTTTCCAGGATTGATTTGTTAGTAATCAAGAGTCGGAGTAGTTTAGTACAAAAGCCCCCTTTTATATGGTTTTGAGTAGTCAATTTTGTGAAAGAAATATATATATATATATATATTCCTTCAAGATTTTTAGGAGTTTTCTGTAGGTGAATCTATTTTCTTCCTTTTTTGGTACAAGTCTCGTACTCTTTGGATCCAGGTTCCCTCTGGTGTTTTTTCATCAGCTCGGTTATCAATTGGTCGGAAATTTGGTGAGAGCATGCCCGACACCTCAACTGATTGTAAGCTTGGCAGTTTAATATCACGTGTCATCTTCCTAGTGAATAGATGATGGGAATAGTATGATAAAAGTCATTATTTTATGTAATATTCAAACTCGGTTTATTTATTTGGAATAAAATATGTTTATCATTTTATATATGAAAAATGACATATTCACATAAGCTTCTTTTATTGTATATGGTATATGAATTGGTGTGTAGAGTTTAGCTTACACACAAAAGATCAATTCATAAGTCCCTATTGAATATAAGTAAAGGATCACAGCTTAGACGAAGTTGGACAAACCGTTGGCAGGGCTGTAGTATAGTGTTTCAGTATGCCTATCTTGATTACGGAAAGTGGTAAAGCTTGGACTTATTATACTAGTACAAGTGGAGTGTATTGATCAAGACTGCGTGTGAGTCAATTTTCTCAATCTGACTATATGAAAAATTGTACACTCACACTCACATTATGACATCGTTCATAATCTTAATTTATTAAAAATTATTGATACATGTGCATTTAATGTATGAGACTTTGATTTATCAAAGGGTGAGGTCTTTTTGTACAGGCCAATATACACCAAGTGAATTGCGTTACCGCATTAAATGTACAATGCAAAATAATCTGTTAATAAAATTCACGTCCAATTATGGATTAATGATACCCTCTCAACAATGCTTATAGGTTTTGAGATTGTGTCAAACCCTGCAGGTGAATTTTAATTAATCCGACACATTCAAATAAGTTAAGTGGTAAGCTCGAGGAATATTTAAAAATGTCAATGAAATATTATATGTCAGTGGCGTATTTAATTGACTTGTGTTTGTAACTTAACGCAAGGATTTTAATGAACGATTATAACAAAATGTTCATATTTAATTTGAGATAAACCGAGAAGTGCAACTATAATATTTTAGTGGAATATATTATAGTTTATGGATTTTAATTATGATCATGGGTTTGGGCTGATAATTAAATCCGTAGGAAGCCCATGTTTTATTTTTCTTTGTTGGTTCCCACTGTAGCCTATGTAAGCCCAAACCTAAGTGAATAAGGAAACCTAACTGAGGTTGGAGTTTCCTAATTGGAAAGGAGCGTGGGCCGGCCACCTAGGGTTAGGAAACCCTAGGTTGGCCGATCCCTATATAAACACACACCAGTGTGTTTTGTTTCCCTACGGTTGGGACACCAGTTCGACTCGACTCTCTAATTTTCTCCACAGTTTTGATTTTTGATTTTCAGGTTCTTGGTATAAGAAGTCCACACTCTTGAAATCCAAGTTTGGGAATTGGTGCATACAGTGAAAGATCAGCGGGATTGAGCTTTGAATCAATCCGGCTGATTCCATCATTTGATATAGATTTTTAGAGATCAATCCAGAAAGATCTCCAGGTACGTAATCTTTAAACAATTAGATTTATCATAGATTATGCATGTCCACCATAATTGACAAAAAAATTTGAAAGCTGTTTTTTCTATCGATTATTCCTGTGTACGTCCTTGTTTTTTAAAACGTTTCCACTAGTGCGTATTTTCCAACAATAGGGGTGTCAACGGTTGATTTTGATCAATTTTTTTAACATATTTTAGCCAAATCATTTAATCGGTTATCGGTCAGTTATGTCGATTTTAGTGAAAAATGTGTAATTTTTTTATATAAAAAAAACTGACCAATCAATTCGATTTAGGTTTTGTTGATTTTTTTTATAGCCGACCTTATTAATGGAGTGTATTTTTTATACCATCGAACATGTTCAAATTCGATAGTGTAAAGACCAAATATACCACAACGGTTGGGCATGTTCCAACCGAGTGATATATATTGGTAAAAGTCCCCCTCAACCACTGACAATACCTTTTCTAAGCCCATTTATTAGGTTTACGAGAAATAAAGTCGTGTGGATCCGATGTATTCTCAAGAATCAAATAAATCGAAAGAGACAATCTCATTGACGTGTATATAGGGTGTGAAATTTATAACATAACTCTTTACAATTCAAGTTTTAAAAAAGGGAAAAATAAAATAACAGTGGAAAGAAAGTCCTCATCATTAATTTTAAAAAACAACTACTTCACCAATTATTATGTAGCTGTTTTCAACTCAACTCGATCGACATGCAAAAGAGTCGCTGAATTTTTCCTTAACAAATAAGTTGTTTGACTTGTTCCATCTCTTCAATGTTTCAATTTCCAAATAAATGCAAAGGTGCCAATTTGAAGTTGTCAATATATTACTTGGTCAATACAAAGCAGGCTTGGGTTGGCACCGATGCTGGGTCAACAATTGCGCTGTACAAATAATTACAATGTGCACATCAAAACTGCATTGCACACTTTTATGCTTAACCATGTTGGGGTATATGACAGCGAATTGGAGTTTTGCCTTAATTGCTGTTGAGGAAGAACGGGTCCGTTGTTGTAGTAAAATAATTTTTCAAAAAAAGTTACGAATGTGTTTTGATCGGATTTACAAGTCCAGCAATTTGAAATTCAACGTTCGAAATTCATGAAATTTTGAACCGTGAATATAAATTGGAAACATTCTTCTATGTGTTTTTCACGTTCATTTTAATTTTTGTTAGAGAAGAAATATACAATTAAACTCGTAAAACCGATGAAAATTATATTTATAATTTTAAAAAATAAGTGAGTCCGCCGAGAACTCGTTCGCCCGTGTTCGGTTTGAGGTCGAGAAATTGAAACCCGTCTGGCGGACCTCTGTCCTGGGAATGACTGTCAGATGTAAATCACAGGATGTGCCGTAGGAACCACCCCATCAGAAGTGGGTCCGCCGAGAACTCCTTCGCCCATGTTACTCCTTAATTAGCTAATTGATTATGGCTTGACCTTCTAAACAATAAATTTTGGCACCAACTACCATTAAATGCTTTGCGTGTGCGTTGTCATTTCATCCCATTCGATTTGAAATTTGTAGAAAGTGATTTATTTGCCTTTCAAGGTCGGCACGTTTGATTCTCAGTCAGATTTTCTGTAACGCATTACTTATTTAATTGGAAAAGGGAGTGAGCCGTAATGCAGTTTAGGGTCATTAAATTTTTTAATTAAAATTTATAAATGTGTAGTGATGATGCAGGATTTGGGCCGCTGGGACATTACCACTAAGCTGATCAAAGCACATGCAATGGTTCATTGTTATTAGGGACATTAGATGTTGTTGAATTGTGTGTTTTTGTTGATATGGATGTATTGGGAGATGTGTTTTGCTGATGTGATTATATTGGGAGTTGTTTTTTGGTGGGACCAATCTTGATTTTTGTGTAGTTTTGTTGTGGAAAAGATGTAGGAAAGGAAAATAGTTGGTTTGAATAATGGAGAAAGAAATAATTGTATTGGAATATGTGTTTTGCTGATGTGGCTGTATTGAAATATGTGTTTTGCTGATGTGGCTGTATTGAGAGTTGTGTGTGGTTTGAATTTTTGTGTTATAAAAGCGGGGTCCACAAATAATTTTAATGGGGATAACAAATTACAACCATTGCATGTGCTCTCAGCTTGGTGGTAGTGTCTCCGCCCCGCTTACATGAGGTCAAGGGTTCAATCCTTTCCTCATACAAGCGCGCGGGGTAGGGCACGGAGGACCTCCACGATGTGTACGGACGTAGGCCCCAGCGGCCCAAATCCTGCATCATCATGTAGTATTCTTCTTCTTCAATAAGAATCCAATAATATTTTTTTTTCGAAATAAAAATTAAATTCGACACGAAAAAGGGATAACAATTTTAGACAGCCCGATATATGCTCAAAACATTTGATTTCTTGATTGCAATGAATTTGATTTTTGTTTTGAACAAAAAATATATGGTTGATTTCGTTATGAAGAGTACTACATATTTATGAATTTTAAAAAATAAAATAAAATAAAATTTTTCTGATACCCATAATCTCAATTACAACAATTTCTAGCATTTTGCTTTCTTAACTTCACTGAAAGTTGGACCAAATCAATTTTTAAGCTCTTTGGGAGTTTATAATATTTGTGATTTTACCACTGAACCAACTTGGCTCAGTGATACCAGGACGGACCTCTGAGGACTTATAAGGCCCAAGTTCGATCATGGGTAAGGCGGGGAGTGGACAATGTGCCACCCCAAATATAAAAAAGATATTTGTGATTTTGTTGTCCCAAACATTAATTTAGAGTGTAAATTTGAAGCAGTTTCTCTTACTTTAGTCTTGGGCGAATTGACCACGTGGGTTCACTCTTATAAAAAGAGACAAATAATTGTTTGCATTCAAATTATCATAATTATGGCTGCGTAAGTTTGATAAGTATTTTAGAAAGTAACATATATGTTGATTTAAATGCTAGCATGTACTCCCTCCGTTTCGTAAAGATGGTCATATTTTCTATATTTATATGAATTATAGTCTAGTTTAAGTTTTTAAAATATAATTAATTAATTAAATTCTCAAAAGATTCATATTTAATGTGCTTCGTTATCTTACAAATCTTTTAATATTTCTATTATTATTTGGGATGCAAAAAAAATTCATTAATTACGGGTCTATTAGAAAGTATACAAGTAAAATTTAATTTTTCATTGCAATAATTAGATTTTCTTAATCTGTTTTGAAAAAAAAGAGTAAGACTATATTTATGGAATAGAGAAATTAAAATAATGATTGTTAATTGATTTAATTTTCTGTTGATGGAATATATGTTGCTTAAAATATTACGACAAATTACGTACGAGATATTATAAATTTTACGTACCTTGTAAAAATAATTAAAATAGCCAATTATTCCATAATTCTAGCAATTCAAAACAAAACAAGACTGAACATCGAGTTATGGCCAAATCCAACTACCGACAAATACATATTAATCAAGTCATGTGTTGGATCCATTCAACCAAAGTAAAACCAACTAGTGTAGCTGTAGCAGTAGCTGCTGCCTGCCCGCCCTAAACCCAAAATCCACTCTCTCTCACACATTATCCGCGTAACATTAAATGCCCTAACCAACTCCATCCCTCAACTGTAAAAGGTACGTATAGCTTTATTAGCCATTCCCTTCTCATCGATCTATATATACACTCTATCCTCTTAGCCTTCAAATGTACTCCTCACACAAACAAACAACAATCCTCTCGAACTATCCATCTTTGGTTACTTTATAATAATCATATCATGAAGATGTGGAAGGTGGTGTGTTTGATGTTGGTGCTTCTTGGCATGCAATATGTCGGTGCTAAAGGAGCACCACAAGTCCCTTGTTACTTCATCTTCGGTGACTCACTTGTGGACAATGGCAACAACAACCAGCTTTCATCTTTGGCTAGAGCTGATTATTTGCCTTACGGCATTGATTATCCCCGCGGCCCCACCGGACGCTTCTGCAACGGTAAAACCACCGTTGATTTCGTAGGTGAGCGCTCTATCTATCTCTCTGTCCATCTATCTTATTACATCTTTCGGAGTTTGTGATTTCCAGTTTTAGACGAATTTTATGATTATAAAACCAGCTCAAATACTATAAATCAATATTGTCCGTTAGTCTACTTTAGGTCAAAGGCCTGGAGGGTCTTATTCTTCTTAGGTCTATAAAAATCAAAAGTTATTTGAGATGGATTAGACATTTACTTATACGTCAATCGATTGAGTTTTGTCAATTCTAATGAGGGATGAAGTATTAAAAATGTCATGCCAATCCATCAGCAATGGAACGAACGTATTGGTTGGAATCCAGTTTTAACAATTATGATGCTTATAAATAGTGGGTCCCTTTGGACACTCCAATGTCACATAGATCAGTCAATACCTATTAAATGCCTATTTGACAATATATATATCTATATATATATGAAACTTAGGCTCGAAATGTTCTGGATTCGATTCTCACTGGGAGCAACATACAGTGCGGTATGATTTGATTCTCGATTATCAAAAGAATCAACTGTGTCAATCAATTAATACTAATTTCTATTAATTGAGGTTGATGACAATTAACTTGCATGTTTTTTATCATAATCAGCTGAGTTCTTGGGGTTTGATTCACCCATTGGTCCTTACTCAACTGTAAGAGGTAATCAAATACTACGAGGAGTGAATTATGCATCAGCAGCAGCCGGAATCAGAGAGGAAACCGGGCGCCAACTGGTAATTAATTATTTAATTAATCAATAATCACCCTTAATTAATCTAATCAAATCTAATATATGGCTGACATACGATCGATTGTGTTCATTGTAGGGTGGTCGGATTACGTTTAGTGGGCAAGTGAGGAATTACCAAAACACGGTGTCACAAGTGGTGAACTTGTTAGGTGATAAAAACTCAGCTGCACAATATCTAGGCAAGTGCATATACTCAATTGGGATGGGCAGCAATGACTACCTTAACAACTATTTCCAGCCACTCTTCTACAACACCGGCAACCAGTTCACACCGGAGCAGTTCGCCGACGACCTCATTAGGCGTTACTCGACCCAATTGAGAGTCAGTTCTCTTTTTCTTTACTAGTTGATTATATATATCTCAATTTTACATATGTTTTGTGCAATTTGGGTGATGATATATGTATGTTGTTGTTGTGTGGATATATGGTACAGAGTTTGCATGACTATGGAGCAAGAAAGTTTGTGTTGTTTGGAGTAGGGCAGATAGGGTGCAGCCCTAACCAATTGGCACAGAACAGTCCAGATGGAAGAACTTGTGTTAAGAGAGTTAATGATGCTAATCAGATATTCAACAACAAGCTTAAATCACTTGTTGATCAACTCAACAATCAATTCAAGGACGCGAAATTTATCTACATCAATTCTTTTGGGATTAACCAAGATTTGTTATCAAATCCGGGCGCTCATGGTGCGTATAATGACCGATCTTCAATGAAACAGTAGTAGCCTTTTAATTAGTTCAATGTATATTTATTTTTTTCTCGGATAAGTTATGGGATTATATTCTTAATTTCAGGTTTACGGGTTACAAATGTTGGATGTTGTGGAGTTGGAAGGAACAATGGGCAAATTACATGTCTACCGGCGCAGAGGCCTTGCTCGAACAGGAAGGAGTACTTGTTTTGGGATGCATTTCACCCGACTGAGGCTGCGAACGACATTATCTCGAGAAGGGCATACGCTTCTCAGTCTAGCTCGGATGCTTATCCGTATGATATCCGCCGGTTGGCACAGCTCTGATGATGGTGTTGCTGGTTCTGGCTGCTAAAAAAGAGAGAAGGTTTTGGTATTAGTATCTCTATTATTGTGTTGTAATAGTATCAAGTGACAAAGTGTGTGTCACTTCTATGGAGTGTAATAATTTCATTTTGCAAGTTTGAATGTCAATGTTAAGAAAACATATTGGCAATGCATACAAGTAGTCAACAAGTGAAGCAAAATTGTGGAATTTGTAGCTTGTAACAATGCCAAAACCTATATTTTCTGTAATGGAAAGACCTTCTAATTACTTTTTGTTTTGTCGTCCTTAATTTACACTGAATTGGACCATAATATATATATATATATATATATGAAAATTATCGAATCCACATTGTTCTCTCCACAACCTTAGCAAAACAAGATTTTTTATGTGTGACTAGGTTCATTACCGATTGGCAATAAAAATATTATCAAACTTTTTGATATTAATTAAAATAATTTTTAATCATTTCTTATAAATCACAAGTGACACCCAACATATTGTGATTACCCAATTAGTGATGAATACTTTCATATCAACATTTAATTACGATTATCATGTAATAGAATCCTTCCACGGTACAATATCTCAATTGAGTGCGGATCATGAATATCCCTCAAATCCACTAACTCAATCATATGTCAGATCCAATAGTTTATTGATAAAAAAATAATTAATGAAAACCTATTTTCATTAATCAAGCAACATTGGCCAAAGATTTCCTATGTCAATAAATATTCAGATCACATAGTATATTCTCCTCGTTTATTTCGAGACGATGGATTCCTTATTGACTGCACACAAGTCTTCATACATAACTAATTGAATCCATCAAATGTCAATATTTATTCAATGAATAAATATTTTCAACATTGACAAAATTCAATCATCCATATACAAGACTACTATGTCATCTCAGGTCTAAAAATTAGTTACACAATCGTAAATAAATAATAAATCATTGACAAGGAAATAAACCTCCATGTGATTCATTATTCAGCAAGTCATGTTCGAAGCATTTATTCAACAATAACCTTCCATATTGTTTGTCATAATATCTCATATTAGATTGCATGAGACTCACAACCCTATTATCATAAGAAACAAACAATATGCTGATCTTCCGAATTATTATTGTCCAATTACTAATTTTACGATCAGGAACTCAATTTAAGATATTCATACTAGAGATCACTCGTCATTCATACTCTCAATTCTTGAGAATGAGGTATCTAACAAATATCCACGAACATATTTAACATAACTAGTAAATAGAAATATCAAATACATAAATCTGCCATTAATACTAGAGATCACTTATCACTCATACTCTCAATTCCTGAGAATGATGTCTCTAAAAAATGTCCACGGACATATTTAACATAACTAATAAATAAAAATATCAAATATATAAATCTGTCATTTATTTAATCAAGCTAATATAATTATATTATTATATACGTTCCAAATATAACCGTATAAATTCGCTGTACATGACATATATCTAACAAGTGCGCCTATCTGTTGTTGCTTCTTCCTTCATGCTTCAGTCTGCAATTCGTGCCGCACGGGTGATTGAGGTCTATTCAGGGGCGGACGCATGTTAGGCCAAGGGTGGGCACTGGATTCTGAATTCTGAATTTTTTTTCTTATATTATGGGCCTTTAGCCCTCCCCCTCCCTATACTATACCAGCCCAGCCCACTTTTATATTGTATCTCTCACTTTTGGTTTGAAGGCTTGAAGCCCTACCTGGCTACCTCCCTACCTCTCACCTAATTGTAATTGGTGATTGCTAATTATCAAGCAAGAGCCAGCAACTTGAAACTTTTGTTATTGATATGCGCTCTAGCATTGATTTCTTAGCATTAAAAGGAATCAGTGATCTTGCTCAAAAAATGATTGATACTAGAAGACATATTGTTTACACACTAGTTTATAGACTTATAAGTTTGACATTGATTCTACCAGTTGCAACTACTAGAGTCGAAAGGGCATTTTCTGCTGTGAAGATTATCAAAAATCGACTTCAGAACCAAATGGGTGACCAATGGTTAAATGATAGTTTAGTTGTGTTCATTGAGAAAGATGTGTTTGATACTATTCCAAATGAGATCATCATGAAACGATTTCAAAATATGAAAAATCGTCGAGGACATTTGTAAATTAACTTTTAATTAGTACTTATCTCTATTGTATGAAGTGTTAATTTTTAGTGTTATTTTTGATATTTTTCAAGGCATAATTACGATTAAAAAAAAAATCCGGGGGCGCTGCCCCCAGACCCCCGCATGCCTTTGCCCGCCCTCACCCAAAATCCTGCGTCCGCCCTTGGGTCTATTGATATTGATTAGTTAGCATTGACTTTTTTTAGCGTAATGTGAAAAAAGAAAAATATACTTCAATAGCACTTCTTAATTTCTCACATAAAAAGATACAACAATCATTTCAATAATGATAAAGTGTTCGTGTTCATGTTCAAACCTTAGAATTAATACAAGAGGAATGAATTGTATAAGGTAACTAGGTAAGTACCTTTTCAACCAATTTAATAATTATATATTTTTTTATTGTTAGACTGAATCTTCTTCAAGAAAATAGTTTCCAAACCTGTTTAGACTAGGATTATGATAAGGTGTTCCATAAACAAGATATTATCTTATCAGATTATGCTAATCATGCTCACACACTTTCAATCAATTGAGGAAATACATAAAAATACAACAAGCAATATTCAAAGAGAGTAAATAGTAAGGTTAGAGAGTGTCACGACTCAAATGAGGGCACAAGATCGGCGCGTGACCTCAATGGATATGAGGGTCCACAAAGGCCAAGCAAGCCTCAGAACAGACAACATAACATGAAAATTGGATATAAAGTCTCACCTCACATACATATATAAAAATCCAGCATAATATGGGTCTTGGCCCGTACATACCCGAATATCCTATCTGTAGTTAACAAAACATTTAATATCAGAGTTTAAGAGAAATCTGTAGATACAAATTAATACGTAAGTACACCTGCACTACTTGTGCTACTCACTAGAATAACATAACACTTTAACACGCTGGGAATGGTCCTTGTTCTCCTAGATCAACTATATCTGAAAAATGTCAACAAATGAGGAGTGAGTCATGAGACTCGGTGAATGAACAATGAACTAAACAATACAAAGGGGACAAATAAAAATGCATGGGACAAGTAAATATGTAAGAATTAAGGATACCATAACTAGAACATAATGCATAATTATGTATCATTTGAAAATTGTAACGTATATGCTAAAATTGTTATTGGGTGTTTGGGTAAGTAGCTTTTTATGTGTAGCATGTATACTGAATGCTAAATTATATGTTACTTAGAATTGTTTACCAAACGGACACATAGTCAGATGAAGGACTATCATACAAAATCAAAACATATACATATATATATATATATATATAATCATACAGAGTCGGGAACTCATCACCATCCCATTAGAACATATCACCATGTGTTGGCCTACATGGGTGGCTAGCATCACCCTTGCTAGCTGAGAATAACATGGTGCACAAGGCTACTATCTACCGTCATTAGCGTACAGGATCCTGACAGATAGTGACTCCAGAGAAGCAGAGAATCATGAACCAATAAATAATCAGACAAAGCAAATATCATGTCCAAAATCAGAATAACATATAATTAAAATCAGATCGGATAGTACGAAATTTAGAATTAGAGTTGAAATCAAAATAGAGTCATAATCAATATTTGAATAATAGCAGAATCAGAATAACGATCAGATAAACTCATCTAAGAAATAGTTGACTCAAAACTTGTCCCAAATAATTTAAAGAGCCGCATCAAAAGTCTAATAAGCAGTAATCAAAAAGAGAGCATAAAAAATTATCAAATGGAGAAGATAACAAAAAAAATTGATGATCACGTAGGGTCATGAGTACTGTGCGGGTTCAATGTATCAGATAAGTCTTATATTCACTCACCTTGTATGAGATAGCACGTACGCTACCTATCCATATGTTCCTTAAGCAACCTTGTAGCCCACCTGATAACTAGTCACCTAAGAGGTACAAACATTCACTTAGATACCTGTAAAACGTCTTAGTTATTGTTAAAATATTCTTATGAAAATTCCGACGACAAACTGGTGCCTGAACTTGGAACCCCAAAATTGATAAATGCCCAATCAATTTTTCATTCCACATACACCATAAAACAAACATAATTAAATTTCATTTATTTCTCCATCTTGCTTGATTAACATACAACACAATTCAATTGCATCTCACACTTGTTTGTCGCCAAGATATGCGAATCCAAAAATAGGAGTCTACAATATTTCAGATTCAAGAAAATGGTACCCTCACCTGGATTAGTGTCAATTTACATTTAATCCTACCACCAAAACAAATTTCCTACTAACAATGAACCCTAGTAAACCCATTTAACTCAAATCCATAAAATACTAGCTGTAAAATTTAACTTACCCTTGTTCAATCGTTAATAGACTTAAATTTTCTCTTCTTCACCCAAGAGAACACCGTAGCTATCAAGCTTAATCTTGACCTTTATTCATTCGTACCACTTTGTAGTGTCAGTGTCTCTTTGGGTTGACTTGAGTTTTGCACGCAATGATTATGGAATTCCTTTGTTGATCAAAGACAAGATTCTGACATCTCTCATCTTGACTTGTTCAGCTACTCTTATCGCTCTCAAATGACAATTATCGACTTAAATTAATTATATACAATAATTATTTTTATATTAAAATTATGTGTATGCATGTTACACACATATATATTAGTCTATTGGTTGGTTCTCATGTGAGTGGAGAACCCGCATTGACTTTATATATATATAATAATAATAATAATAATAATAGCGTGATGTGGAAAAAGAAGAAAAATACTTCAAAAATATAACTTCTTAATTTAACCATATAATTATATATAATATATAACAATCATTTGAATAATGTCAAAGATGCTGCACCTCTTGTTTCTTCAATATTTATTCTGGAGTGTGGCGCCAAGTTTGGAGCTGTTAGTTCTGTGGCCATAGACTCCAATCGAACTCCAGTGGGAATCGCTCGAGCGGTATCGCAGCCTTTCTCGATATTAAGTTGTAAAATTAGGATAAAAATAAAGACTATGCTTGACTTAAGGGTTGAGAAGAGTTGAATTGAGAGGGTTTGGGAGGGATGTATGAGATTGAATCGTTGCTTCATACACAAATGTATTGAGAGAGGTTGGATAAAAAATGTATGTATAAATTTTTTTGTTATGAGGATATTTTTGTAACTTCATATTTAACACAATAACCAACCTCCTCCAAACTCCTCATTTTTAAGGGTAAGGGTTCAGAACGTGTTCGCGCAAAGCAGGGGTTTAAAAAGGTTCGCGAACAAACGATTAAGGATTACCTCCCAATCCATACCCCCAAACAGGATTAAAAAGTTGGAATTTTTATATGTTTAGAGAAAGCGAGAGAGAGACACTGATAAAAATGTCAATTTCTCGTAAGCATCTCGCAATATCATAGTGAACTATTGCTGGACATAGAACACTCACATACAGGGACAGAAGCAGAACACTCTGTTTCAGTAGCTCATATAGACAGATTTATCATCTGCACTTAATTTAAACTTTCAAACAAAAGTTACAAAATACCACCTTACTGTGCTGTGCTACTACTGAGGTAGTAGGCCGGATGAGACATCCATCTCATTAAGATCCACATTTAGAAATCTGAAGGCAGGGTAGGAGCCGATTGCAGTGATGATATTTGCAGCTTCAGTAGGATGAAATGCATCCCAGAAAATCCGCAAGTTCCTCAGAAAACATGGAGATTTGGACGAAACACATTGGCCAAACTCGTTTACTGGGCAGCATGGACTCACCGCAGGCTTGAAATCTAAGATGGATATCAACAACGAACATGATATTTTACTTCGTCGCTGTTAAAACTAAGCGATGAATCTATAAGATCTTTGGGATCGAGAACGAGTACCTGGAAAATATTTAGCCAAGTTGAGTGTGATCTCCAAAATGTTGACATAAGCAAATTTTGCATCTTTCAGTTCTGTGTTGAGTTGATCTATGAGTAATTTGAGTTGGTCGTTGAAAAGCATCGCTGCGTCGTTCAATTTCTCGACGCATAAGGAGCCGGTGGTGCCATAAGTCGTGATAGCATGTGGGGTGCAACCTATAGGTCCCATTCCGAAAAGAGCAAACTTCCTTGCTCCATAATTGTACAGAGTCCTTAACTGCTGTGAATATTGTTTAGCAAGAACTGCTGCATATTGTTCTGGTGTGTATTGTGCGCTTGTTTTGTAATATTCAGACACAAAATAGTTGTTTAGGTAATCATTGCTGCCTACTTGAACTGAATATAAACATTTGTTGAGGTGATTGGTCGCTTTGGTTTGATCTCCAAGTATGTTTTTTATGTTCGAGATTGTAGTTTTGTGATGCTGTAACTGCCCATTTATGCCGATGCATTGACCCTGCAAGAATATATAAACGTAAGCTTTCAGTAACCTATTGGAGTTAGTTAATTAGAATTGTGCGTAATTAGATCAAAGCAAAGATTGTATGTATGAAACTAATTACCAACTGTTTCCCAGTTTCGTCTCGAATGCCGGCCGAACCAGATGCATAATTCACGCCTTGGAGTAGTCCAGATCCATTTGCAGTTGCGTAGGGAGGTATGAACTCATCAAACCCCAAGAGTTTAGCTTTGAAAAATAAGAAATTATTGGATTAGCATTTAAATCATCATTAATTAAGTCACAAATGATACACATATATCCCTTTTTTTTCTTTCTTTAACTCAAAACGTTCAAAGTTTATCATTTGTGTAAACTCAGAATGTAAGATTCCTGTGCATATAAATTTCTCATCTAATAAAAAGAAAGCCCAATACAATGACCATAAGGATATTATTCCCAATGAAAATCGAACTCAGAACCGCTGAGTCCAGAAGATACACTCCTCGTACGTAGAATCACCAGATAAGGGTTCATTGAGAGTTGGTTATGAATTATAGGGTTAATTTGTAAAAGTAGGACAATCCAAATATTGAAAACTCAAGTTGAATCAAAGACGGAAGGGGAAAAAAACTAAGAAGAAGAGGAAGATGGATCAAGAATAAGATGCAAGAAGAAAAAAGACCAAAATATAGCAAAATGAATGTCAATGATGTATGAACAGTGACTAGAACTTACTAATTACATCGACGGCGGTTCGACCGTTGCAAAACCTCCCCGTCGGTCCTGCCGGAAAGTCTATGCCGTAAGGCGGATAGTTAACTTTGGCAGAAGTGTTTAGGTTGTTATTATTCCCAGCATCAGACAAGGAGTCTCCGAAAATGAAGTAACAAGGCACTTGTGGATCGCCATGAACACCATTGATTTTCAAAACTACAAGGACGAAGACCACATAGTATAACAATGACTTGCACTTGCAGTCCATCTATGAACAACGTTGTGGGTAATGAGATCCGCTGAGGCAAATGAATAAGCGCAGATGTTAGAGATTATTATATACAGAGGCCAGCACAAATTGATAGATCAAAGCGTAGAAAGAGTTGGAATGACTGAGATTTATTCATATATTTTAAGTGGTTACATTTGGCCACCACGCAACATAGTTTATTAAAATAATATATTTTTAACGATATTATATAAGTTTGTCTTTTAGACAATCGATATGGGTATAAATCATAAGAGCACATGCAATAGTGTGTGTTTATTGGGGACATTAGATATTATTGGAATGTGTGTTTTTGTTGATGTGGCTGTATTGGAAGATGTGTTTTGATGGGATCAATCTTGATTTTTGTGTAGTTTTGTTGTGAAAAAGATGTAGGAAAGGAAAATAGTTGGTTTGAATAATGGAGAAAATGATAATTGTATTGGGAGATGTGTTTTGCTGATGTGACTGTATTGGAATATGTATTTTACTGATATGGCTGTATTGGAAGATGTGTGTGGTTTGAATTTTTGTGCGATAAAAATGAGATCCACAAATAATTTTAACGGAAACAACAATCCTGAACAATTGCATGTGTTCTGAACACGAATTCTCTGAATCGCAAGCATGAAAATTCCTCACCTAATAATAAAATAAATTAGACAAAAATTTAGAGCATGATTATATTAATATTACTTTTAGTAAAAATAAAAATTGAACTCCGAGCCAATACAATTTAATTCTAAAAGATTCCATTAAGATGATGTTGATGACATGCATTTGGGAGTTTGTGTAAAAAACTGGGTAAAATATTACCCTTGTTAATGAATGATTACAAAGACAGAAAAGATTGATGAAGTCCCATCATAATGAGTTGTCCTTTTTATTTCAGTATTAAAATATATTCTGAGAAAATCCTCATTCCAATAATAGGGGTGGGCAAAGCCCTAGGCTGGCTAGGCAGCTAAGGCTGTCACGCCTAGAGCCCCAAATTTTTGAGGGCAGCAAATTTTCTTATAATTAAATACATGAATTCATGTGCGTTCTTCAAAAAAAAAAAAAATTCATGTGCGATGGTTTGAGAGTATATTAACTTATACGTTCAGATTATAAGCTTAATTTTATTGATCAATAATCACATCAGTCACATGTTAGAAAAAATTCTCAATTTCTCATTTTTTTCGATTTTCTCACATATTTGATTTTTTATCTCTCAAAATATATATTAAATTTTGAAAAAAAAATTATATATTCAAACTCAACACATAAACCTCTTTCTAACAAGACTCATATTTGATAACTTTTATTTTAATATTAAATTAATTTACATACTCCTAATAGTAAATTGACAGTTTATACGTTATTAAAATTTACACTCTACCGAACAGCATGCAACTTATTTGACAGTTTATCCGTTACACAACTTAATCATGCAGTTATATCATACTAATAAATCGTCGCTCATAGCCGACAAAATTTTCAAACTCTACAAACCTATCATATTCTAATATTCAATCGTTTAAAATTTAATCAAAAAATTACAAACCCACCATCCTACATATTTTTTGAGCAGTCCCTGCATTCTCATGTTTCACGTTGGAATTAAATTATTCCAATCATGATTCTTTGTCACATCATCAATAATAAAGTGAGATGTAAATAGCAATAGCATTATGGAAAAAAAAAAACAAAAAGTGATTTGTATTATTGGCTTGAGTCCATGTCTCATACTGTAGAAAAATAGAACACTCATTTCAAGTAAACACTAGTGGGTTTGATGGGATGACAGTAATACGAACACCAACAGATAATAAGATAATATTGATTTCAAGAAGGAAAATGAAAAGGCAGAGCACTAAAATTCTCAATGATAGCTCCTTGCTGCCAGCAGACCCCTACAAACAAACACAAGCTGACAAAGTGTTAAACCAATAAGACTAAAACAAGAGTGCGGCTCATACTGCTCCACATGTCACCATTTCACTATACTTGTCAGAGCAACTCCAATTGGAGAAAGGAAAAAAAAAACTCTTGATTCCACATTTGAAATATCTCAAAATTTGTGGAAACCAGATATTTTCAAGCGTTTATGTTGGTTTTTAATTTAAGATAAAAGCAAATTGACAATTGTGAGATATATTTAAGCAATTGAATTTTGATAATTGGGTAATGATGTGCAGTGATATAAGTTACTTCAGTAGGCGTAGTAAGTTACTTCAGCTGTTTGTGTGGGCTTTAATGTATGAGCTTTCAATCCTTATTTTATGATGGGCTTGGTGTAACGTCATGCACGTGTTTTTGTTTAATGGAATCTCTTTTACAATTGTGATAGGAAGTCTAGCCTTATATGACTATCCACATGAGAGCATGCTAGAGTTAGTGTTCCATTAGGAAATAGAACTATTGTGAATGCCGTGGATAACAAATATAGTGGAGATGTACTCATCATTGATTATGCTGATGTTATCACTTCCAGTATTGGATGGTTAATCTATCTTTTCAGGTGATAAGGTGATAAGCTTCCTTGTGAGAAAAGAAGTCTATTTATCCAAGGCACACGTTGGGCTTAAAAACCAACAATCTCTCCCTTGACAATTGTGGGATCAAAATAGCTACACAACAAAACAATCATATATCATATGCAAACAACCAAAAATCAAACATAATATCATGAGCACATGTTCAAACAACTCCCCCTCATTATGTTATCTCCCCCTCATTATTGTTGGTTTTTAATTTATAAAATCTAATTGACAATTGTGAGATACATTTAACCAATTGAATTTTGTGATAATTGGGTGCTGCAGAGCAGTGAAGTAAGTTACTCCAGTATGTGAAGTAAGTTACTTCATCTGCACAGGTTTAAAGATTTTAACACGTGGACTTTTTATTTTACTGACGTGCAGTGTTTTATTGTTCATGAAATGTCTTATATAGATAAGATAGGAAGTCTATTCATGTATGGATACCATATAAAAGTCATATTGTGAGTTAAACATATAACTAACATAGATAATCCTTGATTATTATGTTATTATCAAATTCCAGTTGTGGATATATGATTGATCTCTCCAGGTGACAGAAGGATTAGAGTACTGGTGGGAGAAGAGGTCTTGATACCCAAGACGAGCTGGACTTATATATATATACTCTATACAAGTTCGTAGGAGGTTACCGAGTTGAAGATTATCGAAACTATCTTTGGGAGAGTCTTGAGCGTGTTGGGTTTTTGAAAAACAAATCACTTTTTGTTTCATGTGTGATCTTGAGTGTTTGAATGAGTGATTTGTAGTGAGGATATTTGTATTGAAAATTATTCTTTGTGAATTGCTTGTGTGTGAGGACTCTTGAGCGATTCAAGAGTGGACTCTACCTTGTTGAGGTTGAGAAGAGGTTGAAGCAATACACTGAATGAGAGGGATGAGCGATGTCTTTAGTTCTAAGATAGGGTTGTAACTCCTGATTCGTTTTAGTGGATTGTTCCTCAAGGTTAGTCGTTCATAGACTCGAGGTTTTTTCCCAGGTTGGGTTTCCTCGTAAAATTCTTGGTGTTTGATTTTCGTTTATTTTTCCGCAATTTTAATTTCCATATTTGTTGGCTAACGATCTTGGTGAGAAACCGAACTCTCAATTGGTATCAGAGCAGGTGTCAACTATGGAATCTATATCAACGAATCAAATACCACAATTTGATGGGTCCAATTATTCATACTGGAAGGCACGCATGAGAGCGTATTTGAAATCTATTGATGAACGAGTTTGGATGTCAGTAGTGAAAGGGTATATTGAACCCGAGTCCATTGATAAAGAGGGTAACGAAACTCTTAAACCTCTTGAAAAATGGACTAAAGGTGATCTTGAAAATGCAGGTTGAAACAGTAAGGCAATGAATGCTATATTTTCTGCTTTGAATATTTCTGAATTTCGCAGGATCTCACATTGTGATAAAGCAAAAGTGGCATGGAATTTACTAGAAGTAACACATGAAGGCACTAATCTGGTAAAACGTTCAAAACTTCAACGACTTACTTCTAGATTTGAAATTCTGAAGATGGAAGAAAATGAGATGTTTGATGACTTTTATGCGAAGTTGAGTGATATAGTCAATACCTCATTTACTCTTGGGGAACCGCTTGAGCCGAGCAAGGTGGTAAGGAAAATTCTTAGATCTTTACCAGAGAGGTTCATGATGAAAGTTGCAGCAATCGAGGAGAGCAAAGACATTGATAAAATAAAGGTAGAAGAATTAGTTGGCTCTCTACAAACTTTTGAGGCAAATTTTCTTGAACCTAAAAAATCTAAAGTTGTTGCTCTTTATTCGAGTGCTGAAACTAACTATGCTATTGATGAATTATTGTTTCTAATGAAATTTTTTAAGAAATTCATGAAGGACAGGAATCCAGATCAACTCTTGAAAGAGGAGTGCTCATCTTACAAATCTAAGAAGAAAAGCAAAGAGTCAAAATCCGTTCAATGTTTCAAATGCAAAGGATTTGGACATTTTGCTCAAGAGTGTGCAAATAGGAAAAGGAAGTCAAAATCATACAATGATATAGAAGAAGAGTCGGATGTTGAATCTGAAGATGAAGAGCAGGAAACTCCAGTAGCACTTCCGGTAATCTTTAGTGACCAAAAGTCCAGGGAAAGCTCAATAGATGATAGTGAATTTGATGTGTGAGCTTCAAGTAGCCTACAACAATCTTTTTGAGGAATGTGTCAAGAGTAAGAAAGAAAAACTGAAACTTGTCAAAGAAAATGATATTCTTACTCAAGATTTGGATGAAGCGAAAGTAAAAATCATGGAATTACAAGAGAAAATCCGAGATTTTGAAGCACTCTGCCCAGTTGAGGTAACTACCGATGTAACCTACCTCCCTGAGGCAGAAAAGAAAAGAGAAAACATGCTAAAGAAGGTATGTTCAGATATTGACAAGTTTAAGTCAGGATCTAACAGATTGCAGGATATTCTTGATAATCAAAGGATGAGCAAGGAAACATGTGGCTTGGGATATGAAAAAGGTGAGTGTTCAAAATCTAGTTCACATACAGGTCTTCCTAAAAGTTTTGTGCAGTCTGTGACTTCTTCATCCAAAACTTTGGAACAAGAAGAGAAGAGATCTACCATTCCAAACAAGGTAAATATACAAGGTAATAGATCTTCTTATTCATATCAAAAGCATGGAACTTCATATAAATTTGGTAGAACTGCTCAACCATTTTTCAAGCAACCATTTGTTGGAAGGCAAAATACTCAAAGGTATGGTAAAGGTAAGTTTGTTCCCATCTGTCATCATTGTGGAATGAGGGGCCATATAAGACCTTATTGTCATAAGTTATATGGAATGCCTAAATCATATTTTTCCAGGAAGACTAACTTTGAAAATGTGCAGAAAAAGTTTCTTCAAAATAGGTTTCAAAATCTTGCTGGAAAACAATGTGATGCACGTGAGAAATCACATGATATGAGACAAAGTCCAAAATCATCTCAGTTTAGTCTCACGAATCACAATGGTGAAACAATTTCAAGCACTCCATTTGAGAAGTGAAAAGAGGGGGAGAGAAGGAAGACGAGCCTAGAGGGAGGTGGTTAAGTGTCATGCTTCTAGTGGTAGTGTGGGTCTGAAAACGGGTCATATCCGCAGACCGGTGAAACGTAGTATTATACCAATATAAAATATTAAGCGCAAGGTATCCATTTCGGCCACTATTTTGGGTGACCACTTGTAAAGCATAACTAATACTCTTTCCTATATCGTTTCACCACTAACGATTAATTTTATGATGATGAGATGCACTCATTTTTAATGTTTAACAGTCGACCGCTGCGCCTTAATCATAATTTTTTTGCTTTGGGCATCCAAAGTACCCGGACAATTTTCTCTTTACATGAGGTCACTCATTTCAATATTGTTCTGGTACGATGGGATATAGTGCAACTCCTCTAAGAAAAATCGGTTGTGACTAGTTTAAAATTTTGACCTATTATATCAAGCACCTAAGATCCTTCCCGTGATAATTAGGTATTTATGAAATACGCGTCCTTGTCAGGTGTGTGAAGTGACTCATCACCTTACCAGGTAGCCTTTCAGGAACTTTGACCTCGGCCGATCAAGTGTATCGATCTCATAGTTTTATTTTTATTTTTATTTTTAACTCACATGGCAGCTATCCAAGCTGTTATAGAGCTTTCGTCAGGTGAGCTCGTTACTGTTATTATATTAGTCAAGAAATTTGAGCATCGAAATGCTGCCGGGAAAGGGTACTCTATTTTCCGGAGAGAAATGCATATGGGGTTGCAAATGAATTTTTTGAATAATTAGAAAAACAAAAAAATGACACATACCCATGTGGTCAAAGTTGGACACAAAGGTCCAACAAAATAATTTTTTTTCTTCATATAAGTATATGTTTCACATAAGTGCCCTAGTAAACAATTAATATTTTACATAATCTCAAAATTTTCCTTCTTCATCAATAGACATAAATCAAAGAAAAATTTAGATCTAAAATATCTCTCTTCCATCTCTATCACTGTCGCACCATCACCATTGTCGCACCTTCACCGCCATTTTCTTATTTTCCTTCTTCTTGTTAGATTTAAGATATATATGAGCTATGAGATTAGATTTGGAGACATAATGGAAATCAAATTCTTCTTCTTCATCTTGTTAGATATGAGTTAATATATGAGATTGTACAATTATATATTATTGTTTCAATGTTATTGTTCTGAGATCATAATCTATTATGATATTTGAGATTATAATATGTTTTAATGTTATCATTTAGGGTTTATGTTTTAAGGACTTGGGTTTAGGGTTTAGAGATCCTACAAATCTGATATCGAACATGTATATGTTATTGTTTCAATGTTACTGTTTTGAAATCATATCAATCTCATGAAAAATGCACATTTGGAAATCTACAGGCAAGGTACAATTCGATTGCAGTAATGATGTTTGTAGCTTCTGTTGGATGGATTGCATCCCCAAGAAAACGCATAGATTTGGATGGAACACATAGATGAAGCTTGTTTATTGGAAAACGTGAACTCACCGTAGGCTTGAAATCTAAGATGGATATCTATTAAAACTAAGTGATGAATCTATAAGATTTTTTGTAAGAAGTTCTGCTTGACTATGCTAGAATTTATCGAATGGGCTTTTACCTTGAGTTTTGGGCCTAACTACGACTTTTTCATGGGCTTTGGCCTTCCTTGATAGTCAACGTCCGTTGTATTTTGCCTCTCTTTTAATTATGGGTCAAGCCGAATTTTGGTCACTATACAAAGTGCAAATGATAACTCTATCTCTACGAGCTGTTGAAACAGACTGTTTTTCGTCTATCCCTGAGTGAGATCTATGAAAAGAACTATACAATCCAAAATTCTTGTTTTAAAGGCAGTACTCTACTCTTAACCTCAAATTATCATTAACACGAATCTCACAGCTTTATCTAATAAAAAATGCTAAAGAATCCCAATTCTTTTGTCCTAATCATCCGAAATGCACTGAGGTGAACGCATATAATTTATATGAAATCGTGAACCCCACAAGATTCATATAAAATCCTATGCATCCATATCATCAATTGGGATAACTAGGAAGGAAAAAAAAACCTCGAATTGGTATGATTGCTGCTATCTAATGCACTCTTATTGTCACCTTTCATTTGGCACAATTCTATATGTGAAACTAGCTAAAATTTGCTCGTTATGGCACACCTTGTATTTTGTACAGTTACAGAGCAATGAAAAATCATTGGCATTCCTACTATTTCTCCACTTTTGAGTGGACTATATATAAATCTCAAAATTTGCATATTTATTTGCCCAAAACATACAAATCCTGCGCATCTTTTGCAATTGTACATTTGAAATTGGTTTGTAGATATGGTTTCTTGCAGTTTCAGGTGCATGTTATACTTTCTGGTCTTGCTTTTGCCGAACTTGATAATTGGCGTCCATGGAGAGCCAAAAGTACCTTGTTTTTTCATCTTCGGAGACTCATTGTCTGATAATGGCAATAATAACAACCTTAATACATCGGCCAAAGCTAATTACCTACCTTATGGTGTAGATTTTCCCGGCGATCCAACCGGAAGGTTTTGCAATGGTCGAACCACTGTCGATCTAATTTGTAAGTCCTGTCATTACCATTACTTGTTGCCAATTTGCATTTCATAAAAAAGAAGAAGAGAGTAAACCAGTGCTTGATTTTGGATTTGAATAAATTTTCAATGACTATAATCGCCTCGCTCTTTTCAAGCATATATCAATGTAACGAGCAAAATTTGAGTCTCTCGAGTCTCGAGTTTAAGCTAGAAGAATTCATCCCAATCCATAACCAATGGCTCTCAATAAGAGGAAACGAGAGTTTAAGGCCTTGCGTAGAGGTGTTGGGAGAGGTTCGCAAATCCGAACTTTTGTTTGACGCGAACACCTTAAGGTGTTCACCTCCTAACACCCGTTTTCCCAACCCCTCAATATGAGGGGTTGGGAGGTGTTCACTCATATTAAAGGCTCTCAACCCCTCTCAACCTCTCCCATGCCAAGCAAGAGTTCACTTTTATGAACTCTTTCCAATCCAACCCCTCCCAACCCTACTCCTCCCAACCCCTCTCCCAAGTATATTTTAAAGGACTAAAACATTTTATCTATTTCTCACAAAACTATTTGTTACTTATGACTCAATTAACAATTATAATGCTAATCCAACAATTTCTAATTTCACAGCTGAATTTTTGGGTTTTGATGACTACATACCTCCCTGGGCAACGGCTGACGGCTCTGCTGTACTCCAAGGCGTAAATTATGCATCAGGTTCAGCTGGCATTCGAGACGAAACTGGGAAACAATTGGTAAAGATTTTGAAGCCATACATATGGGCTGCGAATTGAACATACATATAGTCATATCATTAAATATAATACCAACAATCACTAACAATTGTATGCCCGAATATTTGCAGGGTCGCCGCATCTGCATAAATGAGCAATTAAGAAATCACAAAATTACAGTCTCAAAGATAGTTGGGATACTAGGGAATCAAGACAAAGCTGCCCAGCAACTAAACAAGTGCTTGTATTCAATTCAAATAGGCAGTAATGATTACCTAAACAACTATTTTATGCCCGAACATTACGACACAAGCACCCAATACACTCTAAAGCAATATGCAGGTGTTCTTATGAAACAATTTTCTCAACAAATGAGGATTTTATATGGTTATGGAGCAAGGAAGTTTGCATTGTTTGGAATGGCACCTCTAGGTTGCACACCACATGCAATTAAGACTTACGGCACCAATGGAACCTTATGCGTCAACAAATTGAACGATGCATCTCAGCTTTTCAACGACCAACTCAAAGCACTTGTTGAACAGCTCAACACAGAGTTCAAAGATGCACAATTTGTTTATGTCAACATGTTGGATATGATGATGCAATTGACGAAACATTTTCCAGGTAAGCATATCAGTCAAACATGTAATCTATTAACGTGTACATAACTTGTTCTTAGCAAGTAATGACAGAATAATTTCATTTGTTGACTTTAGAGTTCAAACCTATGGCTGATACGTGCTGTGGAGTAAATGAAGTTGATCAATGTATACCTTCCAGCAATCCGTGTCTTCTTAGGCATGTGCGCGTGTTTTGGGATGGATTTCATCCTACTGAAGCTGCAAATATTATTACTGCAAAAGGATCATACGCCATTATCGACCCAATTCTCGAATGAAGCAGTTAAGGTTAGCATTTGTGGACTTGTGGTTAATTGGTTACCAATGAGCAGTTGACTAGCAAGTTAAAAATTATGTTGGCGAGCTTTTTTATCTCGTGGAAAATAGTTTGATGGATCACTAACAATAGCAGGTGACCGGCTTGTTGCCACAGGTCATTGGTTTTATGGAGAATGTTTTCCTTGTTTAGTCAATAATGTAAGTAACAGATTCAAATATAATACTTCTACACAAGTTGAGCAGCCACTGAAGAAAGCACAGGAAACACAGGCAATCTATTCGCATATTTCATATCAAATTAAGGAAGCATAGATATGAAAAAAAGATCAATCCACAGATAAACCCCAAATATGATTAAATCAACACAACAAAAAACAGTAGATTCTGGAACAAAGATTGAACCTGTAAAATTACAACAAAACACAAAAACATACCCGCCGATAGGAATATCCAGGGAATTCGGGAAAAAAAATTGAACATACTAAACAGAAAATCAACAAGAAATAGAGGTATACCTGTAGATTTCCTCTACTTTCATCGGCCCGATTCATAGAGAGCTCAGAGCTATGAAGCGCGAGCAGGACGAAGTCCTGAACCCGTTCGAAGAAGTGGGGCTCTCCTTTGGGAAACGGTTGCGCTACTCATCCAAAACAAAACTAGGGCCGTAATCGGGCCGGGCCGGCCCGAAAATATTAGGTGCAGGCTCGGCTTTGGCTCAAGGTGGAGAATCCTCTTCGAGCTTTGGGTCGGGCCTAAGATAATTTGACAAGTCCAAGCTTGGCTCAAATAATTCGGGTCAATAAATCGGGCCTCCGGCTTGGCCCGATGAGCTCGGGTTTAAGTATTAAATTAATATATATATATATATATATATATATATATATATATATATAAACATACATACATATTACATATATAAACACATATATAAATATTTAGAGTGTGTAAATAATACACACACACATATATATATATAAATATATCATACATACATACAGATAAATATATCTATACATACATATAATTATATGTATATAGTGCGTGCATATATATATATATATATATACTATGTGTATGTATATATTTATATGTATGTGCATATATATTTATGTGTATGTATATATATATATATGTTTGTGTAATATTTTTTGGGCTTGGATTCGGGCTGGCCTAAATGGTCGGGCTAAGCCCCATAAATGGAGCCCAAGCTCGCCCGAGGCCTAGGTTGGGCTGCTCAAGCCTGAGGTCCCTTAGGACCCTAGCCGGGCTTTGGCTCGTGGGCTCAGGCCGGCCCAAGGGCCATTTGATGAGGCCTATACAAAACATCCCAAAATATCTATAATCATATGTGACAACACATGATTTGGAGGCAAATTTATTGTTCAAAATTCAAATTTATGAATCATATTTCTATTAAGACACTTTTAGGGTAATTTTTGTTGGGATATTTGATATTTTCATTCTAAAAATTGCTAAATGGGCCTAACTACTGTATTGGACCGGCTTAATGGTTAAGAATGAATGGGCTTAAGGTAACGTATGGGCCCAGACGGTCTATCACTTACTATTGGTATTTGGTGAGCTCTATTTGCATTCCACTCTCTTCCAACAACACCCCAATTTATTTATCCTCAAATAAATTTAAAAAATTAAGTACACCCCAATTAATCAAAAACTCATATATTTATGAAATATACTCCCAAATGTTTTAAAAAAATTATTTGGTGATAAGTCCTTTATATGGACTTTATATTTCATTTAGTCTTTTTGAAAAGTTTGTAGTTTAGCTCAATAAGGATAACTTTAAATTTTAACCTCAATTAATGACAATTTTACCCTCTCCTCATTTAAACCTATCCTTATTTTTATTAGTACATGATTGCTCCTTATTTAGGAAATAATTATTATAATAAAATAAATATAAATACAATCTCATAAAGTTGGATGAAAATCATGTATTTTATTTATATGTTTTTAAAGATAAACTAATATTTTCACTTTTGATGAATCAAAGTGAAGAGTTGATCAACCAAATTTTGTTTTTCATGAAAATTAAGTGCATGCACTCACATGCGCAAAATTTAGTTGACTCAGTAACATATGCATATACATTAAAATCTGTGAATCATTATATTATCAAAATCAACAATGAAACACTTATCTATCAACAAAAAGTTATCAAATACAAATATCAATATTTTTATTACATTCTTCACTAACAACCAAAGCTAAAAACTTATGAAAATAATATCATAATAAAACTCAATTCATATTTTAAACAAAACCAAATACCATAACAATTTTTAACCGTTTTGGTGACTTTTGCGAAAATCCTCTGAATTCTGGGTAAGAAATCCTCTAATTTTTTTTTTGCATAATTTCAAAAACTCTTCTGAATTGTTTTGGTGAGTTTTGTAAAATCCTCTGAATTCTTGATAAGTTTGAGAAATCCTCTAATCATCTAAATTTTTAGTTGTTTTTTTGTTTCATTTTGAAAAAGTTTAGGGTTTTGAAGTTTAAGATATTAGAGTTTAGAGTTTATGGTATAACATTTTAGGGTTTAGGAGAACATAATTTATTATTTAGGATTTTGGGGTTTAGGACTTAAGGTTTAAGGTTTAGGAATATAAGTTAGTAGAATTTTAAGATTTTCTTCTTATTTTTCTAAATTCTTCTTAATTATTTATAAGATTTTTGTTCAAAATTAAAACTAGAATTGTTTACATTCAGAGGATTTATGGGAAATTCAGAGGATTTCTGAAAAATTCAAAGGATTTCTGGTTATAAGGTTTAAAGTTTAAGAGTCTGGGTTTAAAATATTAGAGTTTAGTGTTTATACTTTATGATTTTGGGATTTAAGATATTAAGATTTAGTATTTAGGATTTTAGGTTTAGGATTTAGAGTTTCGGGTTATTTTTTGTTTGATTTTCAAAAATTCTTATAATTTTTATTATATATTTTATGCAATCCTCTTTTTTTTTTGCTTAATTTCAAAAATTCCTCTGATTTATTTTTGTAAATTTTGTGAAATCCTCTAAATTTGTGACAAGTTTGTGAAATCTTCTAAAATTTTTTGTTGTTTTTTGTTTGATTTTCAAAAAATCTATATTTTTGGATATATTTTTATGAAATCATCTGAATTTATTTGCTTAATTTTGAAAACTCTTTTGATTTGTTTTGATGAATTTTGAGAAATCCTCTGAGTTCATTCAGAAGATATGACGAATGAACATTTAAACATATCGATGATGGATCTCATTGGAAAGAGTTTTTCGTGTTGATTATGAATATATTTTTTAAAAAAAAATTCAACTTGTATTTTGAGAGATAAAACTGTTTTAAAGTTTTTAAAATAAAAAAAATAAAAAAAATCTGGTGATGTCAGCATATGTCATACACATAAGGACTTATTGGAATAAGAGTAGTTTTGTCCAGAATTATTTAAATGATGTTTTGAAATATTAAAAAATTGAAAGGAGTGAATGAAATACACATTTTTATTAAAGGATTTATTGTTGAATCTCCCTTTAAAAAAAAAACAAAGAAAGATACATTTAGCGATAGAAACAACGATAATTGAAGTGAGTAAATTTATTGTTCATGTTGCCGTGCAATTGAGATATAAAAGATTGTGTTGTGAATATCATAAATTTTGAAAAACATAAGTTCAAAGGTAAGTTAACAAAAATTAGTGTGCGATTAAAAAATAATGGGATGCAAACAAATAAATAAATAGTCTTTGCCATTTGCTCTGCATGATGTATGGGCCATTGTTAAGAGAACTTCTTCATGAAAATTGACGTTTGTTTTGTTAATGGAGTATATATGAATTGGTTAGTCTATCTTGTGCCAATGTTTCCAAACTTAAGAGATGGTGTTCATGGACTGCAACAAGTGCCTTGTTATTTTGTTTTCGGAGATAACACATTAGGCAAGCTTAATTAAAGATCGATTTTCCAACATCGACGTAAACGTTTTGTGATGGTCGAGTCATTGTCGATATAATTGGTTTTTTTTATGACGAGAAACCACCCCGGATATTTGGATCATCCCGCTCTTTGCAAGTATCTGATAAGTCTGAGGTCGTTAGATGTGGAGGGTTGAATTTGGATTTCATATTTTTTTTGTCTCTATTAGAATTATTGAGTGAAATTGATCATATATGTTAGTCTGCGACCTTGGCAGCTGTTGAAGAATAAATGGAGAACAAAGCCTTTTGTGATACGGATTCAATCTTGGAATTCTAATGATCTCCTAAACCATTGTTGTGCCTTAAGTTTATAGTAACCCAAGTGGTGAAAGAAAGTGCAATGAAGCTATTCATTTTCCGGCTTGAATATTCTCTAAAGTCTCCCTTGTCAAGTTTGATCAACCACCAATTTTCATGCAATTCATGTTTGTGCCTCCATTAGTAAGCAATGGCGGTCCTGGGTCTTGAGAGGCCCGAAGCGAACTTCAAAAAATGATTTACATTGGATATGTAAACAACTCGACTCTCCTTGGGCCTAGTAGATATTGTCTGTTTTGGACCGGCTCATACTAGTCAGTACAGATTAGTCACAATCTCAAAAAGTGCATCTTAGTTAGAAAGTTTGACCTATTATATTATGCATTTCATTTCTTTTATAGGCGATGTGCGATTTAGATCAATAAGCTCATTCATTATTCAGTAACTCGTTCAACACCACCAAGCTTTTCACTTCAGATGAGGACCGCTGAAGTGGGACTGCAATATTTTTGTTTAAAAGTTGACTTTCTAAAAGACTTTTAAAAATTGTGACAAATAATTGAAGAAGGAAAAAAGGAGACCTAAAGAATTGAAGCTTTTACTCTTGGTTGATTAGACAATCTAGTTGTTTCACCATCAAAAGACATGCAGATAGAAGAATAGGGCCAGCTTTCACACAAATGATTAGGACTATATGTTTCAAAGATAAATCTGTTGTCACAGAATCTTAAGCACAAGGATTCAACACAAACAAACTTAAGAAATCCTTCTCAGACAAGATATAACCATGAACGTAAAAGCTACAAAGCATTGGAAGAGTATTTATCTTCAGTATTTGGTACCTCCCCTGTAGCTTTTATACAATTGAAATACTACTGGACAACATACAGATACTTGTGCTCCTTCAAGCTTATTACCTGCAAGAAAGAACCATACAATTAGCATAAGCAGCTACCACCAAGATTGATGAAATAAATGATTTTTTTTTTTTTTGATAGAAGGACAAGATTTTACTAAGAGAGAAGAAGAGCCCGAAGGCTATAAACACGACCCGAGCATTAGAGGTCATGTAACCAAACAATCATATCAGAGAGTCTATCTACCCCTTGCTTGGCCATGCCATTAGCTATAGAGTTAACCTCCCTCAATACATGAGCAAAACTAATACAAAAAAAAAAAAAAATGGCTGAAAAGGATGATCTGATTAATAATATGTGGTGGCTAATTCAGGCCAGATGTTCTTACACTAGTTGAAGAGAAATCTGGTCTTGGCGTTGGCAGTGATTAGTAGGCTGCAAGGCATTCACTTGAAAATAGTTTCGAGCGTCGAACGACTGAGATGGCATGGTGGTCTCGTAGTCGGCTCCTCCTGGCATAAGATTCATGTTCTGTTGGTTCCTTTCATTCTCTGCTATCTGCAATATCATCCACAAAAGTATGAACCATGCTCATGAAAAATCCCCAGACGACATAGCAAACTAAACACAAGCAGATATGTACATATACGTAAACAGAACCAGACCGGACCGGACCTTTGCTCGAAGAAGCTGATTACTGTTGTGCAAATCAATTTCCTGCTACATGAAATTTCATTAACAGAAAAGGAAGTGCAATATCAGATATACATGTATTAATGGTACATTGAAGCGCTTCAAGTTAGTAACTCTATTTGCGGCCTAACACATAGTTATTGGAAGAGTACTAACAAGTAGGCTATTTAGAGTGATATCAAGCAACATTTTTTTTTTTTTGGTAATCGAGAATTTGGGCTGCCAAGCCAGAACCCATGCAGTTAAGTCCCACAAGCTGACGAATACAAGCACGTACCATTGAGAAATACCCCTCGTAGGGTTTTGAGCGTTTAACGCCCACGCATTCAAAACATCTAATAGTGAGATAAGTAGATAACTAACTAGCCTATCGCCCCGTGGTTGATATCAAGAAACATAAGCAATCTATAAACCCTAAACCACAAAATTCAGCTAAATTTTCTTTCAAAGACTTTTCTTTTTCTGACTTATGAGTCCAAAAGAGACCCATCTCTCTCTGTGTATATATTGTGGTAATTCAATAGTTTCTAGGACAAAAATATGGCATATAAAGATCATAGAGGCTGCCATATTCTTTGAAATGTAACTAAACCGACCAAATTAAGGATATAATTATATATATATATATATATGCATGTATAATGGCCAGAAAAACTATTCTTGAATACTAAAAAGTTGGCATTCAAATGGATTACCCTCTTCTGCATGTACTCAATTTCTGCAAATAACAGCTCAGTCTGTGGAGAAACAACAAGAAGGAGAGAGGGCAAGGAGAGAAAAACTTGTTAGTGAAAATATTAGAAGGCATAAAAAACTGGGTTCCATATTCACAATTGTCTCTGAATGAATATACAAAGAAAAGGCATTATACCTTTTTGGATCGAATTTTGCTAATTCCCTTCTCCAATCGATTCTCCAAGTTTTTGAGATCCTTGTCTTTCAGAGTACCCAGTGACTCTCCAAGCATTTGCCTAACATAGATAATAAATATAAGTAATTAATTAACAAAGGTTCTAGTAGTAAATTCCATCAATCAGTGAACTTGAGAGTTTAGATCACCTGTTCGAATTCTGCAAATTCCCAATTTGCGTACGCAGTTTTGCAGATTCTTGCTGATAGAACTGCAATAACAAAGGAAAAAAAAGCATGCATGGTGGTTTTAAATATCCAATTATTATATCTATATATATATAAGCATCAAATGTCTACATTAATATGAGAATGCGTTTTCTCACACATGAAGGGCCTAAGAATCACCAAGTGAAACGGTCCAAAGAAGAACAATATCATACAAACTTGATATATTCATGGAAATCAACAAATCCAAAACGAACAATATTATTAGTTTGTGCGGGTTTAATAGTTACTCCTCATTCATTTTCATTAGGGCATATAAAATATAATAAAAACCAGAGACAATGAGCTAGGGATATTGAAAAGAGGCCAAGCATAGATATCCATTTTTACTGGGCCATAGACATAATTATGCTGTTTTGCAATGTAGCACCTATGGATACATAAGAAATGTATTGAATTGAATCGATTTTTATGAACAGATTCGATCGAAACTTCAAAAATGTAATTCTAATGGATCATATAGGAAATGATACTCTGAATCGTAGAATGGTAGTAAAATATACAATTAACCAACATTTATTGAACTGAGAGATCCATGAATTGGGATCCTAGTGCATATAGATACAATTATAATTATTGCCATTTTTTATTATTTATTATTATGAGTGGATTCTCATACTCCTAACCCTAATTTCTGTTTCAATGAAAAATGACAGGTTAGCACTCACAATGGGGTGTTTTTTGTTTGGGTATAAATGGAAGAGAAAAAAAGGATTTTTGTTGGGCCAACAAACGGACGCTGCTCATGCTCCAAGCCTCCAACAAATACAATTTGGTGATCTCTTTTTAATGGGCCAAACATGGGGTATGAACTTTATATTGCAAAACACATGCAATGGTAGATATATCATTTCCCCATTAAAATTAGAATTGGGTGTCATCTCTATTACATATAAAATCAAGTCATAAACACATCTACATTAACAAAACACATCTTTCAATACAGTCATATTAGCAAAGCGCAAATCCTTATACATTGTTCATTTCTCATATTAGTAAGGTGAAACAATATTGTTGGCATATATGTTGTCCCCGACAAAACAACACTAAAATCAATAATGGTATCACCTCTATTACACAAAAGTCAAACCACATACTAAGTCACATCAACATAACATGTCTCACAATACAGACACAACAGCAAAAACACACATTATTTATTTCCCAACAAAAATTTATCATTGCATGTGTTTACTACTTAGTAGCAACCACAATGGCGTGAAATTTTATTGGGGATGATCAAATGTATTGAAAGACTTGTTTTATTGATATAGATGAGTAATTTATTGATTCGAATGGGCCAACAAAATGCATTGGTACAATGTTGTAAATCTGCTGACATTATTTGTTGTCTAATAAAAGTGAGACTCAGTGTTAATTTTTGTATAAAATGTAAGTATGTGTACGATAGGACCCACAAATGGAGCCAACATGTGGGCATGAGCTTTGACATCAAAAGTGTACCATTGGAGAGCACTTTTTTCCCATGCCTCATTAAAAAGGACAATAAAAGCTTCCCATGCCCCATTAAAAATGTATCATTGCAAGTCCTTATCTTCAAATTAATATTCGATTTTACCTCTATTATACGAAAATCAAGTCAACAATGACAATATATTTATTTGGCCCATGTTTGGGGGCATTGCAAAGGTCATGCCTCTGTTTGGCCCATTAAAAAGAAACCACTAAATTGTATTTGTTTGAGCATGAACACTATCGATTGACCCCACAAAACCCTCCACTTTTTCCCACTTATGCTCCAACAAAAATACCCCATTGTGGATGCTTGATTTTCATTGCTCTTGAGTTCTTAGTTGAATGATGTAGAAATGAATGAGGAATTAAGAATGCAATTTATGAGTGTGAGATTAGATCAACTCTATTTCATTCTAATTAGCCCTATAGAAAAAGTAATCTAGACAGGAAGAAATGTTATTTGAGGTGCAATAAGTAAAACTCTTGTTTCATGAGATGAAGAATGAAAATGTACCTGAGCATTAGCTTCTGAAACAGATCCACTGTTGGAGGTATCTGAGCATGTCTTCTTATACCTATCAATTGTACCCTTAACACTGCAGGAAATGAACTAAGTGAGAAATAAATAAATATGTATATGTATGTAATGCATTTTACGTTGGAAAATGCACACGATATATAGTATATCATCTCCATATATTATGTGAAGATAATTTTTACGTACATCATATCTATCTCCGATATCATTCATTGTGGGAGCATTATGTATACGAGTTTTTTTTACCTTTTAATATGCTCTCTCACATTTTGAAAATAAAATAAAATAACATGGTTGTAATTTTTCATCCCAACCCTCAGATAGTTTAAAACCTAGTTTAGTATCTTTCTTAGTCATATTAAAGCATTTTTTTGTCATATTTAATTTTTTTTCTTAGTTTAAGATTATAAAAAAAAAACAAGAAGGGTTTTCACCTAATGTTTTAGAATTATACAAGTATGGTTGGTTGGGATAGCTTATTTACACTGATTTTTTTCTTCTTCTTCTATAAACAGATGTTCACTGAAGAGAGACCAAGATACAACTAAGAAGCTTTTGAGGAGAAACCATTTAACAAGTACACAAACTGTTTAGATAGAATTGATCAGATTCAATGAAGAATTAATGGGATATCGTCCTCCTCTTTTATCAAAAATAAAAAAATCCCATGGAGAATTGATGTGTTGTTTTTAAAAATTCAAATTCTCTGCATCTTTCATGGAAGGGATTACAGATTTTGTTTGAACTAATGCATATATACACACAGACAATTCTCCAATTGTCCTAGGAAGAGAAATGCATGTATTTGGAGCAAATAGTTCCAAAAGAAAGGGAAAATAATGAGAGAAAAAAACAATGTAAAAATTTATTTTATATTTAGTTTTCCAAAATAATATTAAATATAAAAATCATTTAAAGCAATAAAATATTACTTATTTTAGAAAGGAAAAAGAAATCATATTAGGATTCCACACATGGACACATGACCTAGTTCAAGGGTTCAAGCTTGGTCAAGCTGAGAAAAAAGATGATGGTCATATTAATCAATCAACTCTCTGAGTTAACTGATTCTAATACGAAACCCTAAAGCCAATCTCACTTCTTTAATGAGTCAGACTTTCAGTCATAACTCACAATGTGACACAGATGTGATAAATATTGTAATAAAATCACAACCTTAACATCCTCGAGCTACTGATTGGCTGCCATGACCAACTCGACACTTGTTCCAAAAATATCACTGATTATTCCACATCCACGGCCATAAATCCACCACGTGTAGCAAACCCATTACTCCAGTGGATAATCCCCACAACCAGACCCTATTACCCTCCTCGATTTTTTCAAGGAAGTCTATTAATCTGTATTTTAATGAACTTGAAAGAAAGTAAAAGAAAAAAAATGTGTAATCAGTCTTTTCTGCCCTGTAAGACGCAGTAGATCAGAGTCGTCCATTTGCAGTTTCCCTTCCCAATTCCATGAAACAAGCTAAAATGTTCAGAACTGTCTCATTGGCTCGCAGTTGTCGTACGTTGTCTCTCTCTCTCTCTCTCTCTCTCTCAAAACTTACACAAATATATCTACGCAAGTCTTCAAAATAATGGAAAGCATACTCTACCATCTCAACAGTTTTATCATCATTAAAATCAAAGTTTAGCAACCCTGATTGGCCCATCACTTCTTTTTTCACTATTGTAAAAATTAATTTAACTAAGAGAGAGAAATAGAAGCCAAAAAATATATCTCTTTAACATTGAAATCGTCTAAAGATTGAAACTTTAGGGTTCAGAGGATGAAAAAAAGACAACCCATTCACAAAAAACCTGTTGTCATATCCAAGAATTGAAAAAAAATCGTGTGTGACGTGACCAAAGATTCTTTGACTTAGAAAAACCTAAACTTGACCTAAGTCATCAAACCCTAACTATAGTTACCATTCCTCACCAACTGTAAATTAACTCAGAGACAAAATAGAAACCCCATTTGAATTTGGGGAGATAGATTGGTCTAGGGAGGATATATCACTGGATTTGATTTAGGGTTGGTTAATAAAAATTAAAAAAAATTTTAAAAAAAAACTGATTTGGGAATGTTTGACTATTGAAAGTGGGATTTCCTACGTGTTTAGATTGAGATTTGTGGAATTTCACGTGGGGTTAGGGAGACAGTGAATTGGGTCTAATTATCTTGACCAGATTCGGTTTTAACTGGTGGGAAAAGGGAGAAGAAATCCCACTTGGGATTTTGGGTTTTTTTTTTTTTGAAACCCTAATTTGCTTTTTTGATTGGATTCTTGACAGATGAGTGACTGACGTGCTATTAAGGAAGTGTCAAGAGATAGGAAGGGTTTGAGAGAGTAATGGGAGTTGTGACAGCTTTTGTTGTAGGCCTTGTCTTTAGCTTCATAGATGACACACACAGAGAGAGAGAGAGAGATGTACATTCAAAGAGAGAGTGTGTGTGCAGGAGGAGGAATAGCGAAAGAAGAGAAAGAGAGAAAGGAAAGTTATGATAATTAACGGCAATATTGGAAGAGATGATCATAAGAGGCTGATCTCACAGTCCTGCATAAATTCTCAAAACCTATGCTTCTATTTCCATCTATGTAACACCAGATCTATGTATACAATCAAGTCAAGAACTCCAAAAACATAAAAGAGAGAAAACCCATATAAGCTCATTGAAGGAAAAATACAAAACTGATCAAGAAAGACAGAGACTAGTGAAACTCAATCAAAACTACAACCATAAAAAAAAATGATTGTGTTCTTTCACTTAAATCCCCTCATAGATCCACTGCAGAAACCCAAAAGTCTCAAGAAAGAACTTCTATATTTCTATATATATATATATACAAAAAAAAAGTGAGAAAGTAATGGTTTGGAGAGGAAAAGTAAAGGAAACCCATAAGACCATTCAGTGCAGAAGAAACCTAAGAGGGTTTAAACTTTGAGAAACTAAGATCTAGAGATTAAGATAAATCTACACAAAAATTGAACCATATTTAGATTGAAAGAAACAATTAGAGAGATGCATTCATATATATGTGTGTGTGTTTGTATACCTGTTGTTAGCATATTCATAGAGGCGGCCGCGGGTTGAGAAGACAAGCAGAGCCACTTCTGCATCACAAAGAACAGATAATTCATAGGCCTTTTTGAGCAAACCATTGCGCCTCTTGCAGAAGGTGACTTGGCGATTAGTCGTGTTCTCGATCCGCTTGATCTCAATCTTCCCCCTTCCATTTTTCCTCTGTGGAGAGTCCTCCCTGCTTGATTCATTTGGGTATGACATGACAATATCTCGATCTTGCTGAACCAAAATCCAAAAAAAATTAAATAAAATATCGATCTTCACAATAATCAAGATTTAACATCTAGCTAGTCACTACAATTCTTTTAGCCACAAAAACAAAACACAGGAAAACAAACGAAGGCTGTGAAAGGAAGAAACGATTGAATCCTATAACAGTTGCAATATACACTGTTATAGGTCTTCAAAGGTTCATTTCTTGTAGATTATATGGTGGTTTAACCAATATTAATTTTGGAGAAAAGGATTGATTAACCCAAAAGAGGTGAAGCAGTTGAAAAGATTATGAGATTCATGTTTCATTGTTTTGCTCTCACTAACCTGGTTGGGGAAAGAATTTGATAATTAAGGATGGATGAAAACAAATGTTTTCTGCCTTTGTGGGTTTTCTCTTCTTTCTACAAATCTCAACACAGGAGATGCAGAAAATGGAAGCAAGAGGTGGGTTTTTATAAAGTAAGAACAACGACCCTTGATAACATTTGGGATAGATAATCCACGGCCACATACTTTTTCCAGTTTATTCTGTAATCTATTTTGGTAAACTATTTTAATTGAAAATTAAACATAAGAGGATACTGATTTGGATGACTAACCACACATAATTAAGAACCCAAGACTCCATTTTTTTTTTCACTCTTGTGAAATGATTGAGGGCATAACATACATACATACATATATATATATATATATAGAGAGAGAGAGAGGTGAGCTTTTGAAAGAGATTATTAATATGGTGAAAAAGAAATACATGATTTTGTTGCACACTTGCAACCAAGATCTTCATTTTTCTTCATTCTAACATGAGAATAAAATTATAAGCTCTTTGTTCTGATTGATGCCAGAATAATAAAATTGAAAGGGAAGATCAATAATTCATTCCCTTTATCACAATACCCCACCAACCTCTATGTGCAGTAATCAAGACATGCAGTTTCAATAGGATTATGACAAAAAAAGTGGAAAGAGAACTCCCATGTGACCTGATATAGTCCTCCATCTCCTCACACACATATATACATACACCTTTATGAATTCTCATGTAAAAACGTCATTTGTTGGAGTTTATATAAGACCTCTACTTTTAATCCCTAGATATGATCAAATGGCCGATTAGATTAAGGTTGATTATGTTTATGGGTTAGGGTTTCGAATTTAGGGTTTAGATTTTGGGATTTTAGGGTTCATGTTTTAGAGTTTGAATTTATGATTTGGAGTTTAGGGTTTAAGATTTAACATTTAGGGTTTATATTTTAAGATTGAGGTATTAAGATTTTAAGACTGAAGGTTTAGATTATTTAATTTAGTCAGCTTTGAACTCAAATATTTTAAGGTTTAAGAGTTTAAAAGTTAATAAAATGTGGAGCACTTTGCATGCATCATGCATTTGACTTTTCTTTTATTCTTTTTATTTCATAGCCGCAATTGAGATTTAGGTGTTTGGAAGGTTGGTCTTGGATATTTGTCTAGTTTGGTTTTGTTGTAATTTTAATTTTGCATGTTATTCTACTTGTTTTTGTAACATCGGTATTCTTCTTTCTTAAGTTAGCCTATTAATAAAATTATGGAAGTACCGCCCTCTTTTATCCAAAAAAAAAAAAAAAACTGCAATTGCGATTACTTTGGCCTAATCTGCCAAACCAAATTATTGGAGTCTCATTCCCTTTAAATCTCGCCTTGTTGTTTTGATTCCATTAGTGTTGTAACATTGCTTCTTTGCAAGCTCAAATTTCAAAATCTTCTATGACATTCTACTTGAGTTTAGCACAAAAAATAAGGTACCTTTTATTGTTATGAGATTTTGAATGGGAGGTGATTCTAGGAATTATAAATATTACTATAAAGTAGAATTGGCAAATAAAGAGTCCCATAGAGAAGGTTGAGCCATCAAAATGTGTCCTTGGATATTAGATGACATTGTTCTGGTGGTGCAGCTTGCTTGGTGATTGCTGGTTTAGTTTTGATCGCTGCTGGATTTTCAGTGTTGTGTATCTTGGTGTCTGGTTGGCTTGGTTGTTTTACTTGTGCTTCAAGTTGGCAGAGGCGTCTTTTGTGTCTTTGTTGCTTGTTCCGCAGTTGGTTGAGCCTTAGGCTTCTCCTGGGAAGTCTTTTTTTGGTGTCTTTTTTTCTACGTTGCTCAGGCTTGTGGTGATGAATGTTCAGCCTTTTGCTTTGTGTTTTTTCTTTGGTTGTAAGGTTGGCTTAGTTTGCTTTTTGTTTAGTTTCGTGTTTGTAACCTCGGTTTTCCTCCGCCACAAGTGAGGGTATTTAATAAATTCTCGGAGGTATCGTCCTCCTTTATCAAAAAAAAAAAAAAAAAAAAAGGGTCCACAACATGAAGGTTTTATATCTTGTGCACCTTTGTCATTTCATACCACATCACACATTGTGGTGGAAAGACTAGTCACTATTCCCATAGCCACCCCTAATTAGCAATATTGGATGTCAAACACTGCCATGACAAGTCATATAGCTTCACAGGTGAAATGTATAACATCTCCTAAGAAGTCCTATGGACACAGGACAACTCACACCCATGTCCCATTGCCAATTCATATATATACATATATTGACCTTCTTTTCCTAGTGGATTATTATGTCTTCTTTTGGGTATCACTTTGGAAATGGAAGTGAAACTTCAATCTTGAGGATCTCCTCAATCTTGAGAGCATTTTGGTTAAAGATGGAGGTTTTCAATGCCTCTCATCTCCAATACACGGACGACACGATTCTTTTCAGCTCCAGTAACTCGGAATCCCTTGTGAACTTGAAAAGAGTGATGTATTATTTTGAGATAGCTTTTGGTTTAAAGGTTAATTTTCATAAGTCGTCGCTAGTTAGTGTTGACATTTACAAGGACAAGGTGGAGGATATGGCTAGTATTCTAAAGTGTCAATGTGAAACTCTTCCTATGAAATATTTGGGTATGCCACAAGGGGGAATATGAAGAAGAAGGGTCTTTAGGACCCTCTGGTTGCTCCTGTTGAGTCTAAATTATCTATGTGAAAATCAAAACAATTGTCCATGGGTGGGCGGCTCACTCTCACAAAATCAATTTTGAGCAATCTTTATGTATACTTGCTTTCATTGTTCAAATTCTTAATGTTAAATATAAAAAGAAGGGTGGTGCAGGGGAGGGGTCTATTCGTGACAAGAATAAGGCCTATTTATGCAAATGGATTTGGCGCTTTAAGCAAAAATAGTTGGAAAAGACTGTTTCAAAATAAGTATGACCTTCCAAATATTATCATTCAGCCACAAAATTCTCCTGGCATGTCGCATAGGGATGTCAAAAATATTCGTACCCAACGTGTATTCGCATAACCCGTCCCAAATTATTTTGGTATGTCCCGTTTATTAACGGATCGGGTAACGAGTACATGGACGGGTTTGTCAAAATCCAACCCGCCCCATACCCGTATATATTATTAATTATATATATGTGTATTATTTATAATATAAATGTTATTATTTTTATTACTATTTATAATATCGTCAAGAACAAATTAATAAAAAAACTTATAGAAATATATCATTTGGGTATATTTAATTTTTTTAGTTATTTATTTAATAGGTAACATACATAGTTATGAAACTCAAGAATTGACCATGAATGATTTCGTACATAAGTTACTTCAATTTATTCTGTCCTCTCAAAATAAATAAAGATATCTATAATTTTTTATTGATTTAAGTTTTAAAATTTATTGAAATTCTTACAATTAAAGTTGTCGAGCTAGTAAATAAGAGGGGATTCCCTGCCCTAACGGGTACAGGGATGGGACAAAATTTAAAATACCCAGTGGTTATTTTTATGGGGACGAGTAAGAATTTTTTTAACGAGTACGAAGACAGGCGAAGGGGTCCCCACCCCAAACCCGTGCCGTTGACATCCCTAAATTGTCGCATGCTTGGAATAATATTCAGAGGCCACGTTTGAACCAATCTGGAAATGCAGAGAGGGTATCAAGGATAGTATTGCTCTCAACATAGTAAATGGTCAATTGACTGAGTTATGGGAAGACAATTGGGTAAGTTCTATACATTTGAAAGGAAATTACCAGAGTCTCCAGCCTTCACAACCAATTGGTGGATTTGGAACAATGCGGTTCTGGCGCTAAAAATTACCATGGAGGCGTGAGCTCTTCCAATGGGAAAAGGAGATTGAGGGCTAGCTATTATCAGTCTTAAATGGCTTGGTTCTTTGCCGTAGTAAAAAAGACAGAATTATATGGAAGCATGCATCGGATGGTATCTTCACGGTCAGATCCTCGGCTGATGGAGCTGCTTCCCATGATTCCCCAGCTCTCGATATCGCCCTTACGAATGTTTGGAATGGTTTCATTTGGCTTGCGCTTAGTGGCAAAGTTAACACAAGGGGAAGACTATTCAAACTGGGTACTCTTGCTAATGGACTTTGCCCTCTCTATAACTCAAGGGAGGAAAGCATATATAGACCACCACCTTTTCCTTCATTGTAAAGGGGTCTCTAATATTTTGTATTACATAATTGGGTGGTGGGGGCTATCTTGGTGTATGTTTGATCATTGACAATAAGCAAATCGATTGGGAGACTACCACATATTTAATCTTCATTAGATTTAGTATTTAATTGGATCAAAGTTGTGGTTGTTTCTATTCCTTCTAGCGGTGTTCAGTTGATGACTGCATGTGAATGAGTGAAGCTCAAGTCATGCCCAAAGTTGAAGATTAGACTGGACATAAAATGGACAACTCCTCCGTCTGGGTCTCTAAAGTGGGACACTGTGGGGAAAAAAATTTATGATCTACAGTTCTTGAATAACACAATGTCTGAGGCGCAGTAGCTGTCCTTAAAGGTAGATTCCGCCCCTCGGAGAATAACTCGATGCAGCAGGTTGCGGCGGCTACCTCCCAGGATACGTAAAAGTTCTTGGAAATTAGTCTAGAACATGCATATGTATAAAAGTGGCTCCATAAAAGTTCTTGTAATCCTTGGAAGTCAGATCAAGATTTCAATGTCATAGTTGATTTTATGGCCAAGTCTGATGTTGATAGAGAGAAGCTGATGATTGTCTGGTTGTAGTTTTGTGATATTTCTTTTTGATCATTTTATCAGGTTGTTCTTCTTCGTTCTTAGTTTGGACCTCATGTGCTCTGTCTTTGTCCTTTTATATCGACATTCTTGCCTTACAATAATATCTGATCTATAAAAATAAAATAAAAATAAAAAAAGTCCCCATCCCTACACTAAAGTCTTTGCTCATGATCACAACAAGAAAATATTCCCCATATCAACATTTCAGGACCACATTGAGGGCAACTGCTACCATATCTCTCCTTTTTCTTTTTCTTTTTTTTTTTTTTTTGTAATGTGTGTAAACATTTGACAAAAAAAATGGAGGGCAAAAAAGGAAATCACTGATGAACTTGAAGAAATATGCTCTCTAATTTGGTGGACATCAGTGTCTAAATTGAGTTGATAACACTCTTAGGATCCTCTACACTAATGGCTAGCTGTGTTAGGCTTGGTTTGGTTAATGTTTCACAAATAATTGAATCAAGTTTGTCAAAAATCCAAAATGACAGGTTTGACATGTTTAGTTAAAAGAGGAAAGAAAATTATTTTACCTAATTAATTACATGGTCAATAGTATCTTTGCTAAATAAATTATTATAGTATGGAGTTTAATTTTATTTATAGCAAGCTAAAATTAGAACAATTTTTTTTAATTATGATCATACTATAATGTGGAGTTTATTTTTATTCATAAAAAACTTAGGCCGGGACAAAAAGATTATGATTATATGAAGATTATACAGGATCACTATATAGAGAGATAACTTGGGAGTTTATACCAACAGATGGTAGTCTGATTGGTCTTCCTACGATGTAGGTAATGAAAGGTCTTGTGTTAGAGTATCTTCTTCTACCATGTCTCCCTTTGTGTAGCTCACCGGCCCATTGAGCCTTCGTGTTTGTGTTTGTGTTTGGTATTCTCCTTCCTTGGTATAAAAAAAAAAGACTTGTGGAGTTTATTCTTATTCATAATTAGCTCAGATCGGATACGGATAGAACCTCCAGAGTCCATATTATAGAAGGAATAAATAATTTCTTTTTTCTCACGTAAAGATGCATATAAACACATGTATATAAATTGAGACCACAATAATGGAATTAACTAAATAATTTCTTTTTCTCAAGTAAAGATGCATATATACACATGTATATATATTGAGACCACAATAATGGAATTAACTATACATGTATATGGTATATATAAGTTGTTCGGACATTCAATAGTGCATGATGGAGAGAGATGCAGGACTTTGAATGCAAAGAGACGTAACTTGTATGATATAATAAACTTGTCACTATCTTCCCTTGAAGACAAGTCACTATATAGGCCTATATGGCACCAACTCAACTACTACTTGCTTCTTTGGGCTTCTTGATGGGTTTTACTAGCGTCTGGTCCGATCAAAAGATTGGATATCGTGCTATCTATTCTTGATGGGTTTTACTAACGTCTAGTCCGATCAAAAGATTGGATATCGTGCTTGATGGGTTTTACTAACGTCTAGTCCGATCAAAAGATTGGATATCGTGCTGTCTATTTCAATGCATGACACGTTGACATTTACTTGGTCAATATCGATAAATGATTTCCATTTTATTTTTTCAAATTTTATTATAAAAAAGAATATGACAAAAAATACTTATAGAGATTTAACTTATTACTAACAAAAGACTCAATAGAGCAATGACAATAATTTTATTTTTATTTTTTTTGTTAACAGATTATTGATGAAATTTATTTTATTTTATTTTTTTGAAAGATTATCAATGAAATTTAATTTTTTATTTTTTGTCCATTGTTTACCGAATGATTTTTTTTAAAAAAATTTACCGATAAATTACTGAAATCCATCTGTAATTACCAAAAAAAAATTCCCATCAATGTTTTGATTACCTACGAGAATTTTAACGACGGAAATTTGTGATCAATAATCAATATTACTCACAAATTTTTAAAATATTGATAAAAAAATTCGTCGATAATTCACGACAAATTTTTAAAATATTGATAAAAAAATTCGTCGATAATTCACGAATTGAAATCAATTAATTGGAATAAGATAAACATTTATGTAATTTTTTATTTAATAATAGAGATTAAAACATTTAAGCTAATGGTAGAGAAGATAACTATTTTTTACTATTATTTAAGGAGACTATTTTATAGTTCAGTTCTTAATTTGTAGGCAAAGTAGTAATTAACTAATTATATATCGTTCCCTTTTCATAGAAGCATATATTTTCCTTTAGACCGGCCCAATAAAAATGTAAAGAAAGCCCAAACTGTAGTCCAGCCAGTTTAGCCCATCAAGGAAACAGTACAAGAGCTTATTTCTTTAACATAGGACCATATAAAATATACAAGGAAACATGTACGTATACATTTGTAGCATATCATGCTGATTGAAACAGGGTTGTTCATGGAAATGGAGCAATCTTCTTCATTTCAGTTTGCTCAATATCGACGACAAAACCCTTCCCATGTTGCTTCCAGTAATCCGCATTCGGGTTAATCCATTCGGGCTCTTCAAACTCCACCCTCGACTCCCTAATACCCTCTGTTGATATGCCGTACTTGGAATCTCTCTTCAAAACCAAATCCGGCTTCACCATCCCCAAATTCACAGCTTGTGGCGACATCATTAGGGCCGGAGGACCCAGCGGAAGCCGGTCACCTAAATCATAGGATCATTAACCATCGATCATTACTAAATATGAACACGTACAAAATTGAAATAATCAAATGATTAATTACCTCTATCTGTTTGCCATGTACACCAAAACTTGCCATATGTTTTGGCCAAATTTTCCAGCTCTGGCTTCACTAGCATCTCTGGAGCTCGCGGATTAACCCAGATGGCTGACTTGATCTGATTCATGGAAGCCATTAATTCGTTCAGATTGTAATTTAAATTCATGATTAATGAAACAAGAAAAAGAAAAAGGGGAGGGGGAGAGAGAGAGACCTCATAAGCATGAGAGTGCCACAGTTTTTGCTCCTCCGGTGGCAATCCTTCGAATATTCGATCAGAGACTATATATTCCACCCCTGTAATCCACATCGCGTGCTGAAGATTATTAATCTGCAAGGAATCATTATATATGTATTTTTTATTAATTATTATTTTGATATTACCGATGAGGCGGGCGCTGGACTCGTCGGAGTCGTAGACGGCGCACTGGAGAAAATCCTGGTTGATTCTGGTGACGTAGTGGTGAGTCTCGATCTGTCGGGTGATGTCGTGGCTATATAGAGCGAAGGTGCAAGCGTGTTGGCTTATTTGTTTCACTGGCTTCAGCGACTGCAACATAGCGGCTCCTTTGTCCAACAAGTGCTGCTCGATCGACATTGGCTTCCCCGGCGGCTGGTGATCTCCGCCGGAGCAAAGATGAGATGGTGGTGGCTGGTCAGTCGAAGACATCAAAACTTCGATGGTCGGGATGTTTGTTTGGGTGTTTCTTTGAATTGAAGTTCTTTTTTTGGGGTTTATAAGAGAGAGAGAGAGCCAAGTGCCCGGATAACGTGGCGAGGCTAAGAGGTGACACGTAAGCGTGCAGGAATTGCTGATGTGGCTAATAGTGGTGAAGTGTAGGGACAGGTGGATGTCCAAGGCCTCCAGGGATTACACGTATTCATGATGAAGGCATTACAAGCTTAATAACTTGCGGTGGGTCGAATATATAAATATCCTATTTGGCCCATGGATTAGGAGAGATTGGGGGGTCGAATATATAAATATCCTATTTGGCCCATGGATTAGGAGAGATTGGGAGGTATTCGCTTGTTTGTCAATCCTCTAAACTCCTGTTTGGAATGAACGTTTTGAGGTGTTTGGAGGGGTTATTCTTTTTTTTGAATCCTGAAAAATGAGGTATTCGTTATTGTATTAAATATGAAGGTACAAAAATACTTCTATAATAAAAAAATTATACATAAATTTTTTAACCAACTCTTCTCAATATATTTGTGTACCAAGTAAAAGTTTACTCTTATAAATCCCTCTCAACCCAATTCTTCCCAACTCAACCCCTCTCAATTTTCATATCAAGCACAACCTTATTGGTCTTGGATTGGGCTATTTTTCGTAGCTTGGGTTGGGTGACCCGCCCATTGCTGTGGATGACCCATGTTTACGTATTCCTTTTATTACTAGGGATGACAGTGGGGCGAGGTGGGGACGGAATGGGGGTTTCCCGTCCCCGCCCCGTCCCGCCGCCTTGTTCCTACACCTCATCCCTCCGTTCGGGGTAGTCCATTGTCTCCGCCGATTCCCCGCCCCGCACTGTGAACTCATTTAACTAAAAACTTTAAACCATAAGCACAAATGCACAATCTGTAAGAAACTTTAATGTTTTGAGACTTTAGGGTTAGACTTTATGTGAATTAAGATTAATATTTACAATTTCAAATTTATTTATATAAATATAGGACATTAACATATATTTATATTACACGTTTATACATATATTTCTTAAGGGGGCGGGGCGAGGAAAATTGAAATACCGTCTTGCCCCACTTTCGAGGCAAAATTTTATACCCGTCCATATCCCACCAAAGAATCGGGGCAGGGTAAGGAAATTTTGTCATCCCTAACTTTTAACAATAATTATTTTCCTAGTTAGCAAGATGCATTGAAGAAATTTTGTAAATAATAATAGTAAAGGGTGTTGCACTGCAAAACTTACTTGCACTAAAATGTAAAGGGTGCCGCACTGCACAACTCACCGGCCAAAACTATATTATGATCACTTGGTGACAAATCGTTGAGCATTCTCAAAACTAAAAAAACAAAACTTCTTATACAAAATGAATCGTCTGAACTCAATATATCTACAGCATTAACCTTAATCAAATAAAAGAAGTAGAAAGGCAACTGAAAAACAGTGATTGTGATTCACAAATACCAAAACCATGACAGACAAAGAAACTCGTGAAGCTCACCTCAGTCAATTGATGCAGCCAGCAACAAAATTCACTGTCTAACTACACCAGTAGCTGAAACTCGAGAGAATAGAAGAAGCCCCAAAACCATGCCAAACGAAGAAACTCAGTAGCACAAAAATATAATCACTTGTAAAAACCTCTTTAAAAATTTTGAAGGAAGAAAATCATTTCTATGAAACCGAAGATTCTAGATTGAAAGCACAACACAAGAGACGAAAAGATCACCAAGCACTCCCAGGTTCATGAACCAACAAGTCTCTCACAATCTTCTATATGGAGCTTGTATTGGGCAATCAATGAAAGATCTTTCTTGTCGAAGCTGGATCTCTATGTTAGATATATGTCATGTATAGCCAATCTATACAGTTGTATTTGGAACGTATATTATAATTGTACTATATTAGTTGATTAAATAATAAATGACAATTTATTATATATTTGATATTTCTATTTATATAGTTGTATTAAATATGTCCGTAAATATTTATTAGAGACCTCATTCTTGAGAGTTGAGAATATGAGTGGCGAGTGATCTCTAGTATAAATATGTTAAATAAAGTTCCTAATTATAGAATTATTAATTGGACAATAATAATTCGGAAGATCAGCATATTGTTTGTTTCCTATAATGATAGGGTTGTGAGTCTCATGCAATTTAATATGAGATATTAGAACAAACAATATGGAATTTTTATTGATGAATAAATGTTTCGAGCATGACTTGCTAAATAATGAATTACATGGTGGTTTACTTCCTTGTCAATGATTTATTATTTATTTACGATTGTGTAAATTATCCTTAGACCTGAGATGACATAGTAGTCTTGTATATGGGTGATTGAATTTTGTCAATGTTGAAAATATTTATTTATTAAATAAATATTGGCATTTGATGGATTCAGTTAGTTATATATGAAGACTTGTGTGCAGTCAACAAGGGATCCATCTCCTCGAAATAAACGAGGAGAATATCCCTTGTGATCTAGATATTTATTGACACGGGAAATCTTTGGCCGAGGTTATATGATTAATGAAAATGTGCTTTCATTAATTATTTGTAAAATATTGGATCTGACATATAATTGAGTTAGTGGATTTGACGGATATCCATGATCCTCGCTCAATTGGGATATTGTACAGTGGAAGGATTTAATTACATAGTGATTGTAATTAAAGGTTCATATGAAAGTATTTATCATTGATTGGGTAGTCACGATATACTACTAGGTGCCACTCGTGATTTATAAGAAATGATTAAAAGTTGTTTTAATTAATATCAAAGAGTTTGATATTATATGGTGACTTTTCTTGTGTTTATGATCTAGGCAAATGATCCCTTGAATGACATTTCAAACCAATTCATTAAGGATCTATCTCAGTGGCCTTTACGAAATGTCAAGTCCGTGCCGGTGTACTTTGTTAACGACCAGTGAACAGTGGGGTTTGCATTGAGGGGACAAATTACAGTGAGTCATATAGTGACTACTACGGTATGCTAGATGAAATCTTAATTCTAGAGTATCCTAGGCTACCATTCAAAAGAACGGTATTGTTCAAGTGTGAGTGGTTCGACCCGACGCCAAATGTTGGAACGAAGGTTCATCATCAATGTAATCTTGTTGAGGTTAATCAGAGATGTCGTTTCAACAAATATGAACCATTCATTCTAGCCATGCAAGCCCAACAAGTGTATTATGCACCATATCCGAGCTTAAGGCGTGACAAGGGTGACTAGTTGGCGATTTGTAGAGTAAAGGCTAGACTGATTGTTGATATGCCAGAATCAACAGAGACTTCCAATACAATGACATCAGAAGCATTCCAAGAAGAGGAGTCCGAAGTGCAACCATTTTTTGTGAGTGCAGATGTCCTTCCCGGTCCACTAAATGATCCAAGTGCACCTTTAATAGAGCTGGATAATGTTGATGATGAGGAGGACAATGAAGAAGAGGATGAACTAAATTCAGGATCTGGTGAAGAAGTCAGTGATGAAGTGGAGTCAGAATTTGAAGACTATGTTTCAGATGATAATTGACATTATTTATTATGTAATATGTTTAGTTGGGAGTTTCTGTTTATTTATGTAATATGTTTAGCAATAGACATTAGTTTTTTCATGTCATTAAATGATATCTTTTCGTATATTAAACAGTATATGAAATATTTGTTAGTTTCATAGATGACTAGAGGTAGAGGTGCTCGAGGTTTCATTGGTGGGAGATCAACCTCATCGAGCACTGGTAGAGGTCATAGTTGTTCCACGACCCCGTCATCACCTTTGACCCGTCATCGCAGCCGCCGCCGAACAGTATCCCCATCGTTGGTAGTAAAGATCCAGTGATGGGTACGCCCATCGATGGTAGTAGTACTCCAGCGATGGGTATTCCTATCTATGCTACCAGAGCAGGTTCTTCATCGACACAGGATACGGAGCGTCGACGCCATATTACCATTCAAAATTAGGGGTAAGTAATGATTAATTTATGACTAATACAAACATATTGATTTGTCAATAACATGTTTAATTGTATGAAATTTTATTTTCAGGTTGTTTCCTTCGTAGCCATATTCGAGGAGGATTCGAAAGATTTTTGAGGAGCGAATATGCGAGAACGGGTCATCTTGGAAGAACATATCTACAGAGGTGAATGAGTTCTACTGGAATGAGTTTAAGGTAATCGAACTTTTATTAATTCTTATTTCTGATATTAACTTAATTTATCTAAGTACTATTTAATGTAATTAATATTGATCTAACTCACTCCATTTTATGTGTTAGAAATATTTCGTATGGGAGGAGGCGATCGATGCGTTAGTGAAGATCGCCTGGGGGAAGAAGGCTACCAACCGCTATAACGATATGCTCTAGCAATTGAAAGGTGGTGAGAGGCCTTTTTTGTTCCAGAGGACGTGTGGACGAGATGGGAGCGTGACTAGCACGATCCAGAGTATGTTCAACGAGCCCAATAGAATACTGTCAATCACCGCATGGTTGCGACGCACACTGGCGGTTCGGTGACACATGCCACACATGCTTCCAAAATGGTACGTAAGAATTTAAATTTTATTACATTATTTAAAATCATATATGATAGAGTTTCATAAATTTAAGATTTTGTAGAGGGAGGAGCTAGGTCGAGAGGTTACCCCGTATGAGCTGTTCAAGTATAGGCACACCAGGGGTCATGACCGGCAGACATTTGTATGATAAAGCTCGACGAGTCCATGTAAGTTTCTATTGCCTAAAATAGAGTTCAACTTTCTTGGATATTGAATGCATGTGTTGGATACTGGATGTCTGGATATATGGATTGGAGAATGAATTGGAGAATTGATGTGCATGTATTTATTTGAAGTGCCTTTTCAATTGTTTTCAGGTTGGATTTTTATTCAAAAATAAGGGAGACTCTGTCGAAATTTTCAAAAATTAATGAAACTTATAAACATTTTTATGTATGTCAACAAGAGACTGTTGAGGCCACTCGACAGTCTCTATCTTAGCTCGAGACAATATCCTCTTCCTTTCAGCCAATCCATGAGAGAGATTTTTATTATCAGGCGGTTGATGGAGAGAAGAAGAGGAGGGTGTACGGCATTGGATCGCAGGCATTTACCTTTTATCCATCTTCGAGTGGGTCTTTTGTATAGTTTTCGACATCCAAGAGGTAGGATGAGCATATGCAGCAGCTGATGGAGGAGATGCACCAGCGGATGGAGGAGATGCGGCGACAGATGCAGACATACTTCCAGACCTCTCGTCATCCCTCTCCCCCTCACCCGCCTTCAGATGGTGAGAGCCCTACAGGAGGCAGATAGATTGTATTTGTTGACATATTTAAACTTGTATTATTATGATATTGTATTGTATCTGATTCCGGATTACGGAAGAATTATTTATTATATTTGAGATATTCTGTGATTTTGGAGTATATTTTTTGTACTGTTTTTTCATTTTCAGGTTTGGTACAAACATAATTAATCTGCTTTCCAAAAAATAATAATTTTTTACTGATGGATTTTTAATTTTAGAAATTACTTTTTAATAATTATACTGATGGATACAACAAAAAATTAATAAATATTTTTAATTATACCGAGGAAATAAAAAATTCATAATTAATATACCGACGTATTACCGACGAAATTATTAAAAATAAATAAAAAAATTTATTTCCGACTAATATTCGGTCGCTAAACGGTTGGTATATACCGATCGGAAAAAAAAATCCGTCGGCAAATAATCAGCTACGATCCTTTTGCCGACGAAATAATATTGGTCGGAATTCCGTCGGGAACAAATTGTACCGACCGAATTCATGAAATTGCCGACGGAAATTTTCGTCGGCAATCAATGAAATTCTTGTAGTGGTCTTGTGGATCAGTTTATTTTCTTATTTTACTTGGAGGCTGGATCAGGATGTCTATCATTTTCTTGTGTGGTTTTGGTGTGCGTGTGTAATTCGTTTCTCCTCTGACTGAATTGGGATGTCCTAGGATGGATCTGGGTGTGAGCTTGGAGGCATCATGTAGTTCATTTTATAACTTTGATAGTTATATCGTATCTGTTAACCAATATGCTACTTAGACATCCAGTTGTGTTTTTTTTAGATTTGTGATTTTTTAAGCCATAAATTGGTCTTAAAATTGTTATAAATTTCACACCTCATACACACTAATAATATTGTCTGTTTTGGATTGTCCGGTTCCTAATGATACATCGGGCCCACACGATTTTGTTCCTCCTTAGCCCAAGCTACTAAGAGCCGAAACCCATAAGCAAAACTCAACTCACTTGGGTTAGAAAAAAATCTTGTTATGTGTATGAAGTGAGCTTCTCTTTATAAAGGAGCCTCAACCTCCCATATCTTTCTATGTGGGAGTTTTTACAAAAATACTGGGATAAGATGGAGCCAATGCACTTAGACTTTGAGAACTTGATCGAAATATTACAATAAATATATCCAAGAAGTTGAAACTTGAAACCTAGGTAAACTTTGTTCCCTCAAGGCAGTTGAACCGAAGATTGGCACTCTAGCTTATTGATCAGTTAATAAGGGGGCCGGTGTTGGCTGTGTCAATGTGGTGTTGGCTGTGTTTCTTGAGGTGTTTTTTTTGGGAAATTCATATTGATTTATTTTTTTTCCATTTACACTTGAGGTGTTCATTGTATTTCCAAGCCCATTAGGATTTCAAAGTTAAGATTTTAGGGTTTAACACTTATGACATTTAAGACTTTAATAGCGAATCTGTCCTCTGAGCGTTTTAGGGTTTAGCAAATCGGAGCTTTGAAATTCATCACTTAAAACATAAGGTTTTAGGACTGAATCTATAACATATGGTAAATTTATGATAAAATTTCATTGCTAATATAAATTAAAACATATACATCACTAATAAAAATAATAGACTTGACAAAATACACTCTAAAATATACCTTTTTATATATTCACAATGAAATTATATATATATATATATATATATATATATATATCTTTTGAAATTATGTTGGTTTCAAAAATAGTATAAATAAACACTGAACCTACATAATCCATATATTAGTAGAAAAAAAATATAATTTAAAATGATGTAATTAAAAAACAAAGTAATTAAGAATAACTTAATAAATTTATCGATGATGGATCTTGTTGAAAAGATCTTTACTTGCTGATTCTAGATATGTAATTTTTGCAAAACATAATATAAATTTTGAGACATAAAAGTGTTTTGAAATTTCATTTTAAAAAAACGCAATGGGTAATTTCAAATGAGATTTTTAATTTTGTCATCTCATATGCTTACAAAACATGTTTTATAGAATTAAATTAATATTGGACTATTTAACGACACTATTATCAATATCATCACATTTGAAAATAATTACACCCTAAAATAATTACTCATCTTGTCTCATTTTAATTGTTCACTATTCTTTTTTTAAATGTCCTAAAATACATTTCTATTTCTATTATTAAAATTAATTTTATCTATTTTTTCTTATTTCACATTTATTTATTCTTAAATTGAAAAGTTAAATAATTATTCATATTTTTAATTATTTTAATTAGGAGATAAATATTAAATTAAAAAATTATATAATTTTTTAAAGGGAAAATTAGGCTTAGGTCCAAATTTACTAATTTTTAAGAGTAAAAGGACAGCTGAATTTTTTTTGTTAGTTAAGGTCCAACTGATTTTTAAATTTATTGAATTAAGGACAAAACTTGAAATTTCAGATTTGTCATTGTTATTCCAATCAAATATGATTGAAAACTTATTTTTCTCGATGCGGGTTCTTCCGACTTTGGATTGAGGAGAGGCCAGTGGCGTTGGAATCATGAGGTCGAGACGAATCCAACTCCATTGTTCTTGCCAAGATTCGACATCGAAAACTGTGGATCCGAGGCAAAACGTTCATAACACGATTTGCTTCAATCCGATCGTTTCTCGAGTCAGATCGAGGTGAGATCAATTAGAATCGTTAGGCCCAGACAAATCCAACGCAACTATACTTGTCGAGATCCGACATTGGAAACTTCCAAATCAAGGCAAAATAGTCGGCACCAATCAAAAACATGTTTTACCTCGATCTGGCCGTTTCTGAAGACGGATCGAGACGAGACCGATGGCTTTGAACTCATCTTGGTCGGACAATTCTAACATCACTGGTCTCGCCTCAATCCGTCATCGAAAAGTGATTACTTGGTCAAAAAACATTTTCGAAGGTTCTTCAGAGAAAAAGTATTTTCTACAGAGAAAAATAACACTGTACATTTTATGATGATATTATTGGCCCATTATCTAGATCTTGTTTTAAGTGCTTCCAATGGTAAGAATTTGTTGGTTTAGTGAATCTGAACTTTCTAGTTCATCACTTGGGACATAGGTTTTTAATAACAAATCCGGGTTTTGATATGTCGAATAGAGAGCAAATAGTTTTACAAGAAAAAATAGTTCTAACCAATTTTGGAAGTTTGAACCCCTAGTATTTAGGGTACCCGAGCGCGTTAGGGTTTAGTAGTTAGGACCCTAGGGTTTAGCACTTGTGACATCTAATATTTTAGTAATGAATCCGTTCCTTGAGCCCGTTAGGGTTTAACGAATCCGAGCCTCGAGGTTCATCACTTGGGACATAAAGGTTTAGTAGTGAATCTGTGTTTTGGGTCTGTCGAATAAAGAAAAAAATTACATAGAAAAAAGAATTGTACAGAGAAATAAATGTTCTACAAAGAAATATAGGTTAATAAAGAGAACAAAAGTTATGCACTAATAGTAAAACGAAAAATGTGATTTCATATTTTTTGGCCTGACTTTTATGTCGAAACTGGGTTCATCACTTGGGACATAGAATTTTAGTATTGAATTCGAGCTTTGGGTCTATTGTATAGAGAAAAAGATATTTTATGAAAAAAAAGTGATTCTAAAGATAAATAAAGGTTCTACAAAGAAAATATAGGTTCTACAGAGAAAAAGAGTTTTACAGAGAAATAAAAGTTTTACAGAGAAATATAAGTTATAAAAAGAAAAGGAGTCATACACTAGCAGTAGAAAGAAAATTTTGATTTCATAGTTTTTGGCCTGACTTTTATGTCTGAACCGTGGGACATATGGTTTTAGTATTAAATCCGAGCTTTGGGTATATTGTATAAAGAACAAAGTGATTATAAAGATAAATAAAGATTCTACAAAGAAATATATGTTCTATAGAGAAAAAGAGTTCTACAGAGAAATAAAGATTCTATAGAAAAATATAGGTTATAAAAAGAAAAAAAGTTATGCACTAGCAGTAAAATGAAAACTATGATTTCATATTTTTTTGCCTATGTTTGAACTTTGGGACATAGGGTTTTAGTATTGAATACGAGCTTTGAGTGTATTGTATAAAGAAAAATATATTTTACAGAGAAAAAGTGATTCTAAAGATAAATAAAGGTTCTACAGAGAAATATAGGTTATACAGAGAAAAATAGTTTTAAAATTATGATTTCATATTTTTTTGCCTAACTTTTTTGTCCGACCATCAAAATGATCGTCGTTGGTCTCAAAATAAGCGCAACTATGAGAGGAGTAAAGCCCGACCTACGGCAGCCAGAACAGAAGTTCATAGCAGTCGAAAAGCCACCGCGAAACTCCGACGACGCCCTAAAATTTCTTTTCATTGCTGTAGCTGTTTCCGACGTTAGATGGAGGTAAGACTAGTGGCGTTGGAATCGTTTGGCCGATATGAATCCAACGCCACAAGTATCGCTTCAATCCGATGTTAGAAACATCCAGATCGAGGCAAAATGTGTTTCGAACGTTTTGCCTTGATCCGACCTTTTCCAGCGGCGGATTAAGGAGAAACCACCATCGTTGGACTTCTCTCGACGATACAATTTCAACGGCAGTGGTCTTTCTTCTATCAGATGTCGAGAAGAGGAGATATGATTGTCGAAGATGAAGACCACGTATAATGAATGAGAGGGATAGTTTGGGTAATTTAATTATTTTGTTTTTATTTCTAATTTTTAAATAAGTTGGACTTCCTTCTAAAATTAAACATGATTATGTCTTTTTATCTAATTTATCTTTTTATAAATTATGTATAAAATTAAATAAAATAATTAAAATGAAACAAATAGAGTAACAAGTATCCCAAAGTTCCAAACCAGACAATACAGATGTATTTAAATTTTAAAAATATATACTCCTCAAAACCTGTGATGTAAAACTTGCCACGTATGACTTACCACATAGATTTGGGATTTTTTTGGGCACTTTATTAATATCCTCATCCCATCGACAACGGTACTTTTCACGTTTGAAACGTGCGTTATCCGAGTTCGCTTTCAATAATACGCCTCATGTAACCAGTAATCGTCGTTTCGTTGAAAGGGAGAATGCTATCGGAACCCTAGTCCGAAGTGCAGCCGATTAGCTCTCAGTTATGGAAGAACGATTTGACTATGAATTCGTTGATGCGGTCGACGAATTCCCCTACTACGATTGCGTTGGCGCCGACCAATTAGAGGAATCGACCTCCGACTCTTCTCTATCCCTCCCTGAACCTGAGGCGGATGTGGCTTCGCTGGCGATTCCGTCTCCCACGCCATCCCTCCGCCGTCGATCAATTTCTCGACCTATCTCTGGAGATGAGTTGGGGGATCCGAATTTTCCAGATTCCTCCTCCGACTACTCTATTGTCACTCAAGTTCTTGACTCGAAAGCGCGAAGGTATAAGTTGCATCGTCAACTGAAGGAAAATGAGAAGAATTTGGAGAAATCTAAACCGACGCATACTCCTTCCGAGCTGGAGGAGTCCGTGGACATGGTCGGAGATTGGAATGACGTCAAGGAGAGGGAGGAGGTATCGACGGTAACGACGAAGTCTGATGACCGAATTGGTGACTCTGTGGATTCCGTGGAGCGACCCCGTGAGTCGTCCTCGTCAAGTTTTCTTGTGATTGTTGCAGGCTTGGTAATCAAGGCAATAGCTTTCCAATTTAATTTATTGATCAGTTTGTTTACATTCCCTTTTTGGGCATTATATTGCTTTTTCATGTTTGTGGTTGATCCTTTTGGAGCTTTGAGGCGGGGGAGAGAATATGTGTCAGTAAAATTGACGAATTTGGTGAACTACATTTGGGGGATTGTGGGTATAATGGAGCACAAATCAATATGGACGCTTTTCTTGAGATTCTTGTGGGGATTGTTATGGTCTATATATGTTGGCCTTGCCTTGTGCAGCTTATTAATGTTTTCAGTGGCAATTAGTGGGTTTCTAGTGAGAAATTTAGTGGAGGAGCCTGTAGAGATTAAGGAGAAATTGAATTTTGATTACACAAAGAATAGTCCAGTGGCATTCGTACCGATATGGTCTTGCACTGCTGTTGGTTGTGGCGTGAATTGTAAGGAGAATGTTAATGTTTGGAAGAGCAAGGGTTCACGGCTTATCCCAGTCAATCAGAAGTTGCAGGTTATTATTTCCTTAACTATGCCAGAGTCAGAATACAACAGAAATCTTGGAGTTTTCCAGGTAGTTTTTCTGAATAGTGAATAGGATGCAACTATTTCTATTTGCTACATTTGTTTCATATATTGTGTCTCTCTTTGTATCTCTGAAAGTATTGTAGTTCATTATAGACCCTCTTTTTTTTTTTTGGGTTACTGATGTTCTACACATGTCTTTGTTCTAATATGCAGGGATTTTCCATAGGATATTGTTTACTTTATGTAACTTTTTGTGTTGCCTTCTGGTAAAAAAAATTAAAGCATTTATGTATAAACTTGCTTTCCTGAAAGGTTGCGATATGAAGTGGCCTAAAGAACTTGTTTATATCTAAATTCTAATGTCCATGCAGAAAGTATCCTTCTTCTGATCTGGTTCATTTTTCTTCTGAAGGTTAGAGTCGACTTCCTTTCTGCTAATGGTGAAACATTTGCTAGTTCAAGCCATCCTTGCATGTTAAAGTTCAAAAGTGAGACTATACGCCTTCTGTTGACTTTTTTTAAGATTGTTCCACTAGTTGCTGGCTACATATCAGAATCCGAAACTGTGAATTTAAAGATAAGAGGTTATACTGAAGGAGATGAACCCACTGCCTGCTTAAAAGTGATACTTGAACAGCGAGCAGAGTTCAAGTCTGGGGCTGGTATTCCTGAAATTTATGATGCATCCTTGGTGCTAGAGTCTGAACTCCCTCTATTGAAAAGGATTGTATGGATGTGGAAGAAAACTATATTAATATGGAGCTGCATAATGTTGTTTATGATGGAGTTGCTCTTTACACTAGTTTGTTGTACAACTCTAATTGTTCCGAGACCAAGGCGAAGAGGTGGGTCTTCTGGCAATGGTAATGTTCAACGAAGTAGTCTTCAACAACAAGGTAGCTGAAGGTATAATCTACATTTTTGAAGATTGCTTCAGAAATGAGGATTTTTAACCCCTATTGCCTGTAGTCCATGTTATCCTACGTGTTCAATATTCGGTATGTCCTAAGTCCCAACTTCTCAGTTCTCACCGTTCTTTTTAGAAATATTTGTTTTGATCACCATGTAGATGTAAACTACACGGGCCAAGCAAACTGAAAACACTATGTATTCAAATTGTTCATTATATAATTTATATTCAGTTCCTTTGTTCTTCATCTGGCATGTCTATTGACCATTGGTTTTGGTCAATTGTTGATCTTTTCGAGTTTACTCTTCATGTTGAAAATCCCAACCTTACTCGTATCAATAATATTGTCCGCTTTGAGTTGTTTTTTTTCATTGATACATCGAATTCGCACAGTTTTATTATCTCTAGATCGTCTCACTTCATGGTACATGGGTCCAAGAAAGTGCTCTCTTTGACAGGTAGGTAGAGACAAGAGTTTCTTTATAAACCCACATCACTCGTGTTATCCAAACAATTTATCTAACAAAGATCACATGCTTTCATTATCAATGCACACATTTGTTCAATACGTGTTATTCTTTTCATGTGCGATGGTCATAGCCTTTGCATGTGTTTGGTTGGACGTGAGTGAACTTAGCTTATAAGCAAATTTATCTTTGTTGCTGCTGCTCTAGGTGAAGCAAGTATCCTGCCGTGAATAACAAGCAAAAGGTCATTCTTGCCAATACTCTCTGTTAATTCATGTGATCTGTTGATTTTGAAGGGATAAACCTTATACATTAGCAAGTGTAAATGGTTGGATGTAATTGTTATCTCTTGTTCTTTTTAAACTAAAATTATAAGTAAAATCGGGAAAAGACGAAAAACCAAGTCAGTAAAATACGAAAAAGTCATTACTCTTTACAAATTTCGAGTAGTTCAATTGACGAATTAAATTATATATAATCTTGAATCCCGAAGAAAATTCTTTACAAATCTCGAGTAGTTTAATTGACAAATTAAATTTCATGTAATCTTGAATCTCGAGTTCGAATTCCACTCTTTATTCAAAAAAAGAAAGAAAGTTGTTATTTGAACTTTCAATTTTTTCAGTAATGGATATCATTCCCTTAACTATTCGCTTATCAGATTTTGGGCCAGAAAACATCAAGCCATGGGCCCAAAGGATATAGGCTGGCTTCGCATTTTGTGTTATGGGCTCTGAATAACGGACTTAACCAAACCCAATATATGTGCTAAGCCAGCCACAACTGACACTGTAGATGCCCCCGGTGCAGTCGACTCAGATTCCGTTAAAACTGTCCAATTCCGTTAAAACTGTCCAATTCCGATATTGGCAAACGCAGACTTACCTTCGAATTTTAGATCTGTTAATGGCGCAAATGTGATAAGGGGAAGTAGCTTGGATACGGCACTTTCGCTTCTGCAGGAAACGTCGCAGCGACATCTTCAATGAAAGATTGCTTGGAGAAGAAGCAGTACTAGTCTCGTTCCGTCTACCACTAATTAGGTCAGTCTTCACTCCTTCTCCAATTTCTCTTGTTGCCAGCGATACTATTGCTCTTCCCTGAAATTTCTTCAACAAAAAATTGTTAACACTCAGTATTCATACATATGCAATGCCCTAATTCAAGATTTTTGTCAAAAATAAAATAAAATTAAATTACCTGAAGCTCTGAAACATCAGAAAAACCGAACCTTCCATTAATAGGCGAAATTGTGAGCTGCTGTTGTTGTTGTTTTCGTACAGTGCTTCTACTGGACTCTTCCAATGATTGGTTCTGGTTTGTTTGATCGGAATCGGAGTCGGCGGTAACATGGAAGAGGCGGAGTTCAAGATTGCAATTTCCTTTCATGCTGTTGAAGCCTGGAAGGGCTTAATTAAACTATTGTTCTTGCGATTGTAGGAGAATTATAAAAACGTTAAGTTTTGCGCTTCATATAAATAGTTTGATTCGCAAGAAGTTGTCTCTGGTGTGTTGGCCACGACAACAAAACAATTTTGGATAAAGGATCGATTTAAACACGTAAATCACACAAAACCTACGCGTATTGAATACGATTTTGCATTAATTTTACCTTTTGTTTAATATTTTGATTGTATGCGTGTATATCCACACGTGTTTTTTGTTGGACTTGATTTTACAATTTCCTTTTTCCCGTTTTTTGTTCATACGATGAGAAAGAGGTCTGGAGTTTTACACTTTTCTTTTTCATGTTTTTTGGCACACTGTAATTGTTGCCTTTAATAGATTACAACCCTTAATAATTTATTAAATTTGATTATTACTTCTTACACATTAAACTTGTGTGTGTATTTGAATGTAATACTGTGTATATTTTATAAATTACATAAGCAATGATTAAGTAAAGGGTTAGAGCTCTCTCGTGTAACTGAAATCTTCAGAATTACTTTCGGATAAAACTAGAGACACATTGTGTAACAGTTCAACTAAAAATATGAAAACTGTGAAAATATCTAGAAGAGACTTTTCGGAACTGATCTTGCAGCAAATTTTCACAAACCAAACTTCCATTACTACCTACTTTTGACTTTCCCTGTTTCCTTTTGGAATATAATGTTTTTTAAAACTCATAAAAATTGCAATTGCTTCTTAATCGTTTGAAGCTAGTTGATTAATCGTTTTGTCTTGGTGTTATGCTAATTTATCTATATTTGTATCTATACTGCATAAGCTATGAAGAAAAAGATTTTCACTTTGTTTAATTGCTGCTTGACAGGATCCCCGTGCCTTATCACTAGCTTAACAAGCTCTTGTCATTATTTTGAATGTGTTTTCCCTGTCTGATGACTAAATGTTTTTTATAAAGGCTGGGGGAGAATTGGCTGACCACAGTTTTTCTGAGAACAAATGATTTTCTATCGGTTAGTCTTTTGGAGATTGAATGAACTGATGACACCAAACGCCTTGGGAAATACAAATACTACTAATGGGGCAACATAAGTAGAGTATCTAAAAATGTGAACCCAGAATTATCAGAACTGACTGGCAATGATCTATTCTCAGTTCAGGTCATCTGCATTGGGACTGAATTTGAAGCCTGAAAGGGAGGTTCTGGCTGCATGGGAATTGGGATTTTCAATTTGGTCTAAGCCTCGGAATACAGAAGATTTAGCACTGCATAGAGTCAGAGACTGGAGAAAATGATAGAGGGAATCCAGTGAATGGGCCAATTTCGAGGAGGAAGTTTGCAGTGGTAATGCCATAGGGTGTTTGTCGGGGTATGTTTTAATTGATATCAATATCTATGATCAATTGTTTGTCTTGGATTGTGAGAGTGCTCTAATGGCAGCTTCTTTGGGAGGGCAGTGCTTGGTTGGGTAGAGAAAAGGGTCTATCTATCTGTTGTTTATACTGGAGATTATCATTGGGGTTGGATTTATCTTGTTCAGTGGTGTTGGTTTTCATTGCTGTTCAGGTAAAATCTTTTGTTTTGGAGGCGGCTAGGAAGCTTTGAACTGATCTTTTTAACTATTGTTTTCAATTGTTCATTATAGCAGTGTTTAGAGATCGTTTGGGAATTGGCAAATGGCAAATGCACCATAGGTTGAGACCGGCTCAGGGATTGTAGAGGCATGTTTAGTGCTTGGTGATTGTCTGTGAGCCACTGGGATCCTTTTGTTAATTAGGAGGTTCTCCTGGGACAATCCTAAATCCTTGAGCAGATTGTCTGACTCAAATGGCTGCTGTCTTTTCCCAATGGTGATTCTTCCCCCAGTTGTTTTTGTGCTCGTTAAATTTTCTTAGAGCTTATAGGTAAGGAGTTATGGCTTTTAGTATCGTAGCTGTCACTGAGTTGCAGATGCTCTGGGACTGGGGAAATTTTGATACAATCCTTTTATCTGGTTTTTTTGCTATCACATTGTCATTGGACTTGTTTTTCTGGAGTATTCAGATATTTCCTACCGAGTCATCCCTGGTTACTGTCCTTCTAGAGAGGGTTACTGGTAACTGAGGTTTTCTTTTTTCCTTGTCTGGTTTATTGAAAATTTTCACTGCTATAAATATTCCAGATCATAAAGAAAAAGAAATACAAAATACTATGAGAGAAATGATAGTTGTTGCATCTAAAGCAACATTGTTTATTAATGAGTAATCAAATCAAAAGCAATGTCAGTAACCTGTTCTAGAATATCAAACTAAACTATTCTAAGACAATTTCTCTTCAATCCCATCCCACATCCCACATTGCAGATTTTACTGCAAAGTCCGGCCCTGCACATTTCTAGTGATTAAAGGTGTATGGAAACGTAGCTTGGATCCGGGACTTTCGCTTCTGAAGAAAGCGTTGCAGCGACATCTTGGTCGAAAGGTTACCTTTTAGACTAATTGGTTGAGATGGAACAGTTGATGATGAAGCAGTCTCCGATCTACTTGAGAATTTCATTCCTTCATCTATTCCTCTTGATGCCAGAGATAGTATGGCTTTAGCCTGAAGTTAAATCCACGAATATGTCACTCTTTGTACAGAAGATATCTTGTTATGCTAAATGTCCTAAATGAAGAGTTTTTGTGAAAAACAGAAATACCTGAAGCTCTGAATCATCAGAAACTATAAGCTGTGGTGGTGGTGGTGGTGGTGGTGGTGGTTGTTCATGTCCAACTCTTCTGCTAGAGCCTCCCAGGGATTGCTGGCTTGATTGACGGGAGACGAAATCAGAATCTGTTGAAGGAAAAAGCTGGAGTTCAAGATTGCAGTTAGATCTCATGTCGAATGGCTTGAATACTGTCTGCTTTTGCTTTGTAATGGGAGATCTAAGACTGTTCTTGGTGCAAATCCAATATGCTAATTCTATTTGAGATGATAAAAACGTTTCAAGTTGTTGGTATAAATACTCTGGCATTTTCGTGGGGTGGCGGTGGCCCCAACCCCAACAGGGCAACTTTAAAAACTGTACATTTAAACCTGTATGACATAACTTTAGCAAGACAACAAAATGGCAGGCCGTAGTCACGTAGTGCCATATCCATGCCATATTGTTGCATTAGATTTTTTATTTTATTTTATTTTATATGAAAAAAAAAACATTAGGTTTTGCACATTTAGTTTTTTTTCAAATTAATTTTTATTTTGGTAACCGAGAGAATCAACAAATTCATGTTGTGGGTTGCCTGCTGCTCAGGCGTGTGGGCCCAGACTTTGATCTAGCTGTTGTGTTTCATGAGGCTTAAAAAAAAAAAAAAAAAACTATATTTATATTGATTGGTTTTACAAACCCGATCATTTTTTTATTTAGAACAAAAATCAAAATTTTAGATGTAAAATATTTTTGGATTATATCAAATAATTCATAATTGTAATTTTTTTCATATTAAATTTAACTTATATTTTTTAAATAAAAAATATATCGTTGAATTTGTTCGACTGAATCCTCTACACACATCATTTTTTAAAAATGATAAAATTTGTGCCCCTAAAATACTACTATTATGTCTACCATTTTTGTTATTTCATTTGGGAACTTCCATGTTCTTTTGCCAGCATGACTTGACAACTATTTGCCTTTTTTTTCAATACTCATTTCCATATTTTGTTCGTGCCATAAGAGGGAGGGGAATTCTAGGGGGAGCAAAAATGTTGTTGAATTTGGAACAGTAAAATATTGGCTTAATCGAGTGTTATGGCAGCTAATAGAGCTGGAGATGGCTGTAATCTGCAAAATTCGTTCATTAACTTGCAGTTACAGCTGGTGTTGCTGCCGGAAACTAGTTAAAAATTGCAAGACAGATTTATGCTCAGTATAATCCAACTCATGGCAGCTCTCTGAGTTTGGACACAGCTATTATCCAATAGAACAACTCAAAATAAAGAGGAGACAGATACGTAAACAATACCTGTGCACAAGGCTCTCGCAGAGAAGAATGGAATCGGGGACGGTGAGAAGAATGGAATAGGGGACGGGTATGCTGGATGGGAATAGCTCAGATGTACGTAGACCTTACCTCTACATAGTATGTAGAGAGGGTGCTTCCAAGAATTGAATCTTATAACCTCTAGGTTGAATCTCAGAAAGGTTCACCTATGAGAAAAGGAGTCAGTAAGATGAGGAGAGAATTGAAATAACAAAATGAGCTTGAACCATAGACCCTAGACTCCAAACCTCAGTAAAATAAACTGGGCACAGAAAGTGCAAATGTATAAACATTAGAAGCACTTTAGAAAATGGTTTGTTAGGACACAATGCCCTTCACCAGGGGCATTGCTTCACAAAATAGTTGCACCACATTGGCAAAACACGGCAGCAGCTACCGATGGGACTCAAAATTCACTTTGGCCTCTAAAGGAACTGAATTCAACAGATATCAGTGTTGAACTCAACAAGTAAAAAGGCCAAAGGGGGTGGGGGAGTCATTACAACCTTATGGACAAAAAAAATCCCAGAAAATTGTTCACCAGTACCACCAAACCAGAGCAGTTCTGAATCCTGATGAAAGAAAACAAATCCAATGTCCAAGGTAAATTAAACATTCAGAAACTTGCTGGATGTAATTTCACATCCAGCCGGAATCACCAATTTACAAGTTCGAGAGTAGCATCTACTGCATACATTATCAGTCATTCAGCCATGTCTTTTATTTTTCTATTTTTTCCTAAACAGAAAAGAAATCACTTGGCCATGTCTGGTCAAAATGATGTAAGAATCAACCATAGAAGAAAAGGTGCAAACCAGAAAAGAATTGAAAAGTGTCACCAATTCACTCTATCAAAAGGTATTAATGTTCAAAACAACAAAACCATTGACTTGGTGCTAAAAGAAGTATATCTAAATTGACACAGATGAATGGGATTGTAGAATTCAATGTAAAACGATTTTTCGACCAAGAGATATGAGGAAGTGAGGGCCTAAAAGTATGGCCATCAGATCAGGCCTCCAGATCGCATATAATAATATAAGAAGCCTCTACACTACATATAGCAACCATTAGTGGGTATTAAGACTATACATAACATAAAACAATGCAGCATAAAAATTGATGAAACAGCTGATAATAGCTGAAGCCTACACAGATTCCATCCTCAATCCATTACTGTCAGCCAAATAGAAAACTCTTGAGTCATTATCAGCAATGCAACTGCCATTACTATCCAACAAGCAAGTGATAGTGCTCCAGCAAAATAACCTGTGCATTTGTTTTTCATGGAAATAAACCACCCTTGATCATGCCATCTCAAAACACAAAAGGGTCGGTCGATCAATCAATAAAAGAAGAGTCTTTTAAACCTGTTGTGATTCTAACAATGAATTAAACCCAGTAATTTGACAACAATAATTCATAGGTAGTAAAGGTGAAAGGTTCGCTTACATTGATCAATGGGAAATTCCAATAACATTCTCTTTACATAAAATGAAAAGGTATGTGCTTTAGCAATTAAGTTCTATCTGACCAGCACCAATAATTTCACAGGATAAAAATGGAAGAAATTGAAGATAGAAAATTACACTATGAATAACTTCACCATTACCCTATTCGTTGAAAATGTAACTCCATGGTATACAATAATACCATATGGCAAACAGTACCCAAAAAACAATGCAAAATCGTACACTTAAACTCGGTTATCCTCATCCCCACTTTTCCTCCTCTTCTTTTTACTCCTCTGCTCCTCAAACCCAATTTCTCCTACCACTTCAACCTCCACACTCTTCTTCCTCTTCCTTTCCTTTGCCTCGACTTCATTCATCTGAAATTTGTCCCCAGTTTCAACCTTCCCACTCTGAAACCCGTCCTCAGAATTACCAACATCACCCCTTTCTTTCCTCCTCTTCTTGTGCTGCTTCTTCCCACCCTCTGCGTCAAGGATTCCATCAACTCCATTACGGACAGGAGTCGCCTCTTCTGCCCTAGCTTCCAATTTAACGCCTTCATTGAAAGAGTTCACAAATCCACCCTTTTCATCACTCTTCATGTTGTGTCTCTTTCTCCCAGCTTCGTCACCGGTACGACTCGGTTCTTGAATTCGTTTTAGTGCTCGGGTACCATTCTCTTCTCCTCCGATAGTGGCCTCCGTTTCGTAACCGCTGTGAGTTTTTCGAAGAGATCCAGAAGATGATGATTTCAGCACTTTATGAAGATAAGCTAGCTCGTTGAAAGATTTAGAGGCTCTTCGGAGGTATGCCCCGACAGCCTGCGACGCGCCGTTCTCAATAGAAACGAACTTGGAGAGAATCGAGGCCGCCTTGGAAAGCTGTATCCGCGTTGAAGAAAGAACTTTGGGTTTCACAGTCTTCATATTGCGAAAGAAGAAGAGAGCGTGTCGGTTTCTCTAGGGTTTTGAGGGTGAAGGTGTGATTCCAGGAAGAGAGGAGAGGTGGGGGAGGGTTTCTCCAGGGTTTAGAGGCCTCGCGTCACAGCATGTTTGGTTGAGGCGGAACTAAAAGACTCGTCAATCCCTCCTTCATGCGCTCGTAATGCCAGTAAATGTTATTCGCATGTTATGCAATAACAAAGAGTAAGTAAGGGTGTGGAGAACTGACATAAATTTCACGAGAAACTCCTTGAGCATGTGTCGAATTTGTGAGAACACTACCTCTGAAAAGCCTCAGCCCATCTTGATTTGCTGTTGAGTTATATGCTTGGAGGCTCACTTTGAGCATGTTGAACAATGGAGCTAATATGAATACTGGATAATAGATAATAGATAATAGATAATAGATAATAGATGAGAATGAGTCTTTTTGTTAATATGGTTGTATTGAGAGATATATTTTGATGATGTTAATGAGCATGTTGTTTGATTTTTTGTAAAATAAGTGAGACTCAATATTGATTTTAATGTAACCGTGTTGTTTTGTTGAAGAATGAATGAAAGACACTCGACATATAGAGATTTTGTTAATAGAGAATAGATAAAAAATGTATATGAATTTGTGTTTTACTAATATGTCTGTATTAAGAGACGTATTTTGATGATATGAATAGTGTGACTTGACTTTTTATGTAATAGATATGAGATTCAATTGGGGAAATGAAAATTTTAGAGAGTGTGACATTCGAGTTGCTCAAAGCGGACAATATTATTGATTTGTTAGAATATGAAAATTATAACAATCACTCAACAATGCCCAGCACCATCACTTTAGAAGTTATTCCACAGGCTTCATGGATGATTCGAATTAAAGCCATTGAGTAATAACTTAAGCAAATGACCACCTATAGAAAGTAGTCACAGGAATCCTGTTTTAGATCCGACAATCAAGCGACACTACGCTTGGCACCTTAATTCCCCATAGCCAACAATTTTACAGAAGTGGACATAAGCACACAACATTGATAAACTCGCTCATACAAAAAAATCAATTTATGGTGTCCTTCCTAAGGCCTAAGATGGCATATCAACTAAAAATGCACAAAATACTCAAAAAAAAAATGCATTCGCAAAAACACAAAATCGAACACATTTTCCTCAAAGCTCAAAATAGGCCTAAAATAGCAAATTAAGCAGGGCATAATTTGTTTGATGAATAAAAAGCAATCAAAAAATTCGTTCTAAATTTTTTACAACAGACCCAAGCACTCGGTCTCCACCCTCTCCTCTCTCTCAAATCAGTTGGAAATTTTTTTTAATAGAGAATAAATTCTTTAAGAAGAAAAATAAGAATAAATGGAAACGACACCGTTTTAGATTTGTCATCGAAACGGAGCTGCACCGTCAATTAGAAAATAGAAACCCTCCACTATCGCCCCGTGTGGAGGCAAGAGCCGTTTCGTGGTGCCACGTCATCTTCTCCTTCCTCGCGTACTTGCCAGTACCAAACTGTTTCTCCATTCAGTTCCATTTATCTCCCTCTGAAATCTAGGGCGCAAAATTTACGCCAGATATCTATCTGCCATTATTGAATCACTGCAACAATGAATATCTTCAGATTCGCCGGCGATATGACTCACTTGATTAGTATAATGGTTCTCCTCCTCAAAATCTACGCCACCAAGTCATGCTCAGGTAACTCTTCTGCACATCTTCATGATCGGAAGTTTGGTTTATTGAGTAGATGAAGCATAATCGGAACGTCAATCTCATTTCAGCTGTTTATGGAGTTTTCTGGATCATTATAAATAGCAGTACAATAACAAGTGGAAACCGCGAAAGGAAACTGAGTTGAGGTTTAGGGTTTAAAGGTCCAATATTACGCATGAATTTTTTGTTCTTGTGATTTCCTTTGTTTTGTTGTCTCGGCAACCAATCGGAGTTTAGGGTTTTGATATTTTGTATTTAATTCGCTTTATTTCTTTTGCAATTTTTTTGTTTAGGCCAAGGGGATGGGGTTCTGGTTTAAGAAAATGAAGAGCTAGAAGGGTAAACGAATGCCTTAGGAAGTTTTTCTACTCAATGTCTTACATTATCGGTCCACATATATGGTTCTCTTGAGACCAAATTACACTGGAATTCAATTGATTCTGTAATGTGATTTGAAGGATACTTAATTCCTAAGATGCATCCCACATATCTGCTTAAATTGTATGCTACACCGTGACAATTGCTCATATTTATCTCCTTTAAGGAAATTCAAGACTAATTGAATTTTCATTTCAAAACTCCCTTACTCATTTACTTTATGGAATAACTTTGGATGTCGCAAAGCAGAAATTATAAATTTCACCTTTTGTGAAGACGAAAAGGGATTGAGTTTGGATTTTTTTTCCCCCTTTTTCAGTGTTGTTTTTTTTACTTTACAATTTTCTTAATTTGCAGAATCATCCTGTTCCGAAATTGTTGGGTCCCTTGTGTCCAAAACGAAAATGATCTTAAATGTTATTTTTTTGCTTGTTAGGGATCTCACTTAAAACTCAGGAGCTGTATGCTCTGGTGTTTTGGACTCGGTACCTGGATCTATTCATGAACTATATCTCCCTGTACAACACTTTGATGAAGTTGGTCTTCATTGGCAGTTCTGTGGCCATTGTATGGTGCATGAGGATGCATCATGCTGTTAAGCGTTCTTATGATAAAGAGGTTGACACTTTCCGCCATTACTATCTTGTATTGGCATGCTTTGTGTTGGCACTTCTTGTGAATGAGCAGTTCACATTTCGAGAGGTGAGACATTGTTCATTTTTCCCCATGATGTTTACTGTATTTCATAGTTTGTGATTATGGTAATTTCCAGAAACAGATTACAGTGATTATAGGGTTCCTGAGAGAAGGTTGTGCCTGATAATTTTTTCTGCTTGGTATTTTAAAGTTTTTGCAGCATCAATATGCACACATATAACATTTAGAATGGATAATTGAGGGAAAAAAATCATATTGTCCATCTAATTTATGATCCCAGAAGTTGGTAATCTACTGGCTCCCCTCTCTCTCTCTCTCTCTCTGAGTGTGTGTGTTATCCAATCTTATTCCTGCACTCTTAGTATATTCTTTTGTGTTCTGTAGCAATCTATGTTCTCTGATACATTCCTTTGTTTGCTACGTTATTGAATTGTGAAATGGGTTACTTCTATCCAACCTTCTTTGACTCTAAATAGAAACTTCAAATATTTGAAGTTGAAATTTGATGTACAGAAGTGAAGGCTCTCACTCTTCGTCTTGGACAACTAATTCTGTTTCTAATCCTGGTTGACTCGTAAAGATGTATGAGCCCACAAAGTAGGTGAGTGAGTCTTTGTGCAATGCTGAAGTTGTTTTAAGCAACTTAGATATCGCAGGTTCAAATTACATCCCTTTGTAATGCGGAGATAAGCCGTAAGCCTGTACAAAACCGCTATCTCCAGTCAAAAAAAGTTTGTGCACTCTGTTTGACTTTGAAGTAGGTGGTTGATTATGTGATACCTGTCTTTTTCATTTTCTGGGAGGCTGGGAGCCAATGGTATTTGCCGATGAATGGAGATTTTTAACCTTAGGATTTGTTCTAGATGTATGTCTTGGGCTTGTTAATTCAAGAACAAGTTAAGAATGGATGGCGCACTATTAGAATGTATCTTCAAGTCGTTTAGGATGTAACCATCATGACGTTTAGTTACACAAGGAAAGTTAGAATAATTTAAGCGCCTTCTTTTTCTCCCTTTTTTGGGTGGGTAGTGGCAGGAGTCCATACTGTTTTTACCTTCACCCACCAAGAATTCATCGTAAGTTCAATTTGTAGCCTCTATGCTAGGCATGGGATGGGAAGGCAAGCTTCTGCCATTCTCCAAATGTTTGCAATTATTTATTTCCTTCAGTTCACCTATGAATGGGAATGAAATATGATTATCATTCAGATTATTTTCTTTTGCTGGGATAGTTATGAGGGACAGTTGTTTATTGGATGTTCTTCTCATTCACTTGTGTTAGTCACAGAAGGACCAAATAGTTTCTTCATGTCCAACAACTTTAGTAAATATTTATTTCAGGTGTGGTGGGCATTTTCAATATACTTGGAGGCAGTGGCAATTCTTCCGCAGTTAGTTTTGCTTCAAAGAAGTGGAAATGTGGACAATTTGACTGGGCAATATGTTTTCTTTCTTGGGTAAGTTTGTGTCTTTGTATGTTAGTGTTGGATGTTGACTCCTAGTAAATACTTTTCAGTACTTAATATGTCTTCTTTGCCTATGTTTTTTTGGTTTTTTGGGGTGCTTATGGTTCAGTTAATCAGTTTTCACTTGAGATTTCTATCTTGCTCCCATGGAATATGAAATCTATGCTTTTCAGCATTAGAGTTGAGAATAATATTCTCATTGCTTATTATTAACACCACTAGGCAGAAACAAAATATTATCCATCAATTTGTTAAGATCCCCAATAATGAAGAAAGAAAGTGTTCGTTAAATCTGGAAAATTATGGTAGACATTTTCCTTTTGAGGAAAATTTGTATAACTTTATGTTATTTTGGACAATGATTTACTGGCACATGGGCATGCACAAATATTGGTCACGTTTTTGTTCAGATTTTTCTTCATTTCTTGTATGATTTTGTAGATGCATGTGTTCCTTGCTCCCTTTACTTTTTGCCCCCAAACATAGAAGGGAAGATTCACCATCTGATTTTGACGAGATATGCTGAAATGCTTAGCTTCATCTAAAGGAGCAAATGGACAAATGAACTCTCTTGAATTTTCATCAAATATGAATGTGTCTTTCAGCTTTCAAGTCTTGTAAACGTTCATTTTTTCTTTCTTAAATAAGTCATCATCTAAACTACAGCCATTATGATGGGTAGAAATCCTCCCTTAATTGTTATTGTACTAGCTAATACATAGATATTGAACCGCTTGAGAATGTTGTGACATTTGCTCCTCTCTCTTTCTAATTAGGCACGCTAGACAATAACTTCAGAAGTCTACTTTTCTTTAGGCTGAAAGCCTGCCTGTTACAGATTTATTTCAGGAGTCCATGTGCGTGGGCATATTTTTGGGAAAGTTCATTTACATGCATATAGAACAATTTGGCCAAAGGCATAGTTATATACCTTTTTACTGAATTCATTCTCTGCTGAGATGCCATGTTCCTATGTTTCTCGTTTTGATTTGGTTTTCTTTTTGAATGTAAACTGGATCGATATATGTACTGTATGTTCTATTATTTGGCTGTGGAATTGGAATGTGTTATACTCATGATACTTATGTAAGTCAACTTTGCTATTTATTCGTCTGCAACTTGCAGGGCCTATCGTGCTTTCTACATCCTTAATTGGATCTACCGCTACTTCACGGAACCATATTTTACTCGATGGATAGGTGAGTTTTATCATGAAGAAATATGAGAGAACTTTTCTGGTCTTGCTATGAGATATTTTCTGACTTCGCTATGTGATTATCACTCAGCTTGCATCGCTGGTGTTGTTCAGACAGCGCTATATGCAGATTTTTTCTATTACTACTTTATCAGGTAAACATTGTTAGGTTAATAAGTTCATGCTGTTGAGTTTCCACTCCATTATATTTTATTATGTAAATGAAAAATAAAATTTGCTGTATTTTTTTTCAGCTGGAAAAACAATGCCAAGCTCCAGTTGCCAGCTTGAGCCATGCAGCAACATCTTGAAAATCCTCACGATTATTGAGCTGAATCCTACACATCGTTTTTTTGTAGACTCGTCTGCCAGTTGATTTGTTTGCAGAAAATAGGATATATTTATATATATGTTTTAGGATTGGGAATTGGGATGAGATTCCCGTTTACATCCCTGATGAGGTAGAGTCCTGTAGACAAATTAAGCATCCATGTCCAGGACCCCAGGTGAGGTTATACTTTTTGAAGTTCTGTCAACCCGTCTATCACTGTAGCTTGCAAACATGGCATTGGTTGAACAGAAATGCGGATTTGACTGACGTAGGTTGGACACATAGACAGTTAACTAAGCTCTTTAATTGATTCTAATTTGAGATATTTGTTATGCATGTCTTGTTTATGGCAGCAGTCATTTGTTACTAAACTTGCATGGTGACTACTCCAGTTCGAAATTTTATTGATGATGACATATTAACATGGCTTTTTGCTGAACATGCATCAGCCAATTATTATCATCTATGCCATATTTAATTCAGTTTGTTTGTGTTGACGAGTCTGCACAATTCTTAGTGGGTATGTAAGATATTATTCCTATCCTATGTTTCGCCCCGTTTCGGTCTTTCTTGTGCTTGCAGTCTGATTTGGGTCTCGAAATCGAAGACCCATTTTCTGTGATCTGTGTGGACGCTGGAGTTATTTATGAGTTTACATTTCTGGTTGAAATTTTGCGTTTGCAGCATGTAGAATGGCTTCCATGCGTTTGTGCCTATGTCGATTTAGCTGTAGTTCCATCGATCGATCAGTTATTATCAGCCCGATCCCCGATCTATAATAGTGGGACTGATAATCTTATCGGACTTATAATATTTAATTCGGATGTTGGCTTTCAAAATAACGGACTAAAATAACTGACTATTAATTGTTAACCGACTATTAATGAAATTGAGTCAAAAATTCAAAATTCTTTGCAACTATAGGGGTCCATGATCGGCCCAATTTTTTTTGAAAACGAGATTTTTATAAAGTCAGTTATTATCAACAATCGATTCATAATCGGCCCGATAAAATTGATTGTCAATCGATAATGAATTTATACTTTTTCTTAAAATCGGTTGGTCGGGTCGGAATAATAATTGACTAATAACCAAACAGCCCGACCCAATCCCAAGCCCATCAAATCCTGCTACTTTGGTTCTTCAAAGATAACTACTAGATAAGGTTTGATATTTTTACACTCTTAATTAAGAATGGAGGTACATACATACCTAGGAGAAGATGCCTACTTTTTTTCTGGTTGCTATTAGCTGAGAAGTCCGACTCGAACGATAGCATGTATTACATAAATGTAAAATGTTATCTGTCCACTTTTTTTCTTTTTTTTTTATCAGCTTGTCAAGTGAATCTGTGGGTTATTGAGTTGGTGGGCCAACTGTAGTTTTATTACACTCGACTTACCTTAATAAAATTAATGACTCAAAATTATGCTGCCCCTTTAATGTTTGAAAATATTATACTCTGTCACTCATGTTCTAAGACGCTCTCAGTTTTTACGCTTTACGAGAACTTATACTCTATGAAACCTACTCTCATCCAAACGGAGCCGCCGTAATAAATAATAAAATAATCCCAGCCAGTCCATATTTTACACATTTTCTTTGTTTCTTTCAAGTTAGTTCTCCTGGTCAGAACTTTTTCAGAGTCTACATTTGCATTTCGAACGTTAGTCATTGTTTTCTCATGGGCATATACTGATGCCTGCAGTGATGTGAATTATTATCATTTGATTTGTTCTTCTGTACAGCAAGAAAAAAATAAGGGCAAGTGATTGTCCAATAATATTCCCAAATAGTACAAAGCAATAGTAATTTTCTTTGGCCCACTTCTGGGCTCTGGCTCTTTGTATGCTTCCAGTACACCCTACATCTAAGATGCAATAGTTCATAATAGCCGTTAGATTCCCATTCGATGTCTATGATTAGACATCTGTGCCTGCCAAGCTGAAAAAGCTGGACATACATACATATATATATACCATAAGAATATATGCACAGAGTCCTGAACTTATTTTCTTTTATTAATGCATAAATGTTATTGAATTAGACTGGTGTTGTATAAGAAGATCATAACAGTAAGACAGTCAGAGTAATGATTCATTATTATTAGTATGAGGTTCTTGTAAATTATATAATTAAAGCCGTCCTATGGTAGGACTGCTACTTTGTATACCTACCTACCTACCTACTGGTCATAATCAATACCCAAGTGTAACTAATTAAAAATGGTTTTTTCAAGCTCACGCTTATACTTTTCCATAAATCATGCCACCATACATACTGAAGTTGCCTTCAATCTGCAGGTTTCTTACAAGAAAACTTAATATTAATGCATGTATATATGTATATATATGCATACGTATGTATGTTAGTGTGTGTATATATACATATATATATATACATGTATGAAGCATGTCCATTTATTCACACTCATGAAATCACTTTAAGGCTTGGGGTTCCTAGTTAAAGCTTGGCAGTGGCAGACCATGAAAGACAGCTATTATTATGTATGTGTGTGTGTATTTTCATTATTATCTTACGCTTACGCTTTACAGATTGGAAATTCATAGTGCATATGCATGGTCGAGCCTATCACATTGAAACTCACTAGCTAGCAGGTGTGAAGGAATCCAGTAATTTGAGATCTCAGTCATATCTATTGTTGAGTTGTACATAAAGAATTTAATGTGTATTATATGGAGTTCATACATTAATTTCAACATATAACTACAATTACAATTACAATTAAACAGTTGAAAATAATTGGGATCCGAAACTACTGAAATCTTTATCATTTTTTATAATTAAAATCGGCATAATTAGAGGGAAGTGATGACAACCCAAATGAATTTTTTAAATATTTTGTATGAAATTTTTTCTTCAACATATAAATTTTTGACTAATAAAATTATAATTTGTTAGTATTATGATATATATATATATAATTATGGAGAGTCCAAATATAATTACTGTACAAATTGTATAAATAACTATTTTAATTTTTTATTGATTACGCGACCCACTATGAATAAATGTTTAAGTTTTTTAGTATTGTGTTCCATATAGATTATAATTTGAGTGATACGTAACACTATCGTTTAAATACATTGGAAGGGAATTTGGGTTTGAAAGTCTTATTTTAGGGGGAGAAATATTAGATAAGCCTCTGTATTTTTTAAAATTGGTCGTTTGAGCATTTGTACTTTTTTTGGCCCATTAAGCCCCTCTACTTCAATGGATGGGCTACACACACGTTCCTAAATTAAATTTCTATTATAACGGTGCAAATGTGGAAGTTAAATGCTGACAAGCAACTTCTACTTCAAACTCAAATGTCACTATGTATCACAAACATACTTACGCAATCTATACATTTAGTTTTTTTTTTGATAAAAAGCTTAGCTACAGAATATTATAGATAAGTCGTTACCTATGACGGAGGAATACCAATGTACAAAACAAGCCTTCAAGTAGAAGACGAATGAGAAGGAAAAAAACAAAAGAAGTAAGAACACATTTAGAATTTTATGGTTGCATACTCTTATACATTTAACTAAATACATTATGTTTGTAATAATTACTTCAAACAAATATAACAGAACTCAGTTGATTACCAGTTGTTCTTGACTTGCCATATATGTCTCGTCTCATCACACCCTGAAAATCCACCCTCTATATTTCACTTATTTGTGTCCTTGTTCAATACGATGTGGTAGCCAACATTAACTATATTTCACTTACTTATTGCATTGTTTTAGCCACAAAATTAATGTCGTTTACTTAAAAGGTCTCAACCACTTGAGTAATAGCATATCTATGGACCACCCTTAGCTCAAACTTCAAACTGTATGAAATGCAAAGTTTTGTGTTTGATTTTCACTAAAAATAATAATTTTGTGTCCCACGTTGATTTTAGTCCAAGTTATCATGTTGTTGTTCAGTGAGAAATTTTTGATGTGTGTGTTTGATGCCCACTATATGGACCAAAAATCGTTCATATATAATTATATTAAACTTAATTGGCCCAATGAGAGCCCAATCAAGCAAGTCCAAGAGGCCCGTTCAGAGTGATTGTCGACTCAAATAACCTGCTTGAATCATATATATACGAAATCATCCTATCGCGCATCGCATCTCGTTGGCAGCGTGGGGGGAGATTACAACCACATCGTGTGCTTCAAGGAGGGAGAAGAAATGATGAGATAATCGGAAGAAAAGCGCAAGAGGAAGAGAAGGCAGGGCATCCATGAGCATCAGACATTAACACCACATCAGTACGTCCATGGCTTGACCGTTGAAGTCGACATTGTAGCCGTCAACATCCATTACATCGTTGTCATCGAAGATGAAATGGTGTTGGTGCTCTGTTTTGATAGGGATGGTAGGGGTATCAAGCCCGTTGACAAATGAGAACCCAACAGGATCATGCCTCTACCACCTATAAGGCTCAAAGCCCCATGGTCGCCAAGAAGCTCTCTTACTCGCCCATGGTTCAATTAAAGACCAATACTTGTTAATTTAGATGTCACACGTCTAACATATGAGCAAGATCACTATAAATACAAGAGGTTCCAGTCTTATAAAAAGATCTCCCAACCACTCGAGGTACGCTTTTTATACTTCATTCTCTCTTAAAACTTTTAACTTCTTTCACTATAAATTCTTTCATCGTCATTTGACTAGATCGTCGGAGTTTCTACGGCCAACATCACACTGGTGTTAAGCTTCACAATTAACCTAGTGTATTCTTTAGAGATTGTCAAAGACTTTAATCGACTTTTCTTTGATTATAGATCTTTTGATCTACACCCGGCTTTAAAATTTAGTCTCATATTAGAAGGATAAATTTAAAAGCAGTGATTTTCTATTATAAAAGGAAATATCACAGAGAGTAGTATACTGTTTTGTCTCTCTCTGCTCTCTCTCTCTGGTTTTCAGATCTAGCACATGGTTTTTTGAGGGGGAGGAGGTGATTTCCTCTTCCTCCCCCTCCTCCTCCCCTTCAATCTCTCTGTGTTTCCTTCGTTTCCCACTCCAGCCTTCCCTCTTCTCCATTCTCCTCTTTTCTTCCATTTTCTCATGTTTTTTCTTTGTTATGAGCTTGTTGTTGTTGAATAAATCGGTGACACTGAAGAGATTTGCGGACTTCTTGTTTCTTTGGGGGATCTTGCAGATTTGACACCTGTTTTCTCAGATTTGGACTCGGGCAAACCTTATCGGACTTATATGGCTTTTGGCGCCCGCTTTGTTGTGTACTACCAGTGTGGCGATAGATTTCTCCAGATCCAGCCTTTTTAGGCTTAGCAATGGTGTAGATCTTGTAATTTTTATCTTTGAACTTGTTGTTTGTAAGGTTCTTTAGTTGTTATCATCTCATGTATTCCCACTTTGGGTGGGTTGTTTATCTCACTTTAGGTGGGTTGATTTATCCCCATTTAGTGAAGTTGTATCTCCTTCGGGAGCTTTTACTCCTCTAGGAGTCTTTTAATGAAATTTATGTTTATCTAGAAAAAAAAATAAAGGGTGCTGTCAAAATTAATTATTGACAGAAACAGATTGAAATTTTGGATTTGCTTTCACTAAATAAATCGAAAAAGAAGAAAATATATATTCTTTTAAGAATCTCTAGTGCTTATTAAATTAAACCCGAGATAATTTAATATTTGGCATATTGCTCAATTCTTTTTTTTTTGTAGCCGTAAGGGGATAAGTGTACTCTGTCCAGATGAACAAAAAGGGTCAGTAGATCTAACGGTTCACTGTAGATAATCGTGGACTCTCCAACACCCAATTAGTATTCTAGTTTTGATAGCTGAGAGGATAGTCTAACAAGCCCTCATATGCCCTTCTTACCTTTTTCCTATTCATAGTGCTGCCTTAATGGTAATTAGATCAATCCCTTAATTCATGGTGATTGACACTCAATCTTTGATTAATGAAAGGAAAATGACATGTAGAGTTCATATTTTGAGAATCCATATGATAATTTATATCTGATTATTTTATTAATTTTTTAGTCTAATTAATTTTTTTATTGACCTAATCAATATGCTAAATATTTATTTGATTTTATGGTTTAATTTTAATTAATTATTAGTCTCGTTAGAGTTTAGCGAATCCGTTTCACTTAGGATTTAATACTTATTATTTAGGTTATAACATAAATATTCAATACACGAGTTTGTTAGGGTTTAGCGAATTTGTTCCTCTTATGGTTTAACACTTATCATTTAAGTTATAGTATGAAAATCCGATACACGAATTTATTATAGTTTGACAAATTCGTATCCCTTAAAGTTTGACATTTATTATTTATGTTATAGCATGAAAATTCAATATACGAGTTCGCAAAGATTTAGTAAATCCATTTTTTTTAAAATTTAACACTTATTATTTAGATACGATCCGTCATAAACTTCTAAAATATAAACTATTTATCACTACCCTTATTCCTTTACGAAAATCTTCAACGTTGATCAAATTAGCGCTTATAAATGTGCAATTCCTTCAAAGAAAGGATCGAGAGATCAAGTAGTTGCTTTTGACCGTCCTTGTCATCAAATTAACGACACCTGTCATAGTATTTTTATTTATCTACAGTAACTACACAATATAATGTGTCATTTGGATATTTAATCAAAACGTTTATATTAAAATTCATGCACTCTCTAAATTTTTCATTTTCTCGATTAGATTTCATCTCTGTTATATAAAAAGTCAAGTAACACACTCGTCTACGTTATCAAAACACGTCTTTTCAATATAAAATATTATTTACATTATTTAGTATCAATTTAGGGGCCATTTTTAAAATAAATAAATAACCAAGAGATTGATTCCATTATTTCGAATAGTTTTTTACAGCCCTATTCATTGCTCACTTCTCAGTATATACATGTGGACCCTGTTTTCTTTCTTTTTCCCCCCCTCCTCAGTCCCCACGCGTTAAATTCCACTTTTTAAAATTATTTTCTATTTTCTATTTTCCACTTTCTATTTTCCACAACCGTTTCTCTTCTTTTCTCTGCCTCTCTTTTGTCTTGTTAGTCAAACTCGTTTGCTCTGCTTTTTTTCTTTTCCATAGAGAACGAACACAAGCTAACTTTCTCTCCCTCGATATCTCTTCCTCATATCTCCTTTTACCCACAAAATCAAAGAAAAAGAACTCAAGATTTTTCATGACCACACCCACCCTTTCTCTCTTCAATTCCTTCTAATGGACCCAATCAAATGCAGATCAGTCCCTGATGATGGCAAGAGCAAGCTAGCTCGAACTATCCAGAAAGTAATCAACATCAGAGCTGCAACCAAGGTAGCCTCCAAAAACAATGGCATTGGGATTTGTATGCTCGCACCGCAGCACAAATTCGAAGGAGGAGAATCCCCAAGATTTTGCAGGTCCAACAGTAGTAGTACAGACAAACAGGGGGAAGCGAAGGCGAGGCAGAGAGCGGTGATGGAGGCTTTGGTGGCCAAGCTCTTCGCTTCTGTCACTTCTATCAAGGCTGCATATGCAGAGCTTCAAATGGCGCAGAATCCTTACAACAGCGTCGCGATTCAGGAGGCGGACCAGGCGGTTGTTGACGAATTGAAGGCTATTTCTGAGCTGAAGAGGAGTTTCTTGAAGAAAGAAATTGATTTTTCTCCTCAACTTACTATGATGCTCGCGGAGATTCAAGAACAGCAGAGCATGATGAAGACTTACGAGATCACGATCAAGAAACTGGAATCCCAACTTGAGGTTAAAGGGTGTGACATTTCTTCGCTCAAGAAAAAACTTGATGATTCAATTGGGTATAACAAATCAATGGAGAAGAAGCTGAATGCGAGTGGGTCTCTATCAATGTTCGGTTATATCCAGTTTTCAAGGTTGAATATAAACAACTTTGTACAGGTTTTGCACTACACGTTGAGATCTATGAGGAGTTTTGTCAAACTGATGATTCGAGAAATGGAGTTAGCACATTGGGATTTGGACGCAGCAGCCAGAGCTATAGAACCAGACGCAGAGTTTACAAAGCCAAGCCATCGTTGTTTTGTGTTCGAATCATTTGTTTGTAGGAAAATGTTCGAAGGTTTCAATCATCCCCATTTCATGCTCACAAGTGAACTCCAAGAACAAGACAAACCTCCGACTGAGTTCTACATCAACAGGTTCAAAAAGCTCAAATCTTTGACACCCAAACGGTTTCTCTCTCAAAATCCCAACTCGTTGTTTGCGAAATTTACAAGAATCAAGTACCTTTCAGTAGTACATGCCAAAATGGAGTGTTCTCTGTTTGGGAATCTCAATCAGCGGAAGCTATTGAACTCTGGGAATCAAGTACCAGATTCTGTTTTCTTCACGGGTTTTGCAGAGATGGCGAAGAGGGTTTGGCTTTTGCACAGTTTGGCGTTCTCATTCGGTGAAGATGTTGACATTTATCAGGTAAAGAAGAATTGCAGATTCTCTGAGGTGTATATGGATGCTGTTCGTGACGAATCATCCCCCGGTCAGAGTTTCATACAGGGTACGGATCTCCGAGTGGGTTTTACGGTGGTTCCAGGTCTCAAGATCGGGAAAATTGTCATACAGAGTCAAGTCTACTTGTCAACGGCTACTTCTCCTGCCCAGTTAAAATTTATTCCCAATCAACTCCGCCACTATTAAGAATCTAATCTAACTGCGGTTTTCCAGTTGCCGCCAGCCATGTTCGCGATTGGTTCAGAATCGCCGTTAGCGGAGCCAAAAGTTTGAGGGAGATGCGGAGGCGCGTGGAGTTTAGGAGCGGCATAGTGTGTTGGGACTACCTGGAAGCCATAAAGAGAGAAGGATAGGCTATCATATGATATGTGTTGGACAGCGGGACTTATTATTGTGTAAATCTTTGTATTGAAAGGGAAAGGCAACAACAGTACTTTAAGCTGTATATTTATATTCCATTTAATGCTACGATATGCATGCTCCTAACTTTGATGCTTTACCCGAATTTCAAAGTAGGTTAATGAACGATCTGGAATTTATGTAATTTCGAATTTTGAGTTTGAATTTTATCTGCTCCCTTTAATTCATAGTTATTTTTAAATATTTTATGGATTGTAAATTTTAGCAGTTGGATCTGAATAATGATTAATATTAAAATTGATAAAAAAAATCTCAAATTTACAATCGTCGTTCGATTCTACACAAGATCTTGGATTTCGACCAATATTTCAAATGTCCAATCCACCAAAACGAAGCTCCAACCTCAAAACGAAGCTCCAACCTCTATCCAACTCCCAACTCTGAACAAAGATGATACCATTCAACTTGTCTCGATGGGTCGCATCTTTCTCAACTAGTTTGAGTTTGAAAAGGTGTTAGTTACATATATGTTGTTTTAAATATTTATATATAGAGAAATTCTCTTATAAGGACCTAAAATAATGACTTAAAATAAGGACCTAAGCTTTTGAAAAAATTATATTTATATTTGATCGGTTTTACGAATCTAATGATATATATAAAAGTTAAGAGCACTATTTTCTCAATATATATATATATATATATATATATATATATTTGTCACCTAATTGTGCAATCATTTAACAGTATAAAGTTTTGCTTAGGTAAATGTTATACGAGCATAATAAGACGTGGCTGTGCCACAATGATGGGCCTATTTTATGGTCAGAACGGAGTGTAGGGCCCATTTGTTTACGGTCTTCATGTTTCGGAAACTCTGAAGCATCAATCACGGGCTCTCTGCCTTGCCTAATAAAGACAACTTGGGCATCTATCTGCCTCTGTAAGACCATCCCAAGTGGGCTTGGGCCCCAGTATTTTGCTATCTATGTTTAGTAACAAATGGCCTACAACTATCTATTGAGGCCCCTCCCACATCCCATCATTGTAAGGCATTTCACAAGACTTAACGTCATTTTTGGGGATCCAAAACTTCGTCTGGTACAAATTTAGACATGTCATAAACTTATGTCTAAAATTTAAATCTAAGCACCAAAATTTTATCAAATTTAATTCTCAGATCCTAATTATTAGATTAATGATCAATTTATTTGTTCAAATTTAAACCAATCCATAAAATATCAATTAAATATGTCCAAAAATCCTATTTGACCCAGTACCATTATTTTTTCCCAGAATATCTCACCTACCAACTAGTCAAGTACAGAGTATTCTGGTCATCCTGGGTTCCTCTGAACCGGCCCATATTTATCAATAAAAAGCCCACGTTACTATTTTCATGTTTTGACATGTATTATCGATTTATTGTATTCCATTGAAATTTACCACCGTTGCATTCCAGAGAGATAACAAATACACTCATTTGAAGCAGCAGGTAACATATCAACTCAAAGTCGCATGAGTATAAAACAAGCAAGAATACTACCTCTGACAGCATAACACCGAGGGATAATAAACTTGAAATGAAAATTAAAATGCAACATGTTCAGGATTGAGGAGCTAATGAATCATGCAGAGTAAAATAATGCTCACTCCAGATGATGAAGAGGAAGAAAGAGAATAAAAAGGCACCAGCATATGGAATAGGGATTACCAGAAAATCAATTTCCCCACCATCACATTAGCCTCCCATCGAGCAATCGGGGAAAGCAACTGAAAATGCATGCCACATGTTATTGTGTGACATTAATGTTAGCTTTACACTGATGTGATGAAGCATTTATTTCAACCTTTCTTCCTCCTCCAAGAAGTTCCTGAATTGTAAATCCAAAAGAGGCCTTAACAACCATCAAATTTCTGGGCAGATGCCTTAAGACTCCATTTTGCCCACCTAACATTCTGTTCCACCCAGCGAGTAATTCAATGTTAGTCTCAAAAGCAGCAAGACCAAGCCATTGCCATTTTCTCATTCTCAGCCATCAAAATAATCAAACAATAATAATGACATCCCTCCTCAAAAGCACCTACCAAATAGAGCATAAGCAATTGCTACATGCCAGCATGGGATCTGATTGGAGAAGAGAGCCAAATAATGACAAGATGTTCAGGGAGAAGGTTCTTCTGGGGTGGAAGGTGGAGAGTCGGAAGCTTCTGCTAGAGCATCAAGCATGAGTACAACCTCCCTTGAGTCATCCAAGTAGTACCTGGCTTTACTTGGTTTCTGTCCAACGGTGCAGGCAAAAACAGATGTATTTGAAGAAAGGACACCACTAGTCATAGCATTGCTGATGATCTCAAACATGTCTTCATCTGATCTATCATCACCAACACAGAGAACAAAATCAGCCTGTTTTCCACTATCTGCCATTGATCTGAAGATCTTTTCTGCAACCAGACCTTTACTGACACCCTGAAGGGCACAATACGAATTTGTCAGTCATGCGACAATTCAACCATAAGACAAAATCCATCACTCGAACTAGAAATCAAGAGAAAAAAGTATAAGCAGTTTTGCATGATATCATAACAAGTTATTTTCGGCCAAAAAGACCAACCTTTGTTCTGAAATAAAGTTAACGAGCATAAAACCATTGAAGTCCCAAAGAAAAACAAAGGACTTAAACTGCTTTAGTGGTATGAAAGTGGGCCAAAATTTCTCAAAACTGAATTTGCATCTCACAAGAAACTAATCATTTGTGACAAAACAGCAATTAGTACTTAGCCTAGTGGGAAGCCCCACAAATGGTCATGGGTTCAAGGCATGCTCATTATATCAAGTCACAATATATGCTTAGAATTCTTCAAAATTATAAATACGAAAGAGGGATGATGAACTCCAAATGGGATTATCATATGTACAGGAACTTCACGTCCTCGGCAGGGATAAACAAATAATCATGCCAGGCAATCCTTGAATGAGTAAACCCACTCAGAATAAGACATGCTAAGTGATGGGTCCAGAAAAAGAAGCAAAACATCAATCACAACTGATACCTTCCCCACCCCACCCCCCAAAAAAAAGGATACAGAAAAGAAAAAAAAGTAGCAGTTTGTTGCAAGAGTTTTTTTTTTCTTTCCAAAGTTCATCTTTTATTTTTAATGGAAAAGCAAGTATGGAAACTCAAAGTGGATTGAAGTACCTGTGGCTTCACTTCCACAATAAATTGGCCTCTTTTAACTGCAGCAGGCTCATTTGCCAAAACACTTTCAAGATGGTCCAGCATCTCCTTGGCCTGGCTCGTTCCAAACCCAGGGTCAGCATCTTGATGGTGCCACACCAAGGCACTCTCCTTAGTCTCAAGGTAAGAACCATCCGTAGATTCTGTATACAATTGCATCACAGGCTCAGCTATTTGTATCCACCCAAAGTCACTGCTTTGGTCACAAATCTCCCAGTCCTCATCCGCGGACCACCTGACACATCATTCAACATAAACACAACCACAATGGTAAACAAGTATCAAAACTAAACAAGTACAAAACAGCATACCTAAGGAAGTAACCATGCTCAGCTGCAATTCCAAGCTTCTTGCATGGAGAAAACCACTTGCCTAAACTATCTTTTCCCCTGCCACTTACAATGAAAACCTTGTTTTTCACATCCCCACAAAGAGTATTTATGATTGATATGACCTCTTGGCTTGGAGTTTTGTTGATGGATGTTTGCGGCTTTACAGTTCCATCATAGTCCAACAGTATCACCCTATTTTTGGACCTTAAATATGCAGAGACAATGTGATCAATAGACAATTTTCTGAAATTAGGATCCAGTGCTACAACTCTGAATCCAAAGCTCAAGCCAATTCCCCAACAACGCTTTCGGAAATGGTCTTTGCAAGTCCTCTCCAAATCTTGGAAGAAGCTCCGCGACCAGTATGCCACATCATGTGTGCTGACAAACCTGTAATGCTTCTCATGGCGCAGCTGTTTTTCAGCATCGACCATCGAAATTGCTTCATTCATTGCCTCAGCCGTTGCTTCAATGTTCCAAGGGTTGACCCTAATAGCACCGCTGAGGGAAGGAGAGCATCCCAGGAACTCCGATACAACCAGCATGCTCTTCTTGGGCCCAGTTGATTCTGAAGTAGACTCTGATTCAGATACTCCCTGTCTGCACACAATATACTCGTAAGGAGTAAGATTCATCCCATCCCTTACAGCAGCCACTACGACGCACTCAGCGATGGCATAATATGCGGCTCTTTCACTAAGAGATACTGATCTATCAATGAAAACAATCGGTTCATACCCAGGCTGCCTGAAGCTTTCATTGATTCTCTTGCAACTTGCTTGTATTTCATCCTGTATTTCCTCAAGATCTTTTCCTCTTCCCCTAGCAGGATTTGCAATCTGTACCAAAACGGCCTTTCCCTGCCACTTTGGATGCTGCTTCAACATTTGTTCCATTGCCAACAGCTTCAGATTGACACCTTTAAAGATGTCCATGTCATCAACCCCAAGCAACACAGTCTTTCCTTCAAATTTCCGTTTAATCTCTCCAACCCTCCACTCTGAATCTGCAAGTCTCAAAACAGACTCAATCTGCCCCATGTGAATCCCAACTGGCATGATCTTTATCCCAACAGTCCTGCCATAGTAATCCAACCCAATATAGCCCCTCTTTGATTGATATTCCAAACCCAACATCCTGCTACAGCAAGATAGAAAATGCCGAGCGTAATCAAAAGTGTGAAAGCCAATGACATCCGAATTCAGAAGCGCCTTAATTATCTCTTCCCTCACAGGCAATGTTCTATATATTTCCGAAGAAGGAAATGGACTGTGAAGAAAAAACCCCATCCTCAACCTAGTAAACCTCCTCCTTAAGAATGTAGGAAGAACCATCAGATGATAATCATGAATCCATACATAATCATCCTCCGGGTTGATAATCTCAATCACTCTTTGGGAGAAAATCTTATTTGCTGCCACATATGCCTCCCATAAAGACCGGTCAAACCTCCCACCATGACTTGCAGAGAAAGGAAGCATATAATGGAACAACGGCCACAAATGCTGTTTACAGAATCCATGATAAAACTTGGACAAAATGTCATTTGGTAAGAAAGCCGGAACACACTTGAATCTATCCAACAAAAGTTGAGATACATCATCTTGTTCATTTGCATCAACATCAACACTCAAAGAACCAACATACAAAACCTCCATATCTTCGGGCAAGCCATCTTTCAACTGCAACAACAATGAATCCTCATCCCAACTAAAACTCCATCCTTTATTATCAGGTCTACGTTTAGCTTTCACAGGCAGTTGATTAGCTACAATGATGGTACGATCCTGAACAAAAGAAGAAGGTACATCCGAGTTCACACTATTAGTCTGATCATCATCAAGCTCAGAAATCACCCCCGGTACAGTCATTACACGAGGCAACCGCTTCTTCTCACGGGTTTGGCCCATCACCGGAAAATTACCGGACGCTAGATCTAAAAGATTGGTATACGATTTGGACATCATCTTGACGGTCCTCTTACTTTACTTAATACCCCTCCAACTACAATAAGAGAAATCCCTCACAAGATCTCACAAATACAAACCGAACCCCCTTTCTTTCTACTTGATATCACTGTAACTGAGCAGGATCTGCAATCGGTATCAAGTACAAACATCAATAGACATACAAGTATTTCATATACACTTACAAATCCAAGCCAGCAGACGCTAATACGCATCATAATTGAGATCCAAAAATGAAAGAAAAAAAATGATCTACAAACACCATATATATCAGCAAGAACCGCACATAAATGAAAAACAGACACCGAAATCAACGCAGTTTATATCAATCGATGCAGCGAACGAAAAGAAACGAAACGAACACTAAACTTGCCTTGTAAAGATTAAATCTAAACGCTTCGCAGGTAATAATTGGATCTGGGAACCACTTTCCAAACACGGATCGTTCACTTTCAGTGACAAAGAAATCTAGGGTTTGGTTTTTTGGTATTCCGTTTCGGTCTCCCCTCTGTTTCAAAAGCTCCAGAGGGTCGTAATTTCGCCTCTTCAAATTTCGGAAAGGGGAAAAGAAAGAAAGAAAGAGAATAATAAGAAAGAAAAAAAGGTGAGGATAAGGTTGGCTAAACTGTAATGCCGGCTGGCATCAAAAGTTCCCCGACGCCACGCGCTCCTACTCACCTCTGCCGAGGCTTAGGCTCCGCACGTTTTCAATTGCCAAATGTCCTTCTCGGCCCCACACGTCATTTGACATGCTTTTAGCAGAAGATGGCCAATGTTTACACGTCATCATGCAGCTGTTCGTCAGAATTCTTTTATTTTATAAGTATTTTTCCCATTATTTTAAATTTTTAATGGAGAAAAAACCTCAATAAATAAATTAAATTGAGTGACATGTAACAATTAATTTTAGGAAAAATCCACATGAAATTTGAGAAGGTTTTGTGCATTGGTTGTAGTTTTTAATACTCGATCCTGTATCCAACCATTAAGATTGAAGATTCAAAATTTTCGACATTCAATTGATACAATAGAGATGGAACCGCTTGTTTATAATACATAATGAATTAATAATTATTTAGCGTATAAGTTATCAATTTACTATGAGGGGTATGTAAATTAGTTTAATAATGAAATAAAAGCTATTGAATATGAGTCTTGTTGGAAAGAGTTTTATGCGTTGAGTTCGAATATGTATTTTTTTTCAAAATCCAACACATATTTTGAGAGATAAAAGAACAAATGTGTGAGAGAACGGGAAAAATAAAAGAAATTAAGAGATTTTTTTTGATATGTGACAGATGTGATTGATAATTAATGAAATTGAGCTTATAAGTTAGGTAGTGTATAAGCTAGCTTATAAGCTAACATACTCTCATCCAAACAAAAACATGGTATATTGTATGCTATACGGTAAATATTACCAAATTATATAACTTAAACAATCAATATAATGCCTTAAATTGAGTGTAATAAATATAAAATAATATCAAATCATTGTAAAAGAAGAAAAAAGAGATCAAATAATTGAGAAAGGGAAAAAATAGTAAGAATTGAACTTCCATTTGTTCGTGATTTTTGATCGAAATAATATGTTAAAGTTCACTATTTTATGTAATATTTAAACTCAATTTATTTATTTGAATAAAATAATTTTAACATTTAATATGAAAAATAATATATTGACAAAAATATTTTTTATTCTATATGATATATAAATTGGTGTGTAGAGTTTAGCTTACAAACGAGAGATCAATTCATAAGTTCTTATTGAATATAAGTAAACAATCAAAACTAAGACAAAATTGGACGAATCGTGGGCTTGGCTATGGTATAGTATTTCAGTATATATTTTAGTCACAAAAAGCGAAAAAGCTTGAACTTATTATACTAGTACACTTGGAGTGTATTGATCAATAGTACGTGTGAGTCAATTTTATCATGTTAACTATATGGAAGGTTGTACACTCACACTGACGTTATGAAATTGTTCATGATCTTAATTTAATAAAGATTATTGGTATATGTGCATTTAATATATGAGACTTTGATTTACTAAAGGGTGAAGTCTTTTTGGATAGGGCAACATACATCAAGTGATTGGGTTGCAACATTAGATGTAAGATGAAAAATAATATATTAATAAAATTCAACTTCAATCATGGATTGATGATAATATCTTGACAATGCTTATAGGATTTGAGATTATGTCAAAATCCTGCAGGTGAATTTTAATTAATCCGACACATTTAAATAAGTTAAGTAGTAAACTCAAGAAATATTTAAAAAATGTCAATTAAATAGAATATGTTACTGCGTATTTAATTGACGGGTATTAGTAATTTAACGTGAGGATTTTAATGAACAATTATAACGAAAGGTTCAAATATAATTTGAGATAAAATAGGGAGTGCAATTATAATATTTTAGTGAAATATAATATAATTTATGGATTTTAATTATGCTCATGAGTTTTGGCTGATAATTAAATTCGTAGGAAACTCATATTTTATTTTTCCTTATTGGTCCCCACCTTAGCCCATGAAAGCTCAATATCAAAAGAGTCAGGAAAACCTAATAGAAGTTGGAAACAAGTGGAATTTAGAAGAGGAGGCCAGCCCACCAAGGGAAAAAACTCTGGGGGTGGCCAACCCCTATAGATACATACTATGTATAATCTGTTCCCTAAATTTTGAGACACCACTTTGTAGGGATGTCAACGGGGTGAGGACCCCTTCGCCCTTCCCCATACCCGTTATTTTTTTTATCCGTCCCCATAAAAATACTTGTTGCGTATTTTATTTTTTGTCCCACCCCCTATCCATCGAGGCGGGGAATCCCCGTCTATTTACCTGCCCTGTCAGCTGCCCAAATATTGACTTCAGGCTTTGGGTCGGGCTCGAGCTAGACTTGGTTCAAATTCTTGACCCGAAGCCCAACCTATGCCTAAGAAGCTTGAGCCTTGGGCTTGTGAGTTCGGGCTCAGACTTTAACTATTTTTATCATATATACTAATTAAATAATCAAATTTTAAAATATATATTATCATGGTGCAATATCTATATATATGTGTGTGTCACACACACACACACACACATATATATATATATATATATGTAGTATGCATGTTATATTTTAGGGCCAGGCTCGGCCCCAAAAATGGAGTTCAAGCTCGCTCTAGGCCTAGGGTCGGGTTGCCCAAGCCCGATGTCATTTCAGGCTTGGGTCGGACCTAGACCCGTGGGCCGTTTGGTGACCCTTACCAGCTACAATAGTAAGAAATTACAGTAAATTTTAAAAGTTAAATCAATTAAAAAATTATAGATATGTCTTTAATTATTTGAGAGAGTAGAATGAATTAAAGTAAATTATATACAAAATCATGTATGGTCAATTCATAAGTTGGATAACTCTATAGATTATCCATTAAATAAATAAATAAATATGTTTACTAAAGAAATTAAATACGCAAATGATATATTTCTATGGATTTTTTGTTGATTTGTTCTTACCAATTTTATAAATAACAATAATAAAAGTAATAACATATATTATAAATAATATATATATAATTAATAATATATATGGGTATAGGGACGAATTGGATTTCGACAAACCCATCCCCATACCCCCACTGTTTTTCCCATGAAAATACTTGTACCCATTAATTTACGGGACATATTCGTATGATTTGTGGCGGGTTGATTCCCTAGTTGTTTTCTATAGTTTTGGTTTTTTGATTTCTTCATATTCTTGGTGTAAGGAGTCTGCACTATTGAATTCAAGTTTGAAAATTGGTACATACAATGGAAGATACGCGAGATTGAGCTTTGAATTAATCCGGTCGACCCACTCCTTGTTCTTAAATTAATTTGAGATCAATTCAGAAGGATCTCTAGTTACATTAATTTAGTAATCACTTAATTGTATAGATCATTCCATAGTAATCAATAATTGATAAGAAAATTTTGAAAATTATTTTTTCATAATTTATGTTTATGTGTTCCTTACACGCTTTTGCGTTTTATGTTTTCCTACAATTTTATGATTGAATCTAAATTTGACCATGATATAAGACTTCAAACTCACTTTGACCATAATTCTTATGCTTGTATTTTGTTTACAAAAGTGTCTATATAGCCTTCAATTCATAATTTGAATGATCAATTGGTGATATGATAGTATCAAACGGATAATGCTTGAGATCCCCAAAATATGATCCACATTTGACTCTTAATCAATGTAAAGTGATGAATATGAAGTGGTCTTGACACCTATATTTATAATCAATGATTAATATATATATATATGGAATTAAATAGACTTCATATTTGCATTGCTCGTATAAAAACCTATGCCACTAGCACAATTTTTTTTAATGGATAAGCAGGGGTGGGTCCACTAGCACATGGAAAATATCCTCAAGTTTGCGTATATGTCTAACGGGGCGATGACATGGCGTCATCTCTTGCATTACAAGGCCTGAAGTAGCAAATCCCGGTCAGTCCATCTTAACATTTTTAAGTATTTGGGGTCTAGCGATGAGCATAATATAGAAATATATATATACTAGCGTTATGCCCGCGGGGGTGTTTATTTTATATGGTTTTTTTTTGTATAATATTGTTTGTGTATGTAGTAGTTGTTTTAGGCCTGTGAAATTGAAATATTTAAGTAATCGCTATTTGTTTAATCATGGTTATTTTGATGTTGTTAATAATCTTGATTTTAAGCGGAATTGGTTTTGTTTCTACATCATGCAGCACCTTTTAAAAGGTTGTAGGACAGTGGTATATACCACCTTTTAATAGTTTTTTGTTTGATGATTGATAGTACTAACATAGGCCACATATAAAGGGGATTCATAGCTATAAATGATTTCACAAAGTGAAAAATAAGAAACTCATACATTCATTACGAAGAGATTAAGCTACAGATGATTTTTACAAAGTCAAAAATTGGAAACTCACGCTCATTCATTACAAAAAGATTAAGCCATGAAGGTTTTTTACTATATTGAGGGAACTTTATGGATTACATATTAAAGTGCACTTTGATACATTGTTCTATCAAAAACCTCTGGGTATATAGATGCATAATTGGGTAATAATTTATCACTTGGTATTATGTAGGCTTTATATGCATCGATGGAGCAATAGCTTCAGGGTTTGTTTATGCATGCTAATGATTCTGCTGCAGAAGTGCGAAAATTGATTCATTCTTTCTTAACCCCATTTTTTTTATTAAGGTTTAAATGCCATTAGAGATCAATTTGGTTTTATTTTTAAAGAGCTCTCTGTCTCTAAAATATGAATTCTTGGTCTCTTCTTACTATTGGCTTTGACATTGAGGATGGGGATTCATTCATAATTATTGTTGAGATTTAGGTGGCAGTGCAATCTTAGTTTTCAAAATTCACAGATAATGCAAAGTAAGTGAGAATTGTAGGATTGCTATGTTAGTTTGAAATCCATCAAAAATACACAGTAAGGCTAAGGGATATGTCACTGATTTAAATAAAGCAATATTATACAAAGAGAATAATAAACAGCATGAAATAAAAGTAACACATGATTATAATCTTAGAAATTAGTTAAATAAACAGCATGAAACATATTTAGATGAGAACTATAGCAAAACACATCTGAGAATGTTACTTATGTTGTTACATGAGTAGCTAGAAAAGTAGGCATTTAACTAACATTATTTTTTGTGGGTAGTCATCAATTTCCGTGTGGTAAGTTTGTTGGTTAAGGATAGTATTAACATTAGCCTCTAGTTTGGCGGGCGATAAGAAGCACACTGGGCGGGAGTGTTTCGACCGTGTCTGCGGTGCGCAGTTGAGAGCAAAGAAATATATATGTGCGTGTTATTATCATAGAAATACATATGTTGTATAGCAAACATGCATACAATTTTTAAAGTGTAGCACTAAACACACTGCGCATGCACAAAATACATATTCTTCCAAGTTTGGAAAATTAACCTGGGTTTTGTTGACTGATTACATACTCTGTTTCACTATCATTTATATTACAGATGCAACTACTAAGCTTCTTTCTTACCTGCCAGATAGAGTTTAAGAGTGATAGATATCTTTTAATAGACAAAATTCGGTTTTCCCCAACTACTAAGCTTGTTACTTACCTCTGTATAGAGTTCAAAAGTGGTACATAGCTTCTAGTAGACAAAATATATACTTGATGATCAGACTTGGTTTTTCCTTAAGTCGTTCTCCTCTGGCCCTTTGTCTCCTAGGGTGTTCAATTTCCTGGTCAAAGAACATAAGATTTTCAGTGTGTTTTTTTTGTGTGTGTATACAACATAGCCTTTCATAAAAAAGAAAAGTAAAATTATGAGATGTAGAATTATATGGTGGCATAGAAGTATCATTTAATGCATGTATTTATAGTAGTTAGTTAGTTTTGTAAAAAATAAGAATACAACAGTTGTTGTCACATCCAGTAAGAGTCTATTAGATTACCTGGTTTTGTAGTTGCGAGAGCTTTCTGTGTCATTAGTTGCTATAATGGTGTTGTCTGACGTTTTGTGAGAAGTGTCACTGGTAATTGCACCAACATCTTTGTTTGTCGACTCGTCATCTTCGATCCTTATGACAACCTCTTCATTACCGAACACTCTTGATACTTTGAATGTCATTCTTTCAGGATTCTCTTCTTTCTCATTGATTGATACCTGGAATTTAAATTTTTTGCCAAAGAGTTGCCTCATCACTGCTGGTACTGTGTATTTCTCAGATCCTGGGAATTCAAATAAGCTGCTAGCTGGTACTTTGATAAGGCGTTCGACATGCTTGCCAAACATCATGAATCTTGTCTCACCGCTTGCGTCTTGCACATTCATATTTACCTTGTACCTATTTTGGAGCATTTCATGTCAGTCAAAGTTTGTCAGTTTCAATTTTTTGCGTTAATAAAATAAAATTTAATTTTACACAGAATATGTACCATGGCATTGGTAAGTTGTTGGAGGGCCCGCATCTCCTGCACGTTAGAACGCCATTTATGTTGCTAACACCAACCTTGCATTTTGTGCACGCATTGTACCACCAACCAGTGGATGCATCTATTCCACTTATAATTGCGTTGCAATTATATTTTTTATCCTGCCATATTTTTTAGAGTAAACAATTGTGAACTAATAGTTGAGTTTGTAAATTAATGACATTGTGTATGTGATTTTTTACCTTGTCGAGGTTGCGATCAAGTGCTAATAATTGTGAGATCAGCACATTTTGTCCATTCTTATCAGTGTAAGCACTTGATGAGGGTTGTGGGTCTCCTACCAAATAGATTACCTTAATTGGAGCTGTTACCCTACATGTGTTGAATTTGTGTTAGTTGAAAAGCATGCGAAGCATATTTAAATGGGACCATATCTTATAAAGAATTAAATTTATGCTTGAATTGACTCACCTGCTGCGAAATTGATGCGCCTCTGGATTTTCCATGTTTATGTATATCTTTGTTCCCGATGTGCTTGATAATGTTGTCTCAGCTTGATATAGTGCAAATATATATCAATTGTGATTAATGTGTCAAAAGTATTAAACTGTGCCAATGAATTGATTACATGTAACTGAGAAATTTAAACATGAGAACAGAGAATTGCTTGGGATAATATCAGAAAGAAAAACGTACTGATTCCTAAGGAGAGGTTGGGTAAATTTAAACATGAGATATTGTTTAATTCGTATCTTACACATTACTTTGTATGTCCGCAGATTTTATAACAAAAGAATCTGATATAAATAATGTAGATAACTAAATAATTTGTCAAAAATTTCGAAAATAAAAGTTGGTTTATTATTATTATTTTATATCCATGCTGTTTTTAAGAAGTTTTTAGTATAGTAGATCAATTAAAAAATTGTCGTTTTGACCTTTATAAATGTTGTGCAACATGTAAGATTTTACATACCCATATAAGATCTGATAGTCATTGATGTGATTATTGTAATCAGATGTTGTTTGGCTCCTTCTTTCATAGCAGCTTCAGCATCAAATTTCTCAGCTAATGTTCCCCAGAGTGTGACCGATATTTCTGACATGCTGGTAATAAGAATAGCTGTCAGTAATATTGAGTTGTTTTGATTAGTTTTGAGTTGTTTGAACATTTACCTTAATGTTTGGATGATTAATGTCCTCTTTGGTGTTGGCCTCTGATTGACATAGACTTCTGTCACTTTTCCAATTTTGATAAGGTTTCCGATAAAGTCTGTTAAACACATAATTAGTAGCATACAAAAAACACATTGTTTATCAATTTGTTGTTTGGTTGATTGTTATACCTGTGAGGAGGGTGTCGTCGTACAACCTTGATTCAATCTGGTCTTCGCCAATCAGTGAAAAGCAGTCCCTTGGTATCTGCATGTCAACATCCTTATCCTCTTTGATTATAGTCCATGTGCCAAAGTGAAGCATATTTTGATGTTGACAGACTTTGTAGGTTCTCTTTGCTGCACATACAGTGAAGTTGGCAAATGTATACGTTTTTCCTTCGATAAGTAATTCTCTCATCCTTGGCGCATCTTGTTTTCTTATCGATCCTTGTATCCCTTCTCCCTACAAATTGAACGATATTATGATATTTGTATGTAATGAATTTGATGAAAGGTTGTGAGGATTTATATAATTGTTAATTCTTGTGTAAATTAAATAGTGGACAGATTCAAATTAGTTTGGTTGATGTATGATAGAAAATGAGTAATATTTATACCTGTGTATCAACTAACAGAAAGTCGAGAGTCATCATCGGGTCTTGTAGATTTGGATTCAGTGAATCCCACAGCCTTGCAAGACGACATCTGACCTTGTATCCTCGCTGACCTGACTGAAGCTCTGAGAGGTTTGTGTACTCCATGATAAATTTTGTAAACCTGAGATTCAAATGTTAGTAGTGACGTCTATTTATGAAAAATGGAAAATAAATTTCTAAAGCTTGATGTTTCACATAAGCAAAATTACATATTTGCATTTAAAAGGATGTTGTGAAGTCACTATGTTAGTAATTGCAAGTGTAATCAATTTGTCTAATGAAGGAAGTATTTTGTAGGGGTAGATCACAAAAATGGTTTACTATACGCCACAGAAATCATATCATTTTTGTGAGATAACTATAATTAGAAATTTTGAATGACCTTAAAGCCTAGCAATTGAAGTTTTTGCAAGGAGTTAATAATTTGGATAGTTCTTTGAGTAAATGACATACCTGTTTGTTTTTGCAGCTTTACTTCTCTTGTAAATTCCTTTCCTCTGGGACCTGTAGAATGCTTTTGGAGATGAACACCGACCTAGGGGAGATATTAGTTGTGTTTGTAGTTTTTTTTATATATTTTTATGGGTACATATGTACTGGAGCTTAGAGGCTAAGGCTAAGGCTAAGGCACACACCAGATGATTGACACATGTTAGATGATATTTTGTTTTGTAATACTTTCTTGTTTAGTGATATATCATGAATATTTGTATAATTGATTAATATTTATTTCTGTAAAACCAACCCCAATTTGTTTTTGCAGCGTGTATTCCTTTTTCTAAGAGCTCTTCTTTACTTAGCCTTTTGAAAGCAAGAGATAGGTATTTTTTTTCCTTGCATGAATTTAGCAAGTGTGGAAGCAATATAAAGAGATGTCTATAAGATTGAGTTGGTTACCTGTAATGTTCAGAGTCGTCTTGTAAACTTTTTTATTCAATCTGTTCATGTAGTTGCTTGGATATCGAAAACCCTGCAATATATATTAATTCAATAATTGTTGTAGCTTTTTCTTTTTGTATTGTATTAATTCATATTTCAACATTTGAGTCCATGTTTTGATAATGATGATGAGTTAAATTATATATAGCTAATGCACATTAATTATGACTTAGAAGGTTAAGCTTGGTGTTGATAGTTCAATTCATGAAACAACAATGCAATGGTTTTTCTGGCCATAGTAGTACAATTCTACTGGTATAATTAATAAAGAGTTTATAAATAATTCTTTAAATTAAAATAACTCATGGACTGGCAGAAGTAATACACATATTATAAATTACTTATAGGCATGAGTTTTATGTTACTTGCAAGCAGAACAGTATAGATAGATGACTTGCAGGAGGAGCTAAAAAATGTTTTTGTAATTGACGCACTTTTTCCCCTATGACTTTGAACTGAACTATTTCTGGCATTGTATTAATTGTTGCGGAGGTTCTCCTCTGGATGTTTTGTCTTTGCTATTGAATCTGCTGTTATTATATCATCTATAGAAGAAGCTGGTATAGAATTGGCATTTCTCGGGGCAAATGTGGCAGAAGGAAGATAATATATAAAAGTATGTTTCTCTTTCCTCAAGCAAGGAACTGATACCAACATATATGTAGGTTATTATAGCAATATAGCTCACTTCCTCTAATTCCACATGATGATTCAAACCATAATCATTGTTAATAAAATGAACTCTCACCTAGGAGCAGAGTGGCGCTTGCTTTGAATTGCCATTTTCGTCGAGGAATCTCCTTTCCTTTACAAAGCTTTCAGTTGAGCTGCCAGTTTCTAAAAACAGAGGTAGTGGATCAGTTGAGCTGAACTTTTATCTGGAGTTTGGAAGACTTGGTTGATAATTCTTTTTGTAGCTGTGACAGTTGAGAGGAGATGAGGATGATACTAAAATCAAGTGTGAAGTGTATATTCCTTTTTGTTAACACATTATTAATGAAATTAAATAACGTATTGTTAATTAATTTGTTAATAAAATGAACTCTCAACATAGGCATTGTTAATAAAATGAAATCTCACCTAGGAGAAGATTGTCTCTTGCTTGGATTGCCATCTTCCTCAAAGTATCCCCATCTGCATTCTTCGATATATTTCCATATTCTTCAAGAAATGTGCATGTGCATTCTTCTATGTAACAGGGTAACAGGGGCTTCGTAGGAATAAAATAAGGCTAAATTCCTGAGGAATGAATTCAAGAGTTTTTATTTCCAAATTTATTCATCAAATTTACTACTAATATAATCATGAATCACAGAATTTGAACAGTTTGTTATTGCTCATATCTCTATTTAAAATGGAGCATGAAAAAGAGGATCATTATGACAATGAAATAATTTATTATAAATCAACTCTTTTCACGTAAATACTTTCATATTGGTTTTACCTTCAAATACAGGTAACCTGAAGGAAAAATGATCTGAGGAAAAAGGTGGGTCAGGTACATAAGTTTGTGCAACTGCAAGCCAAAAATTAGATCAGATAAATCGGGAAAAAGGAGCATGAAAAAGAGGAATATGACAATAGCAGGAAAATCAAACTTTATGAATTAATCACATTCTGTATATTACTTGGCTGCGAAAAAAGAAAATAAACCGCAAACTAACCTTTCATATAAGCCGTTGTAGCAGACATTTGAGCAAGAGGGAAAGTGGCTTGTATTTAGTAACAGAAGCTGAAGACTCATCATTGACAGTTGTATATTTTGGTGTTGTGAATTGTACTGGCTTCCAAGATAGCTTCTCATCTTTAATTTTCAGTTGTTGCATTGAAGATCTGAGAGGTTTGTGTATTCCATAATCAACTTTAAAGACCTGAGATTCAATAAAAATTAGTATAATTAATAAAGAGATTATAAATAATTCTTTAAATTAAAATAACTCATGGACTGGCAGAAGTTATACACATATTATAAATTACTTATAGGCATGAGTTTTATGTTGCTTGCAAGCAGAATAGTATAGATAGATGACTTCCAGGAGGAACTATTTTTGGCATTGTATTAATTCATGCGGAGGTTCTCCTCTGGATGTTTTGTCTTTGCTATTGAATCTGCTGTTATTATATCATCTATAGAAGGAGCTGGTATAGAATTGGCATTTTTCGACGCAAATGTGGCAGAAGGAAGATAATATATAAAAGTATCTCTCTTTCCTGAAGCAAGGTACTGATACCAACATATATGTAGGTTATTATAGGAATATAGCTCATTTCCTCTAATTCTGCATGATGATTCAAACCATAGTCATTGTTAATAAAATGAACTCTCACTTAGGAGCAGAGTGTTGATTGCTTTGAATTGTCATTCTCGTCAAGGAATCTCCATCTGTATTCTTCTATTGCAACATTAGAGGAAGTTTGTTGCTTGGCGGGAGCAGAATCACAGAGTGACTGTTTAAATCAAAGCTTATAAGAGGAACAAATTAAATTTATTAATGAATATTTGTTGTTATTTTTGTTGTAGTTTTAGACAAATGATGGCGAGAAGCCATTTTTAATGAGTTTGGTCTCACTTACATCACGTTGTCGCAGGATCACTTCAGCCACAATTGCAAGTTCTAATTAACGACATTAAATATTAAATACAGATATTTTACAACGTGGCTGTTAAAAAACAACTTAAACCGCAAAACTAACCTTTGATATAAGCCGTTGAAGCACATATTTGATGGTTCGGCCAAGAGGGATAGTGGATTGGAAGCTAAAAGCTGCAAATATGTGTTTTTTCCAACCTTTTTTGTCCTTAATGAGTAACTAAAATCAAAGAGAGAAGAAGCAAAAAAAGGTTAAATGTTTTGGTATTTTTATGTCATGAAAGTCAAACACAAAAACACGGCAGGACAAAAGGCAAGCTCTGGCACATTTAAGGATCTCAAACATCAGAATAAGTGAACTATAGAATTATTAGGGACATAAAAGCACCTGTGATAAACAAAGACTCTGTGATGAAAGACTTGATGGAATAAGCCTTTTGGGGACAGTGAGGAAGGAGCATAAGATGTGATAACAGAGAAGGATGATACTAAAATCAAGTGTGAAATGTATATTCTTTTTTGTTAACACATTATTAATGAAATTAAATAACGTAGTGTTTATTAATTTATTAATAAAATGAACTCTGAACATAGGCATTGTTAATAAAATGAAATCTCACCTAGGAGAAGATTGTCTCTTGTTTGGATTGCCATCTTTGTCAAAGTATCCCTATATGTATTCTTCAATATAGTGTCTCTTGCTTATATTTCCATATTCTTCAAGAAATGTGCATGTGCATTCTTCTATGTAACAGGGTAACAGGGGCTTTGTAGGAATAAAAGAAGGTTAAATTCCTGAGGAATGAATTCAAGAGTTATAATTTTCAAATTTATTCATCAAATTTACTACTAATATAATCATGAATCACATAATTTAAACAGTCTGTTATTGCTCATATCTCTATTTAAAATGGAGCATGAAAAAGAGGATCATTATGACAATGAAATAATTTATTATAAATCAAGTCTTTTGAGGTAAATACTTTCATATTGGTTTTACCTTGAAATACAGGTAATCTGAAGGAAAAATGATCTGAGGAAAAAGGTGAGTCGGGTACATAACTTTGTGCAACTGCAAGCCAAAAATTAGATCAGATAAGTTGGGAAAAAGGACCATGAAAAAGAGGAATATGACAATAGCAGGAAAATCGAACTTTATAAATTAATCACATTCTGTACATTACATTTTATGTTGTCTTGTCAGTCATCATGTGCAAGTAATTCAAAAATCATCATTTAAGATAGGTAGCATACCTTATAATTCACCTTTTCAAGTATGTAAATTTTATTTGAGTAAGAGCATAGTGTATGATTTAAAAAACTCATCTATTGCGGAAGTACTATTGGGGACAGTGTCGGGGAAATGATTATTGAACTTGTACTAAGGAATCCTAAAAATGTGAAAATGAGATGGTAAGAATTTATTATGTAGCTTAGATTCTCCATACAATATAATTTTTTCATTGCAGTGTATATTATGTTTGAGTACATCACCCATATAAGATATGAGAGTGATTGATGTAAATATTGTAAGCAAATGGTGGTTGGTTTGTTTGTTCATAGGAGTACAAACCCAGAGCCACTGTTGAAATTGAAGCGTATAAGAGGAACAAATTAAATTGACTAATCATCATTTTCTGTAATTTTTGTTGTAGTTTGAGACAAATGATGGAGAAAAGGCTTTTTAAATGATTTTGATTTCCATTACGTCATGCAGTAGCTGAACCACTTCAGCTACAATTGTAAACTATAATTAACGATATAAAAAATTATGTACAGATGTTTTACAACTTGGGTGTGAAAAAAAACCTAAACCGCAAACTAACCTTTCATATAAGTCGTTGCAGCAGGCATTTGAGCAAGAGGGAGAGTAGCTTGTGTTTAGTAACAGAAGCTAAAGACTCATCATTGAGACTTGTATATTTTGGTGTTGTGAATTCTACTGGCTTCCAGGATAGCATCTCGTCTTCTATCTTCAGTTGTTGCATTGTAGATGTGAGAGGTTTGTGTACTCCATAATCAACTCTGAAGACCTGAGATTCAATAAAAATTAGTGTTAACATATGTATAATTGATTTGAAAGTAATAAAATCACATTATAATATGAATAATATCATCTTGATAAATAAAAAATAGTGTTAACCTTGATCTAAGTCATTGAATATTTCTGAGAAGACTATGTTTTTTGTGGATCTGTTTCCATCTTCTGCGTCACCAGTTATCAAGATTCTAAGTCCGTTATAAGATGTCACTCGTGATACAGCAACATATAGTTGACCATGGCTGAAAACAGGTCGCGGTAGATATAAACCAACTTTTTCAAGTGTTTGACCTTGGCTCTTGTTTATAGTCATTGCATAGCTCAACTTGAGTGGGAATTGCCTTCGTCTTATTGTAAAAGGTCATTTCCTTTCTGACGACGTCATTATTATTCTTGGGACACATATTTCATCTCCAATATTGCTGCCAGTTATTACTGTTGCTTGAATAACTCTATCTCCTAGCTTTGTGACCATTAACCTTGTTCCATTGCATAGGCCATGGCTTTGATTAATGTTTCGAAGCAGCATCACAGGGGTATTAACTTTGAGGCAGAGTTCATGGTTTGGAAGACCATTAAACACCAGTGAGTTAAGATACTCAGTTGGATAAAGGAGATTGTCTTCATCAGATTCACCATCATCTTTTGAGATTGAATCAGCACTTAGATATGTTCTCTGCTCAAATGGTATGAGGGATAAAACATGTGCATTAATTACATCCACTGCCTCATTTGTTGGTGTGATGATAGCACGTTGCTTGAGGTAATATATATTGGAGTACATGCTTTGTATTTCTGTGTAAATCTCATTTGTGATATCTTCAACATCACATCCTTTTCTTTCTACCAGCAGATTACCAGGGATATGTATCCAATCAGCATCAATGTCATCATCTGTCATTTTAAATGTCTCCACTCTACCTTCGCCAATAGATAGAAGCCACTCTGAAAATTTTTGCATTTCTGATTGATCATCAATACTTAACCCAATTGTTGACAGCCTCATATTTTTCGTAAGGTGGAATACTCTGCAGTGCATCCATAAATTAGATTTTGTTAGACATGCCATGATGGTGTCATGTCTAGACCCTTTTACAACAACTGGGAGAATTTGACGAAAATCTCCACCTAGTAGAACTGGTTTACCACCAAATGGTAATAGTTGTGGTTGGAGCCCATCACAATCGTTGAAGATATCTGCCATTGACCTATCTAATGCTTCAAAACAGTGGCGGTGTGCCATGGGTGCTTCATCCCACAATATCAGACTTGTATTTTTTAAAAGCTCTGCAAGATGAGTTCCTTTCTTGATATGGCAGCTCGATTCTCCATGTATATTTATTGGGATTTTAAATCTTGAATGGGCCGTTCGCCCACCAGGTAATAAGAGTGAAGCAATACCCGAAGATGCCACTGCCAAAACTATTTTCCCCTTCGAACGCAAGTGAGTAGTTATTGCCTTGTAAAGAAAAGTTTTTCCTGTTCCCCCGTGGCCATAAACAAAGTATAAGCCTCCTTTAAGCTGGTTCACTGCTGATACAACTACATCAAACACACACAGTTGTTCTTCATTTAGTAATTTAGTGTATTGGAAATTATCTTGTTCTAGCACAACTGTGTTATACGCAAGTTCTTCTCGGATCAAAGTATTTGTCATATCACCATATTGTGTAGTAAATGGCTCTGGTAATTTATGTTCAACTAATGATGACCCATTTCTTTTAAGCAGCTTCTCAATCTCTATCAACACTTGGTTCTGCAATTGTTCTTCTGAAATAACTATTGGTGCTACTCCTAGCATGTTGGTTAGTTTGTGAACAATATCATCCCTCATGCTTTCCCAATGATCTTGAAATAGTTTGGCACTGTCTACTACTTGGCAGCATATTAACATAGTGACAAATAAGTTTCTTAGTTCAGTAGAACCAACCCATAATGCAGCTTCATTCATGGCTTCATGCCACTCCCTATCATTTCCTACCAAACCCATAGCATTTGCAGCTTCTTTAAATGTTTCATACACAACACCTTTTACAGTTCTAATCTCAGGGAAATTAGTTGCGCCTCTGACATGTGCTAGTAGCATTCTGAGATAGTAGATATCACCAGCTGATGGATTGATGTATGAGATTCTGCCAATAAAGTGCCCTCGTTTCCTCCTAAACCAGAATTTTTTTGCAGCATCCCACCTCCAAGAACTTGGGAATTCAGTGTATGTTAGAGTACGTGCATCAATGAAGTTACTGTTTGTATACATCCACTCTGTCAGCATACTTTTCTCAACTCCTGGTTGTCGTAACAGTACATCAACATCCATATCGCCTTTGTAAACCACACTATTCATCAAGGGTAAGTGTATTGTCAGGTTTTCAACAGCAGGATATTTTGAATGAATATGAAACTCGTATATTCTCCAACATGATTCAGGTGGGCTCACATAACGACAATCAATGTAATTTGATATTTCATCGATAGGTTTTGGAGTGGTTGACCCATCACTGGAAGTTACTACAGCATCTTCTTGCAATAAAGCTCTTGCCCTATCTGGGCCTTTATTTACATATTTGAAAAGGTATTTGATCGACCTTGATCGATTGCACCACTCGACATTGATATGCGCATCATATTTCATAAGTAGTCCAGGATTGTAAGGTACCACAAATCCGTTATCAAGTTCGACTCCCCGTTTCACCACCACTCTACAATTTTGTTTCCTCCTGTAAATAGCAAATCCATCCTCGCCAATCACTGTCTCGGTGCTTTTCTTCTTTGGAAAGTGTTTTGTGCAATGGTTGTGCTTCATGCAAGGTGCATGTGGATTAGCTAACCCACATGGGCCATGCATCATGAATTTTGTGACATACTTATACAAAGCTGGGTGTGTTTTGGCATTTGGGATTTCAGCAGATATTATTCGATTGATATCTGATGGTGTAGGGTGTTTATCATCTGTGTGTAACCAGATAATAATATGCACATGTGGTAACCCTCTTTTTTGGAACTCGACTGTGTATAATGTTCCTACAACACGCCCAAAATGATTCCCTTTCTTAATATCCTCCATCAACTCATTGAGTTTCATATGGAAAACTCTACTAATTATATCAGGTCTATCAACAGGCTTCTGACCATGTGTAAAGGATAATGCATTTTGGATTTCAATCCAATTAACATTACAGGTGAACGTAATAAATAAGTCTGGGTTCCCAAGTGACCTACATATTGCCATAGCATCATGGTAATTTTGAATCATGTATCTAGGACTTCCTGTGAAACTTGAGGGCAAAATAATTCTTTTACCTATTGAATTCCCAGATGAATCTCCCCTTAAAAATGCATCATGGATGCCCATGTAGATTTCACTTCTATAATGTTCTTGTTGGTGCTTAAATCTAATATAACGTAATCTCTCATCTTCAATAGATGTAAAAGCATCAACTATATATTGTTGGAACAATTTCCCTCCCTTTAGCAAATTCCCACAGCCCACATTTCTTTGTTGAATTCTATAAGCATAGTATTCTCGTCTTGTGACACTGCCCCTTTTAATTTGAGGCTTATTAAGGTCAATGTGATATGGAATATTGAGTTTATAACCATCCTCACCATAAGGAAATAACAAAGGGTATTGCATTGACATAAAAGATGGGTGTAAATCATCTATTCTTTTTAGGCCAGAGGTTTGGTGCTCAATAATGATATCTCGTCCATAATTTGTCTCTCCAATATCTCCAACTATTAGTCCAGCCATCTCCTCATAAGATGGACTATCATATTGCAAGGTATCAATTGGTCTTTTAGCAGCTAGTCGTAATCTAACAGAATGTATTTCACCACGCCTAACGGAATCTCTTACCATCCTAAATGCTTTTACCAGGTCATTAAACTCATCAAGTATCTTGATTAGTTTAGAAACCAATGAAGAGTCAATATTTTCAGTTGATCCAAATGCAGATAAAGCTCCTAATCTATTTGAGACCTCATTGTCAGTGTCATATACATATAATTGAGCAAATTGAGGTTTTCGTCCCTCCATGGGAAGTAATGACCCAATTAGGTGGTGGTTTTGGCCATTTAATCTAAAAACATAAGGGCCTTGGCCCCTATTTATATCCTTGTCTATCCTGCCACCCATAGATGTGAAAGAAAACATTGAATTATATAACCTAACATTTTCACGGAAAGACTTTGAGACTGTATCCCCATCATAATCAAACAACATCTTAAGTAACTCTGGAGGTTCTCTCAACTGAGGGAGGCTAATCCTACCTTGTTTACAACACATGGAAAAAGTCAGCATCCGAACAGGCATAGATTTTAGTCTCTCAGCATACCAGAAAATTGCACCGCAATACTGACAACTATATGTTGGAGATCCAAGATCAAGAAGCAGAGAACTGTTTTCAGTAACCAAGAGGTTAGATGTTGATGTTTGAGGTATGCTTAAGGTACTATGTGAACTACCCTCATTATTCCTATTGTCAATTTTTCTTTTCCTTCGTTGCCTATTGCTCCTACTTGATTCTCCAATTTCCATCCTCTACAAAACACATGATGCATAACACATATTTAGTTATTGAAATTAAAGCAAAGACAAAACAGATCTCTTCCTTAGAGATTAATATACAAATTTGTGCAAGAACACCAAGTTGGAAAGGGAATTTATAAGGGGATAAGAGGAACAAATTACAGTATGTGTTCATTTGAGAGGTTTGGTCACATTATTTGTCCATAATTTTTAGGAGCATTGTAAAAGCATTTGAGGCAGATTGAGTAAACAAAGCCAAACAGGTACTTACATTGGCATAAAGATGGAGAACTCAAAGTTCATGTAATCAAAACCCAAACTGGGAACATCGAATCCAAGCATTGAAAACCCATAATCATAGGATATGATTATCACGTGACCTCACAAAAAACCTACCATAATTTTTAGGAGCATTGTAAAAGCATTTGAGGCAGATTGAGTAAACAAAGGCAAAGAGGTAGTTACATTGGCATAAAGATCGAGAACTCAAAATTCATGTAATCAAAACCCAAACTGGGAACATCGAATCCAAGCATTGAAAACCCATAATTCATAGGGTATGATTATCACGTGACCTCAAAAAAAAACTACCAATTCTTGAGCAAAAGAGAGTTAAAAACATTACGCATACCTAAAGCTTATCTCAAGGAAATTAGCAAAAAAAAACTACCAATTCTTGAGCAAAAGAGAGTTAAAAACATTACGCATACCTAAAGCTTATCTCAAGGAAATTAGCAGCTTGATGAAAAGCGTTGCTCCACCCGGACTTTAAAAATCAGTTAAGCGCTGCAGAGAGAGAGGACGCAGAAGATAATCAGAACAACATTCAAAGCAATCACAGGCGAAGGAAAAAAGAATGGGTGAAAGATAGGGGTATAGATGGTACATGAGGAGTGATAGAACTGTCAGGTACAGAAGAGTTGGATTGGATTGGACTAACCTCATGGATGCGCCGCGAGGAAGATGAAATCGAACTCAGCGTAGAGATAGAGATAGAGATGGCCGCATAAGCCGCACGTGAGCGCAAAAGCGATAGATGAGCCCAGAAGACTTCGATTGGTGATTGGTGGCTAACCCATGAGCCCAGAAGACTTTAAAAGGAAATAGAGCATGGCCAATAAAGGGAAAACAGTAAGGGGCGATGGAAAGGCAAAAAATGGGGCACGGAAGGTAGATGGAGGGAATTGAAAGTGAAGAACTGGCGTCGGATCGTGTAGAGATTAGGATGGGAGGGAATAGAAAGACGATGGGGGAAAAAGGAAGACTGACCTAAGCGGGGTGGCCGAGATTAAAGCACAAGCAGATAAGGGAAGAAGGTGTGCGGGGAGGAGGTAGTTTTTGGGACGGCGTCGTTTTACGTGCTGGGTCGTTAGTGAGGGAAAAGTAAGGCGAAGGCACAACCGACACCAGCAGTTGCGCGAGTATCGCGTAGACGGAGACTCGCCGCCTCAGAGTCCGAATCCCACGAGGTTTAGAGTTAAAGAATAGATATGCGCGCGCGTACAGACTGCTTGGTGGGTAGATTGTGAATTGTCATGTTTTTCCTTCAATTATATTATAGAATGTCACATTGGTAATGTGGAGGTCATAATAATAAATGTTAAAGCCAGATTCGTTGAAAGCGGACGGAGGTTGTTGTTTGACTCTTATGCTGCCTTCTTTACCTAATTTCCTCATCTAATGGAAGGTGGTGTAGCAAGTAGACGTGTGGGTATGTCGGTATGAAGTGTGCCTATCTGGGGAAAGATTGCTTGGTCAAATTTGCATTCACCATAGCAAGTATAACTTTGAAAATTGGCATTCTATATATCTATATGAATAAGGGAAACGAGTGAAACTCAAACTCCATGGGGTTCAAGATTACATATACTGTTAGTGTTAATACATACAATCGAATTTGCCGACTGAATTACTTGAGATTTATGAGTGTGTGTAGAGAGAGAGAGAGGGAGGGGGCGACCTTATTTCTTAGGGACAAGTAACGAAATGTCCCCTATACTTTCAAGAAAGGATCAGTTGAGCCCCTCTACATTATTTAGGACCAAATAGGCCCCTGGACTTTAGAAAATGAAGCACATTTGCCCTTATCCCAATTTTCGTCCAAAATTGTTGATGTGTCTATTAGTTGATGATATGTCATTTGTTTAAAATATAAAAAAATAAGTGTTAAATATGATATGGATTTTAAAAAAATAAAATACAAAAACTAAGAAGTGAATATGAGATGAGGATGAACTCCGACTTTTCCCTTTCTTCTCCGGCGAATCTAAGATGAGGATGACTATGAGATGAGATGAACTTCGACTCTTCTGTTCTTCTTCGACGAATTTGAGATGTGGATGAACTTCGTTTATTCCCTTCTTCTCCGATGAATCCGAGATGGGTATGAATCTGGGTCTTCTCCGAAGTAGTTCCGAAGGCGGCTACAAGTCTACAACCTTCATTAGCGACTTCTTTTAGTTGGTTTTGCAGAAATACTGATTTAAGCAGCAAATGTTGTCCTCATCGTCATCTCAAATCTGTCCTCATATAGATCCAAACTTTGCCTGCAAACATTGGCGGCCAAAGTATAATAGACCTCCATCTCCATATGACAACAAAGGCAAGCTTTCGATGTAGTCACCAGAAAATAGCCTCTTTCTCTTCCACACAATCGAAGTTCTAGCTTTACAAGGAGAAGAGATAGCAATAAATTTATATTTTTTGTTTTTAAAAAAAATAAATTAAATCCATGTAATATCTGACATTCATTTTTTATTTTTTTTAAAAATATTCCATGTCATCACATGACAGCCACCTCAGCATAAATGGATGGGAAATGTGAAGAGGGTTATCTAAAGTTCATGCTCTCTTTGACCTGAAATAAAGTACAAAGGCTCAACTGATCCTTTCTTGAAAGTAGAGGAGTCATTTTGTTATTTGTTTTATTTTTTTAACATTTTTAGTCTAGACTGTCTTGTTAAGATATTGTGTGCTTTGGATCTTCTTAGCTCATACGAACTAATATATAGCAGAATGCACTCATAAAACACCTTGATCAATCAAAGAAAGTAGGCAACTATATAATAAGACATCTTGGGTGGATCGAGTTCCTTTTCCTTGAGGAAAATATGGAACTAATTAGGGGAAATTGCCATTAAGTCTAGTTTTATTGACATATTTGTAAAAAAGTCAGATAAGATTGTGTATTTGCTGTGAGGTCAAAAAAAGGGCAGTTTTGCAATTGCAAGTGTAGATATTTTTAATTAATGACAAAGTTGCCCTCATTTTGAATATTGGTGGTTATTTCGTGTGGTTTCAATGCTTCAGTGCTTGTGTGGGTTTCATATGTGGTTTGTTGAGAGAGAAGGGTTGTGGTTTTGTCTTTGGTTGGGTGTTTGTTTTCTGGGTCATATGGAGCCAAGTATGGAGTGCTACTGAAGGTGGAGCTGCTGGTTGTTTTAGGTTGCATTTTTTCAGATTTTGGAGGTTGATCTACGACCACCATCATTGGCATTCGGTCTTGGGTAGGTATCGACTGGGTCTTCATTTTTTGAGTGATATAGAGTCACGTACGTAATGTTATTGGTGGTGTTATTGGTGGTGGAGCTGCTGGTTTTGTCGAGAGAGAATGAGTGTCTATCGGCGACGCGAGGGCTAGATCTAACTTGGTGTCTTCGTCGGCGGTCGATCTTGGGTAGGTATCGGTTGAGTATTCGTTTTTTGGGTGAAGATCTATTCAGTTTTTGTTCTCTAGACTATTTTTTTTTTCAAAGTTATTTTTTTGTTGATTGTTTGTTTTTTCATTGCAGGGATGACATTTTTAGTTTTTTTTTATTCTCGTGTGATACTCGTATGATACCTTGGTGATTTTGTTCATACTGTATGTTGTTTGTAGTGATGGCGGACTATGTTTTTCTCATGATTAAGAATTCTTTAGAAGTATTTCCTGTTATGTTGGGGTGTGATGTACTTTTGAAAGTTTTATGTTTTGTTGGTGTTATGTTTTTTTGTTATATGGAAGCTTATTTCAGTAGATTGATTTTGGGTTTCTATTTTTTTTCTTCTTCGCATTGTTCTTAAAATGTTTTGTTTTTAAGGTTTTCTGTACTATATGTACGTATTTTTGGAGAGGTATATGTTTTGCTGTAGGTTTTCTGTACTGTATGTATGTATTTTTGGGGAGGTATATGTTTTGCTGATTTTTTGTTTTTTGGTTGTAAAGAAAGTTTTTTCAGTATTTTTTTATTATGTGATACTCGCACGATACCTTGGTGATTTTGTTCATACTATCTCCTGGCTATAGTGATAGCGGACGGTGTTAATAGTGATAGCTGACGATGATTTGCTTGCAGAAAGGCTGTTTCAGTACTATTGTTTTTTTTGATACCTTTAAGATACTTTGAGATGTATCTTTTTTTATTTTTTAGTTGTCTTCCAAGGTACTGTATATATTTTTTGTGAGGTTTATGTTTTGTTGATATCTGGTTTTATTTTTTTGGCTGCAGGGAAGGCTTTTTCAGTAGTATTTTTGTGATACCCTTAAGATTCCTTGATTGAAGAAGGTAAAACATTATAAGCCGACACATGTCATCTTCATTATCTTTCTTGTTGCTTATAACTTTTTTTCACTTGGGTTTCTATGATTGATTTTGTCAACCTTGAAGTGAACTTAAACCTACTTTCAATAAAATTGTGGGTCACATATTTTTCTTATGTTTTCCAGTTTGTTGTTACTCAGTGAGAGTTCTTCAATACGGCCAACAACCTCAAGACCTATAATGTGGTATGTTTACAGTTTCTTCTTTTTCACTGGTATCATCAATGTATCGAGATAGCACAGAGGTATCACAAAAGTATCACAAAGCTACAATTAGTGCATCAATTTCAAGTAACATTCTCAGTGTTTAGGCATCACAAAGATCATTGCCGGAGGAGTAGCGTCTCGATGTCAGAGGAGTCGCGTTGTTCTGGTGCGTTGAGTTTATCAACTGGACATGAGTAATTGGGTATTATAAATTTGTAATTGAATTTGGGCATCACGAATTTGAAATTGGCTTTGAGTATCACGTCATTTTGCCATCTACAGTTTGAATGATTTACAATTTGAATTTGAATTTGAAATTGGTTAACAATCCTAGCTTTCAAAGTTTTGCATAACAAGATTTTGAAATATGTATCACATAGAGATATCACGCAAATATCACAAAGTAATCAGCATTTTCAGAAGAAATCTTGGTGTTCAACATGGTTTAGATGGGTATCATAGATTATACCGGACTGTGTTTTCCTTTTTCGTATTGTTCTTTAGATTCTTTGTTTTTTAGTTTTTTTTGTAATGTATGTATTTTTGGTGAGTTTTATACTTTGTTCATGTTATATTTTTTGGTTACATGGAAGTTTGTTTTAGTAGTATTGATTATGTAATACTCTTACTTTACATTGGTGGATATCGTAAAGATATCACTCGGGTATCACAAAGCAATTTGCATATCATAGATTGTCATCAATTTGAAGCAGCATTCTTACAAGAAATCTCTGTGTTCAACATGGTCTAGATGAGTATCATATAATCATAAACGTATCACAGATTATCAAGCGTGACATGGTGACAAAAATAATGCTGCAATCACATAGGACTAAACATCGTAACTTTCAAAATTTTACCATAGAGATCGTTGCCGGAGGAGTCGTGTTGTTCTGGTGCTTGGAGAGGTTTCTCAACTGGATATGAGTAATTAGGTATCACGAATTTGTAATTGAATTTGGGTATCACAAATTTGAAATTGGCTTTGGGTATCACTAAGTGTATCACAAAGGTATTACATTTTAATCACAACGGAGTATCACGCCTGTTATGGAATCACGATTCACGAGGCAATCAAATAAAATATGAATTTTGGGATACCGAGATATCACATATCACGAGGCACTTATATATAATTTAAATTTGAATTTTTGTGAGACAAGTACAATAACTTTGGGTATCACGCCTGACACATGGGTATCACGTTTTTCAATGTCCTCAAATGAATTTGAATTTTGTGAGAGAGGGTCAGTTTCGGAAATCAAAAAAAATAATGACTAAAAGTGGAACAAAAAATTGACGCCATACCTCATTGCCTAACTTTCCCATTTCATGTACCGGCCTACAATTTCCCCAACTAATTAAGCCTTTGTAGTCTGTACCATCTGATTGATTTATAGTACGTGGCCCGACACGAAGGCCTCAAAAGAAGCCCAATGCCAAGCCCATTAGAAACTATATTGGGCCTCCGCTATCATTATGATTACGGCCCTTTATGAATTATTGTCTTTCACATCCCTATGATTCTCAAAAGACCAAAAAGAAACCCCCGTCGGCTTCTTCCTAAAAAATGAAGGTAACTTATGCTACTTTCCCTTGGGGGTATTTTATGGTTGGAGAGGCGACCTGGAAATTACTTGAAAGATTCGGGATGAACTATAAAAAGCCATCACAAAAAAATAAAAATAAATAAATTAGTTAATTTTTTTATTTTTAAGTTATAATGAAGTGAGCATTATTCAATTAATTTTTTAAAAATGTTACTTAGATGTGTTTGAGAATACTAAATACTAGTAAATTTTAAATAAAAAAGGACCCTGGGGATTTTGAGGTCTCGCCACTATATATAACCCGTTTGGTAAAATTTATTTTGGAGCTTATAAGCAAGTGATAAAAGCTCTACCAACCACCCTACAACCACAATCGCTAGTTTATAAGATAAAAAAAAAAGTTTCAAGCTGTTAACTTGCCTCAAAGGAAAAAGAGTTTGTCTGGGGGAGCAGACTAGTTCATTCTACACTTTTGCGCATAAAATTAGAATGTTTTGACTAATAATGACTAAAAAAGAACACGATCTATCTTTCGATGGATGATCAATTATTGTATTAATCCCTCACACAAATAACACGTTTCTTTAACCTGAAGTGGAGGATATCAGCCAGATGTGATACAACAATGTACACTTTCCGGTTGAGTATAAAGAGAGTTTTGAACACAGAGTATTGGGTTACATTCAATGTTTAAGGCACATGATGGCCACACGTGCATGCATGCACTTCGCCGACATGCTTGAGCTTTCTACCCATTTGTGTTTTTTTTTTTAAAAAAAAGTATTAATCGTCAATCCATTAATTAGGCTTGAAAAATTGAATTCACTGAATGTGAATATTGTCCCCAAAAGGTCTCTCATTGTATTGGCAGCTTCTGATCTCTCCTTGTCATCATAAATCGTATAAGATTATGATTATTATTTTTTCCAAATGGTTGAATATCTTCACGTGCATGATGACCGTAGAGTATTTTTCTTTCTGTACCTGCCGTTGGTGTATGTAAATTGACCTGCACAAATAAAGCTAGCCAATGCAGCCAAGTATGGTCAACTGAATCCCCGAACCTCGCGATCTCTCCTTGTTCGGAATCCCGACTACGTTCTAGTCATATCGTTGTTCGATTAATTGCTAGGCCACTAAAATTGTATTGAAATATATATTTTATTGGTGCGATTGTATTGAAAGATGTATTTTATTGATATGGATTACGACGTATCTTTACTTTTTGTGATAGTCTGATAGATGTAAGATCCATTATCATTTTTTGAGTAGTTTAGTGAACCCATTTTTGTTGAAGGAATTGATGGATGAATGAAAATGATTGGTTTAATCAAAATAAAAAGAAAAATGTATAGAGATTTGTATTGAAATACGTATTTTGTTGATATAAATAAATATGTGACTTAACTCTTTATATACTGAAGTGAGATTCAATATTAATTTTAATGAAAAATGAAAATTTTAAAATATTGAAATTGCTAAGTAACGTATCCCGTAAGGGAACAATTTTGGCTTCAACATGTGAATGCATTTTCCCTCTTGTCAAAGCAAAATCGGTTGAATTTAGACTGCGCGGATCACACAGTTTCTCTCTCATGGAGGCATGTTCTCTCGTGAGTCAGAATTATGAGACATTATTCACCAAAAACGATAAAGATTTTAATAATTTTCATCCGATGTCATTTATTTATTGTGTATGATCACATTCAATTTTAATAAGGGTGGTGCTAAATAATCTAATTTTTTATAGTATAATATTAATCGAAGTCTACATGAATTTTTTTTATAAATGTATGATATAAAAAATTAAAATTCTAAGAAATAAAATATCTTGTTTGAAAAATCACAATACATTTTTTTTTCTTAAAAGAAATTTTAAAACACTTTATCTCTTAAAATACATATTAGATTTTGATAAAAATTACATATCCAAAATCAACAAGTATCTATCCAACAAGATCCATCATCTATAGGTTTTATTAAGTCATTTTTAATCACATTGTTTTTAATTACATTATTTTTTTTGGGTACTAATAGGTGCATTACGTAGGTTCCAGTGTTTATTTATAAGTACTGATATGGGCTCGTATATCGATTTTCATACTATAACCTAAACAATAAGTGTTAAACCCTAAGAGGAACGAATTCGCTAAACCCTAACAGACTCGTGTATCAGATTTTCATGTTGTAACCTAAACAATAAGTGTTATAAACCCCAAGGGGACCAAATTCGCCAAACTCTAAAGGGCTTGTGTATCGCATTTCCATGTTGTAACCTAAAATGCTCGGATTCGCTATTAAAATCCCCAAATACTAAATCCTAGGGTTCTAACTACTAAACCTTAACGGGTTCAAGTACCCAACATAATTTTAAAAAAAATACAAATATATATTTTACTATCATAGTGTAATAAAATTTCAGCTCGAATAGACAGTTTACACATCACATATATGAATTACATTGTTTTTAAAAACAATGTAATTGAAAAAACGCAATAAGAACTAGTGACAATGGGTCTTATTAGAAATATTTTTACGCGCTTCAATTCGAATATGTAATTTTTTTTCGAAATCTAACATGTATTTTTAGAGATAAAACGTTCAAAATTTCGTTTATGAAAAAATAAATAAAAAATGCGCTTAACTGATTTTTGAAAAAGTCCAACATGACTCACTTACATGGAGTGTCATGTAGACTTGGATTGAGTTGAGTTACTAAAAGTTGAGTTGTATAACATTTTTGTTTTAATATATAGTGTCACACCGTATTAATTCATTGATGATATTTTTATTAATGTTGTAAACTAACCGCCAATTGGGAAACACGTGCGAGGTTTTGCTAAGAAAAGCACACGTGTGGTTGGAAGTCAAAAACTGTCAGAGATATAGAGTAGGCTGCACATGTGTTGGCTTTGACCAAACTCCTGTTGTATGGAGCCACTCTCATACTGCGCATTTTATTTTTGAACTCCAGTAAATTGTTTTTAAGTTTAGTTTTAGTTTTGTAAATCATACATGACTGTTCCCATAATTTCTAAAATAATGTGTGATGCTTGATAGTAATTTTTTAATATTTACAACATGTTATTCTTCAATTTTTTTTATTACTTGAAACTTAATATAATAGATCGTCATTCTTTGTTTTCGTGGAATATGATGTAGATGTTATTCTCATTTTGAACTTTAGACGCTATATTAACACTTGTTTGTAAAAGAAATTGTAAGTACATGAGAGCTCCTTTGTACAAATTCTCTAATTCTTTAGATAATTTATGTTTTATTATATAACAATAATGATAACTCATGATTAATATTCAATAATCAATCTAACATAAAACCTAAATTATCTATTTATAATAGATTAGTTGTATATTTAATTGTATTCCTGTGCTACGCGAGTCTTAATTAGAGTCGTTTTTGTTATATTGATGACTGAACATGAGTTATTATTTTTGCTATATAATTAATAAAACCTAAATTATCTTAAGAATTATAGAGTTTTATGATACAATAAGGTTCGGTTGAAAATAAAATAATTTATCTCTTTACCTATTGATCTGAAATCAACATGTCAACGCTAATTGATTCATTGCTATTTTTCACATTAATAGAATATAAAAGAGCAATGTAACGGGGACAACTATTTGTCAATTAACATTCCCTCATAAATAGGGTATTCGCATAATTGGAGTGCGTATTGAAATTTTCAGTGAGAAAGATTTTAAAGAAGATATTTGTTATTAATGATTTTAAAATAGATGCATTGTTTTTGTCAAAGTCTCTTGGAATTCAATACAAAAAAGGTAAATATAAGCAACAATATGATTCCATCATTGAAGAGTGTCCATAATAATAACTATAACTCTCCGTAATCAATGTAACATTCAAATTCACTCACCACTCTTTTCCTTTGGTGGACACCCTTTTTCAAAACTCATTGATGACACCATAATCTCATGTGTCATATAACTAAAATCCTATATGAATTTGAACCACAACAATCAGTATGACATGGCCTCATGTTTAGCAATCTTGAAGCGCAATTTACTTAAAGTAATAGATAGATGCTTGCCAAAACGAATTCATTGATTTAGGGTGATGCAATGTATGTCTCCTTGTCGTGTTCCTTTTCAAATATTCGGCATGAAAAGCAGCAAAAAAGTTTCAAAGGTTGGTTCGGGAGACATGGGGTCTACACTCTACATTTTACTTAAGCTTAGCTTGTCATGGATCCTCTTTCTTATGATGGAGTGAGTGCAGATTTGGAGGATAAAAAATCTACAATTGGGATTGGGTGTGTGTTAATGTCATGAATGTTTCAATAGATAATATATATATATATATAGATAAAATGAGGTACTAATTTTTAGATTCACTTTTGGGTTCTAAAACATTTTTTCAAAGTTAAAAAAATTATATCGGTTTTTTTTTAATCTATTTTACGATTCCAACAATGTCTTTTATTCGAAACAAAAAGGTAAATGTAACCTAAAAAGTGTGTGACATATTTTTTTATTTTATATCTATCATGCACTTTTCATGTCAAATTAGAGTTTTGTTTCGTTCAAAAATATATATCATTGGATTTGTAAAATCAATAAAAAAATAACTATAATTTTTCCAAATTAAAAAATATATTTTAAAACCCAAAAATTAAGATCTCATATCAAAATTCCTCTATATATGTATGTATTGGATGTGTATTTGTCATAGAGTTTGCGTTTATCAATTAAATAATTATAAATCCTAAAATCCTAAAACATAAACCCTAAAATCTAAATCCTAAATTTCTAAACTATAAAATTTTAAACTTCAAATCCTAAATCTCAAACACGAAAACCTAAAATTTAAATCCTAAATACTAAATTCTAAACCTTAAATTTTAAATTCTATATTCTAAATCAAACTTTAATCTCAGTAATTACATATATATATATATATATGCAAATAATGGTTGTTTGTGTTGAAATATATTCCTCGAGACGGGCGGTTTGTGGAGCCCTTATGTTGGCCTAGTGAGGGCAAAGATATGTTAGCTATTCTGGTCTAGCTTTAATCTGTTTCTCAAATGTTTTTCTTCACATGCCTCTCTTCCTAATACCAAGTTTGATGACGTCACTTACTTTTGTAATTTCAAACCAATGTGGCACTGGACATTAGTTAACATCATTTTTTACCTAATCTATTATTAGTCATGTAGTTGGCTTGTGATAAATGAGTTTCTCTACGCGTTTCCCCTAGACTATTGGTAGCTTTTTCCTCCGGGAAAGACACCGTACAAATTTAAAAAATATATTTTTATTAACATGAACTTGACTATTCTTTTCATGAGGAGAATATGATGTATGAATTCATGGATATAACTCGTGTTTTATACTATAAAACAAACAAGGTAATAAATTTTAAAAAACCATTCTCTTATCTCACTTATTATTCTCTCCAACCAAACGTGACATCTCAATCATAGAACGAAAGTCTCCGCCTAGCTAAATATGCACCGACCGAATGATAAAAGTGGCAAAATTAGGAATCTATCACACCCCTTTTGTTGTTGTTGTCTCGTTTAAACACACACACGCACATTAATTTCTGCGAAGATGCATGGAAATAATAATTTTCTTTTTCCTGAAGAATAATTTTAAACTTTTTATTTATTTTTCTCTTACTTAAAAGGAATGGATACAATAAAACCAATCCTCCCAGATAATTAATTTTCTATAGTCTCTATACATTTTTTAGTACAAATATCAATCTAAAAGAATCCCCATAAACAAAATTGTAAATCACAAACAGTTGACGCGCAAATTAATGGCCCATACCGGGGCTTGGAACGGATTCTTCGGTGGGATGAATGCCGGCGAGGTGACGCTCAAACAGTTGTTCACCAACGACGGTGGCGTGACCTTTTTTGCTTGGAGAAGAGTTTGGCACAGTCCCCTTCGGCAGGGAAGCAAGAAACAAACTTGAAGAAAACGCTGAAGAGACTCTCTTGTTGTTGGCTTTAGTATTCATAAGCTTCCGGCCTTCAATTGATGAACAGCAAAATGAAGCAAAAACAACCATGAAAATGATGGCAATCGTCGCGCTTACTCGAGCCATGTAGTGTAGATGACAGAGGATGGCAAAACAGAGGAAGAAAAGAAACAGTGGATATGGAGTTTGGGTTTTGTTGCTGGAGTGAGAGATACAAAGCACTTGTACAATGTGGGTGTATATATATACACACACACACAAATGTCGTGGGGTTAGGGATGGGCCTAGTCAAAATAAGGAGGTGCGAATTTGTAGAGAGAGAGAGAGAGAGGCTTTGGAGTCAAATTACAAGTTTGTGACTCGGGAGTTTGTGAAGTTGATTACAAATTTCATAGAAAAAGGGATGTAGAAACGCCGCGTGGAAGCTAAGGTAGGTGAGACTCAAATAAGCCGCCGGCCACTCGTTCTTGGCAGTTTCATGCACCGTCAACACTCCACTTCCCCCCCCTATAATTAATGCTTCCTCAGCTCGATCGGCTTAGCTTCAATTAGTGGCTCCGTTTTTTTCCTCTCTCTCTCACCATGTTTGTTTGTTAATTGAAATTAACATGTATTTTGATACATAAAAAAAATAGTAATCAATTAAAATGAAATGGAGAAAGCATTTATGAATAAATGAAAAAAATAAAAATAAAAATAAAAATATTTAGACACTCAAGATGTTGAGTAGGCAAGAGCCGCAGACCACATTACACCCACACTTCATCACTTCTTCACTTCCCCAGTTACCCTTCCTCTAATCACTTAATCGAGAATTCCTCTCAAATAAAGTCTAATCACTTAATCAATACCTGTCTCAATTTCAACTTATAAGTTTTTAATCCTAATTTTTTATTTTTTAAAAAATTAAAAACATGTATGGGTTGTCATTAGACTTGGGCCCAAGGTAGCTGCTTGCTCTGCCTTGTCCTAGGTTTGACCCTATAGATGGGCACGGGGTCGATAGGCTGCCCAGTCTTGGGATCGACCTCGGATTGTAAATAATTTTTGATTTCTAAAAAACTGTGGAGAAGCAATTTTGATATAACATGTCTCTGTTGACTTAAAGATTATTTACTTTGAAATACTTGTAATCTCATCTCATCATATCTTGTTAAACAACAAGATATAGAAACGACATAGTTTTATGCTGTTGGGGCCTTTTACTGTAAGAATTATTTTTCGAAAAATGTTAAGCATCCCAACAAAAAAATCACAAAAATGTCCCAATAGAGACATTGTCTATGAATTTAAATTTTGCTCCAAATCCTGCGGTGTATGTGTTGACACATAGAATTATGAAGAGACTTTGTGATGACTAGGTATATATCTGTATAGTGTTTGGTTCTTTAGGTCCAGCCTTGTACTGCTTGAAATACAAGTATAGCTCTTCAAATCCTCACATGTTCTCAATGACTCTAAAATGATTCATTGTGGGATTTGCTTTGTTTTAATGATATCAGAGCGAGATTGTCTTCGACATCATTTTTAATTTTTTTCTCATTTCGAATCATGGTTGAGATCGATGAAACCAGCATTGGAACCAAAAGCTACTGTGGAGCCTGATGATGAGTTAGATGGCCCATGGGTCGGTAGGTCTCCCAGGATCGAGCACGGATTGTATTTTTTTTCCTTCCTGCTAATCCCTGTTAGTCAGGAAGGTCTATCCCTAACAAGTACACGACATTTGAAGCCGGCTCGTGTTAGGCAAAACTTACAAAAGTCAGAACCGTGAAGGAAAAGAATAAGATCTAGTGGGTCCAAAAATCTAAGTTAAGATGGGTAATGAAATAACGTTTTCCACATAAGCGAGTCTCTATTGAATGTGACTCGTACCGTAAAATGTGTAATCAGTAGACAATATTCCAAAGGCCGGTTTGGTTAGCTTGGGATGATAATGAGAATCGGACTATAATATAATATTTGATATCTATTTATGTAATAATATAATATAACCAGATTACGTGATAATGAGAATACGTAGAAAAATTAGGAGTCTCATTACCATATAAAATTTGGTATTGCGATCACAAAACTAAACATATGTTGCTTTAAAAATATATCTCTAATGATTATAAATTATTTACAATTGTACTCTTACATGTTTGTATCATCATTATATATACATAAATACATCTATATTTTATTTTAAAATCTATTATTTTTATATATATGCATATCTACGTCTTAGTGTTTGCATCATTCATTTCACACACATATATAAAGGGAAATCTTGTAATTAAATATCACATATCTCATTGCAATTATATTTTATAAATCAAACAATTTAATAAAATTATATATTAATACAATTCTCACAATTTGCTTATAATGAGAAACTTATTATCATCGCAATACAATAAACCAAACGACAAACCTGCCTAAATAAGGAAACCCTAAAATTTTGCTTGTTTTATGACTCAGCAGGCGACATAAGTACAAATTTTTGTGCTAATCTTATTCAGCACTCCTTCCCTCCCCCTTAATGTTTGTTGTTGGCTTATAATTTGTCCATATGCCTGCCATTACCGGCCTGTGGGTAATTCAGATTTTTTATACTTTTGTGGACTAAAGTTGGTTAGAAACATTCTTCAGAGATATACATAATGTTGGTTTATGAATATTAATATAATAAAGCTCTCATTAATGTCAACGAATACTTATTATTATTCATGATATTTATTGTCACTAACAGTTCTTTAATTGAATTTCTAAATTAGGATATCGGTGGCTTTAAATGTTCTTTAGAGAAGATACAATCAACTCGTCTAATTCTGTCTCGATTATCAGATATTTGAGTTTTGAGGAAAATTGTCAAGACTTGCATTCTATATGATGACGTCAAAAATCCGCTCGGTTTGGATGACATATCAGGATATGGTCGAACTAGTTATTCTCGGTTGATATTGCTCTTCCAGTGGTGATTTTCTGCACGAACGAACAAACCAGAGCTAAGAGCCCGCCAGAGGTTGTTATCAGGCGTTGACGCTCTGATGCTAAAGTAAGATGTGAACGTATAAGTTCTCTAGAGCACGTAGCTCGGTGCTCTAGAAGTTATGTATTATACTCTAGAATCCCCGTTTACCTGGTGGAGATCCCTTTTTTATAGTGTTGGAGTTCTTCTTCTCCTATTCAGGGTCAGATTCTTGCTTGAGAAGACTTCCTGTTAGAATAGGAAACTACTCTTAGTAGTGAGAGAGTTCTTGCTTGTAAAGGAACTCATTTGAAGAAGAGTTCTTGTTGGTGAACAGACTTGTTGGGGTGGGTCGTTACATAAAAACTGGCTTTTTACAAGTTTCGGCCATTTTCGATACTCCCGGCCTTTTCGTACTTCCCTGGGCAATGGCCCAGACAGCTCAACCCCTCTAGTGCATCCACAAACGCCCGGGTTGTTGGGGACAGGAATCGACCTCCTGACCTCCCTTTAACATATAGCGCAATAGTGTCACATAACATGTGAGGCTATTGCGCTGCATGTTAAAGGGAGGTCAGGAGGTCGATTCCTGTCTCCAACAACTCGGCCATCTACGGATGCGCCAGAGGGGTTGGGGGTAGTGGTCCATGAACCCGGCTTACTAATAACGACTGGGGTGGATCGTTACAGTAAGACACTATTATTTGCTGCTAGATGCATGTCCGCTTTTTGCGCGGCTCATGTTTTATCTTAAAAGATTTCCATTATTCGTTTCATTCCCATTTTTTATAGTTTTTTTTTAAAACAAATATATGTAAGTAATGGTTTTATTATAATTTTAAAGCTTGAGTAGGGATTGCGATTAGAGATTCATTTGGTGAGCTTATTATTTTTAGTTTTATCGTATTTTATCAGTTGTAGGGAGTCTCTTTGCTAAAGCATATGTTTTTCTATTTGGTATTGTCATATTTAGTTTGCTAGATCAATACAGATATTCAACTCATGTATGATTGATTAATTGATTGAGTGATTATATTCATAATCATGATGACTCTTTTTTTGTTTTTTTTTGTTTTAGAGTATATTCGTGTTTGTGAACTTAACCGAGCATGTAGATATATTATTTCACCTTAAGAATGTTGGATAATTAATTTGATTGATGGTGTACTTGTTTTTGATATTGAAACAATATCATACAAATAATGATGCTCGGCGGTGACAATAAATTATCTTATAAAGAATTATCAATACAATTCATAAGATATCTAAGAACCACAAATATTCACATGCACATATAACAACAGATTAGGGCTGTGCAACAGGACCCGTAAACTGATAGAAAATTGAAAATTGGATCGGTCGGTCCGATCCGATTTATTGACCAAATTTTGGTCGACGGTTTGAAAATCGGACCGGACCAGTTAATTCTAAATAAATTTTAGATATATATATATATATATATTTATTTATTTATATATATGGAGTGAGGCACGGTAAAGCCGAATCTACTTAAGGTGAAATACTTTCAGCCTATGGTGTCTTCAGGCCCGGCCTTGAGCAAGGGCGGGCCTGTGCGACCGCACTGGGCCCCCTAATTTTTGGGGCCCAATTTTTTTTTAAAAAAAATACTATTAGACCTAAATTAAATCAGATATATATTGAACCTATATTTTCTTAAAAAAAGACAAATTCATAAAAAAAAACAATTTGATGAAACTGAGAAGGAACACACTTCAGTGTCTATTGAGGAATCATTTAGGCTTTCGAAACTGTTATTGATGACTTTACCTCTCAAAATGCAGTACGGTCAAAAATATTTATGTGATTTCATGTAATTATATTTTTTAACCAATTATTGTAATGACTAGTTTTAATTTTAATGTAATGAAATTTAAGAAGTGATGGTCTAGCCTCCCTAAATTGAGTTTCAGTCATAAAAAAATTATTGTTGTTCTATTTGCTTAAATTTTGATTATTGGTTTAGAATTTGATATTAGACGTCCAAAAAAAAATCAGGGCGTTGCCCCGAACTCCAAAAAAAAAATTCGGGGCACTGCCCCAAACCCCGCCCTAAGGGCCCCAATTGATTTGTTGCCCTGGGCCCCAAATACGGTAGGGCCGCCCCTGGGTGTCTTAACTCTTTTTTGATGAACACCTCCCAAGATACAACACTCTATTTTTGGCTGTAAGTGACACTCTACTACTGACAGTCTCAATCGAATCAACTTAAAATAGCAGTCTCAGACTTGTAAAGAATAAAGAAGGAAAAAGAAGAGGAGAACCCTTTAACTTTTTGGTGCGTCATTCTCTAGAGGTTTGGGTCTCCTTATATAGGAGGGCTCATAACCATAATTGTCAAAAATTAACGGATGAGCATAATTTTAGGGCTCTCTTATTGACTCAACCACCCACCTATTTGGTGGGATACCTTTGACTTGACCAAACCAATCCACCTATGTAGTGGGTTGGACTAACCACTTTGAAGTGGTCATTTAGTCCATTCAATTTCAACAATGTTAACTTCTCCTTGCTCGCTAGCAGTGGATTAGATTTGAGTTTGGAATTTAGGAGGTTTAGGTCTTGTTTGAAAGTAGAAAATTAAGTTGAGGACAAACTTGTTCTGTTTTTCTAGAATAATGCAATCCAACTTGATTAAATGAAGACACTGGACTTAGTTATGATGATTTCTTATTTGCACATTATGAAAATCTTTATCTTGCTTTCTCTTTTTTTCTTTCTTCCTCTCTTTGACTTGCATTCTCTTTTCATTTCCTTGTGCAATTTTTTCATTTTCGATGCTTTAATACTTTCTCAAGTATTGGACTATTTTAAAAATTGCTATTAAAACTATCTAAAACCTTTACTCAAAATCGGTCAGAACTATTATTTTAAAAATATCCCAAAAAACTGCCACTCCTATATTTTCCAAGCGCAACCTGAAAGTCTGCAGCTCTTCTGCACTTCCTTTACAATGGGTTGCATTTTGGATGGATTGCTGTATTTTGCTTCCAACTGTTGTTGTGGTAGTATTTGTGTACCACTTGCTCTTGGTATCGTTGCCATAATTTTCTTTACATAGGCTGAATTCTGGTCAGAGTGTGACGTATTGAGTTGCATTATTTCCCTTGAGATATTTCGAAACTCTAATTCATTATGTATAAAAATAGTTGTACAAATTATATTAAGAACTTCGTGAGATTGGCTTCACCTTTGACGGTGTCTTGAGCTTATGTGTTTGCTGATGTTGAAGGCTGTAATTTGAAATTTTGACAGGAATGATGGGAATTTAGTCCAATAGACTCATCAGTTGTAGTTAACTGTCAGCCGACTGTCCAAAAATCCAAAAATCTGCCTAATCACTATTATGACACAAAACAGAACATGATCAAAATGCATCAGTAATGAAACTCTTTTGGTGACCTAACGTGTACTAAACCCTTTCTACTTAAGATTTCCTTTTAGGCTTATTAAATTTAGACTGCATATGATAGAACAAGAGGAATGTCTAAAAAAGGATCCTGAAATGTGATAATAGCAGTTGTGCACACAGTTAAAATGAGATTATGAAGACTACACGAGGCAATACCTCTCTGGTTTCTAAGCTCCAATATTCTGAGACTTGTTCAGGATAACTCCTTCGTATTTCACTTGGAACCACTTCATTGCATCCTCTTTAGTCACTCTGTGCTGAATTCCGACACGGGACTTGCATCTACGGCGACGACCCACTCTGTACCCTGGACGCTCCAGAACGACATAAAAGTCCATACCATAAATACCAGTTGAAGGATCATACCTGAAGAGGGGGAAAAAGCAAAGAAATTTGTCAGTTACAGGGCAACCCCAGTTTGCAATAAGAGCAAACCAAATGGACAAAAAAATATGATGGGGCAGCTGAATACACCATGTCTGTTCAGCTCCACTAACCAATACAATTATAAAACTCATTAATGAGGTTCCAGTTGCGAGAAAGGCGATCGAATGGACAGACTCATCACAAGAAAAACAGATTAACAATGTTAAATATTTACTGATGCTTCGTACAGTATTAAAATGGTGTCCCTACTCCCAAGTCCTAACAGAGAGAAAGTAAAGCAGGCCCATCCTTCAATTTACTACAGACGAATCTAAGCATATTTGTAAGTCAGCAAAGAAGTTCCATAGCAAAAGACACTCATTGTAAAACTTGGGCAAATATTGCATCCATTACCAGGGCAAGAGTTAAAATAAATGGTCACTCAATCTCAGATGGTTATGGTGTAGCTAAGAAATTGGACAAAGGACGTGCTAGTTCTGTTGAAGTTGGATTGTAAGACCAAATAGATAGCCTTCCTTCAACCAACGAACAGCAGCTAATGAGTAAAGTGTCCTTTATGCATTGATCCACAGAAACAACAATCATGCCATCTCCGAAGGGAGGTGCTAACACCTCAAATAGTGCAACAAAGAAGTGCTAAAAACGCATTAGTTCCAAAGGGAGGTACTAAAATATGGTGCTAAATTTTTTTTGGGCCAAACCCATTTAAAACTCACCATCTCCACTCTTAACTACATTTCCCTCCATTTATACCTGCTCTCACAGAACAACTCTAAGGAGAGTGTTAAATGGGGTGTTATATGGTTATAACTACCAAAATAACACCTCAAACTCAAAAATCATCTCTCCAAGGGAGTACTAAATGAGATGCTAAAATAACACTTTGAGTGGTGGGGTGCTATATTTAGCACTTTTGAATAGGATAGGGGTTGTATAAATGAAGTGAAAGGTAGTTAAAGGAAGATGACATTTTATTAATGGGCTCAACCCAAAAAACTCTTTCAGTACCCCATTTTAACACCTCCCATTAGAACCAATGCATTTTATTTTTAGCACCCCTCTTTTACCCTAGCACCCCATTTTAGCACCTCCCATTGGAGTTGCTCCCATTCTCTTCAAAAAGTATCAAATCTAACACCCAACCATCCAAAGAGTTATTTTAACACCTCATTTAGCACTCCCCTGGAGTTGCAATTTTCTGCGGTAGAGCTGCTATTTCGGTAGTTAAAGTCATATAGCACCCTATTTAACACTCCCCTGGAGTTGCTTCACAATAACCGGCAAAAATGCAACTCAAGCGAATGATAATTCGCAAAAGATATGGAATTTCAAAAATGCTAATAGCTACTGATAATTAATAACAGATTCACAATTGAAAACTTACTTGATACCCAGATCAATGTGCTCTTGGATGCCAAACCCGAAGCAACCAGTGTCACTGAAGTTCCTCCTCAAAAGCTCATACTCCTTCACCTTCAGGCCGCTCTCCAATAGCTGCATGGCCTTTTCGCCTCTCACAGTCACGTAGCATGCTATCTTCTCATTACGCCTGATTCCAAACGACCTAACCGTGTACCTAGCTGCACAACACGTGAACATAAACCCCAAATCGAATAGCCTCAAGAAAAGGAAAATTTCGCTTTAAAAAATAACGAATTGAAGTTGAGTACCCTTGGAGTAGACGGGGGTTTGGCCGCTGAGTTGTTCCAGGACCTAGTTTGAAGAAATCGAAATAACAGAGGAGAAAATGAGGACCAGACTTTCATATAGTATTCTAATGCTAAGTTTTGAGGGAAGAGCTGTTTTTTTAAGAAACAATCCGACCTTAGCAGCACGGGTGAGACGATCACCACTCTCACCAACGGAGATGTTGAGAACGAGCTTCTGCACTTTGATTTCTCTCATTGGATTCGACAGCTTCTTCTCGGAAGCCTACATGATCACACACAACCAAAACAATCAAAAAAACATGGACTACATATTCACCGACATCCAAGATCCAATTAAGGATTGAAATCTGAAAGGAAACAAAGATTGGCAGAAAGACCATTGCGATGCCGATGCGCTGAAGCGAAGGGGTAGGGAGAGGGCGGTGCAGGGGCGAAAAGTGCTAGGGATTTGTAATAGGTTGCTTGATGATATGAAAATTGACGATAATGCCCCTACATACGGTAAAATGGGCCTAATATAAAATATAGGGCTTATTAAAGGAAAACATGGGCCAAGATTGAAAAAATGGGCCTAATAGAGGAACAGCAAAGAAAACATATTCCGTTGCCGGGACTTGAACCCGGGTCTTTCGGGTGAGAGCCGAATATCCTGACCAACTAGACTACAACGGAATGTTGGGCTCATTTAATTAAGATGGATACATGATTATTATTTATTAAACCCTAAGGATGTACATTGTGGAGGAGGTTGGAAACAAAGAGAATGTAAGCATACATTATCCCTTCATAATATGTGTGGTTGTTGTTTTCAAGAATTAAAATTGTGACATGTAGGTTGTACCATTGTAGCTATACAATTTGAGCGTATGTTTACCGATTAAATTTATACAATGAAAAACATAAAAATAGTCGTGACAATGAAGCTAAAAAAATAAATTTTTTTTAAAGACTATGAAAGAGAAAATGAACTCCATTTTGGTAATGAAACAACCTATTTTTCTACCATGCAAGTAGTGCATTGCCATTCTTAAAAAAAAATAAAAAAATAATGCATTTCCATTGTTTTGGAAGGCCTATTGTTGGCATCTAGTTATCCCATCTACCCTTAGAACACACCAACCTCCAAAAGTTGACATGGGCATAACAATTGGTTCTAAGTTTGTCATTTGAAGCAAGTATTACTAGAATGACATAACGATAGCTTATACTAATACAATGATCCAACATCCATTATTGGGGGGATTATATGAATGAAAATGGAGTCCCGCACAACCATATTCCAAGTACAAGTGTCAATAAAGTTGCTATATATCCCACCCATCCATGACACGCTTCCCCTTCTTCACCGCCATCAATGCAGCCACAGATTTCTATACAGGAATCCAGAATCATCATTTGACAAAGACTGACAAAACCCACCTCAAAACTACTTTGGGGAAGATTTAATCACACCAGCACATAGATATCTATAGTAAACTATATAATAAAGCAATCAAATAATAAAGAAAAAGAAGAAGAATGTGAAAGATTTACGTGGTTCAACAAGAATAACTATCGTCCATGAAATTTATGGTTTCTTTTTATATGAAAATTTCAATGTGTACAATCGGGCGAAGATTTTTTCTTGATAACAAGCTCCCTGCTCAAAAGATATGCTCTGCTCCCCTCTCGCACAACCTCCCCCTTTTCAAAGGCTTTTTGGTGTAAATAATTTTTCTAATGTGTCAGAATATATGAATGAGAAATTAGAATTAGAAAGATATGTTACAGACTAGTTGACAAAGAGGATCCCTAGTTCTGCAAGTTTGGTTCTCAGGATTGAAGAAGGACACGTATACTACCGGGGGAGGATCCAATGCATAGTCAGGATGGGATAAATCCTACCCTAAATTTTTAATTTTTTTAAACTAAATATATGTGTTAAATTAAGTCTAATCTAATAACAGCCAATGTGTATGCTCATATATTGACGTTTAAAACAAATAACATAATAAAATAAACCTCAAATGACTAAATGCCTCCAATTAAATAATTAAATGTATTTTATATTAAATATAAAATGAAAAATTAAACATAAATATTCACCCAAATATTTAATATCATTTTGTGTTAAAAGTGAAGTGATACGACTTCTAATATGAGCCGCTTTATTTAAAGTATTTAACACAATCAAAAGAAGACTATAAAAGCAACAAAACTAGCTTTACATGCTCCATAGAGCAACCATTAACGAAACAACAAATCAGTTTTGGAAATCCTTTTTAAGAGTTTGAATTTGCTGAACAGTATTTGTGAAATCTTCTTCACTCTGTTTGACTCTTGTATCCTAAAATCATCCATGAACCTCTTAATAAAAAAATATAAATTTACAATACACTTTTATAAATTTAGAGTTTCTCTAACAAGACATAAATGCATCAAAAACTCTAAATCATAATCTAAAATATTTAAATATTCATTTCTACAATTATCTTTTATTAATTTAAACTCAATGCATTTTGTTGGTTCCTTCTACACAGGGCGAGAGCTCAACCGCTTTTGGCGCTTCTAGTGCTGGGTGTAAAAGTGTTGGTCATGTATAGGAAACTAGGAGCTTGTCAGGATTTTCTGTTAGCCCAAAGATTGATAGCAGATTGTTTGCTAATCTGACCTTCTAACAAATAATCTGTGTAGTTTAAAAAACACAAAACCTACCGGTTTGAGATTTATCTTCCTGAAAATGACTTCAATATTTTATAATTGTCACTACAAGCAATAATAGAAACCTAATGTCAAGACATGACTCGAGGTCACTTTTTGTATTGACAATTTTGTAACTATTATAACATAAAATACAACCATATTAAATAATAATCAATTGACATTAATATTAATAATTTGAATAATAATTTGGATAAATACTTAATATTAATCTTATAATAATGTGATAGTTGAATTGTGTGGCTGCGGACGTGATTGTTGGGTTGTATGGTTATAAATTTGGTGGTTGAATTTGTGTGGCTACAAATTTGATGGTTAAATATATGGTTGTTGAAACGTGTGTATAGGAATATGATTGTTGAAATATGTGTCTATTTTATGGTGTTGAGATTTAGCTATTAATTGATTGTTAAGTTGTGTGAATGTCATTTGATAGAAATTATCTATATAAACAATGAACTTCTGATCTTTTTACACATGCACAAATTATCATTTCTACATTAGTATTCATATCAATTGATTTCTTTTCAAGACATAGAAACAAAAAATGATCATAAAAGTCCCGCCTTCAGATGACGATGTAGTGGATACACTAGTGATAGAGTTAGTTATAGACTTCGAAGGATCATCTTCTAATCATAGTTCTAAACAAAGGTACTCATATTTCATAAGAAGTTTTATATGAATTTTTATCTATTCCTTTGTATCCAAATTGCGATTGAAGCACATTCACCATACTTTCAACAAAGGCATAATGTGACTGAAAAATTAGGCTTGTCATCTCTTTAAGAGAAGAAATCCATCGATATGAATATTAATAGAGAAATTATGATTTGAGTATATGTACAAAGATTAGAAGTTCATTGTAAAAATATTAGAGTTCATTACTTATCTATACTATCCTTTAATCCGGGTGGTTTTGAGGCTTCCAGAGCGCGAGTCCCCCCGTGACGGCATACTCGCGCGATTGTCCGACCTCGCTCATTCTCCAAACGGCGCCGTCTAGCCTCCAACTCGCCACGCAAAACGACGTCGTAGATCGGCCAAGGGCTGGTTTACTGCTCCACCGACTCTCACCCCACTGTCTCACACCTTCTGTTTTCCGTAGATCGCCCAGCACAACCCTCTGATTTTCCGGCGCTCACACAGGTTATTGGGGTCTCGCTGCCTTTGGTTGGGGTCTTTGTTGGCTATCTGGATTGTCGCGTCTTGGTCTCTGTCATATCTCTGGATTTGCGAATATCTGATTGCCTTCTTCCCTAATTTGTCGGTGCTTCCACGGGTTATTGGGGTCTCTCTGGTGGTTATTGGAGCCTTTATTCGTCGGGTTTCCTCCTGAGCAGTCAACTCCCTGGATTCCCGGCCTTTATTTGGCTTTTGCTCTGTTAGGTCACTGGATTTTCAGACTTATGCTTGTTGGATTTCCTGCTGTGTTGGAGCCTTTATTCGTCGTATTCCCTCCGGATCACCCAGCTCGCTGGATTCCCCGACCTCTGCTTGTCTTCTAGCACCTGGTTATCGATTCCTGATAATCTTTGTTGAAATCTTCGGCCGACCTGCGGTTGCTCTTTCATCTTCGCGAAATCCTGGTTGAAATCTTGGGCTTTGGTGCTGATTCTACGGTTGCCTACCATGCGTATTGCAATCTAATATTATTATGAAAATATCGGAGCCGATCGCCACTTTGAACCCCTCTGGTTTCCATACTCAGCTTCGATTCTTCGCCTCTATCTCCCAGGTTATTGTCTTTATTGTGGAGAACTGTGGTTTCGTAGTTAACTTTTTATTGTCATACACCATGTTATGTAAGGGAAGATTTTGCTCTTTAAAGTTTATTCTTCCTTGCTTATGCCACCTTCAGTTGTAGGGTAAGGATGCTGAAGTTTTGTCAGTTTTTTTCCCCTCTTCATGGGTTATACTGTCAGAAAGGTTGTATGTGAAGGTCCATTCTCCTTTCCTTAAGACAATTCGATTTACAGAAATTTTGGAGGTGCTTTTGCGTGGATAATCTTTGAAACTTTATTTCAATCTCTTTGTATAGGCATGCTCGAAACAATTTGTCTGGTAGAGTGTTGTTTGAAGGCCCATTCTCATTATACTTATTCCGATTGTTGATGACCTGCCTTTTGCACTACTTATTCCTGCTGTGAATGCCCTGATTCTGACAATCTTTGTTTCATCTTGGTTTTCACTATCTATTACAGATTGGGTAAATTAGGTTTCCACTGGAATTTGCTATGCTCGGACTCCTTTCTGGTTAGTTCCTTTCTTATTCCTTTGTCTATGTGTGTTTTACAATTTCAAAATAAAGTGGCACTGGTTGACTTTGAACTTATAATTCCAAAATTTCCATTGACTATGTGATCCATTTACCTCTATCTTTTCCTGAAAATGAGTAATTATTCCATCTGTAGATATGTGTTCTAGGAAGTGTGATTATTAAGACAAGTCACCCTCAAATATGAAAGTCCAGCCATAAGTATCTTAGTGTTCTGAAACATTCGAGCACAATATGCATGAAGCCATGTAAAAAACCTGAGATAAGTCTCTTAATTACTTCTTAGGAGGAGTAGTATCTGCAACAAAATTTCCCAATATGCTTTATAATTCTAGGACGAACCAGTTAACAGCACACTATTATCAGTAGCAGTGTGCCATTGAAAACTCACGCCGACAAGAAAATGCTTCAAAAAGTTCAACTGTTTCAAATTTTATATTAGAAACCTTGCAGAATTGAAACAAGCCAAGATTATATACAAGAAATACCAAGACAAGTAACTACTACGAGCAATAACAATAAGTAGAGCAAGTAAAAAACCTGTATAAGGTTCGACCATGTTGAAGTCTCCAGTGAATCTCCACCAATCTTCATTGAGGTTTCAGGGCAATAACCACCCTGGCAATATTGAAAGGAGTATTACACACCAAAAAGTCTACATATACTATAAAGTTTGTAACCATTATAAAAATAAGCAAATGCCTCAAGAAATCCCAGAATATCCTTGAACAAGTTGCAAAATATCCTAAGTTGTTGTACATATGCTTAGCTGTTGTAAGTGGCAGTTGTAAATATCCTTTTGTCCTGGACAATTATCTATTGACGCAATATCCTTTTCCTCTCAATAAAGGCTGCGTAACAGAAATCTCCACCTGCATGCTTAAAAAAGGCCCTCAACCAATTCCGTTAGAGTTAGAATCCAACTCCATTGATAACCTTATCCAAAGAAGAATCAATTAAGTGCCTCACGCTAGGAGATTATGAATTTGTATCCAAAACACCTCCAAGTTGAATATTGTTTCCTTCAATGGTATATTCACATCAATCTCTTTCAGTCAGAAAATATACTTATCGAATAACCATGGCCATCCTGCTAAAATACGCTTCTTACCCCCAACTTTCCCAAAAGGCCCTAAGCTGCGAAATATCCTAAGTTGTTGTACATATACTTAGCTGTTGTAAGTGGTAGTTGTAAATATCCTTTTGTCCTGGACAATTCTCTATTGACGCTTTTCTTTTTTTCTCATGAATAATTTATCTTTACATTCCGAATATTAAGAAAATATTGTGTTCTGGTTATATACTGTTTGCTGATATTTCAGTGATGATTCTAAGTACATTCACATTTTTTAAAAGCTACAAAAGTGTAGATCTTTTCGGGTTACAGAATTTACAATAATAGATAAACTAAAATCTCTTATATGGACATCGTATATTGAGGGAAAGAAATGGTTTGTAAACAGTATAGTGGCAAGAGATTCCTGAGATTGCTAAATATGTTTCATAATATTTTAGACCCAGCATATTCAGCTTCAGCGTAATTTTATTGATTTGCCAAATCTTAGAGCAATAATATGCTGTGTAAATAACTTATTTAGAATACATCTTGGACTTTGTAGATATCAGCGTCCTATGGATTAGATTTATGCTATTTACATGCTTATTTTGCTTGCCAAATTTGCCTAATTGTATTTCATTATCTCATCTGGTTTGTTGTTTTTCTCGCAGTGTCTATGCGTGTTGGAGTCCATCTACTGCACCTTTGACTGACTATTTGCCTATTTGGTTGATTAAATCCTGATTTCTCTGTGAGCCACTTGTCCAAACACATGGATGGTCTTCGATTTATAGAGTGAGGGAGTATGATAGGCCCACCATATATGAACCAATAGAACAACAACCTATAATTGTCACTAAGGTAATTTGTTTTTGTCTGTCAATTGTTCATATCTAAATTATCTTTCTTAATTGAGTTTGCATTAAATACTGAATATTTCATTCTGAATGTGAATCGGAAAGATGGGTACGTTTAAAGTTTGAATCAATAAATTCTGGGCAGCTTTTATCGTTCTTATGACAGAGCAAATGCACATAATAGTTTTTATTCTACAGCTGAATCTAAAGTCTCTCTTTGTAAAGTTATTAACTATATCATAGACCTATAATTTGCTGTGTAAACTCTGTTTTAGGATACATCTTGGACTTTGTAGGTATCCGTGTCCTATGGATTAGATTTATGCTATTTACATGTTCATTTTGCTTGTCAAATTTGCGTGATTGTAATTCATTATCTCATCTGGTTTGTTGCTTTTCTGGCAGAGTCTGTGGTTGTTCTGTTCTTAGTATCTGGGTTATGCTCTTTTCTTGACATTAGTGCTATAGATCCCACTTTACTGCTTAGCCTTAATTTTTGAACTCTTATTTATTATTACTTCTGAATTTGTTTGTAAAAGGCATCCAAAACAAAACTTTAGTGCTTGGTCTTAATTTTTGAACTCTTATTTATTATTACTTCTGAATTTGTTTGTAAAATGCATCCAAAACAAAAATCCTGATAGATTACCTCTTGTAAGTGGCAGTTGTAAATAGCCTTTTGTCCTGGACATTTCTCTATTGACGTTTTTCTTTTGAAGTTTAGTGTATTTAAATAAAAATATTATGACAGTAAAAAATTGACCTAAATAAATTATATTGAAAAACTTGATCCTTATTTGTATGGAATATTTGTTTTCATACACAGACTGTCATGTAAAAATATCCTTATTTTAGTTAAAATAAGTACCTTCATTTGTAATCAGCCATTAGATTTAACCACATGACTGAGATTAAATTGTAAACTTTAAATCTTCATTCCTAAAAACAAAAGCCTAAACTACTAAACCATAAAAAAGAATTCTTTTGAAGTTTAGTGTATTTAGTTTGTTTTTCCTTGCCATGAGAATAATTTTTCTTTGTATTCCAAATATTAATAAAATATTGTGTCCTGGTTATATACTGTTTGCTGATATTCCAGTCATGATTCTAAGTACATTAATAATTGGAAAAAGCCACAAAACTGTAGATGTTTTCGGGTTAGGGATTTTGCAATTATACAAAAACTAAAATCTCTTATATGGACATCGTATATTGAGGAAAAGAAATGGTTTGTAACCAGTATAGTGGCAAGAGATTCATGAGATTGCTAAATATGTTTCATAATATTTTAGAGCCAGCATATTCAGCTGCAGCGTAATTCTATTGATTTGCCAAATCATAGAGCTATAATATGCTGCGTAAATTCTGTTTTAGAATACATCTTCGAATTTGTAGGTATCAGCGTCCTATGGATTAGATTTATGCTATTTACATGCTTATTTTGCTTGTCAAATTTGCGTAATTGTATTTCATTATCTCATCTGGTTTGTTGTTTTTCTGACAGTGTTGGAGTACATACCATATAATTTCCCATATTTGAACATCTACTGCACCTTCGACTGACTATTTAGCTGATTAAATCCTGATTTCTCTGTGAGCCACTTGTCCAAACACATGGATGGTCTTTGATTTATAGAGTGAGGGAGTATGATAGGGCCACCATATATTAACCAAGAGAACAACAGCCTATAATTGTCACTAAGGTAATTGGTTTTTGTCTGTCAATTGTTCATATCTAAACTATTTTTCTTAATTGAGTTCGCATTAAAAACTGAATATTTTATCCTCAATGTGAATCGGAAAAATGGGGACGTTTAAAGTTTGAATCAATAATTTTTGGGCAGCTTTTAGCGTTCTTATGACAGAGCAAATGCACATAATAGTTTTTTATTTTACAGCTGAATCTAAAGTCTCTCTTTGTAAAATTATTAACTATATCATAGAGCTATAATTTGCTGTGTAAACTTTGTTTTAGGATACATTTTGGACTTTCTAGGTACCAGTGTCCTATGGATTAGATTTATGCTATTTACATGTTCATTTTACTTTTCAAATTTACATAATTGTAATTCATTATCTCATCTGGTTTGTTGTTTTTCTGGCAGTGTCTGTGCGTGTTGGAGTACACACCATATAATTTCCCATATTTGAACATCTATCCTATAATTGTCGCTAAGGTAATTTGCTTTTGTCTTCCAATTGTTCATATCTAAATTATCTTTCTTAATTGAGTTTGCATTAAAAACTGAATATTTCATTCTGAATGTGTGTCGGGAAAATGGGCACGTTTAAAGTTTGAATCAATAAATTCTGCGCAACTTTTGGCGTTCTTATGACACAGCAAAACCTATTTTAGGTTAGAGTACTTTATGGTTAACTCATTACCTATGGGTAAGATCACATAGTAATGATTGTCTACAAATAATAACAAACTTGGATAATTGAATAGTTAGCTCCCTGGGATAAACTGTGCTAAATTACACAATTAAATAATTTGATTCCTTAAATTTTACCTCAGAGTTGGTATTTATCTATGAAATTACAGTCATTGGATGGTATTTCAGTTATAGAAATCAAATCTGAGTTTTAGGAAAAATATATGATAAAAGTAAAAGTAAAGAAATAATTAAAATTAAGATTAAGTATTAGGTATTTCAATTATCATTGGCATCTTATGCAATGTCAAGCACTGAAAAATAAAGGAGAGCGATATGTTGTTGGAGCATATAATTAAATGGATTTCCAGATGTGTTTGGTTCTTTTCATTCACAACTAAAATTAACATCTAATGATTATTCCATTTTTGTTTTGTGTGTCAATCATCCCACACCTCTCAATATTTTTTATGGTATCCTACTTTCTCTAACCTTGTATTCTTCTGTGTTAAGGATGGACAAACCTGAATCAAGTAGAAGTAATAGGAGCAAGCGAAAAGAAATTATGAAGAAGCACAGGGAAACAAATGCTATTCCAGGTGCCTCTTCCACTCTTTCCTCAAATTCTATAGTAGTTGGAGATAATGGACGTGCAGTCCGTTCCAGAATAAATATGGCTCCAGAATTAGATATATGCAATGGGTCTGGGGTTGAAATAGAGCCAGAACCACTTGATTTAGGTCTCCTAATGTATAGCTGTCGTTTCTGTGGAGCTTTCTTCTGGTTTGCAGAACGCTTAAAATCCCTGGGTTGTCGTGTCCCTGTTTACTCACTGTGCTGTCGGCAAGGGCGCATTAAAGTTCCTCCCCTTCGTGATCCTCCAGAACCATTGAACAGTCTTTTTGATTATTATGGAGATAGATCTTCGAGGTTGTTTCGTGCAAACATACGTTTATTCAACTCTATGTTTGCATTCACATCTATTGGAGGGAAAATTGATAGAGATGTAAATCGTGGCCAAGGGCCATATGTTTTCAAGCTCAATGGCCAAAACCATCATTTTATAGGCTCACTTCTTCCAATCGATGGACAACGGCCTCAATTTGCACAGCTATACATTTATGATACCGAAAATGAGGTGTCAAATAGGCTAGCACCATTCAACGATTCTATATTGGGTGGTGTTGTAGCTGAAAACCTTGTGGCTAATCTCATAGTAATGTTCGATGATTGCAATCAGTTGGTGAAGACGTTTCGCATGGCTAGAGACCGTTTCAGAGCTGATGAAATTTGCTCTTTTGCTCTTTCACTCACTGCAAAACGATCAAATGATGGAATGCAATACAATGCACCCACAACTCCCGAAATGGCTGGTTTGATTGTCGGAGATGTTGGAATGACAGATCATGGTAGAGACATTGTTATTCATCATAGAACACAAGGGCTTAAACGTGTTGATGATTTGCACCCAGCTTTCATGTCTATGCAATATCCTGTATTATTCCCTTTTGGTGAGGATGGGTACATGCTCAACATGTCATACCAAACAAGCTCAAGTGAGTCGAGAATCAAGAGGGGGCATATAACAAGAAGAGAATATTTTTGTTATATGTTTCAACAAAGAGCCATCGGCAACGGTTCATTATTAAAGGGAGGGAAATTATATCAACAATATATAGTTGACGCATTCACATGCATTGAAGATGATCGCTTGCGATATATAAGATTCAAGCATCAGCAAGAGCATTATCGGTGTGAAATCTATAGTGGAATACAAGATGCTTTCCTAAGGGGTGATTCTGCTGCGAGATCCATTGGGCAGCGTGTTATATTACCCTCAAGCTTCACTGGGAGTCCAAGATATATGATCCAAAACTACCATGATGCTATGGCTATTTGCCGCTCTAGAGGGAATCCTGATCTCTTCATTACTTTCACATGCAATGTCCAGTGGCCAGAAATTGGGAATGCATTAGCTCTTATTCCTGGGCAAAAAATAGAAGATAGACCAGACATAGTGTCCAGAGTATTCCATATGAAGCTAACTGAATTCATGTCAGATATTAAAGGTGGCTTGCATTTTGGACCTGTTGTTGGCGCAGTCTACACTGTTGAATTCCAAAAGCGAGGATTGCCCCATGTTCACATAATTGTTTGGTTACAAGAAGCCAGTAAATTCCCAATGCCGATGGACATAGATCAAATCATATCTGCAGAGATACCTGATCAAACCAGGCATCCAGTTTTGTACAAAATTGTATCAAAATTCATGATGCACGGTCCATGTGGTACTGCAAATCCAAGAGCACCTTGCATGAAGGAAGGCAAATGCATAAAACATTTTCCTAGGCAAAATTGCTCTGAAACAGTTATTAATGACGATGGCTTCGCTATTTATAGGCGGCGATCTAATCCAGCAACTGTCATAAAGGGGGGTGTTGAACTTGACAACCGTTTTGTGGTCCCTTATAACAGACAGCTGCTCCTTAAATACAATGCACATGTCAATGTTGAGTGGTGTAATCGCTCAAGAGCAATAAAATATCTTTTCAAATACATAAACAAGGGCCCTGATCGAACTAGAGCTTTGTTGAGACAGAACACAGCGGCAGAATCTGTTGGAACAATGCCTGAAAACAATGTGGTTGATGAAATCAATATTTACATGGATTGTAGATACGTCGCCCCATTTGATGCAATCTGGCGAATCTTTGAGTTTCATATTCATTACAAATTCCCATCTGTTGAAAGTCTAACAATACATATGCCATTGATGAATAACATTTTATTCAGAGGGAATCAAGACATAGATGCTGTTTTGCAACGACCAGGCCTTGAAAAAACAATGCTCACTGAGTGGATGCTCACAAACAGCAACTCTGATGATGCACGTGCTCTTAAGTACGTTGAGTTTCCTACATTTTGGGTATGGGATGATGGAAGAAAAACATGGCTTCGAAGACAAAGGGGACAATCTATTGGACGGATTTCATATGTTCATCCATCAGCGGGAGATGTTTATTACCTTCGGTTGTTGCTATCACATGTTAGAGGACCTCGTAATTATGAAGAGATCAGAACAGTAAATGACATTACTTATGAAACCTTTAAAGAAGCATGTAATGCATTGGGTTTGATTGGCAATGATAAAGAATGGCTTGAAGCTATTGCAGAGGCATCAGAATGGGCTACATCATCACAACTGCGGGGCTTATTCATAACTATTATACTATTTTGTGAAGTTGTTGATGCTGCCAGATTATTAGATGCTGGAATCTCCAGCATGCAAGAAGATATTATCCACAGATTGACATCGACGCTTGGCCTGCCAAAATCTGCGATAACTGATGCTCAAGCTAAGGACCAAGTTTTATTTAAACTACAAGCAATCCTCATAAAATGTGGCAGCTCACTCAGTGATCATAAACTTCCGGAACCAACAGGTATTCAACATGGCAATGGGAATACACTGTTGATAGAGGAACTCCTGTATGACACAGATTTTTTGCACCAACAAAACAAGCAATTCAAATCTCAGATTAATGATCAGCAAAAAAACATATATGACAACATCCTAGCTGCTGTGTATCAAGAGAAGGGAGGTATGTTCTTTGTCCATGGCCATGGCGGTACTGGGAAGACCTTTCTGTATAAAGCACTTATTAGCCAATTGCGTTCAGAGGGTCGGATTGTTCTTGCAGTGGCCTCATCTGGTATTGCATCTTTGCTGCTGCCAGGAGGAAGAACAACACACTCTCGATTCAAAATTCCCATTGACATTCATGACCAGTCTACTTGCCATATAAAGAAAGGCACGCTTCTAGCTGAACTGGTTAAAAAAACAGCTCTCATTGTGTGGGACGAAGCTCCCATGGCTCATCGGTTTTGCTTTGAAGCTCTTGATAGAACATTACGTGACATCCTAGAAGAAGATGACGAGGATGATCAATCTTGTATGTTTGGAGGAAAGACAATTATACTTGGTGGAGACTTTAGACAAATACTCTCTGTTGTTCTTAAAGGAACCCGATTGGATATGGTCACTGCATGTATAACACACTCATCTCTGTGGTGAAAATGCCAACTATTTGAACTTCAACAAAATATGCGCCTCTCTGACACAGACCTTACTGATGCAGAACAAATAGAACTGAAAATTTTTGCCCAATGGATTTTAGATGTTGGCGAAGGGAAGGCACCAGCCAAAAAAATGCATGAAGATGAAGAATGCCCCAACTGGATTAAAATACCAGCAGCTTACCTGGTCCAATCAGCAGAAGGGAAGATTGAAGATATTGTCCAACAAATTTATGCAAAACTTCCTTCTTCTTATGCTGAGACACAATACCTCAGTCAAAGAGCCATTCTTACCTCCACAAATGAGACTGTGGATGCAATAAATACCCATGTACTTTCACTGATACCAACAGAGTTAAAGACATATCTCAGCTTCGACTCTATACACAAGAGCACTGGTACAACAGAAGAAGACGATCTATTATATCCTGTTGAGTTCCTCAACTCATTGACATTCAATGGCATTCCAAATCATGAGCTTCACCTGAAGATGAATACTCCTGTAATGCTTCTGCGTAATATTAACCAAAGCAAAGGTCTATGCAATGGCACAAGGCTTATGATATCAAGATTGGGGGAAAGAGTTGTCCAGGCAACAATCATCACTGGCAGCCATGTTGGAGACAAAATATGTATACCAAGAATAATAATGACAGCTACTGAAAGAAAGTGGCCCTTTACTCTAAAACGCCGCCAATTCCCACTAAGGCTCTGCTATGCAATGACAATTAACAAGAGCCAAGGTCAGACATTAAACACAGTAGGCATATATCTTCCAAAACCAGTGTTTACACATGGCCAATTATACGTGGCTCTATCACGTGTAACAACAAATAAAGGTCTAAAGATTTTGATAAAGAACCAATCTGGTGAAGATGATTCATATACAAAAAATATTGTTTATAGAGAAATTTTCGATGGACTCCAAGGTTGTATAATCACTGAGAAATAATTACAATACCTTACATTAGAAACTTTTTTCCACCAATAACTAATTGCTTAGAACATTGTTATTGCAGTTTAACATATGTAGCACATGGGAGACACTTCCCCTGAAGGAGTTCAACGCTGGACAAATTCACAACGGCCATAAGAAATAATGACTACCAGATCATCCTTCACTAATAATCAGGTATTCCGGCATGCACCAAAAACTGCCAGTTTTATTTCTATATCTTCAGAAATTCCAAAATGTTATTGTATTAAAAATCTGGTTTATTTGAATACAACGATATGTGTACGTAATTTGAATTTGTATTGCATGCTTTTAGGGGTATCATTCCCTCGGTTAAAGGGTTTTTTTGGGCATACCAACAGTATCTCTGCAAGTTTTTCATCCACCAATTATCTACTTTCAAAGGTTAGCGAGTCTATTCTATTTTTCCTCACCATTTTCATAATCTACCTATCTGTTTTGAGTATTCTTTGGTGTTTATATATTATTGCGCAGTCCCTGTTTACTCACTGTGCTGTCAGCAAGGGCGCATTACAGTTCCTCCCCTTCGTGATCCTCCAGAACCATTGACTAGTCTTCCGGATCATCCTTCACTAATAAACAGGTATTCCGACATGCACCAAATACTGCCAGTTTTATTTCTACATCTTCAGAAATTCCGAAATGTTATTGTATTAAAACTGTGGTTTATTTGAATACAACGATATGTGTACATAATTTGAATTTGTATTGCATGCTTTTAGGGGTTTCATTCCCCCGGTTAAAGGGTTCTTTTTTGGCATATCAACAGTATCTCTGCAAGTTTTTCATCCACCACTTATCTACTTTCAAAGATTAGCGAGTCTATTCTATTTTTCCTCAACATTTTCATAATCTACCTATCTGTTTTGAGACTTCTTTGGTTTTTCAGGTGTTGTTGCGGTTCGTCTTCGATTTGTTGGTGTCTTTTCCACCGCTTTATGCATTTGGACAAGGAACTTCAAGGATTTTACCTTGCTACATTTTCAAGGGTTGGTGGTTCACATCTTGCTGCTACCTCTGTTTGTTGTTCGGCAATTTGTGTAGTTGAAACTTTTATTATTGCGTTGTGGCCTCTGCCAACTTCATCTCAATTGACTGTGCTTCTGGGTAATCGCAAACTGCATCATCAAGTTTTTCGCGTTCTTTCCATTCCACTAACCTTCAGCTTTGCCTCACCATTTTCATAATCTACCTATCTGTTTTAAGTATTCTTTGGTGTTTATATATTATTGCGCAGTCCCTGTTTACTCACTGTGCTCTCAGCAAGGGCCCATTACAGTTCCTCCCCTTCGTGATCCTCCAGAACCATTGAACAGTCTTCCGGATCATCCTTCACTAATAAACAGGTATTCTGACATGCACCAAATACTGCCAGTTTTATTTCTACATCTTCAGAAATTCCGAAATGTTATTGTATTAAAAATCTGGTTTATTTGAATACAACGATATGTGTACGTAATTTGAATTTGTATCGCATGCTTTTAGGGGTATCATTCACCCGGTTAAAGGGTTTTTTTTTGGCATATCACCAGTATCTCTGCAAGTTTTTCATCCACCACTTATCTACTTTCAAAGATTAGCGAGTCTATTCTATTTTTCCTCACCATTTTCATAATCTACCTATCTGTTTTGAGACTTCTTTGGTTTTTCAGGTGTTGTTGCGGTTCGTCTTCGATTTGTTGGTGTCTTTTCCACCGCTTTATGCGTTTGGACAAGGAACTTCAAGGGTTTTACCTTACTACATTTTCAACGGTTGGTGGTTCACATCTTGCTGCTACCTCTATTTGTGATTCGGCAAATTGTGTAGTTGGAACTTTTATTATTGCGTTGTGGCCTCTTTGAACTTCATCTCAATTGACTGTGCTTCTGGGTAATCGCCAACTGCATCATCAAGTTTCTCGCTTTCTTTCCATTCCACTAACTTTCAGCTTTGCCATTAAAATGAGTTGCACTTTTCCAGTACCAGATTCACCAATCATCTTAAGTTACTAATATTGTTTTTACTTCTTGTAGGGTAGGGGTGGACATGGTCTTGCTGCAAATGTTGGTTGGTCTTTTCTGTTATTTTAACTTATATACCTTGAGTCAAGTATTCATTAAAATAAAACATGCTTTTTCTTTCCATCTATAAAAGCTCAAAAACAATTGGGTGGCCTGGGAATCCACGGAGATTCTGTTCACCATCAACATATTGCTCTCCATTTAGCTGTGCCTGCTGCAAAAGTAACGGCTGGAGCTTTAGGTGGGTCTCACACTGTTGTTCAATCAAATCAAACTGCTCTGCATAGTCAGTCCCTGCCAGCAAATGAACCCTTAACGATTCATCTAGCCAAAATCTCAAGAGTTCAACTGAATGAAATTTAATTTCCCCTTAAGACTTGTATCTCAATAATCTTATACATAAAGAGTTACATGTTTTGGCATTCTTAATGGATATCGTGAGTAACCTTGTGTCAATTGTCTCTATTTGTATTGTAGGTGAAGGCTGCACATAACAAGAAACAAGCTCGCCAGCTGGTGCTGTCAAGACTGCAGTTGTCAAAACCTCCTATCCAGGTTATCCATGATTCTGGCTCATTTCTTGAGTTTATTTATAAAAAGGCTTCATCTGTCTAATCTTATGTTTTCCTCACGTAGGACTTGAACTTTGAGGCTAGGCTCCTCGTATTGTTTGATTTGGGTATAAGAAGGTTCACGCTGATCGAGCCCCATATCCCTACCATTATTCACAACTGAAGCCTCAATAAACTATATGATCGTTGGTTTAATAAGGTAGAGTAACTGGTTGACAATCAACTACTATTCTCAGTTTTTAAATTTAGTTTCCTGTAAATTATAAGATCTGGATTGATTTGGAAGAATGCGATTGATTGACTTGATTTACTCAGTTTTTAAACATTGCACTGGTTTATTTAAGCTTAGTTTGTTAGTTGAACTTGAATTGGATAGTTGATGCTATATGTTTACATAATTTCTTGATAACTTACTTCGTGTCCAAGATTTTATGCACGTAGAATAGGCTAATTGTTGCCTACGAAATGTGTTTGTGATTAATATCACTTGTTGGTTATATTTGGATTCATTTTTTTTTGGGTGTTTTTGTAGTTGAGTTGTTAGCTATAAGATTTAGAAACAACGCATGATTGGCTGTCAACATTTTATTGAGATTGCAGTTATACTCTGCACTAGGTTAAGTATGACCACAAACTAACTGGTTACACACTAACTCTTTAGAGACTCTCACAAACACAGTTTTGAATAGGTGTTACACACTCTCTTTTAATAGACCCGACTCACCAACCCAAGTTACTTCGACTCAAAATCAAGAATCAATGCTTTTTTCTTAATTACACAGTGCCGGTTTCTAGAGGCTTCCTTTGAGGCTATAAAAATGAGGGAATTAGACTTCTTTACATATGAGAAGATGCCGGTTGATTTGCCAAAATCATTATATTATCTACATTTTCTTATATGTAATTGTTATGTATCTGGGTCATAGTTCCCCGGTCAAGAGTCAAGTCATGTGTTGAATTCCGGCTTTTATAACCATTAATATTCTAGATAGCTTTGCTTTCTAGCATAAAAGTAAAGAAAGAAAATATGTATTTCGTTTATAGCATAAAAGTTAAAAGAAAATATGTATTGATCCTATCTCTAACTTTCAGCTAATTGTGATTGTTTATTATTATAATTAACTTTCTTTAATTTTTTTTCTTAATGTTTGTACTAGGGAACAACATTTTCCATGACGGAACAAGATCGTCTCAATCTTCGTGGACTTCTTCCTCCAAATGTCATGCCTTCCAAACAGCAAATTGAACGCTTCAGTAACTACTCAACCCCTTTTCTCTTTGTATCTCCCACTTTTGCATTTTGGCATTCTACACTGAAGTTTCAGCATACTAGCAGTAGTTTTCCAAAAGAGGGCAACTCCTACTGTTTTATGGACCTTTGAGAACATTGTGATTATTTTGCTAAATTTTGATCTATAAATATTTCAAAACTCCTTTCAGAGAAAATTTAACATTTTAGTTGTGTCACTGCTTAGAGGTACCTCCTTTGGTCGGTGATGGTTTGACTATATAAATGATATTAGTGCTGACTTTATAGTTGATTGCTTGACAACCAGCCCCCTATTTTTTGTATTTAAAGTGCTTATGAAGCATTAGATTCTAATATCTCTTCATGGTTCACATCTGTATCATTCATTTAACTGGGTAGTTGAAGCAACAGGATTAAACGTGTCACACACGGAAACCAAACATTTGCTAGAATATAAAGCCATCACTTGGACTAGCATGATCCTAAAACAAAAGATCAAATTCTTTTTGCGCTTGCATCCACTTGCACCTCCATTTCTACGTGACTTGATTAGACTTCGAAAGCTTCACCTTACTACACTTCACCTCATAACCAGTAATATGTATTACATAATGCCTACACATTTCGTGTATTTACTGCATGTGTTAAATATAACAGTTTCATACTTTCAGTATATTCAGTGAGAAATTATTACGTTATAACATTGTAATTTCAGGTTACCATCTATAATGAATGAAACACACTTTTGCTCACAAGGTTCAATGTCGTCCTACATGTTCCTCAAAAAAAACGTCTCCAGCTTTGGAAATATATGGTCCAACAGATTCATAACACCCAGAGGAAGTAATGACTACCAATTGTTTGTCTCACAATATCAGTTAACCCAGGTGCGTTTCCCTGTGATTGTAATTGCAGAAGCTGCTCACTTAAGTACATGTTTATGAAAATTAAAAAAGTGGGGGATTATGATTTGCTAGAAATGAATTGTGCGTGACACAAATTTCATCATGGTTGACGTGTCTGTCTTCGAAACCATTCACATTTATGAAATCAGATTAACAACTGTTATTTTCCAAATTGATAGAATTTGTAATATTGATCCATCACTTGGTGAGAATATATGCTCTGATTCTGATTTCGGACATGTCTAACAATTTAAAAACACTTACATCATCAACTCTTAAACATTCATGGACGATCATAATTTAAGGGTCGACGACGTCTGTGTTTTCAAATTGATAGACATGACGAACTCAAATTCATATCATATATTCTCACCAAGTGAGGGATCAATATTACAAACTCTAGCAACTTGGAAAATAGAAGCTGTTAATTTGATTTCATAAATGTCAGTGGATTCGAACACACACGTCGTCAACTCTTAAATTATGGAGGCCCACAAATGTCTTCCACCAAGACAGGAGTCTTCCTCTGTTTTTTGGATTGCTTGTACTCAACTAACTATATTATTTGTGGCTGCTTTTTCACCAATGTATTGGATTATAAGAGGCATACAATTTTATCAGTCAATAATGATTCATATTGTTTTCCATATTGCCCTCTTTCATGCAAAAGTTTAATGACCAAGATTGCGAAAAATTTAATTTATCACCCCCTATATTGCTTATACCTCCAAAACTTGTCCTGAATTTTTATATGGATAATTTAATCATTTGCATTCCTGTGTTGTTTATTATTTTGCCTGAATCAGTTATAAATGATTATGATTATTAATTGTGGAGTATTGTTGAGTTGCCAACTGGTCCAAATCTGCCAATTCTGAACCTGCAATTTACTCATCTTTAAACGCTAAAACTCCTTCAATTTGTGATGGCATTTCCCAATTATTGCTTATATTGCCTTTTTAAATGGAATACAGACACTGTCACAAACACAAAAGCACTTCAATCCATGACTAATTCTCTAGACATCTCATGTGAGCAAACCAACCCTATAAAACCACACCATATTACGTTAAAAAAAACCCGTCTTGAGTCAGCATTGCAAGACGTCGTGGTGTCAAATTTATAGAGAAAACAGGAAATGCATGAGACACGAGAAAATGGGCGTTCCTCAAGGGGAAAACAAATACTAAAATCACCAACACAAACTATTTACTTACCATATTTAAGATTTATAACACTCCTAAACACATTATAACAGTACTAAACACACGATGAATAAAGCCATACAATAAGATAATACCTACTACTCATAAACCCATCCATTACAACCAAGAAGCATTTATGAATCTCGGAACTTCAATTTAAGAATAAGGTGTTAAGTAATTAATTAAGAGTCTGTATTAGATCATGCGCTAATATTCCTACACCGACTAATAGCACAATGAAAAGCACCCACCGACACTGTCCATACATTTAGACACCTGTTATGAACCTTCCCCACATGTGCTACCTACATGTCAGCTCCACAGCAACCATTATCCTCTGCACCGGCTCTTCTCCAAGTTCCGTAGACTTGCTCCTAGGTCATAATGCGATGTTTTTAATGCCACAAATCTGCATCCATGCTCTCTGTCACGCATCACCACATTCTACGTCATTATACATACACCGCCTTAACACCAACGTACATTCATACATACATACATACATATATAAATATGTATACATATATCTATACTTAACCCATCTAGCTTTGTTAGAAGACTGCTTCACGGGAGAAATTTGATCCTCAATTCAAAGCTGTGTATTTCGCCGACCCGGTGCATCTTCAAGGTCAGTACTTGCCAGCCTCTACATCTATTACTCTACTGTTATATGTGTTTCAAACAATACTACTCTATCTTCACCCTTGGGACCAAACTCTTGTCATCACTTATTTAATACACACGATGCCTATGTACTCCTGTTCTGTGTGAGTATTGTGTCCCTGATGTGGTATCAGTTCTCATCGTTATTTATTTCTACAAACCATTGCTTCCACCGGCAAAATTCTTTAAACAGATGTCATGTGTCCATCTAACTTGCTTTGCTGTGAATTCCAGTTATATCTAAATGCTTCACTACTCGAAAATGGGCTATTTACCCTCTGAATTTCTTCAACAATTTTGTAGCTCTGCATTTGAACAACATGGAACACACTCCACTTCGACAGTTGGGTGCTGGACAGCGAGGCGTTAGAATAAGGTGTCGAGTTCTACAAATTTGGGATTCAACAAATCCATCGCAGCAAGACCAGCTCATGACAGTTGATCTTTTATTGGCTGATGAAAATGTAAGTATCATACTGAACACGTCAAAATCGATATTTTTAAGAGGAACAACAATTAATTATAAAACTTCATATTTCAGGGCGATTGTATTCAGGCATCGATAAGAAAGGAGGATGCGTCAAGGCTTCGTGGTGTATTTGAAGAAGGAAAAATATACAACATCGCAAATTTCATCATGGCTCCCGCAAGGAGGAAATACAGACTTTCACAAAACGAGAGTGTGATTCGAATTGGGACATGGACAATAGTCAGAGAACAAGACGATCCACACTCCCAGATACCCTTACACTGCTTCACTTTCATTGATGAGGAAGCCCTAGAATCAAGGTTATACAACGATGTCTTTCTCACAGGTACGATTTCTTCCTCTCCAACTGTTTCAAAAATGTCTTTTTTTCCCCTACGCCTGTAAACAATAACAAAATGACTTATCTATACATGTCTACCCCTTTCGCATCAAGGTCAACTCCTTATTTACTTATGTCGACAACGTAAACCATTTATTTATTTATCTTCTCCTTTGTTTTGCACAACTCCAAAAATAACTTGCAATTGCTTTTATTCTCCCCAGATTTCCTTGGTTACCTTATTAATGTTGGACAACTAAGGGATACATATGCCAATGGCAGAGCAGTTCCTGTAAGAAATGTAGATCTACAAACAACAAGGTAAAACCTAGACCCTAAGCTCATCTCTTATATACACAAATATATACTTACATGAAGCACATCACTATCAAAATAGGATCCCGAAAATAACTGCCACATTGTGGGGAACAATCGCTGAGGGATTCAAGGAAGAAGAAGTAGACAAACAGCCAAAAGATAAGCCTATCGTTGTAATCTTATCAGCAATGACTGTCCGAGCATATAAAGGTTAGTGTTTTAACTGAAAGACCATATTATATTATGTTTAATGTTTTATCGAAACTCTTCACATCCTGAAATATACAGCTGACACGGCACTATCTAGCACTTCCGCAACAAGGATATTTCTAAACCTACAGATTCCAGAAGTGGAAAACTTTCGCACACAGTAACTCATTTAAACTTTTGATTCTCTTGACAGTATCTCAAGCACTACAGCTACAAATTAATGCTAACTCATCTAATCTTCCATGTTTAAAAAAAAAACAGGAATGAACATCCCAATGACAACACGCAGTTGCTGCCAGTACCAAGTGGAAATCAAGATTTTGCTGCAGATCCCAACCCGCAAAGGATGACCATTCTTGCTTTGCTTGCCCTGGATCGTATTACTAATTTGGTAAAAAAAAAAATTATCAGCAATATTTCAATCATCTATACATTCATAATCTTGTTCACCTTGCTAAAATGACAATATAAACACAGGGAATCAAATACGGCTGTGAGGCAACCATAATAGAAATAGATGCTTCCCAAGGATGGTCCTATAATGCGTGTGCTAAATGCAAGGCTGGAGTATCATCATATAAAGGAGTCCTCTCATGCCAAAGATGTGGCCCAATTTCAAGCCTGCCCATACCCTGGTAAACCGCAAACCTTCTTCAATAACAGCTCACACTTATTATGTAACAACAAAATATCAAACAATATTGACCCAAGACTTCTTGGAATGTGTAGGTACAAAGTTACTGTCATTGTCACAGATGGACATGGAGAAGCAAAATTCCTTATGTTCGGAAAGCACGTTGAAAAAATGCTCAACATCTCTGCATCAAACCTATCTGAAATCCCAGATTGCAAGATGGATACAATACCACCAGTTATACTACAGTTAAGAGGAGCAAGGTGCAATTTTATTGTCACAATCAACGACAGAGATTTGAACCCAACGGAGTTGACATTCAATGTCTCAAATGTTATTCCAACCACACTTTCCCTGCATAAAGAAGGAGAGACAGAGACAATCAATGAACAACACCCTGTGAGACAATCAGTGAAAAAGGGCTCACCTATTCTCAATGAAAAGGACAAAGATATCGTCGATGATGAACTCAAGACCAAAAGAACCAGGTATTTATTAACAACATAAATCTTGCATTCAAATATCTGTTAGTGATATTAAATACACAGCTGCAAAATTAATTGCCTAAAAAGTAACTGCTTCTCGCATGCAACCTTAATTATTAGGTAACAAAACAAGACATACAATGAAAAGTAATATATTTCATAACTGTTTAAACACCTGTTAGCATACAAAATAACTAAATATATTGACTTCACTTTCACCCTTTGTTAATTCACCAGCTATTCCTAGATTTAGCTAACCTGGATAACTGCTTCTATAATACCACAGCTCTTTATTGCTTCCCTTTTCCAATGCCATCAATTATATAACCCCTACTGAGCTTTAGCACCTCATATATTAATATAATATCATCCATTCCTGCAGTATCTCACATACTTTATTCAAACTAATACATCGAAACTACATGTTTTTTACATCATTCTATAACGTACTGCAATTTATATCATTGCGAAGGAATTTCGTCGTATTCTTTTATAGTGGTGTGCTTCATGTAAGTATATATTTGTGTATATTCAAACTTAAGAAATAGTCATTTGTGCAATCTGAATTGCAAATACTAAGCTCATGCTGCATCACCTGCATTATGTGTAAACACTATGACTTCATTTAATAGCATGCTTTGCAAAAAAAATGTTGATCACACTTTTGAATACAATCTTGTAAACTACATGGATTAAAACTTTTGTTTCGTGTGATTTTTCATTTCCCAAAAAAACTCTTCATTCACTTGATCCCATGTTCATAATATCTTTGATAACCTTCAAAATATAAACCTTTATGTTCAATGATGACAGAGAATGGGAATCACTGCCTACTAATGCGGGAGCAGCAGACCACCACAACCACAAACTACCAAGGGACAAGCAAAGGAAGGACTAGGAGAATCATATATAGTATAACTAAATAAATAATATTGCCAACCTTATTTTGTAACTGCTGATGAAGAACCTGCTAACAGACATAGGCAGAAGCTGCAACCTCAAGCAGCTCCTTATTTTCAGCAATATCTATGCCTACTAGAATCAAACCAATGAGCTATGTATGACACAACATAGTATTGTAAATACACTTTTGCTTGTACTAATTGCACTGTATCTTATATGTGAAAAAATGCATCCTACTTATGAAATTGATTTTTCTTTTTCTTAAAAAAATACTTTACTGAGAGAATTAGCGGTCCATAAAACTTTATATCAAAGATGAAAAAGACCTATATAACATCTCTTGTTGTATGGAACCAACTATCTAGCAAAACCAAATTCTAAATTTGAAAAATACCAGGATCAAATAACTTAGTTGTAATCACATGAGCTACATCCAAATCCCTTCACCTGCTCAAGCCATTAGCTCAAACTCTGCTGATACCACGCTATATGCCATTGCAATTAACAACACAACAACATATGGTAACAAGAGTCACAAACATTAAAAAATAAAAAACAAAAAAAACATGATATCAGCAAAACAAATGTCTTACAATAATCCAAAAGATAAATTCCAAAACACTCCAAACCACATAGTTACTACATAATTTGATTGTTACATCCCAACATAATGAAGAAAACAATCAAATCATTATAGAAGATCATGATCTGCTGCTTTACAGAATACAGACTTTGAAAACATAAAAACACAGGTGAAAAATTATCTCTAACACCAGAAACACATCCCCAAAAACACATGTCAAAACATCAAGAAGAAACCCAAAATATCTAGCCTATAAATAGCACTATCACACTACAATAAACATCTATTCTATTCCAAAAAAATAACAAACAAAGGCATCATCTTTGGCGCTACAACTCCTTCGCAATATCACAGGTAACTCATCATCCTTAGCAAAAAAATTTATACTCTACAACTTGGCTGAATATCATGAAACAAAGTCATAATTCTGATCCAGCTCCTATATATGATTTGTATATCACAGGAAACATGTTTACCTCTACACTAACCAGGAAAATGGATATCGACATAATCATTGGCAAGGAACATGAACTTATGCTGGGGGATTTACAGTGGTTAACAATGCAAATGGAACTTGCAGTCACAGCAGAAGATGATATGCCAGAAAAGGAGCTCATACATTTCATCACCAATGCTGAGATATTAATGAAGGAGAGGGATGGACTGGAGAAGGCCTTGAACTGGAAGCTCCAGATGACAACACAAGGTAGAGAGGTGTACATGAACAAGCCTGACCAAGAACACACGACAACTGAAGACCAAAACACAACAAACAAAATCATGAGAAAGATCATGTTGTTGCACACAGCTATCATACAAAATGGCGAAGTGGAGAACAAAAAAGGCGTATATATAGCTGAGCTAAGGGAGTTATACATCAAAACTAACCACATCTATTGCAGGATCATTCAACAACTAAAAGATGAACCTGGCAAAGCAACGAAATTACAGGTCAGAACACTCGATTGGTGTAGGTTGCAGCTGCAACCCTTAACCCTCGATGCCCTCCAATTACTGAAGAATAGTTCTACTGCCCAGAACAACAAAAATACAACCACAGCCGCCTCCTCATCAACCACAGCAGGAACCATGGAAAGTACAAACATAAGCACCCACAAACTCCAGCAACAAAATCTGCCTTTCGTGTGCGATATATTTGCTATGAAAGAAGAACTCGAGTCACTGGCAGAAAAGGTCACAAATCAGATGGGGGAATGAAAAAACAGACTCATGAACATTTTGTTTTGTTTAAAGTTTAGTTAGTAAGCATGTACGTTGTACGATCCCTCGTTTGCCAGGGCCTTAGGTAAAAAAAACATACTAGCTGTGTAAATATGAAAGCCCAGAGGGATGCTATTTTGGTTGCATGTAAGAAGGAGATCCAGCAAAACGCTATGTATAAATAAGACAAGACTAAGCTTAACTTCTCACGAGCCTTGCTTCCCAGACTTCGAGCTCGAGCACCTGTTATCTCCTTTTCAACCTCTCTGTTTTGAGTATTCTTTAGTTGTTCAGGCACTTCTTGCGGTTCGTCTTCGACTCCTTTGTATTTTTCCCACTCCTATATGCGTCTCGACGTGGATCTTCAAGGGCTTCACCTTACTACATCACTGAGAGTAAAATGGATACGATGCTGAACCATGTGCTATCATCAACCTCATCGTTGAATTTTTCCTTTTGTCCCTCGTTAACAAAACTCTCGGTTTCAATTAATTAATTAAAAAAGTATCATTTTATATTTCTTTCGATAAATTTTAATATATGTTATTCATCTTCACTTGTAGATGAAGTACGTAACTGCGACGCAGTATGTATTTTACCAAACTCGACCCCATACGGAGGAGGATTGGGGTAGATCAGGTGGGTAAAACCACTGGATTCCTTCAGTTCTTCAATCTACAACTAAAATATTCTTTTCAAAAAATGATAAACGTGTAATCTATATTATAACGATTTCAACGATATTATTTGTTAGTTTGTCTTGACTGAATTGCCGGGAACTTGCCCTCTATGTAGAAGCGATTCTAGTGTCTTTTGAAAAATTGAGATATCAAAGATTTGTTGGCCTTCTTTGTAATGCATATATTGTAATTAGCTAGGCTAGAGTAATGAATATTAGCATTAGGCATGTTTGTCCGTATTTGAGTGATGTAGATATAAAAGAAAGTTTAATCTCTATTTCTCTTGGGCTCTTTTTGCTCATTGAACTCGATTCAATTTTGACCTAGACATAGGGTGCTGCATTCATTATTCTCGAGTGTGTCGTTTTAATCAAGAAAGTTAGTGGTTGATGCTCTGTTATTTAGAACCTGGGAATCAATTGACATTAGCAATATATAGGGATTTGTACTTGCCTGTGATTCCTCAATCTCACACCATCTTTTTCATTTTCCTATGGGAGGCCTGGCTTGAATTTGCTGGTGTAATAATGCTTTAGTTATGGAGGTCCCCAAAAAAAACCTCTCCTTTTGGCTTTGCCAAAATATGCCTGGCCATCCTCTTAAGGTGAGATATACCCCCGGTTGAAGACTTGTTGACCCATACTTTTGTGTTCGGAGATGCGTCATTAGCAGTGTATTCGTTGGGTTGTCTTGTCCCAGCTTCGGGTTTTTGATCTGGAACTTCAAAGGCTTTTCTTTACTCTCTATTGCTCATTATAACTACTCTGGTGTGTGCAATGTAAGTTGGGTATCAGCAGGGTTATAATGGAAAACGGCTTCTAAATTGGTCGACCTGTGGCTGGCTTGGGTCGCCCCATTTGATGCAATCTGGCGAATATTTGAGTTTCATATTCATTACAAATTCCCATCCATTGAAAGTCTAACAATACATATGCCAATGATGAATAACATTTTATTCGGAGGGAATCAAGACATAGAGGCTGTTTTGCAACGACCAGACCTTGAAAAAACAATGCTCACTGAGTGGATGCTCACAAACAGCAACTCTGAAAATGCACGTGCTCTTAAGTACGTTGAGTTTCCTACATTTTGGGTATGGGATGATGGAAGAAAAACATGGCTTCGAAGACAAAGGGGACAATCTATTGGACGGATTTCATATGTTCATCCATCAACGGGAGATGTTTACAAACCATTCTTGTGTCAACGGTATTATATTTTTCCTGTTGGGAAAAAAAAAATATACTAATCTAAAATTGAATGTAGTTTTTAAATTCGACGGTCTAAAAATTTATGTTGTTTTCAACAAAACAAAAACTGTTCAAATCGTTACTACATACACTATAAATTTATCATATTTATTGCCTAGATCGGGCCACTAAAGGGGTCAAGTAGTTTTTATCCCCTAAACCTCTTCACAAAATATTGTTCCAGTACAAATATATATAGAACACGCATCGGTATTGTTTATTTATTTTTCTTCCTTTTAAAATTTAATTATATAATCAGTATAATCAAAAGTGTGATCAAATTTTTTTTGGCAAAGCATGCTATTAAATGAAGTCATAGTGTTAAAACATAATGCAAGTGATGCAGCATGAGCTTAGTATTTGCAATTCAGATTGCACAAATGACTATTTCTTAAGTTTGAATATACACAAATATATACTTACATGAAGCACACCCCTATAAAAGAATACGACAAAATTCCTTCGCAATGATATAAATTGCAGTACGTTATAGAATGATGTCATTGCGAATATTGTTCCAGTACAAATATATATATATAACACGCACCGGTATTGTTTATTTATTTTTCTTCCTTTTAAAATTTAATTATATAATCAGTATATGGAAATTGTGGTTATCCCCGCCTTTTTACAACAATTGTTAAATACATGGGATCATCATTTGTGTTTCATATTTTCTACTTTATTTTATGAAATCCTTCACTGCTTCTGAGGTTAGCCAACTGTTATTCCCCTTTATCTTTTTACAAAAAAAAAAGTATTCTCCGTAAATGACTAATGTTGCTTTTATGCATATTGTCTAATGAGGTTTTATTCCTCAACCAGACTCTTAATTCAACTTCCTTCACCCCGACAACTATGACCAATTTTAAAAACTAATCCAAAACAACCAATGCAACCACTCTTTACCTCTGAATTTCCAACTCCAATATAATAGAACTTTCTATGCTTCAATTCCTTTTACAAAAATACACATCTTCCCAATATGTTTCTACTATTATTTATTAAAAACCAGCTCATAACCAATAATCCGTACTACATTATGCATACACATTCCGTGTCTTTACTCCCACCACCATAAACAAAATCAACAAAAAAAAAACCGAAGAACAAATTTATAACAAATTTATAATAACAAATTTGCAAGATTATTGATTAGCGAAGGCCCAACAACAGGTAGAAGTCATTTAACTGACAGGAAACCATAAGAACAAAGTCAGAGATCTGTAGCAGTAGCTGATTATACCTAGCAGTGGCCAAAGGAAAAATAGAGCGCAAAAGATATTTAAGGACTAACAAATAATGTAAAAAGAAAGCCAACATTGGAGAACGATCAGTGAAATGGGCAGCAATCAGTGCTGATAACACCAATATCTGAGCTGAATCCAAGCGAAATCAAAGACCGTCAACCAAGGTTGGAAAACATACATTGAGAAAAAGTTGAGCGAGATCCCAAGCATAACCAACCGCAGCTCAGCCGAACACAAGCGGGAGTCGAAGCATAAGCAATAACGAAGAACATAGTACATACCAAGCAAAATCACCGGAAAAAAAAAAAAAAAAAAAGCCCGCAGCAACGCGCGGGCATCGAACTAGTATAGATAATTTCTACTATAATGACATCCACACAAGTCAACAATTAATTCATAACCAAATATTTCAACAACCACAAAATAGTCACATATTTCAACTACATTCATAGCCACATATTTCGACAACCACTCATTCAATCACCAAATTCGTAGTCACAAAATTCAACCACCACATTTGTAGCCACACAACCCAACAACCACATCCGTAGGAGCAGCCATAATGGACCACTGAAAGTGTACTCCAAAAATATCTTTATCATTTGTTTGAAGTGCAATACACCCACAATGGGCTGCATTTTCGACTTAAAAACAGCTAGAGATGCTAACAAAGCTTGATATATGGGGTGTTCGTTAATGAATGAATAGTGAAAAATTGATACACCAAGGTCCAATTAAAACATGCCACATGGTTGCAAGATTAAGAGGAAAGCTCTTGCATCCATTGTGGCACATGCATAATGTAGCACTTGTGTTGCACACAAAAAAAGTAATTTGGATGGCTACAAGTTCTCCTCTATTTGTGAATGCTCTAACTAGAGATGCACATCGGGTCAGGTTTCGGACTATCAAGCCGGGTTTTGACCCGACATGATAATTTTATAAGTGTTATAGACCCGCCCGATAACCTGGTTAAGGACACCTGGGTTATCGGGTCACCCTAAAAACACTTGAGAAGAAATTACAGGAAGCAAATTCCATCCAACCAAAGTCTGAAATCAAAATTTTAAACCAACTAATAACATTCAAAATAAGGAAAGCAAAGTCTTAAATAAATTTGACAAAGTTAAAAAGCCAAGTCTTAAACAAAGTTAAGTAGCAAAGTAACAAAAGCACCAATTCCTTCCATGAATGATCCATTTGGTATCTCCTCTTGCAATACAAAACATCACCAAATTAAGATTATAAATTTATAATATACATCTAAGAACTGAATTGCATCTACTGAACATGGTGGATTCTATAATACACAATTGAATTTGAGCAACAACAATATTGCACTAAAAAACAAAACTACATAGTACACAAGCCAACTTTTTAGAATTGAATCCGAGGATTACAACAGCTATATGTAGTTTTTCAACAACAATAAATTTTTGAAAAATATACGTTCAAAAAAATTAGAACTTTTATTAAGAATTTCTAGCTTAGAGTTGCTAATAATGCATGTGCTCCTTGGATAGTGAACTGAAAGAATTTGACATTGTGATTATAAAATCTAATATTTGTTCTTGAACAAATATATCTCCAATGATAATAAATTATTTACAGTTGTAATCCTTACATATTTGTGTGTCCAGGAAGAGACTTGAGTCTGGGAATGGGACCTGACCAAGTTGGGGTTAGGGACCAAGCCTGAGTAGGGCCAGGGCTCGAGAATGGACTTGAGTCAAGCTAGGGCCTAGGAACAGGCTAGAGTCAAGTAAGGTCTGAGAATGGGCCCAAGTTAAGCTAGGGTTTGGGAACAAGCCCAAGTCATCTGGGACTCGGGAACATGCTCGAGTTAAGCCTAAGTACAAGATCGAACCTCGTCATTCGGGGTTCAAGATAGGCTCAGATTAGGCCGGCATCCGAGATCAAGCTCAAGGTCTAGGAGTGGCCTAGGTCAAGTAGGGCTAGGTATCCACGTGGATTCGATTGCGTTAGGATGGACTCTAGGTTTAGGAGATTCAAGCTTGATCATCTAGGTTCCAAAATTGCTCCGAGTCATACAAAAGTGGGGATCGTGTCGAGGTCCGAGATCGAGATCAGGTCATCTGAGGTTTGAGAACGAGGTTGGATCAAGCTCGTGTCAGGGATCGGGTCCAAGGTCCTGGAATGGTCTGAGTCAAGTTGGGATGTGGGATTGGGTTCAGATAAGGATATGGGATCGATCCCAAGTCAGGCTGAATCTACAATTGAGCCCAGGTTAGAGACTAGGCACATGTTAGGCAGGGGTTGGGATCAGTCCCTAGGGAGGCCATTATTTGGGATCAAGCTCGGGTCAAGTTGGACCTGGGGTCTGGGAATAGACATAAACCCGATCATCTGGTGTTCGAGGATGGGCTTGGGACATCCAAGATTCGAGATAAGGCCCGATTCATGCAAGAATGGGATTGTGCCTAGGTCATGCTTGGGTTCGGGATGGGGCCTTAGTCAGGTCAGGATTCGAGGTTTGGGATTGGAATTGAGTCATGCCAAGGTCAAGCTTTGGGTCTGAGCTTGGCATCGGGGTCGATTGCTATCCAAAAGCCCGTCCCATGTCTGACCTAGGGCCAAAGCCCGTGCATTCGTAACTTAGGTTTGAAGCATGAACCAGTCTCGAAGCTTGGCTTCAAGAAGGTAATTTTGAAAAACACTAAAATATGAAATACATTTCTATTTTATGAACTAAACACTTTAATAGGATTATCTTGTGATTACAATTGAATTACTTATAAATGAACTACCATTACAATCACAATACATAGAACCAAAAAACACATTGAACTAAATGAATCCTAAGATCACTCGAGTAGCTCTGAAAATGAAGAAGAAAAGTAAGGAAATTTGATAGTATTCTTATTGTTATATTTCATTTCTAATAATATCATTATGCCAACAATAAAAATTCATTTTAGCATCTACAAATTAATCAAAAAAATTGATATATATATAAGCGGCGAGAGTAATATATTTTGATATTTATATAGAAATATATTTACCTCATTAGAACTATTAAATACTAAAATTATATGTATTTCTCAAAAATATTGCAAATAATATAATTGAATCAATCATTGTGGGGTGAGAATACTAATTTTTAAGATTCAAATTCCATTTTCCTAAAGTACGAGCGCATAATCGACCACTTATCCAAGAAAAACTCTACTCTCTACTACTAGATCCAATATTCATGTTTTAAATTTTATTTTAATAACATATATGGTCCCTCCCTATTGAATGTTCGCTTGTTAAATGGAACTATTTTGGACATGTGATATTTGGTATGGTCCGTATTGACATTAATGGGTGATGTTTTATAGCACTCAAAATTTTGGAGTGTATAGAGAGAGTGATTTGAAAAAAATTGTATTAGAAGATGTGTAGAATTGTAAAAAAAAGTGAAAAATGATAGAAATGAGAGAAATAATGTTGATGCTTGATATCTAGAGTGTTTGTAAATGGAAAGTGAAAAAAATTATATTGAAATATTTATTTTGTTGATATGACTGTATTGAGAGACGTGTTTTTATTTATGTGGATAATTAAGTAGGATCCAATTATGTTTAATAGATGTGAGACCCAATTGAGAAATTGAAAAATTTGGAGAGTGTCTCCCTGTTGGAGATACAACATTACCAATCTCTATACATATGGGCCCATCGTAACTTCATATAGCTCTACATACAGTATAATTTACTATATATAAAAAAATCTGTATTATAACTATTCTCATGTATATTAAATCACCAGCCACCAGGCTGCCTAGGGATCTGTTGGAGATCTAGTGTTCTTTGCAAGGTTATCGGAACCGGATCGGACCGGCTGGTCAGACCGGTTGAACCGGTCACACCCATAAGAACGGGGCAATTTTTGAATCGATCATTTTTTTGAGAACCGGTTCAACCGATAGAACTGGCCGATCTCAATGAATTGAACAGGTAAGTTTTAATTACAAAACTTTTGCTCTTGATAGGTTTTGAACACATGACCTCCTAATACTAAGAAAAAGACCTTACCACTAGGTTATGATACATTTTTTATTAAAGCTAGACATGCAAAATTAATATATTGTATTTTTGTAAAATATTTTTACACATTATTAAATACTAATTTTTTTTTATTTTGCATTAAATAATTATCTATATCATATAAATATATATAATATTATATTTTATTGAATTCGGTTTGAACCCCGGTTGAACCTTTGAACCTTAAATCGAAAAAAATTTCGGTTCGATGACCAATCCGGTTTTCAAAACCTTGGTTCTTTGGGATTCAGTCTCATTGTTAAAAAATAATGGACTCAGTTGGTGTACTAATTTTTAAAAAAATATATATATGAAAATTTCAAAAAGATAGTGTTTATTAGGAAGATCAAATGATTTATTTTTTATTCGAAATAAAAATTATATTATTTATGATTTAAAATCGAATGTTTCTATTCAGCAGTCTAGATTTTTTTTTACTATAAATTTCATTTTTATTTTGAATAAAAAATACACCATATGATCATGCTAGATACAGTTCTGGGGAAGGTCAAGTGGTTTTAAGTGCCCCAATTTGGAGCAACAAATTTTTTTGAAAAACTTCAAAATAATAATAAATATGTAGTGTATATCGTAACACTCTCAACGATATTTTTTTTATTCGAAATAAAAATCAAAATAATTGTGAAAAATGTGTAAGAATTTTAAACCGTCAAATATAAAATCTAAACATTTTTTTTCCAAAAAAAAACACATTTAATTTTTTATTGTTATGATTTTGATTTTGATTTTTAAAAAGAAAATTACCATGTGAGCTGGTGAGGATCTAGTGGTTTTAAGCCATTGGATCTCCCCAATTCGCTAAATACACCATAGATCTAGTGGTTGCCCCCGATCCAGCTGCCTAGAGTCCAAAACTGGAAACGAAAAAAGACCAGTCAATCTGTTCTAGGGACCCACCTCTCATGGTGAAGCCCCTGGTCAAATTGACTCCTCCTGCCACTCGTACCTGCCTCCTCGCAGGTCCTCGCTGGCAGATTGAAAAATGAGAGAGTCTGGTGACGTGGCGTAATGTTTTTCGAGTGTCCTTCCGCAAAAGAAGAAATTGACATTAGTGTATCCCAAAAGAACAAAACTGTCTCTTTCGCTCGGAAAGATCCAAAACCTGTGGCATTTTATGTAATTTTCTGTTGATTACCAGGTTAATTAAAAAAGTGGCTTCTTGCATGGTCATGGTTCTAAACCAAATGATTAGGGTTCCTGACTTCCTGGCTAAGTCATGTTAATTGAATCTTTTCATGCAGATTTTATCTTCTTCCATGAAGTATATTATGATTCTCCTTTATACATATACATATACAGTTATATATATATAAACACATGTATAGGCAAAACCATGTTTTATGAACCAAAATATCACGTCTTTCTCGTTTATATTTTTGAAGTTTAAAATTTCTTATTGTGTCCTCGAAGTATCTATTTCGTCTCAATTGTGTCCATTTTTGATAAGACTAACATTCACCCACCGTTTTTCCCTACTAGGTAATCGGAGTGTTGACTTGGCAATGACACGTAATTAAATAAAACAAGCAAATTCCACGCCATTTAAAAAAAAAATTAAGAACAGAAAAAATTCATTTTTTCATCTTCTTACCTCAACTCCTCCCACCTTCTCATTACTTTCTTCAGATCTAGGAAAATTTTCTTAATCTTCGTCCCTCAACCACCTTTACAGTTTGTTTGGATGAGAGTATGTCTCATAGAGTATAAGTTATCGTAAAACGTAAAAGCTGAGCCTCCGTTTGTTTCAGAGTATGAGCTAGCTTATACTCTGTCCCCATACTCTCAGACACTCTCAGCTTTTACGTTTTACGAGAACTTATACTCTATCAATATACTCTGATCCAAATGGATGACAGAGTATACGCTAGAGTATATGCCCTCTAATCCTTCAAAAAATTGGCAAGATGTAATTCTGAAGTGATTCCCAGAAAGCCAAATTCAAAAAGTAGTTGCTTACGACAAGACTTCAAACCCTCTCACACAAAAAGCATAATTAGCAACAATGCAAATTCCTCTTTCTTTTCCACTCTAAGTTATAAATCAACTCCGGCCAAAAACCTACGAAAGAACAACTAAAAACATATACGAAATTGGGTTCTGTATAACACCCAACAAAAGAATATCTTGAACCAAAAAAAACTCACCAAGAACTAGGCGTTCTGAATACTTTTTACGAAGTTCCATAAGTTATCTCCTTTCTGATTCTTCACGACGAACTCCCTATCACGATGGAGAAGAAGAGGACGAAGCATGTATGACTTAGGGTTTCTAATTAGATGAAAGATAAAACAACCCGTGTGTAAATGAAATCACTTGTGGACATAAACAATGGCCTGGTTAATGTCCGGTTTGGTCAAAATTGGACATAATTGTGACGAAATTGATATTTCGAGAATACAATCCATAAATTTTAAATTTTAGATATATAAATGAGAAAGAGGTGATAGTTGAGGATATAAAGTATAGTTTATACAAATATATATAATAATGCAGTAGGGTGGGGACATGTCACATGTGAATATTATGTTGTTTTCAAGAACCAACAATCTAATCATTAATTCACGGGTTCTCAATATATATGCTAGATTCAGCAGTTGAATATTTTATTATACCTTTCTAAATCTTTTTATAGTTTCATTTCATAAATTTTGGAAGTTTTGTTTCTTTTATACATTCAAAAAAAAATGTTTCATAAAGCACAAAAAATTAGGGTTTTGAATTTTCAAGTTGTTAAACAACTGTAAAGAATTTATTTTCTATGTAGCTCAAGTCAAATGCATGGCCTTGCAAAAGTATATTATGCATTTATATAATAGAGGAAGAATAAGGGTGATAGCCTCGTTGATTATATCGTTGTGTTTAAAGTGGATGATTGATTTTTTGCTTAAGCTCAAAAGTTCGAATTAGCAAGAAACATTTCCAATGGGTTTTTTGAGTTCCAACGGGCAAGGGGCGATGACATGCAAACTTGCTTTGATAAAAAAGATTCCGAGCCCTGATTACATTTGTTTCACTACAAGAAAATCGTCGATTAGCGATGGAACCTTGTCGCTGGTAAATACCGACAACATACCATCGGATTACTGATAAACTTCATTTTTTTGAGTTTTATCGATGGCGCAAATGTTTGCGATGGATTACCGACGAAAATAGGTCAACAATTTACTGACAAAAATTAAATCCATTGATAAATATATTTATTTTCAAATTTAAAAAAAATTATCGGCGGAATATTCCATCAGTAAAATTAAATATTATCGACGGAAATAAATTTGACGGTAATTTATTTTTTAAATTAAGAAACAAATAATTAATACTTTACCGACGAAAATATTTTCGTCGGTAAACTATTCTAATTTTCAAAAATGCATTTTAGCCCTAACACATCTTTGTATGTCTGCCCTTCCAATCTCAAAACTGAAACTCCAAATCCCTAAACAACTCATCGACCTCTCAAATCCTTCGCTCTCCTCGCACCCACCCCCCTGACCTTCGCTCCTTCCTCTCTTGCGGAAGAGATGGCAAATGTCTCTCTCTTCGACTTCAACCTCACCCTCCCCATCACAGCGGTCGAGTTTGTCCTCCTCATGATCACTCTCGATAAGATCTACTACATTCCTCTCGGAAATTAAGGAGAAGTTAAACAATGTGAAGGACACTTCGAAGGAGGTGAAGCAGCTGGAGGAGCAAGCCAACGCAGTGTTGAGGGCTGCTAGGGCTGACATATCGACAGAGGTAGAGGTGAAGTTGGCGGAAGGGATGAGGAAGTTGGAGGCGGAGTTGCGGGCCGGAGGTGTTGGCGATTTTGGAGAGGCAGAAAAAGGATACAATCAAGGCACTTGATTCCCAAATCGCTACTCTTGGTAAAGTGATTGTGGAGAAGATACTTTTTGTCAATTAGATGATTAATCCTTCTCTTATTTCTAATCTATGAAGGAACATTGATTAAGACACATTGAAAAGAGTAATGACAACATTAGGTTCAGAGTGAACCGAAGAAGTACCACTAATTTTCGCCTAACAAAATAGAAAGTATGCAGATGAATTGGTAGGTGTGATTAGTATAAATATGTCTTTGTAATTCTGATTACTTCTTCATCAAATTTATTTATGGATTGTATTGACTCTCTAATAGATTTAATATAACTTTTTCACTGATATGAATTTTTTGTCAATGCAGTTAAATATGAAGTCAAACTTGAGGAAGGTACTATAGTTTCAAAGTCAGATGGAGTTGAATTCATTGTCAGGAAACGTAAGAGCATAGTATTCAAGTTGTATATTTATACTCTATTTCTTTTAATGTATGTTATTTTTACCTTGCATTGTCAAAGGCTATAAAAACAATGAAAAAGAGAGAAAAAATACTTCTAATAGTGAAGCCACAATGTAAGTTCCTTGTGGGTGCCATTTCTCCAGTGACTTCTATCATTTTATACCCGTGTATCTTTCTTTCCAATAGTAATTCATTTGCTTATCATTGGATGGATGCAGCTGGTTTTGGGGAGAAGGAAAAAAGCCAACTTCTGGTGAGGAAGGAACAGTCCCACCGAATGTCACACATCAGATTACTTTGGAGTTAGTTTCATGGAAGGAGTGATAGATGTGGCTGATGACAGGAAGGTCACTATGAAGATCCTCAAGGAAGTTAAGGGGTTGATATTTTGATGTCAATTAGTCTGTTTGATGCCAATAGCTACATTTCCATTGTGCTTTAAAGATTTGTGCATGGCTAAGGATCCATCAATCTATGTTTTTTTATCCATGTATCTTATTTATTTTATTTCCTTTGATTTTATGTGTCTCCTTCACCTACATGTTGATATTGGTTAAGTAATAAGGTCGCATTGAAAGTTAACTCCAATTCCTTCATTCCTTTTGATAGCCTGCCCTATATCACTAATTAACCTTCTTCTTAAATTGATCTCACTTGCATCCATGTTCTTGCACACAATTTTGTGGTAAACCTTTGGTAATGAACTTATTTGTTTTTCTTTTTCCTCCAAGATGGTTCCTCCATCCCATATGCAGATGTTATATGCTAAAGCTACTGCTCATAACAACAAGTGCATTTTTGTGGATTTCCTAATGGCATGCATATGGACACTTGGATTTCTGGTGGTAATCATTACTGGAGAAAAATTCAGCAGTTCCTTGAAGAGCATGTTCCGAAGAAAGATGAAAAGATCATCTCAAAGGGAGAAAATAACATGCTTACATAGCATCTGCTTTGATTTTGTGGTCAGTTGATTATATCCACTCTAGTATCTTATTCCTCAGGGAGTTGAAAATAAGACGAAGAAAATTGATGGTATCATGTTTTCTTTTACTTTGTTTATTTCTTGCTTTCCAAAAGCGTAATGCTCGATATTGAATTCTTTGTCAACCAAGTGGCACCTTAATTTAGACTCAATTTCATTTTGGCTTATGTTAACTGTTGCTATGTTTGCTTTCTAATACCAAAGGAACCGGGGCGAAGCTTGGGCATCACTTCCTAGTTATATGTATATTTCTTGATGTAAATGGTTGTCTTTTATATTTCAATGAAGCAAGGGACTGCTGAATCATATAATTATATATATATTATATATATTTGTGTATGAGTTTATTTCTAGTGAATGAATGAGTTTCTCTATTTATTTTTAATTTTTACCGACAAATTTTTCATTTTTCATTTTTTTACCGACGGAACAATATCTATCGATAAATTCGTCAATAATTTACCGACGGATAATATTCCGTTGGCAATTCGTCGGTAATCAATATTACAAACAGATTTTCCTTTATTATTGACGAAAAAATCCGTCGATAAAATGCGAAATTCTTGTAGTGTTTGTACTGTATTTATTTTGCGTTTGCATGTTGCAAAACACAAATCCTTATACAATTTTTTCTCTCCATATTAGCAAAAAAATCACACTATTTCATTCCTACATTCATTGTTCAATAAAATTACATCAAAATCAATATTGGATCTTACATCTTCTACAAAAAATAAATTATATATTCAGCGACATCATCAAAACACATCTTTCAATACAATCATATCAGTAAAGATGTACACATTCTCATACATTATCCCATAAAAAAAACACATCATTCTTTTTTTGTTGTTTACAAACCTAAAAACTTTGGTTTCATAGTATTTTGATTAACTATATGCTATTCTTTAAAAAAGGTTGGGGTGTGATGATTGGTGCACTAAACCACGTGTGTGGGCAGTGGCAGTCATCTCTCACACAGTCTCTTTTGCAGGAAACACCCCATCTTTCTCTCCAATCTTCATTTCCCTTGAGAAACAGGGAAAAAAAACTCAACCCCTCCCCTCCCTCTCTCCATCTCTCTCTCTTTCTCGCTAACTTTCTCTCTCTGTGAGATTCCGGGGCTTATTGATATGTCAGTTTGAATAAATTTGCTTGGCCAATTCTTATAATGGTATGTTTGATTACTCTCTCTCTCTCTCATAGTTTTCCCCCACTTTGTTGTGGGGAGAAGCGGTAGTACTAGTGGTTCTAATAAGTAGTTTTAGATTCCAACTCTCTAATTTGAAGATTTTCAGGCTAGCAAGTGTAGAAATCAAGTTGAAGCTAACTAAATGATTCTTATATCTTTGATTCCTTATCTAGTTATCGATTTTGGATGCAAACACAATCCAATCCAGACCATGAAAACCCCACTAAAAACCTATAGTCGTTGTTGTCTTTGAATGATTTGTTTGTTGAGAGAGAAAGACTGAGATTTTGTTTAGGTAGACCCAAATTGATTGTCTTTTGTCTAAATTGGAAACCTTATGAGATTTGACTAGTTTTGAACACCCACCACTCCATCAAATCCCAGTTACCTAAAAGAGCAGGAGAGGCATAGATACATACTTCACTTTCTACTCTCTTCGTCTCTCTTTTAGCTGGAGAGAGTTTGCTTGCATCTGATAATGGCTGATCAAGGTGGCAGTAGTAGTAGCAGTGCAATGAGGGACTACAGGAAAGGGAACTGGACAGTGATTGAAACAATGGTGTTAATAGAAGCAAAGAAGATGGACGATGAGAGAAGAATGAAGAGAAGTGCTGGAGAGAGTAGTGAAGCAGGAGGGAGATCAAGCAAGCCACCGGAGTTGAGATGGAAGTGGGTTGAGGATTACTGTTGGAGAAAAGGGTGTTTGAGGAGCCAGAACCAGTGCAATGACAAGTGGGACAATCTCATGAGAGATTACAAGAAAGTGAGAGATTATGAGAGAAGAATAGCTGAAAGATCAGGAGGAGCAGATGGAAATCCTAGTACTGTTAGAGTTGAAGGCTACTCTTATTGGAAACTTGAGAAGAATGATAGGAAAGAAAAGAACTTGCCTAGCAATATGTTGCCTCAGATATATCAGGCTTTGGAGGTGGTGGTGGAGAAGAAAGGAACCCATCACAAGATTGTTAATGTTGGTGGCGGTGGTGGTGGGTCATCTTCTTCTAATCCCAACATTGGTTATGTTGTTCAAGCCCCATTTCCTCCTCTATTGCAACACCACCAAGTCTCAGGTTCAATTCCATTGTTACCCATACCACCTCCACTTCCTCCACCAGCGCCGCCGCCGCCACAACAACCACCAATAGCACAACCAACTGATCCTCTCTCTTATCATCCTCATCAATCATTGCCAATGCCCACAGTAGGTACTTTAATTCTCTCTTTCTCTGTTTCTTAGCTGTATATTTTGATTGATTTAGGTTCACTAATTTTCATGTTTTGGAGATGTGTGAACGCTCAAATTCTGACACAAGTGAGTATTCGGACTCACCAGCAAAGAGAAGGAGGAGAAGAAGAAGAAGAGGAGGAGGAAGTAATGGTGGTGGTAGTGGGGAGGGAGCTGCAAATACAAGCTCATCAAATCATGAAGTGGGAAATGCAATCTCCAAAAGTGCTTCCATAATAGCAGAAGCACTCCAGTCCTGTGACGAGAGACAAGAAAGAAGACATAGAGACCTCCTTAGTCTCCATGAGAGAAGACTCAAGATAGAAGAATCCAAGACTGAGATCAATAGGCAGGGGATTAATGGCTTAGTTGATTCCATTAACAAGCTTGGTAATTCAATCCTTGCTTTGACTTCCCATACTAGCAAGAACCAATCATCTTCAAAATGATCATTAATTGAATAAATCTCCAACATAGACCAAGTAGATTTTTTCCCCCATTAATTAATCCCATTTGGGTTTGTATATAATTCTCCAATTTGGACTTCAATTCTTATGATTAGGAGTTGTGCCATGTAGGCAATTCTATGTAATTCCAATGAATTTAATTGTTTTAATTAATTCCATATGGGTCTCCTCCTCTGAAGCACTGCACCACTTCCTCACAGTATATTGAGAGTAAAACAGAACCACGCGCCTTTCACTACAACAGACGAGAACAATGAAGAATTTGTGCTACACGCTCTGCTAGTGAAGTGGGATGAAGTGGCTCTTCTGTCGTTAAGACTGACAGGCGACAATAACTTCTCAGAGGACCGGTCAAATGAAATCTGAAGGATGCCTTGGTTCAGATTCTAAAATTACGAAACTACCATTGTGTTTTTTTTCTTTCTTTCACAGTTTTATGCATTGGTGCTTTTAGAGCATTTGCAACAGATTATTTTAACAGATTCTTTAAAACACATACAAATTAATATTATTTTTTATTTTACAGATTTTTCATCTAGCAAACACTGCATCAGCTTATCTATTAGTTTCTCTTTTTTATTAAAATACTAATTTCTATAAACTCTTCATTTTTAAATTATTGGTGGCAATAGATTCTTGGCATTCTCTCTGGTGTAAGGCTATGACAAAAACAAAAGATGGGTCCTCTTTAATTTTCTTCTTTCTTCTTCTCTTTAATTTCCCACTAAGAATTCATCATAAGCATCATAAGAGAGAATGAAAGAGTGAATGAGAGAGGTCATTATTGGCTAATCTATGTAGTCTTGCTGTATTTTTCTGACAAAAAGGGTTTACCACCAAAGTTGCCTTTGCTTTTGTTTTTTCTCCTTTGTGTGCTGCTCACTATGGTAGAAGTGGCATTCTCTCTTTTTCTGTTTCCTTCTGTTCTTATGGGTGTTTTAGAGTCAAATTGCCCTGTTTGATTCACAACCCTTTCGTCACCTCCATAAATCCACATGGATTCTTTCCTGTGTTTTTTCTTACACTGACATTTATCAATAGTGTCACATGGTGTAGAAATATTAGAAGGGTTGTTGTCAAGCAAAATAAACCGATTCCTACTACCAGAGAAAACAGATCATTTTGATGGGTTGGGAGGCCAGTGCATGTGTGAATAGGTTAATAATATGTTCACTTCCTGCATCATAGATGTGTTAGGAAAATATACTACAAGGCATGCTATGATGTATTTGATAGTAGTAATGAATAAAAGCTTTGTTTTTTAATGAGAATTCATTTTATAATGTGATGTGCATGTTTCCAAATATTCCATATAGTAAATGATCTAGTGTGTAGAGTTCGGCTTACACGCGGAAGATTAGATTAGTTCTTATGGGATATAAGTATAAGTTCGCAACCTAAGATGGAATCCAGAAAGCCATCGGTATGGTTGTAACACATGATTAAATATGTTTATCTTAACTATGGGAACGGTATAGTTCCGACTTCCCTATACGTAACAAACTCATTTACGCGTTTTTTGAATTTTCGCAGACCAAATTATTTTTATGGTGATCAATTGCACCTACTACAATTGGTGGCAACTCTATTTTAAAATTTTCTTTCGCAAAACCGGTTGCGACAGTTACCTTTAATTTTTCAATATTTCAAAACATTTTTTTAAATAATTCTAGACAAAATTACTCTTATTCTAATAAATTCTTACGTGTATGACATATGGTGACATCATCATTTTTTTTTGTTCTTTTAAATATTTTAAAACAGTTTTATCTCTCAAAATATAAGACGAAATTTTTTTTTTTAAAAAAAGATTTATAATCAGTACGAAAAACTCTTTCTAATGAGACCCATGATTGATATGTTTAAATGTTCATTAATCAAATTCTCTGAATGAACTCAGAAGATTTCTCAAATTTATCTATAATTTAGAGGATTTCTCAAAACTAATTAAAGGAGTTTTCAAAATTAAGCAAAAAAATTCAGATGATTTGATAAAAATATTTCAAAAAATATAGAATTTTTAAAAATTAAACAAAAAACAACCAAAAATTCAGAGGATTTCGTAAAATTTACCAAAATAAATTAGAGGAATTTTTGAAATTAATCGAATTTTTTTTATAGGATTTCATAAAATATATAATAGAAATTATAAGAATTTTTGAAAATTAAACAAATAACAACCCGAAACTCTAAATCCTAAACCCCAAAACCCTAAATCCCAAAATCCTAAATAATAAATCATAATCTCTTAAATCATAAAATCCTAAACTTTAAACACTAAACTCTAATCTTCTAAACTCTAGACTCTTAAACTTTAAACCTTATAACTATAAATCCTCCGAATGTTAACAATTATAGTTTTAATTTTGAACAAAAAATCTTATAAATAATTAAGATGAATATTTATAAAATGTGGACCATGAGCATGAGCACATGGGTCCTATTTTCCCCATGGAGAGAATAGCAAAATTTTTGAAATGATAAATTTAACCTCAATTAAATCAAACCAGGACCGTTGGATTGAGACAAATCTGATCGTTGGATTAAAGCAAATATTAAAACCTAATTGAACTCTCTTCTTCGCCTTTGCCTTCGACATCATTGTCTAGTCTCCATTTTCCACATCAACGCCGACCAACTACTCCATATGTAAGTTATCTTCTTCTTGTCTACAATCTTGATTACCTTTTTGGGTGAATGATTATCATGAGTTTTTTGCTCATTTTTTGTTGTGTTTAGTTTGATTCTGTGTAAAATCTAATTCATGAGAAATCTCATTCTAAAATCTGGATTCTTTTTTTGCTGTCCCACCGTGGGTGACCATGCATAATGTTTTTTGCATCTCTTTATCAGTGAGGCCGTGGAACAAATATCATGGGTTTGCCAAACACTGTATCAATCATGCTCCATGTAAAATCAATATTTATGGGAAAAAAGAGGAGAATAGTGCGCAGATTTTTGGTGACATTATTAGACATATTAGTATTTTATTCAAGTTAGAGGTAGCTTTAATTACACGATAAAGGAAAATCTAAAATGGTTGAGGCTTATTTGTGAAAATGCTAGAAAATTGAAGTTCACAGATTTAGCAAAGATGCAGTGAACTAATATTAATCTGAAACTGATTATTGGATAGTACACCCTGCATAAGATTGTGTTGCTGAAAGACCTAGCTTGGTAAATTTGATGAACTTTTGATTAAAAGACTTTTGTGCATTAGTGCATATTTTTTAATTATTTTGATTATATTTTTTTTTATGATTGTAGTAATGGCTCGTTTGTGCTTAGCTAGAAGAAATTTTGATAGTGAGAGAAAAAATCGAAATTTGAAGACTGTATGGATAATAATTATGCGTGTACTTCACTACTTCTTCTTTACCATTTTCAATGCTTTAGCATTACATCAAAAAACTCCTACTAGGACATATTTTCTGGATTTTGTTGCAAAGAGGATGCATCTTATGAAGATGGTGTATGCAAATGATTTTACATGCACTACACAAATTAGGATGAATCGAAGAGCCTTTGATAATTTATGTTCGTTGATAGAAACAGTAGGGGGTTTGAAAAGAACTAGCCTTCTCATAGATGAACAAGTTGCTATGTTCTTAAACACAATTGTCCACCATGTCAAAAATAGCTCTAACCGTGTAAACTTTAGACATTCGAGAGAAACCATTAGTAAGCATTTCCATAGAGTGTTGAAGGCTATTCTTCATGTACAACACGTGTTGTTTAAGAAACTTGAACCGGTTCCTGTAAACTCCAATGATGAGAGATGGAAATGGTTTAAGGTAATTTTTTTTGTTGGTTTTTAAAAAATTTATAATTCATTCATCATTCACCCTTTGACTAACTAGGTTACTTTGAAGTACAGAATTGTCTTGTAGCTTTAGATGGGACACACATTAGAGTGAGAGTGCCAAGAGAATTTAAGCCTAGGTATCGTAATAGGAAGGACGATATTTCAACGAATGTGTTGATTGTGTGCACACAAGATTTGCAAGTGATATTTGTCTTTCCGGAGTGGGAGGGTTCAGCTGCTGATGGAAGGATTCTACGTAATGCAGTTACTAGAACCAATGGATTCAAAGTACCTCATGGTGAGAAATTTGCTAGTAACTAAATTTTATGAGCAAAAATCTTATTAAAAACTTGTTAAAGTGTGAAATAACTATTGATCTACTATTTTTGGTTAGGTTTTCATTACCTTATTGATTTTGGATACACAAACGCTGAAGGATTTTTAGCCCCCTTTAGAGTTCAACGATATCATTTGAATGAATGGAGTCGAGGCCACCAACCTAGAACTTCAAAAGAGTTCTTTAATTATAAACATGCATCGGCTCGCAATGTCATTGAAAGATGCATAGGATTGCTTAAAGGGCGTGGGCAATCCTTAGGAGTCCCTCTTTTTATCCGATTAAGATACACAATCGGATAATAATTGCTTGTTGTCTACAGCACAACCATATAAGAAATCAAATGGAAGAAGATCCCATTGTAACTGATCTTGAAGTTGCTGTACAAACTGCTATACATGCATCTCAAACAGTTGAAGGGGACCCTATTCAAATAATTGAAGCAGCAGATGGATGGAGCAATTGGAGAATGCAACTTGCTAATGATATGTTCAACCAATGGAGGGCATCTAGGAGATAGAGATATGTTTTATGATAGTGTTGTTGATTATTTTTACGTTTTATTCAGATGTAATTAATCTAAAGATTGTAGGAGACTATTTAGTAATATGATTGTATCAATCTTTTATATTGTGGTAGATGTTGCCTTTGCTACTCTATTTTTATATACTGATATAATTGATTTGTTTATCTAGTTTTGTTGACTCTTCGAAAGCAATGGCACCAAAACGCAAATGGAAGGCATTTGAAGACGATGCACTCATTGAGTGTTTATTGGACTTGTATCATAAAAATACTCATAATGCGGACACTGGATTCAAGGCAGGATATCTGAAAATTGTGGACGATGAACTTAGTAAGAAGTTGCATCACACTGATTTGAAGGCTAGACCCCATATAAAATCTAGAATGAAAACTTTGAAGTCAAAGTGGACAATAGTTCATGACATGGTGATAGGGACCAACACAAGTGGATTTGGGTAGGATTCAATCAATAATGTGGTGGTTGCTTAAGATAGTGTTTGGGATGCTTGTGTCCAGGTAATCATATTTTTGGAAAGATTTCATTGATAATTTTTGTTATTTATTTATGTGGTTGTTGTTTGAGCTAGGCGCACCCAGCTACTAAAGCTTTCAGGAACAAGGAGTTTAAACATTATGAAGCACTTTGCTTGATATTTGCTAAAGATAGGGCTGCAGGGGATGAAGCAGTTCTTCCATCAGATGCAATAGAGAAAGATACAGATGCTAAAGATGAGCATAATTAAGGTGGAACAAATGTGTTTGATGGTGACAATCCAGTGATGGATGGTGTTGAGAACACTACTGCAGGTGTGTGAATTTTTATTAATTGATGTTGAAATCAGATTTTGTGACATCATTTGCTCTGTAACTTGTACATTTGAAGATGCAGGTGGGTCAATACATGCTGATACTACTAGAAGTGTTAATGAAGTGGGAGGAACTTCATCTAAAAGAGAAGGAAATTCATCTAGAAAAAAAAGGAAGATTAGACATGGTTTAGAACAAGCAATCTGTGATGCATCCATAAACTTGGGGAAAAAAATTGAAAGTGCTTGTAAAGATTTAAGTAGGGCTGATAATCTTTTTGTGGATAATAGGCAGAAATTTCTGGATGAGATGATGACTTTTGAAGTGCTATATATTGGTCGAGCTTTCAGGGGATGATGCAGGCCTTGCGATGTACAACTCCATGCCATAGGAGTATAAGGCTTCATTTCTGAAAGATTATCTTAATCAAATGTGAAAAACATATGTTATATCTTGATGTGTCATGTTATTTTATCCTAGTTTGATGTTAAAACATCCAGCAATGTCTTTTAATTTTGGATTTGAATATTTGACAGACACGTCATCAAGGCATTCCCATCTATTCTGCCAAAGTTTAACAGTTTGATGCGTCAAAGAATATTTGAACCAATCCATCATATGTTTTTGTGAGGAGTTGGTCTCAGGTATGATAAATTGGTGAGATGATGAGAAATGGTTTTTGATGGCCTAAACTAAAAAAAGTAAAATAAAAAAGTCACATATTTAACTAAATATGGTGATGTAAAAAAAATTAATATTATGTATTGTAATTAATTATCATATAGAGGTGATAAAATTGTTAATCTATTGTAAAAGGGTAATATAGTCTTTTTATCTAAATTACAATTTATTTAAATCAAAATTCATGCTCATTCTCGCATTAACCAAACATACAAAATTTTATCTTTAAACTCATTCTCCCCTCTCTATTCTCTCCCTCTCAATAAGCTCATGCTTCGGCTCATCTTAAACTCATTCTCTCTTTCAACTAAACGTGGGATAATGGTTAAAAAAATTGATCTTTAGAGAGAGTTTGACCCACTTTACATAGATTGTTGAGTGGCGACCCGTGAGACTGGCCCGGCCCACAACGCAAGGTTCTCGAGTCGTGCTAGGCCCAACCCACTTTACATATGAGGGCTGGACCAGGGTTCTTGGCCCGAGATGTCGGAGTATGTAAAACATGACCCATGGATTAACCAATTAGAAACCTCGGAAGTCATCAACCCAATAAGAAATCCACATAGGTCACTAACTACATAAACGTAATGGAAGTTTACGACGTCCGGCTCTGACGAGTGCTACTCTTGACATTTTTTGTTGTTGAGAAAACTCTAACTACTAAACACTAACGGGTTGGGATACCCTAAATCTTAAGGTTCTAACTTTCAAAATTGGTAAAAATGGACCACATTGGTGTACATTGTACATGAATGATATCTAATTTAATAAATTTTTAATTGTTATTACATTGATTTCATATAATAATCAATTAACTTATAACTATAATTTATTATAAGTACAAATATAAATGATTATGAAATTATATTTCAAATATAAATCAACAAAAAAAAAAGTGTGGTAAATATCAAATAGAATAGAAAAGAAAAATAAAACTGACAAAAATTAAATGTCACAAAATAAGTTGGAGAGAAAATATATGTGTTTGGTAATGATTTCCAAAACAGTTTTCTGTTTTGAAAAATCAAATGATTGCTTAAAATTCATTTGCCTAATTTGTTGAGTTTTTATTTTTAAAAACAGTTTTCATTTTCTAATTTTAAAAACTAGAAAACCAAAACAACATTTTGTTGTTTTGTAAGATTTTCAAGTGGCATAATTGTAATTAAGATGAATTTATTTTATTTTATTTTTCTCTCTCTTCTCTCACTCCCAACGGTGACTCGCCTCTCTTCACCGACATCGTCGTCCGACCACCAGACGGCCTTGCTCCGGCGTTGGCCCAAAATCACCTTCATTTTTACCCGATTGATGAATTTGAATTTCATTTTGATAAATTTGAGTTTTATTTGGATGAATTTCAATTTTATTTGACTAAATTTCAATTTTAATTTCATGTTTTTCGATTTCCGAAAACAAAGTCAAATATCACCAACCAAATGAATTTTTTAACAGTTTCTTTTCCTAAAAAGTGTTTCTAAAAACTATACCCAAAATCGTTTTTAAAAACTAAAAAAGAAAATAATATCCAAACACACTCTACTAAACAAGCTTACATGATATAGGCTATCTAACCAATGATCGAGATCAAAATCCTAAACTGGCTCTCTGATTTGTTCTTTGGCGTAGACTTGCAAACAATCGCACACCTCTCATCAGGTTTCATCGAAAACTACCCTGAAATTTCATCCAAAAAGCAAAATCCCAATAATCCTCAACAATCTACATAATTTATGTTCACCAAAATGAGAGCGACATAGAAAAACTTTGGAGAAGACATTGAGAGAGAGATTAGAGAAGAACCAGAGACGCTTGAAACTGGGTTGAGAAGAAGAGTTAGTGAGAACTTGGAGTTGAGAGATAATCATGAAGAGGGTAGGCAAACAACACCTACCTGTGTTCTTCATATTTCAAAGTAGGATAGTTGTGGGTTGGGGATTTCGTCGTCATCTTAAGGAGGGGATTTCGTCGTCAACATAGAGAGGGGCTTTTGTGGGTTGTGTGGGTTTTAGGGAGAGCGTAGAAACTAATTCTGATGAGGGATGACAAAGGGGCGGGGTGAGGCGGGATAATGATCGTTCTGTCCCCGCCTCGCACTTCTATGAAACCATTTCGAACTCGCCCCGTCCTATACGTTGAGGTAAGTATTTTGCTCCATCCCTATCTCAAAGTAATCCACATTGTCCCAAGGGGCGCCCCTTCCTGAATAAAAAACTTGTTCAAGCAATACAACTATAGAAACACTACAAGCACACATCATTAGTCTAAATAAATAAGTTCTTATACAATCATCCAACATCAATCCTTTAATGGTAAAAATTAATCTTATTTTAATAAATAGGCTTTCAATTTCCTATTGTAACAAGATGAATGGTTGGATTAATTTAACTTAGGGTTTAAAGTTTACCAATATCAATTAAAATACTTAAGTCAACTTTTAGTAGAAGACTATATATATTTATGTTTTGAGATATAAATGTCTCTATATTATAACGTAATTCTATAATAGTGTCGAGTCACTAGGGGAGGTTATGGGACAGATCCCGCCTCGCGCCTCATGCCCATTTAGTTTTTTTTTATTATCTCATTCTCGTCCCGTCCCAATCTTGGATTGGAGAAAACCACACTTGTCAGGGCGGGGAAGTGGAGTTATAGCAAAATTGTCTTCCCTACCCAGGCTCGGCCCTGAGCACGGGCGGGCCTATACGACCGCACTGGGCCCCCAATTTTTGGGGGGACTAATTTTTTTTAATACTATTAGACCTAAATCAAATCAAAGAGACGACGGTACAAATATTGAGTATGCAAACTAGACGAGGAGCTTTTCTAAGTTGAAATTATTAAAAAACTATTTGCGGTCAACTATGTCACAAGAGAGGATGAATGGACTGGTCATATTGTGCATCGAAAAACATGTATTGGAGAAGTGTGACTTCGAAACTATTATTGATGAATTTTGATTATTAGTTTAGAATTTGACATTAGGCGCTCAAAAAAAAAACGAGACATTGCCTCGAACCTCAAAAAAAATTTCGAACCGCTGCCCCGAACCCCACCCTAAAGGGCCCTCAATTAATTTGCAGCCTCGATCCCCAAATATGGTGGGGCCGGCCCTATCCCTACCTGATGGATCCTTAAATTTCTTAGCTATGATATGCACCGATGATAGGTGTCGTACGTTGCTATAGAAAGAAGAAATTCATTTTCTATAGAGAACGGCGTTTGTGGGAGATGGAAGCCAAATTTTTTTAAAAAATCTCATTTTTTTCAGTTTGTTTTCAACAATTAATAATTAATTTGCCGCTTTATCACATGTGTATGACTCGCAATTTACCCATCTATTTTCTTATTTTGAAAAAAAATCCACGTTAATATATCATTCAACGATCAACTTTTCACATAGGCAGGTAAAATGATTAAAATGGACAAATCTGCCTGAGTGTGTAGATTGAAATAAATTTACACTTTAGAAACATAATTAAAATATTTTAGTTGTCTGTGACCGAAATGGAACATAAATTATATTTTAATAATCAAATGTTGTATTAACACTTAAAAAGTCTCAGGTCCCTTTGGTACTTGGGGGTCGGGCCTTATGTTATGAACACTTAAAGTCTAACCATATGTTTTGAGATTCGCGGACTGGCTTGGCACGACCCTAAATCTAATCTTGCGTGCCAACCCACTTTACATCTCCATACATATCAAGCCCAAGAAAATCAGCACTAAATTTTCACGTCTAAGTGATATAGAATCCTATAAAATCTCCTAAAATTAATTCATCTAATGTGTGAGAATAGGTCACCTACATAAATGAGAAAATCCCTGTTTGGTACAAAGTATGACTTAGAGAGTATAAGCTGTCACAATAAGCTAGTGTATAAGCTGTCAAAATAAGCTACTTTAAGCTTTGTACGTGTTTGGTTGTGTTTGTTCATAGAGTAAAAACTATCAAATTATTAATAAGGGTATTTGAAGAAGTTTAATAATAATACATAACAAATAAGTTTAAAATTATAATAAAATGAGATTTATATAATATTTAACATAAATATAACAATCCATGCGTCATATTTTAAATTATCCACGAAATTTCTTAAAATAACACGGAAAATGTTGATGTTTCATACATATTGAACACTAATACCTAAGTAGTCATACGATAAAGATAAAACCGCCTAGCAATCCTATTCCTAATAATGTCTATGTTGTTATCATCACTCAACCCACCACCATTTACTGTTGACACTCCACGAGAAGTCCCTACCACATCCCCAGAAGAACTGTCTGCGTCCTCATCCACATCCTCAAATTCTTCATTACTTGCAGTCTTCATCTGAATGTAGTTGTGTAGGGTGCAATATGCTATCGGAATGTCCAATTGCATTTGATATGGATAAGATGGCATCAAATTTAATATCTTCCACCTTCTCTTGGTTACTCCGAATGTATTCTCAATGACATTATGCAAGGATGACTGCTTATGTTTGAATAGTTCACGTGGGCCACTTGCACACCTCTCATTTTGCCAATCTGACAGATGATACCGCTCCCCTTTATAAGGTGAAAGATAATCAGTCATGTTGTCTTAACCCACATCTACTAAATAATATTTCCCCCTTTATGATTGACTTCAATTATTAAATTAGCCACAACCATGGAATTAACTTCTTTGTGTACCAATAATTGATATTACAATTGAAACCAAATAGAAATTGTATGCAAAAGACAGTTTTAAATAAATGTCAAGATTAGTATCACCGATAGCTGGTTCAACTAATAATCAAACCAATTCCAAACAAATGCCAAGATTAGTATCTCTTTAGACATCTAAACTTTTATTTATAATTTACTGTGGTAAAATTCGAAGAATCAAACGCTTTATCAACATCGTCAGTAAGTACAAATTTTAAATATACGCTTTCAGGATCCCTTGTACAATCCATAGAATGATATAACGTCGAACTCAATAAGGTCACACTAATCCAAAATTGAGACTGCAAATTTGTTAATCAGAATGACCATCTTAAGAGAGGGATAGTCAGATAGTTCAACTAATAATCAAACCCCTTCCAAACAAGGGTTTCAAGTTAGAGATGACTCAAGCACAGTGGGCATAGGTTCAAAAATGGCAACGCACATTCGCAAACCAATAGAGGATCGAAGAAGACAAATAGAACAACAAACGAAACATACCTATGTTTGCCTGATTGTCGCATGAGATGGCCGCAACTAGGGATTTTCCAAAATTTGATAGAGTATAGAATGACAATTCATCAATCTTGTAATAGTAGCGAACGAAAAAGAAGAAAGAAGATGGCAAAGAGAGAAGGAAATCGATCCATACCTTCCTCGTTGGGGATAGACGAGTAGTGCGGCGAGAGAGGACTTGAGGGGTAGTGAAGGGAATATGGCTAGGACGTGAAAAAAATAATCTCACTGTGTGAGCGGTGGAGACACCGATAAATCAAGCTAGCTTTTATGCCATGTTTAGAAGACTGTTTGGTGAGGTTAGCTTGTGATAGCTTCTCATGTCAGCTTAATAAACTAACACTCTCTGTACCAAACGGACACTTAAATCCTTCGAGATTTCAATTGGATGGCAAGGAAAACAACTACGTATATTAGCCCAAACTTTGTTATGAAGAAGACCAATATTCTTGGGCTTATTGAATGGACTCTATTATGATGTCAGGGTGGAACTAACAACATATATTAGGGGTGAAAATTTGCGTGAGGTTCGAGGATAGTGTTGTCAATTGTCGTTACGTTGATTTTGTATAAGAATGAATTATAAATTTATAACTATAATTTACTATAAGTAAAAATATAAAATTATTAAAATTTTATTTCAAATATAAATCAACAAAAAAGTGTCGTAAATATTAAATAGAATAGAAAAAAAAAGTAAAACTGACAAAATTAAGTATCACAAAATTTTCAACATGTAATCTTTAAAATAAAATAGAAAAAAATCGCAAAAAAAGAAGAAGAAAAAGAACAACACTCGATTTATAATTTATTAAACGGAAAATAAAATTTTTAAATTTTTAAATATATATATTTTTAAAATCATTTTTAATATGACAAGTGCACATGACATACTATATTGTATATACTATATTTTATATAGTATGACATACTATATGCTATATGCCCCCGAGGTATATTGTCCAACGGTGAGCTGAGGGGTGTGGCCCTTAAGTGAGAGTAGTAGCGTGTTCGAGTCGCGCTAGCGACATGATCTTGATGCTCAGCGCTGGTGGACAGCATAAAACCGCCTTCCCTTACTGTTGGACTGCATAACTCGCATCTTATAGTAAAACCGTCTTCCTTTACTGTTGGACTGCATAACTCGCATCTTATATTCTATTCCTTCATCTAAGACAGGGTCAGGATATGACGAATTTTTTTTTGGATCTCGCCCCAATCCAAGACTTAATTAAATTAATTTACAAAAAGTTGGATGATGTAACATAAAAGGGCCGTGCTGTCAACCACAATGGTTGCAATTGTAATGGTCCAACAATTTTGTTTTTGGGTCCCACATCTATCTCACAAAAACACAACTCTCAATACAATCAAATCAGCATAACACATATTTCAATACTGCCACATCAGCAAAACACATCTTCCAATACAAAACTATTATCCAACCCAACTATTTTCATATCCTTCATATTATCCCCATCAAATTTACACCAAAATCAAGGCTGGGTCCCACCTTTATTACAAAAAGTCAAGCCACATCATCATCCACATCACCAAAATACATATCTCAATACAACCACATCAACAAAACACATTTTTCAATACAGCCACATCAGCAAAACACATTAACTTTGTTGGCCCATTAACTTGACACCATTGCAAGTGCGTTTAACAATTTGCTTTTGAAAAACAAAAATTCATGTCGTTGACAAACGGTGGCCATGACCACCGTTATAAACGGAGAAAAGTTTGAAGGACTTATTTGACCTATTTTAATAGGTAGAGGCCCAAATCGGTACTTATCCGTTAATCTTTACACAATTCAAAAAAATCATCACCAGCTTCGACTACACGACTTGATCGGGCAAAGAAGACACGAAGAACTTTTGTCTTCTTCTTAGCCTTTGCTTCGTCCTTACTCGTCGGGTTTATTCTCTTCCTTTCTTGCTGTCTACTTCTTCGCATAAAAACTCCTGTCCCTGTCTATTCCCTGATTCTCACAAAACCCAACATTCACAATTTTACCGTAAAAAACATTGATAATTATCCCTTCACTGTAACCAGATTGAATTCTCTGGTTGCGGAAACCCTAGTTTGCTTGTTTGCTATTGACTGTAGAAAAGACAATGAAGGAGGACTGCCCGACGCAACTGATCGACCGCAACGGGCAGTTTAATGTTGAGGGCCTCGAAAATTTTGCGAGGACTACCGGCTTCATCAACTGTGGTCTCTCTTATGCCGTCGTTGCCGTCATGGGTCCTCAGAGTAGCGGTAGGTTTTTTTGGCCGGGTTAATCTGAACACTCAAACTTGATGCTCGTCCATTGTTTGAAGTAGACTCGGAGCACTTTGAAGTTTTCGATCTTTATGTTAATTATTCATAAGATGTTTTTCTTATGCTTTCATTATTTGCTTAAGTTTGAGTTGATTGTGCTTGTTGATGGGGTGCTTTAGGTTGCCCATTTAAGCAATCAGTTTCTGTTGCTCTGTGTAAATGGCCCTTTTCGTTTGCTCATTTATCTACAGGAAAAAGCACGTTAATGAATCATCTATTCCGCACCAACTTTACGGAGATGGATGCATACAAAGGAAGGTTAATTCTTTTAATGATTTTTTCTCTTCATGTTTATTTGTGTTTCTAAATGCTGCTCTTTCTACTTTTGTGTGCATAAAAATAATCCTAGTACATTACAGGAGTCAAACAACAAAAGGAATCTGGATAGCAAAGTGTCTTGGGATTAAGCCGTTCACAGTTGCCATGGATTTGGAGGGTACTGATGGGAGGGAAAGAGGCGAGGTAATCAGCTTTATATTGGTACTTTATTTTCTCAGCAAAGAAATTATTAGACAAAATGTAGGCCCGGTTCCCTTAAGGAGGAGTATAGTGTAGCCCTACTAACTCTTCAACATGATTATGATTTCCCTTTTGCAACACTTTCATTAGTTTTAGGTTAGGATAGGCGTAGATTTGAATTTGTTACTCCTTGATGTGAATTCACTTAAATATAATTTTTGTTGACAATGGTCATGATACTTTTTGCTCATGCATAAAAGAGAGAGGAAATCATGACCATATTCATAATATTTTCTGGGGAGACTACTTATAGAACAGAAAGTGACTTGGTTAGGGTAATGTTGGTAACTTGGTATGTTGGAAAGGTTTGGCGGAGGCGCAGAGGACAATGGTTTTGCCTGGAAGTTATTCTCTTTGTACTTTTTGATATTTGTGGATGTGAAGAATGTTAACGTGTACTGGATAATTAATTGTGAGCTTTTAAGTTTCTCAATTATCGTTTATATTAATATTCTTCTGAAATTATTTTATTGAGTCATTCAAAAAGAACATAAAAACTTTATTTCGCAATAGTTATAATTATAGTAAAGAAATATGGATAATAATTATCATCTATAGAAGTTGGGACATTTTTCTATTTTTTGAAGCACTAAATTGCTTTATAACTAGTGTATTTTCCCGGTGGTTGCTTGTTTGTGCATGTGTATTCGGAATGTTAGCTTTCAAAAGTCATTTAAACTTTGCATGGATAGCCAGTTGTGCACTAATTCATGCCTTTTTGAGGAAATTTAACCGCTAATTCACTTTTTCCATTTCAGGAAGACACTACATTTGAAAAACAAAGTGCGCTATTTGCTTTGGCAGTTGCTGACATTGTACTTATAAACATGTGAGTTTATAATTTTTCCTCTCTATAATATTTTCCGATCTTTCCTTTTTTTGACAAACATGGTAATTACTTGCATCTGGTTGGATGTATGGGACTATGGGTGGCCTTCTCCCTTGCTCCGGATGAGCAGATACACTATATTTGTTTCAATTATGAACTCCTGAGTCTGGCTTGTGATTAATGTAAGTTGAATATATAGCATCCTATTATAAAATTACCATGCTGGGGGTATGGTCATTACGTCATGTTGTTGAAAGAGTTAACTCTGTTTGATTTGATGGATATGTAATTTTTCACATAATTTCTGAAGCTCAATGCCTGTACATTTAGCAGCAGTTATATGTGTGATTAGCGAAGGTTGGCTGGGAAATAATTGATTGTCATTTTGGCATCTGTATATATATCAGGCTGCATGATGATATGGGCTGGTGGTGGTTGGCCAATTTATCTTCTTCAAGCAATTTTTATGAAAAATAAATAATCTGACCTGATGGTGTTATAGTACAGAGAACTTTCCCCTATAAACAGTATCCATGCTCTAAGCAATGAGATCCCTCGGATTGTCTTAAATGTTTATTTCGTTACGTAGTTCGATGCAACTGGAACAACATGACCGATATTGTTTTCTTGTCCTTTTTCTTATTGAATCAAATGTTCTTTGTTTAGTTTGATGGCACATCTTGAATAATCTGGATGCTGTCAGATCACTAAGATTTTACTTGATGATCTATAAATATGTGGTTAGATCAAGCTATAAGTGGTCTTAACACACTTCTCTACTGCTCGTGCTTTTGAATTGGTTCATGTTCAGATTTTAAATAGATTTTTGAATATCACGCACAGGTGGTGCCATGATATTGGTCGGGAGCAGGCTGCCAACATACCTCTTTTAAAAACAGTTTTTCAGGTACCATTATGGCTCGTCTTTGGTCAATATGTCTCTGTTGTTTCATTGTACATGATGCATTACTTTATATTCGTTGTGTAGGTTATGATGCGCTTGTTTAGCCCCCGTAAAACAACGCTGTTGTTTGTTATACGTGATAAAACAAAGGTCTTGATTTACCTCCTTAAATTTAATACAATATGTGTTTTATCGTTATTCATTGCAACCTTGTAATATATTTTCTTCCATATTAAATCTTTTTCTTGTTTTTATTAACCATGCAGACCCCATTAGAGTATTTGGAGCCAATTCTAAGAGAAGATATTCAAAAGGTACTTTCTCTAAACATTTTATCATAAGTAGGTTTTACCTTGTCATTTCTTTTTTTCTTTATTTGTCATCGTTTCTGCAGATATGGGATGCAGTTCCCAAGCCCCAACTTCACAAAAATACTCCTCTCAGGGAATTTTTCAATGTAAGAAATATTCTATCAGACTCTACTTTTCTTTCTAAAATTTCTTGGCATATGTATGCACAATTGGTGCAATCCTAGCTAACTACGCTTCAGCCCATAACTTTATGACGGTAGGAGATGCCCTTTGGGACTCCGGCATTGGCATATTTCATGTTATTCCACCTCTCTTTAATTTAGTGTTTTTAGAAGTGCATCTTTGTCGTACTTGACGGTTACAAGATTCTGTTTTTATGTCTGATCCTGAACACGAAGGTGGAGGTCACTGCTTTATCTAGCTACGAAGAGAAGGAAATGCAGTTTAAAGAGCAGGTAGGCCCTTTTGAGGAAGCAGCAACTTATAAACCTCATAATTTTTTTCATTATTTTCATGGTTTTGGTGCATTGAGATTGTTATAGAATGTGTGTTCATCCAACTTATCAGACTTCAAAATTTATGATGAATCATAAGTTCATAACATTGACACCGATTTTGATTAATCCTTAATGTCATATTGCCAAGTGTTTATGATAAGTATTTAATTATGCGACTTCTTTCACAGGTTGCTGAACTGAGGCTGAGATTTTTTCATTCTATATCTCCAGGAGGACTTGCTGGTGATAGACAGGGCGTTATACCTGCTTCGGGATTTTGTTTTAGTGCACAACAGATTTGGAAAGTTATAAAAGAGAATAAGGACCTGGATCTTCCAGCACACAAGGTTGATCATAAATTCTGCATGTAAAAGAGGAATTTTTATTCTTTTCAAACTAAATGTAAATTTTCCATTTTATTTTATCAGGTGATGGTTGCAACTGTTCGTTGTGAAGAAATTGCTAATGAGAAGCTCAGACGCCTGGCCTCTGATGAGGTACTTCTTTTGGTTCTATCTATTTCTTTGGAAAATGTATAAAAAAAGGAAAAATGTATCTGGTTAAAAAATTATGGTTAGGCATTTCTAAGTAAATTTCTACAGGCTTGGTTGTCATTGGAGAAAGCTGTACAAGCTGGGCCGGTATCTGGTTTTGGGAAAAAGCTCAGCTCAATCTTAGAAACCTATGTTGCAGAGTAAGTACACTTTTACTGATATTAGTTCCTATTCATGGTCTGATCTACCTTGTCATAAGTTCTCTTTTTTTGTCTGCTGCATTTTACATTTTATGGTGAGTCAAACTTCTGTGAATGAATGCTTCTTCTGCAGTGATAGAGTTTAACATGAGTGTCAACAACGTTATATCTGCTTTTAGTTGCTAAATTCCATACCTCATGTTATGACCCAATCGAACTGTGTATATTAACCAGAGAGAATAACAGTGATACAGAGAGCTTTTAGGGGGAGAAACAGAAAATATCATTAGACTTCATACATTTCATGCCTGTCTTACCCGCTAGAGTCTATTTATTCTCATGCTCATAGCATCACAGCCTTACATGTATTCATGTAGTCTGCTGGGTCTCTTTCTCTCTCGAAGCATCTCTTTCCTCACACCTCCCGCGTCACCCATTTCACCAGAGTTGGTTACAACCATGTCCACGTCGTTTGATTTCTGTGCTACCCTCTCACTACCAGTGGTTGATTTTATAACACCTCCTCATTTGAGAAATACTGCAGTGATAATTTTCACTGCTTGCATCTCATGTTTTAGCGAAATCCAATAGTCCAAGTGCTTAGTTCCCGCAATAATTTTTCTAATGATTGCTAATATTTGCAGATGAACAACTTTTAATATTTTGTAACTAGCTTCTAGGGGTATACAATTTGTCCATCTTGATTGCAAGTTTCTATTGTCATTCATTAAAGTAAATATTCCTTTTCCACAGATATGACACGGAGGCAATCTACTTTGATGAAGGTGTACGAAATGCAAAACGACAGGATTTGATATCAGAAGCACTGGATGTAAGGCTTACTGACTGTATCATTGTGATATTAGTTTATGTTCTAAGACTTGTGTGCATATATTGTAACGTTTTTTCTTTTTAGTATTCATTTGGTTGCGTGGGTGGTGTAATAAAATGAATTGTTTTGCTACACCATGTTTAATTTTCACCCACTAGCCTATCTATTAATTAATTGCACTGACTTCGTGGTTACTTTGCAGTTTGTATATCCTGTTTATGCTACCATGTTGGGACATCTACGCGCTAGAGGGTTCGAAAATTTTAAGACTAGACTGGAACAGTTACTGAACAGAGGAGAAGGATTTGCTGCTTCGGTTTGTAGCTGTAGGCAGTCTTGTATTCTTGAATTTGACCAGGGATGCACAGGTATACTGAGTGTTAATGTATGTCCTTATGTTTTCTTAATTCCTTTATCTTGCACTGATATAGAATTGTTGCCCTCACCTTCTTATGTAAAGCATTAGAAAAGTGTTGCTTTATTAAAATCTGTTAATGCCTGCAGCCAATACATCTATTGACTATAGCATGCGGTTTCATTAATGTTAGCCAGATTTGATTTAGTGTACAAGATTTTGAATGCATTTGACACCTTGTCCAGCTATTGGAAAGCTTGACAAAGCATATCCAATGTCACAGCTATGTCAATGAATCTTCTTTGAGATTTGCCATTGGATCTAATCTTCTAGACTGCAAAAGTTAGTAATGCAGTTTGCTGTTTAAGAGAGATGCGCACTTCCACTCACCAAGCCCCTTGAGGTATTGTGTAAGCTAGGGAGAGAAAAATTTGCGACTGTGTGTCAAAAAGGAAAAAGAAAGAAGGTTCCCTGAGCCTGACCCCAGGGTTGAGGGACAGTTATTCCTCCTTTTCGTTCCACTTGTTTCTGTGCCACACTCAGCCACTTCTGTAATGTTTGGAGTTGCTAGAGAAAAATTTGCGACTGTGTGTCAAAAAGGAAAAAGAAAGAAGGTTCCCTGAGCCTGACCCCAGGGTTGAGGGACAGTTATTCCTCCTTTTCGTTCCACTTGTTTCTGTGCCACACTCAGCCACTTCTGTAATGTTTGGAGTTGCTATCCTTGAGAGAGAAAAATTGCCTTATTGCTGTAATGTGATGCAGAAAAATTGCCTCCTTTGAATTTAGATTGTAATATTTTCAGTGATTGCTGGTAGTTCGAGTTTATTCCTCAGGGGTGGGTCTGATGAAGGCCTATTTGGAAAATATTTCAATGTTAAGGTAAAGGTAAACAACTCTCATGCACAACTCTCCTGCATTGGATGAGGTTGGGGACAAGCAAGATATATACAGATTTCCCCACGCATAATATGCAGAGAGGTTGTTTCTGGAGTTTGAACCCCTTGTCCTATAATCCCAAAAACATTAATGAGAAAAATACAAGTGATTGACAATTTCGCTTAGTGGAGGTTGCTTTATTGTCTGAGTTATAACATTGTGAAATTAGTGATGGTAAACATTGATAGAGTGCAAATGGCCCTTCACAAGATGTGATCTTACTGGTTTGCAGCTAATATATACCTTATATTTACATGATCACGGTCCAAAATAAAATAAATTTTGTTTGACTTTGACTTTGACTTGTGCTCAAAGCATAGTCACACTCTGTGATAAGTAATGAAAAACTGTGATTTCTTTCAAAAATTATGAAAATTAAGCCAACAACATATTAAATCACTTGCTAGTAGACGCTATCCTTACAGTTACTTGATACTTGAATTTGTACCTAGTTAAAAGTTTAAAACCTCATCTTATAATTTACTTACCTAAAAAAGGACCATACATTACTCACAGATGCTGCCATAGGACAAGACTCTTGGGATGCTTCAAAGGTTCGAGAAAAACTTATTCGTGACATTGATGCACAAGCTTCCTCCATGTGCAGTGAAAAGTTGTCCGAAATCATAGCCAAACATGAGGTAACTTTTTAAATTGATTTACGATCATTGACTTTAATTTACTCTGAAGATAACTTCTTTAAAAGCTCCTTGCTGTGTCTTGATAATATTTGTACTATTCAGGAGCGGCTCTCTGCAGCTTTAACTGAACCTGTGGGATCGCTACTCGAAGCTGGTGGGATTGAAACTTGGACTTCAATTAGAAGGCTTCTTCATCGTGAAACTGAGGCTGCTGTATCAGTATTTTCAGCTTCTATAGCTGGTTTTGAGTTGGACCACTCTACAATTGATAGAATAGTTCAGAATTTGAGGACCCATGCAAGAAATGTGGTAGAGAGAAAAGCCAGGGAAGAAGCTGGGAATGTTCTGATCCGCATGAAGGATAGGTAGAGTACTGAGTTGTGGAATTTATTGTGCATTTAGTTTTACCATCACCTAGCAGGAAACTTCTTATGTTGATCATAACTGTCCATTAATTTTGGAACATATATCAGGTTCTCGACAATTTTTAGTCATGACAGCGATTCAATGCCAAGAATTTGGACCGGAAATGAAGACATTAGAGCAATTACAAGGAATGCGCGCAGTGCGGTAATTTGCAAAATCTTTTGATGAATGAGTAACTGGATATTCTTACTGTATTATAATCTGAATTCTTTCCACTGTTCTTTGACTGCAGTCTCTTAGACTTTTATCTGTTATGGCTGCCATACGCTTGGATGAGAGGCCAGATAAAATTGAGAATTTACTTTTTTCTTCACTTATGGATGGATCTATTGCTGTTCAATCATCTCAAGATCGAAGCATAAGAACTCTTACTGACCCCCTTGCCTCAAGCACATGGGAAGAGGTATGTTTGAGTATTGTTAACTGAGTTAATTCTGTGCTTTTAAATCTCTATTTTCCTTACCCAATTGATTTCTCATTTAATGAAAAATATGAGCTAGGTTTCTCCGAGGGATACGCTGATTACGCCAGTACAGTGCAAATCCTTGTGGAGGCAGTTTCAAAGAGAGACTGAGTATACTGTCACCCAAGCTATTGCCGCACAGGTTTGTCGTTCATAGTTTCCTTTGCTCTTATGCCGTAGAACCATGTCCTTCCTTTCTGAATTTTACTGTTTGTTTTCGTCAGGAGGCTCATAGACAAAGTAACAATTGGTTACCTCCTCCATGGGCAATTGCGGCTATGCTCATCCTCGGCTTTAATGAATTTATGATGCTTTTAAAGTAATTGTTACCTGTCTAGAATCTTACCTTTTTCTACAATTCACTCTACAATTACCCACGGTTATTTGTTTTGTTCTTTCTCTGATAAATTATTTTGTTTCTTGACTATAATGTGCTAATAAAACAGGAATCCTCTTTATCTCTTGGTTCTCTTTGTTGCGTATCTGCTTTCAAAAGCTTTATGGGCACAAATGGACATTGGTGGAGAGTTTCAGAATGGCACTGTAAGTAAACTGAATTTTCTTTGCATATTAGCTTTCTCTTTATCTGATGGACATTGCTGGAGAGTTGCGGTTTGTGCTAACGCATATTGATGTTCATAAGATTAGGATTTCTATCAAAAGAAAGCTATTTTTGTAGTTTATTTTTACTGCAACTCTGCCCTTGATGTATTTTCAAATTGTCACGTTTTCAATTTGCGTTGTTGCTTTATTATTATGCTTTGAATGTTGCAAACACATTTCTGCACTTCTCTCCTAGAGTTAAAAATCAGTATGAGTAGTAAAGGAAAATGATTTCCCAATGCTGCCCACGAGCGCAAAGCATGTGGAGCTTTATTAACCTTACACCCTGGCTCTGTAATGTGAATATTATATGATTAATTTAAGATGCTGATGCTATCAATTTGGTTGAATTGGCATTTTCTGACGCCATATGTTCTTTAAATAATTGGGATAACTCAGTGTTATAGAGTGCCAATTTGGTGGTGGTTTTTCTTGAGCTCTTCAGTTCGCAATTCTTGTTGACTGTAGTTTTGAATTTTTTGGAATCTATATACGCTTAAATGGTTTTAAGTCTCATTTTTTTCTCCACTCCTGTGTTAACAGTTGGCTGGACTATTATCCATTTCATCAAGGTTTCTCCCTACTGTCATGAACCTTTTGAGGCGTCTTGCTGAAGAGGCTCAAGGTAAAGGACGTCCAAACAATGAAGCACCAACGGCACAACAGTCACTGTTTTCCCAGAGTTTCAAGAGTCAATCTCAGCCACATACAGTATCAAGCACAATCCCCGAGTCATCTGTATCATCAAACCTTTTGTCATCCGATGAAGGTGTTGAGTACTCGAGTCCGGATTTGACACACAGGCGAAATACAAGGACTCTGGAGGCAGAACAAACTCAACAAAACTCGTCTTCTATGTAAAATTTATCAATCAGGTTAGATTCTTCTTGTATAATGCCTTCTCTTCTTGCCTGAAAAGGTTGACAAATTGAGGTGAGTTTTCAGGAAAAGGCAGAGGGTTCGCATGTGATACAGACTAGTGTGTGTGTGTAACTAGAATAATGCTGGGGTGGGGGTACTGGGAGAGCATAGAAGTAGACTGAATATTCAAGAAATTTGTAATTATACAATAAACTAGAAGAAAGCTGTATCATTTGGGAGTTGAATATTAATTGAATATTCAGCATAAAATTATAATGAATATGCTTCTCTATTGCCTAAACAGATTGCCAACTTGGTTCACTCTTGCAGACCCACCCCTTAATGATTTAGCAACACCATGGCTATCTTTCTTGCTTGCTCTCTCCCTCTGTTCTAAAAAATTAGACAATAATTGAGTCTACACATGATATATGTACATCTTCCACCATATGTGAACGTACAAACCTGGATGACATTAACTGCTGCTTGCTTCAATGTGGCAATTTTGTGCAAGGAACTTTAGAAATAAGGTTCACCATAACGAAAGTATATGAAAGGATACAAATATTTCAAACTATTTGGGTGATAGTGTAGCTGGTGAATTTCTTTGGAGGCAAATCATATGAACACAAAAAATCCAAAGTTTAATTTTCAATTTCCACTTGGATCAATATCCTTGTGACTATTGAATTTCGACTCAACTTATGTATGAAGATTCTAGTGAATCTATTTAAAGAGGAACAATTAAATTTGAATGATACGATTGGTTCAATTTAGACCCATGTAACTGTCCAAATACTTTTTTTTGATGCAGCCAAAGACAAATTTATTTGGGTCATTCCCAGTTACCAAAAAAAATATGAACATTCCATCGAGTCTATATAAACAGGTCCAAGTTCTGTACTATATATGTGAGAAAACAAAACACTGCAAGTATGAACGATAAATTTCACAACCAGAACTCAAATCAATGTCCTAGTCTTCGCTTCTGGAGTAGCTTATTTATTGTCAGGTCAGCACCTCCAAATCCATCCATTATAGCATATGCTGAGGGGAACTCAGCTCTAGATGTCATGCTGTGCAGAACACAAGAAGAAATAGGAGAGAATATCAGCAGACGAATACTTTTAAAAAGAATCAAACAAGAAACCTAGGTTGTTAAATATCCTATATCCTATAAGTAGGCTGTCCACGGGTCCTTGCCTTACCGGCTGGGATAAGAGATATATTCCGGAACCGTCTGTTATTGAAATATTTATTTTTCTGTTCAGGTCCTTAATGGGTCCTGTATGCATATACCCGAGCCCATTCTGCTGAGAGTAAGGGTCTAATCGGGTATTAATTATGTAAATACCTGCCTTAGCGGGTCCAGGTCGGGTCCTGTTGACAGGCCTACCTATAAGTTAGGGAGCTTCTAGTTCTTTTGTATGAATGCACTGGATCCTAAATATTTGCATTACATGTATTATAGACCTCATCTCAAAAGCCATCTTTGAATTTTGCCAAGAATATTATGAAACAAGCCTTGTTACCTGCTCCGTAAGACAACACATGGCATTCCAATTCTCTCAGCAGCAGCTACACCAGGTTTGCTTCCTGCAATAAGCATACAATTTTTGACCGGTAGCCCAGCATATTCTGCACCGGCACGCAATGCAGCCACAACCTTCTCTAAGCTGGAAAATCATCAGGATATCAGATCACAACATGATTTCACAGCTAATAATGAAAAAATTAACCAAACAAGTATTAAACTAACACAATCGAACATGAAACTTGCTTTTTTTCTTTTTATCAAGAAGCATGAAACATCTTATGCCATAAACTCGGCAAACATGGTATCTTGTGGGTTCATGTAAGCCAAGGCGACACGGTTAAAGGCTATGATTTCAGTAAAAAATATACTACTCTGTTTCTTAACTAATTTGACTTTTCCTTTCCAACATATAGGTTTTCTTTGACAGATATACGGCATGTTTTACAAAATATTTTTTCATTCAGTTGTACAATCTGCATCCTACAGAGTATAGTCAAAATTCTAAGACTTCGAAATAGCAAGTTGTTCTTACAACACTTGCATACGCCACAACTTATTAACAAAAGGCTAAATATCTAGCCGAAACTTAGAAATATTAGTTTATGCCAGTTAAAAGTAGAGTTAATTGAGAAAAAAAGGGTCACAGAATTACCTCTCTGCTGAGCCAGTATCAATCTCAACGCTCAACTTTAACATGGATGCAACCTCTTCGGCTATTCTTTGTTTTTCGGCAGAAGCTAGTCCAGCAAAACAAAAAAAAGCCCCCAAGTAATCAAACTTTCTGCTCTAAGAAAGGTAAATCATGCACCTACAGATCAAAGAATTTTACCTGCTTTGCTTGCTTCTTTAGCTAGTTGCTCATCTAAACCAGAAGGTATTCTCTTACCAAGAACAAGTTGGCCATATAAACTCTCATTAACTTCCTCATCCCCTGCAATTTTTATCTTTGAAATTCTTTCTACTCCAAGCTTTTCAATAATTGACCTAAAAATTTCCAAATGATTACAAAAAGGTATCAAGTCCTCAAAGCAAGCTCACGTGAGACTAATGGGAAGAAGATGAGAATTCACAGATTGTAATTACATAAATCTTTTACCTCTTTTGAAAGATTTATGTGCTAAATTTTATATAAAAAAATATTACTTGGCTTCATTCAACATGATTGTGAGCTGATCCTTTGCTAGGTTCGGGCTCATAATGCAGGAACTTACCAAGGCCTAATGAATTCATTCATCAAAATAATTATACATGCATTGTACTCATCATGCGACAAATAACCTAATCATGAAGCATAATTACTAATCAATTAGTTCTTACAATTAGCATCCAGTATGTGTACTGCTAAATGCTAATGACATAAGCAATCAGCCTCAGCGCAGGCTTTTCTTTTGATGAATCTGGCAAGATTCCACAGAGACTAATACAATCTTATGTTCCTTATAAAGTCAGAAACCAAAGCAGAAATCTTGCTGGTGGAAAGAAGAGAGTACGAGATTTCAGAGAGGAAGAGAGGATAGGACAGTGCTCAGTGGATCATTTGTAGCCAAAAATTAATCTATTTTGACGTGGTTGTCAGTCATCATACTGCAGTTCCTTGTTAGACAGCAGTGTACCAAAACCAAAGATTCAGGCATTCAGAAGACAAGCATAATACATGTTTTTACAGAAAATTAGTCTACTCTCCATTTGAAGAAAGAAAGCAAAGAAGGTAAACAACATCTGTGCACAAAAACTCCCACAGTGGGCAGGGTCGAGGCAAGAAGGATGTACACATACCTCATACCTTACTCTCACCTAATATGTGAAGAAACTGTTTCTAGGAATTGAACTTGTGACCTTTAGGTTGCACTTTGCAACTCTACTATTAGGTCAGATGTTCACTTGTTAAAAAAACTCTCTTGGACTCCCACATTGGGTGGGGTCGGGGACAGACAGAATGCAAGCTGATCTTACCCCCACATAATGTGGGGAATTTGTAATGCTTTCTTGCAAAGATGAGATGGCAAAGTGAAACTAGATATACATTCAACCATAGCTACAATATCATGGCACTATAAATTGGTTTTATACATAATAGAATGTACCTGGAAATTTTGTCTCCACCTTTACTATAAGATGTCAGGATGACCACAGGTATCCCTTCATTCCATGAGTCATCAATAAATCTTTACAAAAGAAAACATCGGTTTCACAATTCAACATCAAGGGGAAAACAGGAAATAGACTGATCAAAAAGAAAGAGTGGAAAGAAAATGGAAATATAGTTATGGTGAGAGTAGTAGAAATAAAAAGGAGTAAAATCTCCGTAAGCCTCCAAGACCACCCCCACCCAAATATGACTTTTAAGTTATAATGTCTATAAATAATGAACATGGCACAGAGGTTTCATCATATACACAGAAAGAAGAATGACGTGAAACAGAGGTTTCATCGTATATCAGAAAGAAACAACTCACCCCTCAACTCCTGGTCGTAAAGGTGAATCATTTGACATCAGGAACTCATCCAATGCATCTTTCTGCATACAAATGATGAACTGATTAGTAACTTAGATGCCTTCAATTAAGAAAACAATAAATGAAGAAATAAAAATTCGGTCAATAACGGTTAATCAGAGCACAACAACTTCTTACAACCTTATACAATGCAACCCATAACAAAATTCTAGTGTAAGACAGTAAGAGAAAAGAAGGAAATGCTACAAAGGAGCGAAAAATTTCTCACAGATTAGAACAGCGCCAAAAGAAACCAATTAAAAAGTAAATAAGACCAGAAGAGAGATAGGAGGAATAAAAGCAATCTGAAAAAGTTATGCTCGTTTAAAACAGATATTCCGCTCTTTGACAAACGATTATACTTCAGGAAAGAAATGAATAAGGAAAGAAACTTCCACTTTTCTGATAAAAGATAGATTTGAAAGCCTTTATTATATCTCTTATGTCAATGAAAAACTGAAATATTCATATAAACCAAGTGAAACAAAATCCCAAGACCCTCCTCCCTGAGAAAAATATAATAGACTCCAAAAACCCAATTGAGAAAGAAAAGCACAAGGCAAGATTTGTAATCAATTAGTCCAAGACTCCATGCAGTGGGAAGGGGATGCTTAATTCACTGGTCCCAAACAATCTACTTCAATCCCAAAGGAGTCCTATAATCCTTGCATTAATAATGTAAGTCAGTTGTCCATCTCCCATCAGTCCACACCTAAATAAAATAAAATAGAGATTTTGGGTGTTAGAAATTTCTGCCTAAACCTACTTTCTAATAACCACCTCAGATCTGCAATACAAATAAGTAAATACCAAACATATCCGTAATGCATCACAAAATGACATGTCATCCACTGAAGTAACTAGCTCTTCTCAATATTACCATACCTTTTCTCGCAAGACACGTTTTACAAATGCTTCCTTCTCACTAGTAGGCAATGAAGAGGGCCAACCAATCTGCAAGAGACTAGACAGGATTAAGAAAAAGAAAATCAGACAATCAAGTTAGATGTAGAGCACATCATGTAAGCTTCTCATAATAAGGTAATGCAGCTATGGAGAAAAAAAAATCACCCGCTCAAAGTACAGAACCAACATCCTTTCCTCATCCCCAGTACACTTCCTAGAAAGTAATCACGAAATGCATTAGATGTAATCAAGGCACGTATTATAAATTCTTATAGAGAACAATTTTGGAAGTTACCATTAAAAATAAAAATAAAAAACTTGGTACTTTGTCACAAGAATATAGGTCACAAAAACAACAGGTGCATAAATCAGAATTCAACTTTCTTCAAGCAAAGAAAGACAAGAAAAGGAAACAGAAACCAAAAAAAGCTATTCTGGGACCAGGCCGTCAAGACTCGCCTAACATTTTTATAGATGAAAGCGACTAACTTGGTTAGCAATAAGCCTGCTTATCTAAAGAATGAACACAAGGCTATTGGGGACTATGCAAGACATATGGATTACATACCTTGCAAGGTCTAAATATACAGGTTCACTCCAATTTGCGCAATCAAGCCCCAGCTTTTGAAATGCTAGTAGTAGGCAAAGAAAACTTAGCAAGTGAAACTCATGAGAACAGATAGATGTTAACTAATCACTTAATTGGAAAGCAGAGTATTAATCTCAAGCCTTTGGTGCAAAATTACGATTCTTTTCATCCGACCTCACCTGCATTGAAGGCTTGGCGATTGCCGAAACGATATGCATCAATGAGGACCCTGAAAGACAGTAAATTTTGCGTTGAAACACACATGTATCATGAATTAGCCGACATATGACAAACACACTCTACAGACTAAATTCTATTTCATAATAATAGTTACGAAAATTCATTTAACCCTCTTATATAGAGTTATACCCACAAAAAAGAAGCCAAAAAAAACAATAAACGCAGCAGTGGGATAGCACCGAGACTAAACTGAGAATTCGGACGAATTGAAACTTACCCATCAACTTCAAGAAGAATAGCGAATTCGTGAGACGGGTTTTGATCAAGGGAACTGGAGGAGGAAGAGCTGAGAGCTGTGAATCGATTGAGTTGCAAACACTTTCCGGGAAAACTGAAGTTTCTCGAGAGAGTAGAAGAAAATGAAGGAAACAAATGCAGACCGATGTGGTTGTAGCCAACGCTTTTGGAATAGCCGTATCTGCGGTCGAGGGAGCTGGTAAAGCGGAGAGTGCAAAGAAGCGAACATGAAGCGGTTTCCATTACCAATGCCAACAAGTTTTTCAGGGTCACAGGCAAAAGGATCAAGTTAAAGGCAAAAGCGAGCTGTTTTTGTTCATTAGACTTCTATCTCCTCCCCTTCCATCTTGGTTAATTTTCTCATGAGGATTGGGGCCCTCTCCATTTTCGTTAATCACTAGTAACGTAAAAAAAGAACACGTCCGAATTCCAAAACGTCTTCATACAATGAATCTAGGCACTCAACGGATGCCGCAGAAAAAGAGAGAGAGTAATACAAGCATAATTTTCTAGGATGCTGATAAAAATGACACATAAAAAAAAGTTGACGGTAGGATAATATTTTAAATAATTTATTAAAAAAATATTAATGGATCATGTCTGCATTCATTTTATCACTTTCTGTAAATATATTGGGTCGACACAATTTTATTTTTCTAGATTGTCTCACTTAACGGTACTAAGACTCATAAAATGCCTCATTAGTAGAGAGAGTGAGACTTTCCTTATAAAGCGTATTGATTGGGTTAATTTGAGTGATACCGGATTTTTACGTGTCAAGTGGACTAGGTTATGTCGGACCCAACAAGTACATAACTAGAGAAAAATCCAACTGGGCCTAGGCATTACTCTGATATTATGTTAGAAATCTCAGCTCACTCACATCAATAATATGTTTGTTTTGAGTTTACTAGTTCATGTGAAAATATCGGGCTTGCACGATTTTATTCTTCTGAGTCGTGTCATACATGACTTTATTCTTGTGGGCCATGTATGACTTTAATTATAGGTAGAGGAACGTTCAACTAGACCAAGACATAACTTTGATAACATGTCACAAAATTTACCTCACTCGCTAGAAACCAATATTGTCCGCTTTGGATTATCTTATTCATTGTGGACACATTAGGCTCGCACGAATTTTTTATTTCTAAGCTTTCACTTTTTGGTACTTATGCCCAAGAAAAAGACATTGATTTGTATCAGAGGGTGTGGATTTTTGCTCATAAACCAAATCATTTGGAGTTCTCCAATTTAATTAAAGATTGAACCAAATCCATTATTCGGGTCACCATCCTAGTTTAGGTGCTAGAGGCCACAACAAAAAAAAAATATATAACCAAAATTAAAAAAAAAACATTAATTAGAGTCTAGAGTCTATCCAATCCACTATAAGTGGAAATAGTTGGTGAAGGCTATGCAAACAAATGATACTCCATTGCTCTCAAGAATAAAAAAAGGGTAGAACAACACGATAAACGAAATTCTCTAAAGAAAGGGAAATGTGATGAACAAGAAGATATCACCATATTTGATATCGAGGCGGATGTCTAGCCCTGTCCGGTATTATGAGAACATTAATTTGGAATTTTCGGGGGCTTGGGAACCAACTGATGATCAAGGAGCTACACCATTTGGTGAAATCTATGAAGCCCACTCTTTGTATCTTGATGAAAACAAAATCTTTTGTTAATTATGCGAAGAATCTTTGTTCAAAGCTTGGTTTTCATCATGCTTTTGTTGTTGATTCTTTTGGTTCTAGTGGGGTATTTTACTTCTCTGAAAAATTATCTTTATGAGGAGGATCTTTCACAAAGCCAATTCTTATTTTTGTACAAAGGCTTACAATGCCTATATATAGGCTCACACTGACCCATGATTAGCTAACCAAGATAAAAACTAACCTATAGTTAATAAACTAGGGTTTACAAACCTTAGTTACACACTATTATAATCATTCCTAGAATGTGACTTCAGGATAATTATTACATAAAGTAAGATAAGCACTCAAGCACTTATCAGACACACTCATAATTATACAGTATTATACAAAACGAGATAGTTTTTTGTCAGATGTTGTCTAGTGAGTGTCACCAAGGTTGGTTATGGAGGCTAGAACTATTCCTGAAGTCATCTGGTTTGATATTCATGAATATTTGCTTGGGATAAGTTCTCCATCCAATCAAACAAAAGTTCTTCAAGTTCATCAGGTATTTGAGCCGGGCGATAACCATTTATGTCACACATGGCGTGTCTGAATTGTGAAAGATATTGATGATCACGGGAGCAAGGACCAATCATTGGATCAGAAGTTCATGTGAAATCCACAAAATAAAGATCACAATCGAGAATAGTCATTTGAGGATAAAACTGTGCAATAAAACCAGTAGACTTGGAAGAAGATTGGAGAGTGATAGGACGATGGAAGATCAAGCGATGGAAACCTTTGTGGTAATTAGCAAGAAAGTCTTGCCATTCATCAAAAGGTTTAAAATATATCAAAAAATCAACTAGATTCATTCGTTCAACAAGAGGGGGAACAAAGGATAATGAACTTGACAGAGATACAGATAGGAGAGGAGTTTACGGACTTGAAATTGAAATCCAATATGATGAAGTTGGAGAAGATTCAAAAGAGAGACACGTAAAGATGTGGAAACATTAAAGTAGTCTTTAATCTCAAAAAGCTGAAGAAAATGGAACTATGGATTATATGCATGTGACCAGAATAGGTGTATCCGTGACGAAAACAGGAAATTTTCATAAAAATCTGATAGAGCTGGAAAGCTCTTTCTTTCATGAGACGGTGAAAAATGTCCTGAAGGATTGAAAATGTAAGATCCAGAAATGTCTTTGCATGGATCATGGAAATAAAAGGAAGGATAGAAGAATTGAGAGCAGGATTGCGAGAGAAAATATCAGCAAGGATATTATCATTACCTTTGATATGCTTAACATCAAAAGTAAATTGAGAAAACCATTGACTCTAACGAAGAAGTTGGGAATGAGGAAGAATTTTTTGCTTAAACTGAAGCATAGCAGGAAAGGAAGACATGTCCATTTCAACAAGAAAACGATGACCAAGAAGATGGAATTGAAATTTTTTAATACCTCTTTTGACTGCCAAGCTTTCTTTGAAGGTGGAATGATAATGAAGTTCAGCATGTTTGAAAGGTCCTAACTTGTAACCACAAATAGAACGATGGCGACCATGTTGTTCGTACAGAACAGCAACCCAAAACTGATCACTGGCATCTGTCTGAAGAATTCTGAGGCCATTATTAGGAATTTTCAAACTAGGAATATTCTGACCAAAAGCTTGAATTGCTTTGATAGCATCTATATGCTGTGACTGCCAAGGAGGTGGATTTTTCCGCAACAATGGATGGAGTTTAGTCAAATGATGTGCAATCTTGGGAAGAAATTCTATCATGTAGCTAACAATGCCAAGAAACTGTTGGAGTTCAGTCTTGGAGAGTGGTCCACTGGAGAATTTCATGAGCTGAGTGGCAATATGAGACTGAAGAGTATAAGTGCCGTTGTGAAAAGTCATTCAACGGAAATCAATTATTTCTTGAGTTAACATCATCTCTTTTCTGCAAACATGATTCCATGAGTATGAACAATGTTGAAAACGTGTTGAAACATAGCAGCATGTTCTTCTTGACCTATAGAAAACAATAAAATATCGTCAATGTAAAAAAGAGCGGATTCAACCAGTGGGGCAAAAATCCTGGAGATGGCTTTTTGGAAAACTAAGGGGGCATTTTTAAGGCCAAAGGGAAGGACAGTCCACTGGAAATGTTTATCAGGGAAACAGAAAGTGTTTTTTGGTCTTTCAGAGGGTACAATGCCAAATTGCCAAAAACTAGCTTTAAGATCAAACTTAGAGAAAAGAGTGGCTTTTGCAATTCTAGAAAACCAAAAAGGCTTGTTAGGAAGGGGAAACTTATCATCAGCCAGAAAATGATTCAAAGGCTGATAATTGATCACCAAGCGCATTTTTCCTCTAATCTGTTATGTGCGCTTATTAACATAAAAGGCTTCACAAGCCCATGGGGAGGTGGTTGGTTTAATACATCCTTCAGACTGTAACTGATCAAGTTCCTTAATTGCGTAGAAGAAATCCTTCTTGGGAAGAGAGGATCCCAAAAATCTATGTTTGATCGTGAGATTAGGAAAGAGTCTCAAATAGATTGGTTTGCTGATGAGATTGATCTCAAATCTTTGACTGTTTGCAGCAAGAAAAGTCTGTGAGTAAGGTTTCCCATATGACTCCGGTAAAATAGAAGGATTTAGGATGGATATGGCAGCACCAGTGTCAAAAAACACTATCACTCGAATAGGTTTTGCATAATGATCTGGTATAATTTGCATTTGGACATACTTGCATCCAGTAGATCTCATAGGGAAAAGTGATAGCGTGTAAACCGACTCATCAGTGTCAGTGTCAAAAATAGAAGAATCATTTTCTGATAGATACTCAATATAATGTTTCTTTGTAGAGTTATTCAAAATTTCACAATAGTATATTAATTGGAGGCACCTTGGGTGATGATCAGTGGCTTTTCTCTAGGTTTTATAGTCACCCGAATGCGTCTTTGATGGCCCAATCTTGGCAACTTCTTCAGAAGTTAGCCCCTCCTCCCACTCAAGCTTGGTTAGGTGTAGGTGACTTTAATGTTATATCGTATCTTCATGAAAAGTGGACTGTAGCGCCAATATCAGTGGTCAAATGTGTGAGATTAATTCAACTCTGAATGATGTTGAGTTGTTATATTTTGGGTATTATGGCCCCAATTTTACTTGGAGTAATAGAAGGTCTCAGTATAATTTTTTTATTAAAGAGAGGTTACATAGAGTTACATAAAAATTGACTTGGATGAATAAGTTTAAGTCTTTCGAGGCTTCGAACATTGGTGCGTCGACTTCTGATCATTGTTGTCTGGTCCTCTCTAATTCTAAGTCATGATTTTTTTAATGGGGTTGCAAAAACTTGTTACTAAGTCTATGAATGTAGATCTTTGTTGTGCTTGTTCAAAAGAGGAGGTTTTTAATGCCTTGGCTGATATAGGGCCCGACAAAGTTTTCGGGCCTAATAGGTTTTTGTCTGACTTTTACAAACATAACTAAGAAATCGTGGCGGAGGATTTATTTGGAACGGTTCAGGAATTCTTTTGGGAAGGCATTTAACCACTCTCTAATTGCTCTTGTCTCAATGTCCTCGAATGTAAAAAATTTGACTGATTATCATCCTATTAGTTTATGTAATCTTCTCTATAAGATAATCTCAAAAGTCATGGCAAACAGACTAAAGTATATTCTTCCTTGAATCAACCAGAATAATCAATATGCTTTTATTCAGGGACGACTCATTACTGATAATGTTATTTTAGCATATGAAGCATTACACACGATGGCGATTAAAAATCACAACTCCAAAGACTATATGGCCATTAAATTAGATATGAGTAAAGCATACGACAAAGTTTAATGAGTCTTCCTTGAAACAGTAATGGCTACCTTGGGAATTGATCCTAAATGGATAAATTAGGTGTCTCATTGTATTTGTTAAGTCTTGTACTCAATTATTTTCAATGAGGATCTAGGTGCAACAATTATCCCCTCGTGAGGACTTTGTCAAGGTGAACATCTATCCCCACTTCTCTTTATATTGTGTATGGAGGCTCTTAGTAATCAACTGGCTCAATTGGAAGCCTCATATCGGATGGAAGGGGTTTTTTTGGGGGTAGCCATATTCGTATCTCTCACCTATTTTTTGTAAATGATTGTCTCTTATTTTGTAGTGCTTCTCTATAAGAGTGAGCCCTTATTCATAATGTTTTATACATGTTTAAACGGGCTTTAGGTAAAATGTTAAATATTGAGAATACTTCTCTATACTTCGATAAGCATACATCAGCAAAGTCAAGGCCTCCCTAATGGCTCTAATTGGAGTGAAGGAAATCCAATCCTACGAGATGTACTTAGGCTTATCGACCATGGTTGGTAGATCAAAATCTGAGGCTTTGAGCTTTGAGCTTTGTGGTGGAAAAAACTAGAACAAAAGCTTTGAAGTAGAAGAAAAATTCCTATCTTTTGTAGGTAGGGAAGTGATGATTAAGTCAATCCTTCAGGCAGTGCCTATCTATAGTATACAAGTGTTTTGGTTCCCCAATAGTTTGGTGGAAAGGTGAGGTGGATTCTAGAGGCATTTCATGAATTTGTTCTGTAAACTTTTCCTTTGGGGTTGTGGGCTTTCGGAATTTTGCAACTTTTAATGACGCTTTGCTTTCGGCGGAGAATCATCGAATATCCTAACTCTTTGGCGGCTCCTATTTTAAAGGCTGAATATTTTTTATCATGTTCATTTATGGAAGTTGATAATTTATCTATCTCTTCCTTTATTTGGAAAGTATTTTCTTGGCAAGGTTTTTATTGTGGGATGGGCCTCATTGGAGAGTTGACGATGGGACTTCTATTAATATTTGGAATGATAAATGGACAGTAAATCATCTTTATTTTATTGTTGCTAAGATCGGGATCCTTCAAAGTGCAGAAGTTACTCACCTATTGATCAAAGTACAAACTTGTGGAATGTTTCATGAACAGTTTTTTCTTGGAAGAAGCTCAACTAATTTTACAAACTACAGCAGGCCCGAGACGAGGGGCCGATTCTGTATGTTGGGTTGTAACTGTTAATTATCACTACTCTATACGAAGTGGGTACCACTATGCAACAAATATGCACTGTCGTTTGTCCCCATGTGATTTGGGCAGAGATATTAAGTTAGACTGGTGGCACTCTATAGGTCCTCTTATGTGTCTCCATCCACTAAAGTGTTTCTCTGGTGGGCTCTCCACGATTCTTCCAACATTTGTTTCTTTATGTATTATGTAGGTACCGAGTTTGTAGTACTGATGTGTACACCATCTATGGTGAATCTCAACAAACCATAATGCATGTCTTATTTTAATGTAAGCATGCTCAAGAAGTGATTGAGACAAACTCTAAATCTATGAAAAAACTTCCTCGACTATCAATGTCTTTTCCAGAGTCTTGGGAGTACTTCTCGAAACATCTAGACGAATTAACATTTGGTATTCTTGCCTCTACAGTGCGATTGATATGGAATAGGCGAAATGTTGTTATTCATGAAGATTCGATTCCTCCTCCTTCTCAAATCTCTTTGATGATGAAGACCTTATCGAAGATCTTATCACTTCCCTTACATGAGCAATATTTGGTCGAGTGCACGTCATAACATATATAAAGGGAACCAATAGCAGAAGTACAAGGTACTCATTTGCTTCCATTTTCCATCACTTCTAGGCAATTGATCTTTACACAACTTTAGATGACTCCCAAAGGTGTAGCAACTAGGGCTTTGCTTTGTCCATATTAAACTTGCTCAAAACTTTTGTCACATATTCAAATTGAGAAAATTTTAATATACCTTTGGTTTTGTCTCTCATAATTCTCATTTCAAGGATTTCCTTAGCATTCCTTAAATCCTTCATTTCAAATTGGCTTCACCATTGCTATTTCAGATAATTAACCTACTTGATGCTCAATCCTGCAATCAACATGTCATCGATATACAATAAAAAAAAATATGAGTTGTCAAACCATTTTAAAAGCAACAAATGCCTTGCTCACTTTTGGTGTAACTTGAACTAATCATAAAGTTGTCAAACTTCATATTCCATTGTCTTGGAGCCTGCTTCAAACCATACAAGCTCTTCTTCTGTTTACACACAAGTTTTTCTTTTTCATGTATTAAAAACCCTTCTGGTTGATGCATATAAATCACTTCCTCCAATTCACTATAGAGAAAAGTTATCTTTACATCTAACTGCTCCAGATGTAAATTGTCACTAGCCACCATTCCTAGTGCTATCTTAATTTTAGACATCTTTACAACAGGAGAGAAAATTTTAACTTTTTGTCCAAAAAGAGTTGGACATTAAGGAAAGTGTTGGGCAACACAAGAAATCCTCAACAAGGAAAATTGGGCGCAAATTGGGAAGGCATGTACAAAATGACTTCCATTTGCGATCCTGGTGCGAGTAAGATTGAAGATGTTGTAGGAAAAGCACTCCAGAGACCTTGGAATGCTGCCAACCTCTAGAAATTTTATATTTGAATTTTTATTTAAAGTTTATTGATCATCGCTGTAATAAATGGGGAGCCCATTGAGCGTACTTATTCTTAAATGATCATTTTTTATGAATAAAGACAAATTTGGATCCAAATCATGTGAAAAGTTTTGAAAGCCCATTGGGTTTCTTCCTAAGGATTAGCCTGATATTTCAATATGGCAGTAAAAAAAAAGTCCATGGGACTTGCCAAGAATCTTGAGTTTACTTAAAAACTCAAAGGGTTCCTTTCTGAAGGTTAGGTTGACACTTCAGTTCTACAATCAAAAAAAATCCATAGGATTTCCTAAGCATCTTGGGTTTACTTTAAAGCCATGGATTCCTTCTTGAGGTTTAGGCTGACGGTTTAGTCCGGCAGTCAAAAAAATCCATGGGAATTCCAAAGCATCTTGAGTTTATTTAAAAACTCATGAGGTTTCTTCATGAGGTTTGGGCTGACAATTCAAGGCAAGAGTTGAAAAAAAGTCCATGGGACTTCGCAAGCATCTTGGGTTTACTTAAAAACCCATAGGGTTCCTTCATGAGGTTTAAGTTGACGATTCAGGTCGGGAGTTGAAAAAAAGTCTATGGGACTTCCCAAGCATCTTGGGTTTGGTTAAAAAAAAAATCCATAGGGTTCCTCCCTAAGATTTAGGGTGACAGTTCAGGTCGGTGGTCAAAAAAAGTCCATAGGACTTTCGAAGCATTATGGGTTTACTTAAAAACTCATAAGATTCTCCCCTGAGGTTTAAGCTGAAGGTTCTTGCGAAGAGTCGAAAAAAAGTCCATTGGACTTCCCAAGCATTTTGGGTTTACTTAAAAACCCATGGGATTCCTCCTTGAAGTTTAGGCTAAAGGTTCACACCAGGCGTAAAAAAAAATCCATGAGACTTTCCAAGCAACTTGGGTTTACCTAAAAACTCATACGGTTCCTCTTTGACGTTTAGGTTGACAGTTCAGGCCGATAGTCGAAAAAATCCAAGAGATTTCCCAAGCATCTTTGTTTTACTTAAAAATGCATGGGATTCCTCCCTGAGGTTTAGGTTAATAGTTCAGGACGATAGTCAAAAAAATCCATGAGATTTCCTAAGAAACTTGGATTTACTTAAAAATCCATTTTTTCTCCTTCCAAAGGTTTATGCGGGCGGATCATGCTAACAATTGAAAGAAAGTCCATATGAATTCCAAAACACTTTGGATCAGGCTGACACTATTGTATGGCCAAGCACTAGTTGACAGAGCAAGGCCTGTCGATCAACACTAAAAGGCCGAACACCAATTTCTTGCGCCCTGCATATTTTCCAAATAATGTTTTGAACGTTCCGATAAGAGATCCTTGTGTGCATTCAAAAGAACAAGCAATAATCACATAAGGATACACATTGAGAATTATGAATGAAAACTCAAGTAAAGTAGTGAAAGCAAAAGGCAAAGCGCTTCATCGAGCAAGTTCACACCATATGAAAGTGGCCATGAATAATAAAATAGACTCACTGTGACATCCTAACTCGGAAAAAAAATTATAAATAGATAATAAAATAATTACGGGAAAAAAATGAATATGGATAAGTATTTATTTGTAAATAACTATGGACTTGGGAGGGTGAAGTGGTAAATAGGAAAAGTGAAATAGGTTTTAAAAGAAAAATTATTAAATGAGGAAGAATCGGGAAGAGTGTGGGAACTACTAAGGCTTCCCAATTGTTATATATATATAAAAAAATGAGGGCGGGCAAGAACAGAGAAGCATCGAGAGAGAGAGAGAGAGGGAGGGAAAGAAAGAACTACAAGAGGGTTTGATCTTCAAGAAAGAAAACAAAGCTCACAGCTTGGAAAGCTTTTCTTTGATGGTGATTCACACTTCATTAGGTAGGAAATATCGTAACCCATGAAAAACAAATTGAATAAATATCCAATCCAACGTCATATAGCATCAGTCACATGTAATTACTGTGTTGGCTTGCACTGTCAAATTATCAAGATATTTATAGATACGGATAGCCGAATAAATGGTTGAGATACATAGTTTCACACTTTATCTTTATTACATATTTCATGCATTAAAAACACAAGCTCTTTCTCATGGCATTGTTTCTGCCGACCATCTCTTTCAAGCATTAATGCAAAGGACTCTCTTTCTCCATGAATGCAGGTGTCGGATGCAAGACTCAATTATGCATATTTATACATGTTTGATTTGTTTTTCTTTCTTCCTTCCTTCATTTAATTTAGGAAAACATCCAAGCTTTTATTGGCATTTATTGGTGGTGGCCTCACATGGGATTCTACCACCGAGAACATGCTGCCTCTTCCTGGATAACTTGTTTGGTTTTTGGAAACCTTGTTGCTCGTCAATGGTGGGAGCAGCTGTCTGAGCCCGCATTTTTAGGGGTGTCCAAAATCGATCTGCATTCAAAAAATCGATTTCAATCGTGGTTATTCGTTTTTCAATTTTGATTTTTTGATTAATAGTCTCGGACTCGGTTATGAATTTATAGATTTTTCAGATTTAACCGAAAAAATCAAATAAATTTTATGTTTTATTTATTTAGTTATTCAAATAATTAAACCCCAAAAATCTAAGATTTAGGCCCAAATATAATTTTCAATTTCTCCATTAGGGCTTGAAATCTCAACTCATTCTCCTCCCTCACTCTTCCATCGACTTCGTTCTCTCAATGTCGATCAACAATATTTTAAGACTTATGTCGTGCAATGAAAGAGAAGAAATCAATACAAAAGAAACTTCAACCCTCATGATTTTTTTTTTCTTATTAGATCGATGAAAAATTTCTTAATTAGAAAATTACAATATCAAAACACATGTACTTCTACACTTTTAAAATGTTAGAACATGTTTTTATCTTTTTGTTTTCTTATTTGGTTATTTGAAAACCAAATCGATCCGAATGAAAACAATTCGGTTTTTATGGTTTGATTATCCGAATTATATTTTTCGATTATAAATTGTAAAATATCATAACCAAATCTGTTATGATATTTCGATTTTGATTAAAAATCAAACCAAAAACGGAATGAACACCCTTACCCAAGGTTGAAAAATGGAAATTGATGTCAAATATGTTGGGCTGGGCACGATGATTTTGGCCCATATCACTCAGCCCAAATGTAACTGCATTCTTGGTAAGCCGGTCAACACCCTGTATATATGTCAATGTCGATGTCAATAGCTTTGTAAATATAGAGACATAGAGCTGACTTCTTGTACTCTACGCATGTTTTGATAATGCATAAAACTATATATATATATATATATATATATAGATAGATATTTGGTGCTCGGATCTGCTGCTATTCTTCTTTTGCTACTACTATTCCTACTATTTGGCTGATCTGAGCCACACAATATTTATCTAATGGTAAAAAGACAGGCACAAATCACTGATTTCAAATCTCAGAACCCTGAATATATTTTGAATTTGATAAAACTATATATATATATATATATAGATATATGGTGCTCGGATCTGCTGCTATTCTTCTTTTGCTACTACTATTCCTACTATTTGGCTGATCTAAGCCACACAATATTTATCTAATGGTAAAAAGACAAGCACAAATCACAGATTTCAAATCTCAGAACTCTGAATATATTTTGAATTTGATAAAACTATATATATATATATATATGGTGCTCGGATCTGCTGCTATTCTTCTTTTGCTACTACTATTCCTACTATTTGGCTGATCTGAGCCACACAATATTTATCTAATGGTAAAAAGACAGGCACAAATCACTGATTTCAAATCTCAGAACTCTGAATATATTTTGAATTTGATAAGTTAGATTATTTTCAAACTATTAGATATAAACCAAAAAATAGAAATAGTAGAAATACTATGCAATGGTAAGATTTTACGATGGTGCTAGTCATCCCAACATTAAATATCTCAAAATCTCTATAATCTTATGTGACAACACATACATTATAGGATTTATAGGTAAATTCAAAATTCAAATTAATAGACCATGTCTGTATTGGGACACATTTGGGATTTTTTTGTTGGGATATCATTTTCGAAGATTTTAGAGGAGAATGAATGATGTATAAGAATGTATGTTTTTATTGATGTAGTTGTATTGATAAGTGTGTTTTCCTGATGTGGATGAGCATGTGACTCAACTTTTTATAAAATATATGAGACTCAGTATTGATTTTGATGTAATTTTGCTAGAGAATGGATGAACAAATGAAAGAGTAATGTTTTGGAAATATTGAGCGAGGGAAAAATGTATAGAAATTTATGTTTTGTTGACGTGACTATATTGAGATACGTGTTTTGATGATAATATTGATGAATATGTAACTCGATTTTTGCATGTAATATAGATAAACTCCAAATAAAAGAAGGGAAAAATATATTGTTTCATTTTCTCTTATTAAATTCATGGATGTGAAAACCAAATCTCTCAATTCATTTTCCAGATTCACCACCACCGATGACAATTTTAATTTCATGGGATTCCTGAGGGGACAAAATATAGTAGAGTGATGCAAGAAATCATTAACTACTCATAAATATTGTATAATCACTTGGTCTTGTTGAGGAGCATGGCGTGATTTTGTTGTTGGCCATGCTTTGTTTGCTTGTGACCAACCAGCGCATGGCAATAAAGGGTTTATAGGGTCCCTCTTGTCCTTCATTTAACAATTTTTCTACAAAAAGTCAAACTCAACATGTCATCATCAGTGTAATTATCCACTACTAGTACATGCTTTGAAACCTCCGAAAAGTAAGTAAGAGCATTAAAAATAAATTAAAGGTGTATATATATATATAGGTGATTAACCAAAACAATATAATTAAAGATAATCCACCACCCTGTCCATATATTCTTCCCCACCCCCACATAATTTCCACTACTCCAAATTGCTTTGTTATGACGTATAGTTATTAATGATAGTGTAATCACCGCCTTTTTTTACCGGGAACGAAAGCTTATTTTTTGGACGATCGATATGAGTATAAATTTGAGTCATTTGACTTGTACATATATGAGTTTCTCATGTGACGATATAATAAGTTGCAGGTTCATCGCTTGATCATATGAATATTGCTCTGCGCAAAAAATGGAACTCTAGGTCCTACCAAAATGTATATATACCACTATATACTCGTAGATTCCAAACTATTGCAGTTAATGGCTAGCTTAATGCATGAAAGCATGTTTTTATTGGATAGCATAGACTATGCATTGACAATGAGGTTAAAGAGTATAATGCGCACAAGCCATACAAGGAAAATCTTATTAGTATCTATAACTTATTAAGATTATATATATATATATATAATAATACAATGTCGGTTAAAGCTAGTTTGAATAATCACGTAGAATTAATTAATAGATAATGGGTTTTGATTTATTGGACCTAATAATAAAAGATTTGCTTAAGCAACAAGTCACTCACTCATGATATTAATAACCCATCTAGTTGAAATTTAATTATTCCCTCCATTACATCACCAACCATGAGATTTCTATAAAAACCTTGGAAAACATAGTTAATTATAATTAATTATATGGGCCTAATGAATTTGTGTTTAGAGCTTTCAAGGTCATCACATCATTACATCAAGCTCCAGGCAGGATCTTACATTTGTGATCAAGAGAAGATCTTGGTGACAATTCTTCACTCGCTCTCAACATTTTTTCCTTTCTTTTTCCAAGGAAAAGAAATAAAGTTATGTAGGGTAGATTGAATAATTGTATTTTTTTACTGTGTACAAGTGTTGAGAGACATATATGTACATGCATTCTTTTGTCGACTACAGAATTATTTTATGTTTTCAGTCCCTTCATGATCACAACAAAATATTCTTTTCGGTGTAAAAATGGGGGGAAAATACATATGTATATATATATATATACACACACACTAATACACACCAGTCATAATCCTTACGTTTTGACAGAAAATGGCGGGAACATATCAACCCAATAACTTTTGCTTTGTCTTTAATTATTTTAGTCTTTTTTGGCCAACCGAGACGATATCATACATGCTTGTCTTGTAGACATTCGATGTGAGTCTAAATTCGTGCATGAGATATGTATACACACAAATTTCCTAACTGATGATAAGTAAGTTGCGCCAAAATTCAACGAAATAGCCGTAAAGTATTGTCTTTTTCTTCTCTATGCAATCCTTAAAGTGACCATTCATGACTTATTCTTTTTAAGTTTCTTTATTATTCTAAATCTAACTATTATTTCAAGAACAAACTTGACCATGGTGTAAATAAATGTTGTTGTCTTAACTTCTTTTAAACTAATATTACCTTAAATGGAACTTTGACTTTTGTTGATGATTTACCATATATATGTATCATTGCTCTCATCAAATCTACAACAATAAAATAATAAAATTGCTACATTGTACATATAATATTACTAATCACTAATCATTTTAACTTGTTCACGTAAAGAAATGTTTATTTAACCCAAGGTAAATATTAATTATTTAAACTTAACTTTTCGGTCGATTAATTTACCGAACCAATGATGAAATTAACTATTGGAAATTGGAACTTTATGTTGATTTTTAATTTACCATCAAAATCACTGTTGCCAAATCATCATACTTCTCTTCTAAGTTCTCATAAACCTTAATTAAATATCGTAATTTTTTTCAAAACTAGGCATACTGCATGTACGATTGAACAAAACTACAACTAACAAAACGTTCCTTCAGTTAGTGGTTTAACTGCCCTACTGAAAGAAAAAAAACTGGTAAATTCAATTTAAAAAAGAACAAGGCATGGCCAGTAACAAAATTTTCATTTTTTATGTGGACGTCATAATGATTTAAGTTATGGTTCAGAAGACTAACAAAAGAAATTAAACATCATTTATATACATATATATATATATATATATGTATATGTATATAAACATAAGGGAGAAGTTGAAAAGTGTGGAGAGTTGGCTCCAATTAACGGTGTCTACTCTCCACTTCAAAATTAGATTGGAGAGGAGAAGAGAGAGATACGAATCTTCTCCTATTTCCCACCTCTTCTTCTATTCTCTACATTTTTCTCCTCCTCTCACGAGTTTGATATGCCATTTCTTTGGTTTCCAGTGGAACATAATTGATTTTTTTAGTGGATATAAGTTAAATCGGCCTCTCTCATTGAAGGAGAAATCAAGACCCTTGTTGTAAATTCGAAGTCGTAATCTGTGTGCTAATTTTTCTGTTTAGTCTTTGTTAACCTAGCGTCGATGGTGGAGTTTGAAATCATTTAGCGGTTGTCAAGTGGTGTCCGGTGTAATACAGAATCCGGTGATGACCGTCTTAATTTGTGTTTTCTACTCCTGGTTGTACTCCATCTTGATGGCACGAGTTTCTAGAGCCTCAATTAACTATTTTATCAGGTAAATTAATACAATTAGTTGTATGACATTTTTCGAAAAAAGAAAAGCAAAGTTTGGAGAGAATATAATTAGTAATTAAGAAATTATTTATATTAATTTTTTTGGAAAAAATTATATTATCTTTTATTAGCACATTATCCTTTTTTATATAAAAAAGATTGATTCCTTAAAACAAGAATATTTTCTCTGAAATGCTTTAAAAAATTCCATTTTTATTTGATCAGTTTTACCAATCTAAAGGTATATTTTTCATTTGAAATAAAAAAACAAATGTAGCCTGAAAAGTGTATGGAATGTTTTGTGTTCTATATTCAAGAGTTTGTAATTATCATACACTTTTTATATTGAATTTTATTTTTATTTTGAAAAAAATATATATCGTCAGATTTATAAAACCAATAATAATGCAGATATAATTTTTCAATTTTTTTTAAAAATATATTCAACCCCTAAAATTATGTGCATATTTTAGATACACATATGAGAAAATCGATACATATATGTATATGTATGTATACATATTCTCTCCAAAGCTTTTGAATTTCATGCTTTTTGACATTTTTCTAACATTTTTAAACTCTTACCTCCTTTTCGTTACCAACCGAAAGAATTTCTCTGATTAATGGTCGAATGCATGTCCTGTTCTGTGTGAGGGTTGACCACTAACTAATACTCCCTCCGTCCCATTTTATTTGTCTTTTATTTCTTTTTGGAATGTCCCAAAATGAATGCACATTTCAATTAATGAAAGCTATTTTTTACTATTTTTTCTAATTTTATCCTTAACTTGAAAAATTCAACAACTAACTCAATAAACATGTACATTATAAATAAGGGTATAAACGTCAAATTGAAAGAGAATTAAATATTTTTCTTAAACTGTGTAAAAAAATGAAGGGAACAATTAAAATGAGTTGGAGAAGTACTACTATCCAATGACATTATGTGAAACAACAATGCATTTTGACCACAAATTACTACCTAACTCAGTTGCATGCCCGGCATGCTTGAGAAACGTGCATGTTTTTCTTTGGAAAAAATGATTGCTTCACCTAATTTACCTACCAATGGAAATTTTATTGTCTCTGTTTGGGGGACCAAGAAATGCATTTTAGGACTGTGAGTGCTTGTGGACTTGGAATTTTGATTCTAAATACTAATGATTAATAAGAAGACGTATGTTATAAATTGGATATTTTGAAAAAAAAAACTGCATAAATTCAATCCCAACAACTCGAAGAGGTATTGTTCACTTTGGACCAAAGCCTCACATTTCTGTCCTTTAAAATTGTCCCTTTGGTTAGGAGTTGGTGATGTCAAAAAAAAAAAATGGATCGACTTTGATAATGCAACAACTGATCAGACTAAACATCAGAAGATGATTGTTTTTTTTTTGATAAAAGAGGATTGTTCGGTTGCATGCATAATAGAAAACGTATGTTACGGTGTCTGAGGTCCCCAAGGATATTCTCAGGAGACCTCTTCGATGCGCAAGAGGTCTACCGAGAATATCCCAATTGACATTGAACTTCAGATATATAATCTCAATTGACTTGGTCAAAATCATTCATCGGAGACATGTGTGAGCATTTTTTGGGAGGGTTATTTTGTTATTATCAAGATGAATTAGATCTTTAATTAGCTCACTTGAATAACCCTTGATCCCTGGGAACTATCTATTCAGTCGCAGTGGTCTTGAGTAAGCCTCCGTTCCTTAGTGACTGGCTTCCTATCTGCCACGCATTGGAACCACAGTCAATGCCAACGTTATATCTGCAATATGGCATGGGAGAGAGTCAAGAAGTCAATCAAGCTGGAATGGACAAAATGTCTTCTACTGCTATCTTATCTGCTAAAATGTAACAAATCTTGGCCAAAATACAAGTCTTTACAAAGTATATATCATGGCAACATTATTCCCAACCGATACTTCCAAAAACTACATAGATAGATGGTAGATAGATGGTTGGATAGCGTATACGATTCACCCCTAATATTTTTTATGGGACATTTGGCTGACATTTTGAGGAGTGAATGAGATGAGATGAGGGTGAAAATCACTCATTGGGATTGGGTTTGTTTTATAGATGGATGAAGAATAGGAGAGAAATTTGTCAGATAGATATGTTGATGCTGATCACGCAAGAGATTTCGACAAAAGGAGGTCTTTAATTGAGTATTTCTTTACGTTATTTGGGTGAACTGTGAGCTAGAAAGCACAAATACAACACGTAGTTGCATTGTCTTCGACGGAGGCTGAGTAAATAGTTGCTACGATGGCTACAAAGGAAATTGTGTGGCTGAAAGGGTTGATCGGTGAGTTGGGATTGAGCAAAGCAAGGTGGAGGTATTTTGCAATAATGAGAGCCATATATATTTGACTAAAAATCAAATGTTCTATGGGTGTACAAACCATATCAACATCAAGTTTCACTTTATTCGTGATGTAATTTGGTTACATCGTATGCTCATATTATTCCGCTTATTTCACTACATTGAATAATTAAATTGTCTATGTTTTATTTGATCATGCTGCCTCACAAAGTCACATGACATGACTAAACACACACGATCGACCCCTAATAATAGAAATAAAAGACTACACTGATCTATTGTATGTGACATAATTAGTTAATTCATACAAATTTCAAAATCATGCATTACCAGTATTATTAATATAATGCTAATCAGATTACAAGTTAATTGCAAAAATAGAAGATGACTTCTCCATATTCTTCTTCGCGTGGCCAGATATGTTGACACGCTAAATCGAATTGATATGAAAATATTTTTCCAAAAAAATTAAATTAATTAAAGAAAATACTTTAAAAAAAACTTGAATGGTTCTCAGCAGTGGGATCCAAAATATTTAACACGTTATTTTATATTTTAATATTTAAAAATTGAACACATGATCCAATGGTCAAAATATTATATATTTTTTAAAATTTATATATTTTCTTCGATATTCAAATATTTTTTGTTTAAAATAAAAGTAGAATGACAATTAAAAATGTATGAAATATATTTTGATTTATACCCAACTTTTCGTAATTATCATGTACTTTTCAAGTATCATTTAATTTTTATTTCAAATAAAAAAATGTATCGTTATTGAGTTTATAAAATCGATTAAAATATAAATAATTTTAAAAAAAACTATTAAAAAAAAACCTACAGCACCAATAGAAGAACTGCTATTTTTTTACTACGGCCGCATGTCCCAATCAAAAAAAATACTAAATTGGCATCAACCAATCAGATTCAACCAAGTGGTTGTTAATGGAGCAACTATGCGGCGATGGTTGATACATTGAACAACGAGATCGGGCCCACCTTAGAGAGAGTTGACGGTTTGATCACGTTGGCTACCTCATGTGCACGTGCCGCCCCAACTTTTCTTATTGTCTTTTAGTTGCGGCAGTTATAAATAATATTTTTATTAATTAGGTATTAACCCATTCAATTAAAAAAAATAAAGAATCTTGAAGCTACCATTGGATGAATGGTCAAATTTGGAGAAACCAAGAAAGGAAGCTTTAAATTATAGAAATTTTAACTATTATTTTAAAATTAATTTTGGTTCAAACTTAATTAGGGCATAGTATTTCAACGATGAAAGTCCAAGCAAAATCCTTTTAAAAAGATATGGCCCCGTGCAACAAGCGATATATGTGTGTGTTCAAAGTTTCCTACTACAAATTTGCAACACAAGAGGGCGAAAAAAATTGCAAATATATATCTGTGGATGAGAAAAAATTACTATATTTAGTCAGCAATCGGCATGACAAAGACCATACCGAATCGAATCCGCTAAGAAAACGGATGATGTAGAATGTCAGCACCCAAGTGAAATCTCAACGTTCAAGATTGTCATCGCAACTTCTAACGTCTAAACTAACCATCAAAAGATTATATACCACAATCTCCTTCAACAAGGATGTTTGTTTTATATATGATGATTCAAATAACAATGATTTCAATAACAATTAGGTTTTATCTTATCATGCATTTCGACCCTTGGTCGTATAAGAACGCTCACGCTAAGTCAATGTAAGAACTACATATTCAATTATTGAATTTCTCGTGAGATAGACATTGACTTGAACGTTAGAGTGCAAATGGGCACCAAGGTTACTTTTCTTTTTATTCTTACAAAATTCGTGAGGGTCGTCATTACATCACAGCCCACTTAGCTACTAAGCCGTGGATCGTACAAAATTTTGCATCCACCATATCAAAGGAAAAAAAAACTCTTTCAAACATACAATTAATCAAGCATTTTGCATTGTTTGATTTGATTAATTTTGTGGAAAGTTGGTTGATTCACAAGTCGATGTGACGATGCTAATGTCTTTACACATCACATGAGGATGTTTATAAATAGTAACCCTTCATAGAAATTAAGAACTATTAATTTAATACAAGACCCGACACACTATTTCAATCCATTTTCACCGTCATTGGATGTGGAAGTTTGTGTACGAACATTTGCATGTGAAAATATCGCGCGTAGAATTGACGCCTGAATGTCAAAAATGACATTGTATTTCGTGTTATCTTCAACTTCTGAACATCGTCGTCTTACAATCCTCCGTTGGCTAAGGGCTCGTGGGGTTCCACTCACACGTCAATGGTCAAAATGACGAAATGTTCTCTGATATTGATTTTTGCGTGTGTATATATATATCCAGGAGTTCTCATATACGCAGCTGTATAAATGAGTAAAAGTGCGGGCTTTTAATATGCTCCGTTCGATTCATCCAACGGCACAAATAAATTATTGAAAAATAAAATCCAAAAAATCCAAATTCTTTCGTTTCTTTCTTCTCCCCTTGTAGATCGCGACAGTCTCTTCCGTCTCCCAGAGGTCAGCACGAGCACGTACAAAAAACAAGGTCGTCCTTCGAACACCGCACATAACTCCGACCACCACATAGAACTTCAATTGCCGCACATCACCACACAAAGTTTAGTGTGTGTTCTACATTCTTTCATCTCCGCTCGCACCTGATTTCTTTCACCTATAATCCACACATATGTGCAAAGACCCTATTTCCCAGATTACAAATTAGAAAGGGAAATAACACCAAAAAAACAATTGCCTTTGAAAGAGGCAATCCGTCAATAGAAAAAGAACACAGGTGGAGCGGGCCAAGCACTGTTTGGTAAGTAAATGTGGAGCTATGTGTGGCAGTCGGAGCTAAGGCACTACGACCTTGTGTTCTTTCTATCTCCATCGATGAGCTCTGTGGAGAAGGAAGAGACTCTGTCTTGATTTGTATGGATCTACAATGGAGACAAAAGTGGAGCTATGTGTGGCGGTCGGAGCTACGGCTCGACGAGCTTTGTGGAGAAGGAAGAGACTCTGTCGCGATTTTGTATGGATCTACAAGGGAGTTGAAAGAATTTGGGTTTTACTTTTCAATTGTTTATTTGTGTTATTGGATGAATCGAACAGAGCATATTAAAAGCTCGCACTTTTACTCATTTACGCAGCTGCGTATATGAGAACTCCTGTATATATATATACAAGTAATAACTTAAAAACAAAAAAACTTTTCTTCTTGTTTTTGTTTTTGTTTCTAGCTTAGGCACACCAATATACATTCACAAAAATCATATACTCCCTCCGTCTCTTTTTAATTGTCCTCTATTCTTTTTTGAGATGTTTCAAGATGCATGACAATTTCAATTAATAAAAGCAATTTTTTCTCATTTTACTCTTATTTATATCCTTAACTTGAAAACTCAATAATTAACTCAATAATCATGCACATTATAAATAAAGATATAAATATTAAATTAAAAGAGAATTAAATATTTTCTTAAACTGAAAAAATGATGAGGCAATTAAAATGAGACGAAGGGAGGACAATTTTGTCAAGCATCGGATGAACTCCCTACATTTAAATATTCAATAATTAGGGCTTTTAAGTGGTGATTTATCTTCTTATATATTTGTCTGCAAATCTATCAAAAAGTCCTGACATTCAACACAGAAAAAGCAGACGCGTGGTATATTCCAATTTCAAGTACTTGTTGCGATGAAAGGCCGGTGACTCCTACACATACATTGGATGCCAAACAAACAAATATATTGACTCTTTCTTTTTTTTTAAAAAAAATAAAATAAAATTGTACTACAAAGATAAAATGTAATACACGATTTGGTCTTTTTCTTTTTTTACTTTTTTTGTGTTGTCTGGTATTTTTTTTAATCATTTACTAGTGCTTAATTATGCTGTCATATAATATATTAATATATTGTTACAGATTTTAATTAAGTGAATCACTAAGGTGATAGTCTTGTCGGAGAATTTCTATAAGCCAAACTGTACATTTCAAGAGGTTCTTAGTTCGATTTTCAAAAGTTGCGAGTAATATACTTGTGATTATACGTTGAATTTTGATCCAACTTATATTGTAGTAAAATGTAAAACTTATGTATGTGCAGGCAGATAACTTGATTTTAGATCCATTTTAAATAGCTCGAAGGTCAAACTTGTATGATATTATCCTTAATTATCAAAACCGTTTGTTAGGAACTCACATTCAAAAGATTTGAGTATTCAATATCCTTTGTAAGGACAAACCCTCCCCATTGTATAACAATCCCTTTTCGAGTTTAAATATCTTTAAGTGAAATTACTCAAAAGAATAAAATTGTACGAACTCAATATATTTTAAAAAATCGATAAATCCAAAACGGATATAAGATTGATGTTAGTGAGCCTGTGTTTTCAACATTTTTTCTTTTATTTAATGGTATTGACTACAGTTGAGTTTTTACTTATTTGAAGTCCCATCTTTTACATTCAAAATCGCATGAACAAGGCCCACCCATTAAACCATCATTACTTATCATTCCTTTAATATTTTCATTTTCAATACTATTATTCATATTTCTCATATAGTAAAAAAATAAAATAGAGAGTTAAATAATATTTTATCCATTGAAAGACAAATAAAAAATAGTAAAAAATAATTTTTTTTAAAAAAAGATAAAAATTGTGAGGTGGGTCCCAAAAGAGGTCATGTCAATGGTCATAGTATTAATACGATTTTTTGTCGACCGTAAATCTAAAGAGAGCCTCTTTTGTGTGGGACCCCCACTAGAATTTTTACTACTATAAAAAACAATTAGAATGTCCCTGTTAACTTTGTATTCAATCTCATATCTATTTATGGGATGTGATCTCATATATTTATTTATATTAGTAAAATATATATTTTTAATATAATTATATTAATAAAATATATTTTTTAATATTATTTTTTTATTTTAAAGAAAGTCAAGTCACTCCACATTTAATTTCTCTATCCATTATCGACTAAAATTAATATTAAGTTTTATCTCTTTTATCCAAAAATCAAGCCGCAAAATACATCTCTTAATACATTCACATCAAAAAAAAAAAAAATACACATTCTCATATATTAATTACCTCCTCCTCATTATCCTATGAGCACATGCATCCAATAGTAAGTATATTCTCTCCCTATTAAAATTAAAACTGAGTTCCACTTTTATATTATATAAAAAGTCAAATCACATACTCATTTATATCATCAAAACATGTTTCTCAATATATTAATATCAGAAAAACACAAATCTGCGTACAATTTTTTTCTTTCCATAGTAAGACTAGCAATATTGTTAGCTTTCATTTTGTCTCCAACAATATTATTCGCACAAATTCAATACCGAACTCACCTCCATTACCCAAAAATCAAGTCATATACTCAATAACATCAATAAAACACATTTATTAATACAATCACGTTAATAAAAAAATACAGATTCTCATATATTATCTCCTCCCAGATAAGAACACATCATTACATGTGCTGGTTGCTCTAATAAGTTAATGACTGACTAGGACTGTCAGGTGTGTTTGTGTATATAATCACCATCACCCGCCCCACCTCCCCTCTCTCCCTTCACTTGTCTACCCACTTTTGCTCTGATTCTCTTCTTCTCTTTCTTTCACTTGACCAATCTAGGCCTTTGTCTTTTCTTAGCAAGGGCAAAGGTACCCCTACAAACAAAACTAAAGGGGAGTAGCTAGAGAGTGTTAGAGGGTGGTCTGTACTGTAAGTGTACCCTAGACAGGGACACGTTGGCTGCAGGATGAAGGAGAGTGGGAGGAAACAAGGTACACCCTCACCTTGTGCAGCATGTAAGCTACTTAGGAGGAGGTGTGCAGAGGACTGTGTGTTTGCTCCTTATTTTCCAGCTGATGAGCCCCAGAAGTTTGCTAATGTTCATAAGGTCTTTGGTGCAAGCAATGTCAACAAGATGCTACAGGTTACTTCGATCTTTATAAGTCACTCTCTCTTTTAAATAATTTTGATTCCATTTTGCTTGATTGATCTTGAAATCAAACCTTTTGTACTACTCTAGGTGTTTTAGATAATATTTTACTTGGGAGACACCCAGAGAATAGTAAGACAAACTGTTATAAATGGGATACTCGTAAGAGCATCGGGTCAATGACGTATCCGAGTCTTGAAGGGTCCGGGACAAACTCTAAAATGTAGGCCCTCTTAAAAGTAATAAATGGTGCTTAAATAAAAAATATGTGTTTAAATTGAAATGGTCTGAGAGTTATTATACTTTTTTTTTTCAATGAGTCTAAATGGGTTTGAGATTCCTATACTACTAATAGTTTCTAAAAAATTTGGGATGGCAGCCCGTCTCGCCCCACTTTAGGGACACTTTTTGACCGCGCAAATTCAATTTAAACAACTGACTTTGTATTGTCGGTTCTGAGCCTAGATCCCGCATTGTTTTCTCCTCGAAAGAATTCGCTTAGTTGAGATGGATTAAACTATTAGTTATAAACTACATTGATGGGTCACACCTAATCGATTTAGAATACAACATGTCATATAATTTTTTAAAATTCCATCTAGAAATACATACATTTTGTTTTCGTAAATACAAATACCAACATTAATTTACTACTGAATTCTCTAAGAATCTTATGTGTAGAGTAAGAAACAAAGAAGTGCATATTCCATATGTGGAATTCAAAATGGTCTTTGTCAAAATTTCAATTCCGTTTTCCACATCATGATCGCTACATACATCTACTCTCGACACTAGCTACATTACAAAAACCTAGCTAGTGGTTGATTTTTAATTGAAAAAAAAAAGTTTTTTGATTTAATTATCATCGTTAAATATTCAATTATTTATTTTCTTTATTATTATTATTATTATATGGTCGGGTCTATTCACTCGAGTTCACGTGAAGATGTCAATTTTTCTTCCGTCTATTCTCTGGCCCACTCACATATCTTAAAGACTTTAGAGCATTCACGTCTCTACATATTAATATCTATTTTACGTACTCAAATATAATTTTATCACAATTTTTAAAAAATTATATTAATTAATAACTAAATTATTATCTCTATCATAAATCTCTACAATATTTAAGCTCCTTAAATATCATAATCATCATCAAATGATGTAATCATGACGAACATGGTCTTTGGGCCCATGGGCCTGGACTTGGGCTATACTAAAGCCCAAACTCGGTTCGGTTGTGGTATTTGCAGGAATTGCCAATCCATCAGCGAGGGGACGCTGTTAGTAGCATGGTCTATGAAGCCAACGCCAGGGTCCGTGACCCGGTCTATGGCTGTGTGGGTGCCATATCATCTCTGCAACAACAAATAGATGTGCTTCAGACCCAATTGGCCCTGGCCCAAGCTGAGGTGGTGCATCTCAAGGTGAGCCAGACAGCAACTTACCCTCATCATGGGGTGGGCCTGGCTAGCCCAAGCAGTAGTGGGTTGCCCTCATCCAGGCTCATGGGTTCACAAGGAAAGCCCATTTTTGAGATGGGCATGGTGGACCAGGCCAGTTTGGGAGATTCAATGTGGTCATGCTAGCTTTTTTCAAGTCATGTCCTACCATATATATATATATATATATATATATATATATATATATATTAGTTGATTCTCTCTTAAGTTTAAAAAAACATTGAACTTGATTTGCTAGCTATACACCCACTTGAATTTAGTAGTGACGTGGGTGGAGAATATATATATATATACTCTTTTTATGGAGTCTTGTTATTAACTATGTTGTAAATATGACTAACTTTATATATAGTGAGTAATATAGTGGATTATATAAGCTTTCAAGGTGTTTTTTCTTAGAATTTGTAGTCAGATATATTTAATTTTGCACACGCCCCCAGTAAAAACTCGGTACGATGACAATCTACAGTCTGATCAGATGTCTCATGGGAGAACCGGAGAAGTCGACCCAATGATAACAGAAGAAGCCATGGTCGCTCTAGTTCAACTGAACATAGGTCCGCAAATCAGAATACTAGTTCAACATCGAACCCTCAGAACTGGTATCTGTTGAACCCTCAGAGCTGGTATCCATGTTCAAGGGTTTGGGTAATTAAATACAATCGCCAAACAAGATGAGATCCCTGATGATCGACGGGATGAGTCAAAATGGCGTGCATTTCATAAGAACACTCATGGAACATGAAGACAACTATATTGCATCCAGTTTTCAATTCAATCACCCAGGAAAATCTCAATTCCCGGCTACATTGTCTAAATATAGGGGCTTAAGAAATCGTTCAGATATGTTCCTCACTTTAGCTGGCTCTTCCATTGCAAAACTAGAGCATCCCTGTTTCATGTTTTATAATAAAGATGCCATACGGGCACATTCAAAATGAAAACTAATAGCAGTAGTTCCAGGGACTCAAAGTGCCAGTAACTTCAGGAAATCACAAAACATCTCAGAAATCCTTCAAAAATGGTTATCATGAGAATGCTTCCTGTGCTCCCTGTCACCATAAACACCCCGAGAAATCCGGTGTCCATCTTCTATGGTATCGTGATTGTTTGGAAGGTAATCATGCCGTTTCTTTCCCTCCAACTGCCTATCAGCTGGGCTCCCAACTTTCCTCTTTCGGCTGTTTGGCAAGGGGGAAGCATCATCTATCATTTCTCCCTCTTCTGCATTTTCAGTTTCCAGACCCCTTGATGACTCCCCTTTCCTGCCAACATGGTTTCCATCTCTGATTTCCCCATGGTCCTTTGTTCCCTCTGGATTCCCAGTTTTATACCAGCTCTGGCTTCCTTCTCTCTTGACCTCAGCTGCCAATTCAACCCCATCTTCTAGCTCCCTTTCAATGAGATCATCCTCATCCATAACTTTTTTCCGAGTTGTTTCCCCACGAGATTTCCTCCTTTTCTCAAGTGCTGCCTTCACCCTATCCTTGTCAATCATTTTAATAGCATCCTTTGGGGACTGGCCAAGCGGGCCTTCCCGGATATCCAAGTTTCTTCCTACCACACTGTTGGACTTTCGTGATGTCCCACCATCCCTCCAATCTCTTGCTTCGACGACATCATTTCGGCCACCAGTTCTTTCTTGATCTTCAACCCTCATTTGCTCTGCCCCAGGTTTGGACCTATTTGGATATTCTCTCACGTTTTCTTTATGAGACAAATCCTCAGGGTGCTGATCATCATTAGTCTCCGAATCCAACTTGTGCTCAGTAATAACACTACCCATTTCAGTGCTCCCATTATCATTACTTAGATTTTGTGAGGTTCTTGGACCTCTTGGTGGCACCCCATGGTTGTCCGAGTTTTCTGGTTGTGATGAAAGTTGCTTTGAGGCCTGTTCCTCATTCCCAACAGGAGCTTTTGCAGCAGCCCTACGACCTTGCCCACCACCAGCACTCCCTTCTGCTTCACTCCCCTGAGAAGCAGGAACTTTGTTTTGCTCATAAAGCTCCAGCATCTGATTACTAACCTCTGCAACAAATAATAAGGACAACGATTAATAAAGTATACAAAAACACAATCATCACTTGTTAAGACACAGAGGACAGCAACACACATGGCACTCTAAATATTAACAGTCACAGTTTCTGATATATGCAGATGACCTTGAACATCCACAGTAATGTTTTCGACTACCCAACATCTTTTCATTGGATAACATCAGATGCTAATAAACCCCGGTTCCAAACCCCACCACCCCCCCCCCAAAAAAAAAAGAGGAAAAGATAGCAATCATTCGTTATCCAGGGGTAAAAGACCTAAGCAAGTCTCATAAGTGGATGCTACAATGGGAACAAGCAATGCAGCATTAGTGCCATGGGCCTTTTTAAATATTGTCCCAACAGATACACAAGTTCTCTATTTCAAAATAAGGGGCAGGACACCGACCCTCCAATTCGCGTGGGGTGACATCAAATTCTTGCCACCAGACCTTCTCACCATCCGATGGAAGCTTCACTTTGAGGAACTTGGCAGCAAGGAAAATGGCACCCGCCGCTATGTGATGGGGCTTAAATTGCAGGCAGAGCGATGTCCTCAGTCTGCAAGCCGCTTTCCAGTGTGTGAAGAAGAATAAGGAAGAGAGAGCACTAAACTGAAATTATTTAAAGCTTGAAAAGAGTATGATAAGCATACCCATCATTAACAAAGTTCCATGCTACTTGAGCAAGGGCATTCTGCGCAACCTTAAATATCTTTATTGCTTCAACAAGGGGCTTATAAGGGTGATGGACGTTGAAGTCAAAACCAAGAGTTGCAAGTACAACCCTCTCCCCAAGTAAAATAAGTTCTTTTTGCTGCTCATATACTACCTGCAAGTGTAATATGGCTAAATGAGTAAATTACAGGCACAAAAATAACACAAACAAGAAAAATAAACTTACATAATCTGACATTGCAAGGAGACAATTAACCAAACAATGACGTAGCTGCTCCAGGAAAGTAGATTCTGAGCTAGAACATCTGATTCAGGTAAAAGATAAAAAAAGGAGAAGGGGAGTGGTACATTCGGATAAAAGAAAAAGAGAAAGCATTCCACTGAGAATGGTAACCTACAAGTTGTACATTTCTGTGTAGTAATTTGAAGATAAAACATCATTCATCACTAATCATCAGGTCTATAAAGTACAGGGCAAGAAAATCTTTTTACATGCAAACTGCTGCTCATGGTTAGGTTAAATCTTTCACAAGGGAAAATAAAGAGGAACTGCAGATTACAATGTCATGGAAAAGGAAGTGAAGAAGATAGGACCCTCACTAGACAAGGAAAGAGGATGCATAGGCTGTAGACAGGTGGGGCAAACATTCAACATGGTGCACGTCATCCTACAAATGAACTGACAAAAAAACCATTATTAAAAGAACACCTTTTGTTTGATCTTCTGGGCCGCCGCTGGATCCTTTTTGTTTATAATCTCGTATGAGACAACAATGACATCTTTTAATGGACGAGGAGTCTCTTCTACCTTGCCGGCAAGGAACATACAGACAGTCGCAATGGTCTGTGAAGCCAACAAATATTATTAGCAACATAATGATAAATTATCAACTCTACCTGGCTTTTTTTTTTTTGCTAGACGTATTCACGCATGAATACATGGTCATACATACATCAATAAAGAAGGCCAACATGTAAGCTATTGAAACCATGAAATAACATCTTCACAATGCAAGGGTAAAAATTGGACCATAGTTTTAAATACTGAATGGTGTATTGAACCGTCAAGGTTGAAGATTCAAGATTTTTAAGGTCCAACAACGTCTATAATGCATAATAAATTAATATTTAGCAATTTAGCAACATAGTATATGCTACCTATATACAGAACTCAAAATCAAAATAATGAAATAACTCCATAAGTAAACTTTTATAATTCATAGTTTGTAGTCCAAACTTAAACTTTACAAAAAAAATACTAAACAAAATGTTATAATATTTATATATTATATGCTGTATCATTAGCTGTAATCCATATGGATATGCTTGCTGTGCCAAGCTAAGTTCCATATCATTAGTTGTAATCCATGTGGGTATGCCCACTTAGAGCAATTGCAATGCTCTCTCACTTTCCAGCACTCCAAAATTTTCAATTGGGTCTTACCTCTATTACATATAATTGGATCCCACTTATTTATCTACATCAGTAAAACACATATCCCAATATAATCATATCAACAAAAACACATCTTTCAATACAATTTTTTCACTCTCTATTACCAAACTCTCCAAATATCAAGTGTTCACATCTTCCAATACAATTTTTTCACTTTAAAACACATCTCCCAATACGATTTTTTCACTTTTTACATATTCTTTTTCTTATCACTCTCTCCACATACTCCAAAATTTCCAGTATTTATTTTCAAGTGCACCATTGCACTTGTTCTTATGCTTTTGTATCATGTATATTTAATGATGAGTGGGTGTGGCTGTAAACACACAAGAAATTACACAAACCCTAGCCGCAACTCCTCTCAAATCCCTTGAAACAATCATGGTATCGGAGCCTTGATTACCGCTGCTGCTACCCACCCACACCAGACGCCTCAAACCAGTTCTTTCGCTTCTGTCGAACCTCGAACCAGACGCCTTGAACCAGACGCGCCGCTGCTCTGCTTCTATCAAACCAGACCCACCACTGCACGAGCTCTGCTCCGCCGCCTCCAACCAAATGCGCCGCTGCCATGCTTCTTCCGCTTCTGTCGAACCAGACCCCCCGCTACACAAGCTCCGCTCCGCCGCTGCTCCTTCTGCTTCTGTCGAACAGCGAGCTCCCAGCTGCTCAAACCAGAAACACGAGACATGCAAGCTCCCCCGAACAAATAATTTACGTGCTGAAATATTTACTGGTTCCATCAGATTAATAGATGAAAAACTTGATGGAGTTGTGGCATATCCACTGTGGCGAAATAATGTGTTGAAAGCCTTGCAAGGCATGGGCCTTGATCATCATTTATCTGATGATCCTCCATTATCTAGTACTACTGATTATAAGATATGGATCATGCGTGATGCCAGACTTTTTAGTCAACTGATGAATTCCACGGACAGATCGGTCAAGATGTTTTCTAGTGCTGATACTGTTAAAGAGCTTTGGACATCTATTGAAGAAACATATTCATCCTCTCAGGATATGTCCCACTTATATGATGTCATGAATGGTTTATTCCGATCAAAACAAGGAGATAAATCTCTCCAAGAACATTTTGCACAATTTAAGAGCCTCTTTGATGAGTTTGCAAAACTATTTCCCTTCACCACTAGTGTCAGTCAATTTAATGAACAGCGAATGCAAATTGTTGTTGTCTGCTTTCTGGCTAGTCTAAATCATGATTTGGATAGTGTTCAGACTCAGATTCTGTCAGGGAAAGATATTCCCACTCTTTCAGATACTTATCATTGGATAAGTCGTTCTCTACTTTGAGAGGATTCTCCACGTGTTCCACTCTCAGGAGGGGACCATTCCGCCTTTGCTGCTTATCGAGGATGAGGAAGCCGTGGTCACAGGCGGAACCGCAGTGGTCGTGGTAGAGGTCCTGGTGATATGTCCCACTTATATGATGTCATGAATGGTTTATTCCGATCAAAACAAGGAGATAAATCTCTCCAAGAACATTTTGCACAATTTAAGAGCCTCTTTGATGAGTTTGCAAAACTATTTCCCTTCACCACTAGTGTCAGTCAATTTAATGAACAGCGAATGCAAATTGTTGTTGTCTGCTTTCTGGCTAGTCTAAATCATGATTTGGATAGTGTTCAGACTCAGATTCTGTCAGGGAAAGATATTCCCACTCTTTCAGATACTTATCGTTGGATAAGTCGTTCTCTACTTTGAGAGGATTCTCCACGTGTTCCACTCTCAGGAGGGGACCATTCCGCCTTTGCTGCTTATCGAGGATGAGGAAGCCGTGGTCACAGGCGGAACCGCAGTGGTCGTGGTAGAGGTCCTGGTAACCGTGAAACTCGAACTTGTCATCATTGTGGGGAAACTGGTCATATTCGTCCCCAGTGCTGGAAATTACATGGCAAGTCAGTTGCTAGTATTGCAATAGCAGAACCTAATGCTTCTTCTGGTCGACGTGTTGTGGAAATGACAGATGATGAGTTTGCTAGATACACTCAACATCAGATTGGGAGTTCTACGGAGTCACCTGCAACACCACTTGCAGGTAATTCTACTGCTTGTTTAGCCACCAATCGTACATGGGTTCTTGATTCTGAATGTACACATCACTTGACTAATTCTTTAGGTAATCCTTCTAACTATTCTTTAACACCTGATCATCGTGGTATTACTGTGGCAAATGGTTCTAATTTGCAAGTTCATGATTGTGGTTCGGCCAGGTGTTATCATCAATGGTTCTTTCCCATGTTCTTTACACACCACAAAATCCTTTTAATTTGTTATCAATTGGGAAAATTACTCGTGATTTACAGTGTTCCGGGACATTTTTCCCTTCTTGTGTCTTTCAGGATCTTACGACGAGGAAGACTATCAGTAGTGGTCACTTGGTTGATGGTTTGTATGTGTTGGATGAGAGTTATGGTACTGCATGTTCTGGTGTGGATTCTCTCCCATTCAACGTTCATTGTAGATTGGGTCATCCTTCTTTATCTACGTTAAAATGTTTGTTTCCTATGTTTAAATCTATGGATCAGTTGCCATGTGAGTACTGTCATTTGGCTAAAACTACTCGTGTTTCTTATCCTCTTAGACAAAATAAGCGTGTTTCTGTTCCTTTTGAGTTAGTCCATTCTGATATTTGGGAACCATGTCCTGTGAAGTCTGTTTTGGATTTTCAATATTATGTGACTTTTATTGATGATTTCTCTCGTATGACTTATCTTTATTTAATGAAATCTTGTTCCGAGTTATTATCTGTGTTTTAGACTTTTGTGTTGGAAATCCAAAATTAATTTCAGACAGATTCGCATACTTCGAAGTGATAACGGTGGTGAATACATGTCTACTCCTATGCTTGATTTTCTTTGCCAGCATGGCATAGTTCATCAACCATCCTGTTTTTAGAAATGGCCCGTGCTTTAACGTTTCAGATGCATGTTCCTAAACATTTTTGGAATGATGCTGTGTTAACTGCTTGTTATCTCATCAATAGACTTCCTTCTTCCGTTCTTGAGGGTGTGCCTCCTTTCTCTATTTTACTACCTCACCAGAGTTTGTTTCCTTTATCTCCCCGAGTGTTTGGGTGTACTGTTTACGTCTGTGATGTTCGTCCTCAACAGACTAAACTTGATGCTCGTGCTTTGCGATGTCTTTTTCTTGGTTACTCTAAAATAAAAAAGGATACCGTTGTTTCTCTCCTGACTTACGTCGCTATCTTGTGTCATCTGATGTTTCGTTTGAGGAAACTATTCCGTTTATGTCATCTGCTTTTCCTAATCCTCATATTGTTAGTAATGATGATTTTTTGGTTTATCATGTTAGTAACTCTTCTACAGATTCGTTGCCTACCAAGAACTCTCCTCCTCCGCTTCCAGCACCAGAATCCATGGCTCTTACTGAGACAGTCTTCTTATCCTCAGATCCGGTGAGTGCTTCTTTACCTGAGGTTCCTATTACATATCCTAATCCTGATATTCCTCTTGCTAGCCGTCGTCCACATCATTCTTGTAAGGATCATCCTCGCTATACAAAATCTTTCCGTGGTTTATCGCTTCTTTACAAGCTTCTATATCCACTTTTGATACTCACTCAGTTCCCTGTACCATATCCGATGCACTCGCCCATCCGGGTTGGTGTGCTGCTATGCAAGAGGAGATGCGAGCTCTTGAACACAATTGTACCTGGGATCTAGTTTCTCTTCCTTCCTTCAAGAAGGCCATTGGTTGTAAATGAGTTTTTACTATCAAACTTCATCCAGATAGTTCCTTGACTCGTCTCAAAGCTCGCCTCATTGCCAAAGGCCATGCTCAAACTTATGGTGTGGACTATTTTGAAACTTTCTCCCCTGTTGCTAAAATGGCATTTGTTCGTTTATTCATCTCATTAGCTGCCTCCAGACATTGTCACCTCTATCAACTTGATGTTAAAAATGTCTTCCTCCACGGTGATTTATAAGAGGAAGTTTATATGGAGTAACCTCCCGGTTTTCTTGCTCGGAGGGAGTCGACGAGTCGTACAGTCTGTAAATTGAAACGCTCCTTGTATGGACTTAAGCAATCTCCGAGAGCCTGGTTTGGGCGTTTTAGCATGGTGGTTAAGGAGTTTGGTATGCAACAATCCAAGAAGGATCATACAGTCTTCTATCGTCGTCACACTACTGGTTATATTTTTCTGGTCGTGTATGTTGATGATATTGTTCTTACTAGAGATGATACTGCTGGAATTGTTGCTTTGAAATCTTTTCTACAATCCAAGTTTCAAACTAAAGACTTGGGACTTCTTAAATACTTCTTGGGGATTGAAGTAGCAAGAAGTAAGAAAGGTGTCTTCTTGTCCCAAAGGAAGTCTGTGCTGGACTTATTACATGATGCTGGTTTATTCAAAGCTAAAGGAGTTGAATCTCCAATGGATCCGAGTGTAAAATTATTTCCAGATGATGGGGCAGTATTCGCTAATCCTGATAGATATAGTCGTATGGTTGGCAAGTTGAATTATTTGACGACAATGACACCACCAGTTATCGCGTATCCAGTGAGCATTGTTAGTCAGTTTATGGCTAATCCACGTATTCCTCATTGGAATGCTGTGGTACGTATTCTTCGCTATCTTTAGAATAGTCCTGGGAAAGGTTTAGAGTTTAGAGATCATGGTCATCTATTAACTGAGGGGTATTCTGATGCTGATTGGGCTGGAAATCCATTTGACCGTCGTCCTACATCAGGGTTTACAGTATTTATAGGAGGTAATTTAATTGCATGGAAGAGTAAGAAACAAGATGTGGTCGCTCGCTCCAGTGCTGAAGCTGAATACCGTGCTATGGCATTAGCATCTTCAGAGATTATGTGGCTTCGGCAATTATTGGTGGAATTGGAGGAGAATCCGGGTGGTCCTACTGAACTATGGTGTGATAATCGCTCTGCTATCTACATAGCTACCAATCCAGTATATCATGAGAGGACCAAACATATTGAAGTGGATTGTCATTTTATTCGTCATGCGTATCGACGAAAGATTCTCAAATTTGGGGTCGTTCGTTCCAGTGAACAATTGGCTGATTTGCTTACCAAGCTATTGTCCGGTTCTCGTGTTCATCATCTATGTAACAAGCTAGGTATTCTAGATATTTATGCTCCATCTTGAGGGGGGTGTTATAATATTTATATATTACATGTTGTATCATTAGCTGTAATCCATATGGATATGCTTGTTGTGTCAAGCTGTGTTCCATATCATTAGTTGTAATCCATGTGGGTATGCCCACTTATGTTTTTGTATCATGTATATTTAATGATGAGTGGGTGTGGCTGTAAACACATAAGAAATTACACAAACCCTAGCCGCAACTCTTCTCTCAAATCCCTTGAAACAATAACAAAAGAGTAGCATTTGAAATTGAAACTAAAACCCACAAAGAAAGTACAAAATTACCAACTAACAAACATGAAAGTAACAAGGGTTGAACCTCCATTTGATAGTGGTTCAAGGATAGAAGCTTCGTTTTTTCGACAATTCTTCTGCATGTGCACTATTTTGTTAAAAAAATACCAGCGTAGTGGTCAATTCACAATTTTTGCGGTAAAATCGTCTGTATGATCCGGTAGTAAAAACATGCGGTCCCAGAAGTAGCAGAGTCAAAAACCTCGTACATTGAATTAACTCCAACTAAATGGGAAAAGACAAAATGCAGTAAATTTTGTAAGGAGAGTCATGCAGTTATTCTTACCTTTCAATGCTATTAATGAAAAAAAATACCTATTCTTTTGCTCTCACTCAATATTACTAGTTTCCTTTGGAAAAATTACTAGGTATTATACCTACACATGCAGAAACTGAATACAAAATTTCAATTCTAATGTATCCACTACAAGCCAGTCATTGAGCTTTCCACCAACAAAAAAAACGTCATGACCCGGAATACATGTGCAATGCCATGTATAGGAGTGACACAGAATACATGTCCTAGAATGCTGCGTTGGTTAGAAATCCTACTGTAGTTTAAGTCTTATTTCACTATTAGGATTTAATTGTTAGATAAGTTTTATTTCTACTTAGTTTAGGATTCTAAAAGCTTGTATGCCAATAAACAGGCCTTTGCTATGTCAATTATTAGGTCAGAGATAATAATTCAGCAGTCCTACAAAGCTCAGCTTTGTGTTGCGCTTTCCATAGTGGGATTTTGCCTTGCCACAATTGGAATCTTTTTTATCCATATTGTTTGTTTGTAGTGGGATTTACTATCTTGCCAACATCAATCTGAGCAGCCTTCCAAGTTCCAGTGTCAAGGAGATAGGTCATAACTGCAGCTGAAATTTTCTACAAAATAAGGCAAAATACATTGGCTTTTCGGTGAACAAATTATACAAAGGTCAGTGGCAGTTTTGGTAGAAGCTGTTTACTGGTGAAATTTCGCATCTATGATCTTGCACAAACCGCACCCTTTGAAATGTCTATGCTACTTAAATATTTGCAAACAATAAGTTTCACAATAAACTCTGCATAAAGCATGACTTGCTAACTATAAAATCATATGACCTATACCTACCATCTCATACCAACAAGAAATAAATACACCGATGAACAGATGCATAACTGTGATTTCTGCAAAGTTTTCTAATGGCTTTAAGGAAAGAATTAGAACTGAAAACTCACTCTTCTGTCATTCTTTGCATGCGATTGACGAATGAAGAACCGGTGACAAAAGATTATTGCAGTTGCAATTGTTACCTGGGGCCTGGATAAGAAATGGTTATATTGAAATTCCTCCAGAGACAAAATTTAAAAATAACATTGAATTCAAAAGCAACATATTCATCAGCTCTATGCTTCTCCCTAATAAGCATTGAAAAAAAAAAACTCAATATTTAGTACACAGGTTGTACGCAAGTGCAGCTAAAAGTAGAGAAAAAGTTAAGAACATAAGCGGTATATGATAGCAAAACAAGGAAGTAAATTTCAAGGGACCATGCAAAATTGCTAGAGGTAAAATCAGAAAGAAGTCAATAGGCTACAACAGGTACATGTTCACGCAAAAAAAAATTATTCAGTCTTATGTGTAATAGACCAATCAATATAACAAATACTAATCCTACATATTACTAGCGAGCAGACAACAATAACACATCCACTCCGTCAGAATCTGTTAAGCCACCTATCATTAAGCATTATCGCAGAAGGGGGAACAATAGAGGGTGACGTGTTGGTAGTTCATTAGTCCACTTGCAGTTTTCTTATTAGTAGGTTGTGTCTTGCATTTTCTGTTATTAGGAGGTACAGTAGTGGTGGTGAGGTCATTCAGAAAATAACAGAAGAAAGAGTGGGAGGTTCCTGTACTCCTTGAAAGCCAGGCTGATCTTCTCATTCATTTTCCTTGTAATCTTCCTATTTTCATCTATAATACAAGAAATTTACCTTATTTCTCTACCAGTGATTCTATTTTCCTTGAGTTATTCTGTCTGTGCTTATCAGAATCTAACTCCCTTCCAAGTTCCAATCCAATGTTCAAAATGAGGCTTCCAGCTACTTTTAGGGGAATTTTGAAGAACAATAAGCATTGAGAATCCCAGAATACAACTTTTTATCTGAATTTTCAAATATTTTAAACAAATTCAAGTACCATAAGATCCAAGTATCCAACTGGCAATAATCAACATAATATCAGGTTGGAATAACCTTGATGCATGACAGATTGAAGTATTAGCCAGGGCCAATTAAGGATTTTAGGGTTTAAGATTAAGACCATTAAAGCATTAGTGTACAACACTACAACCGGTAATTCAGATGTGGTTTGAACTAAAATTGGACTCTTATATTAACTTTTCTATCATTTGGTTATGACAAAAAGAGTTGGATCTACAAGAAAAAGATTGCTGTGATTATAAAGACGTAATAAGATGGGTTCTTCTTCATGTTCATGAGTTATTTCAACGGTTAAATTGGTGGAAATGGGGTATGCAATAACATACAAATCTCAGGCTTGTTTGAAGTGGTACGATGAGGGGAAGAGTTAACTTTCAAGACTACCTAGTTTGCTGTTTAATTGGGCAGCAGTAGCATGTCAACCTTTTTGTTTAACCAAAAATAATATAACATGTATTAAACATCAAACCTTTTGGAAGAGAACAAACTAGCACATAAGCTATATCTCCAAGATCAATAGCTCATGTAGATTGTTGAGGCATATACCGACAAACCCCAAAATAGGATATTTCAATAAGCTCACAGAGGGTAGCAGAATTAGTTCACAAATGAAAAACTTGTTCCCAATAGATATATGCACCTTTTTTGTAAGCAATACTTATATGTGCCTATATGTATTGACATCTCAGGCATGCATTATCACATAACTAAAATATACCAAAAAATAAAAAAGGAAACTGGAAGTGAAATGAATAGATTTCTGTATACAGAATTTATTACTACTCCACAGTTTAAAAGAAGTAAGTTTTCTGGACTCACACTTTTAACCTCATGCCCAGATCCTGCAAGAAGGTGCAGTAGGACTTGCGGAAGTAAGTCTCTTTCTTTAGGTCTATACCATCTCTTCTTGAAGGGGCGCTCTCTTCAATCTCCTTCCTCGAAAAATACCATCGACCCACTTCCTCCGGCTGCCTGTCAAGACTGTTCCTCGAATACCCACTGTCCTCAGACCCTCCCTGACCCTGAGCCTGATGCGAGGACTCCCCAGCTAACATCCCCGACATGTGTGTATGCTTATCAAATGATATCAATCTATCGAAACAATTCAACAACTACCAGTCAATTAGCAGGTCACAGGTACCCAAAGGAAGCAGCAATACGTCCATAACAAATATAGCAACACAAAACCCTAATATATCGAACTACAAAATTGATCATCGAAATTAAACCCTTTTTTTAAGGAAAATAGAGAAGACAAAGAATTACGCACCGATAAATAGAATTTTTCAACCAGATAGATAAGAAATCGAGTTGATTTAGAGGGAGACGACGAATCAATCAAGCTCTGTGGGTCGGGCCTTCTCTTCTATCTTCGTTGCTTCTACTGCGAAGCTCCCCCTTTTCTCTCACATCCGTTTCCTCTTTTTTCCCTTTCTTTCTTTTCTTTTCAAGAGTATGATTAATTGATTACGTTGTAGAAAAATATGATCAAACCCCTAACAAAGAGAGGAAGAAAAGGCCCAATAACACAAAAAGCCCAAATAGGTAGGCCCATGTAAGCCCATAACCAAATAGAACCACAATTAGCATGTCAACGTATTAGCCCAACCAAACCCATACTTTGCAAAGCAAGCTCGGCCCAAAAACAGTTCAGGCCCAAATCCAGTAAGAAAATGAACATTTTCTCTCTTTCTACGGTCCAAAATAAGCTATTTTCAACATTCAGAAGTGGACTATTCCTGATGACAGAAGTAACACTGGAAAAAGGAACAAAAGCCAGTTACATTCAATCTCTTTCTCTTCTTCTTTTTTCTAATTCTTCTGAACGATTAAGGAAAATACGAGGACAAGTTATCGATCCCATTTTGTAAAAAAACTCAGTCTGCTTGCAGACCTATAAAGAACAGCCTAAGCATCTGATGGAAGCCTGCAACTGGTCATCTTCATCAGCATCCCACGACGTTGAAAAAATTACAGAGAGATAAAGAGGATAGTGACGACCTCGTAACATAAGCGAGCATCTCCTTGTATCGTGTCAACCATTCGTCATGTATGTACTTGATGGCAGCCGAATAACATTAAAAATGAAACTCAATAGTGGATAAGTTATATATATACTCTCTTTCGGTTTCTGATTCCACTAAAGTGTGCCATAAATAATAGAATGCATCCCAAAATTTCTTGTCACTAAACATTTTCTTGCAATTCGATACCACATTCTCACCAATATGTCATTTATATAGAAGCTTCATAGAGTCTGGAAATACTTTCGTAGAAGACTTCATCAACGCTAAATCTCTATCAGCGATAATGACCCTTAGACTTGTGCATTCAACCATGGCTAACCGCAAACAATCTAACGCTCGAGTATAACTGAAATTTCATGTTAGTTGATGTCAGACCAATAATGTCAAAAAGTGGCATCCCAAACATGTTAGTTTTTTTACGTTGAATCCATGATTAAGATATAAGGAAATGCACGCCAAATGTCTAACGATCGTTGATGATCGAATAATAAATCTTGTAGTCCGTTCGTTAAAGCATCACTGCGATGAAGGAAAATATATTCTGCTGATTTAAGTATGACATAAGTTGTTGCATTTGAGATTTACCTACTTTCTTTGTTGAAAGGTGGAGACATTAGCTGGATCCCAACTCTTTAACGTTGATGGAATATTTCGTGGCTTCACTAAATTTGTTGGCATATCTATCAACCTATCCTTTTCAACTGCAAAAGTCTACCAGCATAAGAATGACCCTCCATAATAATGGCAGAACATGATTATGCATTCCGCATACCACTCTTACCATCCAATCGTCATCTGCCTTCAATTTCATCCTTTTTATTCTAAATGGACAATTGCATTTTTTTGTACCAGTAATATTTTTGGGCATTTTTCTAGATGTATAATTGCCACCACGTTCACATTGCAACAGCAGCTTGTGACATTTTCCAAATCCCACAATTTCTGACCTTCTTATAATAATAACAAATCCAAGGGCACGCACAGTATTTTGTACTCATCCAATTAACGACTCACGCGAATTGAATACCTTATAAACAAATTAATTGTGTTAGAAATTTTATAAACCTTATAAACTTATATGAATTTATATAACAATATACCATTTTAGTGATAAATTCATCAGTGACATCAATATTAATTTCTTCTTCATTTTCTTCTATCGCAGTAACTCCTCTCTCCGGTAGTATGTCATCGTATTCATCCTAAGAATACTAAAAATTAATTAATATTTTAAATAAAAAATTATAAAATTACTAAATAAATGACTTACCTTAGCGTAATTTTTAAACTGATCCATATGAACTGGATAATCTCCACCCCTCTCTGCCACTTCTTTAAAAAATTCTATACTCCAAAGTGCATCAAGCAGACATGCATATAGGTGTTTTAAAAGAATAATAGCACAGTTCAAGTGTTCAACAACATGGTTCACATACCTTGGTAGCTGTAGCCACCACAAGAAGTTTTCCACCCTCCATCTTCTTCATCATGGCCCAACTCCTTCCCCTGCAAAACTTATTGTGTGAATAGGATTCCTTGATTTTTTTTTTATGATACAACTCAATCTCCCCATCCCCCACAACTGTCTTATGAAGACAATTCGCCAATTGAATTTGACCTCGTCTGGCAAACCAAGCTTCCACCCACCGGTTGTCCATTGATTTACCCCCATCAATACATTGAATCTCTTTCAAAGTCAGAAAAGAGGAATGCACATCATCGACTTCTCGGTCACGCTTCCCAACTGGATTGCCTAAAACAAGCTCTATCAGCTACAATCTTTTACCAATCACAATTGAGAAAACATAATTGTCTTCATTTTGTAGCACATGTTCTTTAACTTCAATTCCGTTTGCCCTAGTTCCACCCCTCCTATTCCTGAAAAATTCTCTGGCTACTACTTGTTCTCCTTTGCAGTAGCGAAAATCTCCCATAAATTTGAACTCTCCGTTCCTTCACTTCGCACTCTCTTTGCAATGGCAATTACAACGACCTTCACCGAACTCATTCTCTGCACCGATTCCCCCAGCATCAAATCCACCAAATGCAAGTAGCCATCGCAAAGCACAACAACTTTTCCGAGCACGGACTCCAACGGTGACTTCCTACTGAAACACTCCGTAGGAACGAAAAGGTTCCCACTTGCCATACTACAAGCAGGTTCTCTTGGGGCACAATCGTGAGCGGGCTGCTCCTTGTTTGTGTCTTGGAGAAAGTGAATTACTAGTTTGGGCCTCTAAAAGGCCTTCACATAGTCCTGAACAAATTGGCCCACCTTGATAGCCCATTAACAATTGTCCAGAAGGCCCAACTGGTAATCCCAAACCGTAACTTATTACTAGGGCCCCACTCCACGCAAAAAGTTAAAAGTTTGTGGAAGATGGAATATTGACCGTTCGATCGGTGGGCCATCAAAAGTAGCCGTTGCGAGCTTTGAATTCTTCAGCAATCAGGGTCACTATTAAATGATCACAAACAGGTACAGAATCTAAAATCCTCGAAAGTCCAGAGACAGAGGCCACCCCTCTCCCTCCCTCTCTTTCGCTCACTACACACACATATATATATATATATATTCCAAGTGTCGGAATCTCCTTTCAGGGTGTGAAGAAATTCTTTTATTAGAGATTTGAAGAAGGCCAATTAAGAAAGATGGGTATGGTAGTAGTGATATCTCTGCCACTAATTCTCTTCTGCTTACTGCTTGGGTTCGGGTGTTACTTCCTGGGAAGAGCAAGAGGAAGACAAGATGTCCGTAATAATGCTCAAGTCTATGGAGTGCCCACTCCACCTCCTGGTTTTGCTGCATCTCACCCTCCACCTTCTCATGCAAATACCAAGCAGTTTGTCGACAACTCTGCAAATGTTTAAGCTCCATCCCCAAATCCTCATCTTCTTCGTTGAGTTCCTTTAAATTCTATGCGTGTAAAGAGTGAAAGTTTTAATTTCAGAGTTATTGTAATGAAACCCAGTATGTTGTAAGTCTTCTATAACAGCCAGTTTGATCGTATAAACCAGTTCATTCTCATCAGTTTTCTGATGATCATGAATTAATAAGGTTTATATTTGATATCGATCTTCTAGAGAATTTAATTTGGGGTTCTATAATTCCACAAGGGTTGCTGAATCTCTATTAGAGATGGGGGAGTGTTGATTTTCACAATTTTTTTGAATATATTTTCTCAATAATTATGAGTTTTTTCCACTCAAATGTATGCGATTCTCTCACATCAAAAATATGATCCAATTTAAAAGGTAATTAATTAACTTTGGTGTTTTTTTTAATTATTTCGAATTCTAAATTCACAAAATAATAATCAATTAAAACAGAAATAACGACAAAAATAAATAAATAAATATAGTAATACTGTAATAGGAATAATATCAGCATCATATATATCTATATTTATCATCTAAATGGAAATAATAATAACATTACCATCTACATCTCGGGGTATAAACAGATAGAGATGCTCATCGGCTCATGAGTGGATCGGTGTTCGATTCAAAAAAACTCGTTCGTGTTCGACTTGATTCATATATGAGTCAAGTTTGAATTTGATTTTAAAGCTCGATTCATAAAAGAGCCGAGTTTGAGCATCACAAAAATACTACATTGATATACATATCAATAAAACATTTGTGGGGTTCATAAGAATAATAAGTTTAAAAAGATACTAAATTGATATCGAGACCCATGATCTATAAAGATTTCCGAAAAAAATTCAAAAGGAGTAAATAGTTTTGCCCCACGTCGATAATAAGACCCCAGCCCATTGGTATCAACACTTGACTTTATAAAAGCAATAGAAGACCATGATTTTGTAAGTTCACAGTTCACACGAACTAGTGGGTGACGTGACTTATAAAAGCAATAGAAGACCATGATTTTGTAAGTTGACACCAACTAGTGGGTGCCGTGATGCCCTTGGCGTTAATTCAAGGCCCATTACATTATTAGACTTTTTTATTTAATTTTTATTTATATTTCATAGTTAAAGGAGTTATATAATGATTTATTGAACTTTTAACGGATCAAGCTCGAGCTCAGCTCGTTAAATCACTAATGGAGCCTATGTTCGAGCTCGAGCTCCATATTTGAACCGAGCTGAGCTCGAGCACCTCAAAACTCGACTCAGCTTGGCTCATTTATACCGATGTTACATCTATTTTCATCATCTAAAATGGAAATAGTAATAAAATTCATAATATACATATATATTAACAATAATCAACTAAAATAAAAATAATGACATAGATACTAATAATAATCAATTGAAATAAAAATAGCGAAAAAAATGGCAATACATACATACATTTATAGTAATGGTAAAAAAACAGCATCCGATATATTAATAAATATAAATATACTCCGAATATTTGATTCTCATATATGAGAGATAGACTACTTAATTTCAATATATTTTATTTTGTTTGAAATAATTTTCTTTAAATCTTTGTTTTAATATAAATAATTGGATATATATGATATCTATGGCAAAGCAAAAAAATAAAGAAAAACAAAAAATGCAAAAAACAGTGGTTAACAAGGCTGCCTCTATAGTTCAGTACATTTACCAGCGGTTCAAGTTATTTTACTTGTGCTTTTAAAGCACCGCTAAAGATATAAAAATCACAGTTAAAGAATTAGATCCACCAGCGATCACTTTTATTAATATCTACGGTCAAGAAAACGGCGGGTATACATCTTTCGACGCTTGCTTAAGCAACAAATTTGAAACCGCGGGTAAAGTTTGTAACCGCGATTTTTTATACTTGTACTTGCGATTTTTACTGTAGGTATAAGCTTGTTTTGTTGTAGTGTTACATGTATTATGAATGTTGATCTTGTAGTATAAATATTTAATTGTATGTAATATTATGTATCTTATCACAATCTTTTTGAATATATTTAATGATCTAAAAAAATAATGCAAATTTAGAAGGAATAAAAAATATTTTGTTCATTAATATTTTCTACTATATTCTATTATTCACATGTCCCTAACATGTGTCAGTGTGGCATGTAGATTTTTTAATATAAATTAAAAAATATCGGGCACATCATGCATGCGTGTCGGACATTTGTTTTTGATTGATGAATGTCAACTTAATACTTTCTATAAATTGAAGACATAAACTATTTTATAAAAAGAATAAAATATATTTTTAATTGACAAAAAAAAGCAGAACACGACTTAAGTCTCAAGTCTCTCAGAGTGTAATGTACATTAATGCTCCGTTTGTTTGGAGGAAAACTAAGCTCTTGAAAATATTTTTCTAATTTTGTAGTGTTTGGAGAAAATAAAATAAAATCAGTCAAACAAAATTTATAATAAGTCAACTCATAATAAGAGTTCTAAGATGGAAAGTAACTTCCTTTATACTCCTTGGAAAGTTATTTTTCTCATAACATTAAAATATCATTAAGAATTTTTTTTTGTCAATGTATACATGAGAACAACAATGAACTAAATTAAAATTATATATTTTATAAATACTGCATATATATAAAAGATACAATATATATATATATTAAAATTGAGGTCCTAAAATGAAGTTAGAATGAGGTTCCACCTTTTGGGGTCCAAATTTTTTTAAAAAAAAATATAAAAAATTATAATTATACTTTAATCAGTTTTACAATCCAACGATATATTTTTTATTTTCAAAACAAAAATCAATTTCATCATAATTGAAAAATTGTTTGTTTTGAGTTTACATCTAACGGTCTAGAATTTCACCAAACAATGAAAAATATTAGCAATTTTTTTTCTCCAAACATTAGAAATTAATTATTTTTTCATGAATTCTTTTTCTTGAAGATATATTTTCCATGAGATATTGATTTTCTTCCAAACAAACAGAGCATAAGGCTTTTCTGAATTTTCTCTCCATGGTTTGAAAGTTTTTTTTTTCATTTTAACTTGATGAATATGCCAAGTTTGGATGAGCAGTGGACTCTTCCTTCGGTTGTATTTTAGATTTACAACAGACAACTCTACCAAAGTGATGAGAGTTGTAATTGAGCTTCCTCATCCGGAAGTTTAAAAAATGGAGCCCAGCCCATGTGGGTTTTATTCAACTTTACGGGTAGGCTATTTGCACTTTTAACTTTTTTCAGCTCACTTCAAAAATAACAAAAAATCTCAATCTAGTAACACTACGAACTGATGTAACCCCATATTCAGTAGAGTTTGAAAGTTGCGCCAAACACGCCAAATCCGTGCCGGAGTTTCCTACCATAAGAGTAACTCTTGCTACCTAATCACAAGAATCTCTCTCTCCCACATCATAGGTTTGATAAATCCAAAGACAAACCCAACACTTCTAGTTTCAATTTGAGATGTACGAATTACGATCTGAGAGGTCACAATTCTGATCTCATCACTCTCTCTTAGGAAGAACCACCGAATCCAATTAGAGGGAAAAGATGGCGACACCGATGGGAGGTGGTGGAGATAGAGGAGATGGTGGAGGGCAACAACAGCAACAACAACCTGGTTTTGGTCAGATCCTGACAAGGATTATAAGGATGTTGGTCTTTTTTTCTTCTTGTCAAAATTCTTTGGTCCCAAAAAAACTAACGAGTCATCTCAACTCATCTCCAATCTCTTCCAAAATGGAGAGTCCATGGTGCGTAGCTTTGTTTTGTGATATGGTTGCTCATAATTTCTTTTTATTTTTTTGCTTTTGTGCGATTGTAGATTAGTTGTTGTACATCTCTTGGTCAATCGAGGGAATTTTGGAGAGTCCTATTGAGCTTAACGCTCAATATTCTCGCGACTCACGGGTTTAGGAGATGCTTAATAATATGAAAATCATTTATCTGATCCTGCATTTTATCGTACTAATGTTGGTTACTTAATTTATCTCACTATCACGCGTCCAGATATTGCATATATGTTGTTCATATGGTTAGTCAGTTTGTTATCTCGTCCTTAGAATTGCGTGCATATTCAGATGCTGCTAGGGCCATTGATCCTTATGATCGCAAGTCGACCACTGGCTTTTGTGTTTTTTTAGTAGATTCTCTTATTTCTTGGAAAAGTAAGAAACAAGATGTTATTTCTCGCTCATCCACTAATACCAAATATCGAGTCATGACTTCCACTGTTGTAGAGATTATTTGGTTACAGTGGTTGCTTACTAATATGCATGGGTGTCTTGCTCTCCACTCCTGCTCCTATGTTTTGTGATAACAAAAATATTATTCAAATAGCTCATAATTTTGTGTTTTATGAACGGACCAAGCATATTGAAATAGATTGTCATTTTGTTCATCATCACTATCAACGTGGCACTCTTACACTTTTGTTTATCTCATCCACCATGCAGCTGGCCGACTTCTTCATCATATCTCATTCTCAAACTTGATTCTGGTTTCTTCTTAGCAAACTCTCGATGCTTCTTACTTCCTCATCATGAGTTTGAGGAGGATGTTAACTTAATAGTTTATTATCCTTGTAATTTTTGTTAGCCTCAAGGGGTAGCTGTGTCATTTCTATATTCTTGTAGTCTTTTTTGGAAAAATTGTCATTAAGTCTAGTTTTACCTATATATTTGTAAAAAAGTCAGACAAGTTTTATTAATTGTAGTGGGGTCAAAAAAAAGGTAACTTTGTAATTTTAAGTCAAAATGTTTTTCATTAATGACAAAGTTACCCTTCATTTTGAATCTTGGTGGTTTATTTTTTGTGGTTTCAGTGCTTGTCTCATTTTTGGAGTTAGTACTGTGCATTGTTGGGAGAGAAGGAGAGTTGAAGGCGGTGACGGTGGATCTAACAGGATATCTTCGTCGGCGGTCACTCTTGGATAGGTATCGATTGAGTTTTCATTTTTTGGGTGATATAGAGCCACATACGGAATGCTATTGGTGGTGGAGCTGCTGCTGGTTTTGTCGGGAGAGAAGGAGTGTCCACCGGCGGCGCGAGAGCTGGATCTAACTTGGTGTCTTTGTCGGCGGTCGGTCTTGGGTAGGTATCGATTGAGTATTCATTTTTTGGGTGAAGATCTATTCGGTTTTTGTTCTGTACACTGTATTTTTTTTTTCCGAAGTTGTTTTTTTGTTGATTGTTTGTTGTTTCGTTGCAGGGAAGACATTTTCAATTTTTTATTTTCGTGTGATACTATGGTGATTTTGTTCATACTGTGTGTTGTTTGTAGTGATGGCGGACTGTGTTTTTCTCATGATTAAGAATTCTTTAGAAGTATTTCCTGTTATGTTGGGGTATGATGTATTTTTGGAAGTTTTATACTTTGTTGGCGTTATGTTTTTTAGTTACAGGGAAGCTTGTTTCAGTATGTTGAGTTTGAGTTTCTAATTTTTTTTCCTTCTTTGCATTGTTCTTAAAATGCTTTGTTTTAGGTTTTCTGTACTGTATGTATGTATTTTTGGAGAGTTATATGTTTTGGTGATTTTTTGTTTTCTGGTTGTAAGGAAAACTTTTTTAGTATTTTTTATTATGTGATACTCGTACGATACCTTGGTGATTTTGTTCATATTGTCTCCTGTTTATAGTGATATCAGACGATGTTTTCCTTTTTCTTATTGTTCTTTTGATTCTTTGTTTTTTAGTTTTCTGTACTGTATGTATTTTTGGTGAGTTTTATACTTTGTTGGTGTTATATTTTTAGGTTACACGGAAGCTTGTTTCAGTAGTATTGATTATGTGATACATTTACGTTACATTGGTGGATATCATAGAGATATCACGCAGGTATCACAAAGCAATCTGGGTATCATAGATTGTCATCAATTTGAAACAGCATTCTCACAAGAAATCTCGGTTTTCAACATGGTCTAGATGAGTATCATAGATTAATCATAAATGTATCACAAATTATCAAACGTGACATGGTGACAAAAATAATAGTGCAATCACATAAGACTAACCATTGTAACTTTCAAAGTTTTACATAACGAGGATTTGAAATAGGTATCACACAAATATAATATGAATGTCGCAAATTATTACAAGAAAGCTCTATGTCCAACTTGGTCCATTATGTTTAGTAAAATTTGAAGGGTGTCACAAAGGTATCACATTTCAATCACAACAACGTGGTTTGAGTATCATGCATGTTAGGGTCAAATTTGAAGGGTGTCACAAATGTATCAAATTTGAACGAGGTAATTAAATATAATTTAATTTTTGTGATAAAAAGGTAGCACAGTTCTTCAATACAACCAACAGTCTCTTGAAGGCTTGACCTATAATGTGGTATGTTTACGGCTTCTTCCTTTTTCTAGGTATCATCAATGTATCGAGATAGCACATAGGTATCACAAAACTACAATTAGTGTATTAATTTCAAGCAACATTCTCAGTGTTCAAGCATCACAGAGATCGTTGCCAGAGGAGTCGCGTTGTTCTGGTGCATGGAGAGGTTTATCAACTAGATATGAGTAATTGTGTATCAAGAATGAGTAATTGTGTATCAAGAATTTGTAATTGAATTTGGGTATCACGAATTTGAAATTGGCTTTGGGTATCACAAAAGTATTATATTTCAATCACAACAGAGTATCACGCCTGTTATGAAATCACGATTCACGAGACAATGAAAGAAAATATAAATTTTGGGATACAGAAATGTCACAGTTCACGAGACAATTGAATATAATTTAAATTTTGTGATACCGAGATATCATAGATCACGAGACACTCATATATAATTTAAATTTGAATTTTTGTGATTTGGGTATCATGCCTGACATATGTATATCACGTTTTTCAATGTCCACAAATGAATTTGAATTTTGTGAGAGAGGGTCAGTTTCGAAAATCAACAAAAATAGTGATTAAAAATGGAACAAAAAATTCGCGCCATACCTTATTGCCCAACTTTCCCATTTCATATATCGACCTACAAATTCCCATTTTTTTTTCTTCTTGTTGCAGGCCCTTCGAAGACAACTTTTGCTAATGTAAAAAGCCCATCTTTCTAAAATTTGTCTCTCTAATGTGTGCTTTGTTTATGCAATCTAGGCTTGATCGATCTACCCTTGAACAACTCACAAAGGACCCTGATCAACGATACGAAATTTAATTATTATTATTTGGACGTAACCACTAACTATGAAAATGTAGTTACAAACAGCCTTAGTTTGAAAGATATGGGTTCCATTGAATGTGTGTGTGTGTCTCTTTCTATATATATATATATATATTGTGTGTATATATCGTTGGAGCGAGGTCTTAATTTTTGGAGTCTTAAATCTTTTTTAATTTAAAAAATTATATTTATATGTGTGTGTGTGTATATATGTGTATGTGTATATAGTTGGGGAGAGGTTCTAATCTTTGGAGCCTTAAATATTTTTTTAATTTTAAAAATTCTATTTATATTTTTTATCTGTTTTTATGAATCCAGTAACATTTTTTTTGTTTGAAATAAAAATTCAATTCAACATGAAAATTGCATAATTATTCTAGATTGTTAGATATAAAAAAATATTTCAAATATTTTTCAAGTTGCACTTGTTTTTTTTTAACAAAAAGAAATCATTGAATTCGTAAAATTGATCAAAAATAAACATATATTTTTTTTAAAAATAATTTGGACCATAAAAGTGATCCCAACAATTAGGATCTCTTCTTAAAACCGCATAAAAGAATTCATCTATATAAATATATTTATTATGTATCTATTATGATATTGATTAGTGGATATCCAATTTATTAGTGTATTTGGAGGCTACTAATTAAGAGATTGTTAAACCTATACCATTAGTAGTTGGAGAATGCTATTTAAGAGATGTTTAAACCATTAATTTGGTTGTGGTATACTAATTCTATATAAAGAGAAGTTTAATGAAATGAAAAGAAAAAAAACATTCTCTCACTTTTCTAATTTCTCTCTCACAAAAATTTTCTCCAAATTATTATTCAAATTTTCTTAATTAATCTTAATTTCGAAATACTTTGATTCCTTGTTTTAGAATATTATCTATTTACTTAGAGATTTAGACAGCCATCTCTATCTTAATTAAGCCATTACAATTTTAATGAGCAGTTTTGGTCAACAACTCTTCAAAATCTAAATTAATCCCAGATGTCTGGGTGTCGGCCTTACTTAACATTAACAATTTATTTACTCTAATTATTATTTTTTTGAAAGAGAGAGAGTTGCTGGAAATTGAAGGTGATTAGGGAAAAGCATGGGGGGCGTGTTAACAAAGCTAAGTGACTTTAATTAATTAATACCCTATTGTACATCATTGCCTAGTCAGAATTAATGTTGTACCAACCAGTCACCCTCTTCTTTTCTTCATTCTTCTTTTGATAATGGACTTATATATATATATAGACATTACACGACAAAATAGCAAGTCATTCTAATGACCTATTACCAAAAGAGAAGAGTTTTTTATGTTTTTTTAATGGTTGAGGATTTTGACATCTAATCTATATTATTTACTATTGTCATAATATATAATCCTTGTCTCATTTGATTAGTTAATTGAACACAAAAGTTGGGGAACTGCCCCTTCCTATCAACACTACCGTTGGTAGCACTAATACCCCAGTATCTTCCTGTCTGCAATGATGGTTCCCAATGAAAGGAAGAAAAAAAAAACCTTAATTCCTTAACAAGACGAGACATTCGAGTCCAAACATCAACATGGAATTCTGGTAATGATTGATGAAGAAAACCAAGGCCAACAAGTAAAAAACAAACAAGTAATGATTATGTATGCCTACGGATAACACACGTTTGTCAGATCAGAGATTTGCTGATGAGCTAGCCTCCGTTTGTTTGAGAGTGTAAGCTAGCTTATACTCTGTCTCCATATTCTCAGACACTCTCAACTTTTATGTTTTACGAGAGCTTATACTCTATCAACATACTCTGATCCAAACGGACCCTAAAACTGATCGAAGAATTTAATAGGCATGCCTAGACAACAAGGTGAAGACGATATAGGGCAAGGACTTGTGTGGGTGAAAAGCAGTGATCGATAATAACTTAACACAACAAAACATAGTTGCATTGTTAGTCAAGTCAAGTGGGCGCGCGGGCATGTATATATATAATGATTCATAGTGGCGTGACTACTATATATATATATAGAGACAGTCTTGAGGTGGTCTTGGTGTGCGTATGAAGTAGTTATAATGAGTGAGAGGTGGCGATCATATATTTATATGTGTGAAGTGGGAGATGAGAGCATGCCCTAGAATTTTGGGAAGAATATATACGCTAGCTTTATGGTATTGGAATTTGGAATAGACATAGTTACATGGGTATATGTGAAGTATAATAAAGGAAACAAAAGTGTGAAGAATCTTAGGCAGAGTTTGGAGATCAGGGATTAGTAGGCAATATATATATATGGAATGTGAAATTGTGAGTTGGGTTTGTGATGGAAACCTAGAAGTGGGTGGTGGTGATGATGGTTATTCACACGCCGGCAGCTTTACTTACGTTCTACTCATATCTCTAACTCATTTGGCACGCCTGCTCCCACTAAAACCTATAACATTCTGACTCTATTCTTATAAATACATATACATATATATATATATATACATACATAACACTACACTTATCTAGAAGTATATGAAAAGCAACCCCACTAACTCATTTAGTGATCTGGACCTTGCAATCCACTTTCTTCACTCGTTTTCTATGTCCCACTCAACATCTACTTATTTTATTTGAGAGAAGAACACACCACACCTTCAAAAAGACCAAGTATTCCCCCTCATCGGTTGCACTAAAAAGAAAGACATGTACTTTTTTTTTATACATGCAAGATTCCCAATAACACACACAAACATACTCAGATCTCTCTCTCTCTCTTTCTCTCTCTCTCTAACCCAACAAAAATCTACCCCAAGATCCTATATTTTTAAAACACCCCACATCTATCTCTTCAAACCCCTTCGATGCACAACACAAAGTGTATTGATGTGGGGTTAGATGGATACCTTGTTTAGATTAGTTAGTTTTCAACAAAAACAACAATCTGATCAATTGTCTTTCAATAATTCCACAAGCCGAACCTCCAGCAGCTCTAGATCCTCAAGACAACAGCATAACTACCACATACAAGAAGACGAAGAATGCAACTTTTTCATGGATGAAGAAGACTTCTCCTCTTCTTCTTCCAGACACTACAACGTCTATCCTTATCATCACCATCATCATCACCAAACCACCCCCACCACCACAAGCACTCCCTCTCACTCTCACCACTCACATCATGCCTTTGAATCCTCCACCTCCACCACACATGACCCACAATTCTCCCTCGACTTCTCCGGCAAGTGGGCTTCCGATATCCTGCTAGAAACCGCAAGAGCAATTGCGGAAAAGAACAGCATCAAACTCCAACAACTCATGTGGATGCTCAATGAACTAAGCTCCCCTTACGGCGACATCGAGCAAAAACTCACCTCCTACTTCCTCCAAGCCTTGTTCAGTCGCATGACCGACTCCGGCCTCCGATGCTACAACACCTTGTCATCTGCGTCCGACAAAACGTGCTCCTTCGAATCAACAAGGAAGACTGTACTAAAATTCCAAGAGGTAAGCCCTTGGACTACATTCGGTCACGTAGCTTCCAACGGTGCAATCATCGAATCATTCGAAGGAGAAACCAAACTACACATAATCGATATCAGTAACACATACTGCACTCAATGGCCTACTCTGCTCGAAACCCTAGCGACTCGTGCCGACGAAACCCCGCATCTGAGGCTAACAACAGTCGTCGTTACCAAGAACGATGCCGTTTTGGGATCCGGTAAAGTAATGAAGGAGATTGGGAGTAGGATGGAGAAATTCGCGAGGCTTATGGGCGTTCCTTTTAAGTTTAACGTTGTGAATCATGTCGGAGATTTGTCTGATTTGAATTTTGATGCTTTGGATGTTAGGGACGATGAAGCCCTAGCAATCAACTGTGTGGGGACACTGCATTCAATCACGGCCGTTGATGATAGACGAGACTATGTGATATCGAATTTTAGGAGATTGAATCCGAGGATCGTGACCATTGTTGAAGAGGAGGCTGATCTTGATGTGGGCGTTGAAGGGTCGGATTTCTTTAATGGCTTTCAAGAATGTTTGAGGTTTTTCAGGGTTTATTTTGAGTCATTGGATGAGAGTTTTCCGAGGGCAAATAATGAACGGTTGATGCTTGAGAGGGGTGCGGGGAGGGCGATCGTTGACTTGGTGGCGTGTCAACCGTCCGATTCGATCGAACGACGAGAGTGCGCCACGCGTTGGACGAGGAGGTTGCATGGAGGTGAGTTTAATCCTGTGGCTTTTAGCGATGAGGTTTGTGATGATGTACGCGCCTTGTTGAAACGGTACAAGGACGGTTGGTCAATGACACAGTCAACGACAGATACGGCGGCCGGGATATTCTTGTCTTGGAAGGACCAGCCGGTGGTTTGGGCTAGTGCATGGAGACCTTGATGGGGTGATTCGCAAGTGTGAGGTGTGTTTTTCCATAAGTGCATGGGCGGCCGGAATATTATTTTCATCAATCGTTCTTAATTATTACCTTTTTGTGATTATTTTTGATATTGTGAAAAATTGATTGAATATAACAACCTTCAATTCCCATTGTGTCAAAGGATACATGCTCTCTCCTTTTTTTCTTCCTACCATATGCATATATATTTTTCATATTTTCCAAGCAACCCTTATTATAGTTACATGCATACAATGTAATGTGTGTGTATATATATATGTATGTATGTATGTATGTATTTTGTGAATGTAAAATTCTTCACGATCCATACTTTAGCAAATGAAAGAGCTCCGATGTAACATCAAATCGATCTCTTGAATCTTGCAAGAAAAGGAAGGAAAAAAAAGCGGCCTAGTTACATATTTGCACTCCGCACTCCGACATTCAAGTCGATCAGTGTCTATCTCAAGTGTAATTGAGTAATCCAGTGATTAAAATTTAGTGTGTACCTTGAATCGACTTTAACCTTCTTTATATAGGGTTCGAATAGTGATAAAATAAAACCTCATGGCTATTGAGTTTATCGTTCATTTTGAATTATGATAAGATCAAATATCCTTGCTGTTGAGATTGATAAGATTTATAATCTCTTGATGTCCTTCAACATCAGATCATGATCTTGAACATTGGGATTTATCTTGAGTATTGAAATGTATCTTTTTCTACTTTTTATTAACTTAAATTTATGGCTGCTTCTATAAGAAGCTCTTGTATGCTTTTTCTGTACCACCTATCATGTTGACCAAGGATAGCTTATTTTTCTCATCCACGTATATACATAGTAAAACGATAGTATTTGTTGGATTTTTTCATTGTTAGGATTTCTTGGTTGATAGATAAAAATATATGAACCATTTGAAGATTTGTATAAGTTAGAGGTCCAACTTGAGAGGTGATGGCGTGCACACTTGTCTTGATTGCATATATGTTTAATGCATAATTAATATAAAATGGCTCATGGGTTGCATACCCAACGAATAGAATAGTGATTTCGGGTTCTCTTATTAAAAAAAAAAAAAAAAAGAACAAGACAACAACACTAATTATTTTCAATATTTTAGTGCCTTGAGATGGATTGGTTGGTATATATGACCTTATATTATATAATTAGTCCATTACAATTAAATGATTAATCTTATAATTTTAAATGAAATGTAGATGGATTTGGTATGCAGTTGGTGTAACAAGGTGAGATCAGCTGAAGAGCATAAAACAATATTTTTTAAATAAACAAGTAAGTGGTCGTCCTCTATAGGGGTCCTAGCTTTAGAATCTTAGGACGGCCATTGGGTCATCTAGGAAGAACATCTCTCTCAAAAGATGCTTGTCATTAGTGGTATTTTGGGTTCTAAGTGGCCAGCACGATGTGTAAGTATATATATATATATACATTCATACATATGCCCATCTCCTTTGCTCTTTTTTTTGCTTTTAAAAGCCCATCATCTTTGGTAAAGGTATTAGCTTTTAGACTTACAGAAATGCCCCACTCCCCAACACATACCCCTTTAAGTGACGAGAGAACTCTTTAATGATCTGGTTTTTGCTTTTTGGCCCAAGAAAGTCGAAACTGAGAAAAAATGGTAGTGGGAACTTCTTTTTAGGGTTCATATCTTAAATTTTCTTAATAATCTTTTTGACGAGAATTGCCACATCCATGCATGTTACCATTTCATTGCCTTTCCATTATTAATTATTTGCTCCTCTCTCTCTCTCTTTTTCCCTACCTTTTGAAAAGGGGTTGGGCCGTGTAACCTTCTTTAAAGTTGGGGCTTGCTTGCTGTCCTTCCATGCTCGACACTGACCAGATAGCTCTCTATTTATTCAACCTGTCATGGACCAAGTTCATGCGTCAACGCGCGAGGTCTCTGTACTTGTCACCTAGCTCATATATCGTATTTGAAATTCAATTAGCTGGCTAGGTAGTTTCATCAGAGTCTTTGTTTGCTGGTTAGCAATTGCAATGGTAAATTTTAAAACAAATAAAACTCTGTATGCTGTTGTAGTTTTGTAAAGATTCAGTAGCAATGTAAGAGAGAAGAAGAAGTTGTAAAGGCAGAAGGTAGAAGACGATAAGAAAAAAAGAAGTCAATAGCTTCCCTTACACACAAATGATCCAATACTGTACAAATATAGACATGGGCCAGATAACCGTTGTAGACACAACGGTCATGACTACCATCAAGAACTAGCCGTTACAAAGAATTTGAGCCTATACAGAAATCTAGAAGCTAGAAGAAGCTGAGCCCAAAACAGAAGCTTAATGACAAGACTATTAAGCCCAATAAGAAAATGAGACAATAACAGACTTAATCAACTTTATCTTGAGCCCAAACATCTTCAACTCTAACATCCCCCCTCAAGATGAGCATGATCCAGATTCATGTTCATCTTGCGTAAAAGTCGCTTCAGAGTAAGAATAGGAACTCCTTTGGTGAGAATATCAGCAGGTTGATCTTGTGATTTAATATAGCTGAGTTTGATGATACCTTGTTGCACTTTTTCTCTTGTGAAATGAAGATCTAACTCAATGTGCTTGGTGCGTTCGTGAAAAACAGGATTGCTAGCAATATGCATAGCTGCTTGGTTGTCGCAATGAAGAATCATAGGATGTTCAAGCAGAAGATGAAGTTCACGAAACAGATTGGAAAGCCACTGAAGTTCAGCAGTAGCTGCTGCTATTGACCTATATTCAGCCTCAGCTGAGGATTTAGAGAAAGTGCACTGCTTCTTTGACTTCCATGAGATGAGACATGAACCTAATTTTATGCAGAAACCTGTGACTGATCTACGAGTGTCTTTACAAGTAGCCCAGTCTGCATCACAGAAGCCTTGAAGTTGCATATCTTTATAAGAAGGGTAGAATAGACCATAGTTTATGGAGCTTCTGAGGTATTTGATTACTCTATACACTGCACTCAAATGCATGTCAGTAGGCTCTTTCATAAATTGAGCTAAATGGTTAACAGAAAATGTTAAATCTGGTCTGGTTAAAGATAAGTACATTAACTTACCTATGAGTCGTCGATAAAGAAGAGGATCATGTAAGAAGAAGAATGCAATTTGACAGTAATATCAATAGGATTATGCACAAGTTTACAATCAGTTTGATTAGTTTCTCTTAACAAATCAAGAATGTACTTTTTCTGGTTTATAAACAGACCTTGTTTAGATCTATGAACTTCGATGCCAAGAAAATATTTGAGAGGACCTAGCTCCTTAATTTTAAAGTTAGCTCTTATATGGATTTTGATGTTATCTATCAGCTCTTGACTATTACTCCCTATTGCCATATCATCAACATACAACAATAAAAGAGCTATTTGAGAAGTATCTCGATAATAGAATAAAGAGTAATCAGATTTTGATTGAAGAAAACCAAAATCTAGAAGAATAGCCTTGCATTTCTCGTTCCATTGTCTTGAAGCTTGCTTCAAGCCATAAATTGATTTGTTTAATTTACAAACATGTCCATGTGGTATGGGATATCCAGGGGCAGGTTTCATATAAACAGTTTCATTAAGAGTACCATGTAAAAAGGCATTATGCACATCAATATGCTCTACAGTTCACTGGTTCATGCTAACTAGAGCTAAAAATAGTCTAACAGTAGTCATTTTAACTACAGGAGCAAATGTTTCAGTATAATCAAAACCCTCACTTTGGTTATACCCTAACGCTACTAATCTTGCCTTATATCTTTCTATAGAACCATCTGAGTTATGTTTGATTTTAAATACCCATTTGCAGCCAATAGGTTTTCTGTCCTTAGGTAATGGAACTATAGTCCATGTATTGTTATCTTGTAAGGCTTTCATCTCTAGATCCATTGCTTCAGACCAATTTTTATCTTGTGAAGCTAGTTTATAATTTGTTGGTTCTATGTGACCGGATATAGAAGCTAAATAAGATCTATGTCTCTCAGAAAAATTACATTCAGCAGAGAGCTTCTTGAGATGTTGAGACCGTACAGTATTACAGTCATAATCTAGCAAATATTTTGGCCTCTTTCTGTCTCTCTTATTTTGTGTTTGGTTATTTGCTAATTCATCTATTTTCACTGAATCATGAGTTTCAGTTTCACTAAGATGATGATGCTCTGTGTGAAGTTCAGTTTTAAAAGGAAAATGAGACTCCAAGAATATGACATCTCTAGAAATAAATATTGTCTTTGTTTCTAAGTCCAAAACTTTATATCCCTTGACACCAAACTGATATCCCATAAATACACATTTCTTAGATCTTGGATCAAACTTAGATTGTCTAGGTTTATTATCCTTTGCATAACATAAACACCCAAAAGTTCTTAAACTATTATAATCAAATTTCTGTTTATGTAAGAGCTCAAAGGGTGATTTTTTATTTAACACCTCAGTTGGTAACCTGTTAATCAGAAAAACAGCAGTATGAACACAATAACTCCAATATAATTCAGGAATATTCGCTTTGAGTCTTAATGTCCTTGCTACATTTAAGATATGTTGATGTTTCTTTCTACTATGCCATTCTGCTGAGGAGTATAATTACAGGATCTCTGATGAATGATTCCCTCAGTCATATAAAAATCATTCATTTGGAACTCTTGTCCATTATCAGTCCTGATTATTTTGATTACCATATCAAATTGTCTTTTAATATAACTAACAAAAGTATGTATGTATGTTCTGGTTTGTCCTTTATTTTGCATAAGATAGATCCATGTATTCCTACTGTAATCATCCACCAAAGTCAAGAAATACTTATAACCTTCATAAGATTCAATAGAATGAGGGCCCCAAATATCAGCATGTATTAATTCAAAAGGCTTACAAGATTTAGTGCTACTAATCCCAAAAGGTAATCTTTTCATTTTTCCTAACAAACATTCAGCACATTCTTTGTTATTTGGCTGGAAATCATCTCCTAGTAGCTTGATAACTGAATCAGAAGGATGGCCTAGTCTATCATGCCATGTAAAACTCCCAATCATAGCTTGTTGTCTTCTTCCTTCAAATTCATCTCTTCCATATAATAGATATAATCCTCTATGTAAAACTCTCATTCCAATCTTCCTCAAGGTGCTCAATTCCTGCATTATACATTTATTGTGTGTAAAAGAAACTGAATATTTTTCATTTTGAGTCAGCCTACCAATTGATATAAGATTCACAGAGAAACTAGGCACACACAACACATTATCTAATATTATGTTATTTGGTAATTTTACTTTTCCAAGATGTGATATTATACGTGTGTGTCCAGTAGGTAAAGTTACAAAAGAATCATGCACTTTATTATATGAATCTAACATTGATATGTCACAAACTACATGATCAGATGCTCTACTATCCAAAATCCATTTAGATGTATGTTTAGTTTGCTTAGAAAATATACCTTTGACTGCTGCAACATTACCAGTATGGATAGTTGAAGTAGTTTCTCCTGTACTCCCCTTTGAGTTTAGTAAGGACATGAGCTGAGCACATTGATCACTGGTGAGTTCAACCTTGTTGTTTCCAAAATTGCTTTGAACATGATTAGTTGAATTCCCTTTGTTCTGATTCTAGTTCGCCTCTGTCCTTTGTCTTTTAGATGTATTACCATCATTAGGAAAGCCATTTAACTTGAAGCAATTCTCTATATTGTGGTTGTCCTTCTTGCAGTACCTGCAAAACAAGACTCCCTTTGGCTTTTGTCCATTATTTTGCCTCTGGGACTTGAAATTCTTATCTTGATCCTTTGACTGGTTGTTATTGGCAGTTTGACTTCGTTGAAAATTCATGGCCATGGATTCTTGACTAACTTGAGTGCTGGATTCAATAGAAAATTTGGTTTCTTCCTCCATCACCATGCCTAATGCCCTATTCATATCTGGCAAAGGATCCATGTGTTGAATCTGCGAGATAATGTTCTTGTAGCTATCAGACAACCCCATCATAAATTGCATTAATTTTTCCTCCTCTTCTTGCTCCAGAACATCTTTCAACAGATCACATGTGCAGTTCCCACAGTTGCATTTAGGTCTCCTTTTGTGCCTGGCTTACTCATCCCACAGTGTTTGTATTTTGGTGTAGTAATCCATCACTGATAAACTTCCTTGTTTTACATTTGCAATATCTCTCAGGATTTGGTAAAGTCTGGTTCCATTCTTCTTAGTATACCTGTTCTTGAGATTGTTCCATAGTTCGAATGTCGTCTTTGATTCAGACAAGCTAACCATGATTTTTTCTTCTACACTGTTAGAAATCCATCTTTTTATCAATGAATTGTTACTTTTCCACAGGATGTAGTTCGTACTCGCTGCATCTGGCATCTTTATGGTGCCATCGATAAATCCCAATTTGTTTCGAGATTCAAGCGCATCAATCATGTTACTGCTCCAGAAGTTATAATTCGTACCTGTGAATTTGACAGTGATGAGACTTATTATGCCGAAGTCGGAAGGCAGAAGATAGTAAGGATTGAGCAAAGTAGCCTGAGTATTCTGAATGTTAGAGCTTCCAACTCCTGTATCCAGAGTATTCTGGATGTTAGGGTTTCCAACCCCTGTATTTTGATCTGCTGGATTCATTGCTTTGGCAAAAAAATTTTTGAATTTCTTTCTTTTGTAGACAATCAAATCGAGCTCCGATACCATAAAACAAATAAAACTCTGTATGCTGTTGTAATTTTGTAAAGATTCAGTAGGCAATGTAAGAGAGAAGAAGAAGTTGTAAAGGCAGAAGGTAGAAGACGATAAGAAAAAAAGAAGTCAATAGCTTCCCTTACACACAAATGATCCAATACTGTACAAATATAGACATGGGCCAGATAACCGTTGTAGAGACAACGGTCATGACTACCATCAAGAACTAGCCGTTACAAAGAATTTGAGCCTATACAGAAATCTAGAAGCTAGAAGAAGCTGAGCCCAAAACAGAAGCTTAATGACCAGACTATTAAGCCCAATAAGAAAATGAGACAATAACAGACTTAATCAACTTTATCTTGAGCCCAAACATCTTCAACTCTAACAAATTTTTAGGATGGAAGAGATAATGTATGCATGAGAATGTGTGTTTTTATTGGTGTACTTGTATTGTCATATATGTTTTCGTTGATGTGGTTGGGTATGTGGTTTGACTTTTTGAGTAAAATATGTGGGATCTATTATTGATTTTGACGTAATTTTGTTGGAGAATGACTATAAGAGTATTTATTAGTGCCTAAGTAAGCATTTTAAGTGTATCAGGAAAATTTTTGATCTCAAGCAGCTGGAGATTCAATTGACAGTCTGAGAGGGGTATTTGAAAGATCCCAATGACTCATTTCTCAACTTCCTTGGAAGACACTCAAGTGTATATGCAAATTTCAACAGAAAGTTAGTTTCATAAATGAATTTGTCGATATCAAAATCATTCAAATTGAAATGAGAAAGTGTTACCTCACATGGATCTTTTGTCTGAAGTGTGGGAACTATTCCTTGTGTCAACTCGCTTACCTGATTAACTGCAAAACATTCAAATTCATTTTCTTCCAATCCTTGGCTGGAAGCTCAAAACATATTCTGTCTAACTTTCATATTTTTGAAGGATATGTCCATCACACCCACACATGTTCTACAATTAATAAAAAGCATTAGCAGTGGCCTAAAATGACAGCTATTTTTTGTTTGTCATTATGAAAAGTTGTTACATATTTAATACAAGGAAATACCATTCATCCATATACTTGTATCGATCTTCATTTTTTAGGCAATAAAGTGTTGGTAGCATTTTTTTTATTTATAAAAGAGGACGGTACCTCTGAATTTTATTAATAGTCTCATTTGTGGCAAAGGAATACCGAGGTGATAATTAAAAAAATAAAACCGCAAACAAACTAAACAAAACCTCTACAAAGAACCCAGCAAACAAAGACTTAAGCTAGACTAAAAAAGAAAGTTGAAGCTAGGAGAGACACTGAAGCCGAAACACCCACACCACCCAAACCACACCAACACCATGGCACCAAAAAGCACGCCTAACAACAGCATAGACTAATTTGGATGGTGTTGCTTTTATTTCAAAATGACCTTTTCCGGCAATAGGAAGATGAATGCATGATTGATAGGTATATGCAGCAAAAATATAATGATCCCTAAGTGTTTGTCATTGTCCTACTTCCATCATGAGTTTAAGTGAAGTTACAGTCGTGTTAGGCTCACAAAGTGCAACATGTGTTCTTCGAAATGTTCTTTCAATTTTTGGGTCAATTGGAATCAGCACAAGAGAATTGGAACGACGAATATGCATACAAATGGAAAACCAAGTGAAATGTAAATAAACACAATTATTCACAAAAACTCAAAATCAAGCAGCAAGGTTGACCATTAACAGTTAGATGGGGCGATGATGTCAACCACAAATATCAAAGGAAAATGTAAAGTTAAACAGTGTCGTTTTATATCCCATGAGTTATTACATTGTATTATTACAATGGAATAACAGATTCTATTACAGTAGAATGCGTACTATTATAATGAAATAACGTATAAGATATTTCATTGCATTATTATAATAGAATAACATATTCTATTACAGTGGAATGTTTACTATTACAGTGGAATGTTTACTATTACAATAGAATAAGTTATTTCACTGTAATAGAATCTGTTATTCCATTGTATATGGGATCCCATGGGATACAAAGCCATGAGACATATATCATTTTCCAAAGTCAAAATTAGGCGACAAAGCTATCGCATTATAAGTTAATACATAGTAAATAAAAAGTTAGATGAGGCAATTTAGCTGACTAAGACAGTCTTCCTATTTTTGTGTGAATTGTGGTGGGGACCAAGTAGTGAGCCCACCACAAATTATCACTTTTGAGGGCATTTTTAGACAACACCCAGACTTTATATATTCCGAACGTTTGTATAAGAGTACTGATATATATATATATATTATTTATATGTTATTACTTATATATATGTTTTAGTTAAAAAATTAACAAGAATAGATCAACAAAAAGAGACTCATAAAGATATATTATTGTGTATATTAAATTTTTTAGTAAATGACTATTTTTTTTTTAACGTCTTGATTCAACATACGTAGTTGTCAAATCCATACATTGACCATGGATGGTTTCATATATTATTTACTGTAATTGATTCAAACCTTCACAAATAATTGAAGATATATCTATAATGTCAATTTTTTAATAACTTGAATTTTAAAATTTACTATTTCCAATTGCGATTGGCATGTCGGGATTTCCCATCTCGATGGGTACGAGAATTGATTAAAGATTAAAAGACGCATGAGTACCAATGATGGATAATGATTTATCAAACGAGTATAAAGATGGACAAAGGGACAAATATTTATTTGATGACTTATGTTAGACCCAACAAGTGTACAAGTAAAGAAAATGTATAAATATATTAACTTTTTGCTCCGATACCTTATTAGAAAATTCAGGCAAAATATCAAAAATTAATATTGTATGTTTTGGGTCAAAGATGTACACAATTTTGTTATTCTTGAGCCGTTATCATTGGTTATTAAACTATTAAAAAAATTATTGTGTGAGAGGAAATAGATATTAGCTTTTATATTACTAATTTTGTTATGTCAATCCGATGTGAGATAAATTCTTAACTCTTCTTTGTGCTTATCTCAACAAGTGGACAAGTAAAAATAATGTACAAATGGATTAATTTTTTGCTCTGATATCGTATTACCAACTGGGTTTTTGTAGTACTCATCGAGACGAACTCAACAGTGGTAGTCTCGCATCAAACGGAGGTCGGAGGAGAGAGAAATCGATTGTCGACGCTTGAGGTGGTCGAACCTTTCGAGAGCTTTTCCCAGAGATATACAGCTCCGTTTTGGACAATTCATCAACCAATTTCGTGCCTCTCAAAGAGATGAAGAGATTGCCACCAATTTCATGACCAAGGGTGACCGGATGAAGGAGATCGAAGCTGCCGAAATCCGACACGCGAAAATCACGTTTTTCTTCATTTTTTTCCTTTATGTTTTTTTGTGTGTTTGTTTCCCTCTCTCGACTCTTCTGATATTTTCTTTTTCTGTTTCTTTTTTTTTCTTTGCTGTTTTTCTATATATTTATTTATATTGATTTATTCTAACATGAATTTAATTTATTAATTTCACTATCATATTATTGTGCTCGTGTCACTCTCTTATTCCTTATTTATATTATTCTCGAGTCGGGATATCACATTATAAATGATGGATAAGGATTTATCAAACAAGTATAGGGATGGACAAAGGCACAAGTACTTGTGTGATGACTTATGTTAGACCCAACAAGTGGACAAGTAAAGATAATGTACAAATGGATCAACTTTTTGCTCTGATACCATATTAGACAATTCAGCCCAGATACCAAAAATTAATATTTTATGACTTGGGTCAAAAATGCACACAATTTTGTTCTTCTTGAGCCGTCATCATTGGTTATTAAATCTTAAAAAAAATTAATTGTGTGAGAGGAACTAGATATTTGCTTTTATGTTACTAATTTTGTTATGTCAATCTGATGTGAGATAAATTCATAACTCTTCCTTGTACTTGTCTCAACAAGTTGACAAGTAAATATAATATACAAATAAATTAATTTTTTGCTCTGATACCGCATTAGAAAATTCAATCCAAGTACTAAAAATTAATATTGTCTGCTTTTGGCGAAAGGTTTATACAATTTTGTTCTTCTTGGCCATCATCATTGGTTGTTAAACCTTAAAAAAAGTTAATTGTGTGAGAGAAACTAGATATTTGCCTTTATATGCTAATTTTGTTATGTCAATCCAATATTAAATGAAGTCTTGACTATTTCTTGTGCTTGTCACAACAAGTGGACAAGTAAAGATAATGTATAACTTGAATAATTTTTTGCTCCGATACCGTATTAGAAAATTCAGTCCAAGTACCAAAAATTAATATTGTCTGCTTTTGGTAAAAGGTCCACACAATTTTGTTCTTCTTGGACCGTCATCATTGTTTATTAAACCTTAAAAAAATAGTTTTGGGTGAGGAACTAGATATTTATTTTTTTGTCACTAATTTTGTTATGTCAATCCGATATGAGATAAAGTCTTAACTCTTCCTTGTACTTGTAGACTGAGTTATGCTAGACTCAACAAGTTGACAAGTAGAGGTCAAACCTAAATGAATGAAGTTGTAACTTTGGTAATATGTTAACAAATCCAGCTAAACACTACAACCAAATATGACACACTTTGTGCCAAAGGCACGCACAAATTTATTTGTTTTGAGCCTTCATAATTATTTATTAAGCTCAAAAAATGCGTTGGTTGTGTAAGAGGGACTAAACCTAATTTTTATCACGCTTCAACTATTACAACCAAAGAAAAAATACAATAGTCCTCTAATAAATTATCATATCTAAGATATCTTTCTTTTTGGTCTCCATTTTTATTACTCTACAATCACCACTTGTTCTTCATTAGATATTTGGATGTCGATCATAAAACTCTTTAAAAAGTCATCGTATTTTATTGCTTAAAACTATTACTGATAATTATTTTCGTGCAATATAAATAACTTCAAAAAAATCTTTTGTGGGAGCCCCTAGTTTAGTTGTGCCCTTGTAAATTCGAAACCCGAATTCATTAGTGATTAGAACTAATGATGCCAAAAATCATTTTCCACTAGAATGACGACATATGACACTGAAAATAAGAAAGATGAGGTACTGAGCATGGTTTGAACAAGCTTACCAATGGTGAGCATGTTGAGATCGATCTTACCAAAAACTACATGCTTCAATAGATATGCTACGAAGGCAAACTCGAGCAAAGAAATATTGTCAAATCACATGTAGAGAAAAAATGGGTCGTGGAGGTTTTGTACTGATTGTTGTGCATTAAACGACGCAAAAATAAAAGATAGGTTCCCAATTCCTACAATCAATGATATGCTTGATGAGTTACGAGGCACAATGTACTTTGCAAAGCTAAATTTGAGGGCCGGGTACCACCAAATTCGAATGCAACTTGATACACAGAACAACATTTTGGACGCATAGCAGAAACTTTGAATACATGGTAATGCCTTTTAGTCTTTGCAATGCTCCCTTAACTTTTTAATATACCACGAACATCTATGTAAGTTTGTGCCATTTTTTTATGATATCTTGATATATTCTAAGTCATGTGACAACTATTTGATACATCTGAGAACAGTGTTTGAGATCTTAGTGGAGAATGAAATTTTCATCAAGCTGTCCAAGTGTGAGTTTGCAGAGGAGGAGTTGGAATATCTTGGTCATATAATTTCTAATAAAAAAGTGAAGATGGACTATAAAAATATGACTAATTGGCCTAAACCAAAGTCGGTTATCTAGCAATGTGTATTTTTGGGTTTTACAAGGATATTATTGAAACTTCGTGCGACACTATGGGTAGATTGCTAAGCTGTTGATGGAGATATTAAAAAAGGTCGGCGAATAGTACAAGTGAGAAGCCGTTTGAGAAATTAAAGAAGTCCATGACAACTATTCTGATTTTAACTATGCCTAATTTTGAGGAGGTGTTTAAAGTTCATACTAAGGCAAACAACATTGGAATTAGGGCAGTTCTTGTTCAAAAGGGGAGTCTAATGGCTTACATAAGTAAGACGTTGAGGCCTAAGAAAAAGGGTTGGTCTATTTATGCGAGAGAGATGCTCGCCATGGTTGATGTGGTGAGATATTGGCAATCATACTTGTTGGGACAATGCTTCCGAATTATGACTGATCAGCAACTATTATAACATTTGTTGGAACAAAGAATTATCACGCCCAAGCAACAAAATTTTGTCGCAAGGTTGATGGACTTTGATTTTGATATTGTAATGTTTATGTTGCATTTTGTAGCCATGTCACATCCATACACAATTAAGTCTGTAGCAAAATTATTTTTTGATAATGTTGTGAAATTACATGGAGTGTCACGCTCAATGATGATCGAGTTTTTGTTAGTAATTTTTTGGACAGAGCTGTTCATGCAAGGTTCAAAATTGGCAATGAGCTTGACGTATCATCTACAGACGGATGGACAAACTAAGGTAACTGATTGTTCCCTTGAGCAATATTTACATTGTTTTGCCTATTAAAATCCAAAGCAGATGGAAGATTATTTGTCTTGGGCGAAGTATTGGTACATGAAGAAGACACCATTTGAATGTTTATATATATGGTCGATCACCACCAGTGTTGGTGAGCTATTCGGAGGGAGCATCGCCTAATGATAAAGTTGACAGGGAGTTGCAAGCAAGGGATGAATTATTGAGAAAGCTCAAGGATCATCTAGCAAAGGCTAATAATATGATGAAATCTAATGCTGATCAACAGCAAAGAAAGGAGAAATTTGATGTTAGGGATTAGGCGAATCTCAAATTGAGGCCGCATCGCTAGAACACTATAGCACATAGTGTTTTGTATAAATTGGGCAATCGATTTTATGGCCTATATCTAGTTAAAAGGGTGAGTGAGATTGGCTATAAACTTGATCTGAAGCACGGTCGGGGATCCAAGTAGAATTGTGGTTCAATTACCACATATTGATGAGAGTAGAGTGGTTGTTCTATTCCCAACGGAAGCAATGGATTATCTGAGAGTGAATAAAGGGGATCAGTTCAGGTGGGACGTGTTGATTTGATAGGAGACGTCTATAGTGGAGGATGCAACGTGGGAGGACTTGGCTAAGATGAAGCAGCAGTTTTCAGCCCAAAGTTGTTTACTCAAGAACGCGTATAATCGAGCGCGAAGGGCTAAGATCAAGGCGGCAAAGCAGTTGGAGAGTACTAGTTAATTACCTTATTTTGTTATGATATATTTTAGTAATCCTTCTATAATAAAAGTCTCAAATTGAGGGGATGATTAGGAGTATAGTTAAGTTGATTATTGACTATAAGTATGAGAGTTGTCTTTGTAATTGATTATGCTTTTATGGAATAAGAAACGAGAAGATATTCTCACAAAGAAATAGAGAAGCAATTCTCAACCCAAACCGGTATCTCGCAATAGGCATAATTCTACGTTGTGTTCTAAATTCATCACCAACTAAACGCACCCTTTATGGGCCATCCGGCCCATGTAGCCCATATATATGCTCCAAGCTTTTTAAGTGTTGGGCTGGCCTAACCTACCTGGAGGTCCAGGTGACAGTCAAACCGGTAATTGTGATTAAACAAGTCATTCCAAAACGCGTACGATAACGCGTGAACAGAGCATTTAAAGTATTTTAACCCCACCACCTGAAGTTGTTTACTCATTTAATTATCGATAATTACAAATAATTAACGTCCTATTTAATAATTAATTACTTTCCGATCACGAAAAAAGACGTCGAACTGTCTATTGCAGACTGAGGGTTTTGACTCGGACCAATTCATTAAGTTCCAAAATACAAGGAGAAGAGAGCGAAAGATCGTTGTTTAGTTAGCTGAAGCAACAAATATCGGATCCTCTCCTCTCCCATCTTCCACACGTTGTTCGATTCTGTTGCTGGAATGCAAATCTGGGCTTGAATACTAAGCCAAGTCTTTTTTCCCCCATCTTTACACTAACACTGCTTTTCACAGTCGTATTCTAGGAAAGAACGTTGAACTTTCCTTTAAGGGCTGCTACGTCTGCTGCTTCTGCTGATGCTATTATTGCAAGATAGCTCGTCAATTTAGACGACCGAAATGCCGCATTAAAGACGACCCATTTCGTAGATTTTTCTAAGGGGTTTCTGTTCTCTCTTTCGTTTTGCTTTCTGGGTGTATATGAAAGACCGATTTGGTGAAAATATTTGGTAGAAAGGAAATAAGAATTTCTGGGTTTGGGTTTGGGTTTGTGAGTGGAGAAGAAGAGATGGAGAGTTTCAATTTGGAGAACTTTGATATTCAGGCGAAGCACACGTCGGAGGAGGCGTTGGAGAAATGGAGGAAGCTTGTTGGGGTCGTGAAGAACCCAAAGCGGAGATTCCGTTTCACTGCCAATCTCTCCAAGAGATACGAAGCTGCAGCCATGCGTCGCAGCAATCAGGTACTATTTCCCCCTTATTTTTGTTTCCAAACATGATTGGTTCCTGAATCTGTTTTGATTTACATTTTAGAGCGCGTTTAATGATGATTTGTCTTAAATATTGTAGGAGAAGCTGAGGATTGCAGTTCTTGTTTCTAAAGCTGCATTTCAGTTTATACAAGGTAAGGTCATAAGGAATTAGTTAGATGATCCGATTTTCGTAAGTTATTGCTTGGCATTTTAGTTACAAACATTCTTCTCAGGTGTGTCACCAAGTGACTATTCGGTACCCGAGGAAGTCAAGGATGCAGGATACCAGATTTGTGCTGATGAGTTAGGATCCATTGTTGAAGGTCACGATGTGAAGAAGTTGAAATTTCATGGTGCGGTGGATGGTATTGGACAAAAACTCTCCACATCTACTGAAAATGGTCTGATTACCGATAGCGATCTTCTTGGCCGCAGGCAAGAGATTTTTGGAATTAATAAATTTGCTGAAAGTGAACTTAGGAGTTTCTGGGTATATGTCTGGGAAGCCCTGCAAGACATGACACTTATGATTCTGGGCGTTTGTGCTTTTGTGTCTTTGATAGTTGGAATAGCAATGGAAGGATGGCCCAAGGGCGCCCATGATGGTCTTGGCATTGTTGCTAGCATATTGTTGGTTGTGTTTGTTACAGCAACAAGTGACTATCGCCAGTCCTTGCAGTTCAGGGATCTGGACAAAGAGAAAAAGAAGATTGTTGTCCAGGTCACAAGAAACGGATTTAGGCAGAAATTATCCATATATGATTTGCTTCCAGGTGATATTGTGCATCTTGGTATTGGGGATCAAGTCCCAGCTGATGGCCTTTTTGTTTCTGGATTTTCGGTGTTGATTGATGAATCCAGCTTGACCGGGGAGAGTGAACCAGTAATGGTGGGTACGGAAAACCCTTTTATGCTTTCTGGAACTAAGATACAGGATGGATCATGCAAAATGCTGGTTACCACGGTTGGAATGAGAACTCAGTGGGGTAAACTAATGGCAACTCTTAGTGAAGGGGGAAATGAAGAAACCCCATTGCAGGTGAAATTGAATGGAGTGGCCACAATTATTGGGAAGATAGGCCTTTTCTTTGCTGTTGTTACTTTTGCGGTCTTGGTGCAAGGTCTATTTAGCAGAAAATGGCAAGAGGGGAGCCACTTTATCTGGTCTGGAGATGATGCCTTGGAGATTTTGGAATACTTTGCTGTTGCAGTGACAATTGTTGTTGTTGCGGTTCCAGAAGGGCTACCATTGGCTGTGACATTGAGCCTTGCCTTTGCCATGAAGAAGATGATGAATGATAAGGCATTGGTCCGCAATCTCGCAGCTTGTGAGACTATGGGGTCAGCCACGACAATATGCAGCGACAAAACTGGAACACTAACTACAAATCACATGACTGTTGTGAAAGCGTGCATTTCTATGAATGTTCTGGAGGTGAGCAAGTCTTCTAGCTTGTCCTCTGAAATCCCTGATTCTGCCATAAAGCTTTTGCTTCAGTCAATATTTAACAACACTGGGGGTGAAGTTGTTGTTAACAAGAATGGCAAACTTGAGATACTGGGAACACCCACCGATACGGCTTTGTTGGAGTTTGCCTTGTCTCTTGGTAGAGATTTCCATGCAGAGCGACAAGCGTCCAAACTCGTTAAAGTGGAGCCTTTCAACTCTACAAAGAAACGTATGGGAGTAGTGCTGGAGCTTCCTGGGGGTGGTTTGCGTGCCCACACCAAGGGTGCTTCAGAAATAGTTTTGGCTGGCTGTGATAAGGCAATAAATTCAAATGGTGAAGTTGTTCCCCTTGATGAAACATCCATTAATCATCTTAATGCTACAATTAATGAATTTGCTAATGAGGCTCTTCGAACTTTATGCCTTGCTTACATGGAACTGGAAACCGGATTCTTGCCAGCAAATCCTATGCCAACTTCTGGATACACCTGTATTGGGATTGTGGGTATTAAAGATCCTGTTCGTCCTGGCGTTAAGGAGTCTGTTGCTGTATGTCGTTCAGCTGGTATCACTGTCCGGATGGTTACAGGAGACAACATAAATACTGCGAAGGCCATAGCCAGGGAATGTGGGATTCTCACGAATGATGGCATAGCCATTGAAGGTCCAGTTTTCCGAGAGAAAAGTCAGGAGGAGTTGCTTGAACTGATTCCAAAAATTCAGGTACTTTTTGCTTTTCTGTTTATCAAATATCCTGCACCCTCCAAGTTCCTCACTGTAATCTGTTTGTATAGCCCATGACTCAAAACTTCTTTTATAGGTGATGGCTCGATCTTCACCTCTAGACAAACATACACTGGTGAAACAGTTGCGGACTACCTTTGAGGAAGTTGTGGCAGTGACTGGTGATGGAACAAATGATGCCCCGGCACTGCATGAAGCAGATATTGGTCTAGCTATGGGCATTGCTGGAACTGAGGTGCGTTTTTACCAAAAAAAAAACGTAATCGTCTGATAAGATAACTTTAAGTCTTTAACATACATGATGGTTTGAAACAAGCCATGTATGGTAAAATGATCAGGGAAAGAGAGTAAAAGAAGAAAGATAGTCTCTTGCTCCTTGACAATCATTTAAACCAAATAGACTGGGATAGAACTATAGAAAATGAAATAATAGATATTGGCTAGCTGCTAGGCTGGTTGTGGCCATCGACAATGAAGATCATGGAAGACACATGATGAGCAGTGCTCAATGCAAGGTGCCTTATCAAGTATAGAGGAATGTCCAAAATAGGAATAGTGATGAATTTCTAATTACATACTGACCTAAAACTCGGGAGTAGAAATGATGTGTTTTTGTGTCTTTTCTCTCTTATTTTTTACCTTGATTTTTTTTAAAAAGAAGTGTATCTTTTTACATTGCCTTTTCAAATAGGATTTTGGTCAGCTGTCGTGCATTTAATTAGAACTAATGAAAAAACTTACTAATCTGATTCCCCAATGTCAGGTGGCAAAAGAAAGTGCTGATGTTATAATTTTGGATGATAACTTCTCTACAATTGTCACAGTGGCCAAATGGGGACGTTCAGTTTACATAAATATTCAAAAGTTTGTGCAGTTCCAGCTGACTGTTAATGTGGTTGCTTTGGTTGTTAACTTCTCTTCAGCTTGTTTGACAGGTAAGAAAGTCCATAGGGCATAAACACCGTTTTTACATGAGATTTTAATTTTCTTTTACGTCAAATACCCATTTTTTGTTGTTTGCATGCTTCAGGTAATGCCCCTCTTACAGCCGTTCAGCTATTATGGGTGAATATGATTATGGATACACTGGGAGCACTTGCACTTGCAACAGAGCCTCCAAATGATGAACTGATGAAGCGTACCCCGGTTGGCAGGAAAGGGAACTTTATTAGTAATGTCATGTGGAGAAATATCTTGGGTCAATCTTTATATCAATTTTTTGTAATATGGCAACTCCAATCGAAGGGAAAAGCACTATTCAATCTTGATGGACCAGATGCTGATCTGAACCTAAATACACTCATATTCAACTCATTTGTCTTTTGTCAGGTAACATTTCTTGAATGCGCTTTTGGTTCTCTTTGTAAATCATGCTGGAAATTAGGTTTAATGATTCATGCTGAAACTGGGAGATGTGTAGCCTTTTCCCACGTTTGTTTCTTATTTTTAAGATGAGTACGCTCTCTGGAAGAAGAAAAACTCCATTCTGTGAAGGAAAAAACCGACTCCCATGATGAATAAATATGGGCTGTCTCCAAACAAAATTGCATGAGCTAGCCTGTTAATATTAGTAGTAGTACCTGCAAAAAGATACTTTAAAAAAGCACATAATTTCCTTTTTTTCTCTATTTGTTTCTTATTTATTTGCATGAATGGTACAAAAAGGTAGGCTGCTGACAATTTCTGAGACACAGGGAGGGAGTATAGTAAGTTCACAGCATTACTCATAATAGAATGTAATTGGAACCATTCAATATCTTTTGTGAAACCATCGACCAGTTTCAGGTTTTTGACAATTAGTAGTCGTATATATTTACATGATGTGTTTATTATGGAGGGTCTCTTTGGTAGTTCTTTAGTTTATGCATTTAATTATGTTATTTTCTTGCTCTCCTGTGTATTTATAGTGTGTTTTATCGTAAATGTGGTTTGCCTATTGAGCTGAGCTCTGGTTTTCAATAAACCTGTATCTTTTTATAGATTTACGATCAGGTCAACTTCAGTTGAGTTCTGACAGACACATCAGTATATTACAAATTCTAATGGCTTAGCATGGTTTGCTTAGATGCATATTTAAAGCATTGGCTGGGGCAAATCTGGTGCATAGCAGTAAAGCCCGATAAGTTTCTTGTTCTAAATTTCACTTATTTAAAATTGGTTTTGTTTTTATTTTCGTTTCCCTGCAGATATTCAATGAAATAAGCTCGCGGGAGATGGAGGAAATTGATGTTTTCAAAGGCATACTGGATAACTATGTCTTTGTCACCGTCCTTGCTTGCACGTTTTTCTTCCAGGTCATAATCGTGGAGTTCCTTGGTACATTTGCAAATACAATGCCTCTCACCTTTTCACAGTGGTTCCTTAGCGTGTTCATCGGATTTTTAGGCATGCCAATTGCTGCCGGACTTAAGATGATACCGGTGTAGACACATCTCGGAGAGGTGCTATTTTGGTCTTGCATTCATTTTGTTTCACTTGCTAACAAGTCTAGGAGCTCTCTTCTCTTTCAATGGTATATATTTGACAGACGTGAAGATTATTGGCCATGGCCAAGAAAATTTAAGTACTGAACAACGTAACCCTTCTGAGCTCCTGTATGTAGGTTAATGTTTTTCTAAGCATCTTTTAGGTTGAATTAAAGTTTGAACAGCACCACGATTATTTTGGACTTTTTTTTGGTTCTTTATTTTGATATTTATTGTTGTAATTTTCAAAAAAAAGTGTTCTCTTCTCTCGCTTACAATCGCACACATTGGCGGAACAATGGTCATCTCCAGATTTCCCTCGGAACCGACTTCTATCAAGAATTTAGCAACTGCTTATGCTTTTTATAACCCTCATCATCGATGCTTGAATTCTGTATCAATGCTTGATTATTTGTTTGATTAGTTTTGAAAGCAATGGCAGACTATGTTGTCTATTATTGCAAGTTCTTACAAGTCCACTGTCATTGCTAATTGATCTTTCTTTCTGTTCCTCCACCATTTTGAGAACCTCCAGCCATAGAACGTATGTCTGTCATCAGGAATTTTTGTCGGCTCCTCTTTGGTAGAGCGGGTAAGAGCTTCAACGCTCATAATTTACGCTCAGGAATTTATATGCTTTACCCACTTATGTCAACACATATATCGAAAAATTCTATCAATTGTTCCTATTATTCATGTCTCCCTCATACATTTGTCTTCTTGTTTTTTAAAATAAATGTCAAATTTCGAAAAATTCTATCAATTTTCCCTATTACTCATGTTTCTCTCATACATTTGTTTTCTTGTCTCTCAAGATAAATATTAGATTTTTAAAAAAAATATATTTTTGAACTCATATTTTCGAACTCAAACAAGTTTTTTTCAACAAGACTTCTATTCGATAGTTTTTATTTAATTATTAAATTTCTTTACATAATTGTAGTAGTAAATTGATAGTTTATACATTATTATAAACCTATGCACTTTACGGTTTATATGCTATAAAAACTTATGATTATCAAACGGTCACTTAACATTTAGTTACAAAATTACTTATCGAAAATTACATTAACCCTTAAAAATAGAGATTCTCATCAATAATAGCCTGCCATATTTGAATGTTGTGTACGATCACGTGATCTTTTTTATTTAATTCGTTTTAAACTAATTCAGATACGTTATTATCAGTAGGAAAGAAAAAGAAAAAATAAAGGATTTTCTTTTTACTTTATACGTCACCTAGGTGGGTTAATGTCCAAAATTGGGGAAAATATGTTTGAATTATTAGATTGAAACAAATTCAAACTTTTTAAAATTACCCCATCACTAACTGTGAACTAATTTAAAAGACTGAGAAAGTCCATAGGGCCAAGCCCAATGACGACATTATAGTTTTATAATAAATGACATTCGGATGAGGAAATGAGAGTGAAAGGGGCGGATGCAACCTTGTACAAAGATCAATAATAATGGTGGTGGTCTAATGTCTCGATTAAATTTTTTAATTTGGCCTTATCTTTATTACACAAAAGATGATGACACATATTTATTTACATCACTAAAACACGTCTCACAATATGATCACATTTATAAAACATATCTTCCAACATAATTTTTCGATTACCCAAAAGTCAAGCCACTAACATTTCATTCTTTCATCGATTCTCTACTAAAACTATTATTGAGTCTCAACTCTATTGCCCCGTTAGTTTTTTTTCTTCTAAAAGTAAACTATATACTTTCAATTTGTTCAATTACGCCTCACCTACATTTTACAAAACTCCTTATATATACTACCAATTCTTTCAATTTTGCTCCCTATAAAACATATTTTACCAAATTCATTCCCTTAAAACTTCTTTTATTCCAAATCGTAAACTTCAATATACAAAATCCAAAAGGCCAAAGGCCCACTTTCTCTTGACTAGTCCACAAAACTCAAAAGGTTTAAATCCACTTAATTATGCTGCTTTCTGCCACTCTTTGTTTGTCTTTGGATTCATCCTTAGAAGACAGTTTAAAATGACATGTGAACGAGAATGTTGAGGAACGTGTGAACGAGAATGTTGATCAACGTTTGAATGAGATTGTTGATGATTTTTTATTTTTTTCCAACATTCAAAGTTAACGGTTGACCGTGTTGCAAGATGACGTCAAGCTCCTGCTTAGAAAGAAAAGTGGTAGTACGAACTAGGTCAACTGGGAACACCGGTATGGTGCCTGCCAAAGAAGCTCGAGCGTGAGAATTAGTATGGAGTTTGTAGACAAAGTTGAAAGGTAAATAACGTGCGGATGATGTATGTGATAATGTAAGAGTGATTTTTAGAGAGATAAGTAGGTGAAACAGAAGAAAGGATCCCCTTAATGTGCATTTTGGGGGTATTTATAGACAATTGCAAGTTATGTGAAAATACTAAAGTACCCTAACTTAAGCCACCTTATATTAAAAATCGCACTGTCATATTCCTTGTACGGAAATAAAAGAATTGAGTAACCAAACCAATTATTAGATTGATAAATAACGGTCATACCGATTTATTTGTACTACTTATCAAGGTACAAATAAAATGATTTATAATGCTAATTGTTAACTATTGTACTATTAAAATTGGTGACAGTCATACCAATTATTATAGCATGAATGTATGCTAAAGTTAAATCAAAATAAATTTACTTGGACCACTCGTTAATGTCGAGCCGATTATGTCTTACCGATGCCTTGTAGCCTGGGCCTGTGAACTACTACATAATTTGTTAAAACATTTAATTGGTCATGACCCAATATATGACGTAAACATAACTCGAAAGATAACATCACAATTTTTAACCATAACACCAAGATGCCCATCCAATAAAGGAAGTGAAAGTTACAGGGCTGAATGTGCCACTGCCATTTGGCCAGGTTGTTCCAACACTTAAATTTACAGCTGCAAAACCATATACCAATTGAAGGAAACAGGACCCAAATTCACGAGTCCCTTAACAACGTGATCATGACTGGTAAGGTAAGGTTCTATGATGCTAGATGGTCTCATTGCTTGTGTAGTCCCCTAAAATGAGGGCGGTCTAATGTTATCGTGGTTTGAGAGCAGCGACTCCGATTTTTTTTTTTAGGGTTATCTATTAAAAATGTACATAATTTCTCAGTGATTAAAGCAAAATCACAGTGAAAAATAAAAGTATCACTAAATGCATAAATGCTATGTACCCAAAAATATGAAGAAAATAAAATCAAGAAACATTATCCAATCCAATTAATCACATCTAATCCATAAAAATAATATCATTCATATGAAACCAAAAAATTTAAAATATATATGTAAATAATTACAGAGCCACCTTAAAAATTAATTGTAAGTTGTAACTCAAAAAATATGCGATCTTTATAAATAACTAGTGTAATGCCCGCGCTACGCGCGGTTTAATGGTAATAAACATGAATCATTTTCTCAATCGTGCTTAGCCTAATTTATCATTTATTTATCATTTACAGATGAGTGACAATATTTGATTCTAGAGTATCAATCTGCATATGCTGGAGTTCATCCCTACAAAAAAAATACATAATAGTCAATTATAATCAAAATATATGTACTAACATAAGTTTTTTAATATTTGAACCTACAAATTAACATGTCTACAAACTGAATATATTTGAAGAAGTGTTTTCATTATTTACCAGATGTGGAATGGTTCAATATTAGGAATGTCGAGGTTGACAAAAACCTTGATTGCTTCAGTAGTTGATAGTCGAAATATCCCTATGCCATTTTTTTCTTCTAATTAAGAATTGGCCAAAAAAATATGGACAAAGTTTATCATGAAATAGTTGCATTATGCCTTAAATTTGAATTGAGTATACCTCCAAAACATCTTCACTGTAGTTGACGTAACGATCAAAATGGAATGTTTTGAAACATTTTCAGACATTGTGAGATCTAGTTCTTTGGCTTTGTTTGCCCACAATGTAAGTCTAACAGTGAGATCTAGTTCTTTGGCTTTGTTTGCCCACAATGTAAGTCCCTGCATTTATTTAGCAACCAACGAAATTAATCAATTATAGAAATCATATATTAAACTCAAATAAAAACACTTTTTTTTGGTATACCTAGTGATTCCTATTTCAATCTCTTTCTTGTCAGCCAATTTGCCACGAACAATAAGTTTACTGGTATTTCCATTTTTTAAAAGAACACCTCTCACATCTGTTGGTAAATCAATATTATAGAGTTAGACAAAAGGAGTCAACAAAATGAATTATAAATTAAGGGCAAATGCTAATAAATAACCTGTCAACACTGATATTTCATCTAGGCAGCCAATGATTTCATCATGATTTTTTATATCAAATTTGTGCATTATGATGGAAAGTTGGGGTCCATCAGAGATCTCTGATATTTTTGTAGTTGGCAAGAATAATATCTTCAGATCATAATCGATCGGCCTATAGTAAGGCTTGCTCTCTACGGAAAGTAGTGATACGATATACTTTGCCCTCTTCCAATTGCCTCCTAAATACATCGACATGACGTTGGCCAATTGTTGCATGCATTGTGAATCCCTAAAAAATCACAAGCATTAGAACTTTCTTGATTGATAACAACATAGAGATATACTCTTAGAAGGTGAGAAACAATCCAAACATATTTACCTCTTCGTCGATTAGAATCATATCAATTCCAATGAGTTCATCACCATTGCTTAAATTGATTGCATCCCACATTTCGTCGATTAGAATCATATCAATTCCAATGAGTTCATCATCATTGCTTAAATTGATCGCATCCCACATACGTGTGATTTGCGCGTTAATCCTCTATTGAATTCTATTTGTTTGGAGATTTGCAAGCATTGTGGCTGTCATCTTGTACAAAATTTTACAAACTTGTATGGATGTATGGATGACCGATTATATATAAAGGGAAGGGAATGTGATGAATTCATGGGATTTCATTAATAACATAAATAGCATAAATTCTTATCACAAAAAAATAAATGAAATCATTTAATAACTTAATGACCAGGTTAAACGTATATCAAGTAAAGGATAAGTCGTGTGAATGTGATGGATTCATGGAATTTCATGAGTAAGATGAATAACATAAATTCTTATCACTTAAACATAAATGAAATCATTGAATAATTTAATGACCAAGTTAAACGTCTTAGGTAAATGAATGACTATTATATGAGGACATTCCATTCATGATTCATCAATCAAGCAAATACTGTTCTTATTCCTATGTTTAATACGTTGGTTTGACAATGAATGGTAAAGTAATGTTAAATACGATGCTTTGACAATGAATGAGTGGTAAAGTAATATTTAGTTTAGCAAAGGTTGTAATTATTGTAACGTAACTTGTTATTTACTTACTTATTCACTCAATTTCAATTATGTGTTAAATAGAATAAATTCTTATCACAAAAACATAAATGAAATCATTTAATAACTTAATGGCCAAGTTAAATGTATATGAAGTTAACTCAATTATGTGTCATTCACTTATTCACTCAAAACTAATGAATCCTATGTGTCACACACTCAACATCCTATGTGACACTCAATTACAAAATTCTAGATGACATGATCTGATGTGAGCATCCTTGAGGCTCAGCTTTACTTAAAGTAATAGATAGATAGTATCTATTTGTGGCTCCGCCACTGCCTGAAACACCGGCCGGACGAGGGGCCCGTAGACAAGCGCCCTGACTTCACTGGACGAGCGGCCCCGCCGTAGAAACCACTACAGTTGCCATCACAAACGTACAGTCTGTTTACTAAATTAAAAAAAAATGTGTGGACCTCAAACTGGTGATAAACTGGACCTATGTAATTAAAATTGCAGCGACTTCTACTGTGGGGGTGGGGGGGGGGGCGCGGGCTTAACCCCCTGACACACCCCCTTTGGCCATGAATCTCAAGCAATGTTCCCTTTACCCACCCCAAAAAACACTGGTGTCTGCAGATACCATTTCATGAGAAGGCTTGGTCCTACAACACAACCTTGGGAGATGACCATTGGCATGTGTTTGTTGGTGGAAACAGTGGCCTCTCTCTCTCTCTGTGTATTTCAGATATTCTTCTGAACCCAAAAAGGAGACAAAGTTGCTTTTATGAAAACAAGATTAGAAAAGCTTAATTCAAATTAAGTACTCTTTCTAATCAAGTGATCTAGTATGCCATTAGCAAAGGCACTTTGTCTTTGGTTCTTTAAAAGGGAGGTGAGTGTTACACAACAAGAGTAAAAGTGAAGCTTCCCACTCATGAAAAAAGAAACCCCAACATTCCCAACATATCCAATCAAAATCTTCTTTACATGGCTTTCAATGGCACACATATATCAAATCAAACAAAAACAACTCTTCACTCCTCATGGCTTTCAGCCTTTTAAAAGACATGGGAAGCATCCCAAGCTCCCCTTCAAAAGGTAGGGGGTGCAAGTCATGTTTACATCAATATAAATTCTCTGTCACAATAAGGGAAAAAAGGTAACAGGAGAAAATTTTGAGAAAATAATATAAGCAATAGCAGCAGCAGCAGGAGCACTATTCAAGTAAGCAAACACTAAGAAAAGCAGTATAGACTAAGAAATCTTCTATGGCCTTCTGGTGCTCTCTTGGCCTCTCTTCTTCTTCACTTATTGGACTTTCAAGACAGCTTCTTAGGCTAAAGATATTCACTATCTTTATTTACTTTCTATTTTCAGTATCATCTCTTTGGTTGCACTGGCTGGAAACTTTTGCTAGATTTTGAAGAAATGGAAGTCAATCATTGAATTCCAAAGCATGCCATAAAATGGCATATAGCAATCAGTAAAGCCTAAATAGACCAATCTGGTAGCAAGAATCAATTTTCAGCCCAAAAAAAGGATCTTATAATCCAATCAATAAACCAAATTAGTCTTCATATCCAATCATTTGTAACTATTGCAGATGGATTTTCTTTACCGGACAACTTTGATCGGAGCAACTGAACGTAAGATTTCTCTTAGTGCCACCTCTGGATGAAAGAGTATTCTCAGCAGCATCAGTTGAGCTAGAATGCATCGACGACACATTTGGTGAAATCACTGAAATGGGTGTCTTAGATTTTCTCATCTTTATTTCCAGCATTAAATTATAACAGGAAAATATATGTTCCTGTCACAGTGCAGTAAGAAATGAAAATTAGCAAATCAACAACATTGCTGTAAAACATAAAACAAGACCATTGCATTGTCAAAAGCATGAAAACTCACATTTTCTAGCGAACCAAACAAGGAAAATGATTTCAACTTGTGCTCGAAACTTTTCTGCAACAATTTACCATCAGATGCAGCTAATATTGCAGCCACAGCGATAACAGAAGGCCGATGATCAATCAAATTAATATCTGCACCAAAGTAATTCGATAAATGGGCACAGAATAAATTAACAGCCTAATTGAAATCATTCTTCAATTTTGTAATTCACCTTTGATCATTGCCATAATTAGTTCCACGGCTCTAGACACAACTCTCGTTGGTTTAGATTCTCCGCCAATTTTGTGAATCAAGTAATGTAGGTAAGAAAAAGGAGTGACCAAACCCATTTTCCACTCTAATGTATTCAACACCAACAACTCCATCCTCTGTATTGACTTACTCTCAAAGTAACAACCTTCAGCAGGAAACTCAGATAAGGCTGGTACTTTCCCCTCCTCCATCTTCACTGCCAACGATAAGCAGGCCATCGATAGCAATCGAAAAGCCCAAGACTTTCCATCCTAAATGAATAGAACAGTTTCCATGAATTCTCTTTCATAGCCAAACAACGAAAAGTAAAAAACCCATCACCAAAGCATAGATCAAGATAGTGTTGCTTACATCAATGGATCGCTTTGAAAGGAACCGATCGAAGTAATTCACAGAAAGATAGACGGTATCGAAGTGGAACCCGAATATTGCTCTTGTCTGAACCGAAAGAAGATAAATTTCAAGAACTTCAGCACGATATAAAACAAACCCAAATCAGAATCAAATTAAAAATAAGGGGTTATGAGGTTTAGAGGCACATACATTTAAAATCCATTCAATGGATTCCAATCGGACACATTTGAGCCAGCTCTGGCAGACGGTGAATGCCGTTTCGTGAGAGGAGGAAACAAGACATTTGGAATCAAATTTGGCATCTTCTCTTCGAATTAACCATTCTATATACTCCTCATCTTCACTCCCCAACTCAAAACCACCCAGATAGCTCATGTAATCGGTCTCATCTTCCTGTCCATTGAAACAAGCTTCGTCATTTTCGTGACACAAGAGGCTAGAGAGAGACAATGAATCGTCCAACCCCTCCATGGCTTCTCTGTCCTGCTCTCCCTCTTTCAAATTTAAAACGAAGGTCTAAACACAAAATAAAACGTGGGTATTTGTATAAATTAACTGTTGAATCCACGTTGAGGAGATTAAGCTAGAAAGAGCGGAATGTGGAGAGCAAATTGAGAGAGAAAGTTGGGGGCAACGGTGTTTGATGAGAGTCGCGGTTTTAGTGCCGCCAAAATCAGCGGATGTGATATAGAGAAGCGTTATTTAGCAGTTACTCACCCGTTCTAGTCCACCCTTTTGTTTGTTTGACAGACTGAAAGACTCACGATTAGAACTGAATTAAACAGTAGCTTACAGTGTAGCTCAAACAGTACCTTAGCCCCTAAATTTGTGCTTATGTATAGTATTGTATATTTTTTGGTATCTTTATTACATGCACACTACATTTGACATTGAATAGGGTAGCTTTAATTGCTTGTCAAAAGAGAAAATTAGTCTTACAACAATGACAGCTGTAGCATCATATGTTTTGACCCATCCCATCAATGAGCATCAACAATGTTGATATTCTAGGTTTTGTGTACTTTTGTTGTGTGCCCAAACGAGGAGTTAAGGGGTATTTGCAATGGAAACTATAAAAGTAGGTACTTTTAATTTATGGGTGGTCGACTAGTCGTTCAATTTACTTTTATATTTTAAAATACAGGATTAATCACATGTTACATTACGATCCAACGATTGCACCCCTTCAATGTCTAAAATTTACATTGTAAAGTACACTAATTTATTGGAAGAGGACCCTACACTAGAGCTCATTTCAATGATTGAAGATGGTGTAATAGGATGTCATTTGAGAGAATTTGGTGATGACATTAATAGTATGTGTATTTTTTTTTCTTATTTTTTCCCACTTGATTGTAATATATTTTTATGAGGGTACGAGTGTCTATAAATCTCAATTATCTATTTCATTCATTGTCATTGTGGTGGCCATCACACACATAATTTGTTGACCAAACTTACAAAATTGTGTGGATCCCACATTGATAAATAGACTGGACGCTTGTAATTAAAATCACATGACCTTAACCCACTTTACTACTTTGATTCAGTTCTCCGTCTGAGGTATCCCTTCATGAACATTTTATTTTCTTATTGTATACTATAATATTGATTTCTAAAGAAGGAAAGTGGACTTTATGTTATGTTTGTGATATAAACATAGGAAAATGAACTTAATTTTAGAGCAATTTCGATTTGTTCAGGGTTTGACTGCCAGATTTGAAAATTAAGGGGGTGAGATAGCAATGTCAATTAAACTTGGGAGGTGTTTTTATATTTTACCCTAAAAAACACTAAATTGACACAATCGCACTTACTAAGCGGGTGTCCATTAATTAGGTCTGGCCTGATGAAGAATAAACACAATTTCTTTATATGACCAAGAGGTTCTTGGTCTTCTGGCACTTGGATATTTCTTTATAGGGTAGACTCACTGTAGAGAGTAGTAAAATGCAAACCACTTTAATATCAAATTAAAGAGGACAAATTGACACAAGATCCAAAACAAATGAAGTGCCAATATAATTAATGTAATTATCATTTTATAGACTAGCAGGAAAATTAATGTGCGTATTAGATCTCTCACGTGACCATATATTTAGTCATTTACTTCATTTTAAGTGATGAATGTGAATCTACCAACTTTGTTTCCAAAGTGCAACTCAATTATAGAATTTTATATACTGGTCTAGAATATTGTAGAGTTAACTCTGGTGAAAGGTTAATCCAAATTCTATGAATTCGAAAGGTTATGAGTTCGATTATCAATGTGGATAATATTTTTATAATCATGTGCGTGTGAGTTTAACAGCTTAAGTTTAGATTTATAACGAATGTTGAAATGTGAATTGCAGAATATTGCATTATATATATTCAACAATAAGTAAATAATATAGTTTATAAAAACATATGTAAATGATATAAACTTGGGTTAGCTAGTTTGGGTATTGGTGATGGGACTAGGTAGAAACTTTGACTCTGAAATCTGCACAACTCGAGATGGTCAACACTTTGACCATCTATGATGAACAAGAACTGTACAGTTGGTGGTGTGAATCATGGTTCCAAGAAGACCACTCGATTGGTTGCATAAAATTGCGAGTTGGGTTTTGGTAAGACAAAAGAAAATGGGATTTGCTTTAGACTAACATGGGTCGCTGTTGCATTGAGATCCTAGTGCCACGATTAAGGATTAAGTGGGGGTGGGAAAAAATGGGTTTCGAATGAATGAGATATGATGTTTACGAAATATTTATATGTTTAGATCATGATTGGTTTGCATTTCGAATTTATTTAATTAATCATACTTGAATTAATTTAAATTTATATAAATAAATTGAACAATAATTCAATTCAGATTAAGATTCAGACAAACTAAATCAAAAAAAAAATTGTATTTGGATTCAGATGTAGTTTTATATCGAATAAAATATTTGTATTTGAATTCAGAATTCGGACGTATAATTTATTTCATAAACTTAATTTAATCAAAATCGGACAAGTTCATTCATTCAAACTAAACATAATTTTATCACTCTAAAAAAAACAAAAAAAAAACTAGCCCGAATTTGGGTTTCAGTCTTGAGCATAATAAAACTCCGGCCATCCTGCCAGGCCCGAAAGTTTTGAAAGTTATTTGTAGATGGGCTGTAGTTGAACAGAAAGATGGGCTCAAACATCCAGGCCCATTCTGCCAAGCCCTATGTATTAAGCTTACATTTTTCTAACCCGACCCGGCTCGGAGTTTGATTTCCCTCTATCATTGCCTTTCGTGTACAAGTTGCGGAGAACCCAAGCTCGCTTGCTGGATTTCAACCATGCCTGTGTCCGAAGTTGGGCAGGAAATAACTCCCATAAACCAGCTCGGAAGCTCTTATCTCCTTGAATATGTAAGTAGAAGTAGAAATACTACAGCATTCTGTTCTGCTAGTCTAGAAGTTTTCTCTGAAGAGGGGTAAAGTTTCTTTCTTTTCGGTCCAAAGAAAATGACCGTTGCCTCTACTTTTTCGTTCTGAATTGGTGATAAATGATTTTTTATAAGCTATTGTGTTCTTGATGGTGATGGCATTACTCCAGGATAGTGTAGTGAATCTATCCGGAAGTGGCTTTTTCACAGTTATCTGGACTGCAAGACTTTGGATTGATGGATTTTGCATAGTTTTGCCAAGTGAACTTAGTCCCTGGTAGATTAGAATTACCACAGCGTTTAGACATGAGATTCTCATTCAATTAATTAAGCGGTTCCCAACCTCAAAACACTCGACGTGAGTGAGTCTTTGATCCAATGTACGACAATAGCTCGAGTGTTGTTGGTAGGGATGTCAATTTCGCAGGTTCAAGGCCCCATAGGTGCCTCCTCGATCGGGGCGGGTTCGAGGGAATCCATTTTCGGGTTCGGAGATTTTCAAAATCCCCGAGCTGGGTATGGGGCGGGGATGGTATTCCCATACCCGGCTCCGAATAGCTATATCAAATATATATAAAACATCTAAAAATATAGAGAACCTTTAGTCGGGGTTGAGGATTCTCCGAAGCCGAATAACGGGGATGGGGAGGGCATATCCGCCCCGTTGCCATCCCTAGTTGTTGGATTAACCTGTCTCTCACTGTCTTATAATTGCAAGTCACTATTCTTTGGAAGCAAGAAGAGAGAGTAATGCATTTATTGAATGGTGAAAACTGATGGTAATTATTAGTAGTTATCAAATTAATGCAGATAACCTCCTCATGAACAACATCAAAACATTCTACTTCTAAATTGGTGTAGGAATCTGATCTAGAGATGCTGAAACTTCTGCTGATAAACTTGTGACATATGTGTTGGAGCATACAAAAATAATTTTCTATAAAAATTTCCTCCAGGTAATTAGCACTTCGGTGTTGAGTCTGGCTGGCAAGTCCCATATATTCCCTTTTCTTACTTCACTTGTTCATCCTGTATGATTTCTGACCTGTGGAAACTGCTCATCAGCGAGTCTGGATCGAAAAAAGAAGTGTTTGTCTGGAATTCACTTGTGACCTTTCTATACATACCAGAACAGAATTCCTGGAGTCCTCATTGTTCTACTCCTGCACATTCTTTTAGAAGGAAAAAAAAAACATATTTACTGTCCTGCTGCTGCGGTTCAAATGAGTCTATGATCATGTGAGTATCAGCTTACACGATCATCCTTCTTAAGGTATCCATGGAATATCAAGGAGAAGAACTTTCCTCATCATCAGAACTTCTGTCTTGTCTCGCCTTATTATATCTGCTCAGAACTGGTAGTGAAGCAGTTGCTGATATGCGGAAGGATCTGGCTGAACCTACCATAGTTTTGTCCTCCATATTTCCAACTTCCTTGCACACATGATCTAGAATATTTAAGAAATCTCTCACAATCATGAAAATCCGTAAAGGATGGGCTTCCTCCTTTGCTGTATCCCCATGAAAATATTCTGTAACCTCTTTCACATGTGCTAAAGCCTTTCTTTCATCAGCCTTGATCCTGGAGATTTCCTCATCAGATTCTCTATGAAACATCTTCATTGAGGTGAAGAAATTCCCCTGCATTTCTGGCTCATCATGTTGGAAACCCCGTTGAATTTTCTCAAGCCCCTTTTCAAGTTTTGAGACATAGCTGCTAAGGACATCAGAGTCCATCCCTGCTGCCTTTTTAACATTGCTGAGGTCTCGACTCAGTCCAGCCACCACCTGCAATCCTTGTTTACTGAAATCATCTTCCTTCATTCTGGATACCATATTCTCATTTGTTGTATTGGTACTTGCACCTTCGGATCTAATAATTTCCTCGACCACAAAGTGGAGCAAGGTGGTCTTCCCATCTGTCCCCTTTATATCTACAAGCTTTAAGAGTGTATCAAGTTTAAAAGCTTTAGCATCACCGCGGTTTGTGCCAACATTCATCCGGTTTCCTGTCTGAAGAACAGCTTCAAGTAGTTTGAGAAACAAGCGGCTGTTCTTCAATTCATCACTTGCTGCCTGAAAAGTATAAAAATGAAATGGATAATTTTGTAGTTTATGAAACTGCAAAGATTTCAAGAGTCCAGAACAGCTATGGGCCATGTTAGTGTTAAATACCTCAAGGGTCTGGAAAGATTTCCTCAGATATTTTACTTCTGTATCGAAATTGGCTCTGTACAGCATAGCTTCAACTCTTTTAAAGGCAAAAGGGATATCAAGTACTGTCTTAAGAAATCGTTCTGCAGACCCTAATTTGGAGATGTCGCCACTGTACTCACGAAGTTTGATTTCTTCTTCCTTCGTTGGAGCCATCTTTACTAAGGTTTCCAAAAGCTCAGCACCCAAACTTTCTGGATTACCTGTTTATGAACAAATAAGTTTAGAAACAACTGATCAATTTAACTAAAAAATGTATTTTTAATCAACACAAAACAAGGTAGTTTTGATCAGTTTGCTACTATCTGTGTTCTCATGTATCTAAGCGACCGCGGATCTTAGCCTGGTGTTGGTTCTCTCCAGTTGCGAAACTCAACTTAGGTGTGTGTCCATAATCAACGTCCAGGACAATGATTGCATTGCATTGGCATAAGACCAGCAAAAAGGATGTAGAACTTGAGCAAGATTGATCAAGTCACAGGTGATGAGTTAGGCTTCTGAAAGAAGTTGAAACTTGAACCAACCAAGCACAGAGAAGGGAAAGAACTAATTCACATTGAAAAACAAAGATGAAACATTAGACAAGCTTCTTTTCGTAATGATCTATAGGATATAATAGAATTGGAGCATGAATACATTCCAGAGGTGGAGCATAACTCGGCTTAGATGAGAAAATGTAAACTTGAATCTAAATTAACTTCCTAACTGGCTCAGATTCTAATAGTTGATAAAATGTATCGAAACCATAATCTTACTTACCATCAAAAAGAGCTTCAGCCACCTCGTCTCGCGTTACGTTCAATGCTCTTAACAATATAGCAATGTTCTGTGACTTCTTTGGGTCCAACACTCTGTTCTCTTGTTCAACAGGAGGAAGAACCGATTTTCTTGTAGCTTCTTTGGGGATCGAATTGGTGGAATTGCAACCGAAAAGAGTCTCCATCATATCCTCATTCAATCTGCACATAAGTTGAATGTTTACTCAATTATATTTTAACTTACCAGCATCAATTACATCAATTTTCACTTACTGGAATGAGCTTGATCTGAGCTGGTCCCACACTGTGGCTCTGTCTGAGGTTGCCCTCACTTTGTCCCAATGCAGAGGCTTCAACTTGGGCTTTGCTCCATCATTGTCATCGGCATCAATCCTCTCTGAGGAACTCGCACTTTTGCTATCTTCTTCTACAGACTTTGTGCTTTCAGTAGTAGAAGCGGCTCTGGGACTCGGAGTCCATGATGGCTTTGTCAATACTTTTTTAGGCGTTGACGAAACACTGGTCTCTCCTACCTTCCGCGGAGTAGACATTGCTGGTGGCGGTGGAGGAGGAGCTGGTGGAGGAACTGGGGTTTTCAGTTTTTGCGGGGATTGATTGTGAAGCGATCGAAGAGCAGCCATATTAGGTGGCGGAGGCTGTGATGCAAACTTTGGCTTTGAGTAGGGAATTGTTTGCGGACTATCTTGTTCTGTAGAGCCTTGTGGTTGAGCCGGTGGCACTGCCTGCGGCGGTGTCACTGCCTGTGGCGGCGGCGGCACAGACTGCTTTATTGATGGTATAATAACATGCTTCATCTCAGTTGAAGAAGAAACCGAAAACCGTGACTTAGGAGAGGTTCTTCTGGAATGAGAAGGCGATGTTCTCTTCGAATGAGGCACAGAGCTACTACCATTGGAAACCACCATCTGATTTTGATTAGAGCCACTGGCCGGACGTGAAATTGACACCTGCGTGTAGTAGCCATCGTCATTGCTAATAGTGCTAATAGAGGAGCCTTGCGGAGTATAAAAATCAGTGCCATGACTCTCCTCGTCCGACGAGGATGACAAGGAAGAGCTCGAATTGTTATTTTCCACCAGAGGAGGAGATGGAGGCTTTGGCAGTGGAGACAGTGGCTGCAAATCCGGACTAGGCCTGTACCGATCGGATCTCTTAACGGAGTTAAGCTTGCTAGAAGGAGACCCATTTGCCCCATTTGTTCCCTTCACTTCAGTAAACGATGACCTGACTGGCTCTACAGTTCCTATATACAAGAAACTTGATGGGGGTGCTCTTGATTCATCTGTGAAGCTCTGAGAATTATTGCTTCCGACGAGCTTTTGAGTCTCCCGCGGATGCTTCACTCGGTGACGATAAAGAAAGAATGCGAGAGCTGATAGCATCCCCAAAGTGACAATCCCAACTGAGATTGCAATTGCAAATTTTTTGACTGGTTTCGCTGGCTTTGCAGCTTCTGCAATTGGGATTGTGCCATTTGTGGGTACTGACGGTGGCGATGTTTGTTGGGTCTGATCTGGGGTAGGCCCAGCTGGGACTTCAGGGAAGAAAGGCTGGTCTGGGTTTGGGAAAACCTGACTATCCGGCGGCGGCGGTTCAGACCCTGGTGGTGGAGCTGAAGTGGCTGGAAACAATGGTTGGTGCAGAATTCTCCTGAGGTTTTTGTCAAAATTAGTAAGAACAGGATGTTGTTGAGCTGTGGTAGGTGATAAGACCAGTAATGCTGCAAGAACCAAAAAGAGTGATTTCATTGTGAATCTCTGTGTGTGGTTCTATCTCTTATCTTCGACCAATTCATTTCTACTCTTTTTTTTTCGCTAAGAAAGAAGCAGAGAGAGAGAGAGATGTGTGAATGGAAGGGAAGCTTCTTTTGCCTGCAACATCTGGATGCTCTCAAAGAAGCTTCTTTTTGTGCGATTTAGCGGTATGAATTATAGTCCGAGTTGAATTATTGGTAGATTTTTTTGGTCGGATTTAAAGCCATTTTCATATAATCAATTAAATACGTTCAAAAATTTAAATCAATTTAAACATAATTTATTGAGTGAGACCGGTGATCAGACAAGAATTTACATTGCCATTAATGAATTCATAAACAGAATAGATAACAACATCATAAGAACTTGTTTCTCTTTGTCCGCGCCAAGCGAGCCTGGGATCTCTTTCTTAAAAACAGACCCATCACAGTCAGCACTTGTGCTTAGTGTATTGGGTGAGTGAATGAACAAAACAAGAGTATTGTATTGGGTGGTGTAGTATCATTGTCATGGTCCAACAAGAATTTTCCAGTATATGGATGGTGTGATGTGATTTTGATTTGTTAGAATTACCAAATTACGCCCAAAAAATTAGAGAATCACAAATGACAACTAATTACAATGATTGGCATGTATGTTCAACACCCATCTATTCGAAGCCCAAAAAAAGTAGGGTTTTCAAAAAAAATGGACAAAATTGAAATCGATTAAAATCAAATTAATTGATGGATTGTTTTTTTAAAAAGAATTGTAACATTTTTTTATTAAAATTGATCAAAAACCAAAAAATTAACATAAGTGACTAAATTATTTGACTACATATGTCAACAAATTGATCAAAACTTACCGTTGACACCCTAAAAAAGGGTGATGTTTTCTTTGAAAGGAAGTGATTCACAAATTTCATTTTTTGCAATTTGCATACATCATAATGACAAATAGAGAATCGTTTGCTTCTTGGTTAATATTATAAAGATAAATTGAATCATGAACAATGATATATAAATAAAATACTTGGAATAATGAAGAAGTGAAATTAACGTATACATAATAGTAATTATGAGGAATTAACCACGTGGGTGATAACTTAGATGATTAATCTATATGGAACCAAATTGTAAGGATTCGAGAGGTTCTGAGTTCGATTCTCATTGAGAATAATACCTTATAGCCACGTGCTAAATTTTGACTCAACTTATTTTGTTTTCAGATGGAACACTTTTATGTGTGCAGTCTGATGACCCAAGTTTAGTATCAAATGTCCAAAAGATAAACTTATATGGTGTTATTTTTAATTATCAAAAATATTACGAGGAATTAACTCTTGGCCTAACTGATCAATTAGGAGGTAGTTTTATATCTTTGGAGGTTGTGAGTTCAATACTTTCCAAACTTGTACATGGAATTACTATGTGCTTACCTTGGGAGGGCGGAGGAATGTGGGGCTCAGAGGGCTTGGATCCCCATGATTTTTAAAAAAAATAAGTCAATTATATTATGAAGAAAAGCCTAGCAATCACAAGTTCACAAAGCTCAATTCAAAGCCAAGAGAGCCAAACATATTTTCATGAATAAGAAAACCACAGAACATCATCGTCCTTCGACTCCTCCTTCCATTGATAATCAGCATTCCACCACTGAGGGTAAGACAATAACCCTAAATTGAAATTTTCTTGCCCGTTCCTCGCCTCTCCCTCAGTCTCTCTCATCTCCTCCGCCTCTCTGGAATGTTTAATCGAAAATTCACAAAAAAAATCTAAAACTAGGGTTTTACATTTTTACAAGCATACCTTCTATACAACGGTCAACGGAATTGTGTCAAATATATGCCTAGACTAAGCATGTTTATCAAAATACAGGATTGTGTCAAAGCGCAAACAACCCACTTCCAAAGCTCAAGTCTCCTTGATTTTCTTGAAATTGACATGTATGGCGTGTGGAACACTTGGTGACTATAATCAAGTCTTCTTTATGTATTCAGTAATGCTTTTATTTTTCACTTTGATTTTGTTATAATCAATGAGAAATTGTGAAAAAATTCCAGAGTGTTGTCTCATAATTAAGTCACAACAATAGTCAACCTTTTTATCCCATATAAATTTCTTGCTCCGCCCCTTTTTCTTAGCATGCATGATTTGTAGATTATTGCATGGATCCATAGATTTACCAGATATAAATCTAAGGAATAATGGTTGCGGATTTCTATATTGTAAAAAAAAAGAAGTAAATTATGTAAGCAGTCAACTTTTATTTTTGTGATACATGACATTAGCTTTGGCTTGACGTTTTTCTATATGGGCATAGTTTGATCCCCACCCCCAATTATCAACGTGTACAATTAGGGGACATGCACACCCCAAAAAGGCCAAAAGCATATGCTTTTTTGCTTTACTTAATTATTTTTATTTTTGTTTTTGTTTTCTTTCACTTTTTTTGTTGGGCACCCATCTTGGTTAACGAGCCTCTCTTACAAAAGGATAATATGATCCTTTCCCTTCAAGCACCTACGATTGTGGGTATTTATTGGGTCAATAAATAGTGCATAAATTGTTTTTGATTATATGATTGTATTGAAATATTTATTTTGTTGGTATGATTATATTGAGATATGTGTTTTAATAATGTGGATGATGATGTGACTTAACTTTTTGTAATAAATGTGGGAACCCAGTCTTGATTTTGGTATAAATTTGAAAGAGATAGTATGGAGGATGAGAAAACGGTTGGCTTGGATAATGGTTTTATATTGAAAGATATGTTTTGCTGATGTAACAGTATTAGGAGATGTGTTTTCTTGATGTGACAGTATTAGAATATGTGTTATGTTGATTTGATTGCATTAAGAGTTGTGTTTGTGAGAAAGATATGACACCCATTTTTTAAATATATTATGCCATTAAAAATGCATTGTTGCATTTGCCCAGCCTCTCTGTTTGTTTGTCAATGTCAGTCCAATATTCCTCCTCAAGCTAGCAGAATTGTTTACAGCCTCCGTTCAAATCCATCTTGTATATAGCTAGAACATTTGGACGTACGAGAGAGAGAGAACATAGTCAACTTTAATATTTTTTTCCTAAGACTTCCAGATCAAGCTATTGTTATTTAATTACATGTTTTTCCATCCTAGGTAGATGAGGCTTGTGTTGGGTTGAGGGCCGCTTAATTGGTCGGGCACTTCTATAAAGTCACTAGATGATATAAATAGATGTGTATTCAATTCTCTCATAATCATTTCCTGAATGAGATCTTAAGTGAGAGAGAATTGTAGTGAGATTTTTTATGTTTTGAGAATGTGTTGATTTCTTGATCGGGAAGTCTTTTGATCGGGAAGTCTTTTGACTGATGAGTTGAAATATACACTGAATGAATGAGATGTACAAGCAATGTCTTTAAGTCAAAGATAGAGTTGTACTCTTGATTCGTGATTAGTGAATTATTTCTAAAGGTTGGTCGTTCATAGACTCGAGGTTTTTCCTAGATTGGGTTTTCCTCATAAAATTCTTGGTATTGTTTTTTTTTATTTTCCACATTTTAGTTTTCATATTTGTTGACTAATGATCTTAGTGAAGTACACCAAACTTTCACAATCATATCAGTAAAAACACACATTCTCATAAATTATTCATTTCCCACCAAGAACACACCATTGCAACCACTCTAATATCGTATTTTTTTTATTTTGCTTATAAACTGCTATCGAGTCGTAGAGAGAGCATTCTCATTGTATTTTGTTTCTACTTGAAAGTAGCGAAATCTGTGTAATTCTATGGACATAGGCATATTATCAAACCACATAAATTTCGTGTTTGTTTTAACGCTATTAATAATCAATTGAATTCACACTTGATCAACATAACACATATATATATAATTCATATGATTAGAAAACTCAAATTGATATCACAAGAACAACAACAATAAATTAATAGTAAATTGAGAACAAGAACACCCTTATCAAAATGTAGAAAATTAGATGAAGAATCGGCTGGAGTGAGGTACGGTTTAGCCGAATCACCTTAAGGTGATTTACGCCCAGCCATAGGTGTCTTATCTCGCTTTGGACGAACATCTCTCAAGATACAACACTCATTTACCGCTTGTTAGAGACACTTCAAAACAAACGGTACAATCGAACCAAAACCGAATTTATATATACTCTCACAACATGAACTGAAAATTGGCAACAAGAGATGAGAGATTTTGCTCGAAAAGTATAAGTTTTGCAAGTTTGGGGCTTTACCTTTGTGCAACAACTTTTACACACAAAATCACCTATTATCTCTAGTCCGTAGAGCATTCAAATCCAACATTTTGTATCAGAAATGTGTGTGGAACACGATACACACAGTTACATCTTTACAAAGGAAAAGGGAATCACACAATATGTTAAACATATATTGCAAGAGGTCAACACGCATGTATAATGTATTTAGGGTTGGTATCAGGTCTCATTGGAGTGGGATTGATGAGACGAATGATTATTGGATTGTATATGGGGAAAACACTTTTAATCATTATTGGTAAGTGCTCCCATATACACATGCATTTGTATTATTTTATTTGTCAACAATCACAGAAACGTTATTAGATTGACCTTACACGCTAAATCAAAATCATCTTTGTGGGGGCAAGGTGTGGTGTAAGCTGGGAAATCAGTGTCTGCAATTCCTATCAAGGATGCCAAATTAAGCTTACAGGGCATCCCTAAAGTTCTATGAGAGATTAATGTCAGGAATCTCATATAGAAAAGACGAGAGGATTTAATATCAGGACCCACCTTCCCCTGCTATATCAGTAAGACAATATCTCATATTAAATATCATTAAGTGAGACGGTAAAAAAAAAAACATGCGATTTTGATATATTCGTGAAAATCGGACAACCAAAAAACAACATGGGAACAGGACAATCGGTATTGTTAGAAGTTAATTTTGATGCATGCCATATTTTGTTCAGAGGCTGAAATTTCATGGGACACGTAAAGCATATATATAACCGTTGCTTGATGCCCATGCAAAGCAGAAAGGCAAAACGAGGCATCAATTAATATATTTGCAAATCCACAGTGATTAGCCCTTTAATTTATGCTTTTCTTCTGTATAATTGATTTGAAGGCATATATATATATATATTGGCCGCAAGGTAAACTCAACTTTTCCTCTTTATATCGTCCTCTTTGTCTCCCTTCATTACACTCCACCAACCAATAAACCTACAAAAAGTAGTATACACTAAGATTCATTTGTTTCACAATTATGTTTTATAGTTGTAAGCTATCAAAAATATTATGCAAAGCTATGAAAAATGTTGTGTACAAAGCTATGGGCTTTTGTATAGAATATTGTGGAGTGTTTGGTTCATTTTTCTTTCTATTAGATTAATTTTGTAGATAAAATTACAAAAAAAAAGTAATAAAAAAAAAGTAATTGAAAATTTTTAAGATGCGGAAGGACAATTATGTAATGTGGTTATAAAATATTGTGGGTCTCATAGTTGTAACCTCCGAAAAGCTATGAGATAGAAAACATTTCATTTTGCACGGTTTAAAACTGTCGGGACCACAACTTTAAGATATCAACAAAATGTGGCGTTTGGTTAGTACAACATTTTATGCAGACCCCACACATTTAAGCTGTGCGAAATATGAAACAAATACACCCTTAAATCCTCCACTCCATATGATGATTAAACATAAAGCAAAATATGGGTATACAAATATAAGTCTTGTCAATTTCATTTCTTTTGACTTGCAGTTAATCTTCATACCAGCACTAATACATCGGATCCAATCAAAAAAAAAATCTAAATACCTGAACGACACTCTAACGATCCTCTTTCTTTGCAAGTGCAGTTGGATTTATGTAAAATTAATAATTTAGGGACAGGTAGAGATGCATTAGGGTTTACAATAACTGGTAGTTTTTTTTTTTTTTTTTTTTGCAGGAACATCCTGGAATCAACAAGAGCGAGAGAAAGGTAATATGCAAGCATGGAGCCATTATTATGGGCCTAGAGTGCAAAAAATCTGGCCTAGTTGGGCCGACGCAAAGCAAAATATAGATTCGATCCAAAGAACAGAGAGTAAGTACATGGGCCTTTTTAACAGACCAAAAGGGGCCCAGTTAAAACTCTCTCCGGGTTTACAGCCCACAAAGGGCCAGCCGTTTGAGCATTGATGCCACTTAATGACTTCTTTAATATCAATCATAACTTTATAATCTAATCATAAATTCACAAGAACAGAGTTAATCTCCAATGATTAGCATTTCGCATTCCAAGACTTTCTATTTTCATAGCGGTTAGTGTTATTACATTATTGCATAAAAGCCCCTTTGTTCTTTCAGGCATTGAACCTAATCTTCCATTAACACACCCATAACTTGACCTTGACCTTGACTTTGACTTTAACTTCACACTCAAACCAACAAAGTCATTCTAAAAGCAAATCAAACCAGTTTTGAACAGAAAAAGGTGGTCATATAATTGGGTCCTAAAAGACAATTCAGTCAATGTGGGTTGTTCTCCATTAACAAGCCAGTCGTCTTAATTATGCTGCCTAACAATATTGTTAATTAAGCTAATCTTGTAATCTCTAACATATAATTGGGCACTTTAGCCGATTAGTTACTGACTTGACTTGACTAAACCAGATAAGGACGAACCAAACACAGCCGACCAACTTTTCTTTCCCCTCCCAACTTTCTGTTTTGTTTGTTGCTTAGCTTGTTATATTATGTATTAATCTTTGATTTATTGTGACTCCTACCTTCCTTTAACCTAAAACACTTTGCAGACTTTTGAGGGTCCGCCAGAGAGTGAAAGAAGGAGCAAAAGTGACTTATTTTCCTTTCCCTTTCCTCTTACTTTCCAAACAATGCGTTAAAATACAATTCTCATTCTTTCAGGGGAAGAGATTTTGACATCTTTTACAATACTTAAGAAACTATGGACATAAGATTATGTTGATTTTTTTATGTCGTTGAATTACATTTGGAGTGTATTCAGTACTCGATTTGAGTGTGCGAGGTCACAAGTCTCTACAATGTCAAATTTGACAGTGTCGAGTGGAGAAGGAGTTTAATACTCTAAAATTTTTATCGCCTACTACAAGAAGTGAAGTATACGAAATATAATGGGTTAGGCTCAAACTAGTATGAGTTGATGCTGAGCTTGGAAAATCAAAGTCGTACAAGACAATATGGTGTGGTTTCTTTCCAATTCAGTCTCATCTTTGTTAGAATTTTCTACTGGATTGCACAACTTAAGCTATAATGATTTTTCTAAAATCATTTTTTTCCTTAATGAGAACTAATTATTTGTGTGTATATGCAATAATGTATCCATACATATACCATACAAGGATCCACGACATACCCAAGCCCGGCCCTGAGCAAGGGCGGGACTGTGCGATCGCACTGAGCCCTCAATTTTTGGGAGCTCAATTTTTTTTTTTAATATTATTAGACTTAAATCAAATCAGACATATATTGAACCTATAATTTTTAAAAAAGACAATATTATATATATATATATATATATATACACACACGTACATACAAACTGTGGGACCTATAATATGCTGGCTAGGCTTCTGGAATTTGTTCTTATCCACAATAAATAGAGTCCTTTGCTTTTTGTTTCACTACTTTTTGTCTTCTTTCGGCTCTATAAAGCAGTGTAATAAAAACCAACGTGGATTCGAGCTAGTGACTGGGTCACTGATTCAATATGTGAGCCATGAATTGAACTGCACATTTAATTAGAATTTAAAAATAATATTAAAAATAAATACTTTAATAATATGATAAGATTTTACATAAAAAATCTAAGATATTAAAAAAATTAACTTCACATCATATATCTAAATTATTTTTTTATTTTTTTATTTTTTGAAAAATTGACCAGGTTTTAATAGTATCCATTTTATTATCCAATCAGCTGAACTGTATTATTTTAATAACATTACTACGTACAAATTGGACACACTAATACACTATGACCTCAGAAAATAAAATTGATTATTTTCTATTTGTGCTCACCGCACACTGTCCTAGAAGTATATCTTTTGCACCCACAACACACCTATGAACCCTAATAAATCATTAGCATTTATAGAAGAATCAAGTTTTCAAGTTCTATTCTACCTAGGAATCTCTCCCCAACATGTTTTTAATTACAAATATGATACTAATTGCATTCTTAATTAGAGATCGACTTGGAAATGTGTTTCAAAACAATGATTCATTTTGTAACAAAAGAACTCATCCAACTTTTTAATCAAATTCTTAACAGGAATACGATGTTACAATGGAATGAGACAATATGAGTTGTTTAGCCCTGAATCATTTATCACCACTGCTAAAGAAATCGTGTGGTCAGGACACAATTTTCTTATTTAATCACATAATTAATTGGATGAAAATTCAGTGTATGACCACAAAAATATGAAAATTCAACATATGACCACAAAAACATTACTCTAAATAAAAAGGAAAAAGAAAAATCAAACTTAAAATACTCAGGATCTATATGAATTGACTCAAGAAAAATTCATTAACTAAGCTATCACGCAAAACGTTCATATAATTACATGCAACTATATAATATATGAAGACTTCAGCACTAGAATGGTTTTTTTAATATTTTTAACATGAATAGACAAAAGTAATCTCCGATGATCTCTCTCTAAAAAAGTTGATACGTTCCTGGTTTACTTTTCAAAAGGCCAAAATACAAAAGAAGATTATTCATTCAACTGAAAAAAAGAAGAGAACAGCAGAAAATGAATGAATTCCAAGTCAAAATCTTTGAATTAGGTATAAAGAGGTCGTCACCTTTACAAGATATTAACTGATGTTCCTTCACCAGAACCAAATCCAAAGCAAAAACTGGTTCGTATCTGAAGATTCTAATTTGGTTCCATACTTTACTGATCCTAGTTTTAGCAAAAACAGTAATGGCACTGTTTACTGTTTGGACTGTTGTGATTGATTATATCGGTGAAGAGTCGAAAGGTCAGAGAGGCATGAGAGATGAGATACAGATGTCTATGTAAGGTCATTTCAAAAGTATATGTGGGAGTTAATGGGTGAGGTGGGAAACCTGGCACGTCAAGAAAGATAGGGTGGAGGGAACATGGGTGCATGATCTTGGGGATCCGGCTGAGCCAGGGCCGCACCCTGGTGTCGGTCTCTTAGCCTACAAATTTTCCATTACAGAACAAAAATTTTCAATTCAACAGAAATGACTACTCCTCTTAAAAACCCTCTTAACTGTCCCTCTTGTCTCCCCTTCTCTGCCAACCTAAACTGTAAACCACATTTCAAATAAAAAATAACCCATCTATATATACATATATAAAGAAAATTAATATTTCTTCATTTAACTTGACAATATTTCGACATGAAAACAAGATTTGGATGGCCGATTTCAGCAGATATATCTAGATATATATATATATATATATGTATATGTACATATATAAGTTTGTTTTGATAAATCTCGGGATAAAATTATAACTAGGATTAATTAGGTGGTATATGTATATGTATATAGGCATATTTTTGTAGGTCAGTCTTCTCTAATGTCACCGACCCATGAAACATGCATGAAACGATCGAGAAGGGAACAGTGGTCTGCTTTATTTTATTTTATTTTTAAAAAACTTACATTTATTTGTACTAGTCAATTTGAAGGTCTTGATGCACGCAAAAGCCACAAATAGCCAGATAACCTAGTCGTCACTGGTCAGAGCATGGCAACCTTTGTTTTTATTCTTCTGCACAAGTTTATTTGGCATCGGGAGAAATATTTTTGTAGCTATGTATTAGAGTTTGTCATGTGAAAAATTTATGTGATTGTAGGTCTGGTTATTCAAGATTTAGGCTCATATCGGCATGTTTAAATGATAAAATTGTATGATATTATTCTTGATTATCGAAAAAACATCATAAATTTCACAAAAGAACAAATTAATTATTTAATCAAATAGAGGGCAAGCTCAGATTACTTTGTAGATTAATTAATTTAATCCCTCGAGCCACTCCATCCACTTCAAGTTACATTAACATGCATTATGTGGTGTAGTCAAACTTCCCTCTAGCCTTTACTTCTACTTACTGTCTTAAGACAATAAATTAATCCCATCATTAAGAACCTGGCTAGTTAGTTCTTAGTTACCCACTAAACAAGACAATTAGCAAAATCATCGTGAACATGTTGCCTACTTGTCAGATTTTCTACTCTCTCATGTTGGATATTCACAGTTTGCGAGAGGCTTTAACATATTGGCACCAAGGAGCTCTAATTTCTCGAAGAAAGAGACATAACCTAATCACCCGACTACATGTTTCAAATTCGACCTACAACGTTGGTTGTCATGTGACCATCTTAGTGAATTACTATTATAATACAAACAAAAGCTCCTGTACGGACCATATATAAGTTTTCATTACAAAGTTTAGGGAACAAGATCCCTGCCTTGGTCATCTCGAGGCAATTGTCGTGGCCTTTGTCTCTAACTGTTTTTCATACTAACATGATACGTGTCAAGGACCCACCTTGTTGTTCTTGATTATTTCAAATAACCATATATTTTGATATTAGGGTTTTGTATATTCAAATTAAGTATGTTAAGTGGTCCTAATTAATCAAGCTTGGGCAAACCCTAAATAAATTGTTCTACAAGGTTCTACAGTTGATTGGCCGATTAAGAACAGCTAATGCACATTGAAATAAAATTAAACATCGGTTCTCGACCATTATCGAACTTAAATATTCTTTATTAGTATCGAAGCTCGATTAATCAATGAAATGGGGGAAGCAAATGGAACAAAAGCCAAAAGATTAGCAACGAATCATGTGCTTGTAAGCTCTTTCATCATCTTATATCCTCTGCAATAATGAAGGAAACCAAAGTTTAATCCATTTTGATTATGGGACGATCTTGAATAAAATATATATATATATATATTATTAAGTGAGCCAATAAAATAATATCTTAACCTTTTAATTAATGACGATGGAAATCACTTCTAATATCTTCTTTGATTCCAAATCTAATGGAACCTCGACAATCGTCTAGACAAAGCATAACAAGACTTGTAAAAATGTTGGTGGATTCTTAGGATCATCTAAAGCATATATGAATTATTTAATGATAACAAGGAATCTCATCATTATGCATTGCTATTTTAATTATTTTCTTCTCACTTCATTCTGTATGACTATCCCAATCTTTTCCACGACCGACCGAAGTATATATATATATATATATATATATATATATATATATATATATATATAAAAGTTAGTATAATATGCTCCCACATGTGTTTTGACCATAAATCATTTGAAAAGATATAAAGCTTTTTGAAAGCGCAAATTGGGGATGCTGAAACCAAACCGGTTTGACAAGTTATGATTTTCACTCTCCCAAATTAAAGATTAAAGAGATTAGGAGTTCGAATGGGGAGGCAATATATATAAGCTCGAGTGGTTTAAAGCAGGAGCAAAATCAGAACTTTGAGGGAGGGGGGCTTGAAAGTTCACGGGAGCTCGATGACAGTGCCCCAAAAATTTTAGAAATATTTACATTAAATATTGAATTTTTTTACTTAGAATTAGGTCCATACAAGAGTTTTTAGAAACATCTATATCTATCTTTAGTCGAGTATAATCTTTAAGTTAATATGCGTGACGAACTTTTATCGATTTTCGGGATGATAGCTTGAATTTTTTTTGAAACTCTTTTAAATGACCTCTATAAAAATACTATATATATATATATATATTTGAGACACAATATATATATATATACGCTTTTTCTCCCATGAGGGATCCCGCACAACTTATGTTGTGCGGGATCCATTTTCAGACCGTCGGATTAATCCGACGGTCTGGTAACATTTTTTTTTTTTAAAAAAAAAATGCTCTCCAGCTCTCATCTCTTAGAGTCTCGTCCCCTCCAACTCGCTCCCATACTCAGACTAAGAGCCCAAAACCCACGCAAATCGTGGCAATCTCGATCGCTCGTCTTCTCCTCAGAGTTTGCCTCAACTTTAGAGTCTTCACCGTGGAGTTCCATGGGGTTCCTCGATCTCTCGAGTTGGGTTCTCAGTTCGCACACAACATCTCTGGTTTCTCGATCTCGCAAGTTGGGTTCTGGGTTAGCACGCAGCATCTCTGGTTTGTCGATCTCTCGAGTTGGGTTCGCACGCAGCATCTCTGGTACTTCGAGTTTGAGCTACCATTCACCCAAGCTAAACCCAATTTTGTAAGTTTCATTAATTACATATTTGTAGACAAATGAAAGCATTTACAAGTTTGATTTTACATTCGAAGGAGTTAACTAATTTTTGATTAAACTCACAGGTGAATTGCGGCATAGTGGTGGTGCTGATTTTATCATCATGAAAGTGCATTCTGCCCTCCCTGGTATAATTTGAATTTACAAATGTTTATTGGTTGGTAATGGAGAATAGTGAAGTTCATTCTATTGAGGAAGATAATTTGGGTTATTCGTCAAATAATGTAACTGATTTTGTGCCTCATGTATTGGCTGAAAAAATTCCAAAAATAGGACAGGAGTTCGAATCGGTTGAGAAAGCCCAAATTTTTTACAATGAATATGCTAGGGTAGCTGGTTTTAGTATTCGGAATCATTCTTCAAAGAAGAACAAATCCAATGAAATTATTCGTAAGGAGTTTGTTTGTTACAAACAAGGGGCCCGAGAATATGAAAAATCTAAAGCTACCGGTGTTCGAAAAAGGCCAGAAACTAGAGAAGGTTGTAATGCCAAACTTACTGTTGTGAGAAGTAGTTTGAATCAGTGTTTTGTTGTGTCACAATTCAATGATGTTCATAATCACGTATTTGCGACACCGAGAAAAGTTCATATGTTAAGATCTCATCGCTCTATTTCAAGTGCTAAAAAGGCGTTGTCACAACAATTTTCAGTTGCTAATGTTCCTATTCACCAGCAAATAAGTTTTTTTGAGCTTCAGGCTGGTGGCATAGAAAATATAGGATGCATCGAAAAAGACTTCTATAATGCCCGAAGAGATGAGATAAGGCAATATGCAGGTCATGATGCTCAGATATTGTATGAATACTTTGAGTCTGAGAAAGAAAAAAATCCAGGATTTTTTTTCTCTTTTGAGATGGATTTGGAACAGAAAGTCAGACACTGTTTCTGGGCTGATGTTGAATGCAGGAGATCTTATCATGCATTTGGTGATGCTGTGGTTTTTGACACAACTTATAACACGAACCGATATGGGATGATATTCGCAGCATTTGTTGGAGTGAATAATCACGGGCAAAGTACTCTTTTAGCCTGTGCTTTCTTAAGCGATGAGACAACGAAATCATTCACATGGCTTCTGCAGCAATTGTTGAAATGCATGTCAAACAGAGCCCCAAAAATGATCATCACTGATCAGGATCCTACTATGTCAAGAGCAATTTCTGAGACTTTTCCAAACACATGCCATAGACTTTGTATGTGGCATATTCTTAGCAAATTCTCAGAAAAGTTAGATGCAGTCAAATGGAAAGAATACTATCCAAAGTTCCAGGATTGCATATGGAATTCTGAGGATCCAGATCAATTTGAGGATGCCTGGTCTCATGTGATTGAGATAAGTGGAATGTCAAACAATGAGTGGTTGAAAGGGCTATATGAAATCCGAAGCAAATGGATTCCTGCTTATGTTAACAAAATATTCTCTGCAGGTTGTTCTCAAATTTATTCAGCTTTTATTTTATTTTATTTTGTGCAAGGTTGTTTTTCTTTTTCTCATGGGTTGATGGACATTACTCTTTTTTTGTAGGCATGTAAAGTAGTCAACGAGCGGAGAGTTGCCATGCTTTCTTCAAGCATTACGTGTCAAAGAAAAATAGTTTGATGGATTTTGTGGTTAGATTTACGAGGGCCTTGAAACACCAGCGTCATCAAGAGTTATTTCTTGATCATAAAGACATCAATGAGCAGCCTATTATGAAGACCATGTGGCCAATAGAGAAAAAGATGAGTGAAGTTTACACGCACAACATGTTTTACAAATTCCAAGAGGAGTTGTACCAAAGCATGGCTTATGTAGTGGTTGTGCATGAATAACGTGTGGATATGTGCATATATAAGGTTAGTAGGGCTGAGAGAGATGAGGCAAGGGCAAGAAAAGTGGTTGAGGATAAATTAATGGACTATGTGAGTTGCAGTTGCAAGAATTTTGAATCGGCTGGGATTATTTGTCGTCATGTATTGGCAACCTTCAGCAGAATAAAATTGCAGCAGCCATTGTCTAGCCAATATGTGCTACGTAGGTAGACAAATGATGCTAAGTCGTTAAGCACATTTTGTTTGAGTGGGGAAGGTGGGCACAATGCTAGCTTTGTCGAAGACGACAACCTACTACGACAACTTGCGTCAAAGATAATTGATCATGCTTCTATAAGCCGAGATGTCTTTGAGTTGACAAAGGAAACATTGGAGAATCTTCATGACAAGATAAAGTGTATGACATTAACTGATGCATCACAATCTCAATCCAGTGTGCGTCTTTCAGAACCTATTTACCGTGAGCCGGATCAAGTTAGAGCGAAGGGTTGTGGGAAGAGGTTGAAAGGTGGGAAAGAAATTGCGTCAAAGAAGAGTAGACGTTGTCATGGTTGCGGACTAACTGGACAATCTCATGACAAAAGGAATTTTCCGGCGTTGACAAATGAATAACTTCTTAGTGCGTACTATTTTTAGAGCAAATTTGTTTCAATTTTGTAGAAACTACTTGTAGAATTTTTGAATTACTTATTGTGTATCTAATGCAATTTTTTTGTTTATTTCAGCAGGCACATTGTAGAAGCTGAGATCAACTGGATTCTTGTGAGTTATATTGGCTCTCAGCCTTTTAAAAAAATTATATGTTGGTTTTGATTTATTACCTATTTTTGTGATTCTGTTGACATTGTGTTCTAACTGCCACAGCATATACACGTGTATAACATCCTCTCTTCTTGATGGCCGCATGAAAGATGGGCCTTGGGCGTATTTTGGTGCATCATATATGTAAGAACTGCTTCCTTTTCATGTATTTCTTTCTTACTACATGATTCATAGTAATGCCATTCGACTCCTGCAGGCCTACTTGTGGGTTTATAAATTTATAAGAGTCAGCATGTGGATTATAGTTGTAGAAACTGATTGTAGAAGTTTTGAATTAATTATTGTGTTTCTAATACTATTTTTTTGTTTACTTCTATGAGCAGGCACATTGTGGAAGCCGAGATTCAATTGTGGATGTTTGTTCTTGAGTTGTTCTTGAATTGTGGTTGTTTGTTTTTTGTTTGTTCTTGAATTGTGGATGATTGTTCTTGAATTATGGATGGCGATGTTTGCTGTTGAATTATTCTTGAATTATGGATGGCGATGTTTGTTCTTAAATTATTCTTGAATTACGGATGGTTATTCTTGAATTGTGTTTGTTTAGGCTTGAATTGTTCATGAATTATGAATGCTACTGCATTGAATTTGAGGATTTTTACTCCTAGACAAGCACGAGAAGGACTTATACTTAAGGAATTGATATAGCATAATGGTTTTGATATGTTACTAGAGCCGAATTATTCTACCATTTATAAGTGTCTTTCTTATGTATGATGCTTGTAGAGAGAGTTATGTTCAATCAGCAAGACCTGTGGCATAACATTAAAATATGCTCTTGAGAAAACAGTTAAGAAAGTTTCCCTGCATAGGCAAGTGGTTTCCTTACATTGTTGTGATTATTTCTAGAGTTCCCAAGAGGTATCTCCATCAGATTCACTAGTGTGTTAAGCAATATAAAGGAGCAGCGTGTGAGTGTTCTGTCTTTATACAGCAATCAAAACCATCAGGAAAGTTTAGAACTACCAAACATGTCAGCCACAACTTTGTTACCAAAAGGCAGCTCAAATTGTGGCAGCAAAAACAACCACCCTAATCTACATTCCAACTCAAATTGGGGCAGCAATAACAACAACCATAATCTACGTTCAAGCTCAAATTTGGGGCAGCAACAACAACAACCCAAACAGCTCAAAGCTTGAACTGATTTCATACACAAAAGGGGACAAAGAAAGGAAATTACAAACACACAAATTTTTGACAATAATGCCGACCCTAATCTACATTCCAAGACCCAGCAAAACCAATCTCCACAATACAAACACAATTAACTCCCGCACGAATATGCATTCCAGATTCTGTTGGCTTCCACCCTAATACCCAACCTTAATCTACATTCCAGATTCTGTTGACTTCCATCTTCTTAACTCCTGCACGAATTAAAAAGCAAAACAAATATGTTACAGAACATGTGTACTCCAAAGAAGGAAAACAAATCAAAATCTGGAGAAGAGAAGACTTACGCTTCGAAGTTGGGTGTTCTGAGCTTGTATCGGAATCGATGAAGGTGAACCTGCGGTGAACTCGAATCGAAACTCAGAAGAAGACGAACGCAAGATTGCTGAGACAAAGTCCAAGGAGGAGAAGAAGAGATACAAATTTATGGGAGGGCGGATGTCTCTAGGTTGGAACTGTCTCGGCCAAATCTCGTAGAAGAAGACGAAGACTCGAAAGCTTAGACGAACTCGAAGGAGGAGAAGACGAGAGATCGAGATTGAGTCGATTTGCGTGGGTTTTCGCCTTGGTGTCTCTAATTCTGGGAGAGATGAGAGCTGCAGAACCGAATGTCTGGGTATGTGACGGAGGGGACGACCTTGAGTGAGCTGGAGAGAAATTTTGATTTGGAGAGATTCTTTTTTTAAAAAAAAAAGTTGCCAGACCGTCAGATTAATCCGACGGTCTGGAAATGGATCTCCCTCATGCGAGAAATTCGCTATATATATATATAACCTTTATATATAATAAAGGCACAATATATACATGCCCCTTAAATATTGACAAAAAATGGTGGGAGCTAGAGGCCGGGCCACTAGGTCTAAAATAAACCATACCTTAACCATACTAAAAAAGCCTAATGTCTACATCCACACAAATAAAGCTGTTGTTTTCCTTATAAAATATCTACTAAGATAGCTCAACAAGTCAATTTCTTACTCAACATCATTACTTAAATTATATTTCATTCTACACATAATTGTTGTCACCATCGCCACCAGAACTATCGTCGACATCATTGTTTTTTGACTTTACTATCGTCATCATCAGCATCTATACATACATACATACATATATATATAGTCATTGTCAACTATGTATAATCATGATTTGCGTCTAGATCTCCTTTCCTTCGTTAATGTTAATTTTCATGCACAAAACAGATTATATTAACGTTTTTTTTATCGACAACATGTAATAAGTGACACAAGCTTTGGAATCTAATACTACCAATATATATGTGCACTTGCCCATTACTTTATTTAGAACAATTTGTCGATCAAGCATCATTTTCTTATATATATATATATATATACACGGAACTTCTCAAGAGCGGGATCCCGCATTTTACATTCCATGAGGGATCTCGCTTTTGACCATCCGATTAAATCGGACAGTAATATCAATTTTTGGGTAAAATAAATGGATTTAACGAAGCGTTTTCTCTCTCTGTCTCTCTCACTTTAGCTGGTACTTATTTCAAATTTGTCTTCTCTCTGGCTTGTCCTGATGTACTCTAGCTTTTGTTTTGTGATTTAAAATTATGAACTGATTCATTTGATTTGATTTGATAAATGGAATCAGACATAGAAGATGTTAACAGAGATTATTGGTAGTGTAGCAAAAACAAGTAGCATGCAAAGGGCTGAACATGATCCAACAACTGAGGTGATTGAACCACTTCAAGCTACGGGAACGGAAATAGGAATGGCCGAGAATGGGAATGGGAACAAGAACTTGTTAGAATTCCTATTTTTGATTTGAGAAAGGAAATGTAACAGGAATTATGTATTCCAACATTTGGTATGCAAGATTCATTGAAGAATAAGAATGAGAATTAATTGTAAAAAATCTATATTACTCCCTGATGTAACAAAAGTGAATTAAAATAAACTTATATGGGCGAAAATGTAATTCGATCACTTTTTAGAATTCATTTTCCTTTCGGAATCGTCCATTTCGTGATAATATTCAAGAAAGCTCAATTCCTGTTTGTCATGAAATTTCAAATTCCATTCTAGCTTCTAACAACGAACCAAACGAGGGAATTTCATAAAGAATCAGAATTTATCATTCCTTTCCGGCCTGAAATGGTCTATCGAACATGGCGTTAAGGTATATTGGCCTTGAAGGTTGGATTAATCGAAGGTGGATTAATCGAAGGTTCGGACAAATCGGAATCGAAGAGGGATGTCAGACAAAGATTGGGCACGGAGGGTCTGAGAAGAGAGAAAGAGGGATGTCTAGTTTGAGATGTCGGGCTGGGTTGCAATTGTTATTTTTTTTTAAAAAAAAATAGAGATCTGACCGTTCATTTAATCGGATAGCCAGGAGGCGGAATCCGGCCTATAAGAATCGATATATATATATATATATATATATATATATATATATATATATATTAGTCTACTCCAATAATTTAGGCTAGATTTTTCTGGCAACTGATACGTAGTTATGTGGGAACACACATACTTTATAACTAACTTCCTTCTTGTTAATCATAAATTAACTAGTTCATATGATTTGGACATTTTAAAACATCTTTTTTGGACATACAATATTTAAAAATTGTGTCGACAACAATAATTGGAGTTTTCCAATTGTAGAGGAGTCAAAATCATCATCATCATCATCATCCAATAAAAAAACTAATATAGGTCTTTCAAACTATATACGAGTAAAAAATGTAGGGTCCCATATTTGTTCTACCAGCTAGCCGAGTTGCCACTTCAAATTTCTTTTTGTTAATGAGAATGATATCATATAAATTTTTTATTTAAAATATTTTTATGACTTTTAATAAATTATAACAAAGTCTAGCGCCTAATCGCAATATTATTATTCATAGTATGAATCAAACTTAGAATCTTTTTTCATATAATTTAAATCTAGAGAGTTTGTCACCCAAATTGCCACTTTAGTTAGTATTATGTATATATGTGTTGACATAACAACCATGAATTTAGTGGAGGACCTGACTCTTGGTATGATATTTTCACTGATAGAGTTGATAAGCTGTAACAAATGTCAGCTCTTTAATGATTGGTATTTATTGTTACTGATATATATATATATATATATATATATATATATATATATATTATTTTTAGTTTTAGTTTAGTTTAAGACTTTAGGTCTAGTCCTTTAATCTCTTAGTGCCTACTTGAAAGAGGTTTTAGGAAGGGTTGAGAGTTAAGCGAACTCCTCCAAAATCTTGCTTAGCTTGAACACCTCTCAACACTCTTTTTTCTAACCCTTCAAAATGAAGAGTTGAGAGATATTCACTCACAAAAATATCTCCCAACACTTCCCAACCCCTCACAACCCACATGTCAAAAATAGTCTTAGACTTCATTTTTAAGATTAATAAATTTATCAATTACCGATCTACAGTTATTGAAATACGGTATACCAATTGACAATAAACCAACGTTATCAATAACAATAACGATTCCAATTTTTCTATTACTGTCATTTTCGATACGGTAATGATAACCAATCATTGATAACAGTTACCGTTATCATATTATAACTATTAAAGAAAAATGTTTTGTATCTACCAAAATTGGGAAGCCTCGAATGACTTGTCATTACTTCTATTGTATTCGGCTATTCCCAATAATCTAAGTCATTTTCAGAAAACTTGATATTTATTTATTTATATAAACACAAGAAATAAAATAAAAAAAAGTGCGGAAAAAATAATTCTATTATATAAATGATTGAAAATAAATTGTTTAACCCGCCAATCAACGGTGACGAGTCCTTCTTATCGAGTGATTCAATCGAGTGGTGATTGATGTTTATAGGACAGCCGGTACTCTGAGAAACTTTTCTTTTATGGAGTAGAAATTCAAAATACGGCGGCGTTTTTGAGTGGTCACAGAATCTAGCTAGTCTGTGACAGAGGGCATCATAACCGTCCATCAAAAAGATTTCGGATAATGATCACACGGTCCAGGTATAATCGCCGCAGTCGTTGTTAATGACCTGGATCAAAAGTAATATTTAGATATTTTGAAAAATAATTAATAAGTAATAAATTAGATTATTTAGAAATTTGGTCAATATATTTATTTGTTGATTCAGTTTCGGTTTTTTTTTTCTTTTTTTCTTCTTGGTGAGCCAAAAATGTTAATGACATAACTGAAAAAAGTGGTAGGTGAACCATATTTTTTTGGGTCCTTCAACGGTCGTGATACCGACACGTGTTTCTCTCCCCATCTGTTAATCAAAAATTAAGAGAGAAAAATTAAAAAGGGAGGATAATCTCGTGCATGGTGGGATACATTCATGTGATGTTTCATGCATATATGCTATTAGCATCTAAACGCATGATTCACACGTAGAGATGATGGGTGGGTCCATCATGGGACATGCATGTCCACCACATGATGGACGGCCATGATGGACGGATAGGATGTGAGAAGGTAATGATTAATAATGGGGTCATGATTGCAACTCTTCCATTTCCTCCACCTATATAGAGAGATACTATAAATGATTATAATCATAGAGAAAGAAGCAACTCAAGAGGCAGAAGACTGCGCAGCCATAGCCGCCATTTGCTCTTCCTTTTTACCTCTGATTAATCAGCTTGGAAAAGCTGATCCTACAACATCTCTCACTCTCTCTCTATATAAACCTCCCTATCCCCATCAATAACTGCACTCCAAAACGCAATACTATTTAATATATATATATATATATATCGTTGAGATTGAACTGTGATTTTGTGGATAGTAGAGACATGGGAGAGAAAGGCGTTGTAGTTGTTAGGGAATTTGATCAGAACAAAGATCGATTAGGCGTTGAAGATGTAGAGAGAAGGTGCGAGGTTGGTCCCAGCGGCAAACTCTCAATCTTCACCGACCTATTAGGTGACCCAATCGGCAGGGTCCGCAACTCTCCTGCTTTTCTCATGTTGGTATGATAAAGTTTCCTTTTTTACTATTTTTTTTTCAATCTACTATTGGGTTGTGATCTTTTTAATTTGTCAATGAAACTGATTGATAACGCTAGCTATATAAGTAAATGGGTTCACATTTTTCAGGTGGCGGTTATTGGTGATGAGATAGTCGGCATGGTGAGAGGTTGCATCAAAACCGTTACCTGCGGCAAGAAGCACGTAAGGAGTGGTAGTGGGAAAAACCATGACAACAGCAACAACAATGGCAGCGATCACACTAAAACCCTCCCTATTTTCACCAAAGTGGCTTACATCTTGGGCCTCCGCGTCTCTCCTTCTCACAGGTGTGTGTGTATATATATATATATATTATTAACTCATGATTATGCGTACGGGTTATGGTTTCTTTTATGTTTTAAGTTTGTGTTTTGGACCTTTTGGTTATGATTTTGAGTTGGGTTTTTGTTGAATTCGAAGGAGGATGGGAATAGCGATTAAGCTGGTTCTTGAAGTGGAGGAGTGGTTCAGAGAACATGGGGTTGAATATTCCTACATCGCAACGGAAAACGACAACCACGCTTCCGTTAAGCTTTTCACCGACAAATTTGGTTACTCCAAGTTCCGTACGCCCTCCATTCTCGTCAACCCGGTATTCGCTCACCGGCTCAGGATTTCGGACGGAGTCACAATAGTCCATCTCAGCCCCTCCGACTCGGAGAAGCTCTACCGCCGTCGATTCTCCACGACCGAGTTTTTTCCTCGCGACATTGACTCGGTCCTCAAGAACAAACTCAACCTCGGCACTTTCTTGGCCGTGCCACGTGGAACTTATGATTCAGAGTCTTGGTCCGGGTCGGATCGTTTTTTGTCCGACCCGCCTGAGTCTTGGGCTGTGCTCAGTGTGTGGAACTGCAAGGACGTGTGGACACTGGAGGTTCGTGGCGCGTCGGGTGTGAAACGCACTTTTGCTAAAACGACAAGGCTATTAGACCGCGCCCTGCCGTTTCTGAGACTGCCATCAGTGCCGGAGTTGTTCAGACCGTTTGGGCTGCATTTTTTGTACGGGTTGGGGGGTGAAGGCCCACGCGCAGCGAAAATGGTGAAAGCGCTTTGTTGCTACGCGCATAACTTGGCTAAAGATCGTGGTTGCGGAGTAGTGGCTACGGAGGTTGCAAACCGCGAGCCGCTCAGGTTGGGTGTTCCGCACTGGAAGATGCTATCGTGCGCTGAGGACTTGTGGTGCATTAAGAGGCTCGGAGAGGACTATAGTGACGGGTCTGTCGGTGACTGGACAAAATCACCTCCTGCCACGTCCATTTTTGTCGACCCGAGAGAGTTTTAGTTTCAAGTGTTTTTTTTTTTTGGAAAAAAGCCGACACAACCTTCTCTCTCTCGCTCACTCTCAATTTTTAGTTTTTGATTTCCTTTTCAGAATTCAAGATAGAGGGATGAGAAGATATAGGGGTATATTTGTGAAAAAAGAATATCCCCTAGCGCTACTCTGTTTTATTTCTTCCAACTTTTGTAACTGGATTTGGCTTTTCAGATCCTCTTGCAACTAAACGTATCCTCTTTAGTTACTTTGTGGGTGGTGGTTATAAATTCGGGTCATGAGAGTATCGAATAAATTCAACTCAAATAACTATTGAAAGACTTATTTTTTAATCTGGTTGAAAAAGATTTGATCTTTATATATAAATCATATCAATGTAAGATACAAATTTTAACGTGAAATTGTACTGGTTTGTTTTGGGATATGAAACTAAATTGGTTGAGATATATATATATATATGAGTGCTTCTTCTATACGGACGCCCGCACTTTATATATATGAGTGCTTCTCCTATACGGACGCCCGTATAAAGTGCGGGCGTCCGTGTAAATGTGCCCAGAAAGTGAATTGTGATGGGGCCCAAAACAGTAGACCCCACCACAATTCACTTTTTGGAGGGACTGTGAAACGGACGCTCGCATTTTATAAAGTGCGGGCGTCCGTATATGAGAATGATAGTATATATATATATAGTGTAGATATTATTCTTAAGATTGATGATGATGATGATGATGATGATGATGATGATGGGGTACCTTATCTAGGTTCTCTCTTTGATTAGTCTCTGCAGTATAGTTACTATTATGGATACCCTTGAATCCACTGGGGACCCAATGTGAGGCCAAAGTGGTCATTCAATCAACTCAAGTAAAGAATTGTATGTCCACGAAAAAACATAAGTAGCTCCATATTAAGACAAAACAGTGAACCTTTTATGGGATGGTGGGTGTTGAGTGATTCTTTTCTGGGGGAGGGGGAGATTGGCTTTTAGCTGCTTGTTTTTGGTTGCAAAGGAAAAGGAGAGATTAGATTTTATGTCTTTTTACTCACTCTCTCTCTAACTATTTCCCTTGTTTTTGGTGGTTTTTGGACGGACCAGACAGGTTGGTTCTGAGATAGTGAGCGTGTGAAAACGAAGTGAACAACAAATATATAATTATGAAAGCCATCTTTGGTCATTTCCTTTTCAAGCCATGAAATGTGTCTATAATCACAGCTTCTGCCCCAAATATCTGAAAAATTTCCCCTAAGGCCTTTGCTGTGGTTGTGTCATTCTGATTCCCTAACCAGGCCTGAACCAAAGAATCAACAGTCTTGAGGCCACATATTGGATACATTGGGTCATAGGGTAGACAAAACTGGACAATATTAATTTATACTGAAAGAGGTGGATTTTCTAACATAATATCGAAGGGATAATGTTTCTGTCGAATTAGACAAGTCTCTATCTGGTTGTTGAATTTGACATAATCCAATTCACATGTGTCGGGAGTGAGTGTAAAAACTTATAAAACTCGAAGAGCTCGAGTGGAGTGATTTATATGAAAAAAATCCACATCCTTTCACACAATCAAACAGACACGCCTCTGTCGTTTCACTGTCTGTGTGGAGTTTTTGGGATCTTTGTCCTTTTGAGGGGTCAAGCCTTTCGCTCTCTTTCTCTGACCAAGTTCACCTTTTTCTTCGTTCGGAAAGAGTCTTCATAAACAATGTTTCCCCCTTTTTTTTGTCCATTATTGACAAGGAATAATATCATCATACTCACTACATATTCATGGCGATGTGACCCACAAAGAGATTTAGTGAGAACAAATTAAAGAAAAACCCAATCTTTCTTCAGAGGAATGAAGAGAAATAAGCACATTTACTAGTTTGTTGAGGAGAGTAGGCAAGACATTAATGCCCGTGAGCAAGTTGTGTTCCCAGACAAATTTTCAAGCGCAAGCAATACTGATAGCATTGAATTGCTAGTCTAAAACTGAATGGGCTTCAACAGGTTGTGTCAAATACCAATTCAAAAGCCGAGGTCGGCTCTGCAGATTTGGGTCAAATAATATGACGCAACCCAGGATCCACTAGTTCCAAATGACACAGCACAGAAGCTAGATAAACTGAAATCGTTCATGCATTGAGCTTTTAACCCAACTTATGTTACCATTAGATTAGAAACTTACTTTCATACGAGCCTAAAAGCACAAGTTTAACTCATATCAAATGTTCAAAGAACAAATTAGTATGTCAGACCAAAAAAAAAAAAAAAATCCATGTGGCATAACCTCACAAACCACATAAAAGAAGAGTACTACTGATATCCTTAGCCAACTTAAATAACTGACAAATATCACAACCCAATAAAATTTCCCTTCAAGCCTGGGCCAATTTAACCATTCACAAGACTTCAATTTGAAACAAATAGCAAAACCAATTTTTGTGGTACCATTAAAATCAGACCTCCAAAGACGGACACGGTCCACATCAAGCCTGTAACCAAGAAAAAAAACACTACAAAAATCGAGCCCAACTGCACTAAACCGGATATTGGAAGCTCAGTTAACCATAAACAGTTTCCAATATACAATGGTTAACACATTGTATATGGACAGTGCCAGCATTCAATCGGTCACGACAATGGTTACATTACCTATTGACCAATCGACCATACATCTTGCTAAGTTCCATATCCGTAAGTAGTCATGCACTTAAAACACATACATTTCACTCGGATGAAATCAAAATCGAACTCTGATGGTTATGGCTTTTTCCAGGAAAAATGACAATTTTGAGCACAAGATTCAAAAAAACATATTATATCAACTAGTCCCATGCAAATTCTTTAGGGATCTTACTCAAGTCACTACATCTCCAACCAAAAGCAGAATCCCAGTCGTGCAGTACTTCACTCTAGCATTGTATAAGCCCTAAGGCACCAATTTTTCATCGAAGAACTACGCTTTGATCTATTTCAGTTTATTTAGGTGTTATTGAAGCACTGAACTGAATACTTAAAAAACTTCAACAAACTATGCTTAGACAGATTCTTAATAGGTATTCATGTTCCAAACTTCAAACTAATAAGCAAACAAACTTTTTTCTTTCAAGTTAAAAAGGCACACATACAATTCAAAGAAATCTGAATTGACCACAAATGAAGGTAGGGAATGGATTCAATACATGGACAGATATATAAAATGCAAGCTCAACCTCCACAGTAATTTGATGAAGTCAAATAGCAAATGATGGCCCAGGCATGCACAGGGTGATACCAGATGTTCTAGCATCTGAAAATCAAATTTATGATCGCATTCTGCTGCTCTCTGCATTTCTTATTGGGTAGAAGTAAGGGCAGGCCTGCAAAATATTAAGTGCATAGCATGTGCTCAAAATTGGACCAAAGGCAAGTGCCAAATACACAGAACGCAGAATTAGAGAGCATCATGTGTGTAGTCATATTTTCTTCTCTTTTTTTCCTTCCTGAAAACCGGAGTATCATGTATATAGAAAAACATACACACTAACAAATAGCGACAGAAAGTAAACATCTAACCAAATACTGCAGTGTGTGTAGCCACCATGGGTGTTAATTAATCAGAGCAAAACAAAAAAGTATAGTACCATTGCTTCTTTTGCAGTTGGCCTTTCTTGGTGATCATACCGCAGCAACTTGTCCACAAAATCAATAGCCTACCAAAAAAACAAAATACAAAACATTAAAAAGGAATTTAATATGAAGGAATAAAAAAAAAGTATGGTATAACTGTATAAGTGACAGATACTACCTCAGGGACAGCTAAATGTTGATTATCAACATTAATGAATCTTGACCATGGTTTCCGGCTATGCCTGTATCAAAAACGATTAACAAGGATAGAAAGAAAGTGCCAGCTGAGCAATAAAATTCCATTACATGGCCAAAACATCAACAGATCTATTAGAGCATCACTAACCTGCCAACAAGAGCTGCAAGATGTGGGTCCAAATCTATACGGTACTTATTCAAATAAGAATTCAATTCATCTGTCCCAAGTACCTGTCAGAAACATAGATGGTATAATTTAATTTTCTTCTCATCTGAAAAACCATTGGTACACATAATTGCAAGATTTTACATATATATGTCATTCATGTGCTCGCTAAGATACATAATTATACATATACACAATCATCAAATCATAGTCAGAAATTCTGTCAAATTGATTCTAACTCATCAACGGCACCGATCTAGTACAACAAAATCAGTAGTTCTTTCTAGGTAAACACTGATAATTCGATAAGCATTTTAATGAACCCAAAATAAACTTCAAATAATAACTTCTGAAAAAATGATGTTCAACTTCTAGCACCTCAAATCCTCATACCTTGGCTATTTTGACCAGCTGATCATGGTTATCGTGACCATAAAAGAATGGCTCTTTGCGGAATATCTGTACACCAAAAGCCCAAGTAATAACTATTGTGAGAAAACTTATAAAATACCTTGTCACTATATCAAACATTTGATCCTCCTCACCATCAGCCACCAAAGGATGAATATGCAAGCAGACCAAGATCTACTCATCTATGGCAGAGTAAGAAGCTATTCTATCCCATGTATTTTGAACTAATATTTTGATTGCCAAAATCATTACAAAAAGTTCGAAAACACTCCTTAGCATAATAGTTGACCATAGTGTTAGGAGGAGAATCTTACAACAAAATGCCATGATACATACAAATACAATTTGCCTGTTCAAAATGAAGACTACCATGCCTAACAATTATAAACTGGGTAAGAGAATGCTTACCATTCCAGCAAACATACAACCAAGGCTCCACAGATCTAAAGAGTAGTCATAGTCTTGCAAATCAACAAGAAGCTCTGGACCCTTAAAATATCTGCAGTCAAAAGGTTGTGAGGAGAGTAGATAATGATATACGAGGCACACAAGTCTAAAGAATAATGATAGTCTTGCAAATCTTTTTTTTTTTTGGGGGTACTCTCTCACGTTGGATTGCCACAATTTTGAACTCAACTTTTTATTTTATTGTATGAGGTGATGAAATCACAATATAATCTCTTCGACTATCTCATGGTTGTAACTAGCCAACATATAACTAAATCCCATATAATCTACCCATGGTAAGATCAAAACCAGATATACAGGCATGCATACAGCCTCATAAATCAAGATTATATCACTTGCATAGATAGATGGGAATCTTACTGTTAAATGCCAATTTGCTTCAGAAGGCAAGAAATAAAATAATTGAACATAAGAACTAGGAATATCAGCAATTATGAAAAGCAAACAAACCTTGAAGCAACTCGAACATTGTATTCTTTACCGGGATGATAAAACTCTGCAAGGCCCCAATCTATAAGACGAAGTTTCCGCTGTTCATGATCAATCATAACATTGTGGGGCTTTACATCTCGATGCATAATACCTTGCGAGTGGCAATAATCCAATGCCTGCAGATTATAGTTCATGAAACTCGATGATTTTACCCACCAGCACCATGCTCACAAAAATATAAGATAGAACGATATATTGCATTACAAGTATACAACCCAGAGTCAAACTTACAGAAGTGACAGCAATATAACCTATGAATATGTTAGGCCCATTTCTAAATGGTACCAAAGGAAGAAAGTCAATATAAGTCAACAACGGACAGCTGGAGTCTAGTTACTGGATGAGAGTTTGTTTGTTGTTATTATTATTATAATGTTGTACTGTCCTTGGTTTTGTAGAGGGGTTGTGTTGTTTTGGGGATTCATTCTGACTTTTAGGGTTTTCACCTGGTTATTGGAGGTGTTCTAGCTCCTCGAATTGCTAGCTTTTGCTTGGGAATTATCTGGTTAATGTTGTCTTGGTTATTCTGGTGTGTAATCCAATATTAGAGTGTTGCTGGCCTACTGTGTTCTTATCAAAGGTATCGGAGGATGACGAAACCTCCATCGATGGGTGCTCGTACAGAACTGGAGGCTAATATGAGTGTGGTGCAGAGCGAACTTGCGGGTTTACCGTCAGCCGTCAGCCATTTAACTGCCGATCTCAGTTCTTTGAGCTCCGGTCTTACTGAAGTTCAAAGTTACATCTCGGAGCTTCGCCAACTCGCGTTGCAGAAAGATCGCCTTATGGCTAAAGGGCGGATTTAAATGATGAAGTGCTACAAGATGCTTCATTACGTGATATTATTCATTCTCTCTTGCTTGATGACACTAGTAAGCCTCCTTTCACATTATCTGGTGGCACTTTATATTATAAAGGGCGCTTGGTATTAACCAAAACTTTTGTCAAGATTCCTCAATTCTTGCAGGAGTTTCATGCCACTCCTCAAGGCGGCCACTCAGGTTATTTCCGCACTTTCAAATGCCTCAGTTATGTTCTTTATTGGCAGGGCATGCAAACCATTGTTAAGAAGTATGTTGCTCAATGTGAGATCTGTCAGAGAATCAAATACTCTACTTTGAGTCCCCAAGGGTTATTGCAACCCCTCCCGATTCCTTTTGTTGTGTGGGCTGATCTATCGATGGATTTTGAAAGAGGTTTATCTAAAGTGTGAGGGAAGGATACTATTATGGTTGTAGTGGACCGTCTTTCCAAATATGCTCATTTTCTTGTGTTGGGGCATCCTTAATACTTCTAGAGAGGTGGCAGAGCTTTTTATTGCAGAAATTGTTAGACTCCATGGATTTCTTGCATCCATTGTCTCTGACAGAGATCCGATATTTGTTAGTGCTATCTGGAAGGAATTGTTTCATCTTTCACGCACTACATTAAAGCCTAGTACGGCCAATCATCCGAAGACTGATGGCCAAATAGTGGTTGTTAATCGTTGCATGGAGGAGTATTTGCGTTGTTTTGTTGGTGAGCAACCACGACAATGGCCTCGATGGGTGTTGTGGGCTGAATATTGGTATAATACTTGGTTTCATAATTCGATTGGCATGACACCTTTTCAAGCTTTATATGGGAGGTTACCACCAGTGTTGCTTTGACATGTATCCGATGGGTCACCTATTGAGGAGGTGACTTCCTTGATGCGTGATAGAAACGCTATGTTGGATCAACTTAAGTGCAACTTATCTGTTGCTAGGTTGAGGATAAAGCAGCAAGCAGATAAGAAGAGGCGTGATATAAGTTTTGAAGTAGGAAAGCGAGTTTTTCTTCGATTACAGCCATACTGTTTCAAGTCTCTTGCTAAGCGGCCTTATCACAAGTTAAGTACGTGCTATTATGGCCCCTATGAAATTGTGGAGAAGGTGGGTGCGGTGGCTTATAGACTTGACTTGCCAAGTGGAACTTCTATCCATCCTACCTTTCATGTATCTCAATTAAGGAAGTGTTTATCAGATGGATGCTGCAGTCAACCCTTGCCTTCGACGTTGCAGGCTGATTTGCAATTGAAGTTATTTCCTGAAGATGTTGTTCAGGTTTGCCTTTTGTGTAATGGAATGCGTGAATTTCTTGTTAAATGGGAAGGGGGTCCTGCTTGTAATAATTCGTGGGAATCTGAGGACACCATGAAAGAGCAATTTCCTGAATTTAACCTTGAGGACAAGGTTCATGCTTTAGGGGGAAGTGTTGTTAGGCCCATTTCTAAATGGTACCAAAGGAAGAAAGTCAATATAAGTTAACAAGGGACAGCTGGAGCCTAGTTACTGGATGAGAGTTTGTTTGCTGTTATTATTATTATAATGTTGTATTGTCCTTGGTTTTGTAGGGGGTTGTGTTGTTTTGGGGATTCATTCCGACTTTTAGGGTTTTTGCCTGGTTATTGGAGGGGTTCTAGCTCCTCGAACTGCTAGCTTTTGCTTGGGAATTATCTGGTTAATGTTGTCTTGGTTATTCTGGTGTGTAATCCAATATTAGAGCATTGCTGGCCTACTGTGTTCTTATCAGAATATCAGATAGACAACTTTACCAGATGTTCCAGAGGGAACAACTAGATCGGTAAATGGACAACGAAATTCTATACACCACCATCAGAATACATTCTACTGTGACAAGCCTTTCCAGAAACAACAAAACCCCCCACCATGACCAAGATAGAGAGAGAGATTGAAGAAACCCATCCTGTGGATCTATGGGAGCACATCAATTATAGACAACTTTACCGGATGTTATAGACATCTTTACCGGATGTCCCAGAGGGCACAACTAGATTGGAAACTAGACAATGAAATTCTATACACCTCCAGCAGAATACATTCTACTGTGACAAGCCTTTCCAGAAACAACAAAACCCTCACCATGACCAAGATAGAGAGAGAGATGGCAGAAAGCCATCCTGTGGATCTATGGGAGCATATGAATTGTCTCTCAAAAAGAGAGAAAGCGAATGAATTAGATCTTGTTTCCAATTAGAACTACACTGAAACATTAAACGATGCTTGCAACTGCATTTCCAATTTCATAACCATAAGCATTGCCACATCAATTAGAGAAGAAGAAAATATTGTACTTGCCTTCAGAAGCTCAAAGATGTAGTACCGAATATCATAGTCTGAAAGTGTTGGGTACAGTACTTTGAAGTCTGTGTTATTGACATGTTCAAATATAAGACTTGGAGTCTTTGATTGCTGATCTCTGACAATATCAAGCAACTTCACAATATTTGGCCCTCCACATAGATTCTGCAGTATCTTAATCTCTCTCTTAATCTGCAGTTACCGGAAAACAAAAAATGTCTTTGAGAATTCAAGTTGTACTGACCCTCTGATGTATCATAAGAATAGTGAGCAAATCAGCAATATTGACTATGGTATCTAATATAGGAAAAATTAAGAATTTAACCCCATGACTAATGAAAAGAAGGAAGAAAGTAAAGCAAGCACACCAGCTATTAGTAACAAAACAATCCAAGATTGTTTCAGGCAGACATAAAGTCGCAAAGTCATAAGTTGAGTGATGTAGGAGAACGTTGAATATAATATCAAAAGACTGCTGCATTCCTATAAGTCATTTTAGTCTCACAAAAATTTCACAAACGGCTGCAAATGATGTTCAGTGTTGGCTTTGTATTCATACCTTGAAGGCTATCCATTAGTATAGCTCAGAAGTAGATATGTTATATTGGAAAAACAACGTAGGATGGAACTAGAAAAACTGCCCACCAAAATAAGGTATAATGACTCTAGTAGATGAATTAAACTAGCTGATATCAAGATACTGTCGAATCAGGACCGAACAGTTTTGCACCTTCTGTATCTCTTGGCACGAACATGTAAAACTGATAACCTAAATTTGAAAACTCAATATGCATGTAAACAGAAAAAGTTAAAAAAAAACACCCATTCAAAGTTAAAAATACCACTCTCCAAGCATTTGAATGCACAACAACGCTCACCTTCTTCTTCTTCACAGGCTTAAGAATCTTAATAACACATTTCTCGTTACTGGTGGCGTGAATGCCCTCAAACACCTCGCTGTATTTCCCCCTTCCAACCTTCCTCACCACCTCGTAATCATCCTGCTCTCTGCAAACGCCAACCATAACAAAAAAAAAACTGACGGTAAACACTCCAACACAAAATTTCAATCTACTGCCCCGACAACGTGATACTTAAATTAAAAAAAAAAAACCAGATAGCTAAATATCCAAACACAAATTTTACATTCTCTTCTTCAATTCCTGCCCGTGTATTTTCATTCACAACCAAAAAGGAAATAAAAGTAAAAGTCATCAGAAAATACCCCCACTGAACGGTGAGGGACTCGTAGTCCCAGTACTCCTTAGGCCGGATAACGTTGACATCAGGATAAACCCTAGCCTTGGATGGGGCGCCAGGGCGCCGAATCGCTTTCCCGATCTTCTGCGCCAGGGTGTCAGGCGGCCTCTTCTAGGGTTGTCTTTGTTAGTGAGAGAGTGGCGAGCCCGAAGCCAACCGACAGGGGAAATTGACTGGAGAGAAAGATTGGAGGAGAGAAAGAAGCTTCGGGTGATGCCTAGGTCCTGGTAGATTGTGAATTGATGCAGCTAATGCCTTTATGGCTGGTTAAAGTAAAGCCTGAAAAGGGGAGCATTGCAGGGAGGCGATCCTGCTTTCTTCCTCGTTTATCGCTTCTTTTATATAAATATTAATTATTATTATTATTATTTACATCGTTAGCACGACGTCGTCTTGTGAGACAAACAATAACCATTACATTTCAATTTTGTCAAACCCAGTGGAAGTAGGCAGTAGGTGGAGTAGTGCTACTCTTCAAATCAAAAGATTGAAAACCTTAGAGCATCCGTATCAGCGACTGTACATTAAAACTCAACTCCACGTCTGGAGTCTCATTTTTGTCTTTTTGTGAAAATTTTCTTCACATCAATGACTGTAGATGAGACGCCACATTCATTGTTTGCTACAGTCGGACTTTGAACCTGTGGTGTTCCTGTAGCAAACTCACCTATTATATTTCATTAAAAAAATGACTCATTCTCTTTCTTCCTCTCCCTCTCCCGCGAACTCCTTTTCCATCCGCCATCAAGCTCTTCGGAAGTCGCCGGAAGTCACCATTTTCATCATTTACTATGGCGACAACATCTCCATTTGGTGACCCATCTTCAATTAGGTAAATCTCTGAGCACTTTCGAAATCCTATATCTTGAAATCGATCTCTGAAATATGAAATTGCTATTGGCGACTGGGTTTTTTGCTGGATCCATCTTCTTGCTGCGCAATTCATGGTGTAAAAATTATGGCTTGGGTGGACGAGCAGAGCTCTGGAATGTGTGTTCTATGGGGTTTTTGGTGGGTTCTTGTCTACATTGAAATCATAAGTTTAGGAAATTGATTTTGCTATTTATGTTGAGGGAGAATACCCAGTTAAGCATGCTGTCTATGACCTGTGTATGATTTTGATTCATATGTTGTGCCTTATGTGTATGCCTTCTGCTGATTTCACTATTGCATATCTTCATTGTCGAATTGCACTACTGTGATTGATGAAATTGCCTTGTCTATATGCCTGTTTGTTATTTACTTGGACAAAACATGAAGTGGCAGATTATGATGACTCCATACCGCAGGAGTTTCCTTGATTTGATCATGTCCCCTACCTATAATTTCTTATCTTGATTACTTGCATAGAAGAATCTATATATAAAACATAGATTAAGAACATAAAGGGAGATAAATACATGTACATTGTTGTGAAATCAAGAAGAAAACATGTTAGCAGAATCCAATTTTTAAAATCTTAAAATGGATCAAAGGTGCTCTAAGTACAAGTATAAAGAGATGATCACTTTGGGGTTTAATACTCATGTCTTTGTTACATGTATATATGAGGTACACGTAGATATAGCTAGGTAGATGATATGAGGTTCTCAGGTATAAAAAATACGGTCATCATAACTCATAACAACAATTACTTACTAGCTTGACTGCTTATTAATAATTAATTGCCAGGTTGGTGTTCATTATATCAAGTGTTTGGATTTTTATATATAACAGTAGAGGAAAATGGGAACCGAAAGAGTACTACTGTACTAGTAATGCCGATTTTTATTTGGGCTGCTCGTAGAGGAGTCTTAATGCTGATTTCAAAATTGCAGGAGTAAAGTTCGGTTGTAGTAGTGTGTCTACTTGAATGTTAATTTTGCAAGTTTTTTTTATGTACATTTGTCCATCATTAATTGCAGTACCATGGTTGGATAACCTGTCTAAAATCAAGAAGCCATCCCACTGAACAACCTATTTGATGAAGAATTTGAGCCCTTTCTTGAGCCTGCATCCCAAAATGTTGAAGGCAGTGGGGACATATTGCCTTCATATGAAGAAGTTCCTGCTCCTAAAAAAAAACTATCAATCGTGGTGGGAACTTCACAATTGAAGAGGACAAAAATTTAGTATCTGCATGGCTAAACACAAGCATTGATGCAGCCCAAGGTACCGATCAAAAGGCAAAAACATTTTGGAATAGAATCATGTTAACGTACAGTGTGAGTAGAGGCCCTAATCATAAGGTGCGTACCGAACATTTGTTAAGTAGCCGATGGGCATCCATCCAACTTGCCGTTAACAAGTTTTGTGAATATTTAGTTCAAGTAGAGGATTCTAGACCATCTGGGACCAATGAAGTTGACAAGGTAAATGTAGTTGTGTTTTTTTTTGTTAGAGATGTATAATTTTTGTTTGAAACATTCTGCCACTCTTTGTAGCCATATGATTAATATGACAATTGCTCATTTGTGTGATTTTCTAGATACAAATGGCAAAGGAGATGTACAAGGAGATTGTTCATACAAACTTTTTGTTTGATCACTGCTGGAACATGTTGAGGCATCAACCAAAGTGGAATTTACATATGGGACAAACATCTACAAAGAGGAAACACACTACTTGTAGCACCAACAATCCACAAGAGCCAATCAACTTGGATGATAATGAGAATTCAAGGTGTGATTTTCTAGATACAAATGGCAAAGGAGATGTACAAGGAGATTGTTCATACAAACTTTTTGTTTGATCACTGCTGGAACATGTTGAGGCATCAACCAAAGTGGAATTTACATATGGGACAAACATCTACAAAGAGGAAACACACTACTTGTAGCACCAACAATCCACAAGAGCCAATCAACTTGGATGATAATGAGAATTCAAGGTCATTTAGTGTTGAGATTGAGAGACCACTTGGTCGAAAAGCTGAAAAGGAGCACCGAAAGAAAAGTAAGACAGACAACAAAGAACTTTCAGATATATTAGAGCATATGACTCTTGACAAAAAGAAGGAGCATGAAGAAAGAATGGCATTAGCTCAAGTCAAAAGAGAGAGGGTTAACAAGGAATGGCAGGATCACTTAGTAATTGAGAATAAGAAGCTTCAAATTGAGAAAGTTAGGGCAGAAGCTGCCACTCAAAGAGCTGAATGTGAGAAGTAGAGGGCTAAGCATGAGAAGCATATAGCAATTGCAAAAAGGGAGAAGGTTGAGCATCAAAGGCAAGAGAAGGAATTTCAGATTATGATGACTCCACTAGATAACTTGACCGACATGCAGCGTATCTACGTGCAATCATTGCAGGCAGAGATACTTGCCAAACGTCGAGTTTGATGGTAGCTTATAGAATGTGAAACTTTATTATTGATTTAAGTTTTTATGTTTAATATGGTTGCTGTTGAGAACATTTGTATGGCTTTTTCAAGTATGAATATGAACTGCAATTGAACCTTTATCATAATAGCTCCATTTTATTTAAAAGAAAACCATGAAACACTTCTGCAAATGCATTTGACAGCAAACAAAGTTGGATCAAGTACATCCAAAATGCAACTTCCATGTTCATTCTTCACTGTGAAGGTGCCACAGATGATCAATAAGGTCGAGCTTGAGTTGGGAATGAACTTATCTATCTTTTATACGATGATGATGTTGGATGAAATTCATCACTTCCGCCGTGTCGTTTGACGTTTCTGCAAATGGAGGACTTTCATTGATTTGTTCATATGCAGAAATATCAACCTGCTTGTATGAATCTCTCTCATCTTCCACAATCATATTATGTAGTATTATGCATGCCATCATAATGTCGTCGAGTGTATTAGTTTGGAGAAATCGAGCAGGAGCACAGACGATTGCAAATCGTGCTTGAAGGACACCAAATGCACGTTCAACGTCCTTTCTGGCAAACTCTTGACATTTAGCAAAATGCTTAAGTTTGCGTGTTGGCGGTGCAGGAATTGTTTTCACAAATGTAGCCCAAGAAGGATATATTCCATCTGCTAAGTAATATCCCATATTATAGTTGTGATTGTTGATAGAATAATTAACTGCCGGTGCACGACCCATAGTCAGTTCTTGAAACACAGTCGAACGTTCCAACACATTAATATCATTATGAGACCCCGGCATACCAAATAATGCATGCCAAATCCAAAGATTGTAGGATGCAACAGCTTCCAAAATTGTAGTTGGTTCATGTACATGCCCAGAATACATACCTTTTCAAGCGCTTGGACAATTCTTCCACCTCCAATGCATACAGTCAATGCTCCCTATCATTCTAGGAAACCCACGAGCTTCACCAATTGCAAGTAGCCTAGCAAGATCATAAGAATTTGGTGATCGTAGGTACTCATCACCAAACACTTCAATAACACACTTGACAAATCTTTTAAGGCTTTGAATTGTCGTTGTCTCCCCAATTCGTATATATTCATCCATGAAATCAGCCGATACTCCATATGCAAGCATCCGAAGTGCTGCTGTAATCTTTTGAAGAGATAACAAACCCAATTTTCCAGCAGCATTACGCCTTTGTTGAAAATATGTTGAATGTGATTCAATTCCAGTTTGGATTCGAAGAAATAGAGTACGACTCATATGAAATCTTCTGCGAAACATTTCAGAAGAGTAAACTGGATGTTCCAAGAAATAATCGTGGAACAGACGATCATGGCCTGACAAAGTATTGCGATCAATGTACGTGCGCCTTTGCCTAGAAGCATGATTAGAAGACGATCCTTCGCTTTCAATAGCTAACCCTATCGCAAGTGTTTCGACTATATCATCATCTGAAGGCGGATCTATAGTGATCGTTTTCCTTCTACGTCTCATGAAAAAATCCATTGATATGAGGAGAAATGATGGTTTAGGCTTATGGAAAAAGATCATAAAGTTCATTGATTATATAGAAAATCTCAACAATAATGACACCCACAAAATTCAACAACTAATTCATGACCAAGTATTGCACCAACCGCGCCAAATTTTTAGCCACACAATCCAACAACCACAATGATATTCACACAAATCAACTACCAAATTTGTAGCCACACAACAACCACAATGATATCCACACAAATCAACTACCAAATTTGTAGCCACACAACATAACAACCACAATGATATCCACACAAATCAACTACCAAAGTTGTAGCCACACAACGCAACAACCACAATAATATCCACACAAATCAACTACCAAATTTGTAGCCGCAAAATTCAACTTTTACATTAATAAAATATTAATAAGTTAATCAAATAATAATTATAATTATTAAAATTAATTTCAATTTATTATATTTAGTATGATAGTATTTGATGTTATAAAAATTATAGAATGTATTGATTTTAAATTAGTAAAAAAAATTGAAAAAATGAATATTTTAATGGTTTAGAGTATTGCTAAGAGTGTCTGATGTGTGGATGTATTGTTTGAGAAACTATAAATTTCTAAAAAATGTGTAAAAACTGGAGATTTAGAGTTTTTGTGTTGAGTTTCTGCTGTGGTTGGTCTTAAAGGCCTCTTTGGTACACGGTATAAGCAAATTTATGAAATATTAAAATAAATTATTTTCATTGAATGTATAAAGTGTCAAAATAAGCTATTTTAAAATGTGTATGCATTTAGTTGTGTTAATTTATTCATACAGTAAAAACTGTCAAATTATCAATAAAAATATTTAAAGAAAGTTTAATGATAATACATAACTAATAAGTTTAAAATTATAATAAAATAAGATTGCTAGAATATTAAACATAAATATAACAATTCATGCATCATATTTTAAATTATCCATCAAAATTTTCAAAAAACACGGGAAAATGTTGATTTTGCATAGAAGCATTTTAGAAAAGAAATAAACACTATTAGGCTCTTAGCTGATTGATTTGTTTCTTATTTCCAATTTTCAATGAAACATCCCACTTTTATAAACTACAATTCACACAAATATTGCACTTGAAAGGTACAACAAAACACTTGTTTATGTTCTAAGAGTGTAAAAGTTAATCTAGTTGACCCATAAACAGGGTGTTAAGCTAATAATAGCATATAATTGTAAATTACTACAACAAACATCTATGTAATTTACCCATAATCTGTTAAGACAGGCATTCCGTGATTACTACAACAAACATCTATGTATTTGGTAGAATTGAACTTATAATAGCATATAAGCTGTAAATTGAATGGCTAAAAAGTAGCTGAAGTTATTATAGCATATAAACTATCAAATTACTACTAGGTATATTAAAAAGTACCAATAGGGATATTAACACGTACACATGTCGCGTAAGTATTTAAGAGTAAAATGATAGAGCGTATAAGTAATAAGCTTGTGAGCTTAGAAATCGGGATATAATCTCTCTTATACTCTACCAAACACTATCAAACAGGAACAGTTGCAATAAACATCAAAGGTAAGGAATAATAAGATAACTTTGATATTGTCATCCTTTTATTTTGTTAGAAAAAACATATCAACCACTTTTTTCTTCTCTTTTCTTTTTTGTTGGTGTAGAGGTGATCGGGCTTTAGGCAACAAGGTAATCCTATGGACATGCCAAAACAGGGGCCTTGCATCAGATCGTGTATGACCCTATTTATATTAAGTAATTAAAGCCAAGCAACTAGACAAGTCCTCTATTTTAGCATTAAAGTGTGTGAGTCTAGAGTAATCTGATCTATTTACAGTGGACTGGAATCTCAGAGAGTACAATATTGGGATGAGACAGGAAGAACAAAGTTGTGTAAGCACGATGAAAACTGATCAAGGATATGAACTGCCTTCAATCAATATCCTAGAAGGAGAGAGCGCCAGATTACCCCACCACCCCGTCCACCAACTACCCCACCCTCATCCAACCCTTAACCCCTATCATTGGCCTTCTTTTCCCCAGCCATTGATCTTGTCTCCCCTTTCTTAGAATGAGCAACACCCATCCACAGTTGTTAAGGACTACAACTTTGCTCAAAAGTGAGGCCACAAACAACAGCTGCCCGACCCTATATCCTTGATCACCACTTTGACCTCAATCCAAAAAAAAGCACTCAAAATCTATTTTGAACATTTCCCCTCAGAGTGGGATTCAGAAGCCCTTAAATGAGTTCTCTTGCAATATGGCAAGGTGCTAGATGTTTATGTGTCAAAAAAGTTGACCTGGAAAGGTGATCAATTTGTGTTTGCAGAGTTTGAATGGTGACACAATGATGAGAGCATTTTGGATAGAGTTCGGAGTATTTGGATAGGCCTGTATAAGTTCAAAGCAAACAAAGCAAGATTCAATAGAACTACAATGATGAGAGGAAAGATGGTGAATTTGAAGCAAGCTACTCAGCAAGTTCCAGCTTGTAACATAATGTAGGGAGAATCTAAGCAAGCTACAAGGTGAAAGATCAGGTGCATTAGTAACATAATGTAGGGAGACTATGAAAATAATCTTGTTGCAGACATCTCAATTTTGGATGGGGGAATTGTTAATATGAATAACCAGGTAAGGTCTGAAACTGTAGATTTTGTTGTAGATAGACCTTGTGAGAGCACTTCAAAGCGAAAAGTCTGCTAGAAGAAGAAGGAAAAAAGGCCAAAAAAACTTGGAAAATTGGGAAGAAAGTAGGTCTTTCTGGTAAGGTTTGTGACCTGGATATTGAAATAAGTCTTGAATTATTGATCGAAAGAGAGGTGCGAGAGTGGAGGGCAGCAAATAAAAAAAGTAGTTGATTGTTTTTCTGGTTGTTCGGGGTTTGGTGGGTGTCTATTTTTTCCATAACTAGTATTTTGGCCTGAAATATCAGGGGGGGTTGGTGGTGCTGTTAAAAAGAGGGTATTCAAAAGCTTGTTAGAATTCATAAGATTGGCTTTATTTGTCTTAACGAGCCAAGCTTGCCTCTACGGACCTCAAGCTTTTTCGTTCCATTTGGGGATCAAATGTTGTTGATTGGAGAAGTTGTGATGTTCATGGGATGTCGAGGGTGTCTTATGTGCCTGGGACCCTAGTTTCTTCAAGGTTCAATCTTCTATTATTGGTGATAGATGGATTATTGTTGAAGTTGTCATCTCAAACCAGAACTTCCATTGTACGATTGCTTTAGTTTATGGTTATAATTGTGCGACCAAGAGGAGAGTTCAGTGGGATCAAATCCTTCAGATTAAATCTTCTAATTCCCTCCCTTGGCTTCTTTGAGGGGACTTCAATGAAGTAATTCTTCCTTCTGACCGGCAAGCTGGTTCTTCTTTCTCTAAGAGTATGAAATAGTTCAGTGAATTCATTGTGAATTGTAATTTATTGAAGGCTTCCTTGAAAGACAGAGTTTTCCTTGGGGTAATTCTAAGAGTATGAGTAGAATCGATAGAGCTTTCTATGATATGGAATAGTTGGTGTCTTTCCCTAACTTGTCTTTGCAAGGGCTTCATAAAGGTGTTTCTGACCATAGTCCAATCATGCTCTCTATAAAGACTACTAAATGGGGTCCTAAACCTTTTAATTTTTTGGATTGTTGGTGGAGCCACCCACAATTTTTTGATTTCCTGGAGTCTAAATGGCTAGAGCTTGGCCGTTATTTTTCTGGTAAATACCAAATAGGTGAATAGTTTCGAAGATAAAATCCCTCAAATCTTCTTTAAGGGAATGGAATTCCACAATTTTTGGAAATTTGTCTAAGAAGCTTTTTAGGATTGAATCTGATATTGAATTTCTTGATAAAAAGAGAGAAGTTCAACAGCTAAGTAATGGTAAATCCCGTAGTCTCTTGAATCTTCAATTTTATTTTTGCTCGACAACAAAAAAGTCGTTGGAGGCAAAAATCTAAAATTAAATGGTTGACAGAAGGCGACAGGAACGCAAAATTCTTTCACTTATCAGCTTTCGTCAGATATTGAATTTCTTGATAAAAAGAGAGAAGTTCAATAGCTAAGTAATGGTAAATCCCATAGTCTCTTGAATCTTCAATTTGATTTTTGTTCGACAACAAAAAAGTCGTTGGAGGCAAAAATCTAAAATTAAATGGTTGACAGAAGGCGACAGGAACGCAAAATTCTTTCACTTATCAGCTTTCGTCAGAGGTAGACAGAATATTATTCTTAGTCTGGAGTCTGCTCAAGGGAAAATTGATGATCCTATTTTAATCAAGGCCGAAATTGTGAATCCTTTTCAAAATATTTATACTTCTCAGCATGACGATATGGTCGCTATGCCTAGTCTCCAATTCAAAAGGTTAAGCCTTGAGGCTTCCAATGCTCTTGAAGCTTCTTTCTCCAGGGAAGTAATTAAAAAGGCTATCTAGAGTTGTGATAGTGGCAAAGCCCTTGGGGCGGACGGTTTCAACATTGGCTTCTATAAGAGATCCTTGACCTTTCTCGAAGAAGATATCGTAGTCATGTTTGAGCAGTTTTATTCTTCTAGGCAGCTACCAAAAGGTGTTGACCATCTTAAAAAAAATCAAAGCAGCAGGGTTTCATTCTAAAACTTGACTTTGAAAAGGTCTTTGACAGTGTGAATTGAAACTACATTCAAGAGGTTAGTTATGGTACGGGCTTTGGCCATAAATGGTTGCTTTGGATCAAAGAGCGTACACAAATAGCAAAGATCTCTGTTCTTGTTAGTAGCTGTCCGACTAAGCAAGTGAAGATTAAGAGAGGTGTCCATCAAGGGGATCCCCTTTCTCCATTTTTATTTTTAATAGCTGCTGAAAGTCTATATCAACTTGTCGAAAATGCAAAGCTGTGTGGTTTTTTGAAAGGAATTGCTTGCAAGCGAAATGAAGCTAAATTCTCCCACTTGCAATACGCAGATGATATAGTCTTCTTCACCCCCAACAAAAGGCATACCTTGCTAAATAACAAACGTATTTTACGCTGCTTTGAGCTGGTTTCATGTCTCAAAGTAAACTTCCACAAATCCACCTTGGTAGGCATTGAAATTAATTGAGATGAAATGGATAAAATGGCAAGAGTCCTTCAATGAAAAAGTGGCGCGCTTCCAATCTCTTATCTTTGTTTACCTCTTAGCGGAAATATGAAGAGGAAACAAATGTGGGATCCTATGGTTCGTAAGGTTGAAACGCAGTTGTCCAGCTGGAGGGAAAAACATCTTTCTTTGGGAGCCAAACTCGTCTTTATAAAGTCAATCTTATGCAATATTCCAGTCTATTATATGCCTTTATTCAGAATCCCATCTTCAGTGGCAAAAAAAATTGAGCAACTCCAGAGACGTTTTTTATTGGGGGACTATGAAGGTGTCAGGAAAATTCATAACGTTAATTGGGAGACTTTGATTGTGTCAAAAGAAAAACGATGGGCTGGCATTGGTTCTATTATGGACAAAAATAAAGCTCTTCTTTTCACATGGATTTGGAGATTTAATTCAAATCATGAGGTTATCCTCCTCTTTGAAATCTTTTCTCTGTGATAAATATGATTTGCCTCCAATTCTTCAAAGTTTGTCTCTTTGTCCGAAATTTTCTCCTCTTTGGAGAAACATTCAAAGCTTAATTAATCCTCAGAAGGGGCTACTAAGATTGCTATAAAATAGGGCATGGCTTTTAGTTTAGGTAATGTAGTCAATGTGCTGTTTTGGGAGGATGTGTGGGTGGGTGATGTTTCTTTAAAAGATCATTTTGAAAGGCTTTATAGTGTGTCGAATTTGAAGCTCATGTAGGTAAGTAATTTTCAGGTTTGGGATGGTTTAAATTGGAAGTGGGTCATGTCGTGGAGAAGAGAGTTGTTCAGTTGGGAGGAGAAGCAAGAGAATCAACTTCTCGACATTATTGGCTGAATGATCTTGTGTCCTTCAAAGTCTGATAAAATCATTCGATTGATGGTAATTTCTCATTAAAACCTCTTACGACAGCATCTGCCGCTCAGACTATTACTCCTCTAGAAATATTCTCTTCTAAAGTTTGGAAGGGATGGGCTTCTCCCAAGGTTGAGTTCTTTCTCTAGTTAGCTCAAAAGGGTAGAGTCAATATTCGTGAGAGACTATTAAATATTGGAATGCTTGACTCCAGTAACGCAAACTGCCCAATGTGCAATAATTTCATAGAATCTGAAGATCACTTATTCTTGCATTGCAAAGGCTCTTATCTGCTTTGGTACCATTTTATTTTCTGGTGGGGTCATCAGTGGTGTCGAGTTAGGTTAATTCTTTATTTGATCAGTGGCATTTATTTGTTAGTGGTAGCTCTCAGAAGAAGATTTGGTGGATTCTTCTTGCAGACATTTTGTGGACTATCTAGGTTGAAAGAAATAATCGGATTTTTAGTCAAAAAAGTCTAGCATGGGACGATCTTGTCAATATAGTTTTCATGAGGTTTGGAAGTTGGTTACCAGCAACTAACGTGCCACTTCCTTTTTATGGTGCGGAGCTCATAAACTCAAGTGAGGGCCTCAAATTACATGCAACATTTGATAAGTCTTTGTGAGCGCATCATCATTGGGAGCCTCCTTCGGTTGGTTATTTAAAGTGGAACACCGATGGCTCGTCTCAATCAAATGGTTCTGGAATTGGTGGGGTGCTTCGTGACGCTTTAGGAATTTTTATTTGCATTTTCTCTGGCCCTATAAATAAAGTTGATGCCACTACTGCAGAGGTGAAGGAAATAAACTTGGCGCTGGAAATTTCAGTAAACCAAAATGCAAATTCGATGGGAGGCATTACAATAGAGTCTGATTCTCTAAACTTTATTAGATGGTTGACTTTTGCTTCTTCTATTCCATGGAAGCTTCATCAGGATTTTAAGTGTCATTGAGAGCCTCCTTCCAATCAGCTTCAGGCATACTTGGCGTGAGGCAAATGGAGTGGCAGACTCCTTGGCCAAAAGTGGGGTATCTTGCCACAATATGTTTGTTGCTTGGTTCCCAGATTCCTCTACTTCAACCTCTTCTGCTAATTCTCTGGGCAGTAGCCTTCTCGAGACAAAGTTAGTTCCTTCTTAATCTGGTCTTTTGCTTCTTTTTCTCTGCTGGTGTGCGTTGCTTGGGAGTTGTTCTTCAAGTGGTCATTTTCTTGGGGTTCATTTTTCGTGGCCTGCTTTAGATAAGGCTACTTTTTGTCTACCCAATTCAGTTTTAAAAGCTTTTTGTCTTGCTGCTTGCATTTATGTAAGAAGCTTTGCTTACTTGGTTCTGTTATAGGGTGGTTGGCTTATTCGAGTTTGCTTGTTTAGACATGGAGGTTTTGTTGTTCAAAGGTGCTCGGGTGTTGTTTGTTTGGGTTAGTTTGGTGGCTATTGGTGGTAGTGTGGCTGCCGAAAGTAGGAGGGTGGAGTAAGCTCAAGGATATTTACTATTGTTCTATTATTGCAGCTCGACAATTTGGTTGGTTGTGTGGTCGCAATTTTGAGCAACTTTTGGCTGTGATGTTGGCTTTTTGGCTTGGTCTTTTCTTCTTTTTTCTTTGCTGATTTTGCTAGTTGAGCTCGTCATGTTTTTTTTAATCCTCTTTGGGCTAGTCTTTGTTCCTTTGGTTGTTGTAGCTTGGACTCTCTTTGTTTTCCTTCTTTTATCGTCTTGTGCCTAGGTTTTTTTTGTTTTCATTCATTTGTGGTTAGGTTGTCAGTAGCTTGGTCTCTCTTTTGTCCGAGTTTGGGTCTAAATTTTGTAACTACGGTATCTCTCCGTCATAAGCAATAGCATTAATAAACTTATGAGATGTCATCATCTTTTACAAAAAAAAAAACAAAACAAAACAATATCCTAAAAGGAAGAGGAAACACAAATAATCCTCTGAAAACAATTGTTCAAAAGTTGACACGCTTGACGGCTCATAATCCTATATATATATATATATATTAAAAATGGAAGCCTCACACTTGTTTCACAAGAAGTCATATACGAGAGAGCAAAATTTTACAATTTAATGATTTATTTTAATGATTTTACTTTTAATAATTTTTTTAAAAAAAATAGAGTCATCATAATTATGAATGCAATAACTCAATCAATTAATCAATCATCAATTTATATATAATGAAAGCTTCACAAATGTTTCACAGAAATCACGTAGGATTTAAGATAGATGTGATACATGAGTTGAATATATGTATTAATCTAGCAAGTTAAATATGATGATACCAAATAACAAGCTTGCCAAAAAAATTCCTAATTACAATCCTTACTCAAACTTTAAAACTATAATAAAACCATTACTAGTTTACACATATTTGTTTTAGAAAAGTATAAAAAGGGAATGAAACGAATAATACAAAATTTTTGAGATAAAACATCAGTCATGCAAAGCGCGAACATACATCTATTTAAACAAAACGAGAAAGAAAGGAAAAACCTAAAAAAAGTACAACAACATGCTAAAAAGAGGTTTTGAATCAGCCAGGCAAATTTCACGTGATTCCAAGTTTCATGCATTTACTAGACAACTTTTGGCCTTCGGGTGGTCCAAAACGTGCATAAACCTTTCTGAGACATGTTTTACGCATCAATATCAAAGTAAGGGTCAGTTGAGTTGTTTTTAACCATCTTGATGAAGTTAGTAATCCATGCAAAGTCACAAACTTTGCCTAATATTGACACCAAGGTGGCAAGGTATTGAGAATTTTGTTCCTGTTTTCAATTGTATATGTCTAAAACAAAGTATTGAGGATCGAAAATCACATCATCGGATGTGCAATCGTGTAATAAAAAAGAGCCTTCTCTTCAAATTAATAGTTGAGCTAGGCTGCTGGGTCTTGCCTTTTATGTTTCAAATAGGGTGATGCGGTCTTCTTTTCCTGGGTTGTGGGTTTGCTCATTTGTTCTGGTTCTCATGTGGTTTTGAGCAACTTCACTCCGTATTTAATTTCTTTTCTGCTTCTGGTTACCAGCTCTGCAGTTTTAATTAAGCTGGTCTTTGGGTTTTTTTGTCTTCTTTTGGTTGTGGCTCAGGTTTGTCTTGGGTCTCCAAAATTGTGTAGCTTTGGTCTTATTAGTCTAGTTTTGTGGGTTCTTATTCTCGTAATCACAATATTTCTCCGTCATAAGTGAAGTTATTAATAAATTTAATAAGGCACCGTCCTCTTTTATCATAAAAAACGAAAATACTTATATATCCCTAAACTATTATATCCATAACATATATAACATTCACATCTCTATGATTTTAAATTTCAAATTTCATTTTTATCATCAAAATTTATGATTTGTGATGATGTCATATGTGATTATGCATATTATAGACACTTATCTTTATGTACAACTAGTACTAAGAGAAATAAAAAAGTCTCATCCTCACCCAATAGAAATGTCACCCCACAGTCTTCTATGTCTGTAGACAGACGGTATTAGAACCGATCTCTGTATTTCTATGAGGATTTTGAGGATGATGACATATCACATATATTTGAAGTAAAAGGTCGGATAAGGATGCCACGTCTGGGGAGGACCCCATGCTTGCACATGCACTTTAGGATCTATTATCACTTTTTTAGATATTTATTTACTGCTTTTTGACTTAAGCGAAGTACCGAATTAATTCTAGTAAATTTTAATTTTATTACGATCCAGTGGGAATATTTTCCATTTTCTCTTCATCTCCATGCCATGCCCAGTTGCCCACTGCACTGTCTGTCCCGACTTTTTTTTCAAAAATGATAAAGATTTGTAGGGGTGGAAGTATGGTTTTTCAGTTTAGTTTGAGATAGAAATTGAAAATAAAAAATAGGAAATATTAAAAACCGAATCAAATCGATCACTACATAAAATTGAACCGTATTAAATAGTTTGATTTTTCGGTTTAAACTGATTTAATGAATGAAAGTAACATTTGTTTTAGACTTAATTAGATACTTTGATTTGTGACATTTGTAAAATACTAAATAAAAAATGAAAGTAACATTTGTTTTAGACTTAATTTTTTTTTTTGAGATAAACATAAACTTCATTAAAAGACTCCTAAAGGAGTAAAAGTTCCCGAAGGAGATACAGCCCCACTAAATGGAGAGACAACCCCACTGAATGGGGATAAACAACCCACCTAAAGTGGGATAAACAACCCACCCAAAGTGGGAATACAGAAAGAGATAACAACCAAAGAGCCTTACAAACAACAAGTTCAAAGATAAAAATTACAAGATCTACACCGTTGCTAAGCCTAAAAAGGCTGGATCTGGAGAAATCTACCGTCACACTGGTAGTACACAACAAAGCGGGCGCCAAAAGCCATATAAGTCCGATAAGGTTTGCCCGAGTCCGAATCTGAGAAAACAGGTGCCAAATCTGCAAGATCCCCTAGAGAAACAAGAAGTCCGCAAATCTCTTCAGTGTCACCGATTTATTCAAGAACAACAAGTTCATAACAAAGAAAAAACAGAAGAAAATGGAAGAAAAGAGGAGAATGGAAAAGATGGAAGTCTGAAGTGGAAAACTAAGGAAACACAGAGAGATTGAAGGGGAGGAGGAGGAGGAGGAGATCACCTCCTCCCCCTCAAAAAATCATGTACCCGATTGAAAAACGAGAGAGAGAGAAGAGATTTTAGACTTAATTAGATACTTTGATTTGTGACATTTGTAAAATACTAAATAAAAAACTAATTTTTAGTCATTTAGTCAAACACTCAAACTGTCAAAAACTAATAGTATTATTATTAGTAATATTGTAATTATAATAAGCTAATATAAGTGTGTTTGAAACATGTTTTCAAAATTGTTTTTTGTTTTTTAAAATAGTAAACTGGATGAAAATTTATTTGAATGTTATAGTTTTTGAAAACAATTTTTCAGAATTGTGTTTTTGAAAACAGAAAATCGAAAACAACTAAATCATGTTTTAGAGAATTTTGAAAATGAACTGGTGACATTTTTTAAAATACATTAAAATTCATTTGTTTCCTCTTGCTCTACTTCTTCCTCCCTTTCTCATTAGTTGTTACGATCTCCTTTCTCTCTCATTTCTTCTCTCTCCAACTCTTCCCTCTCCACTCTATAGTAATATGAATTTTTATTTAAAATATATACAAATAAACTTGGGTTTACGGTTTGAAATCGAAATTAATTTTGGTAATTTGAAACCGAACTGAAAATCGAAATAAACAAAAACATAAAATTGAAACTAAACCGAAAACCAAACCAAACTTAGTTTTTTGGTTCGGTCCGGTTTCTTCCACCCCTAAGATCATCTTCAATTGGGGATGTATATGAGTGTATATATGATCCAACTACCATTATACACACTCATATCTTTAAATGGGTCATTCCAACTCAAAATGTATCTTGGGTTGTAAAATACATCTTCATGAGTTGGAAATGTAAATATACAACCCAAGCTTCCAATTATAACAATAATGGATAAAAATGTGAGAAACATAATTATCATTTTCATCCCAAAGAAGTAAAAATATTGAAGATAATGAAGAATATGTAATATACATCTCCAATTATACATCTTATCATTGCAACAAAAAAAAATTACATCCCAAAAAATCACTATTCAAATATGTATATATCACTTTACATCCTCAAATATATACACTTGCATTGGAGATGCTTTAAGGCCCTAAAGATTTCAGTGATTTTCTCCCAAAAGTATACCAACAATATGTGTCATTAATTTATTAAATGTGATTTTGAATGAATTTATCGTTATAATATCATCATATCCAATGAATGATTGTCACACCCTAGTGGGATATTTTTCGATCCTTAATATTACTGTTTTTTTCTTTTCTTTTTCTCTAATTTCCACCGCCAAACTCTCTCTCTTTCTCTGTCTCTCTCTCACGCTATTTACTTTATATGCAACTTTCGAATTAAAAATAAATGCCCAATGAAAAAGAAAATCCCGTCCATCAGTATCAACTCAAACGCATCCAACGGTGGAGGGAGAACCAATTGCGAAAACACGGAGCCGCTTACGCCCAAGTTTTTGGAATCTCACCTTGTCCTTGCCTACTCCCAACATTCAGTAATTAACCCTAGTCCAGTGACTGCAGTCAAGCCCCCTTCCTTAACCACCCCAAAGGCCTCTCTCTCTCTCTCTCTATAAATCCCTTCCTTCTTATCCCTTGCGAGCTTACTCTCCTTTCGATTTTATCCAAACTATCTGGCCGTTTCTTGCATCCAAGACAATTGGAACAACGTACAAACGACAACAGTACTCTCTTCGCCAAATCTTGAATCGCTGCTTCTTCTCTGCGTTCATGTGATTTGTGAATTCTGTACGTATTCAGAGGGAGCTATGAGTTGTAACGGGTGCCGAGTTCTGCGAAAGGGATGCGGCGAGTCGTGTATTCTACGCCCGTGCTTGCAGTGGATCGAGAGCCCCGAATCACAAGGCCACGCCACTGTTTTCGTCGCCAAGTTCTTCGGCCGCTCCGGTCTCATGTCCTTCATCTCCGCCGTCCCGGAAAACCAGCGTCCCAGTACTTGTTCACTGCAGCTATATTTTGTGACTTTGAGCTTTATAGTGATAAAAATATATCCCATTTCGATTGCTTGCTTGTTCTAATCTTGTGTTCATTGTTCTATGTTTCAGCTTTGTTTCAGTCTCTTCTGTTTGAAGCGTGTGGAAGAACCATAAACCCTGTAAACGGCGCCGTTGGGCTTCTATGGACAGGGAACTGGCATATTTGTCAGGAGGCAGTAGAGACCGTGCTACACGGTGGTGCACCGAGTCCGATGCCAGAGCTATTCTCTGGTGGAGGATCTCCGATGCTTGATCCCGACGAGGCCTCCGAAGTTGACTGTACGGACATGTGGAAGCTCCAGGATCCGAGTCCGACTTCCAACTGTCGATTCTCCCGCTCGAGATCCAAGGCGTCGACGACCTTGAAGCAAAAGTGTTCCGATGAATCGCCAACCCTGCCGCAACCAACCGATCTGCATCTTCGCTTGACCCCGAAGTTTTCCCCTCACAAGCAAGAAATCCGACGGCCGGGGACGCCATCGATGAACTCGGAGGACTCGGTGACCACAACGTGCTTCGAAAGTGGATTGTGCGATCAGTACAGCAACGGAGTAGGGAACCGAAAGCTACTTAAACTGTTTGTCTGAAGAGAAAACTCGTTTTTTTGTTGTAGTGAGGAGAGAAACATGACGCTCCGTTGCCGGTATTTCTTATTGTTATCTTCTTGTTTTTATGTCTAGTAATGACTGTGTTGAGATGAATAAAATCAGGGCTAGTTTTTCTTTTCAGTTATACTAATTAATGAATAAGTTTTGCGTTTTAATTTGATAAATTTCTGAAGGAGATGATGAGTTAGGGGAGTCTCTCCGGACTGATGATGAACCAAAACATGATCTATTTTGTGGGTGGTCACTTTTCAATCTCTTATGTTATATTTGGTTAATCGTGAGAATGAGAATGAGAATCAAATAAATTTCTAAAAGAGTTATTGAATTAGAATTAGGGGTGTCTCTTTGGACAGATGATGAACCAAAACATGATCCATTTTGTGGGTAGTCATTTTCCAACTTCTTACGCTATGTTTGGTTGGTTGCGGAAATTAAAATAGAAATGAGAACGGGGATGAGTATGAAATTGTTACATGAACACTATATTCCAATCATGTTTGATAGGTAGAAATTCATTTAGTAATTGAATGATAATGATTGACAAAAGACTATATTATCCTTACGTTTGGTTGTGCCTTATCCTATAATTAATCTAATCTGAGGTGAATTAAAATTATAGTTAACAACTACGTACTTATAAAATTAATATGCCTCAAATTATAAAAAACTTTTTTAGAAAGTTATTATCATTAATTTTGGTTGAAGAGTGACCATCTTTTCAATTGATCAAGTCACCACCTCCACCGATCATAATCACCCGTTTCAATTGATATGGACGGTTGATTTTGTTTGATCCAATGGTTATAACTTGTGCAAAGGGTTAAAATTGTTATTGAACTTGTTAAATCAATTCCCATTCCCGACTGAACATATTCCATTCCTTAGGGAGAGTCCGGAAGATGCAATTTCGAGAAGCATGGAATTCAACGTTCCATTCGACGTTTTGTCTCATACCAAACGTGGGGATTTGTTTGACAATGAAATTGACCATTTTGTTCCGACCGAAACTGATTAACCAAATATAATCTTGGAGTCAAGGGTTTAAATGAGAGAGTTGGAATCTTATTTGACTCCGGCCGATCAGATAATTAATTAATGGTTCAAAATGTTTGACCACCTCCACCAATACAGGCATATCATCGGTTACTCCAAATTTGATCGGGGAGAATAAGAGTTGAGTTAAGGGGAATGAACTTTTTCAAAACTTATTTTCTTGTTTGGTTCATATAAAATATGATCCATGAGCTCATATTCTCCCTATGGGAGAATAACATTTTTTTAAATAACGAATTTAACTTTCATTTTAAAATTATCAATTTATTATAAAATTATAGTAATGCTTTTTTACCTACATTGCAGTTCATTCAAACCAAAATTTATGCTCATTCTCACATTCAACTAAGCATACAAAATTTTATCTAAACTCATTTGCCCCTCTCTATATTTCGCTCTCAATAAATTTATTTCCTCTTTAAGCTCAGTCTCAATCAAACCTGGGTTCGATTACTCTGATGTTTTGGTAAAGGGGTGTATCCATTTCTCTTATTAAAAAAAAGAGATTTTTCCATGGTTATCCAAATGGAATGTTAAATTATTATTATTATTATTATTATATTGAAAGAAACGAGAAAAAGGTTTGAAAGTTTGAAAGAAAGAGATTGATAATAATTAGATGTTCCTCTCTTGTGTCTTTGTTTGTTTGGAGAGAGAGGCGGCTTTTGGAGGACGCATAAAGACGTATTGAGCTTAAAGAAGGCGTCCACTTTTTCGTGGAAAGTCAGCAACCCCGTAATAAATCAATTTTGATTTAAAATTTCTAACATATTTAATTTTTTAGTATTTATTATTTCAAACTTTTTCTTCCCCACTTGAGGGCATCCTCTCCTCCTCCTATCTTGGACAGGGGTGGGTCCCACACATCAATACTTTTTTCGTACGTCTCGCCACATTTAGGATGGACCACACCGGTATCTTCTCTCCACCATCTTCGTAAGTTTTGTTTTTTCTCTGTTCCCCACCACCATTCGCCTGTTATCGTAGTTGAATCAATTTTGAAGGGTGTTAAAGGATGATTTTTTTGATATTTTTAAAATATTTTCATCAAATCATTTAGTTGATTTTTCATTAATTGTAATGAAAATGTATAATTTTTTTCTAAAAAAACTGACTAATCGATTCAATTTCGTTGTTTTTTTTTTCTTTTCCACAACTCTACAATTTTGTTACCACGAATTAGGTTAATGAAATCAATGATATAATTTTTCCGTTTCAAATAAAATTAAATGTAACATAAAATGCATGACGATTTTAAATCGTAGAATATAAACTTTAATTATTTGAGGTTTTGATTGCGAACAATTTAATTTTTTCATTTCAAACAAAATATGCATCATTATATTCATCATGAATAACCCATTATTACGATTCTACATTGTTAGGCGCAAAATGCACATATATTTTAAATCTTTAAAAGTCTCAATTTGTATGTTTTCAAAATCAAATTACTATCCAAATAGTGTTTTATGGAACAGGTGAAAGATGAATGCAAAAGAAGGAATTAAGAGTTTTCTGGACAAAAACTGCAGCCTAAGTGCGACTTGTTTGTGGTCGCGGATTTTAGCGAGCCAGTGACGTAATTTACTTTGCTGATGTGGCACTTAGGGTTTCTAATAGCTGGAAACTCGACCTAGAAATCACTTTTGGACGCCGCTGCACTTCAGAACCAGAGAGAGGAGACGCCAAGAAGGGGATTTCAACACTTTTGAGCATCTCCTTCTTCCCCAATTGAAATTCTGGTTGTATAATTTTGTGATTCAATTATGACTATGTGTAACTAACTCTATATTTAGTTTGAGATTTGATTAGTTTCTTCTAGTTGAACTTTGTCGACCAATTTCATGGATGATTACACTAAATTTAATTCATTGATTCTCTGAGTTTATTGTTGATTTCTTATTATTATGCATGTTTGATTACCATCATAATATTAGGAATTGTTAGTTAAGCACATTTGGCTGACCCATACTCGATGTTTGACGAAGTAACAAGAATCTGCATAGGATCCAGATTTGAGAATTGTGAACACAATTGATTACGTGGTACACCAATGCTTAAGGTTGTGTGATTGTTGACTTTCTCGTTCATATGCTTGTCTTAGGAAATTCTTAGGGTACGCCAACCAAAACTCCTCTGATAAGAATAAAGATTTTGGGCTGAACCAAAACCAAAGTCGTTGCTTAGGAAAGTCTAGTTAAGGGAGCCCGACGAAAGTCTTCTGATTGACAAGGTTAAGTCTTTAAATTGTGTAATTGCGTATTGAAATTGTGATACTTAGTGAGATTAGAAGAACAACACCAACCCAGGTCTTTTCCATATTTATTTATCCAATTTTAGCCTATTTTACTTGTTTATTGCAATCTGAATTTTCTGCATTATTAATGCTATGTTGTTTGTTTGGTGATTGATACGGTCTCTGTAGATTCGACCTCGCTCTTTTTTATACTGTCCCTCGACACGTACACTTATGATTGGGTAAGACCCGTCAATATTTAGTATTGCAGCTTTACTTGCAATATTTTATATCGACTATACATCAAAGTGCATGGGATACAATACCTAATTTTTTTTCTTTCGTTTTATGCCTATCAGTGTCCCAAGAATACCCTTTCGAAGTTAGGGGAAACACTTCATCCTAGGTTAACATATAGTGCAACTTGTTAGATATAGTCGGCTTTTTTTTTTTTACATATATTGCCCATACCGTTCAGTTATGGGTTTTGATGAAAAAAAAATTGAAAAAAACCCGACCACATAGTTCGGTTTTGATTATGGAATTTCCCCCTTTCTCCCCCAGTTGAGATATCCTTCTGCTTTATCCCAAAATGATTGATCAAATAACGATTTATCATTTTTAAAATAGTCCCACTAAATAACCCAAATATTTATAGTTAAATCAGGTCTACATGACATATTTTATAAGCATATAACATCACAAAATCAAATTTTAAAACGGACAACAAATACATCTCATTTATAAAAGATCACTGCAAAGTTTTTAATTTTTTTCATAAATGAATTTTTAAAGCATTTTATTTTCCAAAGTACATTTTATTTATTTTTAAAAAAAATTATATATTCATAATCAGCGCGTAAAACTTTTTCCAATAAGAATCATCATTGATAATTTTTGAAAAAAATGCAATTAATCTATGGGCTATGTAAACTAATAGTTTTTATCTATCGATTCTTAATTACATTATTTTTGAAAAAATGCAATTAATATATGGGCTATGTAAATTGTTTGTTCGACGTGAAATTTTATTACAACATGATGATATATATATAACATATATTCGTTGTTTTATACATTTTTTTGAAACTACTATGTTTTATTGAAAATAATATAATTATTATCTATGCTATATAAATTGTCTGTTTGAGGTGAAATTTTTTTTACAGCAGATAATAGAAGATATAATAGTTGTTTCAAACAATGTAATAGATAGTATATATTAAGAATTGAGTTATTTTATGTCATTCAAAGCGCAATTGCATTATTTTTGAAAATAATGTATTTACTATGTATGTTACGTAAATTGTCCGTTTAAGGTGAAATTTTATTGGAGCATTATAATATAATATATATTCGTTGTTTCAAACCATATAATAGATATTATAGATGTTACAAAAGCGCTTGGCAGCGTTGACAGTCCCTTCAACCACAAAGAGTCATGTGACCTGGTTTGCAACGGACGAAGTTATTAACTTGAAGGCACCGTATATATTTTTTTGGATAGTGATAAATAACTCATATTTTAGGAGCACATGGTAGCCCATATCTAAATAATAAGTGTTAAACTCTAGAGAAATAGATTCGCTAAATCTAATTGACTCATGTCTTGAATTTATATGCTGTAAACTAAACAATAAATGTTAAATCTTAAGGAGAATGAATTCGCTAAACTCTAACGGACTCGTGTGTTGGCTTTTTATGTTGTAACCTAAACATTATGTGTTAAATCCTAAGGAGAATATATTCGCTAAACCTTAACGGGTTAATAATTAATTAGAATAAAACAATAAAATCAAAGAAATGCTCAGCATATTGATTAAGTTAGTAAAATATATAATTAGAATAGAAAAATTAATAGAATAACTATATATGAGCTATCATAAGTTCTCAAAATATGGACTGCATATCCAATTTAAAAAAATTTAGATGAACTACGATCTAGGTTGCCAAAATAGGAGAGAGAATAAAAACCTAGGAGAGGGAAAATGTAAACTCAAAATGAGAGAAAATAAATACAATTTTGATTTTATAATTCAACCCGAATAAATAGCCCGACATTTGGAAGGCCAATAAAACCATTATCCCATACAAGAATTCATTCCTTCTTGATTCGTCAATTGTATGCATATAACTAATTTATGGAGATGTCAGAGAAAAGAAAGAAAGATCAAAAGAACTTTTCACCGTATGTGATAGTTGTCTTGGTTTTTTTTAGTCAAGGGAATAGGAAATGGGAGATTCGAAGTCGCTTTCTGTTAAAAAGATCGATCCTTGTACGTATAGTGATTGCTGCCCAACTCCCTCCCCATATTATAGTTGCCTTGTTGACTGGATCTTTGAGAACCTTGTCGATCCCACCACCAGTGTTTTTAGCAAAAAAATTAAATAAATCCTCTAAGCGTAGAAACCAAATGCGTGGATGGCCACCACAAAGACAAATAGAAAAAGGCTGTGACGCGGATTTCACCTGCGCTCGAAAAGAAGAAAAATTCCAAGCTTCTGTGTGATGCTGGTGGTGGGAAACAGACAAGTATTATATCTAAATTGGGGAAGCACAGCGACGGTGACTCATCTGAGAGCTTCAATTGCACGGCTACAAGGTGAGCTTTCTTCCTTGTAGTCCCTCAATTGAGAACTAATGTGACTGGGCTAGATCGATCCGTAGAGTGATCAATTTCTCAAATTTAATTGAGCTTCCATGGATTCTTTGGCTTGGATCTTATACTCGATTTGCTCTTCTGGTAATCCATTATCATGAGTTCCAAAAATCAACAAATCCCACCCATTTTGCTCTTCCACCATGGATTCTCTGGTCAAGCAGTAGATGAAGCTGGTTTTTGCAATTGGAATTTTTTTTATTTGGGTTATGTGTTTGTGTGTTCTTTGAATTTTTGAATTAAGTTTCCACTTGTTAGCAGCTCCGATTTGTCGGAGAAGACCTTGATGGAGAAGATATACTGGAGAACAAGACGGGATTCGCCGGAGAAGAAGATTCAAGATTTCTTAGTGAGAGGCGAAGACGTTGGTCGATCCAATCAATAGCTTTTTAAAAAATATTAGGATAAATATAATAATATATTATTGAATTGGTAATGCAAGTTGAAGCAAAGTGGACGCTAGTGGATTGGGATGACGTTGACACATATATATGAATTTTGTTATGTGCACCCAACATGAGTTCAAGATATTTTAAAAAAATTTAGAAAAAATATATTTTTATTTGATCGATTTTAAGACTTTAATGATTTATTTTTGTTCGAAACAAAAATTAAATACAACGTGAAAAGTGTATCCAATATTTTATGTTTTATATCCAACGGTCTATAATTATCATGCACTTTTCATTTTGCATTTGATTTTTTATTGCGAACAAAAAAAAATCATTGGATTCGTAAATCGATCCAATAAAAATATAATTTTTCCAAGTTTCTTACAGAATATCTTAAACTCTAAAATATGAATCAAAGTCACTTTAAAATTGTTTTTAGCCAAAGCTGGGCTTCATGTGTAGGGATACAAAAATCATATAAGCATTTGTGTTTTAAACATGTCAGTTTACCCAATTTATAAAGATATTCAAAATTATCTAAATTCTATGAGCTCGAGGATTAAAACGTGGCAAATATTGTGGCATATATAAACTTGCAATATATTATTCTCATTTAAATATCGCAATTAAATGTAAATAAATTGGGTACTTACATTGATTGTATAATAAACGGTTTAAGCAAAGCAATATTGATAAAATTGCAAAATAAATGTATCATGCATGCACGGATAGAATGGTCAAACCGTGGGACATACATACGAGTATCGGTGGTGCTAGTCATCTCAAAACAAAACATTTCAAAGTCTCCATAATCTTATGTACCAACACATACGCCGCAAAGCTTGAAGATAAATTCAGAATTCAATAATAATGCGAACAGATCATATATGCAAGCATGCAAACAGTAGATCAAATAATATAATTGATTATATATATGGCAATAATCAATATCATTGCATTTTATTTTTGTTTTGAAAAAAAATTCGTTGAATTCGTAAAACCAATCAAATAAAAAAAAATTCCAAGTTATAAAAAAAATGTCTTTCAACTCCTAAAATGTTAGGCGCACATTTTAGATGCACATGTGAAAATTCATATATATATATATATATATATATATTTATACAAACATATTTGCTGCTCATGAAAAATTGAAAATTATATGACCCTCCATGAACATCTGACTCTTTAACGTTTTTTAAAGTCAGTTCGGGGTTTTCAACTTATAATTCCATATATAAACTATAAAACATTGTACTCCTATATATGATTGTATGTAATTTCAACAAACCCTTGCATTACTTGTACCTTCCTATATTATATGTATCCAATGACGTTTTTGAGATTTTGGGGGCTTTGGACGAATCATACGATGAGCCCCCTGTTAGTCCTATACATATCTTAAAAAAAAATTCAATATAGTAGATATTATTATTTAAATATGACTCTTTTAGCATTTTTAGATGTTGAGCCCTCCTTTTATTTACTAGGCATAAATTTATCAAGAGATCCAACAAGAAATCGAATAAGTTCTTTATCTTTTTTTTCCTCTCTCAAATACAGACCTATACTTTTGGCTACTCATTATGCTTAAGTTAATTATCAATAAGACAATAAAGTAATCAAATTAAAAATCAAGTAATGTGTAATCAAGTAATCAACACAATGTCACAATAACACAACTAACACAGTCACAACTACACAAAGTAAGTAACAAAATTACGCAATGGAAACACATTAACAGTTTAACACAGGTAAGGCACTACTAAGGCAGCAACTAGTGAAGCTTGTGAAGAGGAACGAAATCAACTGAAACAGGAGCCTTGAAATTGCCTGACTAACTCGCTGCCAACAACCAATTGATAATTGCCAAACAGCCAAAGCGGCAAAGCCCAGAACCAGGTCCGGACTCCAGAAGCAGGCAAGCAACCAATTGAATTGGAAATTGCAATTAGTCAATTAATGAGTTACCCAATACCGGAACACGAGCACGGAGCAACCCACTCAATTAGGGCATTGTTTCGATTTAGAAATTGGAGAATACATTATACATAAAATTGGGCCTTCTAGGTTAGGTACGTATTGGACTTGGAATTGACCATTGGGCCATAGGGGTGGTGATCTGTGGAGGGGGCCCAATTTTATGTGAAAGGAATCGGAAAAAATTGCAAATTTGCCGGATCGAACCGCTGACCTCTTACTCCTCTCCCCTCAAATGCATAATAAGGAGTTTGCCACTAGACCACAAGTGAAGTAAGGTCATAGTGGTTTTAAAATATCAATTATATAAATATATAATAATACATTAGTATTAAAAAAAATTTGGGAGCCCTGTGTATGTATTTGTTGTATACTTCTCAAAATGTCCCAATGTTTTTTTGTATATTGATTCATGAGTTCTTCAAGGCTGTAAAAATCATTTGGTCGTGTTTAAATATGTGGCCCTCCTGGTGGTTTGTTCAAGCTAGGACCTAGCACTGCGTTATTTCTGCCTGAACTTCTGCCCATTATCAAGTATTTGTTAGGATAGTGCGGGTCACTTTGATAGGCACAAATTTGAACACGGCAAAACTATCCGGTAAGCCTGGAATTTCGCCATACCAAATATGAATACTTACATATGTTATCTATGTTTATATATGATCATTATCATTATATGAATCACAATGTTCTGACAGCTAATGTATATATAAAGATGTCAGACTAAGTGGGACCAGTATGCCAAACACATTGCATAAACTACCGGTTCTACAAATGGTATCGCTGCAAGACTGTTAGAGCTTATGCATAGCGGTGTTTATTTTATTTTATTTTCATTTTCTAGTTTGAATGTAATATTAAATTTAATAATGAAAATTTAAATTAAAGTTACAAAAAAAAATTAAATTATAATTTACTATTTATAATGTCTGAAGATTTTAAAATCATAAAAAATATACTATTTATTATACAAATTTAAGATAATGATTTTGATTTTATTTATATAAAAATATATATTTTTAATATATATTCATATTAATTTAATAATAATTTATACTTATAGTTATATTAAATTATAGTTATAAATATTTAAAAATTACAAATAAAATAGATTTTTCACAAGATGTCCTATGATTGAAAACTCATGTTTTTGAACTAATGTCGAGTAAATTTCCTTGTTGTACGGGCATGTTAAAGAAATTGATTTCTTTGCGAGCAGATTCAGCTTACGAGCTGACTCGTCTTGTGAGCGGACTCAAATTTACAATGGTACATCAGGTGGGGCGATCATTCAGTTTTTGACTGAGCATCTGGTGCGGAGCTGATTCGCAACATGACAATTATAATACTCCAAGTCACATGAGTTGGTGGAACGTGTCGTACGAGTTTAATGGAACCAATTTAGATTTCACATTTCCTAATTTGGAATATGAAAAACATGGGAACTGGTGAATTTTGATGGGACCAATTGTGTCATTTGTCAAATATGATTGTCGTAGGTCAAATATGTAAAACTGGTAAATTTTGATAAAATTAATTTTGTCATAAAATTTTACATTTAAATATATTCCAAATTTGTGTGAAGTTGGACAATTCAAATGGACAGAGTTGAATTGATTTAGGAGTTCCAGTGGTAACTAAAGTACAAAAACCAAAACCATATAAAACGATCTTGTTGTACGGAAGTTATGCGGTATGTGTTATAAATTCCACACTTGTTATGTGTATAAAGTGGGCTTCTCCTTATAAAGGAGTCTCAACCTCCCACATCTTTCGATGTGGTAATTTTACACTTTCCCACACTTAAGGACTGAGTTATACCACAGACCCAACAAATGGATAGGTAGAGGTGATATCCAAGTAACTGGACCGAGCAACTGGACCGAGCAACCTGGCTCTGATACCATATTATAAATTCCACACCTCATACACACTAACAATATTGTCCACTTTAGATTGTCCGGTTCACTAGATACATCAGACCCATATCTGGGTTGTCCGATTCATTTGGATACATACGGACCCGCACGACTTTGTTTTTCCTTAAGTCTAGCAAGTGGGTTTGGACCCAACTCACTTGACAAGGAAAAAGGTCTTGTTATGTGTATGAAGTGGGCTCCTCCTTATAAAGGAGTCTTAACCTCCCACATCTTTCGATGTGGGAGTTTTATAATATGGTTTTGTTCTCCCTAAAAACGTTTGGCATGTTGGTCTAATGGGGATCCAAGAAATGGTTTCCAAAGTAAAGGTTTGACTTTAACTTTCCATAACTTTTGATTCGAGGCTCTGTTTTCTTATTATAATATATTTCGAAGACTGATTTTGAAGATATTTAGGTTGTCCTGGGTGTACCAAGTTGTAGTTATGTTTTAGACATTTTCGTGCCTGTTTGAGTGTCTTACACATTAATTAAATATTTTAGATTAGTTTCCTATTGTAGTTCAATTAGGAATTGGTATGGCTGACTTTTGTGGTTCCGATTTCTAGTTGTACCGTCATTCCTACTATAATAAAAGAGGGTTAGCACACACACCTAAACTAGCCTTTTAAGTTTCATATTTTTGTTTAATTAGGAATTCTTATGGATTACTTTTAGGGTTCCAATTATATCTCGTGTCGTATGAATTTCGTAGAACCAATTTCTACTATCGTAGCCTTCAATTTGGAATATAAAAAAAATGAAAGGCTGGTGAATTTTGATAGCACTAATTATCATATATAAAATATGTAAAGCTACCAAATTTTGTTAGAATTGACTTTTTTCGTACGATTATATATATGAATATATGTAAAAGTTGAGTGAAGTTCAACAATTTAGATTTTTCGAAGATTTAAAAAGGGAAAGAGTTAAGTTGAATTCAAGGTGTTAGCGGAAATTAATATGCAATTAGTCAAACCATATAAGACGAGTCGTATTGCCACTATTGTCATAATCAAACTGTGTTTTAGTGCATAAATTGACCATGAGTGTTGCATCATTTGTCGTGATTCTCGTTATTTAGATTTCGACGATTAGGATGATGTCACATGTCAAATAGGGTTTAGTGAATTAAAGGTCATGTCAATTCAAATATCAGTCGTTCCTATATATTATACATTGAAGACAAAGCTGACACTTTTAGCTTTTTCTTTAACCTCATTTTTCTTTGAATTCTTTGTGTTCTCTCTCTTGCTTTCTTGGCTTCATTCGAATCCTCAATATGCTAAAGGTATGTTTTTGTTGGATCTTCATTTTGTTTTTACGACTTCTTGGATTTTTGTGATGATTTTGGATGTTTTGAACTTTGATTTTTTGTTTGTTCTTCATCTGTTCATACATGTTGTTGGTTAAATAGATTTTTTATCTTGATTTCCATTCTATTTCTGTTACATTTTTTTGGGTCAAAAGATAGCCTTTTTGATCTTATAATTGTTCTAGATTTGTGTTTGATTATGTTTGGGGAAGATGGACGAACATTCGTCTAGGCTTAGTCGTACGGATTCTCAAAGTAAAGAAGGGGTTGTTGTTTGGCAAGAAAAGGAATAGATGGAAGTTAATAGTTATGTAGATCGTGAGTCGAACGACAGTCATGAGGAAACACTTCCTTGATTTTGCATCAAACTTGCTGCGATCATCAAAATCAACATGCACATAAGAAACACAACCAACACTTTGAAGTGTGAATTTTGTTTCCTTTTTACCACTCCAAACTTCTGCAAATAGCTTATTCTCTAGTGGAACTGACGGACTTCAATTAATGAGATAAGTTGTGGTGTTAACTGCATCAGCCCAAAACATCTTAGGCAATCCCGAATGAATTCTCATACCTCTAGCATGTTCGTTGATAGTTATGTTCATACGTTTTGCAACACCATTCGGCTGCGGTGTTCCGGGGATAGTTCTCTCCATCCTAATCCCATGTGTAGCACAATACTCCTTGAAACCACTATCAACATATTCTCCACCATTATCAGATCTCAAACACTTCAATTTCAAACCAATTTCAATCTCAACAAGAGCTTTCCACTTCTTGAATATAATAAATAAATCAGATTTATTTTTCATAAAATAAACTCATAATTTTCTACTGCAGTCATCAATGAAAGTAACACAATACCTAGAGCCACTGAGAGAAGTAACTGGAGAAGGCCCCACACATCAGTGTATACCAAGTCAAGCTTGTACTTCCTCAGTTTTCTTCCACCTGTTAGAAAACTGAGTTTCTTCTGCTTCCCCATAATGCAACTCTCACATATATCAAGATGAATTTTCTGAACTCCAGGAAGTTTTCCCTTTGACACAAGTTCTTTTGTACCCATTAGACTCATGTGATCAAGCCTCTCATGCTATAGGGTTGAGTCACTAAGTCCCTTTGCAACAGAAATTGTACTAGTGCAATCAATATTCATATATAGAGTTCCAATTTTCTTACCTCGAGAAACTACCATTACTCCCTTAGTCACTGTCCATGCACCAAATCTAACAGAATAGCCACTATTATCCAACTAAAATTGAATTTTTCTTCAACTATGGAACAATGTCTGACCTCCTGTAGAGCCCAAACTGAACCAGTCCAACTCTTAATTCTAACTTCTCTCATACCTACAATCTTTAACTCTTCACCATTAGCTAAGTACACCTTTCCAAACTCACCAGCCACATAACTCTGCATGATATCTCGGTGCATCGAAGTATGGAAGGAAGCCCCTGAATCCAACACCTAGACTCAGAATGTGATTCAACAGATAATAACAAAGCATCATGCATATCATCAGTTACTGCATTGACATTGTTCTTCTTGTTGTCTTATTTCTTTAGAGACCAACAATTCTTTTTAATGTGACCTTGCTTGTCACAATTCCAACAACCATCTTGTTTCCTGCTAGAACGAGACTTACTTCTACCTCTCCTTGACTTGTATTTGCTATGACCAGAATTTCTATTTGACTGTCTACCTTTGTTTGACTGTCTGCCTTTGTCATTAACATTCAAGACTGAACTAGAATTTGAGAATTCTCCAGCATCCTTTCTTCTGGATTCTTCACTCAAAATATGATCTCTCACAACATTGTAGGTAAGTTTCTATTTTCCAGTAGAATTGCTCACAACTGTTCTAATAGTCTCCCAACTATTTGGCAAAGATGCCAAGACAATCAATGCCCGCACTCCATCTTCAAAAATAATTTCAATTGACTCCAATTAATTCACAATATCATTGAACTCATTCATGTGCTTTACGACAAGAGTATCTTCTTGAATCATCAAATTAAACACTTTTTTTCATCAAGAAGTTGGCATCTTATACATCTCTAACAATGTATTTATGAGTTCCTTCGTAGTTGTCGCCTTAGAAACATTGTGAGCAACACTTCATGTTAGAGTCAATCGAATAACTCCTAACACTTGTCTGTCTAAAAGCTTTCACTTGTCATCGAGCATCTTTTCTGGTTTCTTACCAAGAAGAGGCAAGTGCAAATTCTTTCCATACAAGAAATCTTCAATTTGCAGACATCAATATACGAAGTCAGTACCATAAAATTTCTCAAACCTTGCAACTTTAGCTTCATCGGTACCCATAGCTCCCACTCAAAATAGACCTCAATTAACTTGGTCCAATTAAACAAGCGAGCATCACACGAGATTCAAATCCAACACAACTGCTCCAACTCAAAAAATGAATTCCAAAAATATATTGAAATTTCAAAACCCATGGACAAATAAATAATCAAAAAGTTCATTTTATTTTTCTTTTGGCCTTCAACTCCACGTGCTCACTGATATACTATTAGCCTTTGCCCAATTCAAGGATTTGCCCAGTCAAAAAACTCCACATCCATCAATCATAAATTAACAAAACAAAAGATAATAGCAATTGATACACTCACCAACTTTGACTTAACCAATTCCTTTACTGGGTATTCAATTTCACGTGTCTCCTGGATTTAATCGAGTCCTCACCACCCGCAACCCGCCAACACAGTAGCAATCTGCATTGTCGATCTCTATCGCTATTTGCTCAGCTCCGATACCAGTTGTAAGCAAAGATCGGAATAGCGCACACACACACAAAATCAAACAAGAGATCAATCAAAGAGACACAAGATTTTAACGTGGTTTGGTCCAATGATGCCTACGTCTACGCAGCTACAATGTTCTTATTTTTTCTCAATAAAATCTAGGGTTACAAGGAATAAAGGTTATATATATCCCTCTTTATGGTATAAAAATATCAACCAGCCCAATATATAAAACTCATGTATAAGCCTAATATAACCCAAACTAAAACTAATAGTATCTATCATTTAACAATTTTTTAACAAAATCAAACAGTAGAGTCCCTTTGTCCACCCTATGACATTCAAAAAAGCAAAATTTAACCATTGATTGGTTCTCAATCTTGCTACATCCACATTTAATTGGGACCAAGTGAATTTAAAGGGACTCCAATCTTAAGAACGTTGGATCATTTGGTGAAATATAGAAAAATCATCGACAAAGACAATCACTCCACGTCAGACCGGCGAAATAAAAAAAGTCACGACAGAGCAGCTTCTCTGACAAGAGACTGCTTTGTCATTGTCATAATGCTCAAGTAAACTCCTTCGCTTAAGCATCAAAAAGACCCAAAAGAAAAGGCCCATGACCACAGACACAACAACTTTTCACGGTGGTCGTGGAGTTGCAGAACAAGGGATTATATCAACACTCTTCCTCCATACTGAAATCCATTCCCTATCCTTCCTCACAAAGCTGCTATGTCTCCTCTTACTAGAAGCTCCGACTCTCTTGTAAACTTGAGGTTACGTTTCCATAACAAATTGGGCTGGTGAGAGAGAATCAGAGAGTGAGTGTAAAGTGAGAGAAACAGTCGGTGAGGCTGAGAGAGAATCAAACAATGGGGTATGGGAAGAGAGAGTGGGGTGTGAGGAGAAATAGGTAGGTTTGAAGATGGTCTTTTCAATTTCAATGTGATATTTTAATCCCAAAATTGAAAAGTTAAGGCTTGGAGTTCTAGTTTTAATAATATTATGAAACGTATGCTAAAGTCATAAATATATACGCACTCAGCCCAAATTCAGAAAATAATTTAAGAAATAGGATAACAAACCCAACACATAAAATTTAAGCTTTTTTTATAATAAGCCCAAAGCCCAAAACAATGTTTATAAATGAATATGGCCCAATACTATTTTGTGGGTATACCTAGGTGTGTAGTTTTTCTAGAGCAAGGCCTGCTGTAGGCTGTAGAGATTTTTTTTAGATTGTTAAAATATTTTTAAATTTTTTATTTATATTTTGATTGATATTATGAATCCATACTTTTTGTTCGAGCCAAAACTAAAATGCTACACAAAAAATGTATGAAATGTCTTTTGATTTTTATCCAACAATCCAAAATTATCATGTATTTTCATGTTGAGTTTAATTTTTTTTCAAACAAAAAATATATCATTGAATTTGTAATATCGATTAAAATATAAATATAGTTTTATAAAATATTTTAACACTCTAAAAATCTCTACAGCAACCCAACCCTGTTGTAGAAAATTACAGCAGGGCCCAAAATTGCATAAATGTAGACATGTTCACGTGGGAGAAAACATTCTTTAACATCATTCATAAGCTAGGAATTATTGCCAGCGTCCTTGAATCGGCTCCGTTTGGTGAAGCTTATTTTTTAAATTTCAGCGCTAATTTATAAGATGTGTAAAATAAGTTAGCTTATAAGTTATAAGTTATAAGACAAGCTTCTCTCGATTTGTAGAGTGGGGGCTTTTGTTATGGTTGAAAATGGTGATGTTACCTTTCGAGTCATGTTTCCGTCATATATTGGGCCACGACTCATTAAATGTTTTAACAAATTATGTAGTAGTTCAAAGGCCTAGGTTACAAGATATCAGTACGACATAATCGGCTCGGCATTAATGAGTGGCCCAAGTAACGTAATTTTGATTTTACTTTATCATACATACATACAATCATAATTGGTAGGACTATAACCGACTATATTAGTTTGGTAATTAACAATTAAAATAATAAATTATTGCATTGGTATCATAGTAAGTGGTACAAGAATCATTAATCAATATAATAATTAGTTTGGTTACCTATCATTTTCATCCCCATACGACGAATATAGCGGTACGACTTCAAACGTAAGACAGCTTAAGTTAGAGCAACTTAGTATTTTCACATACCCTACACTTGTCTATAAATACCTCAAACATGCTCATTAAAGATGACCTTTTTTTTCGCGTTCCACCTACTGAACTCTAAAAAAAAAATATACCCTCTTTTACATCATCACCTGCATCATCCATACGTCATTTATAATACAAATTTACCTATAAATTCCGTACTAATTCTCATTCCTGAACTTTTTTAGCAGGCACTACACCGATATTTCCAAGTTAAACCGCACAACCCCTCTCTTTCTTAACAGGAGGTCGATGTCATCTAGCGATATAGTCAATCTTTGACATTGATTATTGAAAAATTTGCCCCCCCACCCCCCAACAGCCGCCTAAGTGGTTCAAGTACCTTTACTTTCCAAATTCTCATATGAAATGAAAATAATTAATAAACTAATATCTCTTGTTAAAATAATAGTAGGTCTTTAATTTTCTTTAATAACATTTGGACAAGAAAAAATTGCCCCCAACCAAGATGTCCTATTTGGGTTTAAGCAATTATTAGAGATGACATTTCACACGTGTACAAAACACTCATATATTTTTTTGTTTTGTTATTTTTATGTCCCTCATCAATGGTCTTTAAAGGGCACTTAATAGTATTGTAATAAAAAAAAATGAAAAGACAAACCATTTGATTCAATCCTTCGAACCAAGTCACATTGTTCTTTGTCACTAATAATTGACTTTGCGGCACTGTGTTTTTCCTCACTTTCCAGGAAAAGAAAAGAAAAGAAAACTAAAATCAGTGTGCGACCACTGTACGTGTGAATAGACATCCATAGTTTTTGGCTCCTATGATTGAAACACACGTCATCAGTGGGAAACATAAAGTCAATCACACGTGCGCCTTTGACTGCCAGAGCGACGTAATCGAAGCTTCTTAAAGCAATGCCCACGGCCAACCCCTAATCTCCTTTTACTGTCTGTCGCGAGGAAGCAAAGCTGATCTCGAAATCGCTTTGAAGTCGGCGATTTCCGTTCAGGGAATCAAGGCAATCTCATTGTTTCCTTATCCAGGTTTGTTTCTTTATCAGTTTATCCCCCTTTCTTAGGATATTAATTGTTTAGGGTCAGAATTTCTTTACTGGGTTCGTGTTCTTTTGCTCGAATTCTCAATTGGGTCTCGTTTGGGAAGTCGATACGTAAGTGAACTTAGTTATTTGCTATTTCGATGCTTCTCTATCCGTTTTTTGCCTGAAAATTAGGTCGCCTATGTGAATTTATATATCGAGATTGGGATTTTGATTTCAGTTTGTAATCTATCGGAGGAGTTTGATAAATTTTGACTGGTTTGACCAGTTTTAATCTATTTTGTTTTAAAATTCACTAGCAGTTGCTGTTGACCTACTTCCCTAAAATTTCCTTGTCTGAAACTAATGAGCTTAGGGTTTTGATTTAATGTAATGCTTCTTTGGTACCTTCAAGTAGGCCTTGAACTTTGACACTTGCTATTCTTGTTGTTTGCATTTTAATATTGGCTAAAATTTTGGTTTTGATGATAGCGATGAAAATGGGAAGTAGAATGCTGACTAGCCATCAATTTTCTCGGATAGACACTATAGAGATGAAATCTCGGATTGAAACAAAGCTTGGACGTTCAAGAGCAGAGAACTACTTTAGTCTCCTGGCAAAATATTTTGCTTCTAAGATTACCAAATCTGAGTTTGATCAACTCTGCATTGGTGCCGTAGGGAGGGAAAATCTCCCTCTTCATAATCACCTGATCAGATCAATTCTGAGAAATGTGTACCTTTCAAGGACTCCCCCATCAAAATCAAGCAAATTAAAAGGTTCCTTGAATATTAAAGTGCCAAATGGGTATCAAAGAAGTAGTCTTCAGTCACTATGCAGGGATTTTCCCCAATCCCCTCGTAAGGGTAGGACTCCAATCATTCGTGATCGCAAATTCAAGGACCGTCCGAGCCCTCTCGGGCCTCATGGGAAAATTCATAATATTTCACTTGAAGAGTCAATACCTAAGTGTCAAGAAAAACAGACTGCTACTGAGTTACTTTCTTTGGGTAGCAAACCCCCAGGATCTGTGGAAGATGGAGAAGAGGTTGATCAGGCTGCTGGGTGCCCGAGTATACATAGTAGGATCCCTGTTAGACCTCCTCTTGGCATACCCACGAGCAATAAAGGGATGCAAAAGATTCGGTTTAATGGACTTACATCTGCTTATCGTACTGAGACTTGCCATAGCTGTGCTGAGCTACCTGATACCCGTTCTTTGAGGAAGAGACTGGAGGTGATGTTGGCGAGGGATGGATTAAATATCTCAGAAGATTGTGCCGATCTTTTGAACAACAGCATTGATGTTTTCTTGAAAAGATTGATGAAACCCTGTTTGGAACTCACTGCTTCAAGGTCAGGGCACGAGTATTTAGACCAAGGGCCGGGTACTGACATGCGTGGTTTAAGTGAGATGTGGCCTGTGAGAAATGTAAAAAAATCTACTAGATCTGCTCATGTTTCCATGTTGGACTTGAAGGTTGTAATGGAGTCGAAACCTTTAATACTTGGAGCAGAATGGCCCATGCAACTTGAGAAAATTTGCTTGCGTGCATCAGAAGAATGTAATTAATAACATGCAGATAATTTCAGTGGGGCCAGAAGTTTTGCCAGCTACTCATTATGGCTTATGACAGTTGTAGGAACAACTCTAACGGTAATCTTGATACATTGTTTTATAAGAACAGCTGAAGTAAATTAGTAGTAGTAGTCATGCAAGTTTTGGATGAGGTTCTTAGATTGTAAATATCCCTTTCCCCTGAATGTGTCGGGGGTGATATAATGACTTGGCAAAAGAAAACCATAGCGATACTTATAAGAAATTAGTTGTTATGAATAGGTCAGCTGCTCTTCAACTCATATCTTTACTTTTCTCATTCTATTGGCTATCTTAATAAATCTTATCTTGTAAGCTATGCCAGAGACTCAGAATGTTCTTTACAACTGTTGTTTAAATTTTCATTTCGATACTCCCTCCTCCCTTGACCCCCTCTTGCGTGCCCACATATGCGTGTCATTACTTTGTTAATTTATACAATTAAATTTTCTAATATAGTTCGGTTTCCATATTGAAAAATGATAATTTTCTTTGAAGCATTTATTGTAGAATTAAAAAAGAAGGTGAAGAAAGTCCTTTTAACTAAAGGGAAAAAAGGAAGTTTCATGTTAACCTACTTCTTTTACACGGCCTTTAATTTCTTTCATGCACATAAAGCTAGTATAGTAAGAGTTACATCGCTTCTGCTTATTCACTTTCTACATTAATGTAGCGTAGATCATGTTTATCAAGTGACTTTTGCCCCATTCTCTGAAATGGAATTCTGACACTAAGTTGAGTTGATCTCCATTTCTTTTAATATTTTTGAACACTCTTTGGAGCAATCAGAATATTATATGACTACAAATACTCATGTACAGTGAGTCTGAGGTATATTAAACATTTTGCTTAGCAGATTTCTGTAAGTTTCTTCCTTTCTTTCTTTTGCATAATTATTATGGATAGTTTTTGATAATTGCTATTAGTAGTTGTTGATAGTGGTATTGAAGGGCTCACTTGCTAGTTATGGCGATTAGGGAGATCGCGTTTTTGTTTCTTCAGTATATGCATTTTAATTGAGTACTTTTATGCCATATGGCAGCATGACGAATCAGTTTGGTGTGTACAATATGGACTTGGCCTCCTTTGCTGTTCTAGTTAAGCACCTTCATGATGAGATCAAAGCATGACAAAGTGGTAACCTGCACTTTCTTACTGAAGTGAACTTGCTATGCTTCATTTGGGTGGAAATCCTGTAAAGCCGAGTATTTTAAGACCGGTCCTAATTAGCGATTAAACAACATGAGAAAAATGTAGGGTTTACAAGTTAGAAGTCTGTGCTGTCTTTTGAACTGTTACTGAAGTTTGATGCATTGAAGCAGGTAAACTAATAGATCTAAGAGACATCTGCTGGAACCTTCGTTAGGATATCTGCCTATCTGAAGTTTGAGTTTGAATATATAGAGATAATTTTCTCTAATAGAAACTCGGAACGTATATATGTATTACTTTAATTTGAACTGTGCAGGCGGATGATTGAAGGTTGGACCCAAGTCACTCAGGTAAGTCAATGGATATAAATTGGTGTCTAATGAGCTCTATATAAAAATTTTTAGCTGAATTTCACGTATATTCCGAGGCTAATTCTCTTTTGAATATTTCTTTAGCTGCCTTTAATGAAGTTTGTTTTCTTTACTTTCGATGACTTGAGGGGTGCTCTATTTTTAAAGAAGTTTTACGGGGTTCCTTTTTGCACTTGCATCATATAACCATGTGATTGCTCATCTTGGACTGCAGAAAAGTCATGAATATGCCAGGGTTTTTGAAGGAGTTTTGGTATTTTCTATGGCTCCACCTTACTATTGGTTTCCTGTCCCTATTAGAAGTACATGAATTGGAATTTGGATTGTCTGCAGTCATAATTAGCACTGTATAGATATCTGAAGGTTTTATTCGTCTTCTTTCCTCACCAGAGACAGATAGCAGCTTTATTACTCTATTGCTTTATCTAGTTAATGTTGATCTGTATTTTACAAATGAGTTGCCTCTACGCTGTGTTTTTAAGTGGTTCTATTTTCGTTACGTTGGTACCCTCACCTCTCCTTTCACCCTGATCTTCTCACTTGAGAGATCAAAGAATTAGAACTAACCGTTTCCCAAGAACGATCAGAATCACCATTACTGGCCGCAAGCAGAGTGAGATTAAAAGGAGGGCTCTGTAGCCGGAGTTGAAAGATTCAAGTCGCAAAGGTAAATAAGAAAGAAAGCATCTAATCTGAAGAACTCTCTCTCTCTCTCTCTCTCTCTCTCTCTCTCTCTCTCTTCTTTTGGAGTATGCTGGAATTTCTGGGATATAAACAAGCATGTAGGAGGCTAATTGCTTCTTAGGTATGCCTTTCAATGTCTAATTTGTCAGATCTACGTTTGAAAGAAACAAATTGCAGAAAAGTTTGGAACTTTATGATTTTTTTTGGAACTTCGACAGTTCTTTCATTTTCTTACCTGAAGTGCTTGTTGTGTTTCTTCGAATGGGCCTGATTGACCCAAGAAAAAAGAAGTTGAGCCCTTTGTCATAAGATTATTCTCATTAGGCCCATATTCCTACGAATCAACGATCTTAAAGCTTGTAATATGAACAGGCAAAAGACGGAGACAAGACCATAAGAGTAGAAAGTTTTTGATAAAAAATGTTATGTTTAAGATAAAATTATTAAGCTAGCGTGATAGCTGTCAAATAAGCTGTTGATGTTTGGTATAGCTGAAGCTTGCAATGGTTATTTCTTATTGTCCTAATTAAAATTATTTATGAATTCCACTTCTATCACACAAAAATTCAAACCACACATCTTTTAATATAGTCATATCAGTAAAATACATATTTCAATATAGCCACATCAACAAAACACATATCTCGATACAATTATTCATTTCTACATTATTCAAATCAACTATTTTTCTTTTCTATATCCTTTCCACAACAAAACTACAAAAAATCAAGATTGGTCTAACCAAAATATATCTTTTAATAGAATCACATCAACAAAACAAATATCTCAATACAGTCACATCAGCAAAAACATACATTTCAACATCTAATGTCCACATTAAACACATACCATTGCATGTGATAATGTATAAACTATCAAGTTATTATTAGGAGTGTATTTGATAGGAGAGTAATAAATAGAAATGTAATGTATTACTAGAAGTGTAATGTATTACTAGGGTAATCATTACTCACATCTTTCAATGAGTAATCATTACGCTCAAAATATGAAAAAAATTGCCTAAAATAATTATCCGAGTAAATAATATACATGTTTACCAAACATGAGTACATGTTTATCTATGTATTTTTAATTATTCTTATTATTACACACCTATAAAACACACCCAGAGTAATAACAAAGTACATGTGTCTTGTGAGTATTGAAATATAAAATGATATAACCTATAAGTTTACCTCTACCAAACAAGTTGCACAGTTTCAGATTGGCAAAGACTTTGATTGGTCATCCCTGATTTTTATGATGGTCCAACGTAATTCATCAAACATGCCAAGGTAACAAGTAATATCATTTAAATTACGTTAGAAAAACGTGCAGATCTAGTGAGAAACTGGGGGCCTTGTCCAATTCACATCGTCATCGCCACAAACAAAAATGACAACAATCTAAGAAACTGGAGCTGTTGAGCACCATTACGCACAAGTTGAGTAGTATAATTATAGTTGTACTGATTGATTGTGCTGACATCATTAAATTAATGACAAGCAAGTCCTGATATGTTCATAAAAACTCTGTCAAGCGCGTGTTCGTATACGCATTTTGTAGGTCCAGTCAACTAACAAGTCCAACAATTTATAAGTCGGGTAGTTTTTTGCATAAAAAACCTTTCGGTTTGTTAAGAAAGGCATGTCATTCTTATCAATAATAGACCACAACTTTCATATCTAAGAAATGTGGAAAGTTTGTATCAAATGTCACAAATCGCAATTCATTACAATTTACACTTTTCTACAACCCTATTATTAGAAGTGCTGGAATAGGTTTGATCTTCTCATCCAACAGAAACAGAAAAATTTGCGTATTCAGGAGCATAATCGATGATTTTGTAGAAGGTGTTCGCACATTCAACGAACCAGATTTGCTAAAAACCGGTTTGATATTCTCCCTGCGCAAAAGTAACCAATAACAACATAATATTATCTCCGTCCCATTTTGGTTGTCATTCTTTGAGAGCCTAAGTTTTAAGAAAATATGCATTTAATGTAATTTAAGTACACAAAATAATCATGCTATTTCATATTTACCCTTATTTATTCAAAATGATATGGTGGAAGTACAATTTTTTACTAGAATAGTTGATTCCTTTTAGCTCGTCTATTCACTTGGCCAATTAGCGGCTATGATCATTGTGGTGTTAGGTCTTCCTTTTCTGTGTACCAAAATTCTAACAACTCATACTTATACAACCTATATATACTACGTACATTGTATATAATCAAAAAGTTCACATACATATGGTGGCATAGCTGAGTTTTGAATGGCTTGGGGCGAATTCTAAAAAATTGGATTCTCATACAAAAAATTAAATAAGACTTAAATGAATTAATTATTCAATTTTTAAAGGTTTTTTTTGTTGATGGGTCCTTTATATGAATTTTTTATTCCATTTAATTTTTTAAAAGTGTTTGTAGCCCAATACACATCCGAGTATTTGAATCTTGGCTCAATAAAAACAAACTTAATATTTTATCTGATTTAATGACAAGTTTACACTCTCTTTCTCTCATACACTCTCTCTTTATCTCTCTCACACACAACTTTGTCAATAATGAATTTTTGTCGTTCGACCACCATTTTTGTCGCTGTAACAACTTCAAGGAAAAACACTCAACAAACCACAAAAATTTTCGTTCACCGTAGCCACTAGAATCACGAAAAAAAGCTCACAGCCATCGAAACTTCTCTCATTCGATGCGGCCAACTCCGACCACCGTTTTGGAAATCGAAGACATCGTTGAGCTCACAAGAGCAAGAGCTATGATTCCCAACCAATTTTCGGCCATATTGGTAAGTTTTATGAAAATCCTCTGAATTCTGGGTAAGAAATTTTCTAAAATTTTTTGCTTAATTTTGTAAAATATTCTAAATTTTTTGGGTGAGTTTTGCAAAATCCTCTGAATTCTGGGTAAGTTTGACAAATCCTCTGATCATATGAATTTTTGATTGTTTTTTGTTTGATTTTGAGAAATCTTCAAAATTTTTTGATAAGAAATTCAGAGAATTTCTGGTAATAGGGTTTAAAGTTTAGGAGTTTACGATTTTAGAATTTATGAGATTAGCGTTTAGTGTTTAGAGTTTATGATTGTTTAGGATTTTGGGTTTTTGAGTTTACGAGATTATAATTTAGTGTTTAGGATTTTTGGGTTTAGAACGTAAGGTTTAAGGTTTTGGGTTTAGGAATATTGGTTAGTAAAATTTTATAATTTTCTTCTTGTTTTTGTAAATTTCTCTTAATTATTCGTAAGATTTTTTGTTCAAAATTAAAATTGTTATTGTTAAAATTTACAGGATTTCTTAAAAATTCAGAAAATTTATGATAATAAGGTTTTTGGTATTAGAGTTTAGGATTTTGGTATTTAGGTGATTAGAATTTAGTGTTTAAGATTCTGGAGTTTAGGGTGTTGGGTTTATGAGTGTAGGGTTTAGAGTTTTGGCTTGTTTTTGTTTGATTTACAGGAATTCTATAATTTATTTGATATATTTTATGAAATCTTCTGATTTTTTTTTTGCTTAATTTTATAAACTTCTCTGATTTGTTTTGGTGAATTTTGTGAAATGCTCTAATTTTGTGCAAGTTTGAGGAATTCTTTGAATTTTTTTTCCTTAATTTTGAAAACTCTTCTGATTTGTTTAGGTGAGTTTTGAGAAATTATATGATTCTAGATAAGTATGAGAAATCTTCTGAATTCTGGGTGAGTTTGACAAATCTTTTCAATTCATTGAGAGGATTTGACGAATGAACATTTAAACATATCAACAATGGATATTATTGAAAAGAATTTTTTCGTGTTGATTCTGAATCTATATTTTTTTAAAAAAAAACCAATTTTATTTTGAGTGATAAAAATATTTTAAGTTTTTAAAAGAACAAAATTAAAAAGAATCTGATGATATTAATATATGTCATGTGCATAAAGATTTATTAGAATAATGGTAGATTTATCCTTAATTATTTGAAGGATGTATTTGAATATTGAAAAGTTGAAAGTAGTCAATGAAAATCAATGAAATATACATTTTCATTAAAGGACTTATTGGTGAATACCTTATTTTTAAATCATAATAAGTTGACTATTATTGAGCTAATTTTTCTTAGATGTGACTTATTTTTTGAGACTATTATAATACTACTAATTTTTTAAAAAAAATACAACCCCTCAGTTACGCCTACATCACATATGATTCCTTAATACCTTACAAATAGAAAATCTTTGGTATGATCGGATTTGGGATCTTGTGGTTAGTAATTATCTGTTTTTTTTACAATAGGTACTTACATTGTACGGTCGGGATCTAACTATCAACGGCACAATGCTACTCCAATTTGAAGCGCTATAAATTTTTCAATTAGATCTCATTTCTATTACATAAAAAGTTAAGCAACATACTAATTTACATAATCAAAACATATTTTTGATATAGCTATATTAGCAAAAACACAAATTCCTATACATTTTTTTTTCTTTTTTCATTGACAAAACCTTTAAATCTCAAGGGTTCTTCATCTATTTTTCAATAAAATTACGGCAAAATTAATACTGGGTTTCACATCTTTTATAAAAAGTAAGTCACATACTCATTCACATCACCAAAAACACATTTTCTTATACAATCATATCAGTAAAAACACACATCCCATATATTATCAAGTACATATTTTCAAGATGCATTGGAGATGCTCTCATAAGTTTTTTTTTGGAATTTAAATGTATTTGATAATGTAATATAAAATAAAAGACAAGACGAGTTCTTGGAGATAGAGATAACTTTCTCTGGGTGCATGTGATTCTCCTTCGCAAGCTATAAGCTGTTATACTTATGATTGATTGTCTGGAGCAATTAATATTAAATATAGACTTGCATTGCTGAACCTGTGTGAGGCATCTCTGTTCCAAAGCTAGAATGAGATTGGTTAAGACCCTGGGATTTCTTTCCCACGCCTTTGAACCCCATATGAAACAGACACGGTGAATCTTAAATTCGAGCCGTGAGGTCATGCATACATAAATTTTCATCCGATAATAAAATAAGTTGAGTTAAAATCTAGCAAGTATAAACATTTTAGAGAGAAAAATTATTAAACAAGCGTAACAAACAGACAAATTATTCTAAAAGTAGTTGATGTCATCGTACGTATCCCATCTCTTAGTGTCTCATTATCACATGTACACATATATATATATATAGGATTTCTCTCCTGCGATCTTAATTTAAAGAGTTAAAGTACGGACTTTGTTATTGACCGTTAGATTAATCTAATGGATGTGCGGGTGTCTTCCTCCTAGGCCTTGCTCTTGTCTTCTCTTGAACGCGCAACTCTTCCTCGTCTCCTCTTCGATGCGACTCGACTCTTCATCCATGAGGAGTTCAAGTCTCAATAAAATTCAACATCGAAGTGCCCAACTCAATTCATTGCAGTGATGAGGAGTTCGAGTCTTCACACCTTTGTACAGTTCCTCTAAGCTACAGGCCAGTACATTCTCAACTAGAGGCGCCTTGGGATTGAACCTGAAAGAGGGATTCGGGTGCTGGCGGTGATAATAGTTGCCGCGGTTGGAGGACGAAACAAAGAAGCTAGCGACGGATCGAGGAACCTGACCATACTTCAACCCTCCTCGCCGTAGAGGTCGTAGATCTGGCCATAGATTTTGCAAAGTTGCTACACACACACAATAGACCCAATTTCTCACAACAAATACACAGCCATGGCTAGTGACAGAGTCGGAGGAGACAGAAGATGCCGATGTCGTGGGTTGAGAGGAGGGAGACAGACTTCGCAGATGGAGGAGGGAGGAGGAGATTTCGTGTGTAATAAATATTGAAGTAGATTTGGGCCGCTGAATAGATCTAACCGATATTAATAAAAGTCCGTAAAATTGGTCCGTAATTTGGGTCTGTCCCAGAGAAAAACTATACATCCATTTATATATATATATATATATAGTTATAGTTATCATTGGTCTCCTCCTCAACTAAAAATATATTCTTAACTTTGGAGTCCTGTTTTGGTTCTGCTTCTCTTTTGGAGGGGATCAAAGATAGTCTCAATCAACGATTAGGATAGTGTCACGTGGTGCGAGACCCACCACTAAACCGATCCACACAATGCTTCATTTATTAAGAAGACAAAAAATGCATCAATTATTTAAATAAGGAATGAACGGCCGAGATGAGTTTGCATTCATCCAATGGTAGGGATAAGGGTGGGATACAGTCCCTTCCAAAAGGGAATTATAACTTTGAATCTTCCAAATTTTCTCTCATTCAACAGGGAATTATAACATTGACACTTGCAAGATCAGTTATGTTTGACCACAAGTAGTTGGAGAGGTGAAGCTCAATCTCCACAACTTCTGGCTGTCCTTAATTTGAAGGTTCAATGGAGGAGATGCTCAAGCCATTCAATAAGGAATACGTGAGATGGCAACGTTAAGACATGAAGAGAGTTTCAAAGAGCAGGTACTAATTACTTTTGAAGATACTATCTGCTAATTAATAGTATTGATAATAAGTCCAAGAAATAATTATCTGTATTGCAGGTTAACGAACTTCATCGACTATATCGAATCCAGAAGTTTTTGATGAAGAACATTGCAAGCAACAGGCCCCCTAATGGAAGGAGTCAACAATTATGGAACTCAAAGTCACAAATCAAGCTTGACTTGGAACAACCTGCTGATGAAAGTTATGGTGATTCAGATATCATAGATGAGACTCAGATGGAGTTAACGCTTGGTCCTCCTTCGAGGCAGCTAACTTCGGATTCTGGACCAAGCTTCTCTTCTTCTTCAACAGGGTCTAGTTGTATGAACAGAGGAAGTTCCTTGACTGCTCCCAAGACAAACGGGGAAAGCAGTGCAGGGGAGTAAAAGCAGTGTCGGTGTCGAAGAGCAATTGAGACAGGAAAGACTACAACAGGTTCCTCCTTGGCTTTTCCAGGTTTTGAGTCTGAATATGACTTGAAAATTGAAGTTCTTGAGTCGATAAGAGATTTTTTTTGAAGTAGTTCCGATCGTCTTATTCTGCAATTCATATATGTCTCCGTGCATTTTGGGAATTTGTTCATGGTCTGCAAAAACCCATTGCGATGAACCAATCGTTTTCCTAATATTCTGCTGATTCTCTTAAGAATCAAACTCAATCAGTGAACCCTTTCAGCTTTTCTTCAATGTTAACGTTGATTCAGCCTGCACTTGGAATTGGTCCCCTCAACCAGAAGTAGGAGAGTTTATTCTTTAGCTTCTGCCACCAGATGAGCACTAGATTATAGACTAATCTGGACAAACCTACAACAGTAATGCTAACTTCATATTCCTCCAAATAGAGTATAAGATTCGCGGATGACTTGACGATCTGGGAAACTAACTTGCATCAGCTAGCTTGTTCTTTGTTTGTGCCCTTCTTTTACCTTTTCGAAAGCTCTCAATGATACGGGAACAGCGATATAGTCGGGGTTTCCATCTCAATGACATGAAAACGTTCACTTCAAGCAACAATAAGTTTGTGGAGCAGTCTATTTTGTTCAAAGCAGAATGACAACAACAATATTTATGAGCTTCTAGTCCTTTTTTTCAAGGCTCATATGCTCTAATACTGCTAAAAAACGAACATAATTCTCAAGAAATGGAATGCTGCCAATTTTTTCCGGGTTTTGCGTAGCGCGGCATTTGGAAAATGCATCTCCATCCGTGAGTATAAGAAGCATAAAGCTTCCCAAGTTATTTAGACACTAAGCCGATGAAGGACTTTTGAGGCAGCATAGGCCGGGTTTGATCCTGGACTTCTTAGATTTGAATTATGAGACGATTTCTCAACTTCTTTCATTCTCATCTTTATTTTAGATAGCTCTAACTTTAGGTCCTCATTCTCTCTTCTTAAGCTAGAGAGCTCGTCCGAAACCGGATGAATATCAATGGAGTGCACATTCATTTTGGAAGGACTAGCTGGTGATTCTCCACCGGAAGAGAGGTTGGCACAAATCACATTTCGTAGGCGTTGCTGGTCATAGTAAAGCACTTGAATTGCCGTTTGAATGGGAAGCTGGTCATTTTGAGCAGGCATGAGCACAAGCTTCCCCTGATAGCTTTTGGCAGTCCATCAAACTACAGACTTTCTTTGTCTCAATATCACCTAGAGCAGGATGAGCTCAGATATAAAAGAAAACTGCATCAAAAAAATAAAAAATAAAAAAATGCAGCTCCTTGTGCAAGTGCTATCTATGGATTTAATCTTTCAGTGCTGGTGAATTTACAAATGATTCTTACGTTTCTATCAAACTCAGACAATAAATGATCCAAGAATATTATTGAAAATGCAGGTGATGTTAAAGAACATGCATTACAAAGACAAACTGATAGCCTTTCGAGTTTTGATGATGATTAGATGGAAGAGAATTGCTGGGGATTACACCTTGAGGTAGATATTTTATAGCTCTGTACATCCCATCTTCCATTGCCCTTGATTGTTCCGGGATAAGTTCAGCAAGACCCAGGAACTTCGAAACAGGTAAGTTGTAATCAGAGGCTATTTCAGCTAAATAGTTCTCCATGAGCTTCCCAACCCGGTCCAAGTCATTTGGAGGAGGGGATGCATACTCGTCGTCAGCATTATAGTCTAAATGTCTCCCATCCATTTCAAAGTCGAGATAATTCATCATGATCCTATGAGAAGTATCAACATCACACGATGCGTCTTCAGTGAATTAGTAGGCAGGAATCAAAATATCGTCCAAGACAGTCTGTTCTAACTGCAGGGCCATCCTCTTCTCCAAGTCAAGCCTGCAAGCAACCATGTCGTTGTAAAATATACCGCAACATGAAGCAGCAAAGAAAGAAAGCTGACAGACATTGCATTCCTCTCCCAAACTCCCTTGGAAAGAGGCTCACTATTGTTTCTAGGACAACCCTCTTTTCATGCTCTTGTTGTGGCTCAATTTTCTTTCTTCCTTTCCCAAATGCCTCCTGCAATAAGAACACAAGTTTGAACAAAAATAATAATCGCAATACCGGGAACTCAAATTTTCCGGGGAGGGATCTCACCAATCCTCGTAAATAATTCTTAGTATAGAGGATTAGTATTATACCCAAAGCATATAACTTTCCTCTTGTTATCATTCCAATCAAAACCATTGAAAGATATCGATTCTAACAACAGTTAAATCCTCTTGTTACATCACTTGGAATCTCATGGGAGAAAATCCTGTTAAAATTCCAGATTTCCTCTTCAAAGCATTCACTGGTTCTCCTCATGGAAGTGGACAGAAGCACCTTTTTAGAGGATATGTTGAGAGTGACAGCTTCCGAGTTTTCCTCTTGATCAAGATCCACGATGGCAGAAATTGTAAAGGATTTATCAATCATGCCTCCATCACCATTGAACAACGCCCCCAAAGAATCAGAAACTTGAATTTTGCAGCACTGCCACTACCTCCTCTGAAAGGCTGTTTCAGAACTAGACCCAATGCGTATGTCTCAAGTCCAAGTCATCTCTATTTTCCTTAAGCTCTTCAATATCAAAGCATAATAGACAGTTAATGCTTCCACCTTTTGAAGTAAATTATCTTACATTCCTTGAGATGACATATGTAAAGGACCCGAAAGCCACTGGCTGCAATGTTCTAAAAAACTTTCTTGCACCACCTGAGAAGTTTAAAGAGTTTTCTATCAACAGCATCCCTTACTGTTAGTTTCTTTCTTTTTGCATCTTCAAGATCTAGAGTTCTATATGCAACAGCAAGCAAGTACACTGCCGGATGGAGTCTCCTGTAGATAGCATAATTGGCAATTCAAGAGATCTCAAAAGCCAAGTAACCAAACAAAAAATACTTAACATTTGAATGTCATCTAAACATTATATATATTCGACCGTGCTTAACCAAATCCAGGGCCAAGGACAAGTGTACAGCCATGAGGAGAATCAGAAGCCAAATATCTTCAGTTTAGGGTTCATGGTTAAAAGCTTTATTACCAAAAGTAAATGTTTAATTGTTCCTAAAGGCCTTATTTAAGTCATATCACAAGCAAAACAAACTAGGCCTCTATGTAAATTCAACGCCAATGAAATGGAAATCAATAATTAATTCTAAATTCCGGACAACTTTCAGAGAATTTTAATTTCTCTTCGTGCTCAACTGTTGAGTAACATGCAAATTGCTATAGAACAGTTTACCAAGTTTTGTCATAAAATCCAAGCAACACTCGTGAACAGATTAATATCCAAAGTTGGGAGACCATATAATAATTGAGTATTGTCAGGCTTCCCATACTAACTTGACATGAACTTACTTCTCAAATTGCTTGCTCGAACCAACACCATTCCAATACCTTTGTGCTGCAACTGTCCGGCCCTTTTTATCTTTGCCAAATGTTTCAACATACCAACCACCTATGTCATGCATGCCACAGCGAGGCTCAAACAGCCAAAATCTGTTAAAACAATTCATAGAAAACATGTTAATGGGTGTTTTGATTGCAGTGAGTGATTTCATACAAATGCCTAACAGAACATAATGATCCCCTGTTCTGCCTATGATTTCAATGCCAACTACAGAATGTAATTCTTTGCCAACAAGAAAGCTTCATAGCCAACTCAATGGGGTTTTTGACTAACTAATTTATGATGCATTAAAGTAACGAATGTCAGCTAGAAAAGAAATAAAAGGCCCCAATATTTGAAAAGTAGCATGCTTCAATCATCATTCATCACCACAATATTGGCTTAAAATTCCAGTTGTTTATAACCGGACACTGAAATGAAAACATCCAAACTACTGAAATGAAAGCACCAAGCACAGAGTATGCGTTACTGCATTTGGGCCAAACATTGGATTGAAACTTTCTATTTCAGAATTAGTCAGCAACCATAATTTACCCAGTATAGCATTGCCCAAAATTGTATTACCAGTATTAAAGTTAATGAAAAGCGTGGACAAATTCATCTTGGAAAATTTCAAATAAAAAAGGTAAAAAAACTCTCGTGCACAAGACTCTCGTAGAGAGTGGAGTTCGGAACAAACAGGATGTACAGAGACCTTATCTCACATAATATGTGGAGATGCAATTTACAGAAATTGAACCTTTAACCACTAGGTTACCCTTGCAACTCTACCACTTACCTGCTAGTTGCAGTATAATTAGTTGCTTGAGTGAAAAATAGAAATGAAACCACTTACCTGCTAGGTGGTAACTTGGCTCTACTGCATCTACACTCGCAGACTGAAACTTCATCTCCCACACCATACCAGTGCATATGCTTCACCTGGAAATAAATAAATATTAATAATAATAAAGACTATTTCATCAGAGCACTAGCAGAATTATACCGGGCCCTCATGCCTTTCTAATTAAACAACATGACATTTATAAAATTTCAGTAAGAGGCAAAGGTGGCTGGTAGTCCATGATTGTTAAACACACCCCTCCTCTAACGAAGGATGGAAGTTAAACATTTCAACAACATAAGGATGAACTCACGGTTTAATTTCTAGTTACAGGAAAATTCAAACACCTAAAGCATAAGTCACTCTAACCGTGGCAATGAGTACACACTTATTGTCACACCACTAAAGAGGCGATAAAACGATTAATGCACCTCCAAGTGAATTTCCACTATTCTGAATCTTAAAAGGACGTAGGCCAAAAGGATTGAAAATCAGAGTTACAAACCAGTAATGTCCTATGTTTCATTAGCACATGGGTTTTTGTACCACTGCTATCATAGACAAAGCATGAACCTTCATCTGGGCTAGTCCCTAATCCAGTTATAGTTCCCAGTCGAATCTTTGAGCCAACTGGATTACTCATACAAGATTTTCCATAACTCCATTTGACACCGCCTAGTGAATCTGAACTGAGATAGACATGTATGTGATCTTGACCATCTTTATTCTGCACTTCATGGTTACTGCTTTTAGGAGGGACTCTGGTGGCAGTAGCGACCACTTTCCCCCAAACGTGCAGCTCTAAATCTCTATATGCATCAGATTTGTGATATGCAGTATTTTCGGCTTGTGCTTTTGAACTTTTGACATCATCCACTACATTAGGTTTCCTGCTTCCGCAGGTACGTATATCTTCAATTAATTGGGAGATGTATAAACCCCTGGAATTAGAGGATGTCAATTTGTCACTGCAGACAGAAGCTAATTCCGGAATATCATTGACCAGGCAGACCATTCCAAAAAGATCTCTCCCAGAAACCAAGTGAAGCACCTCAGGAGTTTCATACACAGATCTCTCTTCTGCTTCAAAGCGGTCGGGAAGAAGGTCCATTGGCTCAATAACAGGACCAAAGTATGCTGCGTGTATGGCAGAGTAAAAATCATGTTCAAGTACGTCAAAATAGCCTGTTCCAACTACCACCTTCTTCTCGGACAGTATATCATTTATAGCATGTCTGTACCACTTCAACCATTCAACAACTTCCATCTCCCTACTTCCTGTCATATGTGATTTATATGTATACAATGTTGAACATTCTCTAGAATGTTTCTGGATAAATTTTCTCTGGGATAACAGATATAGATCATAATGTCTCCTCCTCTCAGAATCTGAAAGAATCTGCAGTACACATTATGCAATGGTTTGGCGTTAGGATACCAAGAAAGTCAAAAGGCATACAGCACTAACCATGAAAAGGTATCACAATGCATACAAGAAGTTTGATATACATTATGCACAGCAAAAGGATATTCGACCATGAAAGGAATGGATGTACAAACTTGTTTTGGCCGTACTTATATTCATGACAACAAGTATCACTAAATGATTGTTTACAATGTCAACAGATTTGAAAAATGTACTTACATATTTAAGACATTGCTCGAAAACACAGAGTTAAATAATGATAATCTTTTAAGAGTTCCACAAAATAAACCAGAAGCTATAGTTAATCATACTGCTACTGGGTATAAAATATTAAAAGTTACAGAGGAAGTTCAAGCTACTGAGGCTTAGTTTTGTTGTTGCATGTGCCTATCAGAAGCAGCTTATGGGCGATCTTTTTAGAAAATGTCTCGCAAATTTTAAAAATAGTGTATTCCAAAACATAAAATGTTTTAAGGAAACAATGAGCATAAGCTCCTTCTAAAAATTACCATAAAATGTAAAGTGTAAACTGAGTAGATTTTCATAAGCTTCCTCAGAAGATATTACAAACAACAGTACGACAACATCAAGGAGAAACATCTAAAACAAACAATGTCAAATTAAGTCTTGGAATAAGATTTTATGAGCGGCTTCTTTAATCAGTTCCAATAAATACAGGCAACGCAAAACTAAGCCTCAATGTTTTTCCTGAGCCCTAAAACATCTACAGGGGGTTGTAGCATCACTATATACTTCTCCTTTCATGGCAACAGCACAAGGCTCCTAACATAAATATTGGTGGTTAGAGAAACATGATCTTCATTAAACATTTCAATGTAAATGCCGGAAGGAAATTATTCGCAGGAAGCGAGAACAGGACCATAAATAGAGTCAAGTAAACTTGTACAGGTTTGGATTATCATACTCAACAAATATTCTGGTCGAAGAAAGCTAAAATAAAGAAAATCATTTGAATTTTCTTACTGAATTCGTTTGAAATACAATCAAATATTCTCAAATGTTGATACTACCACTTCACATCCCAAGGCATCATCTCACACTCAAATATAAATTCACCTCTGTCTATGACCGTTTAATCTATATCATGTTAGAGAAAACACTATGCACTAAGCACCAATTCATTTCAATAATTCACACTTCAGGACCGTGAACCTGCAATTGCTACTGTATCCAGTGAAATACTTCCACATCCAAGACAAACGGAGCAATTACGGAGGATACCTCGTAAGCAGCAAGAATTTGAACGAAACGTTGAGAAGCGGCGGAATCGTTCTTCGAGTCGGAGAGGTCCGGATGAGTTTCCTTGGCCAATCTGCGAAATGAAGCTTTGATTTCTGCGAATGAGCTGTTCTCCAGAACTCCTAACAGCTGGTATGCGTTCTCAACAGGGAACTCAGTCCTTGTCGAGTCAAAGCCGCTACTGAACCACCTTGTCCTGCAACTCCGATGAGATAGGAACAAGAAATGGCGCTTCGCGTTGCTAATGTAATTCGATCGAATTGAGAACGCAAGAAGCACCATCTTCGTCGTTTATTCTTATATGACTTCGAAGAAATGGTTTCGCCGGAGGTCTTTTATGGTAGTTGAAGGATATCACAACTGACAACACCATAGCAGGTCCGATGGGATTGACTGATCCGGTGGGAAATAAAAGATGATCATTGACACGTGTTCACCTTGAGCGAAGCTGTAGAAATTTTGGATACAAAAACCTGATGTCATGTCCCGATATCCGCAGTTAATGGTAGGCGGGGCGGGTAAAACTGAAAAAGATTAGGATGGATGTAGTAGTTGTTGGAAATATATTTTATATTCGGGGTGACATTATTTACCTATTCCCCGCCTTTATCAAGGATTGAACTTGGGTGGTAGCCTTTATAGGTCCCCCAATGTCCAACCTTGTACCACTGAACCAAGTTGGCTCAGTGGTACAATGTTGGACATTGGGGGGCCTATAAAGGCTACCACCCAAGTTCAATCCTTGGTAAAGGCGGGGAGTAGGTAAATAATGCCACCCCGAATATAAAATATATTTCCAACATAAAGGCGCCCTATAAAGGCTACCACCCAAGTTCAATCCTTGGTAAAGGCGGGGAGTAGGTAAATAATGCCACCCCGAATATAAAATATATTTCCAACATAAAGGCGCCTTTATGTTGGAAATATATTTTATATTCGGGGTGGCATTATTTACCTACTCCCCGCCTTTACCAAGGATTGAACTTGGGTGGTAGCCTTTATAGGCCCCCCAATGTCCAACCTTGTACCACTGAACCAAGTTGGCTCAGTGGTACAAGGTTGGACACTGGGGGGCCTATAAAGGCTACCACCCAGGTTCAATCCTTGGTAAAGGCGGGGAGTAGGTAAATAATGCCACCCCGAATATAAAATATATTTCCAACAGTAGTAGCTGCTCTAACTCATGATTTTATGTCATGATTTCGAGCCGTCGTGAAGTCGTATTAAAATTAATTGACCCTAACTTCAGGAGACACAATACATTTTTGGGATTGTCCAGCCCTCTCGACACACATGTCGCTCTAGGCACACGTATGGGTGCTAATGCTAAATTGATAACCTGCGACTCTTTAGTGATCGTGTCTCAATTGTCCCTAACATTATCATTTATTTTGCAGTTCTGTTTTATATTTTATGTTTTTGTACCTTATTTTTTATTTTTCAATTTTATTTTGAGAAATTTGAAAATGCATTTGATTTGACATTTTTAAAAACTGTTTTTTAAAATGAAAAACTTGAAAACACATTTAATTTGAAATTTTGAGATAATATTTGCTATTTAAATTTTGACATGATATTCATTTGATTAATATTATATAATTCAATAATTTCTCTTATCATAATGTAATTAAGAATAAATTTTCAATAATAATAGCATTGATATGGAAAATTTTAAAATGATAATATGAGAAGTATTGTTTAAAGTCAAATTACATAAAATAAAATGATAAAACAACTCTACACAATCATGTGCGAGTTGCTAAATAAGCATTCCACATTTGAGTAGCCATTTGATTTTTGACTTGTCTCATTTGAGCTGTTTGACTAGTATCAAATTGTATAGCTTCTTGATTCTGACCCATCTAAGACACATTTTCGAACATCATATACTTTGACGAATATTGTGCACAAAGTATATCCAAAGCATGTTTTTGGCGAATGAAGTTATGTACGGTGCAACATGCCCTAGGAATCAACCTCTGCCTACAAAATAGATAATTAGGAATTAATTTTAGAATGGAAAATCTTGCCTTCAACACTTCATTGCATCGTTCAATAATGTTTCGAAACGAGAAGTGTATATAGTTAAACAACTATTCTTTTCCACGTGGTGCTCCTTGTTCACTATAATCATGCAGATGATATCTTCGACCTCGATATGGAGCAAGAAATTCAGGCATATTTGGATAGTCAACGTCAACAAGGTAAAATTGATCTCCGCAAAGCATCGGAAAGTCATTTTTTGTCCTTGTTATCACGTCAATGAATACTCGAGAGTCATTAACAGTCCCTTCCCAACCACAATACATAAATGTGAATTTTAGGTCAAAGTCACAAGTAACCATCACATTTTGTGTTATTTCAATTTTCCTTCCGCGAAAAGATGTCTGTCTCGATGCAGGTGCCCAAGCCGAAACATGTGTTCCATCAATTGCACAAATACAATCCTATAGTAATCAAAATTGTATAAGTATCTTATCATTAATAAAAAAAATATAAAATCGACAAAAATAATAAAAAAATATGTACTTTAAAGTAACGATAGTATCTTTGCATGAGACGTAGATGTATATCATTTTGGATAGTTGGCCAAATGATCTCTGTGTCCAACGAAACTCCAAACAAATATTACAAATTGCTTGAAATGTTTCCACCCAAACTAACTCAAATGAATTCCAAACAAACTAAGTCAAATGTTTTCCAATACAAGACTTCTCCTATGTTCTAGCATCCTTACAAAGGAGGTCCAAAAACTAGCTTTCTCAAAAATCATAATTGCTTTGGCATAAATTTTATTAGATAATCTGTCCATGTTGTTTAAGATGTCAATGCACACCTCAGTAGAGTAAGAATCACTCCCCTGACTACTTGCTTCACCACCACTTGCTTGGGAAAAATGTGATTTTGATTGAAGGCTTGCAAGCTTTTCTTTGAAGTATAGCTTCCTAAGTTCACTTTCTTCAATCCTTTGACTAACTGAAGCAGCAAACTGCTGCATGCATGCATCAAGTTTATTAGTCTTGCTGATTTTAGGTTCCTTACGTTGGCGTTCATTAGGCGTGGTATCATCCTCACTTCGAAGAGTGTTTGAACCTCCACCACTATCGTCCTCCGCCACACTAATATGCACTCCTTTGTTAAAAAAATCATCTTCTAACTGTCTTTCGTCGTCTGAAGTAGGAGGTAATTAAGTGAAAGCACTATGTAACACTCCAGTTGCTGTAGTCCTACAAAAAATCTCACCAAGTAGTTCATAATCTTTGCATCCTTCCTTTCTAATTATCTTATACTCAGCCTTATTTATCTGCAAAAGTGAAAAAATTACACATTAATATACATTGTATCATATCAAGATAAGAACCTATCAAATTAAGAACACTTGAAACATTATTTGACATACTGTATAAAAGTGTTGCAAAATTTCATCTGCAACATTCACTTGATTGGTATTTGGATCCCATGTCACCCTAGTATGTGCTAATAGCTGATAGAATAAGCAATGCAAATTTGGTAAACGGTTCAACTTACCCTCTAATCGTTCTACCTCGTAATCCCATTTTGTGGCTGCAACCATCTCTTCATTGATCCTCCCCCATTCATCTGGTTTAAATGTAGAACATTGCAATTTTCTTGCCTTCACGCTCTTATAGAGTATACCAATAATGACGCGCTCGTTTTCCACAGGCCATGACATTGAATCTTTTTTCCTACTCTTATGTCCTCTCATGTTCTATTAAAGATAGCTAATATCTAAGAAAATCTGAGGAAACAATAACAGAGGACAATACAAAAGCAAAATATATTTAACTTAAACAAACAAAGCCCTTAAGTGGGAGTAACTATGCGTATAAAATATAGATAATATCTGTTCAATCAAAACAACATTAAACTTGAAACACAATTGTAGAGAGCAGAGTAAGAATTCAACGCAGGATCTTCTCATTCAATGATAAAACAATTATAGACTCACACACCTAACCAGATAACTATTGAACAGCTTCCCTCAATGTCACTAATAGATAATAGAGGAAAATTTTCACTCTGGGTAGGAACCATCTGCCTTAGTAACTCTTTGCTGCTTAACCTTTTCAACCAACTCATCATTCTCCAACACCACCAATCATCAATCCAAAACAACTTAAGCAAGCCAATAGTAGTGAAAAATGATCACGAAGTTCATACACAAGAGTGGAGGTTAATGGTTTAACATGAAATTTGAAAAATCATAAGGAATCAACCTCTCTTCGCTTGATAAAACTGAACAAAGTTACAAACTATATATCTGTAATTGGATCAAAATGGCATAGTTATGATACAACCTCAAACAGGTATTCAGTAAAGATAAAATCAGCCAAGCAAAGAGCAAAAAATAAAAAAACTGAATTCCATTCTTGTTAGCCATTACCATGTAACTAAAATTTTTCTTTGAGCGTGAACTAGATAATCTCATAAGGGCACATATGCTAAGACTTAAACTTTCAAATAGTAATATAGGATAGATAAATATAATATATTAATGAATAGTATTGTGTATTACAAGGATCAGGGACACGAGCAACATGGAGGAGAAGAGTTAGAGGTGCTAGATGTTAAAGTCTAATGCTTTTCTCTCCTTTTCTATTTATGTGTCTTACGGTGTCGTTTCCTTCTTACAAGGAAACTCTGTCGTTTTTGGTTTGTATGCGTCTTTATTTGTCATGTTGTTGTTGCTAGGGTTATATTACTTTGTGTAACAACTCTCTGTATTGACTTTTGCCGTTTGATCTATCAACTATTGTGTCCCATAAATCTTGATTCTGTAACTAGAAAGGCTAGCTAATTCCATGTTCTTCTTTTACAAATTAAACAAACCCATAAAAATATGCAGCCAATAAATTCAAAAAAATCAAACTCCATCATGATTAACAAGTCATAAAACAAAGAGAAGAAGAGCATAACAATTACTCTTACGGCCTCTCAAAACCTTGAGCTTAAGAGGATCAAGCCAATTTTAAAAAATTTCGATGACCTTTGTCATTTTTTTAAACAAATCATATAACTTTGATGTGTTGGTCTTTACTTATATATATATATATATATATATATATATATATATATATATATATATGTATTCGAAATGTTTGTTTTCTCAATCTTTTTGAATAATTTTGGTCCACGCCTAGCTTTTAGAGTAAGTGTTATGCTCCAAATCCGAAAGTTGACGATGTAACAACGTTGTAGACTCATGGATAACCCCACAAGCATGCAAGGCTAATAACTTTTCATAAAGAGGACATAACTCTATAATCTTAAAATAAAAATATTAATTAAAATTCAACATCCGCAATGTATCAAGGTTTAGTGATTTATCAAATTCATGTAGTTCACAAATTAACCCAAAACAACTAAATTATGACAAAATTTACTAGACATGATTCCAATCTTTCTTCCCGTGCACTTCATGCTCGAGTTTATTCATCTGAAAATATATAAAAACAAAACATGATCTATAAGCCCAACAAGTAGACAAACCAAAACATTTGAAAAATAAAACAAGGCTTCGAAATAAAACTCTGCACTCTGCTACATTACTACATTTTATGTCACAGTCACATAGTATGTCAGTTTTAGTACCCTCAAATTTTCTCCTGAGATACGGCTCACAAGTGCTCACAAAGCTAGTAGAAACTATAAGCAGTGTACATACAAAACCACAATCAGTTCAAAACTATACAAATAATCCAATGCAAGCAGTATATAACTATTTCAAAACAAAAAAAAAGTTCAAAAGTAGTACGAATTAGTTAAAGCTAGTACAGAATCATTTGAATCCACCATCAATTGTAAATAGTACAAAATCATGCGAAATTATCATTAAAATTTCTGTACATATCACAAAAATATTACATTAAAAACTAACCTAGCTTATTTCATTCGACAAAACAATGTTTGAAGCCATAAAAATCCTTAAGTTCATTTGACAAAATCATCAATAATCCTTTTCCACATCTATTGAATCGTTTCTTAAATTTATTTAAAAACAAGCGAATTCTTTCATCTACAAGACTGGACTGAGAAGAGTCAGACTCTAGTACAAGAAATAAAGTGTCCGTTGAGACACATGGACATATTTGAATCTGAAGAAAAAATGGGCTAGCTTGGACTGACCAATATTGGGCTACAATTGGGCTTCATGGCATTAGACTTCTTTACTCCCCTTCAAGATGGAGGGACCTATGGTGACTCCAATCTTGGAACACAGAGTGGAGAAGCGGTTGTGCAACAAAGATTTTGTAAGAAGATCAGTGAGTTGATCCATAGTGAAAAGTTTCTAAATTTGCAAGGTGCCTCGATAGACAAGTTTGTGAAGAAAGAGAAGATCAACAACAATATACTTCATGCGAGAGTGGCGAATTAGGTTTAGACTAAGCTTTGTTGTGCCTTGATTGTCGTAGTGAATGAGAGGCGGTTGACGAATAGCCCAGTAAAGATCACACAATATATTCTAAATTCAAATGTCGTAGAGCCTAGTGCTCGACATTCAGCTTCGGTCGATGAGCGAGCAATAGCTCGTTGCTTTTGTGAACGCCAAGAGATCTATGTGGTATTAAGAAATACAAGATAGCCAGATGTAGACGAACGATCATTAGGATTCCTGATACTAATTCCATGGTTGAATGTCCCTTTGAGATAGCGTAAGATACGTTTGAGAAGAGACCAATGAATGTCGGTGGGTTTGTGCATGAACTGAGCATGCCTATTAATCGCAAAACATATATTAGGGCGAATCAAGCTCAAATATTGAAGACTACCCAGAAGTTGATGATAGAGAGTAAGATTTGGTAATGGTGTACTATCATCAATGCAACTGGTGAAATAGGCAAGAAGATGAGTTAAGATTGATTTTTCTTGAGCCATATATGCTTTGTTCAAAATATCTAGTATATATTTCTGTTGTGAGAGGAATAAACCAGTTGGAGTGCGATGGACCTCAACTCTGATAAAATATGAGAGATTGCCCAAATCTTTCCATTAGAATTTGGCAGCTAGTGTGGAGGTAATCCTATGAAGTAAGGAAAGATTAGAACTTGTAACGATTAGGTCATCAACATAAACAAAAACATAAATGAGATGAGCAAGATCTTTCAAAATAAATAGAGAAGAATCAACATCTAAATTAACAAAACCCAGTTGCTGTAAGAATGAGGTCAACGTTTGATACGAGGCTCGTAGGGTCTGTTTCAAACCATAGATGGATTTTTGAAGCTTGCAAAAGTGATGAGGTTAGGTGGAGTTTTTGAAACCCTTGGGTTGTTTCATGTACATAGTTTCTTGAAGAGTGCCATTTAAAAAGGCGTTGTTGATATCAAGATGTTGGAGTTTCCAGTTGTGATAAACAACAAGGGTACAATTGAGGATGATGGCAAGCTTGATAACAGGACTGAAAGTGCTGTGGTAGTTAACACTAGGCCATTGGGTAAAACCTTGAACAACAAGACGAGCTTCTGTAGCGTGAGATAGATCCATCCAAATCGTGTTTAATCCTGAACACCCATTTAGACCCAATAGAATTCAAGTCTAGAGAGGGTGGGACAAGGGTCTAGGTTTGATGCCTAAGAAGAGCCTGGAATTCAGAGTGCATCGTAGTACGCTAGTGAGGATAAGCTAAGGCAATAGTGACAGCGCGTGATTCAGGGGAGGGTGGAAGAGGATAAAGAGTGGAATGATGAAAAGACTTTGGCTTGTGAATATTATTCATGGAGCAAGTGACGATAGTGCATGGAGGAGGCAAAGATGGAGGTGTTGGTGAAGAGGTAGAGACAAAGTCATCAGTGGAGTAAGTTGAGATAGGAGGTAAGTGTTAGGAATCCCACATCGGGGGATTCTTCCCCTGCCGAGTGCCTTATTATTGGGCAATCCTCAACCTTATATTGGGCCTTTTATGGGGTTGAGTTAGGCCTCTTAACATGGTATCGGAGCGACGATTGTTGGGCTCTTTCTGCACTCTTGAGATGGGCTATGCCTGTACCCACGTGTCTTGGGCCCATTCGGAAAAACCGTAAGCCCAAGCACGTGAGGTGGAGTGTTAGGAATCCCACATCGGGGGATTTTTCCCCTGCCGAGTGCCTTATTATTGGGCAATCCTCAACCTTATATTGGGCCTTTTATGGGGTTGAGTTAGGCCTCTTAACAGTAAGGAAAAAGTAGAAGCGGGTAGAGGTGATGAAACATCAGAAGGAGGAAGAGTAACCAAGCTAGCAAAAGGATAGGTAGACACAGGTGTGGAAGTATGACCAGATGTGGTTGATGGAGGAGAGAGAAGAGGCGAATAAGGTAAAAAATTCATTTCATTAAAATTAGACAAATAGACACGGTTGGTAAGGGGATCAAAACATTTATAGGAACTTTATGAGATAGAACAACCGACAAAAATGTAAGGTTTTGATCTAGGCTAAAATTTATGACTGGTATAAGGACAAAGCCAAGGGTAGCATGTACACCCAAAATGTGTCATTTGTTAAGTTAGGTGGGTGCTAGAATAGAGCGTGGGATTGCGTAAGAGGCATGGTAGAAGAAAGAGGCAGACGATTTATGAGATAGGTTGCAGTTTGGAAAGCAAAGGACCAAAAGGAAAAAGGAAGCTTCCCAGAATGAAGCAAGGTACAGGTTGTTTATATCACGTGTTTGTGTTTCCTTTCAACAAGTGCAACATGCTGTGGGGTGTGGGATGGAGACTAATGTTGGGACACCAATCAAATCTGGTTGAGTTGGTGCTCTTGTAGTTTTGTTGTAGAAGGTTAGAGAAGATGTATTCTCATTAGTTGATTCAACTAGATACAAAGATCTACATACACACACATGATACAACGGATATAACCTATGTAGACTAGACAGGACTAGACTGAGAAAAGTCAAACTCTAGTACAAGAAATAAAGTGCTCGTTGAGACACAGACAAATTTGAATCTATAGAATAAATGGGTTAGATTATACTAACTGGTATTGGGCTACAATTGGGCTTAATGAGATTATACTTCTTTAGCTTGAACAAAAATGAATTTGACAAGCCTAATCAATGCTTCTCTCACATACTAGCATGATAGAGAGAGAGAGAGAGAGAGAGAGAGAGAGAGAGAGAGAGAGAGAGAGAGAGAGAGAGAGAGAGAGAGAGAGAGAGAGAGAGAGAGAGAGAGAGAGAGAGAGAGAGAGAGAGAGAGAGAGAGAGAGAGAGAGAGAGATGATGATGCTTGCTACTTACATAATTCACTAAAGTGACAAAGATAACTTCACTTAGTGATGTTTGGTGTTGAGAATTGTGATGGAATAGAGTGGGTATGAGGAATGGAACATTCCATGTCATTTGTTTGGTGTCCAAAAAGTTGGGTGAATGGAATGCATTATTTCATTCCATCTTCTCTCTCATCAAATTCTATTCCCTCTACAAAACATGGTTTTGCCTCATTCCACATGGAATAGAGGTTAAAAGGTCCATTGTACCCTTAAGTAAATTGCATTAGCATTAGTATTTTAATTTGGGATTATATTAAAATGGATTATATTAGCATAACAAGTATTTTAATTTGTTAATATATCTAATTTTATTAATCTGTTTTAATTTATTAATTATTTATAAATACAAATGATAAAATGAAATATATTGATTATACATAATCATAAAGGACATAATTGACAAAACACATATTTCATTCCCATTCCCAGTTTTTATACATACCAAACGTGATAATCAAAATCTCAATCTCACTCTCATTCTCATTCTCATTCCTATTCCCATTCTCATTCCCACTCAAAACATTCTCAATACCAAACGACCCCTTAGTGATGGCGTAGACGGCATATATGATTCCAGGAATGTATCCAAATAATGTCAGCACTAGACAGATCCAGAACTCCACCTGCAAGTTATCAATTATATTTTTATATATATATATTCATGTAGTTCTAGTTGTAAAAGGACAGCAGCAGAAATCCCAGTCCACAATTCACACAAATTTGAATAATCACAGTCCACATCTCATCTTTATTAGATGGTTTTAGAGTAAGAACCACCAGAAAGCAACACCTAACACAAAGACTTGTACCAGAAACAAACGCACAGAAGATCACAACTTTATAAAATCCCAAAAACAAAAATATGGCGACTTTATATTGATAAAATAAAATAATAATGTGATATGTGGTTTTCTTTTAAAAAATTTGCTTATATATAAAATGTGAAAAAGAAAAATATAAAAAATATGATGCGAACAGTAAGATTAAATGTATATATAAAAATAATAGATTTAAATTTGCAATCTGATTCTCATCATCATCATCTTAATACCAAGCCAACCAATAGTGCTCCAAGGGAAGGCTATATGGGTATATATTGACCAGGAAGATGTCCATGTAGTTTTACTTATAACACATATATATATATGTGTGTGTGTGTGTGTGTTAATTGATGGTTTAGATTTGGTATCACAAGAAAACAAGACCCAGATCAAAATTAAACATATATGTACAGAAAATAAGCTCACAAATATCACAGCAACCTGGTAAGCAAAAAAAAAAAACCAGAAACAAAAAGATTACTATTATTTCTTTTATCTTCCTAATCAAGTCAAACTAATTATTAAGAAAAAAATAGATAATAAACCTTGCATCCAAACTTGAGGAAGACACCAAGGGGAGGCAATAATATGGCCAGGAGGATATCTACACAGTTGGCTGTCCTTCTATCTGGCATCGTGGTCTTCTTCTTCCTTCTTCTTTTTTCAGGAGAAATCACAAACTGAGAGTGCTTGATTAGTAAAAAGAATAATATACATATATACTAGTAATAATAAACTAAAACAGAAATGACGACACAAATGCCAATATACATATATAGCAATATAGTAATAGTATCACCACCATTCATGAATAAATAAATAAATTAAAAAAATCTTGTAAATTTATAGGAAAAATATAAATTGTCTTCAAATATGATTTCATTATCAAAGGTGGAGAAACTCTGCAACTCGACATATTTTCAAATTTGCATCTATTGGTGTAAAAAAAAAAAAAAAAACTTAAGAGTGATAAGGTGTGGTGTCAAAAAATTTGATAGAGTATCGTGGCATACCTTCCAAACCATCGCACTCTGAATCCCGCATATATCAGAAGCTGAAATTGTCCTTACCATCGAATTTGTCGAATTACAATTATACCCTCAATACTAAATAAACCAATACTCAACAGAATTCCGTACATTCCGCTCCCCATCACACAACTCTTTGGTGTTAATAAATCTTTTAATATGAGTCGCTTTATTTAACACTAACTACATAACCTCCCCTTTTGAATGAGGCTAGGTTCTTGGAAGCCCAAATTTGGGCCAGCAAATTGGCAACGGGCCAACACAAGGGCTTCACTTATTTTGGGCTATGAAAGATCGTCGAAGTCTTTTGTCCTACCTTCGGAACTGGGCCAGTTGAATCATATGGTGTTTGACAATTGACACTACCTAGTGGGCCTCTTCTAGTCTCTATTAAGAACAGATGACAAGACGGACTCCAATCGGTAGGGCATTGTGTAATGTAGACGGAATGGATTAATTTGTCGTTCCCTGGACAGTTAGCAGCATTGGAAGTTTGGAACCTGATAGAATAGATAATAAATATTTTTATCAAAATTGCACTATCCAATCGAAATGCATGATCTGAAACTGAAACTGTTAACATGTCCATTCATACTTCCTACACGTGTGGCAAAGCTTTTCCAGAAGAAAATGAAATATAGGAACAATAGTGAAATTTTATAATTTGCAAGCCAACCACGGCATTTAATCTTTTGAATCTCTCACTTCCCTCCACCACAAAATTGACGTAATCCTAATAGATGCTTTCTCCATCCCTATCCCTATCCCTATCTTTATCCCTATCCTAAGGTTGTTCAAAAAAATCGCCAAAATCCAAATCGATCAAAACCGAATAATTTGCTTGATGTTTTTTTTTAAAAAAAAATTATATATTTTTTACACTAAGACTTATCCAAAACTCAAAAAATCGACCGATAATCAATAAAACGGTTTGAGTAAACTATGTAAAAAAAAACCAACCAAAATCGACTGTCGATATCCCTACTTTATTTTTATTTGATAGTCTCCTTTGTTTTTTCACAAGAAACTTTATTAATATGATTAAAACAATTAATTAATTAATTTTTTCAATTATATCTTTTATTAATATCACTTCACTCACATCTTATTATTGCTAGAATTTAATGTCATTTGTTGATAAATATGCACAATAAATAAGGCTAGATTCGTAAACTAGTCATTTTTATTTATTTTTAACAAGAAAGTGAGCTATAATTTGGAACAAATCAAAATAAAAATGCAGCCTATCAAATAAGAACGGAATGCGTATTTCATGGTCCAACATCGACGTTGGACCAACACCTCCAATTTAATTTAATTGTTGCATAGTCCTTCAATAAAACATAGTAAAACAAATAAAGACAATATAACCGAGGTTCTCATAAAATGTTTTAAACATTTCACTTTTAAGTTAAAAATTGTTCCATTCAAAAAATTCTGGACATATTTTGGTACTTTTGATAGGCCAACCTGCCTCCAAATATCATTAGACTGAACAATCTTTCCATGATTAAATACTGTATTTAAAGATTCCACAAATGCCAAAGCCATTTCAATCTGGTCCAGTAATACTTGAAAGCGAGACTACATGAGCACTAGTTCAACAATGGCCAGCCGGATGGTTCCATTTTGTTGCACTCCCCAACAGTACAACCAGACCATTTGGGTCGCCTGCTCTTCATACTTTCCTTTCTTTATTTGCTTTTGCGGAGTCACTTTTCTCCATTATATTCCACCTCTCTCTCTCTCTCTCTCTCACACACAGACAGACATTCATTCAAATCTATATGTCTCGATAGTCTTGTTTAAATAATATTATTATCTTTCAAGAAGAAGAAAATGGCGTGTGAGGGAAAATTGGGAAACTGCAATTTCTTTCAAGAAGAAGAGGACGAGGAGGCATTATCACTCTCTGATCTGCCGATCAATTTGATCAAGGAAGAGAAAAGCAACAAATCGGACGTTGATGAAGGATCTCGACCGCTGATCAAAAGTGAAGAAGATTTTGATTTCCATTCATGGAGTAGAGAATCAGAAATGTGCGCAGCCGATGACGTCTTCTTTAAAGGCCAAATTCTCCCTATGCGTCACTCAATCAGTTCAGAGAGTGGTCTCACTATATCCAACCTGGAGAACCTGAACCCGAGCCACTGCGTTACGAGGTCCGAGTCCATGAACCATTATGGTTCATTACGTGTGTTCACTAGCTTTAGCAGCAGAAGCAATAGTCACTACTCAACAAGCAGCGCCAGCTCTACCAGCACAGCAGGAAATCCAAAACCACGAATCCGAAACCAATTCCACACGTACCCGAGCCCTAAACCCCAAATCAGAGTCTCCACCGCTCAGAAAATCACTAATCGAAGTCGAAAATCCCCGATTTGGGGATTTTTCAGGGTGGGTTTGGTACGCACGCCAGGAATCGAATTACAAGATCTCAAGGTTCGTAGTTCCGTTAGTCGTAATAGCAGCAGTGGAAGTAGTAATAATAGCATCACGGGTGACAATGGACAGAGTACGAACATGGAGAAGCAGAGAAAACATATGTTCATCGACAGAGAGAGATTGTTAAGTGGCTGCAGTTGTTCAGTTGGTAGTGCAGTAAATCCAGTTCCACGGGAAATTATCGTCATTAAAAGCAATAGTGACATTATTAAAGGAAGTCAAAGAGAATCCAAAGAGAGTATGGAGAAGCAACGGAAACAGGAGCTGAAAATGAAGAAGAAGAAGAAGAAGAAGAAATTAACGATGGAAAAGCAACAAGGAAAGCAAAACGGGTCACGCCATTGTCGAACATTTGAATGGATAAAGGAGCTTTCACATGGATCTGGACATCCCGACTCGTGAACAGTTGCAAGCATGCCTTTTTTTCCCTTCTTTATTCATTGTTTGTGTATTTTAAAATTAGAAGTTTATTAATGTAATCAAGTTATTTATTATCGTAACTCGCTTGTTAATTTAGTGACTTGGAAATCACGAATTCAATTAATCTCACATTAGAAATATAACAAATAGTGTCACTTAATAAACATGGAAAAAATAGAGATGTATTGAATGTGTTTTGAAAATGATAGCGTATTACCTGAGCAAGAGAAAAATTCTCACCTATAAATAATGGCCTCCATGGCCATATCCGAGAACACAACACTTCTCACAAGCTCTTGTTTTTCTAAAAGTGTATTCTTTGGGCCGAGAAAAAATGTTTCTATTTGTTGGGTTTCGAGCTAACCAATTAAGTGCAAGTTTGAGTTAGTTATACGATCGATTATGACTATTATATCTCGTAGGAGTCGAGCCACATATTTTTGGTGCACCGATTCTTTTGAAAAAAGAAAACTGTAGAAAACCCGAATCTCCTCAAAGATAGCGAAGTAACCGTGCCTCGGTCCACTACGATGAAAGTTGCAATTTCCATTTTCTGTTACATTTCTCATTATTTGTAATCTTTGCACCAACATTCATGATAAGTTGTTTCTTCAACGTGCAAGCACACATGCAAAGTTGCTCGCGTTGCCATAATTTGTGTATTCAGTATCATTTTGTGGCCTTTTTTTTCTTTGGTATTTGGTAAAATGCATTTATTCAACTATTAGAATTGTTTGTAATCGGAGTGGAGGCTCGTATATGTCTAGAAAACTGCTGCTGGTATCGAGCCGTGATGGAAGGAAATAATAATAAGGTAGTACATATAAGAGGTGCCTGTCATGATGGTAGTGTGATCTTAGATTTGCTTTATCTAAAAAATGGCAATTGTCAACTGGGTTAGTATAATTTGTTGTCACCGAAAAGTTGACAATATTTAACAAAAAATTTGAACTTTATTCCATTTTTTGTAAGTCGAGTAAAATTTCGCACTTTTGGTCAATTAAGTTAGGGGTTAATATGATTTTTTTGTCATGAAGAGATTTCCTATATTTCATTTTGGTCACTCAAAGTTAACGTTTTGACTTAATCACTCAAATTTTAAATTATTTCAGTTTCGTCACTCGATCATTTTTTTCAAAATTCGTGTAGATAATGTGATGATACTCGCAAGTGCAGGTTAATAGCACAAAAGATGTAAATATGATGTCAATCTCACAGAGACAAGTTTAATCGAAAGTGTATCAAATTTCTAATGTAAATAACAATTAAGAAAAGGGGAATGTAGGGTGCGATATGAGAAAGAACTAAGGTATGACTTCACCAAGCAATCTAATTATAAGTTTATAAAGATTAAACATAAATAACATTTTTGGTTCTAAAATTGATTCTCTACTAAATTATGTTAATTCGTAGATTGTGGCAACAACACGTATTAAAAGTCATGATCTAATCAAATGATGTAATAATACTCGCAAGTGTACATTAATAGCATAAAATGTGTAAATATGATGTCAATCTCACAGGGACAAGATTGAAAAGTGTATCAACCTTCTAATGTAAATAACAATTAAGAAAAAGGGAATGTAGGGTGCGATATGAGAAGGAACTAGGTTATGACATCACCAAGCAATCTAATTACAAGTTTATAAAAATTAAACATAAATAACAATTCTTGTAACGTTCATTCTCCACTAAATTATGTTAATTCATAGATTGTGGCAACATCACGTATTAACAATCATGATCTAACCTCTTTGATCTCACTCTTTAGATACAAAATTAAATAACACATTAAGAATAGAAGAATTGTCACGACCCATTGAGGGTGAGGCACTTGAGGAATTTTCGGGTTAGAGATTTGTTGGATTGTGGTGAGGATTCAGGAAAGAAATCTCGGGGATGGATTGGGGGAGCTATGGTTGACGTAAAGGATGTGTGTATTTTTGTACCACATCTAGTTGTATATTTTCGATCATATTTGCACCATTTTGATAAAAATTGAGTTGATATTGCAAATTTTCTTGTGGTTTTATTGTAGGGGAGTTTGAATGAAGTTGTAGCTGAGTTGGAGCGCATTTGGATGAGAATCGAGGCATTATTAGCGCAAAGCCAGATTCTAGAGGTCGATTACGCATCCAACACATGATCGATCGCTCAACAAGACAAAAACACATGGCGTATCAGATTTAAGTGTCTGATAGAAACACAAGCTGAATTTTTTGAATCACGTTGTTATCGCTTGTGAGAACTGCTACCCAACTTTATTTGTTCTAGCATTAAATTTATGGTTTCTTCTTCATTGTCTTTGATGTTTATTGTTATGGGTTGAAACTAAACTCTTTATTAGGGTATAACTCAACCAAGCATGATAATTACCAATTGAATTCTTTCAAGCTTTTTATTTGATTCATGGTTCTAGTTTCTAATTGCCGTGCTTCAAAGTATATTGTTTGTTTGCATTGACTGACCATCAATTGATTTTGCATATATGCTCATCTAGCTGAATTACGTAAACGATCCATATTTATGTCTTCTGGTAGAATTGGGATTAGGAAGATTAACTATTGATCAATTGCTTCGATCAGGGTTTAGGGGTTAATTGGTTGCATGGTTTTTTCGTTCTTAATAGATTATTGATTTTGAACCTAAAGACTTCCATCAAACGATATTAGTTTTGGAACAAAATCGAAACTTCAATTCCCGAGTTGAATGAGTTCAAACTCCAGTGACTGATTTGAAACGTGTCAACTCTCACAGTGACGAAAAGTTGTATTAACCCTTTTTCTTTCAAAAAGTCTTTACACTTTTTTCCTATAGAAATATTTGAGAGCTTGACTTAGCTTAAGTTTTTTAGGTTCATTGCCTAGAGAGATTATATTTGTTATTCAAAGTGAGTTTAGGGAATACCTAGAAAACGACATAGGCCGTTTGTGGTGATCAAATAATTGGTGGTTCATGACCCGTTCTTTGAGATATAGTAAACAATGTGTTCGTGATTCATTCATGAGATCGTGAACAAGACGTATAGCACATAGAACCTCAATAATAAAGAGGTTGGCATAAACTTTTTAACTCTCTTTGAAGCATGTATATATATAAGGGTTATTTTTATATGAAAAATTAATATTAGAAGCATGTTAAAATTGTTTACGTAAATAATTGGATCTAAAAACAACATGTTAGACGTGCAGCTTTGATTGAGTTGTATGGTTTGCAAATGAAATTTTGATTTGTACGCATGCTAAGATCAATTCATAAAAAATCACTTCCATATATTACTAAAATTAATTTTAACAAATAACGAATAAAACATAAAAAATCTTTCGACTTCAATAAATCACTTATATGTCAGGTTGAACGTCAAAAACAACTTATGGATTTGAAGCCATGTATATAACCCCACCCGAACAACAACCCATTATATTGGGAAAACGTCGGGACTACTTGTTCCACATCTTTATTTGGTAGGTCTCTCCAGTCAATTCTCTAGACCTTTTGGCCCACTGAACTTGTGGATGTGTTTTAAGGAAAAAATTGTAAAAGGAATTGGGCCTTGTCCGCCCAATCCTTTACCAGCCCACATTGATAGTTCCAGCAACTGAAATTAATGAGATTCACGTTATATTTTACAGTACCGGAAGATAGGAATTGTTACACTTTGATGACAGTATTTTTATTTTGTACCAAGTCATCACTGGAAGTGTAAAAATTAGACAAATTGGTCTCCCAACCAGATTTCCTATAGTTTCCTATAGTCAACCAATATTGGTCAACATATGCTTATATGACTTACAGGTTAACAAATGCTTAGGTGTCAATATATATATATATTATTTTTATATAATGATGTGGCAATATATAATTATTTTTAAAAAATTTGGTGAACCCTAATCCCCACCTGCAAGATGTCTCTATCCTCCTCTCCTTCTTTTCCTCACAACCATGACCACAAGCACAGACACAAACACCACCTGGTTCTTCCTCCTCAATCTCCATAACACCTCTTACAAGAACTGTTAGAAATTTGATTAAAAGGTTGAACGAGTTCTTTTGCTACAAAAAAAATCCTCGTTTTGACGAAACACGTTTTCAAGTTGGTTTCTAATTAGGAATGTAATTGGTATCATATTTGTAATTGAAAACATCTTGGGTAGGAATTCATAGGTGTACAAAAGATAGAGAATTCTATGGTGGTGTGATATGAATAATGAGTTTTATTTTTTGAGTTAGACTTAGATTTCTTGGTAAGAGAAAATTAGGGTTGTGTGATTGGTTGTCTTTTGCAACACTTGTGTTTTTTCTCCCAATTTGAAATTTTCTATATTAAAATTCTTTATTATCGTGTAATCTTTTTGCAATAAAAATCTGATAATTTTTCCAACAAAAAGCACTCGAATACCCAGCTGGTCAGCTGGTCGTGGATGTGGTCGTGGTAGGTTGTGGATGTGTCATCGAATACCCAGAAATTCCATGAATATCTGCGAAGCTACATATGGATATCTACCCAACAAGACTATCTTCACAGTACTGGTTTCAACGTCAGGATAGAGGCAACAAACAAAGTTTTGCATATTCGAAAATCCTTCCGTTGAAGACATGCTGAATTCCTATCTAGATCTGGAGGCTTCATTCTCTAGATCTCAGAGAATCTCGCCCTTCACAGGTGGCTTAATGAAATTCCATTTGGGGAGAATCTCGCTACAATAGTGGGATTGTTTGTGTAGAGTATGAGTTTGGTGAAGAAATAGAGTTATTTGGGGAGAGAGAAAAAGAAGAAACCCTAAACTTGGCTAAGAGGATTTGGGGAAGAAAGAGAAAGACCTTAATTTTTTTTTTCATTTTATATTCCACTTCAGCTTAAGTTAACAATGTTTGTCAAATTAGAAGATCAACAAACAGCCATGTCAACATAAAAGCGGGCCGAAATTTTGGAAAGCTAAACGAGTGACGAGTTTGGGTCAAAAAAATCTCTTTCAATCATTAAATTGAGACAAAAAAAATTTTGGTGACCAAATTGACACGTTCAAAATATTTTAGTGAAAGTTCACTTGACCTCAAAAATCGAATAATATAATAGAGGCTATTTTGGGGTAGAGTCAACTTTGAGTCACTAAAAGATTTTGGATTTCTCAATTTAGTCACCAAAATATTTTTTGCCTCAACTTAGTAATAGAGATTTTTTTGCCTCAAACTCATCACTCGAGGACATTATTGGATTTTCGGTCAGCTTTTATGCTGAGATGGCCGTTTGTTGACCGTCTAATTCGAAAAATACCGTTAACCTAACTGTTGATGTGGAATAAAATAAAAAAATTAAAAAAAATTAAAAATAAAACTCTCTCTCACATGTGCCTCTTCCCCAAATCCTCTTAGACAAAATTAGGAATCTTTTTCTTCTCTCTCCCAAAATAACTCCACAGAGAAGGATTTCACAAAAGATTTATTAAGGATATCTATACATCCCATTAACAAAGCCTAAGCAGTTCTTGCACAAATCGAAGATGAATTTTTTGAGAATGAATTATTGAGTCAAAGATGGGTAGTGGTGAGCACTTTAGAAGTGTGAGAGAAGGCTGTCCTTTAACAAGTTCTAGACAACTAACTCCATCTTTCTTGAAATTCTCTCTGCAAAAGCTTTCGCTCTAGCTCTATATGCTTCTGTAATTGATTCCAACTTTGGTTCTATCTCAGTCTTGTCTTGCGGTTAGGTTCACCCTTCCGAGTTGGTAGCAGTCTTGCCTTCGAACACGATCGGCGGCTAGGCTTTCTCAACCCATGGGTTGTTATTCTTTTATTTTTTGTAAAATAAATTATTATTATTATTATTTTTAAAAAAAAAATCAAAGCTGATTTACAATTTATTTTTAATCGAGTTATTTCCACTTTGGCAACTATGTCAGGCCACGTGAGCAAAATTACATATTGAATTAACGGACAACTTGACACATCAACAGTTGATTAACTAAAAATCCAATAATCTGTCCAAGTGACGAGTTTGAGAAAGAAAAAAAAAACATAACTAAATTGATATAAAATCAAATTGAGAAATTCAAAATCTTTATCTAACTGAAAGTTGAGTTTATCCGACTAGCTTGATTTGATGTATTCCTGCAAGTGAACAAGTCTCCCATGACATCTTCTTTCCAGTTCAATCTCAACTAAATTACTTTTTGTGAGCTTAATTGGATTAGATGTTTAAAGGCTATGGTATTGTACCGGTTAAACACATGATTCAGTTGAAAAGGGCTTGGACATACTGGCCAGATAAGTTACAGAGAGATGAACAAATATATGAGATTCAAGATATATTACTCAACACACACGGCGCAGTGCCTTTACAAGATTATATATGAGGGTAACCAAGTATGCCCTATATCATAGCCTCTAACAGGGTGCCATGTGGAATACACAGTGAATACATAACAGTGAATACATAGTGGACATTTATATTAGAACATATATATTGACTAAGTCTCTGTATCCTTGACAGCCCCTCTCAAACTTGGAGGTGGTGGAGCTCGGCAAACCAGGCCAAGTTTGTCTCTCAAGAAACTGAAACGAGAAGGAGGCAGAGCCTTAGTCAAGCAGTCTGCAACCTGGTCATAGGACGGTATATATCGAACTTCCAGTGACTTGTCCAATACACGATCTCTAACAATATGAACATCAATTTCGATATGTTTCGTCCTTGCATGATAGACTGGATTATAGGCAAGAGCTTTCGCACCCATATTATCACACCATGTTATTGGAGTTGCTGGAAGGTCCCAAGAGAACTCTTGGAGAAGTTCTTGAACCCACGCTAATTCACAAGCCACATCAGCTAAGGCACGATACTCGGACTCTGTACTAGATCTGGATACCACTTTCTGTTTCTTTGAAGACCAAGACACAAGAGTATCCCCAAAGAAGACACAATAGCCCCCTACAGACCTTCTGTGTTCAGGGTTACATGCCCATCCTGCATCTGAAAATCCAGTGAGAGGGAGACTTTCACAATATCTAATATGAAGACCCATGTTTTTGGTGCCCTGGAGGTATCTCAACACACGCTTCACGCCATGCCAATGAACAGTGGTTGGGCATTGTAGAAATTGACTCAAGCAATTAACAATGTATGCAATGTCAGGTCTAGTATTTGTCAAATACTGTAAAGCACCCACAGTGCTTCTATAAAGTGCAGAATTATGTAAAGGTTCTCCCTCATATGAGACATATTCTTTGCCAGCAGTAGCTGGTGTTGGGCACGACTTGGTGTGTTCCAAACCAACTTTCTTCAACAGCTCTTCAATATATCTTGTTTGTGTGAGGAACATTCCTGTATCATCTCTACTTACTTCAATGCCTAGAAAATGATGTAACGTGCCCATGTCTTTCAAAGCAAAAAGCTTGTTCAAGTTTTCAACAAACTCTTGTAAGAAGGATGAGTTACTGCCTGTCACTATCATGTCATCAACATAGATCAATACCAAAAGAATATGATTAGCTCGCTTGAGAAAGAAAAGAGAAGAGTCTGTCTTTGAGTTTTTAAATTCCCAACTGAGCAGTGTTGTCTTGAGTTTGTCATACCAAGCTCGAGGAGCCTGTTTAAGGCCATACAGTGCCTTGTGAAGCTTGCACACATATGTGGATCTATGCGGGTCAACGAATCCAGCTGGTTGGTCCATGTAAACCTCTTCCTGCAAGGTCCCATTTAAAAAGGCATTATTAATATCGAGTTGTCGAACACTCCAATTCTTTGACACAGCAATGGTTAATACCACTCTGATAGTTGTAGCTTTCACCACTGGACTAAAGGTTTCTGTATAGTCAACACCTGGATTTTGATGAAAGCCTTTAGCGACGAGTCTTGCCTTGCACCTTTGAAAACTTCCATCAGCATTCATCTTGGTTTTAAAAACCCACTTGTTACCAACCACGTTGTATGTAGGTGAGTAAGGAACAAGGCTCCATGTTTGATTCCTCGCAAGGGCTTGAAACTCGTCTAACATGGCAGCTCTCCAAATCTCAGAACTCAATGCTTCTTTCACTGACTTGGGTTCAATTGGACAGCCTGATTCATGTAAGAAATATAATTGATAATCTCTAGAGAAGTTTTTGGGCTTATGAATACCGGCTTTTGACCTTGTTTGCATTGGATGAGTTTCATGACCTCTTTGATCAAATGGTGAAGATGGTATCGGGTCAGACATATGATCAGCTATAACAGATGGATTAGAGAGTACATCGGGATCAGTGAAGTCATCAGTAACACCGCGAGAGTCATTGTCCAACTGAGCATCATGTGGACCTGTTGTATCAGACAAGTGACTGGGAATGCTTTTGTTAAGATCATCAGTCACAAGTGGTAAGGCTTTGCTAGAATAACTTACAGGAGTAGTTGCTACTGCAGGTGTGGCTCGAATGGACTCTACTTGACTTGATTGCCTGCATGGGGGACTAGATGTGGATGTAGTGGACGGTGCTACAGGGGAAAGTGTTGATGGAGATGACCAGTTCGGAAGAGACACGATAGTGTCATTTTGATGAGATGAGGTGTTAAGAAAGGAAGCATGAAATGGAAACTCTTTTTCATTGAAGATGACATGTCGTGAGATGTACATTCTCCCTTGAGAGCTCAGGCATTTGAAGCCTTTGTGGGACTCACTATACCCTAAAAATACACATTTGGTAGAGTGGAATTGAAGCTTATGCTTTTGGTATGGTCTTAGGCAAGGAAAGCAAGCTGTGCCAAAAACTCTCAAGGACTGATAATTAGGTTCCTTACCATAAAGCTTGAATAAAGGTGTTTGACCATTGAGAATGGGCGTGGGTAGTCTGTTTATGAGGAAAGTGGCAGTGTGAAATGCATCCCACCAGAATTTCAAAGGCATGCATGCTTGAGCAAGTAAGGTCAGACCTGTTTCTGTAATGTGTCGATGTTTCCTTTCAGCTCGACCATTCTGAGCCGAAGTGTGGGGACATGAATGTCGAAATTCAATGCCATGATGAAGAACCAGATTTTGAAAAGCTCTATACTCTCCCCCATTGTCAGTTTGTAGACATTTTATTTTTCGCTCAAACTGGTTTTCAACTAAGGCTTTGAAATGAAGAAATACTTGGAAGGCTTCAGATTTCAGTTTGAGTGGAAAGATCCATGTATATCGACTGTAATCATCAATGAAGTGAATATAGTAGCGATAGCCATAGGTGGACTGAATTGGAGTTGGGCCCCAAAGATCTGTGTGAATGAGGTCAAGTATATTTTTGGCATGAGAGGTAGATACTGGATATGGCAATAAGTGAGATTTTCCATGTTGACATGCATCACAAAAATTCACGGAAGAACTATCAAGTTTTTCATTAAAGTTCTTTAAAATTTGAGACAAGACTCTACTTGAGGGATGGCCAAGACGCCTATGCCAAACCTCTTTGGAGGAAGAACAACAACTAGAGTTCACACATTTATTAATTGTAGGGCTGGGAGACTCAACATTACATGGAACAAAATTAGAAGACTTAATAGTAGGTGACTCAACAAGACACTGATGAACTTGAGGATGGACTTGAGATCTTGATAGAAGCTTGTGAACAGGCAAGTCAAGGTGGTAAAGACCGTCTCTAAGCCTCCCCCGAAGCAGCACCACTCCTGTGCGTTTGTCCTTCACAAAACAGCCAAATGAGTCAAATTCGACCGCAACATTATTATGGCAAGTCAATTGCGAGATGCTAATTAAATTCTTTGCAATCTGTGGAACATGAAGAATGTTATTTAGATGCAGAGGCTTAGCAGTAGTAGTACACAGAGAAGAATTACCAATATGAGAAATTGACAGTCTCTCCCCATTACCTATAACAAGAGCATCATTACCATTGTAGTCTTTTTGCTGAACAAGGTTATTGGAGTCATTGGTGACATGAGAGCTTGCTCCACTATCAACATACCAAGCAGGATCACTGATCATTTCGGGTGAGGCAATGAATGCCGAGTGTGGGACTTGAGGGAGTGTTTTGTTCTGATCTGGAGGTGCACCATTGTAGTGCCAACATGAAGTTGCAATATGACCAGGTTTTCCACAAATTTGACAAATAGGACGATAATTGTTAGATCTGCCTCCTCGTGCATTACCACGACCTCCCCTTGTTTTATGGTTGTTCCCACTTGGCCAACGGTTTGGAGTAGGATTGAAAGTGGTGGAGCGACCACGGCCTCTAGACTGTTGATGACGTGCTCTATTTTGTGCAAAGTTGGCACTTGTCTGTCCAAGACCTAGACTTGCAATTCCAGCATTTAATTGTTCCATTCGCTTTTCATAGCTGAGAAGACTTGACTGGAGCTCTAGCCAAGTTAAGTGTTCCTTTTCGTTTAGCTGACATACTATGGGATTGTATTCAAGCGAATCCAACCCAGCAAGAATCTGAGATACCAAATCACTGTTATCAATGGAGGCTCCTGCAAGAGCTAGATTGTCTGCAAGTTTCTTCATGGTTTTTAGATATTCACTCATACTCAAACCTCCCTTTTGCAAGCTCCTAAATTCCTTCTTGAGGAATATGATATTGGATCTCGATTGGATCCCAAACAGGGTCTGCAAGGCGTCCCATAAGTCTTTGGAGGTTTCATATCCTACAACCTCCGAGGCAACAGCTACATCAATGGAGTTATACAACCACCCCAATAAACTTTGATCTTGAGAAACCCAATCTTCATATGCTGGGTTCACCTCACTTATTGTCTTTGTGGAGGTACTGCTAGTAGTAGCCAAGAGTTGTTTCGGGCATGGCTTTGTTCCAGTTAGATGGCCTTCAAGTCGCTGACCACGAATAACAGGCAATACCAAGCTTTTCCAAAGCAAATAATTATCATGATTTAATTTGGTAGCACAAAAGGATCCAAGTGAAATACCTAAACTTCCAGAGGTGGTACTTGTACTCTGGTTGACGCCACTATAAGATCTGTTGCTCATGGTGCTGAGATTGTCTGCTAGATTGGAGTTGGTACTGGCGGTGGGAGATTTGTCATCAGCCATTTGGATAAGAACCTCGCCTCCGATACCAAGATAAGTTACAGAGAGATGAACAAATATATGAGATTCAAGATATATTACTCAACACACACGGCGCAGTGCCTTTACAAGATTATATATGAGGGTAACCAAGTATGCCCTATATCATAGCCTCTAACAGGGTGCCATGTGGAATACACAGTGAATACATAACAGTGAATACATAGTGGACATTTATATTAGAACATATATATTGACTAAGTCTCTGTATCCTTGACATGGCCATACCCTCAACTTTTTCTTCCAACACTAGCGGAACATAAATGATGTCATTTTTTACGGTGCCTTTTGTCTGCACCTCTCATCTCTTCAAACACAATAACGACACAACTGCTTGTCTTCCATGCGAGCACTAAGAAGAAAACAGTACATTATCCAAACGCCACACCGAGAGAAAAAAGAATTGAAAAGGAAAGGTAAAGAGTACGTACGTCCTTCATATATTGTATCTGAACCTGAGAAAGAAAAATTAATGGGGATAATTGAAGAAGCACACAACGTGAGGGTAGTGGGTACTGGCGATGAAGTCATAGTCGTCGCTCATGGCTTTGGCACCGATCAATCTGTGTGGAAGCACCTGGTTCCCCACCTTGTAAACGATTATCGTGTTATTTTGTATGATAATATGGGGGCTGGAACGACCAATCCGGATTACTTTGATTTCGACAGATACGCCACCCTTGAAGGATATGCTTATGATCTGATTGCCATTCTGGAAGAGCTACAAATTGAGACGTGTATTTTTGTGGGTCACTCTCTCTCGGCCATGGCTGGTGCTGTTGCTTCCATTATTCGCCCCGATCTCTTCACTAAACTAATCTTTCTCTCCGCCTCTCCCAGGTACAATCACCTCACTACCGATTTACTAATCTCTCTCTAGCTTTATTATTTGTCTTTGCAGCTGACTCTGTTTAATTTACTACTATATATATATATGTTATGTTCTGTTGAGGTTTTTGAACGATGCGGATTACTATGGAGGATCCGAGCAAGAAGACATAGACCAGCTTCTAGGAGCAGTGGAATCCAATTACAAGGCATGGTGTTCAGGGTTCGCGCCGTTAGTTGTCGGCGGAGACCTGGAGTCGGTGCACGTTCAAGAATTTTGCAGGACTTTGTTTAGCATGAGACCGGACATAGCCTGCAGCGTAGCGCAGACAATATTGCGTTTTGATATCAGACACATACTGCCTATGATCACACGTCCTTGCCACATACTGCAGAGCAAGTACGACTTTTCCGTGACGTTGCAGGCCACCGAGTATTTACATAAGCATCTCGGCGGGAAGTCGACTGTCGAAATCATGCCTTCCAACGGTCACCTGCCGCAGTTAAGCTCTCCTGATATCGTGATCCCTGTTATTCTCAAACACATTTACTGCAATTTAGAAGCAGGATAGTCCGTGGAAGAAAACACACTTGCTGATAACGCCAAAGGAATAAATATATTTTGGAGTCATAAATTTGTTTAGTAATAGTTGGAATAATTGGCACATAAATAAAAATGATAACATGTTTTTTTGGAATCAATAGATATAGATGAGGTACGAATCTCAAATAGTTTAGTTGAAGAGTTGTATCGTATGTAATCTCGAACACTTCCCCTTAATTTTCTCTTCTCCTTATTCAAAAAATAAAAATAAAATCAGTAGATGAGGCCAAAGCCCATGAACTTCAAGACCCAAACAAAATGGAGTCGGGGGCCCTAAAACAAAACGCAGAGTTGAACATGAAAACTTATGGGGTAGAGCTTCTAGTTGGACCTGAAAATATTTTTAGGAAAAATTATATGTAGCTCTATTTTATGGAATTTATTAAAGTTAAGGTATGTCATTTAAATTTATTTGCAGCCAAGTTTAGTTATTAAATTTCTTTTAAAAATTAATTTGACTTTTATTTTCTGGATTCATGGTGTGATTGAAGGCTTTCAAGAAAAGTACATGTTAAATGAAGGAAAATTAATTTAGGAAAAATATATTAATTTCTCTCTTCTAATTAATTATCTTACTGTCTTAATCAATATGCTGAGCATAGACGAGCCCGTTAGAGTTTAGCGAATTCATTCCCCATATGGTTTAACACTTATTGTTTAGGTTAAAGCAAGAAAATTCGATACACGAGTCGGTTAGGGTTTAGTGAATCCGTTCCCCTTAGGGTTTAACACTTATTGTTTAGGTTACAACATGAAAATACAATACATGAGCCTATTAGGGTTTAGCGAATTCTTTCCCTCTAGGGGTTAACACTTATTGTTTAGGTTACAGTATGAAAATTTGATACATAAGCTTGTTAGGGTTTAGCGATTTCGTTCTTCTTAGGGTTTAACACTTATTGTTTAGGTTACAGCATGAAAATACAATACACAAGCCCGTTAGGGTTTAGCGAATTTGTTCCCCTAGGATTTAACACTTATTATTTAGGTTACAACATGAAAATCCGATACACGAGCCTGTTAGGGTTTAGCGAATCCGTTTCTCTTAGGGTTTAACACTTATTATTTAGGTTACAACATGAAAATACAATACACGAGCCCGTTAGGATTTAACGAATTCGTTCCCTTTAGGGTTTAACACTTATTGTTAGGTTACAACATAAAAATCTGATACATGAGTCTGTTAGAATTTAGCGATTTCGTTCCTCTTAGGGTTTAACACTTATTGTTTATGTTACAACATGAAAATACAATACACGAGCCCATTATGGTTTAGCAAATCCGTTCCCCTTAGAGTTTAACATTTATTATTTAGTTTACAGTAGTGAAAAAAATACAATTACATAACATATATACTAATTACATTCTTTTCGAAAAATAATGTAATTAAAAAGTGTATGAAAACTATCGATAATGAGTTTTGTTAGAAAGAATTTTACATATTGTGTTAAAATATGCAATTTTTTTTGCAATCTACCATTATTTTGAGAGATAAAACGTTTTAAAGATATGTTTATGAAAAGGAAAAAAAATCTGCAGTGGACTAGACTGGAATATAAATAAGATTTTTCAATATACTTTAAAGCGCACAAGTTTCATTTTATGGACCGACCTCCAAATCTCCCATATTTTTATCGGATGCCTGTTTTCATTGAGGGCCTATTATATTTTGTTTTGGGGCCTAGCACCTAAAACCCAATACTATAACATGATTTACAAGAATTCATTTGGGGCAGGTCATGCTGTGGATTGCATGGCTCTTTCATGCTTGGAGCAATATGAGAGAAATGGGGAAAAAATGGGTAAATAGGACGTGTTGGTCATTTTTGCAATTGTTGAAGTTGTGGGATTGGGTTGAAAATCATACGGTTGAAGCCCAACGACCCGAGAAACAGAACTTGCGGCTTTGAAGCTGCATAAGTCTCTTTTTGGTCAAATTCCATCATCTAGGTCTTCTATATTGCATTTTACTACTATTTTGGAACTTTCCTTTATTTTAGGCACATGTTTTTCCTAATTGATGTCAATTCGTTTTGAGTTATTTTAGGGTTGGATTTTGGTATTATTTTAGGGTTTGTAAATTCTAGGAATAACGCAGTTTATGATATTGAAATAAAATTGAGAGACAGACATCTTTCTCCAATTTTTAATATTCGATTTCGCATCAACAAGTTTTGAAGCCTTTAATCCTAGTATTCTTGTGCAGAGATGACCCTTTAAAAATAATATTAACTGCTTGATAATTTGATTTTGAAGCGTCCACTACAGATTTGGGGGACGTCTTGTGTCATGGTTCAACATGCACCGTTATATTTGGTTATTTTTATCCAATTGTTGATATGAAACTAGACAAAATTTGAGATCAAAAGTCAATATTTCATTCAAAATCATGTCCTCTCTCCCTATTCTCTGCAACTCTCTCCTTATTTTCTGTCGCCCCTTTCTCTACAAAACACGATTTGAAAACCATTCTTGGTGAGGGATCGGGATTCAAGATGTTGAAAGATTTTGGAGAGAAATTCGAAGGTGCCCAAGAAGAAAATATGTCAGGGTTTATAAAACAATAAGTAAACAAGCCATTGAAGAACCATTCTCTACAAAACACGATTCAAGAAGTTCACCAATTTTGGAGAAAAATACATGAAGGAAACAGGTAAGGGTTTACAAAACAAGCAGCAAACAACGCTATCGGGTTCATAAGTGGGTGTTCAATTTATGGATTTGAGGGTTTGGGGTTAAATTCGTTGAATTTCTGAAAATAATGGGTTCATATGTCGTGGTTCTAGATTTGAATTTGTGGATTTGATTTGTGTTGTAAATATTGTAATTTTACGGAGTAGAAACACCATGGGCCGCAAGCTTTTCTATCGAAAAACTCAGAACTCCGGCCATCGATCAGGTAATGGGGACAGGCGAGCGTTCATCTCGTTCTCTCCTTTCGATTTATGTGGGCGGTGGACGTCACCCCGCCTCCAATGACAGAGACCCGGTGACGGTACCCATGGGTTACGGTGGATCCGTGTATAAGGGAAGGAGGTGGCTGCACAACCGGGTTGGGCCAAACGCGATTGGGCTTAGGCAGACCAGTTGACCCAAACAATTTGGGATTTATTTTATGATTTAAAAACTAAATAATTGCTATATTAATTTACATTTTAGGATTGAATTTTTCTAACTGAAATACTGAGATTTACGGAAAACACTTTAAGGTAAGTAATATTTCAACTGTATTACGGAACGTGATTGATTGTATTGATTGTTTGGGTATGTGAATTTCTATGTAAACTATGATATAGTATGAGACTGAAATTCATGTTGTTGGTGGTCGGTGAACTATGATTTATTATATGATGATATTGAGGATATGTTGAGGTAATGTTTATTTGTGGCTCTGCATGAAGCATGACATTTCATGGCATACACAACATGCACATAAATGAAAATGTTTTTTTCCAGACCTAGTACATTTGCTACAGGGAGGCTATATGTTGAGGTTATGATGACTGGAAAAGGAGAAATGTTATATTGATTGGGAAGTGTTCTTTGGTAGAACACTTAATTAAAGAAAAATCCCGATCGGTTGCTCTATAGCAGTGCACCTTTGTTAGGCCCAAGTATTGGATAAATGATTTAAATGGCTGACTGTTCATTAAAGATGATGTTCACGTACATTCATGCATAAATATTACTTGTTGAGTGTTAGCTCACTATGTTCCGTGATGTATGTATTGATTTCTCTAATGATTATGCTGATCTAGCAGTAGATGGCGAGCGTGCGGATCCATGAAGATGATACTCATGTGACAGAAGCTAGGTTTTGTTAGCTAGTAATAATGACTAAACTATAAATTTATTTTATATTATGGTAGGTACTAAGTTTCAGATTTTCCTTTAATAAGCGAGGGTTCGTGATACGAGGACTAAAGTGATTATTGCATGTTTTATTCTAGGGATGATAGTGGAGATATGATTATGGATTTAGTTTTTGGTAATTGCTTTATCATGAGTTAAACTAATGAATGATATTTAATTTCTCAATTTCTATGTTGTCTTAATGTGGAGTAGCCTTAGTTGGGATAATTGGGCTTTTACTTGATGGTTTAGGATGTGATGTGGGTAGCATTCTGGTATGTGGTCTATGATATAGTGTTCTATGTCCCGGGGTGTTACAGGGGCCCCTTATAGGCTTGGCCAGAGCTTGGCTCATAAGTCAAAAGGGCCAATCTTGTGCATCTTGTAGACCCTAGGGGTTCCATATAATTATAGATAAATAAATATATGTCAAACCCAAGCCCTTTTGAATTTTTGAATTTCAATTTTTCAAGTGGGCCAAATGACATGTGTGTACCTATTGCCCAAGCTCATTTTGATTCCTACCCAAGCCCATTTTCAAACCTAATTTCCCAAAGGCCAAGCCCATTATATACCCTAATTTGTCCTTAGTTTTTTGCATTATTTTTTTCCAAATTAATGGTAAGGATAAAAACGGGCCTAAATAGGCCGAACCTAGGGCATAATATTTTGAAATGAGCCAAACTCGAGCCCATTTGTTTGAGGCCTAATAGGGCCTTGGCCGAGCTTGGACTTATCTAAAATTAAAGGGTCGAGCCTAGGATAAATTAATTACCTGATCGGCATTGTCAAGTTGCAAAGCGTAGTGAAACTTAGGATCACTCATATTCCATTTCTCACAATAAGTGAAAACTCTCTCAAGCTCCCCGTGAGCCATATCTCTTTTTCTTCTTGATCTCAAATATGATTATGGTATTCAATAAAAAAAACTCGAGCTTTGCCCTACCCCTAGCTTCCTTGTTCATTAATTCTTGTGTTACTTTAGGAGTAAGTCTTGAATCATAAGCTAGTTCAATTGCAAATGTTTGAGCCCTAGTGAGCTGTCTATGCGACCTAAGCATGTGAGTAGTTGTCGGAGGTTGTAATTTATGATTATGTTCCTCCACAAACTCTTTCACTATTTATCTCTCTTCTTCATTTTCTTCTATGAACACTTTTGGTCTCGCTTTGCAATCGGTCTTTGAAACTGAATGTGTGCGAATAATGTCATCATCATCATTCTCAATTCTCTTTTGATCCTCCTTGGAGCACACAAATAATTTACTAGTAATAATTCCATATTTTTTCCTTGTTCTTATAGTCTTTTCTAACACCAAAACCCAATAAGCTTTTCAAATTTGAAATGCATAATCTACTGTGAGAAATTCCATACCAATCTTAGGTATCCAATATTGCTCCTCATCCGTTACTGAAAGACTACCATCAAGAGAGCCAATAGAGGGTTTCATAGTACAAAAACTACCTACAACAAGATCAACAACATAAAATTGCAAATATCAGTGCAAATATGTATGGGTGTGTGGTTCCTATACATGTATTACAATAACCAATTTATCTTAAATGATTTAGTGGGTCTTCTTCTAATGTAGCTAGATGATGACGAAGAGAGCTATCATATGGTGTCTTCGTGGCTTTGATTTTGGAATTGATTTCAGAGCTGCGGATTTGGATTTGATTTGGTGTCTTGGTGGTTGCAAATTTGGATTCAAACGTGTTTTGTAGAGAAAGAGGAGAGATAAAATAAGGAGAGAGAACAAGATTTCATTGTTGTGTTAATGAAATATTGACTTTTGAACCCAAATTTTGTCTAGTTTCATATCGCCATTGGATAAAAAGCACCAAATCTGACGGTGTATGTTGAACACCGAACCATGACAATGGACTTCCCAAAAAAGACGTCAGAGCCCCCTAATCTATCTACTACAATTGTTTGAATATGGAGACTTGATCCACGGTTCAATCCCCCTTTACCTTGGAAAAGGCATCAACAATCCCGACTATGTTTGGACTGGATGAAACTTATCATTTGCGTAAATCTGCATAGTAATTGTATGTCAAATCATTTTTAGACTCTGGAAGCTAGATTCTATGATTGTAACTTATACAGTGGGCTTTGTTAATTAGCCAAGGGTGGCTGAGTTGATTGGGATGGATTCATTCCCTTTCTAACTCTTGTTTTTGGCCCATTATCAAGCTTAATTTTCATTTCTTTACCAATTTTATTTGCACCCCACTATTTTCTTATTACACGACCTAATTTTGATAACTTTTTTCCTTTCGTTTTATAAGGTATATGATATTTACACTTCACTCTTTTATCTCTCACTCGCGCAACAACACGAACAAGAAACATACACACTTAAATCGCCGTCATTTTTATTGTTGTACAACACCGTCATACAAGAGTAAAACATTGACTTGCACAATACACTACGAGGATAGAGAAGTTCAGTAGCATAAGTTCTACGGGAAACTCTACCATGACTATTGTTGAGATCCTTAATTGATTTATTTATTGTGTTTTGTTGAGGAGATGCATGTCGTCTAATTGTATTATGTTGATTGTGTTTGCGACTATTTAGATCCTTGGACTGTATTCATAAACAGTGGTGATAAATGGTCCCGGGCTAATCTATATTGTTTCATTATATTGTAAAGTTTATAATGAAATATGATATTTCATTATAAATGTACAATAGAATATGATATTACAATAAAATGTCATATTACAGTAAAATATTTATAATGAAATACGATATTACAATGAAATGAGTTGTTTGGATTGAGTCATATAACATTTTCCATTCATAAATGTGCGAGTTTTTAGCGGGTGTGGTTAGATATTTTTAAATTTCTATAAGATGTAGATATATACTAGTGTATAGCTAAAGAAAAATGAGGTACAAATAAAGCTCACATTCTTTTTTTAACAAGCCAAGCCCACAATACATATATTACGTATAGGGAAAGGGAGCAGGACTCGAATCCACGATCAAAGAATTAGTCCGATCCTTGTGCTAAGACAGAAATAAAGAAAGAGTAATGCTACATTCATCAAAATATGAACCCCATTTTACCCATAAATTTATGTGATATGTGAAAATAATAATTGGGACTATAAATACACATATAAGATTCACTTTATCATTTAACATTTTACAACAATTGAGAGTCAAATGAGAATGATATTTTGGGATCCCAAATATTATTCATAAATAAAATCACGACCCATACCAGTATGTCATGGTCCTTCTTTTTTGCTGCTTTATTAAAGTATCAGAAAAATTGGGAAATCATATGCATCAATAATTCAGGTAAACAATTTTTTCCCCTTTTTCTCTTAAATAGTTACTTTTCACCGGTGTGTCTGAACTCTACACTTTGACCAAAGCAAAATCTATTGATGGTAGGATGGGTCTGTCCACAGCCTTTGTCATTGACCCAAAAAAAAATAATCGGGGCAGTATGATTAATAATAATCATTAAGAAAAAAGCCCATGGGTGGGCCCAAGTAGTTATAACCTTTAATCATTCCAATTAGAGTATTAGATTACATAACTAGATGACAGACTTGTTTGGAACGTAATCATATTAATTTGGAGCGGGTCCTACTCGGGGCCCCTATTTTTCGACGGTGACCCAATGACTCGACTGTCATCAATAGTGTGTTTTGAAGGGAATGAATAATATATGAAATGCGTGTTTTTATTGATATTATATTATTGTAAGATATATTTTTTTAATTTAATTACTTTGATATATATTTTTTAATGATATAGATGAATATGAGACTTTAACTTTTTACAAAAGATGTGAGATATAGTATTGATTTTAAAGTAGTTTTGTTGAAAAATTGATGAATAAATGGACGAGTAAATATTTTGTTAATAGAGAAATGAGAAAATGTATAGAGATTTATGTTTTATTGATGTGATTGTATTGAGAAAAATGTTTTAATGAATATGTAACTTAATTTTTTGTGTTATAAAAATGAGACTCAATTAAAAGAAAGAGAAATTTTCCAGCTGTCTCGTATCACCTTCAGCCTCTTGACCAACAAACCAAACCAGCAGAGAGCCAGAGAATCGGATGATTTTAACAGTACAAGCCAATAAATTCATTAATCAAGTCAATTTACTGACCTGGCACTCTTATTATGTCTCAATAATCCTTCACTCCGTGTCACATGCGTCTATTGTTGGGACCAGCCAGACTGGATCAATCGCACATCACGGTGTCTCTTGTTTTGATACCACTGTGTGGGGCCCGAAATTTTATACGTTAATAAACGGCTAATCTGGGCCCACGTGAATGTAGGTCCCATCGCCACTGGACGAACCAGACTTACCCCAACCTTCCCGTTTCTTGAACTTATTTTCTTGGCCTATATCTATATATGTACTTGCTGCGATTACTCTCTCTCCATCCCTCTCTCTCTCTCTCTCTCTCTCTCTCTCTCTCTAGTCCTTCAAGCGATGGATCGTAATATCATGCTCGGACTTGCATTGTTATGCCTCATAGTAGCCGGCGTTGGCGGTCAATCGCCAGCTGCGGCACCGACTAAAACTCCGGTGGCTGGCACTACACCTGCTGCAGCTCCAGCAAAAGCACCAGCCAAACCTACGCCTTCTCCCGCAGTAACTCCTGCATCCGCACCATCGGCTACTACTCCGGCTGCTTCTCCTTCAAAGCAGGCCGTTCCTGCTCCTGTACAGGCACCAGCATCTTCACCTCCTGCTGCTACACCTCCTGCAGCTACACCTCCGGCTGTGACTCCAGCGAGCTCTCCTCCAGCAAAATCTCCTCCCGCACCTGCTCCTGTCAGTACACCCCCTGCAAGTACACCTCCTGCTAGTTCTCCTCCCGCACCAGCCACCGCACCTCCGGCTACTGCCACCGCACCGACAGCGGAGGTCCCTGCGCCGGCCCCGAGCAAGAAGAAGTCCAAGAAGCACCACGCACCAGCTCCTTCGCCAACATTGCTCGGGCCTCCCGCACCTCCAGCGGAGGCTCCTGGACCGAACTCGGACGTCGCTGCCTCTCCCGACTCTGCGCTGAATGATCAGGTATGTTCAGTTCATACGTACCATTAGATTTAGCCTCCTATATTTATTGAAGGCCAATGTCCGTCCAGATCTGGAACTCTCGTTGAAAATATATGCTAAAACCGGCACAAATGCTTGTTTACTGTCTCAGATCACATTTTCTGAGGACGATGGGCCTCGTGCTTCACCATTATCGGTGCATTGGTGTTTTTCTATTTTGTAGCTAGTGATACTCTACTGTGAAGCATGTGTTCCAAGGGTAGAACACCTGCTAATTCTTGTACGCGTTCACTCATAGTGCACGTTAGCCTAATTAACTGTACACGCATCTCGGTTGCGCTAGTGTGTCTTGTTGCGGTACAAGGCTGCAGAAAATCAGGCGTGTTTTCTAGCTGTAGCCAATGAGAGAATCAGATCTGAAATCACGTCAAAATTGTATAGTAATGCGAGGATGCCATATAAAAAAAAAGTCAAAATTGTATAAATGAATAGTGTTGCGAGGATGTCAGTAATTTTCATACAAAAATATTTAAATATATTGTGACATTCATTTAGTGGGTATCGTGAGATTATGGTAAGGAATCTATTGAAAATCACTTCTAATATATCAATGACACATATTACTATCACTTTTAATATATCAATGACACATATTACTGAGATAAATAATTTTAGGAAAAAAATGACTAGATCTTATTTATTTTTGATAAATGAATGAGTTCTCACTCTTTGTTTTTAAATCCAAATGGCAGGGTGGAGCAGAGAAGATGAGGAGCCTCGTCGGTGGATTGGGATTGGTATGGGCTGTTTTGGCATTGATCTTCTAGAGTAATAGTACTGTAGCGGGTGTTGTTAATTATTGGATTATGTTACCCTTTTGATGGTTAATCTTATTTCTTTCAATCTTTAACACCTCAGCTCTTCCTTATTACCATCGAGGTCACTTGTGCTATTATTTATTTTGTGTTACTATTAAACTATTGTTCTTGGTCAGCACCCAGCACCGCACACATACATTTGTATTCTTTGGGAGATATTGGAAGAAACTTTTCTAGTTTTGTACTTTTTTGTTACTTATGGTGTTATTCTTGCTTGATTTTGCATTTATTTTCTTTTCCATCCGTGATTGGTTTGCCTACATCTGTTAATTTATGTTGTTTACCTCATATCAGATGTTGCCTCTCCTGGTATGACAAATTAATGAAACCATCAAGGCAATGCGTCTTATTATAATGCAGTTGAGTATTATTTCCCACCTTTTTGGGTCTGCGTGTGGTTAGGGATTGGAGTACGTAGGACACAATTCCAAGTGCTGCAATTCAGCACCAATTTAACAAATCTATACAAGTTCCTTCGCTTGACTCAAATTTTTCCGTCAAAAGCTTGCAGCATTAATAAGATTTCATGCAATCCGGAAGCTGTGTTCTGCTAATACATTAATTAGTCTCTTGTGCTTTGTTTTGGCGGAAGTTTCTCTCTCTGTTATAAACAATCACATCGGTTATGTAAGAGTCAACCATGTGGTTTATCAATTTGAAATCAACTCCTCTCAATTGTAAATGGTCTTTTTAAGGGCAAAAGTATGCGGACATTAAGACCTAAGGTGAACAAAAGCTCTAGTGGATTGAGTTTTTGGTTTCCTTCATCTACCTACCTGCTTGTTCTCAAAGCTTAGCATTACATCAAGGGTATTTCGTTTCTATTTAGGGCTTAAAGTGACTCGTATTGGAATAATTATTTACATCAAAGAGCTCTGAAAAAGGAAAAGTTGTGCGAGAAGATGCAAAGCGTACCTTTCGAGTATTCTGTTGATTGTTGGTTTATTTAGTATGAGAAATATCATTGTATTTTTGGATATCTAGATAGCTTGCTATAAAAGGAAAGTCCTAACTCAATTGTACACACTTAAATTCTCATATCAAAAGAAATCATACCCTCCAAAAACATATACATTCTTGCCAAATCACGTAAATCTCTTGCGTTCTTCTTGTTTTCTCTATTATTTGATTGCTTTGCTATATGATTTGTTATAGTATCTACGTGTTTGCCCAGGGGCGGAGGCAGTAACACTTGAGTGGGGTCATGTGACCCCACTGATTTTTTTTTTATCCTAATATTTTTGATTATATTGTAAATTTGACCCCACCCATTAATAAATCTTTGACCCCACTCATTAATTAACTAACCAATAAAAGAATAAAGAAAGTCACCACAATTCTACAAACCCACTTTCACATGACATAAACGAACAAAACAAAACAGAGAGGAAGCTTGGGGAACCACAAAGCGACGAAAGCCCATTCGGCAGATCATTGCCTTTGTAATAGGAAGAGCTTTTGCATGCTTTTATATGATCAGACTTTATACGGCTATGAGTCAGGTAATTCATCTTATTATCTTAAATTCTTAATTAGTCTTAATTAATTATATATTTTAAGGTCTAGGGTTTGTATTATATGTAACTATTGAGATAAGAAATTGAGAATTGCACACCTTGTTGACAGATTCAGAGATTGAGCTATTTCTTCTTCCACTATGCATAGAGATTATTTTCTTTTGGTACCAGTACTACCACACCCTCTAAGGCTCTAATGAGAGTTGCTTGAATTGAAGAGCTTTGGTTTCAATGGTTTGTTTTTTGAACTCTCTGTGTCTGTGGCTAAATTGCGTTCATTATACCATTTTCCATAGCTGAATTGTTCTATTGATTACATAGTGACATATTACAGATGAACTTGGAGAAGTATTACAAGAGAAATCAAATTCTGACCCCACTGAATTGGAATCCTGGCTCCACCATTGTGTTTGCCTAACCAAAGTTTCTACGATATTAACTGTGAGCTACAAAGTTTTTGACTCCTTAAAAAATAGAGGTTAGAGGGAAAAAAGTGGCTGTAATATATGGGTTTTTTTTTGAAGCTTTTCTTTTGTTGTTGTTGTTGATGTGCGTGGACCTTGGTGGGAACTTTAGTCACCAAATATTGCATAGTGCCATTTATTTCAAATTGCCTTTCTAAGCCGAAGGAGCTAGACACTCCAGTATTACACATACTGTGATAAGCAAAAGAGAAACCCGTGTCCACCTGTGATTTCTGAGTGGCACAAGGAATCTTGTTGCTTGCGACTGAAGACATTCTATTTTCATGCTTCAAACGAATAAAGGAGAAAGCGTATGGAGACGAAAGGGTCGCAACAATGGGCCCACATTTGCTATAGCATCCTTTAACCTTGTGATGTGTTTTTGCTTAACAACGAAGTAACTGCATGTTGACTACCTCTAAATTTTTCGAGAACACATCGACTCACTCCAAGTATAAATGTGAGGCAATGACGAATCCAGAATATAGATTGAGGGAACTTGATCAACGGTGAAGTGAGAGATTTATAGGAAGAGAAAATGGTTGACGGGTTCGAAGAAAACGTTTCGAATTTCTTTTACAAAAATGATAAAGATCACAACAATTTGGAGTCTGAGATCCTAGTTATTTCAACACTAAGTTATGTGCAAAGCGTTCAAATAAATGTGTAAACTTCACACGATGCGTATGATGCACACAACTTAACAGTTGGGATAACTGTTGATTCCAGATTGTTTTTTTAGGACTAAGTCTATATAAAATTGGTTTAGTTTTTAACTTTTGAAGGGGTTTCGGTTGAGTTATCGACTCTTAAATCTAGCTGATTTTTTGTATTAAAAGCGTAGATTTGTCATTGTAGAGATAAGATCTACGTATATCCACTTATTTCCAATCTCGCATGCTATCGGAGCCCTGTAGACGAAAATTAAGAAACCTTTTCTCTTTGTATCGAGTCACAAGTAAAAGATGAAAAAGCGAGGTGTTCTCCTCTGGAACATACGGCCACCTTTAAGAAGCCTTCAAACTTGAATATTTTCTCCTATTCTTAGCATGCTCAATGTTTATTCCAAGAAACAATATGTATTAGCTTCTTAAACTTTCTAAGAGAGGAAGAATCAAATGTGCAAAATATAAACTCGAGCTCTCGTTGCTAATTCACGTCTTCCTGGCTCCTCTTAAAAGATTTATGTTTAGTTTCAAGCCAGGAATCTAACTTCAGAAAAAAAGAAAGAAAGAAAACCGAGGAATATGCCTTTCTTAAATTGAATTAACAAGACTAACAAGTCATTCTTTCTTTCTCTGCACCTCTCCTCTGCTAATTTTATATATAGACAACGATTGAACCTATTATGTTCAAGACATTAGCGAAATATGGGTAATGTCACGAGTTTCATGGGAAAAGGTAAGCAATCTCAGCTATAGAAAAATCCTTTGTATGCTTAGTTTCTTTCTTACCTGCAATCGTGAGCAGGAATAGTTTTTAGCTGCGGTTATATTGACATATTGCTGCGGTTTAAACCCGAGCTATAGAGGTTAATTGTTGTAGTGGTTCGTAGGTTTGCCTTCGACACAGATGCTGAATTTCGTGACAGCAACACTCTACAAGCCATTTGTAGACAAAGATATCAGAAACTTCGACGACTTCCACACTGCCATTCTTGATATCTTCAAGTAAGAGATCAAAGTTACGTACAGCTCCTTTAATAGAGGAAGATCTTTTACTATTAGTTTCAAAAATAAACAATTCTTAAACACAACTGTCTGATTATTACCTGTTAAACATGTCTTGTCCAGCACCTTCAACTCAGCAGTGCCTGGAAAACACTACGACGTACCATCAAACAAGGAAGTTGAGGTCATTAGTTGACAGTAGCTTAGTGTCTTTATTTCCAATCACACACTACTTGCCATTAAATATATATAATTCCATGCAGGAATGTTTCAAAATATGGAAACAAGCAACAGAGTCGGAGAAAAAGAAAGTATTTACTGACTTCATGAAGAAGAGTGTGAAGCTAAGCAGGCTAGATGATTCTACCATGATTACAGGAATAGTAACACCCCCAGCAGCCATGGCCGCCAAAAAAGCCAGCGAGACCGTGCCTCAGTTAAAGATGATTAAGGTTATACCTGATGTCATTTTCGTTCCGACAGCAACAGTGTTGGCACTCGTCTTCAGTAAGGTTACCAAAGGAATGTTCCTGGGAAATTTAGCAACTTCATCAGGCTGACATTAAAGTTACCAGGCTCAACATATATTTAGTGATTTAATTGTAGTTCAATTACCCTTTGTGTGTGCGGGAATTGTTACTATATCATCAGATTGCATGGAATGTGTGTATACTGAACTATTTTTCATTTTTCTCTAAAACAAGCAGGTATTGGTTATTGAAAGGATTTACAGTTGTTAACAAAGTAAGAGGAATCATGCAATCAAAGAGCACATAGTCTAGAGATGACAAAAAAGGTAAAAAAATAAAATAAAGACAAACACCAGCCATGCGCAAGGCTCCCGCCATGGGCGAGGTTGTAATGTAACGAGCGAGATGTATACAGATTTTATCCCACATTCACCTGCAAATGACAGAAACGTGCAATGTGGAAAAGGGGTAACTTAACCTTGGCATGAATGCAGAATTGTGCCAGAGCCCTCATCAATCAACTCGATTCCCGTAAATCTTCTTCTGTCAAGTTCAAACATGAGGATATAACTGACAGGGAGACCCACCTCTCCTCCTGCTAAATAATTTGAGCTCTGCCATGACTGTTAGTAGGTGCACAACATTATTGAGAAATTAAAGTAGATCTGGTATATCAAAGTCTTAATTAGATTTATAGCTGCGATTAGAAACAGGAGTATGAAGATACTAGTTGAAGGACCAAATTCGTCAAGGAAGAAGAAACAATGATGCTGTAATTGACACAGATTGGGTTTCGATACCAGTAAATCACCTTGTTTTATCAGGCGTCTTAGGACGTGATTCAATTGTAATTTCTGGTTCGTAAATTTGAGAATCGATTTTGAGAATGTAAATTTACGTTCTCCTTTACATATACTCTGTTGGAATTAGATTTTGTGAGTTTTAGAATGTAAAATAGTAGTTAAAAAGTTTTACATCTTTGTTTGCTTAATCTTTTGGGATTTCTCTAAGAGCACATGCAATGATGTGTGTTTAATGGAAACATTAGATGTTATTTGAATGTATTTTTTTTGCTTGTTGATGTGATTGTATTGAAAGATGTATTTTGATAATATCAATCTTGATTTTTGTGTAGTTTTATCGTGCAAATGATGTAGGAAAGTAAAATCGTTGGTTTGAATAATGGAGAAAAGAATAATTGTATTGGAAAATATGTTTTGCTCATGTGGCTGTATTAAAATATGTGTTTTGCTGATGTGATTGTATTGAAAAGAATAATTGTATTGAAAAATATGTTTTGCTCATATGACTGTATTAAAATATGTGTTTTGCTGATGTGATTGTATTGTGAGATGTGCGTGGTTTAAATTTTTATGTGATAATAGTGAGATCCATAAATAATCTTAACAGGAACAACAAAATATAAACCATTGCAGGTGCTCTAAGAATAAACATATACATAATTTACAATTTAATTCTCAAAAATGTATCAACTGCCTATAACATCGTCTCATCGGTTATGGTACACCATATCAGCATATGACGTCGTGCTCTAGAACCATTGAATAATTTCCTAGGAACTCCGACGAAACTTTCGGGTGATAAAAATAAACCACTTGCATAGAAAGACACAAATAAGGACATGAAATCAAACAATAGATTCAATTTCCAATCTTGCCCGAGCTCAAAAGGGTAGGACTCACAAATGAAACTTCTCCTTTCCGCATTTAAAAATAAATAAATAAATATATATATATATATATATATATATATATATATATATATATATAAACTTCTCCAAGAGGACTCAATCAAATCCTCCACAATCAATTACCTCTACAATTAATCAAAAAATAAAATCATAAAAAAACCCTTTGATTTGCATTATTTGCGAGGTTAAATGTACACACGCTATGTATAAAAGTCGACTCAAAACCTTCAATGGCACTTTGGGTTGCTTTTCTAAGATCAGTTCCTGCCAGCATTATCATGCCGGTGATTTCTGAAATGGGTAAGAAGTTGTTGCGCCTGCAAGAGAAAAGAAAAGTGATTTTCTTACACAGAATGGAGAGAATAAAAAAAAATAGAGAATATCATCAAGAATAATACCTTTTCCTTGGCCCTTGCGCTGCCAGACTGAGACAATGCCACTAGAGGTGGGACAACGCCTTCTTGAAGAACCATATTGGAAAACCTACCATTGGTTGTGCAAAGAAGTAATAGAGCAGCAGCAGCAGCCTCCTTCCCTCTGGCAGAACCCAGCTCAATAACCTCCACTAGAAAAGGAATCCCGTGCTCCTGACCAATTGCAGTCCTACCCTCAGGAACTGTAGCAAGGTTTGCCAAAACAGCAACTGCCTTGTCAATCATCCCAGCAGCTGGATCCATCAATTCAACAAGGTGTTTAACGGCCCCAACTTGCACAACCCGGGCCTTGTTTTCATGAAATGTTGACAAGTTAAACAATGCTGTAGCAGCATCTTTCTTCCCCCTTGGAGTTCCACTTCCCAGTAAATCAACTAAAGGTCCAATGGCTCCAGACCTTCCAATCGTAATCTTGTTATCCTCAATCACAGAGAGGCTAAAGAGAGTGGCAGCTGAGTTTTCCTTGGCCACAGAGCTTCCAGTCTGAAGGACATGAATTAGAGGTTTAATAGCTTCGGCATTAACAATAGCAATTTTATTGTTGTCATTAATCGACAAATTAAGAAGTGTTGTGACCGTATTTTCCTGAATCTCTGCATCTGCTGAGTAAAGCAAATTAACCAACAAGCTAATGGCTCCACAGTTTGATATTACAATTCTGTTATTCGTATTGTGCTTCGCAAGTAGTCTGAGTTCAGCTGTTGCTTCTCTTTGAGCATCAACCGAAGTGCTCCTCAAGTCCTCAGCCAGCTTCTGAACATGAGATTCAAGACCAGAAATATCTACCCTCGTCTCAATAGCTGGAGAAGAAACTATCCTTGGAACTACCCTCGCTGATGGTTGGCGCCATATTGTTTGGCTTCTGGATCGCGTCTCCACCAAACGGACAGATACCTCAGGTTCCCTCTGTGGAGTATTCAGGGCACCAGCAACCTGTGGCTCTGCTTTCACTTCCCCAGAAGCATCACTGCTACAAGAAGTACGATGATTTGATACATCTGAAGTCCCATTGGCATCCACTGACATTCTTTCATTGATATTCGCACTTGAACGAATGCTGGAAACCGACATGGTTATGTTATGGCTCCGAGTAGGCTCACAAGGTCCAGCAGTATTGGAAGAGTGTTTTCTCACTGGTGATGTTGACTTTTCACAAAGTAAATCCCTGCTCCTTGCTTCTGAGTCGGTAGCCTTGTCTTCAGAACTTTTTAGTGACAGTCTATCAATATCCAAACCCAATCCATTCCCAGTTGCACCTGACAAGGAACCCTCAGAAGTAGAGCGGGGATGAAGTGGAGAAGCCCCTTCTCCATAAGTTCCAGAAGAGGAAACCAAGCTCTTACCAAATGGACTGCCAGACCGAATTGACTCGTTTGATGATGACCAGTTGCCCTTGGAATTAGGATAAATCTGTAAATCCCCGAGTGGCCTTGGTTCAGCATGTGTGAGAAGTGGAGAGGGTTCAGATAAGCTCATGGACTTCAAGGGATCTGGCAGTTTCACATTGTTTGACTCACACCAATTAGCAATTAGTGCCTTTACCATGTAATTAGGAATGAGATTGGTGCGAGTCACTGGTTGCCGAGTCTTAGGACAGACAGTAAGCCCAAGATCAATCCACTTTTTAATAAAAGCCCTCTCATAGGTTTGCCCAGATGCCACAATAACTGGATCTGTCATCAACTCAAGGGAAAGAGGACAACAGAAGTCAACCGGAATAGGGACAGGGCTGCAGCTCTGAGACTGCTTTATTGTGACAAGGCGATCATGCATGCGAGTCACAAGACCAATCATTTGATCAATAATCTCAGCCTCTGATGTGTTTTCAATTTGTTCAGCATTCTCCTTCAACTTTTCAAGGGCAACGGCTTCAATCAGAGTCTCCTGGTTTGAGCTCAAGCCGAGATTCTCAGCAATTTTCACCAAAACCTCTGAGCTTGGTCGAACACCCTCTACTTGATCCCTTAAAGCTTCTTTGATAGTTAGAGATACTTGTTCATATCCCATGTCCTTAATTTTTTGTATGCAGTGCTGCCATTAAGTGATGGCAATAGTTAGCCACAATAAAATAAATTCATCTCCTGCACGATCCTAACATATCAATCAAATCAAAAGCCTTGCAATTGATTTTACCCAATCCATGCTGCAGGCTGCAGCACGAAATAACATACTCAAAATGGGAAAAACTTCCAACAAATACTTGTCAAGCAAGGTACCTCAAGAGAAGATGAACTTAATTCATCAGGGAGATTTTGATGGGACAATTTCAACAGCAGAAAGATATCCTGGCCAGAGGTCTGAATCTTCACCAATAATGTATTAATTTGCAGAACCTAGACAAATGGAAAGGATTAAGTGGTCAATGGAACAAGTTTCCTTGCATGATATATAAGCAAGCAAGGTAAGGACTATAAAATGAGCATTCTAACACCAAAAGTGCATAAATGTCTGTAATGCTTTCCTGAGAAGTATGGTGAAGGAGATATTTCGTCATTTGCTAAGGTAAGTGAAACAGCAAGACTGAATGCATGTGGAGTTATTGGTTTCCTGATCCAGAATGGAAAATTAAACGAGGAACTCATAATATGCAAATAAACAAATGGTGCGCTGTGTTGGGATAACCGTAACATATTAAATGACTATACACCCTCTCCCTCCAACAAAATCAAATAAAGTGTCCGATGACGACAAGCTATTTTCTCAAGAAGGTTAATTTAACGTTTGCAGAAGTAATAAAAATAAAGTAAAAGAAAAGGCCATGTACCTCCACATGGAAAAGAACAAATTTTATCAAGTCCATTTCGAGAGCAGGAACTAAATATAACAGGAGTAAATGATGGTGGATGAGGACCTAATGGTAATAAAAGCTTCTAAGACATATCTAATCACAGATCAAGTGATGTAAGTAAAATGGATGAAGATTACTAGTACAGAAACACAATGATGAAATGAAGTCTGAACGCACTTCAAGCATTCAGCATTTGAAAAGAGCGATGTTGAATTAAATGCATAAAATTTGGGTTCTCTAATGTCTGGAAATAATAATGATAAATGGAATGCTTCACAGTTGAAAGAGAAGACAATGAGGACTACAAAAAGAACAGTATGATATTGATGAATGCATTTGAATATTAATGGAAATTTTGACCTCATCAACTTCAACAGATGGATACATCCAGGAATGACCAAGTCAGATGAGGTCCAAGGTTGAGTGGCTTCCACTAGTAACTCAAAGAAAAACAAGGATTTCTTATTAGCTAATACTTCATAAGCTCTGAGGCGCTACCAACTCTCCTATTCCATATTCACTGGCCACAGAATTAAAGAAATATTCATCAAGATTCCACGATGGTAATCAAATCAAAAGTGCAGCAGCCCTTGATTTCACTTATTGTGTCAATTCTTCCACTACAGCATTATACCTTCAGCAACCTTACAAGCATTGTCATCATTAGCCATCAACATCTCAATCGCCAAAGTTTCGCCTTTGCAACTGCTCCAGCATTGGGGGGCGGGGTTCTGCTGCTACTAGTAGGCTAGTAGCAGCTTATTGGTGCCACCAAAGCAGTCAAAGACAACTTTCACCAACATTACACAGTCAACTTCAGCAAGTTGAGGCCACCATTGACACCGGAGTTGCCCCTCATAGATCACTTATTACCACAACTTCCAAACAAAAACTTAAGACAGACTAATGTGAATGGCCCATGTAGAAACGGATAAACCTGAATCAAAAACATGGACTAACAAGATAACAGATAAAGATAAGATGGTCTGATGGTCATAACATCCCTAGTAGCATTCACATGCTGTTACTATAACTAACTGTCAAAATAACCTTTGCCAAGAACTTATTGATGAGATATGAATGATGAATCCCATCATTAAAGGGAATTTACCAACTCTACTAAAAAACAAAAGGTGCACCAAATTCAGGAATAGTCCAACAGACATAAGCATGATAATGATTTACTTAGTGTAAAATTTGTGAGAGAAATAAAATCATTCCAAAACCACAAAATTTAACTGAAATTATAGTTTCTGACTCACAAAATAAACTTTACTCGACAATGATTGCCAATTTCTGAAAAGCTCCGTCAACTCATCAACAGATTGACCTAATCGTTCAAATGCCTTGTTGAGCATGCTATCAGAAGCTATTTCAGAATCCACAATGGCATCAAGTATGGGCCTCAACAAATTCAATATTTCTTCTGCATTCCTGTAACACATCTGCATTGGATCTGATTTTATGTTGTCGAAAGATGATAGATGTGAAAAGGTGGAGATATTATTAAGAATAGCTTTCAACAATGATATCTCCATTGTACCTGCGTCATAAAAAAGTTTGAAATGCCCCCGATAATAGGAAAACTATAAGAAACGGAGTAGTAAAACAAAATGTTACACATAGAATGACAAACATCCAATACAAATAAAACCAAAACCCAAATGTTTAGAAAATTTGCCAATCTTATATGTTCAGACCGAATCGATAAATAATTTGCAGCAACAACTAATTAATCGTAAGCTAAAGCGCTATAGATTTCACTTTTATTCACAGCAATTGGTATCTAGCGGAAGACCATCTTGAACGCAGAATTGGCCTCAAAATTGAAATTTGAGGCCAAAGCATTCCTCAAAATGAAATTTGAATTGGCCTCATACCAAAGCATTCCTTTAATCAAAATCACCATTTGTATCATACCGATGGAAACAGAAACTACTGTGTCATAATTTTTTATTTTTTTTGCCTTAAAAGCAACCCTGTTCTGCCTAATCAATGAAAACAACACCGGTGCTGTCATTAGTCTGCAACTCTATTATGTCATTAGTCATTATTCATTTTTGTTTTCAATTCCAATGCCTTTTGACGTTTAACTCACTTTTAGTTATATTTCCAGTTTTCACCAACATCTGCCACAAATTTTAAAGCTTGCCAAATAATAAACCTATTTCTCATTTCCCCTTTCTACAACAGCTTTCCAAAATTAGCATTTTTACTGTAACCACCTCAAGAAGCACAAAGACCGGGATAGATCCCACTGGTGCCATAATTGGGTAGCCCTTCATTAAACTAATAAAATCCATCATGAAATAAATAATAAAAATAAAAACGCCATGCAAAATTACAAATCAGAGATACATATTAGGAAAATTTAAGATTCTACCATTTCATCTCCGCATAAAACCACGGCAATATCAAGAAGATAACAACCTCGAGTTGCAAGTGAAAAAAAATAATTGCAGGCAGGGCGAGAGAAAATTAAGAATCTAGAACAATACATGAGACTCTAATTATAAAAATTCAAAGCATATTTGAGCCGCCTCCGCAATCAAGTTGAAAAACGAGAATTGAATAATAAATGTAAAACACAAACCCTAGTGTGATGAACCAAATCTTAAAAAGGATCATAACACCTAGATCGATCAAAGTTACAGAAACAGAAAAAGTGCCTGAACATAGCGAACGGCCAAGTACCAGAAAAAGATGGGCCTCCACTCGTCACCCTCCGAAGAACTGTCACCAACTCCGACTTCGCTTGTTTCTCTGCTGGTTTTAATTTTCTTCGTAAAAACTAAAATTCTGTTTTTCACTGGAAATAGTTTATGATTTTGTCTCTTTTTATTCAAATCTTCTTCTTCTTCTTCTTCTTTCCTGTGTAATTGCTGGGTACGAGACTATGAGACTTTGACTGCATTCCCGCAGAAATTGCTGGTCGTCGAATGCCAATTGTCATAACTTTTAGTTGACCGTTCTAAAAAAGACGTACACATAACACAACGTAGGGGTGAGGAAAGGAGAATGCCCGTTCATAGACTATTCATACATATACATAGATGTTGGGTAGGAATACACCTCATGTGTATTGGTAGTCTTCTTTGGTAGGTGGAGAAATTCTTCTTATACCAATTTGTGGCTAGAAATTATTTCTACCAATTTTTGTTGAAAATGTGGGCAAGAGTTGGTGTAATAGTTACATCCAAATCTCCTATAAATAGGAGAAAAATTTCATTCTGAAGAAACACAAGTGAAGAGAGAAAAACTTGAGAGAGAGTTTTAGAGAGTACCTGCAAAGTGTAGTTTCTTGCAGAGAGTTGTTCATGCATTGTGTTCTTGCAGAGAGAGAGAGAGTGATACACTAGGTGTATAAGGGGTTTGGGTGAGTGTTTCCAAATTATTATTTCACTCTTGTATCCTGTAGTGGAGTGTACTACAGAAGATTGTTGTACCCATTATTTTAATAGTGGAAGTTTTTAGCTGGACTACGGTCCCGTGGTTTTTCCCTGTGAAGGGTTTTCCACGTAAAAATTCTGGTGCGGTTATTGTTGGTTCCTCGGTCTACTTATCGATCAAGTAAGTTGTTATGATATATTGTGCTATTAATTGCATGTCTAGGAAAATTCTGTCTAAGGAGATTGGTATTTAAGTGGACTAGTGTGTCCCTCCAATCTTTCCTGGGAATTTACCTTGTGTAATTAGTGGTATAATTATTCATATACTCTTCACTTATATCGTTTCATTTCTCAACAGTGGTATCGGAGGCGAGGTTCATTATGGAGGAATCAGCAGGCGGTATGATCAAATTGACTACTTCCAATTACTCGATGTGGAAGCCCAGGATGGAAGACATCCTTTATTCAAAGGATTTATATTTGCCTATCCTAGGTGATTCTGCCAGGCTCCACAAAACCATCAAGGAAGAAGGTACATCCAAAGAGACAGTTACCTCCATTGATGATGCTGCGTGGAACATACTTCACAGAAAGTGTGTTGGGGCAATTCGGCAATGGATTGATCAAAGAATCTTCAATCCTTTTTCCCAAGAGACGAAAGCAGATGTCTTGTGGGAGAAAATTAAATCAGTTTGTGAACGGGAAAATGCTGTGAACAAATCCCGGTGGGTAAGGAAGTTGGTCAACATGAAGTACAGAGATGAACGCAGTATGTCAGAACATCTCAGTGATTATCAGGGTGTAGTAAATCAATTAACTACACTAAAGATGGTGATCGATGAAGAACTACAAGCATTGTTATTGCTCAGTTCACTGCCAGATAGCTGGGAGACCTTGGTAGTGTCTCTCAGTAACTCAGCTCCAAATGGAAAGCTGAGTGTTGATGTAGTCTCAGACAGTCTCTTAAATGAAGAGATGAGACGAGTTGAGCACAAAGATGGAGGTGCAGAAGTTCTTGTCAACACAGGACAAGAAAGACGAGGCAGAAGCCAAAATCGGTATCGTCGCGATAATGACAACCGAGGCAAGTCCAAGTCAAGGAAGGACATTGAATGCTTCTATTGCAAGAAGAAAGGCCACATAAAGAAGAATTGTCGAATCTACAGAAGGGACCAAGATAGAGGCGAAGACAAAGGCGAAAGAGATGACGCCACAGCTATAGCTGAAGGAGACATAGTCGTTGTCTGTGATGATGGTAGTATTAACCTCACATGCCAAGACAGTAGCAGTTGGGTCACTGATTCAGGTGCCTCATTTCACGTGACGGCAAATGCTGATTATTTTTCATCCTATACTAGTGGTGATTTCGGCCTAGTTAGGATGGGAAATAATGGAGCTGCTAAAATCATTGGTATGGGAGATGTTTATCTGGAAACCAATGTCGGTTGTAAGTTGCACCTAAAAGATGTGCAACATGTTCCGGATATCCGCCTCAACCTAATTTCCGTTGGTCAACTTGATAATGAAGGCTATACCAACTACTTTGGTGAAGAAAAGTGGAAACTCACTAAAGGTTCTTTAGTGATAGCTAGAGGGAAGAAGATCAATTCTCTCTATGTGATGCAAGCATCTTTAATGAAGGGAGAGCTGAATACAGTCAAAGATGCCAGTGTTGAACTTTGGCATAAAAGACTTGGTCATTTAAGTGAGAAGGGGCTTCAGATGCTATCCAAAAAGCATCTTTTGCCTAAGGTCAAAGATGTGCAGTTGAAGACTTGTACTCATTGTTTGGCTGGAAAGCAACATAGAGTTGCATTTCGATCATTCCCTCCATCGAGAAAGCCAAACATTCTAGATCTGATCCACACCGATGTCTGTTACATGAAGGAGAAAACTCTTGGTGGTTGTTTATATTTTGTTACTTTTATCGACGACCACTCAAGGAAGTTGTGGACGTTTGCACTCAGAACAAAAGATCAAGTTCTGGAAGAATTCAAGAATTTCCATACCATGGTGGAAAGACAGACAGGAAGAAAATTGAAGTGTGTTCGTGCTGACAATGGTGGTGAATACAGAGGTCCGTTTGAATAGTACTGTAGAAGTCATGGAATCCGACTTCAGAAATCGGTGCCTAAAACACCTCAGCACAATGGTGTGGCGGAGAGAATGAATAGGAGCATTTGTGAACGTGTCAAGTGTATGCTCTCTGATGCGAAATTGCCTAACCCGTTTTGGGGTGAAGCAATGAGAACTGCGGTTGACTTAATTAATTTGTCGCCCTCAGTTCCTTTGGATGGAGACATCCCAGAGAGAGTCAGGACTGGAAAGGATGTTTCCTACAACCAGTTGAAAGTGTTCGGCTGTAGAGCTTTTGTACATATCCCAAAGGATGAAAGGTCTAAGCTTGATAATAAAGCTAGACAATGTATTTTCTTGGGATATGGACATGACGAGTTCGGGTACAGAATGTGGGACCCGATAGAGAAGAAACTTATCAGAAGCAGAGATGTTGTATTTCTTGAAGACCAGACGATTCAAGACTTTGAGAAGGCTGAAAAGCCTAAAACCTCTGCTGAAATTCCAGTTAATTTGGATCCAGTACCATTACCAACAGTGATTGATGATGATGGGGGAGTTGAACAAGAATCTGAAGAAGATAATCTTGCTGATGATAACCAAAATCAACAAGTTGATGAAAATGAGGAAGCTCCAGAAGAATAACCTCATTTAAGAAGATCTAGTAGAGAGCGTCAACTCTCTACAAGATATCCAGCAAGTGAGTATGTGTTGTTAACTGACGGGGGAGAGCCTGAGAGTTATGATGAAGTCATGGCTCATAAGAAGAAAAACGAATGGTTCAAAGCCATGCAAGATGAGATGAACTCCTTGCATGAAAATCATACTTATGATTTGATGAAACTTCCTAATGGAAGGCGAGCACTCAGGAACAAATGGGTGTTCAAGTTGAAAACTGAAGAAGGCAATCAGCCAAGGTACAAGGCTCGACTGGTAGTGAAATGGTTTGGTCAAAAGAAAGGAATTGACTTTGAAGAAATATTCTCACCAGTCGTGAAGATGAATTCAATTCGAGTTGTACTCGGATTAGCTGCCAGTTTGAACCTTGAAATTGAGCAGTTAGATGTGAAAACTGCATTCCTTCATGGTGACCTAGAAGAGGAGATATACATGGAGCAGCCGGAAGGGTTCAAAACTAAAGGCAAAGAGCACTTGGTGTGCCGGTTGAAAAGAAGCATGTACGGATTGAAGCAAGCACCGCGACAGTGGTACAAGAGGTTTGACTCATTTATGATGGATCATAAATATGGAAAAACCACCTCTGACCATATTTCAAGAAATTTGCTGACGGTAATTTCATTATCCTCTTGCTATATGTTGACGACATGTTAATTGTTGGTCAAGATACTTCAAAGATTGATTAGTTGAAGAAGGAGCTCAACAAGTCTTTTGCTATGAAAGACTTAGGACCAGCAAAGCAAATACTTGGGATGAAAATTTCCAGAGATCGGCATAATAGAAAGTTGTGGTTATCTCAGGAACGGTACATTGAAAAGGTGTTGGAGAGGTTTCATATGAACAAAGCGAAACCAGTTTCCTCTCCACTCGCAAATCATTTCAAGCTAAGCTCTAGCCAAAGTCCCAAAAGTGCAGAAGAAAATGCTGAAATGAAGAAAGTACCCTACCAATCCGCAGTTGGTAGTTTGATGTATGCCATGGTTTGTACGAGACCAGATATTGCTTACGCAGTTGGTGTGGTAAGTAGATTTCTTTCAAATCCTGGAAAAGAACATTGGGCAGCGGGGAAATGGATTCTCAGGTATCTCAGAGGTACTTCGAATGTTTGTTTATGTTTTGGCACTAACAAAACTGTGCTAGATGGTTTCACCGATGCAGACATGGCAGGGGATGTTGATTCCAGAAAATCAACTTCTGGGTACTTAATTACTTTTGCTGGGGGAGCAGTGTCATGGCAGTCAAGGCTACAAAAATGTGTAGCATTATCAACCACTGAGGCTGAGTACATTGCAGTTACTGAAGGTTGCAAAAAAATGTTGTGGTTGAAAAAATTCTTACATGAGTTAGGAATGTTGCAAGAGAAGTATGTCATTTATTGTGACAGTCAGAGTGCTATTCATCTGTGTAAGAATCTGACTTTTCACTCAAGGTCATAACATATTGATGTAAGATATCACTGGATACGTGATATTCTTGATCAGAAACTTCTACAGTTGGAGAAAGTGCACACAGATGATAATGGTTATGATATGTTAACCAAGGGGTTACCGCGGGAAAAGCTCCAAGTTTGCAAAAGCATCGCAGGCTTGGTGAAGCCTCCAATGTGAAAGAAGAGATTCGTTGGTCCACTTTTATGGTGGGGTGGTACCTACAAGAGAAAGTTACATCATCATTAAAAAAGCATATGATCTGTGAGTAGCAAGGTTACAGACTTGCTGCATTTTCCCACATGAGGCTGTAGGGGGAGATTTGTTAGGTAGAAATACACCTCATGTGTATTGGTAGTCTTCTTTGGTAGGTGGAGGAATTCTTCTTATACCAATTTGTGGCTAGAAATTATTTCTACCAATTTTTGTTGAAAATGTGGGCAAGGGTTGGTGTAATAGTTACATCCAAATCTCCTATAAATAGGAGAGAAATTTCATTATGAAGAAACACAAGTGAAGAGAGAAAAACTTGAGAGAGAGTTTTAGAGAGTACCTGCAAAGTGTAGTTTCTTGCAGAGAGTTGTTCCTGCATTGTGTTCTTGCAGAGAGAGAGAGTGATACACTAGGTGTATAAGGGGTTTGGGTGAGTGTTTCCAAATTATTATTTCACTCTTGTATCCTGTAGTGGAGTGTACTACAGAAGATTGTTGTACCCATTATTTTAATAGTGGAAGTTTTTAGCTGGACTACGGTCCCGTGGTTTTTCCCTGTGAAGGGTTTTCCACGTAAAAATTCTGGTGCGGTTATTGTTGGTTCCTCGGTCTACTTATCGATCAAGTAAGTTGTTATGATATATTGTGCTATTAATTGCATGTCTAGGAAAATTCTGTCTAAGGAGATTGGTATTTAAGTGGACCAGGGTGTCCCTCCAATCTTTCCTGGGAATTTACCTGGTGTAATTAGTGGTATAATTATTCATATACTCTTCACTTGTATCGTTTCATTTCTCAACATTTGATTTGGAAGAAATAATATATGAAAATGTCAAATGCGTATTTTTGTTGATGTAGTTACATTGAGAGAGATGTGTTTTGATGATCTGCTTATAATAAGATATGTGTTTTGGTTATGTGAATTAATATATGTTAACTTTTTATAAAAGATGTGAAACTAATTATTGATTTTAGTGTAGTTTTGTTGAAAAATGGATGGGGAAATAGAAAAATGAATGCTTGACTTTTATTGGGAATGAAAAATGTATAAAAATTTGTGTTTTGTTGATATGACTATAATGAGATACATATTTTTGTTAATGTGAATGAGTTTGTGGTTTAACTTTTTGTATAATTGAGGTGGAACCCGATACGTAATTTTGCCGGGCTAGCAAATTTTTGCTATTGTGATTGCTCTAAGCTTAATGATTGTAATGGGTAAAATATGTTGGGTCTTAAAGTTACATATTGGGTCCTACATCTATTAAATAAAAAGTCAAGTCACATATTTATTTATATAAGCAAAACACGTCTCCTAACATTACTATATCAGCAAAACACAAATATCTATACACAAATATCTTTGAATCATCATTAGATGCTTTGAAAAGGTATCATACCATCGTCCTGATTTGTGGCTAATGCATTTTGGCATCAAACCTATTATGGAAGATGGTCTGCGACCATTTATCCCGATACCGATCATATCTAGAAGAGGGCCGAAGCTAGTTGATTGTTTCAGGGCATGCAAAATGCAATTATGAACCTTATATATGTTGAAGAATGAAATGCAAGAGCTGTCATTAATTCCATTGATCCCTAGAGTTGCTAGCGACAATGAAAGTGGAGGGGATGACGAAATTGTTAGCTTCTAGTGGTAATTGCCAACATCTCTAAAGAGCCGATCCTCAGAAGAATAAGTATCAACGATCCTCAGGAAGTGGGTTATCCACTGTCCTCTCCACACAAGGATCCTCGGGAAGTGCCAGGAGCTTTATGTATGTTGTCACCTCCACTTTCATGCGAGGATTCTCGATAAGTGTGTGTGTCAAAAGAATAAGAATGCAACGAAGATTCCATGGCTGCATTAACAAATAGGGGAGGGCATGAGACGAGAGACTTAGAGTGTGTTTGGATTTTTTTTTTTTTAATTTTTAAAAACGATTTTGGGTATAGTTTTTAGAAACATTTTTTAGGAAAAAAACTGTTAAAAAATTCTATTTGGTTGGTGATATTTGACTATGTTTTCGGAAACTGAAAAACATGAAATTAAAATTGAAATTTAGTCAAATAAAATTAAAATTCATCCAAATGAAACTCAAACTTATCAAAATGAAATTCAATTTCATCAATCGGGTCAAAATGAATGTGATTTTGGGTCAACACCGGAGTAAGGCCTTCCGGTGGCCGGACGACGATGTCGGTGGAGAGAGGTGACTCACCTTTGGGAGTGAGAGGAGAGAGAGAGAAATAAAATAAAATAAATTCATCTTAATTACAATTATGCCACTTGAAAATCCTACAAGGTTTTCTAGTTTTTAAAAACTGAAAAATGAAAACTGTTTTTAAAAATAAATACTCAAAACAAGTTAACCAAATGAATTTTAAGCAATCATTTGATTTTTCAAAATAGAAAATGGTTTTAAAAACATCAAACAAACATACTCTTAAACTCCAAAACATGAATCCTAGACTGTATACGCCGGAGTGAAAATGGTGTCTGGTGTGCGAACTGTTTATCTTAAAATTTCCTCACTCTATCAAATACACACATAATTTACTTAGTTTGTTATTCAAGTTTTCCCTTTTGTGTGTTCAGTTTCACTGTCATCTTATATTAATGGGCTATTAAGGCAATAAATCTTTTTTTTTTCATTTTTATCCTTTTCGGTGAGTATTGAAAACTTTTCCTTTCATGCATGCTGCGTTACTTTTTTTTATTTTTTATAAAAAGATTGATCTATTATTCAAAAAGCAGAACCCGACAAAAGAACATCGACAATAAAAGGAGGAGGCTCAACATGTCACTCCATGCAACCAGACACAGAAAACGCAGCCCTAGCTAAACTAGCATGCTGCGTCGCTTGTTAACTCCAATATCACTATTTTTTTATAAGACAATATCACTGTTTTAAATTTTTCCCAATATAATATAAAATGGGTTATGATAAGGGCACATATTAAGGGTCATTAGTTACCTCAAATTAATACTATTACCTCATCTAAAAAGTCATTAACTAATAAGTTTTAACTCATATCACTGTTTTTTTCCCCAATATGAAATTAATTGGCCACATGCATTTCAATGAGAAATGTAAGAGAAGTTCTTTGATCTAATACCGATTTTTGTTTTCTGTGATTTGAAATTTAATATAGAAAATATATTTTTATGTTATTATCTATACCATTCTTTAAACCTGGAGGTGAGAGAAAGTTTAATGGAATGTTAAATATGTCATATCAGTAACCATGTTCATATTAGGATTGACATGTGGAATTTTTGATTTTTTAAATTAAAAAAATTAAGAATTAAATGAATTGTTTGTGTATGAAACTAATGTCATCAATTCCAATAAATTGATGATTTCGACGCTACCTATCAAAGATTAAATGAAATCAAATTCATAAATGAAGATAGTGACACCAAATTCATGAATGGAGAAATGGCATCAATGACAATAAGTATTTATTTGTTTAGAAGAAAAGAATAAGTGTATGTGGTCATTCTTAAGGGAGAAGTCTATCTCCTTATTTTCACGCTCTCCCATGATACAATCAATACATAAATTTAGTCAAGTCATTCACATTCACAAAGTAGTCCCCTTCGTAGACTTCAAGTTGTACATTCATTCACCAAATACTAAACTCAATATTAAAACAATTAACTTAGTCAACAAACATTTAAAACGTTATATGAAAATTCTACCAAGACAACTCTATAAATACACCATACAATTGGATATTAATGAATCTGACACACACAAACAACTTCATACACAAATCAATTGATTGAAAACCATGAAGAAAAACTACTTATGTGAAATTGATAAAACCAATATCAGTTGGAATATCTATGCCAGGCTTATTAGGGTATGGAATTCTGTGAATATAAAGACCAAAGATTTCATAAGCACGGACAAGATTCTCCTAGATGAAAAGGTACGCAAATAATTCAACATATAAGGTTTATAATGTTTATGCTTTAATACAAACTAAAATTCAATATATATAATTGTACAGGATACGATGATGCATGCTCTGATCGAAAGAATCATATTGAAGTGTTCAAATCAATATTAAAAGAGGGAGTGGTATATCAAGTCACAAATTTCAGAGTTGTTGAAAACATAGGGGACTTTAATCCTGGATTTGGATATCTGAAAATAATTTTCTTGCCTACTACAATGATGAAAGAGATAATAGATTTGGACTTAGTTTCGATTAATCAACATAAGTTTGAATTTCAACATCCAGATTCCATAAAGGAGAGGCTCAACAAGAACAAATATCTCACAGGTACAATATACAATTCCACTCACACTGTTGAGTCTAAAATAACTTACTAGCAAGTGTACTAGTCAGAAGAATAGTACAAGTGGTCAGTAGAGATCGTATCCACAGAGACGGAGATATGATTTAATCCAAGTGTTTATTTACATATATTTATGGACAATGCAAGAAATTAAAGTTCCACTCAAGTTGATTGGGTTTGCAATTTAATAGGAATGCAAGCAAGAAAAGTAAAGTGTTTTTGGAATTTTTGTATTGAAGAATGTAAATGCTAATGTAAATTGTCACTAGGCAAGTTATACTAATGCAATGAATTCAAGTAGAAGAATGAAGCACCAAGACTTCGAAATCCACCAAGGGTCAATGATGTGCACACACAACCAATTCACTCATACATTTATCAATTCGGGTATAACGAATCCGTACCTAAGTCGGTTTTAGCGCACTCAAGCCAATTTCCCTTATATCAATCACTAGCCATCTTATTGGTCTAGGATGGATGTTCCTATCAACATTCTAGCCATCTTATTGGTCTAGACATGCATAAGAATTCATGAAAGCTCAATGGAAATAGGATTCATACAAACTTGTTCCAAACCTAATGGAAACAACAATTGCAATCTAAGGTCCCAAGAAGCATGATTAAATAGATATTTCACCATCTACAAAATCCATCACACAAATCCATTCAAAACCCTAAGTGGTGATCAAGCACAAAGAGTAAGAAGAATCCACAATAATCATAGAAACCAAAGATTTATACCCAAAAAGATTCACATATAAACAAATCAATTCATACAACCATCATTCAACCCAAGGCTTCATCCTAGCCTTGGTGATAAAGAGTTTAGCTACACATAGAGAGAGAAAGAAACAAGCAAAGAGAGAGACACATATTGGTAGAACCCAAAATTGAAAGAAACAAAAGCCAAGATGAAGAATCCCTCCTTCAAGCCTTGAATCCTCCTTCTTTCCTCTATTTTTCGCTCTCTGGAACGGCCGTTCGATAAGTTAGAAGTGTGCAGTTTTTAGGGCTTTCGCGAAATAAAAGCTGCCAATTTTGTGCAGGGGCGCCTAGGAGTGTAGGAATTGCGCCTAGGCGCTGCTCTAGAAAATGCAATTTTCATGAATTTTTGCATTCACCCCTGTTCCGTGCATGACCTGTACCGCCTAGGTGTGTATAAATCACGCCCAGGATAATTTTTAGGCTTATTTTTGCTCTCATCTTGCCCATATTTGCCACCTTTTTGCTCCACACCATCAATTGCCTATCAAAATCCAAGATAATAGATAAATGTACCGAATTGACAATATCAATGAGATAATAGAGGATTATTATCACCAAAAACAAGAGGTATATTCATACCTATTACACACCCAATAAGATAATGAAACAAAACAAACGCGCGTAGCGCAGGTTTGTACCTAGTTTAAATAGAAACCCAAAACCACTCGTTGATTTTGATGCAAATTACATGTAAAGATGCTTAATAAATTGTAGAGTTCACGTAAAAATTGAATTTAAATTCTCTAATTGAAAAAATTCATCCCTAACAAAATCTCAAACTCCAAAACATGAATCCTGAGCGGGTAAATTGCACATTTGACCACTGACAGATGATCGGTGTTACAATTTAGTCACTTGCATTTCAAACGTTTCAAATTAGTCACCTAATAATTCGTAGTGTTTCACGTGCAGGGTTTTATGTGGCATTTTTTTGCATGTTCAAACCCGAATTGGGTTGCATTTTCATATATACATAATTGACTATACCCAAATTGGTTTAAATCTAGAAAATAATTCAATCCGGGTTAAAGTTTAGACAACTAAATAAAATAAGATATTGTGTTTGGACCCTAAGTCGGTTTTAAATCGAACAAATATTTTATGTATGGACTAGGATTTTTGACATATAATTATGTTCAAACTTAATTTAATCCAGGTCAGACATTATTTGTCTGCCACCCTTAGTTCGATGTGTTGGGAAAAGTGTTGGACTTGATTTGAGTTTACTTGCTAAAATCTAGATTACATCCGATTGTCCGACTCGTCTTTTGAAAGCTATAAATATGTGCTGCTCTTTTATGCAGCAATAGATTGTTTGATATACACATAGAGATATAGAGATACATTACACTGATCCAATCGGTTCTCGTTCTCAAAGATTATTGGCGTTATTGTTGTCGATCTATACTGGCATTGTTCTTTTTGGCGTTGATTTTTTGGCCTTTTCATAGAGTACTCAAGCAGTGGCGTTCCTGAAATTTCGGGGGCCCTAGGCAAACTCTATGAAAGGGCCCCTTTTAATCCTATATCATATCTTCAAAAAAAATCACTATAATATTAGATGTTGAGCCCCATTTTGTTTACCAGACATAAATTTATCAAGAGATCCTGAGAGATCAAATAAGTTCTTCATCTTTTTCTTTTTTTTTCTTTTCTCAAATTCAGACTTATACTTTCTCAAATTTGAAATTTCAGAGTTTCGACATACCTGCTCCTGAGGAGAAGAGATGATGTCGCTGATGCAAAGCAGAGACGATGTCGATGATGAAGAGCATAGATGATTCATGAGTTTCATTCCTCTCGTAAGTGCCGACACATGAAGAAGAAGGATGCAAAGACGATTTGAAGGCAGCACGAGGTTTCCTTCTAAGACGATCAGTAGCATAGGCAAAAGAAATAAAACCAGAAACTTTTTTAGGCCTTGTCAAAAAAATTACAGGAAGAGTAAGCTTCCACCGCCTCTCACGCTTCACGCTACGCCTTGATTTCGCCTCAGACAACAAACGCATATGTGCTACTGCCTCAACAAATCCAGGTAGCGCATCACATGGAGGCACACCTTTTAAAACTTTGCCTGGGATTTAGAGTTTTGAATGTAAACTTTGACGAATTCAAACCACCAACTTGTTGGGAAATATATGCTCCATTTAAAATTGAAATTGGTTTAAAAGTCAGGTTAGGTACCTGATTTTAAGGGCTGATTCTGTTTCAACTTCTTCTATATAAGGAAAGCTTGGGGAAAGGCAAAAAAATACACGAAATTCTACATTTCTTCTTCTCTTTTTGCAGCAAAAATTCTGAGAGTGATATTCATTTCATTGATTCGAAAGAGTTTACTTGTTGTTGGCGTGTCCCTCACAAGCAAAAGGAGTGTCGTATCTTAGGAGGTGTTTGTCCAAGAAGAAACTTGACACGAATGGCTGGGTGCTAATCACCTTAAAGAGATTCAACAAAGACCGTGTCTCACTCAATTCGTATTTCAACCTTGGATTGGCATTTGGTATTAAACTACTAGATTGTATACAATTTTATGTACTATTAGTACTGTCGTGTCATATATATATATGTCAATTATTTGTTCTTATTATGCATGCTTTTCATTTCAATTAATGCACGTGGACATCTGCTATTAGTTTACAACAATCTTAAGGTGATTAGGTCTGCATTAGTATCCACATGCTAGCTTACTCAAACCTCAAAATTGAATTTGCATTGATTTGCTCGTGCATGCTGTTTACTTAATTGATTTATATCTACTACACCGTATGCATTAAAATCAACTTTGCATGATTATACTCTAGCGTGTGGTGATCATCATATATAGCTATTCAATTGTCAATCCAAATTGCCACCGTGATTACTTTTAGCTGCAAAAACTAGCTTACTCTATCTGTTTATAGGTCGTTGAGTAATTGGTAATTGTGCAATTATAGCCACTAATTTTATATGACATTTGTGAGTATTTAAATAATATATTGTTACATATTTGTAAATTGACAAATACATGTTCGAAACTTGAAAGCTTTTGTTTTATACGCATGACACGGCTTAACTGAATTGTTTCTTTATATACTTGATACTGTGTGCAAATTATTATAATGATTAATTAAATTGATATTGATTAGTATTGCATGCTTTATGATATGCTGACAAATTAACTAGTATATATGTTTGATGTTTTAATTACTGATTGTCATATGTGCATATCTCACAATTTAATTGGTAAAGTCTTATGCCTACTTGCAAGACGTGGATTCAATTCTTGAATGTGCTTACCTTGTTATCATTAAATTTATCAAATTAGGAATCAGGCATCGTATACATTCAATCAATATTTACTTAATTATATTTGGTATTTATTTAATTGGTACATAACTTGTTACATTTTAATTGTGATTTTAAACTTTAGCATCTTGAAATATTCTATCTAGGAAAAAGGTTGCTTAATTATGCATCATATTGATTGGAAAACCCCCTCTTTCCTGACAATAAACCTAGTTGCTAATTTTTAAAGTCACAAATTTAATTGATAATGTATTACCTTGGAAAGTGTTTCAATTATTGTGGTAATTATATTACAAATTGATTACTAATTTCAATATTTGTTATTTTAGTGAAAGATGAAATAAATTCAACAAGTCTACAATGAGTTACCCAACATTTATAGTGCGGGTGATGAGAATGCTCCTGGTGTTGTGAACCCAGATGGCGTGAATGTTCCTAATGGAGTTATGTCTGTGACTACTCATGTTGGAGGCGTACCTATTGCTGCTACAACCGTTGGAATCGGGAACAATATTCCTATGACAAATAGGGTGGTTACTATGATTCCCGTTAAAAAATCGAAAAAGTTTAAAGGCATTGATTTCAAAAGGTGACTACAAAAGATGCACTTTTAGCTCACCACTTTGAATCATATCAAATTCCTAACATAAAAATGTCTCATCATTCAAGAGTATGAGTCGGATCCAACGATTGTGGCAACAATGCATGTCTGGAAGATGGAGAATACATATGCAGGAATCTAGTCCTTGGTGGACTAACTAATGACTTATATAATGTATATTGTTGCATACCTTCAGCCAAGGAGCTATGAAGCTCTTTTAAGAAGAAGTGCAAAACTGAAAATACTGGTACCAAGCAATTTGTGATGACCAAATTTATAAACTTTAAGATGGTAGATAGCAAATCTGTTGTCACCCAGGTTGAACACTATAAGCTAATTCTACATGAATTACTAACGGAAACGATGACTCTAAGTGAGTCTTTTCAAGTGGCAGCACTCATTGAGAAGTTGCCCCCTAATTGGTTGGAATTCAAAAATTACCTGAAACACAAGCGCAAGAAAATCAAGATGGAGAACATAATAGTCCCTCTCCGAATTGAGGAAGACAATCGAAAGAAGACGACAGCTCCACAAACACCAAAGGCTAACTTGGTAGAAACTTTCAAACCCAAGACCATTGGGTAACGGAAGAGGAAGAACCAAGTTAAGGGAAAGCAGAAGGAACAACCACAAAAGTTCCAAGACAACTGATTTGTTTGCGACAAACCTAGACACCGAGCCAAAGATTGTAGGAAAAGTCCTAACAAGGAGAAGGATAATGCCAAAGGCAAGGGAAAAGCTCTCAAGCAAGCTCACCTAGTTGAGCGTGGCGATGAAGAGACGTTGGCTACTGTAGTCACCCAAGTAAACTTGGTGACTAACATCAAAGACCAGTGGATGGACACTGGTGCAACCAAACACATCTGCATCGACAATGATTTCTTCACATCTTATGAGAAGAATGATGATGAAGAGAAGATATATATGGTCAACTCTTTGATTGCACCAGTGTCCACCCACCAGTCTTTGATGTTAGTCACCAAATTTACTTGGGTGGCTACAACAACCAACATCTCTTCATCGTCACTCTGTTCAACTAGGTGAGCTTGCTTAGTAGCTTTTCCCTTGCCTTTGGTCTTGTCCTTTTCATTTTCCTTGTTAGGACGTTTCCCACAATCCTTGGCGTGGTATCCACATTTGTCGCAGACAAAGCAATTGCACTAGAACTTCTGTGGTTATTTCTTCTGTTTTCCCTCAGTTTGGTTCTCCCTCTTTCATTTTCCATCAGTCTTGATTTTGGAAATTTTCACCCTTTGGTGTTTGTGAAGGTGTCGTCTTATTTCGATTGTCTTCCTCAATTCGAAAACGGACTATTATGTCCTCCATCTTGATTTCTTTATGCTCGTGCTTCAAGTAATTCTTGAAGTCTAACCAATCAGGGGCAACTTCTCGATGAGTGCTGCCACTTGAAAAAATTCACTTAAAGTCATCCCTTCTACCAGTACTTTATGTAGAATCAGCAGGTAGTCTTCAGCTTGAGTGACAACAGACTTGCTATCCACAATCTTGAAGTCCAGAAATTTGGCAACATAAATTGCTTGATACCAGCATATTCAGTTTTGTACTTCTTCTCCAAAGAGCTCCATAACTCATTGGCTGAAGGTATGCTACAATATGCATTATACAACTCATCAGCTAGTCCACCAAGAACTAGATTCCTGCATATGTATTCTCCATCTTTCCAGATATGCATTGCTGCAACAATCGTTGGATTCAACACACCCTCTTGAAGGATGTGACATTTTTTCGTTAAGAATCTAGCATGATTCAAAGCGGTGAGGTAAAAGTGCATCATTTGTTGTCACCTTTTGAAATCAATGCATTAAACTTTTCTGGCTTTTCAGTGAGAATCAAAGAAACCACCTTGTTTGTCATAGAAACATTGTTCTTGATTCCAACGGTTGCAGCAGCAATAGGTACACCTCTAACAGGAGTAGTCACAGGCATACATCCATTTGGAGCAGTCATGCCACCTGGGTTCACAACACAAGGAGCATTCTCATCACCTTCACTATGGATGGTGGGTAACTCATTGTAGGCTTATTGAATTTGTTTCATCCTTCAATACAATAACAAATATTGGAGTGAGTAATCAATTTGTAATATAATCACCACAATAATTGAAACACTTAAAAACATTTTCAAAGGTAATATCTTGTCAATTAAATTTGTGACTTTAAAAATTAGCAACTAGTTTTATTTTATTCTCAGGAAAGAAGGGGTCTTCCAATCAATATGGCGCGCAATTAAGCAACTTTTAAAATCACAATTAAAATGTAACAAGTTATGTACCAATTAAATAAATATCAAATATAGTTAAGTAAATATTGATTGAATGTATAAGATGTCTGATTCCTAATTTGACAAATTTAATGATAATAAGGTAAGCACATTCAAGAATTGAATCCACGTCATGCAAGTAAGTATAAGACTTTATCAATTAAACTGTGACATATGCACATATGACAATCAGTAATTAAAACATCAAACATATATACTAATCAATTTGTTAGCATATCATTAAGCATGCAATACTAATCAATATCAATTTACTTAATCAATATATTAATTAAATGCACACAGTATCAAGTATATAAAGAAACAATTTAGTGAAACCGTGTCATGCGTATAAAACAAAAGCTTTCAAGTTTCAAACATGTATTTGTATCTGTCAATTTACAAATATGTAACAATATATTATTTAAATACTCACAAATGTCATATAAAATTAGTGGCTATAATTGCACAATTACCAATTGCTCCACAACCTATAAATAGATACAGTGAGCTAATTTTTGCAATTAAAAGTAATCACGGTGGCAATTTGGATTAAAAATTGAATAGCTATATATGATGATCACCACAAGCTAGAGTATAATCATGCAATACATGCAAAGCTGATTTTAATGCATACGGTATAGTACATATAAATCAATTAAATAAGCATCATGCACGAGCAAATCAATGCAAATTCAATTTTGAGGTTTGCGTAAGCTAGCTGGTGAAGACTAATGCAGACCTAATCACCTTAAGATTGTTGTAAACTAATAGCAGATGTCCACATGCATTAATTGAAATGAAAAGCATGCATAATAAGAATAAGTAATTGATATATATATATATATATGAATGACACGGCAGTACTGATAGCGCCCAGTCACTCGTGTCAAGACTCTTCTCAGACGAACATCTCCCAATATATAACACTTCTTTTGCTTGTGAGGAACACACCAACAACAAGCAAACTCTTTCGAACCAATGAAATGAATAGCACTCTCAGAATTTTGGTAGCAAAAAAAGAGAAACATAGAATTTTGTGTGTGTTTTGTCTTTGCCCAAGCTCTCTATATACCTTATATAGGAGAAGTTGAAACAAAATCAGCCCCTAAAATCATGTACCTAACCTGATTTTTAGCCCAATTTCAATTTTAAATGGAGCATATATTTCTCAACAAATTGATGGTTTGAATTGGTCAAAGTTTACATCCAAAACTCCAACAATTGGGTTCAGTATTTGGAATTTTAAGGTTTATGATTTATTGGAAACTTAAGTTAGATGGCGAAGAAAATAGTAGATAAGGTTTGGGCAACAATCCTACCAAAGTTGATGTATATTATCACATTTCGGAAACGTGGATAGCTCTAACTCTCTCTCTTCAAGGATTACTTGCCTTCTAAAGTTTGCATTAAGCTTTGGGAAAATCACTTTAATCACTATTGTTCAAGTTAAAGAAACAGACTTTCATGCATGTCATGTACTAATTCCTTTTATCCGACCCATATTAAATTAAGCTTGGTTATATGTCCCAAATCCATATTCAAGTGCAAAGATCTTATCTGATTTAAAACCAGGCCCGAGTTTGAGTTATTGTCCAGTCCAAACATACATACAAAAATATGCTTTTCAACTGGGAACCCATTTTTTAAATTTTATTTTTATTTTTTTGCCAACCCTGATATACCTAGCACTCATGCACGCGTGAAATGAACAACTTTGAAAAGTAAATTATAGCCCTAAGAGAATGTAATACAGTTTAGTGAGAATCATGGCCCTAAGAGAATGTACAAATACGGTGCCTTTCGTTTAGTTTCTAAAAAATGTTTAAAGGTCTGTGGTAAAACTTGTGATTCGACCATCTACAAGGTTACTCGGCATATAAGATCAGGATAACACAAAAATGTAATTCGATTCCAACTGTAACATCCAGGCAACCATCACTTTCATATCCATGATACATACAAAGATTCACAGGCTACTTAAAGTCCAGCAATTAATTGAAAATGTGTAAAGAAACTGCAGTAAAATCATATAGATCAACCAAGATGTATCGTGATTTTTTTTTTTATGAGGACGGGAAGACTGAAGAGCCTTGCTCATCCCAGTCAATCTCCTAATATAGAAAAGAAGTGACCAGGCAGTCTAAAAATTTGTATCTACTTATTTAATCCTAATGTGAAGGAATGTGCATCTTATAACCTCCTGTTGAGATGAGAATTGTTTGAAGCAACAGTTATAAATAAAAAGGCTTACGTGACTCCTTCCAAACAGTTCCACAAGACGAGCATCTAACCCCATCAAATGAAGCACCACCAGCGAACTTAAGTACCTACGGCACAAAAGAAATTAGTAATTAGTAATTAATTCAACAGACACTCATATCATACCCATACAAGAGATGACTAATTTAGACTACTATTAAACATAAAGGCCAAATTAATTGTAGAGCCGAGAATAATTTTTGGGTTTAATAAATCTTTGAAAGGGTCCTGCTATGAAACCTGCTAACCCTCGAGTCATTTCACTGGTTAACAGGTTCCCATGCTTGAATTTTGAATGGCTAAAAGTTTATGAAAGCACCAAGGGAATGCAACCCGGAGAATTACAAGGAGGCTGGGAAAGCTAGAAAATATGAACAAAATAAAGAAACTTTTATATAAAGAAAATGTTCCATATTCAGATTAAAAAAGCACATCACGAATCGCATGCTTTATTATCATGGTATTAAACATTGTGGAATGATGAGAATCAGAGAATGCCAATGAGGTATTCCATTCACACAAAAAAATGTTTTACCAACCTTATGCTAATTTGATACACACAACACATGACACGATGTTGCATACCATGTGATTTGAAAACCAAGCATATAGTTCAATCCTGAAAAAAGTTGTCAATGATGCACTAGCCTCGTAAACTACATAGAGCAGATAAGCCCCTTTGGAAATAGTTCAATCCTGACAAGAGTTGGCACTTCGGGAACCATGCTGTGATCTTTAGTTGTAAGGTCATCTTTATGCATTTGCACACCTAATCTAAATCCATTTAGCAACACTAAATCTAATGATCATTGTGGAAGCCTAAGGTCTATCAGAATGGGTATGTCTTGATTGACATAGCATTTTGTATCCATTACCGGGCTTCCAAGAAATCCTACTAGAGTATACAACCTGGATAGCTCAAGTATCTTTTGTTTTAGTCATTAATTATGCGCAGTTTCTGTGGTTCACAGGCTATTATTTCTTTGAATCCGGTTCTTGAGCTATTGTGTTCTTTAGGGGTTTGTTGCTTTCCATACTGCTATGTTCTGCAGCCTAAGTTTAGTTTTCATTCAACCATGATTATGAATTTTCTTTTGTAATTTGACATCAGACAAGGCTTCTTTTAGTAAGGTATTCCTCAACCATACTGAGGCTTGTAAACATATCCAAATGCCGAAGTTCTAAGAAAAACAAAAAATGGTTATTAAGCATTATAATCTGTCGGTCATGCTCATGATACTTGCAGATGAAATTCAAAAGCATAATGTCTCATTATCAACTCAAACAATAAGCATATATGGACTATATCACCCAAATTTCAGAACTACAATAACAAGTTACAAGATGGCAGGTATACCCCGTGGAGACTGGAGAAAGTAAATTGTTTTCAGGAACTGGGAGTAAGATTGGTATTTAAACTTGAAATCATTACAGAAATAGCCCATGCGTTGAAATGAATAAATTCAAACAGAATGAGTGAAAATTTTATCTCAAGCTGGGAAAGGACTATCCTTCAACAATATATTAGAAACTAGCGATCTGGACAAGTACGACAAAAAGAAAAGGTACCCTGAGACAACTCGCAATAAGCGCGAGCCTGTACTGCCATATGAGAGGTGAGACGAATCGCCGCCACGACACTGTCTAGCGGCATCAAAGACTGCACGCACCCTAATGCCCCCGTCTCCCTACAATAAATTCATAAAACAAAGAATTATTTAACTTTCAACCGAACGAAAAACACATTTATAACACATGAAACATAAAAAGTTACTTGGGAAGGGAAAACAGAGAGCGGCGGGCGGGAAGGCCGGGTGCGAGGGTAGGGGCCGAAGGGCGGAGGTGCGAGAGCGATGATCGGATGGGGGTTGCTCTTGGTGCGGAAATCAGTGTTCTTGAAAGAGATCCGCAGCGCCAAGCCATCTCTGACTTCTCTGTTTCTGATTGGGTATTTTGGAAAAGTAAGACTTTTAAAAAGTTACTTTGTAAAAATAACACTCTTCTTCAAACTAATGAAATCTAGCAATTTTAGGACATTTTTGCCCTCATTAATATGTATAAGCACATATATACAGAAGGATCTTTGTGTTCGTTTAAAAAAGGCGAAGGCGACACTTTTCTTCTCTTGGAGTTCCGTATCCATGTCAAAGCTGCTTCGCCACACAATTTTCGCACTGAAATTCGAGGTTCGTAGTCCAGAAGATCGCTTACGATGTGTTGTTGTATGGGTATGGTATGTGGGCCTGTGCGCCTGTGCGCTGCCTGTGCTATTGAAGTTCAAGTGTCTCTATATTTATTGTCGGGTAACTGTACTTGTTGATTCGAGTGGTATTAATTTCAATGCTCGAGTAACTGTACTTGTTGGCTCGAGTGGTATTAAATTTATGATCGAGCGCTTTTAAATTTTTGTTCGTTTATTTGCAGTTTAATTGTTTTGATGAAAGACGATTCTCAACCAAAGTTTTCATCCATTGCCATAGAACCAAAGATGGTTCAACCAGTCAAAAAACGAAAGGTTGAAGACATAATGAATAGAATGGTTAGAGCAGTTGAAAAGGGCAGAAAATTTATAGCTATACTTCATCATTATGGGATTCTGCAATTCTTTCCCGGATTATCACCTCGTGTGAAGTACATTGGAGGATTCATAGACGAGTTGGAGTTTGACACTTCTTGGATGTCCATGTCTGACATTGAATACTTTCTTAAGGAGGATTTGGGGCATCAAACATATGATGCGTGCTACTACCAAGTTCCGGGTATCAAAGATTTAGAGCATGGACTAAGAATATTGAATAACAACAGCGATATAAGAGAGATGATTGCAGCGGCTGATGGATACGACTGCATACACGTCTATGTTACCCATAGATATTCAAATGATGACGAGCCGAATGCAGATATTTCAGAGGATGTGATATATCTTGAGCAAAATCCGATCAAGCTCCAAGAAGAAGATTGACCATATTTGCTAGAACTGGTATTTTCATTTGTTCGAGTTGTGAAGTTGTTTTATTCCAAAAATGCTAAATTTTTTACTCGAATTGGTACTTCTTCTTGGTTACTCGAAGTACTACACTATTTGTAATTCGAACTGGTAGTATAATTATTCAAAATGTTAATTATTTTGTTACTCGAAAAATATAATTAGCTGCTCGATCTCATTAAATTAAAGTTAATCGAACATGTAAATTATATACTCGAACAAACAGTTTTGTTACTCGAACTAGTCATTTGCTGCTCGCTCTCGTTATTATTGTTTTCTCGATATGTCCATTATATTGTTACACGAACTATACAATTTTGTTACTCGAACATAAATTAAAGTTAATCGAATAGGAAATTATGTACTCGAACAAACAGTTTTGTTACTCGAACTAGTCATTTGCTGCTCGCTCTCGTTATTATTGTTTTCTCGATATGTCCATTATATTGTTACACGAACTATACAATTTTGTTACTCGAACATAAATTAAAGTTAATCGAATAGGAAATTATGTACTCGAACAAACAGTTTTGTTACTCGAACTAGTCATTTGCTGCTCGCTCTCGTTATTATTGTTTTCTCGATATGTCAATTATATTGTTACACGAACTATACAATTTTGTTACTCGAACATAAATTAAAGTTAATCGAACAGGAAATTATGTACTCGAACAAACAGTTTTGTTACTCGAACAGATAATTTTTTATTCAAACACAAAATATGACAGTCTAGATCATACTAATACATATTAACAAGCATAACCTCTTTCATCTTGTCATGAACATCTTTAATAAGGCGAGAAAGTTCCAGAAGAGATTCTTGCAGTCTGTGTGGATCCATTTCAAAGGAATTAGACCAAGCTTTGTCTGAAAGTTGCATCAGTGATCCGACAGAATCTTTGATAGCATTGCCCAGTTCATTAAAGCGCCTCTCTAAATTGTTAAGGTAATTCTCGAGATTCTTTCTTTCAAACTCGAGATCATCCACATATCCTCGTGGGTTCTGTTGAAATTTGAGCAGCCTTTGATAATCTTCTTGCATTGGAGCTTGACCATCATCTACTGAAGAATATTCGTTTGCTACCCTGGGCCTTTTATTAGGGGAAGAGCCAGTGGGATGATGAGAGGAACTCATTGGTTAGTAAATTGGAAAGTTTTCCTTGGTTTACTGTTATCATTCATTCATTGTACCCTCTATTTATAATTAGATAAGTAGACGTGTAGAAGTGGAGAAATGGAATATTAATTACCTTTCTAATCACGAAGAGTCACTATTGGCGCTCCCGCCATTTATGTTCCCGATCTTTCTTCTTCTTTTATGGAGGAAAAACATACTCGATCAAATAATTTAAAATATCTCGACCATGTTTTGTTTTACTCGACCAAATGTAATTTAACTTAAAATGTAATTTCCCTTTTTATTATTTTATTCTTCATCTTCTTTAATTTTGAACGCTTTCCAAGAAATAAAAATTTCATGATGAACGTCTGACAGTTGAAATGACATAATATATTATTAAAACGGGTGTGACTGTTGACATTCCTTCACTCCTACCAAAGCGTGCGACTGTTCGAGGGTTCTCTTCCCACAAATACATTTACCTACATTCATTATTGGACCACCACGCTCTTCGAAGTGTCAAGCCTCTGAAAATTTCTGCAGGTAAGAGTATTTTTTTTAATATTGCAATCTTATTTGAGTGTTTATTTTGATATTGCACTCTTATTTGAGTGTTTCTTTCCGTTTGTTTCCATTTTCATATTGCGAAGTACATGATGTGTTCGAGTAACATGAATTATTTGTTCGAGTAACATGAATTATTTGTTCGAGTATCATTAATTATTTGTTCGAGTGTCTTAATTTTCTATTCGAGCATAGAATCGTTAACTGTTCGAGTGTTAATATTTATCTCCTGCAGATTGAAATGGAGTTATTGATTCCAGAGGAAAACTATTTCCCAGCAAGGGTGACCATATTTTCTTCAATTTTTCACGTCATCAATGGTATTAAATCGCAGTTGAACGATGACCAGAAGGAGGTGTTCTTGCGATCATGTTTTGGTATTTTCATGGACGTTGGTGATTTAAGTTGTTCAGGACAACTTATTCACCAGATGCTTCTTCGGCAACTTAGATCAAAGGAAAAAGATTTTGGGAAGAGATTGCACTTCAAATTTGCTCGAAAGATGGCTACATTTGGGGTTGAGGATTTCGCTTTGATCACAGGCCTATTATGTACTGAGTCGTTGCCTTCTGTCTCGTCATTTATTGATGATATGACGGTACACAAGCTCAGGGATTTGTACTTTAAGGAAAGTAATAAGAATAAGAAGAAAGGGAAAATGGGCATGGTGGGGGCTGATGAGCATGAAGGAGATGATGGTGGGGAGGGCGATGATGAAGGAGAGGCCAAAGGCACGGCCAGGGGCAACGGCAGGGGTAGGACTGAGGAATTAGCAGGGGCATGCTTGAGGAAGCATTTGAGAACTGTGAGGATGAAGATGACAAGGTCAAACTTGCCTTGGTACACTTTGTTGAGGCTGTCCTTACGCCTAAGAAGAGAAGGAATAACATAAATATTAAGTGGCTGCAATTGGTGGATAACTTGGATGCCTTCAACAACTATCCATGGGGTACTGTCTGCTTCGAACGTACTATGGACTCCCTCTGCAACGCCATGCAAAATGATCGGGACAAGAAGTTTAAGAAAAAGGCTGTGAAAGAACACCTTAAAAAGGATACGTACACTCTGGTCGGATTCCCACTTGTGTTGCAGGTAACCTTTGAAGCTTTGGTCATGATATAAGTATACAATAACGCGTTAACATGTACTTCTTTGTTGTTTTTATCTTGTTCCCAGGTTTGGGCTTACGAAGTTGTCCCACTAATTGGTAATAGGTATGTATCAAAAAGTGGAGATAGGCAACCCAGGATTCTGAATTGGAGAAGTACTATCACGCCAAATGCAACTGAGATTGTAGATACTATTTTCAAATTTCCAGAGGTAAGACAGACATTGAATTCTTCCCTATTCTACGTTAGTTCGAGTAAGTTAAATTTTTGTTCGAGTTGGTAAGTAGGTTGCTCGAGTAACTTAAATATGTTGTTCGAGTAAATTAAGGTTGTGTTCGAGTAACTTCAATATTTTGTTATACTAACTTAAGTTTGTTGTTCGAGTAACTTAGATATGTTGTTCGAGTAACTTAAATATGTTGTTCGAGTAACATACGATATTTGTTCGAGTAACTTAAATATTTGATTCGTTATAACTAGTTTTATATTTTTTGGCAATTTGAAGTTTTAAAATCCCTCACTCCAATGGATGGGGAGACTGAGTCTATGTATTTTAGAAGTGTTGAGAGCAAATTTAATAAGAGGAGGGCGGAGGAGGAAGCTGAGGAGGAGGAAATAAGAAGAGCAGAGAAGAGGGCAAAGAGGATGAATGATGTCATAGCAAAAGAAAATGAAGAAGATGAGGAAGAAGAGGACAAAGAACGTGAGGAATTAGAAGAAGAAGAGGAAGAAGAAGATGAGGAGGCAGAAGAAGAGAGAGAAGAAGACGATGAAGTACAAGAAGAGAGAGAAAAAGATGAGGAAGAAGATGAAGAAGGAGGAGAAGAAAAATAGAAAGAAGAGAGAGATGACATAAGAGGAGAGGGGATGTATGTAGAATTCGATTATGGAGAGCAAGGGGAGGTTAGGAATGGGAAGGAGAGGATGCTTAAATCATTTTATGAGATTGTGGCTGAGGGGAAAGGGTTGAAGAGCTGTTGTTTGTGCCAATCGTGTTGCTCCCACTGTACTGCCCAAACTCAATGTTGTTGCGTCCTGACACTGCAGTCTGAGGGGCACTCGGAGGTGAATTTGGATTCGAGGGTTGAATCACATCATCAGATGCTCGATTATTTATGTCATTATCATTGTCTTCATTATATTCTCTGTATCCATCATCATCATAATATTCATCTTCATGCGCAAAGTCCTCCTCTATTTGGCTCAAACCATTCAAATCAAAGTCCCCTGCTCTGCCCCCCTGTACTGTAAATTGGTCGATGCCCGAAAAAACAAAATGACTACGGCGCGGTTGCTGGAAAATAGGTGGCTGCGGCTGCGGCTGCGTCTCTGGGACAAAGCTCTCGTTTTGTGAAGGAGGATCTTCATAATGTGTTATTGGCTGTGTTGTTACACAAAGTGGAGTGCCAGCTCTTCGTGGATCATCATTCTGCTTCATAAAGAAACGCCAGTTATCGTCATTGTGTACAACCATCGGAGGCATGTCGAAATGGGTGTTATACACGAACTGCAACACAAGATCTTCCAATGTACGATCTATTCCAGTAATCTGATAAATTTTGTCCAACAACTCCTCAAATGTAGTGGTATCCTAAAGAATTATACCTTCGCTGGCACCCCCTCTATACTTGTAAGCCCCTCCGGAGATTTCCCACCCCCCACCATGGATAACCACAAAGTCAATAACTGCCATAACTGCCAGATCATTAAAACATAATTTAATTATATGTACTCGAGCAAATATTATATATTTACTCGAACAAAAAAATAAAAAATACTCGAACAGACAAAAGATTACTCGAACATATGTTAAATACTTACTCGATCAACGTGAAATATTACTCGAACAAAAACTGTTAACAACACAAACATTCATTAACGTTACTCGATCATTTAATATAACTTCACTCGAGCATCACAATGTAGGGTACACTGTTATGCTATATTGATAAGTAAGCACTCACTTTCCCCTTTTGATATAGAGAGTCTTTAGCTGCGTGTTGGACTTGGGTATCCTGGTCTACTGCTCCATCATGAACGATGAAGGAGATGAATCACCTGTCGTTCGCTTGCGATGCTCTTTTATGAGTTGTGTTAACTGTAATGATGCAATCGAGAAGAACCCGGTATCAATCGGGGTTCTCTGTAGGGTTTTTTCCTTCTTTCTTTTAGGTTTGTGCAGTTGTGTGCTGACTGTGCGTACACATTAATGAGGGCAAAAATGTCCTAAAAGTGCTAGATTTCATTAGTTTGAGAAAGAGTGCTATTTTTACAAAATGACTTTTCAAAAGTGCTACTTTTCCAAAATACCCTTTCTGATTCTGCAGAGTGCATATTGGAGGGAGCTATTGCATAAGGGTTTAAGCACAAACTACGGACCCTTCCAAACCCTACTAAAACGGCACCGTATACATAGCTGGATTGTGTAATTAGAGTAGGCCCATCTCCCAACTGACCAGCTCAAGATAGCAGCCCAAGACATTAGTTCAAGACAGAAGCCCAATATGGAATTGAAGCGCAAGGTCATAATGGGCTGGCATTGCAGACTCCGTATGTCAAAACGGACCCTATTAACAGCTGCAAAGTCTACAACTTTCAAACGAATCGTCTTAACAGCTGGATTGTGGGGCTAAACTAAGCCTAGCCCAAGATTCCATGTCCAAGATTGCAGTCCAACAGCTCAAGAAAGCAGCCCATGATACCACTCCAACATATGTTTGGTTGGGAGGAAGTGAACTTATACGCTCAATTTATAAGCTCAATTTTATCGATCAACAATCACATCAATCACATACAAATAAAAAAAATTCAGTTTCTCCTATTGTCATTGTTCTCTCACACATTTATCTTTTTATCTCTCAAAATATATGTTAGATTTTAATAAAAATTATATATTTGAACTCTCAACACATAAAACTCTTTCTAACAAGACTCATATTCGATAGCTTTTATTTCATTATTAACAAGACTCATATTCGATAGATTTTATTTCTTTATTAAAGTAGTTTATATACCCCTAATAATAAATGAACAACTTATACACTACTAAAACTTACACTCTATCAAACAACACACAGCTTATTTGATAGTTTATCCGTCAATTTATACATTGTCAGACATACTATTAATCAAACACATGTTGAAAGGAGATTGCAGCCCAAGACAACATTGGATTGAGATGGCAGTCCAAGATGGAAGCTGAAATGGCAACCCAAGACCATATTGGCTGGGATTGCTGGGCTCCACAAACAGTACTAATATCGCCAAATGTTTAACTGGCTACAAATACCCATACATGTCCTCAAATTTTTATTATTTGGACTTTAATGTCATGTGATGACGTCAAAAATGTGTTAATCCAAGAAAACGATCAGTCAGTCAAATTTGTCACCTACACAGTAATCGAGAATGAAGGTGCTTCTTAAGCAATGAGAAAATGTGAGCTAAAGGCTGCACTAGAGATTGTCCTCTGGCGTTGACGCTCCGACGCTCAAATCAGCTTGTACTCAAAAGCAAGAAGAGTTTGGTGGAACATCGCTCTTTATAAGTGAAAGTGTAGATTGTGATTGGAGAGTTTCATACTTGACTTTTAGAGTCTTATATAGGAGTTGAGGAATCCGAATTTTAGTAGTATGAGGACTCTACCTTATTTACATCCACATTGTTGATCTCTGAAGGATTGGAGTTTGAGCCTTAATATGACTATTCTCTCCGTAGGAATCAGAATCCTCTACAAGGTTAGTCTCCTAATTATTCTAGGAAACCATAAACTGTCGAGTACCTCCTCTGTCACGCCCCGTTTCCAGAGATGCGACTGGGTGCTCTCTCCGCACCCTTCCTAGGTCACTAGTGTGAACATCCGGGATCAACCAAAAATCCGACGGCACCTCCCCGTATATCGGAGAGTGCCCACCTGTATCAGAAACGCAGCAACAACAACATCACACTAGCAACCTAGCAAACATAGGCCTCGGGCCTCAACCACATGCAATCCTGACCCTAGGCCTCAGGCCATCCACTACCAGCATGCACAAACTGCTGGCATCACAAATAAATCCACACACAGATTTTTATATCATCAAATATAACCATAATTCAACATCTACATCCATGCAAACACAACCGTGCCAAAAGGTTATATTCTCACAACTTAGATATACTACATACACCCACATGCATAGAGTATATCTCTAGCACTCCATCCTACCCAGGGCCATCCATGTCACGTCCTGCTCACCGATCCGCACCACCGGTACTCGTACCGGTATCTCCTGTCGAAGGAAGAAAGTAAAGGAGTGAGCTAGAAGCTCAGTAGGGTAAGAAAATAAACATTGATATAGGCAGAACCAAAAGGAAGTAATGCATCAATATGTACCTACCACATGAACGTATACTCAACAAATTCACATCAACATTTATCCGGATAAACCCTTTCGGAGCACAACAATCACAATATCATTGCAACTCAATGTAATATTGCACAGAAGCAAGCTCACCACAACCAACCACTCCTAGGATCATCCGGTTGCGTGAACCTATCATGCCCGCACCCCACAAGGCAAGTCACTCTTGAACCTACCCCTAGTGCGTTACCCCACATGGGGTTCACATGACTCGGTGGTAACAACCTTCACCTTGCCATCCTCCCATGTGGCTTCCAAGAAACCTAAAGGTTCCCGAGTCCATACCCGAGTCCCCCATGCATCTCTAATGCATATGACGTGTCATGCCGAATAGATAAGTATATATGAATATCCTATATATCTTACATAACTACCATGATGCATGAACGGAAAATCACAACGTGTTCGTAAATGACGGAACACGAATCGGGTCATGCAATATTCAACATCAACAATAATTCACACTAGGCTCGTTTCCCCTTAGAAGCAATTAAGGCGGAAACACAAACAATGGCGACCAATGAAGAATAGAAACGCTATTTAGGCAACAATAACGAATGACAAAAAGAAAGGTTGGAAATCCCCTACCTCGTTCCGAGCCAACTACACAAATTCTCAAATTTAGGGTTTTAACCCTTGGTTCTCCCAACCTATCGATTCACATCAAATCGAACTCATATAATTAATCCAAAAATTCCATATTATCATATCAATCACAATTTAATCAACAAAATCATAAACACTTACTTTCTCTCTCTAGAAATTTCTTCCCAAATCCTCCAAACTCACTCCAAGCTCAACTCAACTCCAAAACACAAACCAATCTACATAAACATCCAAAATCAACCTATAATCAACATATCTAAAGCATAGAGCTCATCTCTTTAAGAATCAAACAAATCTAACAAAAACCTAGAATTTCAAAAACTATGAAAAACTTACCAAATCTCCAAAATCCACCTTGAATCTTCCTTGATAAGCTTCAAGAGTCACAAATCTTCAATCCCCAAGCCAAACTTCAACCAAAAGCTCCTTCTCTCTCTTCTTCTCTCTCTCTTTCTCTCTCTAGTCGGGTGTTTCAAAAGTTGGAATAAGCTGAAATGTCTAAAACTGAGCCTAAAACTGATTTCCCGATAGCCGTCCGGACGCCCAAAGTATCCGTCCGGACGGATTACTGTTCCCGTAACCCACTGCCCTCACTCTAGGCAAATCCGTCCGGACGGATTACTGTTCACAGAACTCACCGCCTTGATTCTAGGCATATCCGTCCGGACGCCCAATTTATCCGTTCGGACGGATTACTGTTCACAGAACCCAGTTTTTCCTCAATTTTATTTTCCGGCTCGGTTCAAGCTTCGATTTGATATATTATGGGCCCGAAACCGACATATCTACTAAAAGTTATGACCCATTTACCGAACCAAGCTCAAAAATATTTTTCCATGATTCCGTACTTCACGGATCATCCGTATTTCGACTCAAAACTAAATTTTTGGGTCGGGATTTCACATCCTCGATATAACGAAGAGGCATGTTTCACCCTATAAGTCTCCTACCATCGTGCCCTCCTCGGTAGGAAGAGGAACACCTTCCATGGACCAGCTTGCTTCCATGGACCGATCCAACACTTAGTAATATGGACACGTGTCAAGCTTTAATTAGTATTGATGAGTTTTGTGAAAATCCTTTGAATTATGGGTGAGAAATCCTCTTAATTGTTTTGCTAAATTTCAAAAACTTTTCTGAATTTCTTTGGCGAGTTTTACGAAATCCTCTAAATTCTGGGTAAATTTGAGAAATCCTCTATTCATTTGAATTTTTGGTTATTTTTCGTTTGATTTTGAGAAATCCTATAATTTTTGATAGGAAATTCAGAGGATTTCTTGTAATAGAGTTTAAAGATTAGGAGTTTAGAGTTTTGGGATTTAAAATATTAGAGTTTATGGTTTAGGTTTTGAGATTTAGGATATTATAATTTAGTGTTTAAGATTTTGAGGTTTAGGACTTAAGGTTTTGGGGTTTAGGGTTTAAGAATATTGATTAGTAAAATTTTATGATATTCTTCTTACTTTTGTAAATTCTTCTTTATTATTTATAAAAACAATTTGTGCAAAATTAAAACTGTAATTATTAACATTGATTTCTGGAAAATTCGAAGATTTCTCCTAATAGGGTTTAAAGTTTAGGAGTTCATGGTTTTGGATTTAGGATATTAGAGTTTTAGTATTTGAAGTTTAGGATTTTCAGATTTAGGAGATTAAGATTTAAGATTTAGAATTTTGGAGTTTAGGGTACTAGGTTTTGGGGTTTAGGAATTCAAGGTTTAGTCTCTTGGGTCGTTTTTATTTGATTTACAAAAATTCTATAATTTTTTTATACATTTTATGAAATCTTTTGAATTTTTTTTTCTTAATTTTAAAAACTTATCTTATTTGTTTTGATGAATTTTGCGAAATTCTCTAAATTATCGAATAGTTTGAGAAATCCTTTGATTTATTTTTTTTGTGTTTGATAATTAGAAATTCTTTAATTTTTTAATATATTTTATAAAATCGTCTGATTTTTTTTTTTTACTTTATTTTGAAAACTTCTCTGATTTGTTTGGGTGACTTTTGAGAAATATTCTGAACTCTAGATATATTTGAAAAATCATCTGAGTTCATTTCAGGGATTTAACTAATGAACATTTAAACATATCGAAAATGGATCTTATTGGAGAGAGTTTTGGCGTTGATTATGAATTTATATTTTTTTATTAATATGACTTGTATTTTGAATGATAAAAATGTTTTAAAGTCTCTAAAAGAAGGAAAAAAATGAAAATAATCTGATTATGTCAACATATGTAATGAGGATTAATTAGAATAAACGTAATTTTCTCCATAATTATTTAAAGGATGTATTGAAATATTAAAAAGTTGAAGTGAATAAATGAATTGAACAATTTCATTAAATGATTTGTTGGTGAATCTTCCTTAAATTTAAAACATTTAAATTTTATTATTTTGTACTTTAAAATTTTATTATTTTGTACTCTAAAACCATATTGGCCGAATTTTAGTACATGCGAAACCAACAATGTGATCTGGAGAATGTCTTTTAGCAAGTTATGCTCGGCGTTTGGAGTTTGGACATTTCTTCGGGGACCACTTCACCGAACAGAAACATGTATGTTTTAACTTTTAACATGTGTTTTTTGGAACAAGAGATGACGTAGTCAGTGACGTTGGAATTGCATTGACAAGAGACAATCATGTAGTTGGGTGGGGCCGTCCACGTGTTTAATAGTTAGATATTTACTTTCCTTTTTGTCGGTATTAATAAAAAAACAGAAGAAGGAAAAAAAGACAATTTGATTTAATAATGAGTAACGGCATTAAAGTGTTATTTGAACAAAAATTTGTGGAGTTACAAATGCAAGATAATTAAAATATTGAAAAACTAGAGCTGAGGTGAGAATCGAGAGAAGACGCCATCACTGCGTCACCTCAGCCCTAGGTCGCGCAAGATCGTCCGGTCATCACCATCGTCCACAGCTGCAAGTCTGCACTCCACACTTATCTGTTGCTAATCTCAGATTCTCAGCCTGCCTGTACAGACTGTGCACTCCAGTGCTTTCTGCCTGCACAGTTGGCCAGTGAGGTTAGTAATACTTCTCTTCAAATCTTCAATCTGGTTTACTAATAGCAAGAGTAAAGAGTTTCCTTGTAATTTTAATGTATTATCTATTGGGATTTGAGAACGGAACATAACCTGGAGAAGTGTACTGTGTACCAATTTTCAGTTAAGTACTTAAGTTCTATGGTGTCTCAACTCTCTGGTTAGTACTGTTATGATTTTTGCACTTAGGATTTAGGAACTCTCGACCTCTGGTTTGGCTGGCTACTCCAAGTCTCTAAGACCAAGATTTCAATCAAGGTTAGTACTTAGCAGTTAGCACTCTTTCACAAATCACAGTTTGACTAATTAGAAATTTTGAATATTTGTAATTGAAGTGGTTTCAACTTTGAATGTTTGATTCAGGAATTGAAAACTTGAAACATGTTTGTTAAGAAACATCAATCTGGTAGTCAAAAGAAGGAAAAAGGTAGAACAATTGATTCAATCACAAAGAAGAGCACTTGATAAATTTTTCAAAGGTAATTCTTCAATTGAAGAGTTAGTGGATGATGATGTAGTTAGTGTGAATTGGAAGAAGCAGTTAATAAAGATGTATGTGATGTAGTTGAAAATGAAAATGAAACAGAAGCTGACACTCCCATGTTCGAGAATGAAACTGTGAATTTGTAGGATCCAAGAACTTGGGGAGAAATTGATGAAAAAACAAGGGATCTTTTGGTAGAAAATGGTCCTATAAGAGAGAACAACTTAGAGTAGCCTATGGATGGGTTGAGAAGACATTTTTCTGAATCCCATTACACTAGAAAATTGGCAAATGGAGAGCATCAAGATAGAAAATGGCTAGTGTACTCGAAGGATGTGAACAGAGTGTACTGTTTTTGCTGTAAATTATTCAAATCAGTACACAACAAAAGTCTGCTAGCAAAGGAGGGGTTTTATGATTGGAAACATTTAGCTGAGAGACTTGGAGAACATGAAAACAGTTTTGAACACCTAAATAACATGTGGACTTGGCTTGATTTGCAAAATAGGTTGAGGAAGAATGAAACAATTGAGAGTTATAAGGGCAACTTAAGAAAGACAAAGAACATTGGAAACAGATTTTATTAAGAACTGTTCCTGTACGTGATTAAGTGTCTTGCTACTTGTGGTTTGGCTTTCCATGGAGAAAATGAGAAAATTTACCAAGATAGTAATAGTAAATTTGTAGGCATGCTTGAATTGATTGCTGAATTTGATTTTTTTATGCAAGATCATTTTAGACGGATTTTGAATAAAGATATTCATTATCACTATCTTAGTCATAAAATTCAAAAGGAGTTGATTGTGTTGTTAGGCTCTATGGTTCATGGCTCTATTTTGCAGATAATTAAAAAGGCAAAATATTTTTCTGTGATGCTTGATTGTACCCCTGATACAAGTCACCAAGAGCAAATGAGTTTGATTATTCGATGTGTTGGTGTGTCAAAGAGAGCAGTAAAAGTTGAAGAGTATTTTTTAAAGTTTTTGCAAGTCGATGATACATCCTGTTTGAGAATTTTTAATGAGTTGATTGAAGTGCTGAAGTGCCTAGAGCTTGACGTTGATGATGTGAGGGGGCAAGGATATGATAATGGGTCTAATATGAAAGGAAAACACCAACGTGTTCAAAAGAGGTTGCTTGACTTAAATCCTAGAGCCTTTTTTTATGCCATGTGCTTTCATTCTCTTAATTTAACAATATGTGATATGGCTAATTCATGTGTTAAAACTAAGAGTTTTTTTTGGAGTTGTGCAAAGATTGTATACTTTGTTTGTGGGGTCTACAAAAAGATGAAAAAAAATTCAAGATTTTTTGCACAAGTTGAACCTGAAATCTTTGTCAGCTACAAGATGGGAAAGCCATGTTGATAGTGTTACAACAATAATTACTCAAACTGTTGACATAAGAGATGTTTTATTTGAATTGTCCAGAATTAGGGAAGATCCTAAAATCAGTAGTGAAGCTGAAAGTTTAGCTACATATGAACTTGAGAATTTTTAGTTTCTGTTGGCAATGACTATATGGCATACTGTGTTGATGAAAATTCAGAGTGTTAGTGCATTTTTACAATCTAAAGATATGCAAATTGATGTTGCTGTAACAAGGTTGAAGGTGTTAATTTATTACTTTGAAAACTATAGGGCTTTTGGAAAGTGCCAAAAAGATTGCATCTTATTTAGATATTGAACCTATATTTCCTAAAAAAAGATAAATCCGTAGGAAAAAGTAATTTGATGAAACTGAGGAGGAGCACACCTCAGTGTCTGTTGAGGAATCATTTAGGCTTTCTTATTTTCTGGTTGTTGTTGATGTTGCTATTTCTTCTTTGAAAAATATATTTGAACAATTGGAAGCATTTGAGGGTATATTTGAATTTTTATTTGATCCAAAGAGGTTTTGCAAGATGGAATACAACAGTTTGAAAGAATCTTGTGTCAAGCTTGAAACTGCTCTAAAACATGGCAGTAAATCAGATATTAATGGGGATGGCTTGTTTAGTGAATTGCAAGTGTTGATCCTTTACTTGTCTATAGGAACAGAGATAGTCATTCAATTTCTTGAGTTTTTGGAATCTTTGGGTTGTTTACCAAATGTTTCAATAGCTTTTAGAATTTTATTAATTGTTCCAGTAATTGTTGCATTAGCAGAGAGGAGCTTCTCTAAGTTGAAATTTGTTGGAAAACTATTTGCCGTCAACTATGTCACAAGAGATGATGAATGAATTGGCCATATTATGCATCGAAAAACATGTATGAGAGAAGTGTGACTTCAAAGTTGTTATTCATAATTTTGCTTCTCAAAATGCAGTGCGGTTTAGAATTCTTATGTGATTTCATGTACTTATTTTTTTAAAACAATTATTGTAATGAATGGTTTTAATTTTATTGTAATGAAATTCAAGACGTGATGGTCTAGCCTTCCAAAATTGGGTTTCATCCATCAAAAATTTCTTGTTGTTCTATTTCCTTTAATTTTGATTATAAATTTCTTATTGTTCTATTTCCTTTAATTTTGATTATTGATTGAGAATTTGATATTAGATGTCCCAAAAAAAATCAGAGTGTTGCCCCAAACTCCAAAAAAAAAATCGAGGCACTGCCTCGAATCCCACCCAAGAGAGCCTTCAACTAATTTGCCGCCAAGAGCCCCAAATATGGTCAGGCTAGCCCTGGTCCCAGCGAATAGTGGGTATGGCTTTGGGAGCAAGCCTTCAACTAATTTGCCGCCAAGAGCCCCAAATATGGTCAGGCTAGCCCTGGTCCCAGCGAATAGTGGGTATGGCTTTGGGAGCAATAATCTAATGTTTTGAGTGGGAGAGTCACAGAAGAAAAGTTGACATGACGAAGATAAAAGGAACTGTCATGCATAAAGTTGCACCATTGGAGGCTTTGTGCATAGCAAGGCTGGTTGTGACCAAGCCATTCCATGATCCATGAAACTACTTAGCTGAACGTGTACTAATCTATTGGTTCACCACATAACAATCGTCTATGATCGAGACATGTCATGTATGAATTTTTCTCTATTAATTCATCATTTTCTAGTTTTTTTTATAGGAATTTTGTATCTATAAATAAGGTTACTACACGGTTCTTATCCACAGTATTCTTTCACCATAAACAAGGCTTTTAATAAAATTAACGAATTATCGCCCTCCTTTTAATAAAAAAAAGGAAGATTACTGCACGCTCGCTTTCTAATAATTTTTGAAAATCAATGTTAATTCATATTTGATGTTCAAAATTATGTGCTTGTTCTTAGAAGCAAAGACACACAATTTAATTACCTACTACAAATACTGGAGGTGCAAAAAATGGGATGTCCTGTTGGTGCAAAAAAGGGGTTATCGACGCATGTGAGCCTGATTTGAAATATTGTACGCTTTTGGGTTAAAGGACTCGTTTGGGTTTTATTTTAGGCAATAATCCCGACTCTCCCATTTGAATCTTTTAAGGTTGTTTATTAAAAAGTACATAATTTTTTATTGATTATATTGAAATCAAAGTGAAAAATAAAAGTATTACTAAACACATAAAGATCATGTATTTATAATAAATAAATAAACATTACCTCCCCACAATCTACTATCCCAACTTCATATATAGATGATATGATTTTTTTTTTATGCCGAGGAGGGGATTACCCAACACAAATAAGAAGGCCCGATGGGCTACACAAAGGGAAGTAGCCCTCTCATTTTTATAGCTCTCATTATAATGATGATAAATCTCACTCAAATTGATAGAAGAGGGACTCAAATACAAGACCTCTCACTCACTAGACAATAGAAAGACCAACCAAGACTTGGTTTAGAATTAGGTCCATAAAAAATTTCTGAAAACACAACTAGCTTTGATTGAGTGAGACTTTTTAAGCAAAATATCTGATGAAATTTATCTTAATCATTGGGATGATAACTTTAGAATTTTCCCTTTTTTAAGACGTAAGTCACTTTCCAACACATTTAAGTCAACATTATGGATGCGAGCTTCTTTAAGAGGATATTGTTTTTTCGATTGAACACACACCAGTAGTGTTGTGCCAAAACACATCATTTATTAAAATCGGTAACTCTAATAAAGTATGGAATTCCGTATATATCATTAACACACACATCCCAACGGATATGAGACGGTAGGAAGATCCAATGAGCGACTTACACAGCTTACACTTCAGCAAGGGATTTACAACCACATACGTACACCACTGATTCAATCATTTAAGGGTTTTATTCACTATTTATATATAAAAAATTTTAAAAAAAAAATCAGGTGGCACTTGTATGTCCCATGTCCCTCCGCTGCTGAAAATAATTGAAAGTTTTTCTACACGCTACGACACTTTTTGTCTGCCACCCTCAACACTTCTTCTTGACGTCTTCTCCTTCTTGTCCTTCTCGGTATCGAATGCAACTAGCTCTAATGGGAGGTAGGGGACGTGTAGGAGGTCAGGGACGTGTATACGGGCATTTCCGAAGATGCCGAAGCGCTGAACAATGGCGATCGAGGACGGCTGTGTAATGCCGTACGTGCCTATCATGTATAAGATATTCCCTGATTTTTCTAGGTTGTTTGTAGTTAATAATATGGTTGTATTGAGTTTATACTTCTTCAAAATGGATATATTTCAATGTTCATCGAGGGTATTTTTTTTCTTTTATTTATCTGTATGTCTTAACTCGTAACTAAGATCGAGAGCGAGTATGAATGAGATGTCAGTTGGGGTGGTGAAGTTAAATGTGTCGAGTGCAACTCCTACGCCTAGTAACTTCTACGATAATTTTTCACCGAAGGGTCCGACTCAATCAAACATATCGTCATTGAAGATTGATAGTATAGAGTTCATTAAATTATTATCTTTAAATGCAAAGCAAATTGTATGGCAATAAATTATAAATCCTTCTATGAAAGAAAGTTAAATTCTCCACATTAATACTCCCGCTACTAAATTAAGGTATTTAAATAGAGTAAAACAGCACAAAATTTTCAGTCATTGACACGCTTTGTCATAAGAAATTTTGAAAGCACAGTGCTACCAATTCTCGGGTTTTGGGAGGGCCACTACATTTTTACATTAATTTTTAAGTTGTGTAGATGTGCGCCATTAAACATACTCCCTCCGTCTCATTTTAATTGTCCTTTATTTCTTTTTGGGATGTCCCAAAATGCATACCTATTTTAATTAATAAAAACTATTTTTTCTTATTTTTTCATTATTTACCCTTAACTTGAAAAGCTCAATAACCATGCACATTAATTATGGTGTCAAAGTACTCCCTCCGTCCCATTTTAATTGTCTCATTCACTTTTTCACACAGTTTAAGGAAATATTTAATTCTCTTTCAATTTGACCTTTATACCCTTATTTATAATGTGCATGGTTATTGAATTAATTGTTGAGTTTTTCAGGTTAAGGGTATAAATAAGGGTAAAATGAGAAAAAATGAAAAAAATAGCTTTCATTAATTGAAATTGACATGCATTTTGGGACATCCCAAAAAGGAATAAAGAACAATTAAAATGAGACGGAGGGAAGTATTTGTCATTATAAATAGGGGTATAAGCATCAAATTGAAAGGAAATTAAATATTTTCTTAAACTGTGTGAAAAAAAAATGAAGGGAACAATTAAAATGGAACGAAAAGAGTATTTTTTAGGTCTTTTAATAAGTGTGTTTTTTCTCTATCTATTTTTAATCTATGATAATAAAGCACATTGACGCTCTTCCCATCAATTCTAACATGTTGGCAATCCATATGGTTGGCAAAATGCAAAAAATTTATGACGTGCCCCTACCTAGTGGTCCTTGATAATTAATTCATTTTTTTTTCCAGTCATATGTTATTAAATTGTGTTTAATTTCTTGTCCGCTTCCCGATTATTATGGTTTTATTGAGTTCAGTCCATCTCTCTTAAAAGACTCTTGGTGAGGTTGTGACTGGTGGAGCATTAATTAAGTATCTCGGTGCTGTAACTCTGAATAGTATTTTCGGGTGGCAATTTGGTTCATTATTGAAAGAATTAGATCAAGTACGAATGTGTTTACAGTCACGACAAAAAAATTAATAGTACAATTTCATATAACACTTTTTAATTATATATATATATATTCTCAATTATTATAGTTTAAATAGTGGAGGATAAAATAGTCTTTTTGAATATCAATAATAGTTTTCCTTGCAGAGAATAGTTATTCTCATCATTTTAGTGAGTTTGTCCAAAAATCAATCACAAAAGAGAATTGATAATTCTTACTCTCATACTACTAAAAGTCCAAAGTCAGATGTAAAATTTTGGACCTCGATAAAATAATATTTTCAGGCACCAAATTTTTTTATATTTGTTAGACAAACTCATAAATGTGTAATATTCATCCTAATGAATCTAACGATATATTTTTGTTTAAAAAAATTTATTTTCCTGATTAAAACATTGACTGTTTTGAATTTATTATATTTAACAACCTTTTTCATGATGAAGTTGAACATTGATGAATACTACACATTTATGATTTTTTAAAAAAAAAAAATATTTCTCCTTGAGTGATCTAGTTCTTTTCAAATTCACCACTTTATAATTCTCCTTAAATTTTAGAAATGAATATGAATATTGATGGCTGATATAATTTAAAATTTTAGACCCTACTATAATTCAGAATTGTAGGGACCCTCTATTACCATTACCGTTCTATATGATTGGTTCCAACCTCTACGTCTTTCTATAAATAACATGCCTTTGACGAAGCAATCACGACTAAAACATAAGAGCAGCGAGCTAGGAAATACGAAGCTCGTCAGCCATGGAAGGCATCACTCTCTCTTACTCATTCATTTCTCTCATCTTCATCATTCTTGCACTCAAACTCTACCTCTCAAAAACAGCAAGCCACAAAGGCAAGAGCAGTCTCCCTTCCGGACCACCTGCTCTCGGAATTCTTGGCCACCTCTACCTCCTTAAACAGCAACCTTTGCACCACACTCTCCAGAAACTCGCTGAAAAGCACGGCCCAATATTCTCATTACGGTTCGGTTCACGCCGGATAATGGTGTTGACGTCAACCCCCCTCTTCCAGGAATGTTTCACTAAGAACGACATCATATTCGCCAACCGACCTAAACATACCTTGAACAAGTACGTTAGCTACAACAGCAGCACCGTCACACAGTCCCAATACGGAGACCACTGGCGCAATTTGCGCCGGATCTACGCCATTGAAATATTCTCCAATCAAAAGCTCAACAGTTACTTAAGTATCCGACACGACGAGACCAAGAAGTTGTTATTAAGCCTGTTAAGCGATTCTCACTATGATTTCGGCAAGGTAGAGCTGAAGTCATTGTTTTTCCAGCTTAACTTTAATATTATTATGAGAATGGTTGTAGGGAAGAGATACTACGGTGAGAAGGATAATGAACCGGAAGCAAGGAAGTTCAGGGAGATAATGTTCGACATAGCGAACAATGCTGGACCAACGTATCCAGGAGATTTCTTGTCCATTTTGAAGTGGACTGATTTCGGAAAATATAAGAGGAAAGTGCAGAGAATTGGTCAAAAGTCAGACGCCTTTCTACAAGGATTGGTCGATGAGCTTAGAAGTGGAAGAGGAGGTCCAGAGAGTGAGAATTCCATGCTTGCTCGTCTGATTGCTTTGCAAAAGTCACAGCCAAATGAGTACCCAGATGACATTATCAAAGGAATCATAATGGTAATAATTAGTCAAGAAAGTAAAATATTTCTTTTCTGCGCCATAAATGCAAATTTGATGGGTTCTTCTTATCATAAATATTAATTATAAATCTACGTATTTTAATGCAGATCATGATGCTGGCTGGAACTGATACATCAGCAATTATGTTGGAGTGGATATTTTCCAATTTGGTTAACAAACCAGAGATCTTAGAAAAAGCTCGAGCAGAACTAGACTCAAAGGTAGGTGAAGAGAACTTGGTCGAAGAGACACAACTCTCCAACTTACCCTACGTTCAAGCCATCATATCGGAGACACTTCGGCTGTATCCGGCGGCGCCAATGATGGTCCCACACGTATCATCGGAGGACTGCACACTTGGAGGATACCATGTCCCTGCTAAAACAATTGTGTTGGTTAACGCATGGGCTATACAGAGAGACCCTCAACTCTGGGATGATCCGACGAGTTTCAAGCCAGAGAGATTTCTCAAGGGAGAGAATGAGAATGCTAAAATCATCGCATTTGGGATCGGAAGGAGAGCCTGTCCTGGATCAGGCCTGTCCCGCCGTATTACTGGACTGTGCATTGCGTCACTGATTCAATGCTTTGAGTGGAAGAGGGTGAATGACAAATTAGTACCCATGGACGGAGGAACGGGAGGGGTCGTGGTGGCCAAGTTTGACCCGTTGGAGACCATGTGTAAAGCCCGGCCCATCATGAAAAAGATTTTCCCCGAGGCTTTCTAGGTTGGTTGGGGAGGCCATGTGTGATAAAAGCCCAGCCCATCAAGAATAAGACCATGTTTGGGGCAAGTAGAACTTTTGTCCATGGTGTCCGTGTATTGTATTTGTGATTGTGATGTCATCCATTGTCGTCTCTCTTGTGTATCTACTATCTACTTTATGAACAATTATTAGTCTGGGCTTCTTAATTGGCTTATTGTGTTTGAAACTTTGAATAAGTAAAAGTACTTCTATTCCTTGCTTTGTAGTCCAGATTCCTTCTTTCCATATGCCTTTTTTTTTCTTTCCATTTCGCAGTTAACCAGAATTGGTGAAAATGCTCCCAGAATTGGATCAGAGTATGTTGATAGAGTATAAGCTCTCGTAAAACGTAAAAGCTGAGAGTGTCTGAGAGTATGGAGACAGAGTATAAACTAGCTTACATTCTGAAACAAACGGAGCCTAATACTAACCTTTCAAGTGATCACAATCTGAACCCATGTAGATAGATTCACCAGACAATCTACAAAGCATTTTAAAACTTTTGGATTGGATAAGCTCCCCTACACCATGACTTAGGTTGGGGCGGGACCTAAGGGCCCGTCCACTGACCCGTGTCCTCGGAATGCCAGTGAAATGTAAGTCGCAGGTTATGCGACACAACGACAGGGACAGCTGAGTGGGCAGGTTAAATCACCAGGTGAGCGTGCACATTAACCTTACCCCAAACTTGAGACCACAGCTGATGCCGCTGAGCCATATGCCCTGGGGGCAACCCCTACACCATGACTTGGATTCATGTGATGAGGGTCGTTCAAATTGTGCTCTCTTACTCTCGGAGTAGTTGGAGTATAATCAGTTCATTAATAACCATGTGTTCCCAATTAAATAATAGATAAGAACAAAAGAAGTAGCTAGCGAGTAAAATGCTATTTTAATAAATAAAATATAAGGTCCCTTTTCAACTCATATATCTATGTTAGTAATAAATTATGATGGTGTAATTGTGTTTCTCCGGACGATAAAATAAATTGGGTCAAAAATCAATATATATAGTTATGATTATTTATTTATTTTTATTATTATTTTTTATCTTCATACATAATATTATGAAATCAAATGTACGAGTATCTTCAAACACACAGGAGTAGATCTGTCATTGTTTGGCCTACATTTTCTGTCCCTTTTTTGGCTTTTTCCCTGCTCGATGGGTTCTGTTGTTGCCTTCTGTATGATTGAAGATTTTTTTTTTTTGATCAACTGTATGATTGAAGATTGGCTTCTTCTTCCAGTCGTTTTTTGATATTCCTCTGCCTTTATGGTGGGCTTATTAATGTCTTTAGGCTTGCTGCTCTTTATCAAAATAAAAAAAATGTAAATTATTTTATTACGTTTTAAAAAATAAAATGTTTAAGGTAAAACAAATAATAATCATTGAAGTTGTGCTTGACGATTTTCAATAAGTATAAATAATCTATAATGGCTTCTGAACTGAAAGTTTAAACAATCTTTCATACAACATGTCATCCTCAATTTTATTTCAAAGCCTAGTTTTAATAAGTTATGCCCACAATCAAAGAGTTTGTCTAGGACTTTCTCTGGGCTCCCTTTGCATCCATTAATTATGTTATAATATCTTTAATATCATCATTAAAAAAAAGTTGTGTAGTTTTTTTCAATTTTTATTCACAAAAACTCTAAATATCAAGCATCAACATCATTTTTCCCATACTTTTCTATCATATTTCATTTTTTCTATCATTTTACACATTTTTCAATATAATTTTTTCAAATCACTCTCTGTACACTCCAAAAATTTCCACATCATTATCAAGTGCCACATTGCACTTGGGCTCTATAATTATTTGAGAGTTTAAAATTTGCTTTCAATAATTTAAAATATATGTCACGTCACGTCACTCCTGACTTTATTTTTTATTCTTTTTATTTGTAGACTCCATTAGATTTTATAGGTATCCATTCACTTCATGCAATCAGTGCGTGAGGTTTTTTTGGATGATATGATTACCGTTTAGGTATCCATTCATCTCATGCAATAAATGCGTGAGGTTTTTGGGTACGTATGATTTTGTTGGCAGAATTGGGGTAGGTGAGAGTCTTAAAATAACACTGGACCACCAGCTGGCATTTTGATACATCAAATAAAAAAAATATAAATATGCAGTAAACGATAAATTTTTTATTACATGATGATAATTATAAATCATCGGATATAAATTTAAAAATATTTTATTTTAGATCACGATAAATATAATTTTTGTTTCGATTAATAATACTCTCTCCGTCCCATTTTAATTGTTCCCTTCACTTTTTCACACAGTTTAAGGAAATATTTAATTCCTTTTCAATTTGACGTTTATACCCCTATTTATAATGACAAATACTTTGACACTATAATTAATACGCAGGTTATTGAGTTTTTCAAGTTCAGGGTAAATAAGGAAAAAATGAAAAAAAAATAGCTTTCATTAATTAAAATGAACATGTATTTTGGGACATCCCAAAAACGAATAAGTGACAATTAAAATGGGACGGAAGGAGTATATCATTAAATTGGTCGTGTGCTAAATACTATATATACATTCATAAAAAACAAAAACAAAAATCATCACCAAGATGTTGGGTCTTGTTGGGTTCTGTGTTTTTTGATTACTTGATCCTTTTTGGCACGATGAGTTGGCCATGTGTTTGCCAAATCTGTGGAACCACGTATTGGACTAGGTGTGGATGTATTGACTGCAACCAACTAATTAATCACCGGCGAATCTACTACAGCCACTAGCCACGTGGTTCACGTGCGTGGTGCAGTAAGGGTACAATTGTGCTAGAACAACTCATACTTTTAATATATACTAAGGGTTCGTTTGGATCAGAATATATTGATAGAGTATAAACTCTCGTAAAACGTAAAAGCTGAGAGTGTCTAGCTTATACTCTGACACAAACGGAAGGTAATTTTATGCGATACAGGCATGCACCACAAATTTTGACTCCATCTAGACATTCGAATTCTAAATTTATCACATGGCTCACACATGAATATTAGAGATACTAAAATTTAAGGATGAGTAAGAGTTTGCGTGTCCATTTAGAAAAGCAATAGTGCACGACTCCAAAAACTTGTAGGAATGTCCATAAAAGTGTTTATAACCACAATTATAATAATGAAAAGTTTTTTGGAATAACTTGTCAAGACAAAAAGTTTTTTATAGGGGTGTCGACATTTTCTTTTTAAAATATTTTCATCAAATCGTTTCGTCGGTTATCGGTTCATTATGTGAATTTTTGAATTTTCATTCGATTTTATTGGAAAAACAAATTTAAAAAAAAAACGACAAAGCTGTTAGATTTTGATTTTGTCGATTTGATTTTTTTTCGACAATCCTAATTTTTAATATTAAATTTTTGGACAATGATAATCTGTGTCTTTGTTCCAAAAATAAGAATGAAACATGGAGGAGAAGAAAAAATTGTAATATTTATTTTATTTGAATTAATTTCATGTGCATAAATTTTCTAAAAAAATCCCAACATCACCATGTCACATTATTTATACTTTAGCCATAGTCTACTCAATTGTCCTCTACTATGCTGACAATTATTCGAATTCGAATCAAAATTTCATGAACATAATTATTTTGAAAAGGGTCAATGTCGTTTTTATTTTTCTGAAGTTACCATTTTGTCTCACCTAAAAGTAAAAAAATAAAAATAAAAAATAGAAAACCCATTTAGTGATTGAAAACGATAATCACTGGTGTGTGGTGAGCCTGCCCCGCATGCAATATTGAATGACATTGACCCTCAACTGCAGTACAGCACTACATTTTGCATTATTAATGCGGCAGAATACAGTACCTCCATCGTCATAATAATTTCACATCTGCCGTGCAGTCTCTTTTTTTTCTTCCTTCCTGGCAGGAACTGATGCGTAAGCAGTGACGTTATCCAGGGAGTTAGGTGAACACGTGGGTAATAGTATTTTGAGGCACCCATAAATTTATACATTTTTTTTAAACTGATGCGTAAGCAGTGACGTTATCCAGGCAGTTAGGTGAACACGTGGGTAATAGTATTTTGAGGCTACATTGTTTTTTAAAAAAAAAATGTAGTAATATTCATCTTAATGAATTTATCAGTGTTTTTTTTATTGGATTGCGATGGTTTTTATTTTTATTTTTAAGAAAAATATAAAAATATATATATAACGTTAAATTTATTGTGATGAAATTTAAAAATTTATGAAAAACAAAAAGGGAAATTGATGCCTAGAAATATTGTCAAAACGGAACCTGCTAGAAAAAATTTAGCAAAGACTCAAAGCTTTCGAAAAACACTCAAAATTTATCAGAGACAAAATAGTTCAGTAGGGATGAAAGTAAGTCGGGCCGAGCATAGGGTCTATCCAAGCTCGGCTTGGCCGGCCATATTTCATCCCTATTTTTAGTGGACACTATGTGCGTCGAGCCTATGTTACTGGCTAACGAATGAGCTATATAAAGGGGCCCAAAAATTTGGGATGACCCAACAGGTTCAAGCCCGATAGATCCATGGACGAGGAAAATGAGATCGGTAAAAACCGTCCCATTTAGGATCGAAATGAGAGGCTGTCCTGGGCCGGGGCCAGTACCAATTTGTCTATGGATAGGGTTCAGGGTGATTGACTCGTTGCTTCGAATGGAAAAGGCTGTACATGTCTCTACCTTGGGCCAACACCATGTGTAAAGCCAGGGCCTTTATTGACAAATTTTAGGAGAAGTGGAGGAAAAAACGGGCTTGTGAAGCTGGGCTTTATTGTTATTGGGCTTATGTTCTTGAAAGTCAAAATATCTACATGAAGCCCACCTTTCGTTATCAGACCAAAAGCTTATGCCTCCGTCGTTCATCCTCCATCGGATGTAAAGCCAGTAAGCCACCATCCTTTACTTGTACTCGTACATTCCAAAGTTTGAATTTTCAAGGTTGATTTTCCATCACAAATGTCCTTGGCTTGACTCTCGTTGACCTATCTTTATGAACTTTCTAAGCTTCTTCACCTCTAAATCCCAAAAGCTCTCAATTCTCAGATTGTCTCTCCGTCGACAATTGAGCTTGGACTTGTATCATGTTCATGGAAAAGCTTTGTAGCACTGAAGCCCGCAACTTATTGTTTTTTCTTCTTTTTCTTTATCAGTTCTTCTTGCTTCATGTACCCTCTTCAGCTTATACCCTCCCAGACAAGTACTTCGTCAATTGTGGCTCAAGCACTAATGTGAACTCGACCGGACGGACTTTCATCGGGGACATGAACTCCGACTCCCCAGGACTTCGAGGGCAGAGTGTCACAGTCAAGAACAGCAACCCACCAATAGGCCTATCACGTCTTTATGAAGAAGCAAGGATTTTCAGGCATGAATCTTCATACAAATTTGACATGGACACCAACGTGACTAGTGTGGTACGCCTCCATTTCTTTGCGTTTCCTTCCCCTGTAGACCTCTCCACTGCAATTTTCGATGTTTCAGCTTCTGGGTTGGTGCTGTTGCGTAATTTTACAGCTCCAATTAGTGGCAACTCTCCTATAATAAAGGAGTTCTTTATTTGTACCAGTGATTGCGAATTGATAATTGATTTTAGACCTTATGGGTCGTCATTTGCCTTCATTAATGCCATTGAAGTTTTTATTGCCCCTACAATGTTTTCTCCTGATGATCTTGATCATGTACGGCCGACCGGAAATACGGGGAAGTACAAGGGCATAATGTCTAATGTTTTGAACACAATTCACAGAATAAATGTTGGAGGCTCTCATCTGACTCCCGATAATGACACTTTATGGAGATATTGGGTTCCTGATGATATTTATCTCTCTAATCCAAGTGCAGCCAAGAACAGTACGATCTACACAAATGAGCTTAACTACCAGGGAGATGCTAATGACTACTTTGCTCCTGATTCTGTGTACCGGACTGCCAAGGAGATGAATATAGATACTAATAGGACTTTGAACATTTTCAATGTGAGCTGGTCTTTTAGTGTCAGCAAGAATTCTACCTACTTTGTGCGTTCTCACTTCTGCGACATTTTCAGTGTGTCGCAGAATTCTCTGTCCTTCTATTTGTACTTATATAGTCAATTCAGTCGAAAAATCAATCCCCACAATACAACTGGAAGAAATCCCGCAGCTCCGTTCTTCTTCGATCATGTGGTTGATTCTGATGGTTCTGGACTATTGAATATCAGCATAGGCCCTGATGAAAGTTCTGTCATGTCAACTGCCTTTTTGAATGGCCTGGAGATTATGGAAATTGTTGGTTCTGTTCCTCTGAGGAATGAATACTCAACCAAACAGAGTATTTGTACAAACGCTCAGACACAAAGACGCGTGAAAATGAATGTTCTTGTTGTCGTGGTTGTTTCGGTTGTTGGAGGTCTTGCTCTAGTCTGCATTTTGGCATTTTTGTTATTTTTGGGTTCAAAATGGAGAAAGCCAAAGTCTATTGAAACTTCGGACGATCGACCACCGCCAGTATATGCAGGAGGGAGTTCTCACGATAGGTTGTCTCAGGGCAGCACTATTTGCTCCCCAGTTGCTAACTTGAACCTTGGATTAAAGATATCTTTTGCCGAGATTCAGTTTGCAACAAACAACTTTGATAAGAATTTTCAGATTGGGAAGGGTGGTTTTGGGACTGTCTTTAAAGGAACTCTAAAAAATGGCATGAAAGTGGCTGTGAAACGAAGCGAGCCAGGTTCAAGCCAGGGCCTTCCAGAATTCCGGACAGAGATCCTGGTTTTATCTAAACTTCGACATCGCCATCTCGTTTCCTTAATCGGGTATTGCGAGGAAAGGTTGGAGATGATACTGGTCTATGAATTCATGGAGAGAGGGTCCTTGAAGGATCATCTGTACAATTCAAATTTGCCTCCTTTGTCATGGATGCAAAGGCTGGAAATTTGCATAGGGGCGGCAAGGGGTCTCCATTACCTGCATAGAGGTTCAGCCGGTGGATTCATACACCGTGATGTCAAGTCCACGAACATCTTGCTGGATAACAACCATGTTGCTAAAGTAGCAGACTTTGGCCTTTCACGATTGGAATTCCCTGATGAAAGCTATTTTAGCACGGGTGTCAAAGGCACATTCGGATATCTGGATCCTGAGTACTTCACAACCCTACAATTGACCGAAAAATCTGATGTTTACTCATTTGGAGTAGTTCTTCTTGAGGTTCTATGTGCAAGACCAGCCATCGATCAAGTGCTTCCAAGAGACGAAGTGAACCTAGCTGAATGGGGGATGCTTTGTAAAAACAATGGATTGCTTGAGCAGATTGTAGATCCTTATATAAAAACTCAGATCAGGCCCAACTCCTTAAGAAAGTTTGCTGAGACAGCTGAGAAATGTTTGCAAGAGTATGGTGCTAATAGGCCGGCCATGTCTGATGTGCTGTGGGATTTGGAGTATGCATTACAGCTCCAGAAAACAGCAAGCCACAGAGAACCACACGAGGACAGTGTCACCGATGCTTCAGCAGCAGTAGCAATGCCTTATGTTCGGGATTTTTCTTCTAACAGCTTTGCAATCGAGACAGATATTATATCCGCATTGGGGAATGATAATATTTCAGGCACATCAGCAAGTGAAGTCGTCTCCTTACTGAGAATTGACAATTCCTGATAATGTCAATTTTCTATTTGAGCGGAGTTCAGCATGGTTCATTCAGTATAACATGCCTTCTTCAACATGTGCACTTCAGTCGTAAAAGAGGTATGCCCAGCTCTGAATAGACATGCCTTTCTTTATCCAGTTTTCAGTTTAACAATAATAAAAAACAACAATTTTCAGTGATTCCTGTTAAGTGCGTGCAGTGCCGACGAGGCCTACAGGCCATGCTGTTCTCGACCAGTATGGCACAGCGGATCATGCTAGCCCAGATGGCCAGGGGTAGTAGCTTAATTATGCAAAGTTGTGCCTTTTGACAGATTATTTAAACAGGAAAACTGTCAAGAGCGTCTTTCATCATCACTAATTGATAGCATGACAATATCAAAGAATTTCTCTATGCCTACTGCACACCTACATAGACATATTACATGTACATGACACATTCCCCAGATCATCAACAATAGACAGGAAGACATTGGAACTATATTTTTTTGACCAGTTAATGACCAGATCCTTTCTTGCTAGGTCCTGAAGCTAACGTGAACACCCGCTTCATTACAGTAGCCATTCCGCTCATGTCCTTCACAGAATTTGAAAATGAAGCAACTCTATGTCCTGCTTTACCATCAATGACCCGACTTTCCATGCTTTCGCTCGTCGCTGCTGGTTGAAGAACCCTACAATCAACGAGACCCGGATGCATAAACACCAACATCATCATCATCATCATCATCGAGACCATAATTGGCAAACACAAGCTTCTTCTCATTCTTGATGTGTTGTTGGTGTTATTGCTGCTATTTAACACCCTCCCGGGTTAGTACTGAACACTCTTTCCAAATATTCTGTTTGTTTAGAAAGCAATGGAGCTCAAAGGTTGCTTTGGCATCTCCAATCAATGAGGTACCGGCCTTTATATAAGGAATGGCTAATTTGGACGGCCAACAACTTTTTGGGGTGGGATCCATCAGAGCAGAATTTTGACTAGAATTTTTCTGTTTCGTGGTGCTGTGTTTAAACTTTGAAGGCAAAGTTTCAACTTTCACATTTGGTGTCACTAATTGTGGGAAAACCAAGATGGTCGGAGTAGTAATTAATGTAGATTCTTGATGTGAAATGGAAGGTGGAGAGGGATCATGCAAAAACAGATTCACATTGTTGTTAACGGTTAAGAGAATGACAAGATAACATATAGAAGCCAAACTTTATTAAAATACAAGTTAATTGTTGGGTGTGTAGTGTGTACATGTCTTTCAAAGTAGTGAAGGCATTTGTGTTCTCTTTTGGGTTTTTGCCCTTCTAGGTTGAGAAATGCCACAGTTGTTCCAAACCGAGTCCACTAGTTAGCCATGTTTATGGAAGCCCAGATTGTGCATGTTCTCATTGTCACGACAAAAGGTCCCACATTGTTTGTTTTGGTGAAGGTCAAGCGTGTGATTTGTGAATATGGTCAACACTTCAGCTCTTGAGGATCCTTTTAGAATGACAACACTCACATGGGTCTTCGATTCAATGCGTGACAATAGCTTAAGTGTAATTTGGGACAAATCTATCTCACCTCTTTCTTCTACGGTTCTACCTCTCTCTTTTTCTCCAAATTATTATATGATCTCGATTCTAGGAGCATAAACTCGATCATAAAAAGACATTCAACTATTTGGTTGACTTATTGTTGGGCCCTTGGATATCCTTAACTTTATGGATAAATCATCTCTAGGTGAGGGGTACAACATGAAACTCATCTTGTATAGTTTACTTATTGGGTCTCGCATAACTATGCACACAAATATAGGTGAGTAGAAAGATGAAAAGTCCCGCATTGCTTGGTGAAGGCCAAGCAATGTGGTTTATAAGCATGGTCCAACACCTAGTGGCGAATTTATGTTGTGCAATGGCGGGCACAAGTCCTCCCTCAATTTTTTTTTTTTTTTTAAAAACTACTTCTATCATGAGGTTTTTTTAGTGGGCTCTTGGTATTTTTTATTTTTATTTTGAATAATTTAGGACAAAGTTATATTTCAATTTTGAATTCTTCAATTAGCATCTAGATTAGGAGTGGAAGAAGCTGAACCGAAAAATTAAGTTCAGTTCGGTTTATTGGTTTATGATTTGATGTCAATTTTGAGATTTTGACTAGTTTGGTGTTCGGTTTATAGAAAACAATTTCCGTCACAAACCAAAAATCGAACTATATTCTATATATTTAAATTAAAATATATATGTCAGTGTTAGTAGTACACACTATTAGTCTATTAAAGTATTACTACTTACTTACTAGACTTGCCGAATATTATACTGATAAGTGAGAACTTGACTATAATTAAATGTTTTTCTATAATTATGATATTAGATATGTGCATGTGTCGATGCACTGATTCATTAATTCGATTTAAGTTGAAAAATCAAACCTTTTAATAAATTTCGATTCGGTTTGGTTCTATCTATTATTCGGTTTGTCATATTTCCAAATTTTAATTTTCGATTTTTTCGGTTTTTTCGGTTTTGATCTAAAACGAACTAAGAACTCGTACTTCCACCCCTAATCTAGATCCCTATATGTCCACTGGAAAAAGATCCAACTTTAATTACCTCTATAATTTCCCCTTTTAGCTCGTAATTTTGGCATTCATTTATTTGAGATTTGTATTTATGAGTTTTTTCTTTTAATTAAACAATTGAATATTTTTTGCTTGACTTATCAATATATCATCGATTTTAGCAGTCATTGTTTGTGGATTGATAGATTACTTTGCTTTTTAACTTTTAATTTATCATCTCCTACAAGAAGATCGACAATCTCTCTTCAGCGGTGGGCGGGGGTGGATGACAAGAGCCAACAAGTACACTTTCATAACTCCAATCACATCTACGAAGCACCAAACATCTTCGCATCCAACGAAATGCCATCGCCATAGCAGAAGGTTCCATATTAACCCGATCTGAACCAAACTCCATGTCATTGCATCCTAGTTTCTCTCAATAACACTTTCAGCTATCGTGCGCTATTGCAGAGTTAAAATTGAGGAACTCCTACACCCCACAACCAAACATATCTTTCACAGTCAGTCATGAAATCCATTACCTTTTATCGTGCAGGGTCAAGGATGGTCATCCATTGACAATAATGTCAACATCGTGCAATTGTCCTATTTTTCAGTTAGGATGAATTTCATGTTCATCATGCCCAGTAATCTTAGTGATCCATTATCACACAAAGTCACCATTTTTCAAGGAAGATGAAAGAGTACTATGAGAATCCAGCTGGCACTCATAAGCACACGATCTAACGGTCTCCATGAATCTAAGATCATGCCATAAATTCAAAAGAAGTGCACTCACCAAACCACTTGAAGACCTATAATAAGAATAAGAAGCAACTAAACAACCACCAAGCCTTTGGCTTGGTGGCCACCGGCTTGTCCTAAACCTTAGTGCTCTGGGAGTGAAGAGGTCACTGGGTCGAGCCAGGGAAGTGGCACGTTATTGGATTTAATTGCCATAACGCTTACATATAACCCACTTTTATGCCCCCAGGGCATATGGCTGAGCGGTACCCACCTTGTCAAAACTCTTAACGGGGAAGTGGAGGTTGTGAGTTCGAACCCTCGTAGAGGCATTCGACCACTTCTAAAGCGGCAGGTGGTCCCTACCGTAAGGCTGCACATCCTGCGACTTACATCTGTCAGTGACTCCCAGGGCAGGGAACTGGCAGACGGGTTTCGGTTTCTCGACCCCAAACCGAAGAATAAGAAGCAACTATCACATGTTAAAATAAACTCTGTGTCTCAAAACTTAGCTTTTTCAACATGACTCAGGTCAGCTATGTTGGGCTGGTCCACCTCAAGTGGGCTACCCATGACCCATGGGTTCATTAAGCCCATGAATAAAAATTAATTAGTAGTAAAAGGAACTCTAACAATAAGTTAGAGTGTGTGTTCTGCCGACAATAAGAGAAGAAAACAGAGTTGCTGGTTTTTGAGGAGTGCACTGTGCACAGATTCTTTATTTAATGATATCAAAGCAATCCATGGTCCGATCGAGCTGAATTTTGGATAGTGGCTTCATAACATTCGGGACTTCATTCTGGACGGTTGGATCGTCATTTTAAGTTGTCTATCCAGCCCAGATTGTGGCGAAACTCTACTGCAATTCTGGGTTTGAGTTTTCTGTTTTCTCTATCATTTATTGTTGATGTTTACCAAGATTGTTATCTTGTGTTGTTGAATACCTCTAGTTGTATCTAGAGAGAACTAGTGTGTACCCATTATTGATTATAGTGGAGGTTTTGGTGGACTACGGTCCCGTGGTTTTTACTCTCCATATTGGGAAGGTTTTCCACGTTAAAAGATCTTGTGTCATTGTTTGCTCGATTCACTGATTGTTGCTGTTGTATTTACTGGAGATTATTGGCTGAGTATTTGGTTGTGTTGCTGCCTTATACTATATCATTTTAGACACACAAAAAGGGGAAAAGTTGCGTTAAAATATTGCTTGGGAAAAGGATTTTTTTCCCAACAAGCTATCCTTACTATTTACATTTAAACCTCTAGGTTGGAGCCTTTGCAGCTATTTTGTTATGTCTCTAGCTAGTTCAAGCTTTTGGGATGCAGCCTCAGCGGCTATTCTTCTTTTTAAGCTTGTAAAACATGTTTTTCCATGCATTCTGGTGTATCATTAACAAAAATTATGTATATTCTATGATGTATTACTTTTCGGCCATCACAATAAAATTTGTTTTCATTCCGGTGTTATGTTTATATTACTACTTATAGTGACGCTTAGGAAATATTAAATTCTTTTTAGGAAGGCAAGCCCCAAACTAATAGCTCTTGTATTTTCGGACTACACACAATTTGTTTGGTAGAAAGACAGAAAAGAGCACAACCTCCCTTCAATCTTTGGATTGACAAAAAGTCCTAGCACCCCCTCAAAATTTATCCTTCATTACAAGCAACACTTCTCTTCAAGCACACCAAAAGCATTAGAGGCAGTTGATCTTCTCCATGAGTAGAAGGAATCGATATCCCCTTGGCATGACCTATTTGACTGAAGAAGGTATTCACACATTCACAGAGTCCAAAAGAGTAAAAAATGGTTGAAGCATAGACGTAACGGATAAGTATGTAACATTACTTATTAGGGAATATAGGACGTTGCTAATTTGTAAATTCGGTTGGTCCATGTACTTCAATAGTCAATATTTATTATCCAAGCCCAAATTTTGGTGAAGCTAAACAATTTAATTTGAGAAATTTACACAGAATGACAAAATATGAGAGATTTGTTTCAATAAGGACAACTCAAAAAGAATTATAAAAATAAAGGTAAAAATTATAAACCATCCAAAATGCCCCTACATATGTAAAAAAATTGCACGTGATCTCCTCCTCCTCATTCTTCTTGTTCTTTTTTTCTCTATCAATCTTCTTCATTGTTCTTTTTCTTTGTCCCTTATGTATCTCATTCGCATCATCCTTCTTATTTCTTCCTCTTCTTCCTCCACCAACTCTTTCTTCATCATATCCCACACCTCGATAGTCATCAAAAGTTCTTTATCTCTACTATTGATTTAGTACCTCTGGATCATTCTTCTTCAAACGTGTCTATGCGTGTAAAAGACAAATCTACATAAAGAGTTGTTCATCTAGAGAATGAAATAGAAAAATTGAATCTACTAATATTATAAATGTTTTCGACCTGATGATACAATATATGTTTTGAATTTGTTGATATTGAATATATCTAAATGAAATTTTCATGTTTCAACTTTCATTGTGACTATTTTTAAATGAAATTCTCATGATTCATTCTTCAAACAAAATTTGTTGATATTATATTTGTTTTGGAACTATTGATATATATTTGTTTTGGTTTTGTTATCTATTTTGGATTTACAGATATCAATATATTTAAATGAAATTCTTGTGTTTCAACACTTATAGTGATGTCGTTTTTAAATGAAATTCTTGTGACTTATGCTTCAAATAGAATATGAAACATATAACATTTTAACATGACATGTATAATAAAAAATATAACATATTTATTAAATCTTCATCGTTATCAAGGACGTACTGAGAATTAAAAAAATGTACATCTCTAGGACAACAACAACAAAAAAAACCAAATTATTGAGCGTAAAACTAAGATTCATGGTCATCATACCACTTAGTGAACCATAATTAAACATCATAATAGAAAGCCTTAACATTACAATTATATGCACCAATTTTAGTAGAGGACAAACTAAACCCAAACAAAACAGATATTATATGTTACAACAAATATTTATGAACAAATTACAAACTTAACACATAAAAACATATGAAATATCAACATGTACAACTTTGATTTGTCATAAACAAAATAAAAAATACCATAATCATTATCAAATAATAACAACAAATTATATTAAACATATAACATATAATCATGTACAATATTAATTTATCATAACAAGATAATATAAATACACAAACACCATGATTATTTTCGAACCTATGAATCTCTAGGATTAATGACTTTGTAATAACACAATCAAACAACTAACAACACATATCCAACTCAAGAATAAAAATAATGAAAACAAAAATACGACAACATCAAAGAACAACACAAATTGAAGACTAATCAGATCAAATCATAATGAAGAATATAAATAAATTCAATTGAAAGAATTAAAAGAAATCTCATCTTTGTGTCAAAAACAACTTTCAAACGCCAAACATATATCTAATTTGTCTTCTTTAAAATCAACATATGAACTCGATTTAACTTCATGAGTCAAATAGGAAACTCAATTTTGTGAAGAAGAATGAGAAAGGAAGTAAATTGATAAAGAGACAAGTTCGCGTGAAGTGCGCGAGATTAGTCGTGAAATATTGTTTCTAATTTAATTCAAAAATTAATAATAACTTAATGAATTGAACTTATGTCATTAAATAACCTAATTGAGGTTATTATAATCAATTAAAAAATTTATTTAATATTTTGTAACTTTTAAAATATTAAATTAAATTTTATGAATGTATTCTTAGCATGTTTATCTGAGTGTTTTTATTGAAACAAAAATAATAAAACTTATCGCGAATTCGCGAACAGTTCAGCGCGTGCTAATGAGAAACCGCTCCCCTGAAAATTGAATACTCTGCAACTGAGCGCCAAGAACATCTCAGATTTCTTTCAGTTGAGAGAACATGGGGAGTTCCTCCAACGATGACTCCGGCACCGATGCCGGAACTTCCAGCGACGATACTCAGCCAAACAATTCCACCTGTCTCTTCTCCGAGGGCGAGCGCGTCCTCGCCTACCACGGCCCCCGGATATATGAGGCTAAGGCATCTCTTTATCTCTCTCTCCTTATTATTTCTGCGATTTCTCTTTGTATCTTCTATTGGTGCGTCTCTTAATTAGTGTTGATAAATTTATACTAATATACTGGTTGATATTTGAATTCACCGCTCTTAATTAACTCTGTTGATTTCGGTTTCAAATTGAATTGATGAAGTACAAATTATGTGGTCGCGGAAGGAACTGTGTCTGAGATTGGAATAGGGAAATTTTACTTTTAGATTACTGATAGAGTGATAGTTTAATTACTGATTTGGCATTTTTTGAATTAGGGTTTCTTGTATGTGTATTTCTGTTGATTTCGGTTTCAAATTGAATTGATGAAGTACAAATTATGTGGTCGCGGAAGGAACTGTGTCTGAGATTGGAATAGGGAAATTTTACTTGAAGATTACTGATAGAGTGATAGTTTAATTACTGATTTGGCATTTTTTGAATTAGGGTTTCTTGTATGTGTATTTCTAGTGGTATATTTTCCCATTAGTGACGTCTTTCTTGCAGTGCCATATTGTGGCAGTTTTGATTGGTTTAGAATTATAAATTGTTATTGGGCTCTAAACAGAGGCCTGAAATAGATTTTTCAGTGAAATAGTTGATTAAAAAGAGTTTTAAATGAAAGTTTAGAAATTTTCATTGGCGAAAGACTGAAAGTTAATGAATTTCTATTCCTTGGCCTGCCAAATGTGGCATTGGCATTTCAATATGACGAGGTGATTTGTGCCATATTTGGTAATGCTTTGTATTTTTTATATTATAGCCTTTTGGTGGTCTTCTTAAGTAATACAGTACTCAACCATCTTCGTTTCAATGAAGGTGATATACTGAATGCCTGAAGCGTTTGAGTTAATGCATTTTGGTTCTCCATTCCCGTTTATCAATCAAAATAAGTAAATAAATAATGCAAAGTTATCCATATAATTCATTAAAGTTTCCCTTGGATATGCTATACCGATATTTCTGTCTACTTTCCTTATTCATTGAGGCAACTTTCCTTGAGGCAAGTTTTGAGCTTGCATTGTCAATACAAATTTTTGTTCATTATTATTCTGCTTTTAAAATAAATCTACCCTATTCATCTATAAATCTGTTTTTGATTCTGAGGTTGCTCAAGACGAGATCTAGTTCCCACAGATGGAAATAGAATTTGATTGTACTAAAAAATTTCTTTTGTTTCAGCCGCCGGTCAGCTTTTTAGTTACATGTACATAGTCCACTGCCAAAGTAATCTTCAAAATATTAGCTATACAATGTTTAAATATTATGATTTTCTCTGATCCATCACATGCTAATGCCTTTTAGGTTCAAAAAACTGAGATTCGGAAGAGGGAATGGAGATATTTTGTTCACTACCTTGTAAGTTTCAAGCTTTCTCCCTCATCCTCTACCCCAAAACCTGATTTTTTTTCTACTCTTACTTCTTTATGTCTCTTTTTTTGTATTTCACTTCCATGATTTCCTCTCCCCTTGGATTACCTATTTGTAATGCCTAGTAATTATATTAATTTCCTGCAATTTTTTTTTAGTTGTTTGAAATTGTAATTTGTTGGATTACCCATGAACTTCTAGTCTTTTGAAAAAACATTCAATTTCTCTTTTTTGGTTTTTGCATCAAGTGATGGTCCATTCGCTGTTTTGCAGGGTTGGAATAAGAAGTGAGTATGCCTTCCATATTGTTTTCATGAATATTTTTCAAGCTCATACAGTGTGAAAGAAGGATGGAATAAGAAGTGAGTATGCCTTGCATATTGTTTTCATGGATATTTTTCAAGTTCATACAGTGTGAAAGGAGGTCATTTCCTTACGCTCTTTCTTCCCCTTTTCTTTTATCCAAATCCTTGTCATCTAATAAATTATCAGTCCTGTTGCCCTTCTGTTTGATAACTTCTTTTGAAAAGTTGGCACCCGTCTAGTTGAAATTTGTCGAGTGTGTGTTTGGAAGCATAATTTGGCACCCATAAGTGTAATCATCTCTCATTTGGTCGTAGTTCGAAGCAAAACTTGCCAAAACGCTTTTTAGCTTCTATGATTTGCAATGAGATATCATAGATCGTAGGTTTTTAGTACTAGCACCAAAGAGGCACCTTTTCTCCAATCTTAGAATGAAAGAGAGATGCAAATTTTATCAATTCCCATACCAATAAGATAGAATAGTACGTTTTTCGCAGATGTACAAAGATTCATTGGCTCTTAGTTCTAAGAATCTAAATGCATGAAAAAAAAAACATTTAAGTGTCCTTTACAATGAGAAAGGGTCTCTTTCTCCCTCTGAATTTCCTATATTATGTAAACCAGTTGGTTTTCTGCCTTGATCTCTTAACATTACCATGTATAAAATCTCATAATAAAGTCGATGTGTGGCCTTGGGGGATTATTCATTATTTGCATTGCTGTCAAGATCTGTAATTCAAGTCCAATCCTGAATTTCGTTTTCCCTTCTTTAATATCACCCTACAGAGTGACATTCATCCACATTAATGGCTTATTTATGGTTTTCCAATATTTTGATTTGTACCAATTTTTATAACATAGCTTCAGAGTAAATTGCATACTTGTACCCATTTTATGTGTAGAGCTGTTTTTCATTTTCAGAAATACTGGAAATTTATATAGTGTCTTCCCTTGTATACACCAGATATTCCTGTGATAAGTAGTGATGAATGCAAGATCCTTAGTTGTAAAATTCCACAAAATTTTGGATATATATATATATGCAATGGCCATATGAACTCCATAGCTGAGATGTGGTGGGGGGGTTCTGTGCCTTGTATGAGCTTCTCAGATTTATTATGACAATAAGCTTACTTCCCCTTGTTTAAGGAATTAAATAAAACGTAATTTATATATGATATGAGTGTGGTGCGCTTGTGTAGAGGACTTGGGTACAAAGTCTTTTATGTTATGAACCTCAATTGCAAAATCATGGTTTATAAGATGAACAATCAATTTTCATTGGATTTGAATAAAAAATATACAATCAACTAAAGTCAGATCCGTAACACAACTAAGGAGGCTAGATTAAAATACAATAATTAGCCAATCCGAGATGGCTGATCTCCTGTTTCAAGAAAGGAAAAAAAATACAACTCTGTATTCTTCTTCGATGTCGTGAACCATGTAGAAGATGAACTTATATATCGGAGACAGGATTTATGCTTACCACACAATCATTACCTAGTGAAGAGATCTCGGCACTTATGATTCATAAACTCACATGAAAAAAATGCACATAACTTCTTTATATGGGAACATTATAATTGCACTCTGCGGAGGCTATTTCTATAATTTAAAAGTATGATGCCCATATTGTATTGAAGAAACTTATTGTTGTTCCAACTTGCAAGGCTTGCCTTCACATTGCATAAAGGGTGTGCAACATTATATATTTTTATTTCTTGTATTTCAGCCTCCATATTTATGTAATACATGCACTTTTTGCCTCGGGTATATCAGCAACTTTTGCACTTGCTTGCTGGAGTGTGGCATGGGCATCCTTTGATGCAACATCAATATGCGTCGTTCTGAACAGTTTTCTACTTGCCACAGTGATAAAGTTGCTTTATTGCAATAGAGGTGCGGCAAGTTCAAACCAGTAAATAAGCCTCTCTCTTATGGGGCAATAACGGTGTATACACTATACATCTTTCTTTTCCAGACTATGATACCACTTAAGGAGCCTTGTGAACCAAGTTTTTTTTGTCAGTTATAGGCGGATGCTACAAATGAAAGAGAAGAAAAATATTTTGAAGTACAGAAGGAGAGATGTGGGCAGCCTAGCTATGAAAATTCGTGCTACTTACTCTCTCAGCGAATTTGGCAGTTGCCTAAGAATGGGTTGGGGTATTTGGTTGACTACGAGAGACTTTTTAGTGGATATTTCACTTGTGGAAGTACCCATTCTGTTGGAATTTTGCTTAATCTATTTTTAATCATCTCTTGAAGGTGCCTGTGGAAGTTTTGTTTTTACTTTTTAGTGTGTTTTGTTGAATAGTGTTACCATTTGACGAGGAACGCAGAAATTATTGTTATGACTTATGACATGGGTATATTGTCAACAGTTGGGATGAATGGGTAGGTGCAGACCGGTTGATGAAACATACCAAGGAGAATATCACGAAGCAGCATGCCCTTGGGAAGAAACATAATGCCGAAAAAAGTTCGAAGCCTGGACGTTCTTCCCAAACCAAGCCAAAAAGCTCAGCTGGTTAGCAATAATACTTCTTTAAATTTTTGAATAATGATATGATAGTATCCAAGACTCATATGGCAGTTCTCTTGTTGGTCTTATTCACTTTGCTTTGCAAGTGTCTATAACTTTTGTGAATATCGTCCCATGATTAAGCAAACTAATACCTGAGACTTAGTTATAACTTATCATATTATTGTTCTTGTATTATTTTTTTTTCCTTCTTCTTTTGGGGAGAAAAGTTGAATGGATTGGCTTAGGTTGATTTTAATAGACTCTTCTTCTCCTGTTTTTCCCCTCCAATATATATTTATTTATTCTGTTTCATTTATTTGTTTTGTAATTGTCATTGTTGTGTAATTCATTTTGTATCATGTGTGATCCATCCTCAATTTTAAAAATTTCATTGGGATGGTGTTCACAAATTATCTTTAATCATTCTTAAATCCAAAACTATTTCATGAAAAAACACTTTTTATCCAGGAAGTGATTTTGTTTTACTTCCCAAGGATTTATTTATAGTTTACCTTTTTTTTTCGCCTTTGTGTACAGTTTACCATTTCAATAACGGATAATACTCCAGAAAAAGTTTTTGAAAGATAGTGCTGGAGTTTGCTATGACATTGTACTTATAACTATGTTCATCAAGATTATTTTTTATTGTTCAATTTAAATTCTTACCTTTTCAGTTTTCAATTGCTGATAAATTTTTTTTAAATATTTGTAGATGCAAAGGCGGATAAAGAGGAGAACAAGAACAATGGTATTGATAATTATCACAACTTTCTTGTGTCTTTTATTTACTTTGGATTTGTTTTCCTATCAATTATTTTTGCCATGATTATCCCATCTTACATTTGAAACCTAGCAATTAATTTCATTTTTTTACCTTTGAAACACAGCATAAGTAAAACGGAGCTTTTTCCATTTAAATTAAGTTTGTCATTGTTTTTTGAGAAATCTATCCTTGCCTTTTCTATTTAGGGTTTCTATATGGGAAAAGATTTGATCATTAATTTGAGTGGTTTCAAGATCAGAGATGTCTCAATTAATTATAGATGAGACCTTCGTTACACATAACTTGCTTTGAGTTTTTGTGCAATCTTGATCTAAATATGCCAACCTATAGTTCGCATTTCTGAAAGCTTGATCGATGTCCTTCCTTGCCATTTCACATAATAGTAATACAACTTACTCGCTGGAATCCACCCTGAAATTCATGAACTCTGTGTTCATTTGGATTGGACTGATGAGGAAACCTGCATCACAAGCAAAACTCCCAGTTGACAAGTGATGGTTATAATAAATAAATTCTCCGGCTAAGAAAACCAAGATCATATTCTATTGTAACTATACCAGAATGGTATGCACGGCCTTATTCACCTTATATTGTGTTATTCCCTGTAATGCATTGTTAAACATTTTCACTATGATATTCCATGGAATTCTTGTCTCCTATTTTTATATTATACTTGCAAGTAGTATATCTTTGGTCATTTCTACTGTATTTTTTTACATATCTACTTAAGGTTGCACACTAATGGACTTACAAGCATCACCATCATATTTTATTGCAGTGGCAAAAGGGAAGAAACGAAAGGGCGACTCTGGTGTTGAGGTGTGGTTGCATTATTTCAGTTCTCCACTCCAGTTATATTTCAATTTCCAAATGTTTAAAGCATGTTAAATTCTTGGTTATAGAAGTGTAATTATTTGATATAAATCATTTGCTAGTGTAGCTGTGTAGGTGCATCAATGTTTACAGTCTTTCTTTCTCTGTGATGTGTGATATTTATTTTGAGTTTAGATGCTCCTTTTAACTTGTCTGGTTGCTGACAAAGTTCCTATGGACATCATATTCTCTGATAATTGCCAGAAAGAAAACATATCAGGGGAAAAGCTTTTCAAAATTCAAATTCCATCACCATTGAAGAAGCAGCTGGTTGATGATTGGGAGTTTATTACTCAGCAGGACAAGGTATGACCTTCTAAGAATTATCTGAACTGCTTCTGTCCTGTTATTGCTTTGATGATATGTAGTTCTCAGAACGAGTAGGTGCCTAGGTGGTTCTTCTGAGGGAGCTCTTTTCTCCCCTCTTTCTACTATGATATTTGTTGGTGCAAATTTAGTGTTCTCTGCAAAAATTAGTCTTTTCATGATAAACTAAATGGCCTTTGAACTGAAAGCTAGTCATTTTCAATATTTGTTGTTGCAAATTTAGTGAATGTTCTCTGCAAAAATTATTCTTTTCATGATAAACTAAATGGCCTTTGAACCTGAAAGCTAGTCATAAAAATTATTCGTGTCAACTGGATCCATGTTTGAACTAGTGCCATTAGATAATTTTCCAAAGCTTATTAATGTTTCATAAAATACGTTAAAAACACCAAATGCTAACAATAACATATGTTTGCTTCTGGTTCATTCTCTCTTTTAGTGGGAAATGTGGCAGGGTCAATCTTCTTTTCTACCAGATACCATTTAACATCTAATGTTGATAGAGTAATGTAATTCCACACAAATGCAAACAGAGTAATCTGATATTTGATTGATGAACAACAAGATAGAACTAGCAATTACAGGCACTAGAGGACCTCCAAGTCTCAACCCTAATGACAAATCCAAGATGATTCCCCATTCCCCAAAACAGACACGTTGTAGTATCCGATTTTTGTCCGGGCTGGACCTATTAAATCAAAATTATTGTAGGGGCAAGCCCAAATTGGTTTTGAATAAATTTTGTTCCCACAAGTCCAATAAAACCCAATAAACCAAAAAGAAAAGAAAATAAATAAATAAACAGGAAAATTCAGTTGGGATTATTTATCTCTTTTCATTAGTCTCCTTTTTCATCTCAAAATCTTCTCCCCTATCCTCTTGTTGCTAAACTTGATCCTCTTTCTTTCGGTCTCCCTACATATATAAATAGAACTCTAGACCACCATTGGAGGGGACTTTTTTTTTGGGGGGGGGGGGGGGGGGGGGGGCGCGGGGGGCGGCGTCTCTCTTGGAGCATAACCACTCATCTCTTCATTTTTTTTTCTACCAGCCGTCACTATCAGGGAAGAAAGACTTCTTCAAAGAGTGGCCAGCCTTGCTTCTTTCCATTCCTCTCTCTATCAAAACAGTCTCCTCTCTGCCACACTACCATCTTATTGCCCTCTCTCTCTACTGTTAAGAGCCGTGCCTTTTCCCTCAGCAATACCTTTGTTTGGTCTTCCCTTCTCACATCATTCGTCTTATCATAATCTCTTATTGATCACCATTATTGCCACAGGTAACATCACTTTCATCCACATGTGTATACTTGCTGACTTATATATGTATCTAATATATATTTGTATATGTGAAGCTTGCTGTATATATGTCTGCCATGCATGTTCTGGAATCTATACACCTATATATATGTGTAGATATAAATATGGATAAGTGGTGTTGACGTGTTATGTGCATGTGTGGGTATTGTTTTTTGGATTTTAGATTTTGTATATTGAGAATAGTTTGGTAAGTCAATAGTGGCTCTTAGCAAATTACCAAATCAAATACCAAAAGTTGGTATTCTTAGGGATAGTTCGATGTCATAAGTCGGAATTTTAAGGATTCAAATACCATAAGTTAGTGCCTTTTTTTAAAAACCTACCAAAAGTTGGTAGCGAATTCGCGTTGGTGATAAATAAATCATTTATTTTCGATGTTCTACAAATAATTGGTTTTTTTTCTTTTTAATAAAATTAATTTATTTTTTCCTTATGGTCAATAGTTGACCCAAACTTCTTTAAAAAAATTTCCAAAAAACTATCATAAGTTGATAGTATTTCAAAAATCAAATTTCTTTTAAAACTATCATAAGTTGATGGTGTTTTACAAAACCTTTTTTTTTTATCAAAATGGGCAATGTTTTCCCACACAAAAATAGCTTTGCTACTCATCTAAAATTATTTCATATTTCTTTCATAGAAATTATGAAAATTAAAGATGAGACACCAATTTTTAAAACAAATTATATCATTTTTTTTACCACATCTTGCAAAGAGCAAGTTTTCGTAGGGTAGTCATCTAATTAATAAGGTACCTATTTTCGAACAGGTGTTATGGGGTGGTAATACCTTCCCCATGCTCAATCGACCCCCGTTCCCTTTTTCTCTGGTTTGCAGGTTTTCTTTGGTGTCCAATTGCACCTTAAATCAATTGGTGGCGAGTCTCGAGTTTTTTCTATATTTTTGTGTTTCGAAATAATATTATTTTACAGGAATATTTCGCCGATCCGCCCCTGGTTGCGACACACGTAAAAGTAAAACCCAAACAAGACTTCACCAATTACAAACTGACAACTGGACCAATTAAAACATAACAGCTTCTCACTCCTTGGACCAGCTCCACCTCATTGAGCCTTCCTTCTTTACTGCATCTTCAAGGGCCTATCAAATGTGTTTAGAGAAATGATTGTGCATGAAGGCCCAGATAAGTTGGCTGTTTCTCCAAATTTGAATCCCGGTTAACTGATCTAAGTGTGGTTTTCCAATCAGAGATTTCTAACTGCTGCTTCTCTCAAGGACAGGCTCATGGTTGAATTGGCATACAGTCACTGAGACTTGGTGGTTTCAATTCTTCTTCTTTTTTCTTCATGCACTGCTAGCTTTTCTGCAATTTTTTACAACCGATGTGCTCTTTAGCAATATCTTTAGATTTTGGATTCAACTAATACTTTAGTTAAAAGCGAGCTGTATTGAAGTATGTTCTCCAATGGCATTACCCTAAAACTTCTGATTCTAAATTCTAACGAGACCAAGAAAAATAAGAAGTTATGACGACCTATATCCTTCACGTTTCTTTTCTCGGTCATAATCACTGGGTGTAGGTTTATGGTGATGTAATTACAAGACCTTCGGGAATGTACTTTCCTTTCTTTTACTTTCTATTATGGCTTTCATTTTGTTAATCAATCCACAACTACATTGAATCCACACATAAACAAGACAACATTTCAAATTTTGGATCAAGCTACAAACTTGTGATTGTGGTAAATTTATGCCAAGGTTTTGATGTTGATGGTTTCTGTTGAGAACTTAGTAGGTTCAGATGTTTGGTATTCGTTCCTGGAACCTTGGTTTGCTCTGGAAACTGATCTTTCTAAGAATCTTCTTCTGTTCTCACTCCCCACCTTCACCCATTTCTTTCGCAGCATGTTAAACTTCCACGTTTGCCAAATGTTGATGATATTTTGAAAAGGTACCTTGAGTACAGGTCGAAGAAGGATGGCATGTAAGTACTCCTGCCTTTCTGGGGCTAGCATTACATTAAGTGGTGACAAGTGAATCCAAATTCTAGATCTATTCCTTTTCCCCTGGGATGTCTGCCACATGAACAAAATTTTTTGCTCTTACAGGATCACTGATTCAATAGGAGAAATCTTGAAAGGGATACGCTGTTACTTTGACAAAGCATTACCGATGATGCTGCTTTACAAGAAAGAGCGCCAACAGTATTCTGATGCTGTCCAAGAAAATGTTTCTCCATCAACTATATATGGTGCTGAACACTTGCTACGCCTCTTCGGTATGTCATTCATGAGTGCGATTAAACTTTTTTTAACTAAGATTGAATAATGGTTTTTCTATTTACCTCAGAGAGGCGTTGACACTTTAAAAATATGTTTGATGAGATCTGATGCAGCTAGTTGGCTAGTTAATGTGCCTCAAATTATAACAACATATATTTTGACTTTGAAATCAAACTCAAAAGATGGTAGATGAAAGGGTTTTATCTGACGGTTACACGTCTCGTACTATTCCTAAGTGTGTGTGTGTTTTCTTTTTTTCTTTTTGGTTTTTTACTTTCGAAGGCTGCAGGTTACATCTCAAATGTCTTTTACTTTTTACTTATATTAGTTATATCCATATACAAAGAAGAAGTGGTCTCTCTTATTAGCTTTTTTGATACTTTACTTCGAGGTGGAGTTCCCAGTGTTTGTTGCCTAAGTAGGTGACCTTAGTTTGTCAGTTATTAAGAAATCTATTCTTCTCACTAGGTCAAGTTTCCTACAACAAGCTCATGCATAAAAGCTCGTTTCCCAGCTACTAACTGATTTAAGGTCACCTGTTCTCGTGGGATGGGGGAGGGGTTGTGGGTGTGGGGATTCGAGCTCTGCACCTTGAGAGTTGAGGCAGAGACGTGGGTTTCCTACGACTCAGCTGAGTTATTATGAATCATGCACAAGGATCTGCTTCGTCTTTGTGTACTTTATGTTTGACTCGTTAATTTGAGTAGTTCTGCACTGTATCAGCTCTGGATATATTTCCTAAACCTTGGGAATGTTGCTTGAATATCACTATGTTCCTTTTCCTGCAGTGAAGTTGCCGGAGTTATTTGCTTATGTGAACATTGAAGAGGAAACATCAAACGGCTTGCAGCATATATTACTGGACTTTCTCAAGTAGCAACTCAAACTTTGTGCATCGTACTTATTGTCTTATTATTTCTTTTTCTGTCGGGTATCAGTAAGGATAATAAATAGGTTTATCATAATCATCATCTTGATCGTGATAGTGTCTCGTCACTTGTGAATTTATTTCTTCAAATGAACAAGTCAAATATGAAGGTACTTGTTATAAACTTCTCTACAGCAACAAGTGAAATGTTCTGTCAATATAGATCTTCCAAAAGTTGATATTTATCACTTATGGTAGTACATTTGTACTGTTTAAGTTGAAAAGATATCTAATTTGCATCCTTAATGTTTTTTTCTTCTCAAAATCATCGATAGCCAAGATCACTTTTCCTCAATCTACTACTCAACTTATCATTGATCTGTTGAATTATCTTATGTTTTTGGATCCAGTTGTTTATGCCTTGGTTCTTGTTGCCTTATTATTGTCACTAAACAATATATTTGGCTTTATGCAGGTTCCTGCAGAAGAATCAGAGTACTTTCTTCCTCTCTGCTTATGATGGGTCCAAAGGTTCTGAAAGTTAAGGTAGAGCAATATAGATGACTAAGCAGCTCCACATACTGTGTACCATTTGTCGCCATTGTATTCTCCCTCCAACTTTGAAGGAAGTGGAGTTTCATGCTAAAAGTCGGCATGTCACCTTCCTTCACTGGCAAGCTTGATAGGACGACGATAGATTTGTCATTTTTTCCACCAGACACTCTACATGGAAATTCGTTTTCCAGATTTGATTATCAATTTGTTGTAACCATTCAAGGGATTCTCAAATTGTAATTGCAGTGTCATTTGTCAGATTTGATTATTGATTTGTTGTAACCCTATTCAAGGGATTGTCAAATTCACCAAAACTCAGATGGTGGGAGTGTAATTGATTGCATTTGAAACATTACATGAATAATGATCCCATGGTATCTATCTTTATTTCTTGCCTAACAATATCATTACCTAAGCATTTAACAGGGTGCATTACAAGGTATTAACGTGAAGGAAAACCAAAAAAACCAACTACTGTTTTATTCCCAAGTCTTAGACATTCTCAGATTTAGTGCATGGTGTGTGGTAAAGTTTGCAAGAAAGCGATATTGCAGATGCAGAAAACTGGATGATTCTACATAAAGGTCATTACCATCCATGTCCGACAGAAACTGATACCTAACGTGTTGGGCTTTATATTCTTCCTGTTCGTCTCACTTAGTGATACCTAACGTGTTGGGCTTTATATTCTTCCTGCTCGTCTCACTTAATGGTACTTTAAGTACAAGAAAAGGCTTTTGTGTGTGGTAGGTACTTTGACTTGGACATAAACTGCATAGTTTGGACATTCCAAACCTATGTGGTGGGATACTTTGACATTTTTGTAATGCAAAATGCCCCTCCTGAAATTAAGTACGTTTTACATCCATGTTGTAACTAATTCTTATCTTTTGTGAGCAAGTCAGACTTCTCAAACCAATTTGAAAGAAGTGAGAGATTCAGTTAATCGTTGAAGGCTCACAAGAAGATAGACGGTTCAATTAATGGGAGGGTGGAAGGGCAGAGGAAATCTGAATTGTTCCTTAGTCGTTAATATAAACTGTTGTCACGACTCAAATAAGAGCACGTGACCTGCACATGACTTTAATGGATCCGAGGGCCCATAAAGGTAAAGTATGCCTCAGAACAGATAACAGAATGTAAAACAATTGGAATTAAAGTCCATCCATAATAATATATGCATGTCACACGAGACATTCATCAACAATTCAAATTTAACAGTTGATTTTGACAGAATTATCCAAAGTTAATTTGATGCCATTAAATACAGTATATCATATTACCTGATTGTCTACAATACTGAGATACAATTAATAAAAACTATTTTAAGTTCATATTACCAAGACCAATCAAAGATAACCATTACTAAGAATTGGTTTGGCATGTACTGTTGTAATCACGTAGCCCTGAAATTCACTATATAATGACCAAGCTTGTTCCATTTGAGGAGTATACGTTAGTTTATACTCTATCACTCGTACTCTCAGACACTCTCAATTTTTACGTCTTACGATAGCTTATACTCTGTGAGACATACTCTCATCCAAACATATAAAACAACACTTCATTCACAACCTCTCAACCAGAATAGAATGGAACCATTAACCAAAACTTTCATGCCGCATTAGAACTAGAATTCTAAATGAACCCACTACACTGTGAAGGAGTTTGTTGCATTATTTTAGGATTTCCTGTTAGTTTTAATAAGTCCTAGTCTTTAGGGGTCATGATGTGTTTTTGATTTGGTCTAAGAGTCTGTTACTGTAGTGGCTGAATATGAGCTATTGTTTCGTTTTTCAGTTAAAGTCTTTGTATTGAATGGCTATTTAAAGCCAGTAGCACAATCAATAAAACTAAGTCATTCAATCCATTCTTGTTGAGTTTCTGTCTTCTTAGTTCTCAACATTATGGTATCGGAGCCCAGCTGGGCCTAAGAAACGAAAGCTGCAGTCTTTCAAAAACGTGTGACTTAAACACAAGAAGAGAGAACATGAAGAAATGAGTGAAGAAATTTTTTTTGTGCAACCTGCAATACCCCGTTTCAATGGCCACTACAGTCATTGGAGCATGCTCATGGAAAATCTCTTGAAGTCCAAAGGTTACTGGAGTCTTGTTGAGACTGGCTATGAAGAACCTAAGGCCGGAGTAGTGTTGTCTGAAGAGCAGCGGAAGCACTTGGAGGATTTGATGGTCAAGGACCTCAAGGTGAAGAATTATTTGTTCCAAGCAATTGACAGAACCACTCTTGAACAAATATTGGAGAAACGTACTTCAAAGCAAATATGGGACTCGATGAGGACGAAATTCGAAGGGAATGCTCGAGTGAAGCGCTCAACACTTCAAGCACTTAGGCGGGATTTTGAAATCCTTGAGATGAAAGCAAGTGAAACTATTACTGAATATTTTTCTCGTGTTATGACAGTAGCAAATAAAATGAGGAGCAATGGAGAGCAGATGAGAGATGGGATCATTGTGGAGAAGATCCTTAGAACTTTAACCGAGCAATTCAATTATGTGGTTGTCTCGATTGAAGAATCTAAGGATATCGATGCACTCACAATTGATGAACTACAAAGTTCCCTAGTTGTGCATGAACAAAAATTTCACAGACCCAATGGAGAGGAGCAGGCTTTAAAAGTGACCATGGATGAACGCAATGGAGGTAGAGGTCGAGGTAGAAGTAGCTATCGAGGGAGGGGAAGAGGCAGAGGTCGACAAGTCTTTTCAAAAGCTACTGTAGAATGTTTCAAATGTCATAATCTTGGACATTTTCAATATGAATGTCCAAGTTGGAACAAGGAGGCAAATTGTGCAGTGATCAATGCAGAAGATGAAATGTTGTTAATGTCCTATATGAAGATGTTTGAGCCCAACCACAAAGATGCTTGGTTCCTTGATTCAGGTTGCTCTAATCATATGTGTGGGGATCAAGCTGTGTTCATTGAGTTAGATACCAAATTTCGGCATAAGGTGAAATTGGGAAATAACTCAAAAATGAATGTGCAAGGAAAAGGTAATGTGAAGTTATTGCTAAATGGTATTAATTATGTTGTTCCTGACGTGTACTATGTTCCATAATTAAAAAATAATCTCTTGAGCATAGGGCAGCTACAAGAAAGAGGTTTGACTATTCTCATCAAGCAAGGGCTGTGCAAGATTTATCATCCTGACAAAGGTTTGATAATTCAGACCAACATGAGTGCCAACAGAATGTTCATCTTGTTTGCTCAAGCAACTGCAGATAAACAACACGACAAGTGTTTTCACACAAGCTCACAAGACTTGTCTCATCTTTGGCATAGGCGGTATGGGCATCTAAGTTACAAGGGTTTGAGAATTCTACAGTACAAGAAAATGGTACGAGGACTCCCTCAATTCTCTGCTCCAAATGAGACATGTACTGACTGCATTATTGGCAAGCATCATCGTGAACCCATACCAAAGAAGAGTAATTGGAGAGCAACTCAGCAGTTGGAGCTTATTCACGCGGATATCAGTGGCCCAATCAACCCCGCATCCAATAGCAAAAAGAGGTACACTTTGTGTTTTATTGATGACTATAGCAGAAAGTCGTGGGTGTATTTCTTAGTAGAGAAGTCAGAGGCCTTGCATTTTTTTAAATGTTTTAAGACTATGGTTGAGAAAGAGATTGGGTTGTCTGTCAAATATTTACGCACTGACAGAGGCGGTGAATTCACCTCAAGTGAGTTCAATAATTTTTGCAACCAAAGCGGCATTAAGAGGCAGTTAACCACCGCTTACACTCCGCAGCAAAACGGCGTGGCCGAAAGGAAGAATAGAACCATCATGAACATGGTTCGATCAATGCTTTCTGACAAGAAAATTCTCAAGTCCTTTTGGCCAGAAGCAGTAAAATGGAGTATTTATGTTCTCAACAGATGTCCTACATTGGCTGTCAAGGATATCACCCCAGAGGAAGCTTGGAGTGGTGTGAAGCCTTCGGTAGAGCATTTTCGAGTTTTTGGGTGCTTGGCACACGTCCACATTCCAGAGGTAAGGAGAACTAAACTTCATGATAAAAGCTTTAGTTGTGTGCTATTGGGTGTTAGTGAAGAGTCTAAGGGATACAGGTTATATGATCCTCTTGCCAAGAGGGTAGTTATAAGTAAAGATGTTATTTTCGAAGTAGAAAAACAATGGGATTGGGATGTGAGTTATGAGAGGCAAATACAGATAGATTTAGAATGGGGTGATAATGATGATATTGGTGCAGCTGATGGATTTGGAGGAATGAATGATGCTGGAGGTATGAATGAGGATGGAGAGGGAGTCACTGAAAATAGGAATAGAGATGAGGTAGGAGAGAGTACTAGTGTTGAAGGTGTTAGTGGAGAAGAAGATGGTTCTCCTATGACTAATAATGGTGAAACCCGTGAGATTAGTGCGGGAAGAGTGAGACAACCTCCTGTGTGGATGCATGACTATGTTAGTGGAAAGGTCCTTGATTATTCTGAAGATGAAATCAATATGGCACTAGTAGTGACAACTGATCCGCTATATTTTGAAAAAGCCGTGAAGAATGCAAATTGGAGATTGGCCATGGACTGTGAAATTCAGTCTATTGAGAAGAACAAGACATGGACACTCACTGAGTTGCCGGCTGGAGCAAAAAAAAATTGGAGTAAAATGGGTGTATAAAACGAAGTACAATGAGCATGGTGAGATTGATAAACACAAGGCGTGTTTGGTTGCTAAAGGTTATTCTCAAAAGCATGGCATAGACTATACTGAGGTCTATGCACCAGTAGCTAGAATGGATACTGTGAGGATGATTATTGCTCTAGCAGCACAGAAGGATTGGAAGATTTTTCAGTTGGATGTCAAGTCGGCCTTTTTGCATGGTGAGCTAAGTGAGGATGTTTATGTGGAGCAGCCAAAGGGATATGAAAAAAAGGGTAGTGAACATCTAGTATACAAACTCCATAAAGCTTTGTATGGATTAAAACAAGCTCCAAGAGCTTGGTTTAGTCGAATTGAAGCACATTTCATTGGTGAAGGATTTCAAATGTGTGATAGTGAGCAGACATTATTCACCAAAAGGAGCAAAGAAGGGAGAATTATCATTGTAAGTATTTATGTTGATGATTTAATTTTTACTGGTGATGATGACAATATGTTATCTACGTTTAAGAGTTCTATGATGAGAGAGTTTGACATGTCCGATTTGGGAAAGATGAGATTTTTCCTTAGCATTGAGGTGCTACAAAATTCCCATGGTATCTCTATATGGCAAAGGAAATATGCGCTGGAGTTTTTGAAGAGATTTGGTATGATAGAAAGTAATTCCGTGAGTAGTCCAATAATTCCAGGTTCCAAAGTTAGCAAAGATGAAAATGGAATCACTGTGGATGAGACGTACTACAAGCAACTGGTAGGAAGCTTAATGTATCTCACTACTACAAGACCTGACATGATGTTTGTTACCTGTCTCATAAGTAGGTTCATGGCCAATCCTACTGAACTACATCTAAAGATAGCTAAGAGGGCACTTAGATACTTAAGGGGAACTGTGAACTATGGAATTCATTATAAGAGAGGAGGAGATGACAAATTGTTGGCATTTACGGACAGTGATTATGCTGGAAACTTGGAGGACAGGAAGAGTACATCTGGATATGTGTTTTTGATGAGTTCAGGTGCTGTTTCATGGTGCTCAAAGAAGCAGCCTATCGTGACGCTATCCACCACCGAAGCTGAGTTTGTAGCAGTTGCAGTTTGTGCTTGTCAAGCTATCTGGATGAAGAGAATTTTGAAGGAGCTAGGACATTCAGATGGATGCTGTACCTCTATAATGTGTGACAACAGTTCTACCATCAAGCTGTCAAAAAATCCAGTCATGCATGGCCGCAGAAAACATATCGACGTAAGGTTTCATTTCTTAAGAAATCTTACTGAAGAAGGCACAATTGAATTGGTTCAGTGTGGAAGCCAGGATCAGGTAGCAGATGTAATGACCAAACCATTGAGCTCAATGCTTTTCAGAAGCTTCGAACGTTGCTGGGAGTGTGCGAAATTTCTGATATAAACTAATTGCTACACAACACTTAGTTTAAGGGAGGGATTGAAGGAGTTTGTTGCATTATTTTAGGATTTTCTGTTAGTTTTAATAAGTCCTAGTTTTTAGGGACCATGATGTGTTTTTGATTTGGTCTAAGAGTCTGTTACTGTAGTGGCTGAATATGAGCTATTGTTTCGTTTTTCAGTTGAAGTCTTTGTATTGAATGGCTATTTAAAGCCAGTAGCACAATCAATAAAACTAAGTCATTCAATCCATTCTTGTTAAGTTTCTGTGTTCTTAGTTCTCAACACACTGACCCTATCAATCAAATAGAAGATCAATTCCGAACTTTCGATCGAGTTTCTCAAGAAAACACATAAAATACAAGAAGAACTTTCAGAGGCAGATTCAATCCCATTTGAGGCACAAACTCATGAAAGATTAGCCTTGCATTAAAGGATTCGATCAAAAAGACAAGATTAAATCAATGTTCAAATTTGATATTTTTTATTTACTTACCTGTGACGATCCATTAGCTCCAACCTAGTGATGGATCCATTTGCTCCAACTTAGCACTTGACCTCTTTTAGTTTTGTGCTTTCTCCTCTCGCTAACATCACTTCTATAGAATTCTTATGCTTATGGCTTCCACGGGAAGCCACATGTTCTTTTATTATTATTATTATTTATTAAACTTAATCAAGTGATCATTTCTACTCTTACCACTTAATATAATTTACTATTCTCATGTTATAATTTTGACATCATACCAATTGATTATTGTTGTCTTTATCTGGCTACAGTCTATCAAAAAGGTCAACCCTCCCTCTTGGTCACGAGACGATGTTTGTAAGTGTGTCAGAGACTTGCAGTTAATCTCAAAGTGTTGAAATATATGATGTGGGTGCATGTATAATCAGATGTCTAATCAAATGATTGTATGAAGAAATGGGTCACTCATAATCTCACTATAAATTTTCAAGAAACTTTAGATCCACTGGAAGGCGCTTCACTAGAAATTGTACTAGAATTGAATGTCAAACTGTAAACATTTCATTGATGCAAGGAACAATTACAAAAAGTGTTAAAAAAAGCTGAATGTTGACAACAGAAAGCTAGAACGCTTGAAATCAATTGTAAGATTGAAAGAGAATATGCTTATGCCGTTGGGCTGAATTTGTGTGTCTGGTTATGTTCTTTCTTCTCCTCTTTTTTGCCACAATATATCTGTTGAGAATTCTAAAATCAACTACCACATTCATAATGGCTGCAACCATCCGCAATCTCCTCCAACATGTTCCATTTTCTTTAACCGCTGTGGTAATGGCTTAACCATACTCCCTCAATGCCATAATCCTCAAAGAAATGATCCTTCATGCTCCATGGTGAATTAATTTAGCCAAACTAATGTTTCCACTAAAATAGTTAAGATATTCTCCACCTCTTAAATTTTAGCTAACTTTCAAGACCAAGTCTTAACTCTCTCAATAATTTTTCAATAATAACAATTAAAACTGAGCCTATATGATACTAAAATTAATGACCCATAATTTATCCGGCACATGTAGATTGTAACTCAAACTGGTCCACTTATTTCATAACCTGCGTTTGAGTCCAATTGTTTCACAACCTGTGACCCGATTTTCAAGTGAGACACGATCTAGCCTTTTCAATGACATGCAGCCCAACTTTCCCGGACTCAGCTAGGCCCACTAAGCCTGCACAATAATGATATAAACAATTTTTTAACTCCAACTAAAATCTATTTTTTATCCTTTTTTTTCAAATAAAATATTTGGGTGGATATTACAATCGTGTAATAAATTATCATCATCAAGAGTTCCGACTTTTTAATAATTTTAAGATTCTTTTATGAGCCAAGTAAAGTCCACTTCCATATCCACTGCCGACTGCTACCAGTTATGCCTCATTGTCTGTGCCTTATCTCCAAATTTTCCCCTTACTTTTTGTTTTTTTTTTATAAGAATGGGGCTTGAATTCTAATTCCGATTTTAAAATTCAGCGCCGTTTTATATCCCATGAAATTTCATAATTTATTTCATTGTATAATATAATAAAATAACAGATTTTATTACAGTGGAATGCATACTATTACAATGAAATACGTTATTTCACTGTGCTAGAATCTGTTATTTCATTGTGATAGTACAATGAAATAACGTATGAGATATTTCATTGTGATAATACAATGGAATAACAGATTATAGTACGGTGGAATAAATATTATTACAATGAAATACGTTATTCCATTGTAATAAAATCTGTTATTCCATTGTAATAATACAATAAAATAAATTATGAGATCTCATGGAATATATATCATTTTTCCTTAAAATTACATATGATCAAATTTATCAATTAAATTATTTGAATTAAAATTTAAAATTACATATCATCAAACTCGTCAATTAAATTATTTGATCAAACTCGTCAATTAAATTATTTGAGATTATATCTTCAAACTTCTAAAACAACCAACTTTTCACCGTTAAAGATTTTCAAAATGAACTTAATATTCTATCAAACATAATAATATGATCCAAAATATCCTATGGAAATTTTTATTTTCTGGAGGAAAGCCCGGACGGTCATCGTTGATGGTTTAAGATGATTGATTTCTTCAGTTCTGTAAATTAACCAGCCCTGCCTTGAATGCTCTTTACAGATCCCAAAAACTCAAAAGGAAGAAGAAGAAGAAAAATAAAATAAAAGCAGACCTAATTGAAATTTTAATTCACTCTTTTACGAACTTTGTAGATTCATTTTGTTTCTCATAATATTCTTCTTCTGCTTCTTCTTCTGTAGATCCAACTCAGTCCCAGTTGGCCACTTCTTACCTCATCTCCGTCCAGCTCTCTCTGTACATTAATTAACCCAAGGAAAAATTATTAATCTCTACGAGGCTAAAGCCAAACTAAACAGAGAGAGAAACAACAGGCTCAGTTTCCTAGCTTCTCTCTCTAACTCTGTCCATTTGAACTCAACTCGGTTGACTCGGACTCACTCACTCACTACTCGATCTTGTTCACTCCAAGCCGATTCACTCCAGCATTCCTAAATCCCTCTCCGGCAGCAGTTTGCATGCACATTCCACCGCTCTGCTCCGTCATGTAACTCTTCACCTCCCTTTTTATCATCTCCTGCATCACCGCCATAAACTCCGTACTCAACCCCACAAACCCCGTCCCCGCCGCCGGATGTGGTGCTGGACATGGTTCCATCATCGTTACCAGTGGCACAGTGGTATTTGTGTTAGCCGAGTGAGTTTGAGTCTGGATTGCCTCTGGAGTCGCGCGATTTGAAACCTCCTTTGAGTCGGCCCCCGGAAGTGATAAACTCAGTGAGGTAGGTGGATCGTAGTTATTAGATGACGACGTCGTCTCCACCGGAGGCAAAATACCGCCGGTTCTAGCCATCGGTCTATATACATGAGAAGATGACAAGACATGAACGCTGGAATCGCTCACATCGGATCCAGATGGACTCCCAGGGTTCATATACAGACCAGTGGAGACAGGAACACCACCGGAACCTGCACTCACCGATCGCTTCAACGGCTGGCAGTTGTTCAAATTACCGTCATATCCCTCACTATTACAGTAGTCATCGCCTTCCATCATCGAACAACACTTGCGCTTTAGAGTCGAGTTCCAGTGGTTCTTGATCGCGTTATCTGTCCGTCCATTGAGAAGGCGAGCGATGGTGGCCCACTTGTTGCCGAATCGAGCGTGGGCTCGTATTATAGTCTCGTCCTCCTCCGGCGTGAAGGCCCGGTGCTCTACCTGAGGTGAGAGCTGGTTGCACCACCGCAGCCTGCACGACTTGCCGGACCGACCGGGGATTGATTTGCTGATAAGAGACCAGTTTCTCGGGCCGTGCTTCTCGACCAGCTTCTGTAAGGAGTGGTCCTCCTCTGGGCTCCATGGGCCCTTGATCCGATCCATTTCCTTTCTAGAAGCCGCCATTAAAATAGATATGAGAGATTCAGATCATACAATGAACAAACAATCTTCCTGCTTCGAATTTTCTTTTTCAGGTTAGAAGTTACTGTGATTTGAGGGAGGGAAGAAGACCAACCTGGCCATGTATGTGAGGGATATTTATAGGAGAGATGGGGAGAATGGGAAACCGATTGAGCCGGTGGAGAGGTTATGTACACCGCTTCTTCCAGGCAAGCGGTTGGGACTTGGGATACAGCTGGCAACCGGACACGCGTCACATATGAGTAGCACTGATTTACATAGGTCGCTGTCTCATAAAAAAACCACTCTCTTGCTTTTGCTCGATCGTTTTTGCCTTTTAAATTCACTCTCTCAGGAGGAGCGTATATGTTTATGTTCACGATTTCAAAACAGGCAAGTGGTCAGGAGCGGATGGCAATTTAGGGCCGCTAACAAAAATCGTCAGTCTCGGTTCGGTGAAATGAAAGTTTTAATAACGTATAGTATGTCAATTTATTATTAAAAATATATAAATTAATTTAATGATGAAATAAAAGTTATCGAATATACGTTTTGTAATAGAGAGTTTTAAGCGTTGAATTCGAATATGTAATTTTTTTTGAAATTTAACATATATTTTAAAAATTAAAATAGCAAATGTGTGAGAGAACGGACGCAATATAAAAAATTAAGAGAAATTTTTCAATATGTGACCAATGTGATTGTTGATCAATGAAATAGAACTTATAAGCTCACTCACACTCTAACAAACGCACGCAATAGAATTGTTTGATCGATTTTTTTAAAATATATATATATATATTCATTTAAATCGATTAAAAAATCAAAAAGTTGATATACCTATCAAAAATTGCTTGAATGGTTTAACAAAAAATATGTTCAAAAATCCACAGAAATCGACCTTGAACGCTCTAGGTGGCATCAATGGTAATTTCAAATACTAAACTTTTTGGTAAAATTAAAATTTAATGAAAATTCAAACGATTTGGTTGATTTTTTTTAAAATAGTTTTTTCAATCAAAATCTATGGAAAATATTAAAAAAACTAGTATGGGGATCAGTAACCGACTAAATAATTTGACGAAAAATGGATAAAATCTATTGTTGAGACCCGCTATTTTAGGTAAGAAGTAAGAATTTTATTGTCACATATTGCGTTTTAGCTCAATTTATTTTCTTATCGAATAGAAAATCCATGTTTTGACAGCAAAGGCCTTTTTTGGGTGGTATGAGACGGACAGTCGCCCAATGCCCTCAAATTTTTAGGACCCCACATATTTTTAATAAGTTATTAATAATATAGTAGTTTCAAACATATTTATGTATCATTTAGAAAAAATTAGCCCAATAATACTCGTCCCATTACAACTTAAAAAAAAATATATCATCTTTAATCCTTTTAAATAATTTATTTTACAATTCTTCCCCAATCTCCCAAGATCCATGTACCCTATTTCGCCACTGATTAACCGTCCAAAATTAGACTCATAGGAGGAGTTGTAGAAATGAAGCAATTTCAAAGGGAGATTTTTAAGGGAGAATGTATAATGTATTGCAATGTGTGTTTTTGATAATGTCGTTGCATTAAAAGATGTGTTTTGATAACGTGAATGTGTATGTGACTTGATTTTTTTTAAAAAAATATGGACTTAATATTGATTTTTCTGTAATTTTGTTGAAAAATTGATGATGATGAAATGGAAGAGCAGACGTTTTATTAATGAAAAAGAGAAAAAAAAATATATATAGAGATTTATATTTTACTCATACGAATGTATTAAAAAATGTATTTTACTGACGAAAATAAGTATTTGATTTGAATTTGTATGCAATTGGCGTCCTAAACTTGTATCCAATCGTTGTTGTCGGTTAAAAAAAAACAGGTAATGAATTCGCTGTTCTTAAACCATAAATATTAAATTAAATAAATAAATAAATAATTATCGAAGAGATAAATCTTAATTATATATAGGTGCTGTTGGGTAAGGACGTTTTTGGAGTCTGAGTTTGACTGGCTAGGTATGCCAGGCTGTGTAGCATTAGATTTTGAGGTTTTTAATAAAAACAAATCTTAATTAATTTTTATTTTTATTTTTTAAAAAGTGAAAAGGACGGCTTCATGGAACTGTTGAGGTGGCGCAAAACGACAAGATTGGTCGCCGAATCATAGGGCGAATCAATTACTAATATACTGTCCATTCCAGGTTGTACGCCTGCCGCCACCACCACCTCTTCCTCCACCTTCCTCACTCTCTCTCATTTTATAAAAACGGCCTAAATGTTCCCCTCATCAACCGACACATGTCGGTCGTCCATTCTTTTCCTCAAACAACCATAACAGCCCTTCCCTCAGCTTTGCTCGTACGGAACCGGTAATCCAGTATTCAAATCCCATCCCCCGTACCTTCGGCTAACCTTCCTCGCTCAAAGTTTTAAAACTGAATTAACAGAATTAAAAAGATCAAATGGAGTTATTTAATATTAATATTAATATTAATTGAACATAGAGGGTATTTTGAGAATACGTGGGTGTACGGGGAATAATAATAAGTGAAGAATATATATACACACGTTGTCGAGATCCGCATCCGTTTCTGTTAAGGGTACATTCGACTTGCACTTATTCAGGGTTTTACCTTTAAAATAGGATTATGGACATTTTTAAATATCAAAATAATAATACATGGTCCCAACTTTTGTTTATCTTAAATAGCATTTGAAGCTACGAGTTAGCCTACGGTTGAGCGATAATTTCTATTGACATAAGAATCGATCATTGCAATAAATAGTGGGTTTGAATCCCTCATCACCAATTACCGAACACACTCATTTCACAAGAGATGATACAATGTATAATAATATTGATAAGATCCGTCGGAGACTTGAGTCTTTTTAGAGTATCCGATATAAAATTTGTGGTCGTAGATTAGTTTTTGAAAGACTTTAAAGTTCGGATGAATCTAACCTTAATTTGCAAGGAAGCAGGACACGAAACATTAAATAATTAATGAAGAAATAAAACATTTCTTTTGTATGAGGGAAGGAGTAAAAGAACATTGGGAAAGGGACACACCCACCTGCCTTTAGACTCGGCTTTTAGATGCCCAAATATAATTAAGCTTGTCACACTATACTAGAACTCTCAATAATACAAGCTCTTTAACTCTCCCATAAGATGGTAGTTAGAATCGACAACTCTTCTCAGTTCCTCTAATATCGGATTGACATAAACTCAATTGAGTAGTATAAAAAAAGGGAAGATTCAGCTCCTATCACAAAGTTAACGTGTTTTTTTTAGCCAATATATTTTGGATATGAATCGGGGAAAAAAATCTATACAAACACTCTGTTCCTGATTAAGTAATATCACTTTGATATATATGGATTGAATTTCCTAACAATTTATCCTTATTAATGGATCTTTACTAGAGTATTTCTCCGATGTGAAACTTTTGTCCCTAACACAACTCGCAGTCACGATTCACCGTTGATGCCCCATTCTTGAATGTGTGTATGTTTAGTATGGATGTGGTTTGCAAACAAGAGACATTTTTAAAGCAACCAAAAGGAAAGTAGAGATACGGAGAATTGTACTTTTCAGCTTCCGTGATCGTTAGTTAGAAACGGGGACAGCTGTCAGACGACTTACCCACCCGGCCCCTTCTTTAATTAATAAGTTTGAGATTTTTATCCTTTTCCCATGTGCTCTTGAGAGCCTTGTCACGTGCTCCCGCCTCTCTTATTGGAGATGAACGTTCGACCTGTATCTTTTTCCAAGACAGAATTTGCATTTTTGAGTTCTTTAAGAGACTTGGTCGGTTCATCAATTTATGCCAAAGAAAATAATAATATAGAACACAGACCATGTTGGAACCACTTGGGTCTGAGAAAGCGAGCTTTTTTCTCCAGACATTTCAATCGAGTTAGGTATTGTGCATTTTAGGACTTTATTGAATCCACAGCTCAAATTGATCGATGTAAAAATCCATTAGAGACTAATTATACATTAAGGTCTAATCACATACTAATTAATTCTATGACTAAAAGCTGCAAGAAGGTTATCAAACATTATATTGAAAAGTGATTCTCTCATAACTATAACTGCTTTGAAGTCTACTAATGTGACGGGAGGTGATGCGGTGGTGGTTCTTGAAGATTGCAAGTCTTTAACAATGGAGTTCCCTTCCATTTCTTACTCGCATGTCCGACGTTCAGGGAATCATATTGCTCATTCTTTGGCTCGATTTGCTTTTGACATTCCTTCTGATGTTTTTTGGTTTAATTCTATTCCTCCTTAACTGTTTAAAGTCGTGGAGAATGATTGTAATACTGTCTCTTAATATATATGAGTTGTTTGTTTCTCAAAAAAAAAAAAAAAACTGCAAGAAGATTATGACATGCCACCCAAAAAAAATATGAGGCTCAAAATTGGGATTTATGGGATTCATCGTGTATTTTTATTGGGCTAACAAAATATTATCACTGTAGTTGCTCTGATGGCTCTAAAAGCGCTACAAATTTTGTTTTTAATTTTTAAAATTATGAATGTATTTTACTATTTTGATCCAATTTATGAGTCCAATGCATGAGAATTCATTTACAGCAAGATCCGTTATTAAAAAAAAAAACAAGGACCTTGATTTTTTCCTAAATTATTTGTACGGAGGCTTTGTCAGCACGTGGAAAACGAGCCGACAGAATAAATAAATGATAATATAAAGTCGCAAACAGCAGACAGAAAAAGCCACATCCCAAAATGTTCGGTTCCGTTTATTATTTTTTCCACCACGTTGTCAGATTTGTTGACACCGGGGCCCACGATATTTGTCCTCTAGTCTTACGTGGCAGCCAAATGTCACCGTATAAAATACAGTTATTTTGAAGAATAAAAAAAGTTGGAGATTTTAAACAAAATACAGTACAGTTGGTGTCTTGTCTCCTTTAATATAGAATCGTCAATGGATAAGAGCCACGTCATTTTAGGTTTGCCAGCTACAACGCATTTCTCTCTCTCTCTCTGTTTTTTTTCAGTTGAACGAAAACGACAGCGTCTCTTCGGGATTCGTTACCATGATTCCCGCTATCGTAAACCGTACGTGCCCATCCGATCGTGTATAGATTTTAATGTACGCTGCTGTTCTAAAAAAAATATATATTATATTTTCCCTCACTTTTTTTTATAGTAAGATTTTTTAATAAATAATAATAATTTATGAATATTTATGATTTTTTGAATTATTTTATTTTAAATACAGTTATGCACTATTTGATCTCTTAAAAAAGGGTCCTATATATAGTCACAACCCACCTTACATATAGAGGCATATATATACCCTTTTCTTTTTCTCTTTGTTTAACTTAATTTAGAATAATATTATTTAGCAGTTGTTGAGACGTATATCTCATATCAATTAGTTAGGTGCATGAGCCACCGATGTGATTTATTTAAGGATCTAATTATCTCTCTGAATTAATTAGACGTTTTTAAAGACAAAATCGTCTGGATGTTATATGAGTTGGATTTATACAGTACTCCTATGAGTATCTGACTTATAAGATACTAAAACAACAGACAACATCTACCACTCGTTATGCATTTATAGTTCTTATGGTTGTTGTGTTGAAATTGATCACACACAAGACAATATTACACAAGCACAGAAAACAAAAGCAATAGAAGATTTGACACAGAGATTTACGTGGTTCGGCCAAAATAGTCTACGTCTACGGAGGAGTTTCTTCTTTCACTACGAATTGCCGCGTACCGCTTACAAGAGATAATAGGGCTTATATAGAAAACCCTAGTTTCTATTATGTACAAAGCCTTCAACTTTATATTTGGGCTTTAACATTCGGTTTTTCATTATAATAAGCAACATCATAATTCAACATGTTGATGTAGAAATGTTATTTCTTTTGCTAGTTTATTTCTCCAAATTTAGTCGATTTGTGGTGGGCAAAAATTCTTCATCCACTCATGCTAGGTTTAAGTAGAATAGTGTTCGAGAGATTTAAAATATAACCCTCATTTGATTTTTAATTAATATGGAATGTTGATGTTAAGTGAGTTATGCATGTGTGTTTATAATCAAGAGTGTTTCTCATGTCATATAAAATTTGAGGATAAAATAAGGATTGTAAACCTCATAAAATAGTAAATAAAAAGTATATATGATTTTGACCGTTGGATGATGTATTAAATTATTAATTTTGTTTTTTAAAAAGTTAACATTAAGCATCGAGCAGGTTTTAAGGCATTTTCTCTAATGATTTTTTAAACTAAAAAAAGGCAACAGCAACACAAGTTGATGAGTAATACTAAAATACAAAGCTGTGTACATGTATATTGTAAATTGGAAACGACAGTCTCTCTAACTGACTAGAGCTACCACAGAAAATGAAAACAGGGGGAGGAGCTAGGGCCATTCTTTAATTGCACACTCATGACTCAACCACTCTATCTTTATTGTTTTCGTCTGCAATTTCAGTTATTTGATGTGATAGAGAAACTCTACGATTCGATATAATCTAAAATTCGCAACTAATGGTGTAGAAATAATAAAGGATCAGTCTGATGATGAAAAAAATAGGCAAAGTAATGCGACACATCTTCTAAATTATAACAAGTCCTTGAATGCGAATTTCAGACTTGCTGTTAAAATTGTAGAGCTCTGATCGTTGGTGTCAGTTTCCAAATGTGCGTGCGTTTATTATATCTTTTCTTCCATATTATATACTCCCTCCCTCCGTCCCATTTTAATTGTCCCCTTCACTTTTTCACACAGTTTAAAAAAATATTTAATTTCCTTTCAATTTGACGTTTATATCCCTATTTATAACGACAAATACTTTGACACTATAATTAATGTGCAGGTTATTGAGCTTTTCAAGTATAATTAACGTTTAGCCAACTGTTCCTTTCTGGGTTATGTGTTTAGGTTATGTGTCATTGTCTATCAAAGCAATTGAAAGCTTAATTGGGCTAATCAACTTCTCTTCAAACTCCTATAACAATCCAAATCATATTCTCAAAGTAGTTATATGATGATATCAATAGTAGAATCCCCTGTAACTATTTGGGTGATAGTTTAGAACGGTGAATCTCTTTGGGATTAAACCGTATATGAACTAGAAAGATTATGTATTTTGGCCTAACTTACTCTTCTATTGTTAAATAGATAATTGATGTGCGCACAGGCTTAGAATCCCATATCAAATGTCTGAACAGCAAACTTATTTGAAGTCGTTCTCGATACCCAAAAAAAAAAAATCCTCTCCTCTCTTGATTTTCTTCTCATCAAAACAATTAGGCAAACTTAGTATGTTTTGGAGCCCCCAATTGAGAGTTCTCGTTGAATTTTCCAAAATGAATCAAAATACATGGCTTCCTAATCTTTCACTACTTAACAACCCAAATGAAGTTATATATTTTAATTAACTAAAAACAAACCTTTGCATTTAAAATTCTATTTTAGGACAAGCATAAGACCTTTTTCAAGAAAAATTCTCAGCTTAAATTACTATAAATATATACTTGTAAAATCAAAATTATGATGAATATGAGACTCATATTGCTAAATTTAAAGCACACGCTTTTGTGTAGACTTGCGAGGTACCAAAATTTCCTTTCCTTCTCCATCCTTCATAAATGCTTTTCTTGGCAGCCAAACAAGAAAATTGGAAGCTACCTTCCAATTGGAGAGAGCTAGGTGCCTACTAGTACCTAACATTATTGATGATTTCAAAGTTCATGATGGATGTATGGTAGGCCTGGTCTTGTGTTGTGGGGGTGCATGTGTCAAGCTAAGAAATGACGATTGGATGTATTTATTTTTTCATGCTTCGTTGTTTGAGAATTTGAAAGGCCTGTTTGCTATAGCCTATAATAGCTAGGGTTGTTCGTTGTTGTTTGTTTGTGGCAGCTATTAGGACTTTTACAATTATTGGAACTTTCTTTTCAGTACTAAGGGCCAAGCTTCTACGGTGTTAAGTTTGACGGTGTTAAGTTTTTGAGGTTTTTAATAAAAACAAATCTTAATTAATTTTTATTTTTATTTTTTAAAAAGTGAAAAGGACGGCTTCATGGAACTGTTGAGGTGGCGCAAAACGACAAGATTGGTCGCCGAATCATAGGGCGAATCAATTACTAATATACTGTCCATTCCAGGTTGTACGCCTGCCGCCACCACCACCTCTTCCTCCACCTTCCTCACTCTCTCTCATTTTATAAAAACGGCCTAAATGTTCCCCTCATCAACCGACACATGTCGGTCGTCCATTCTTTTCCTCAAACAACCATAACAGCCCTTCCCTCAGCTTTGCTCGTACGGAACCGGTAATCCAGTATTCAAATCCCATCCCCCGTACCTTCGGCTAACCTTCCTCGCTCAAAGTTTTAAAACTGAATTAACAGAATTAAAAAGATCAAATGGAGTTATTTAATATTAATATTAATATTAATTGAACATAGAGGGTATTTTGAGAATACGTGGGTGTACGGGGAATAATAATAAGTGAAGAATATATATACACACGTTGTCGAGATCCGCATCCGTTTCTGTTAAGGGTACATTCGACTTGCACTTATTCAGGGTTTTACCTTTAAAATAGGATTATGGACATTTTTAAATATCAAAATAATAATACATGGTCCCAACTTTTGTTTATCTTAAATAGCATTTGAAGCTGCAAGTTAGCCTACGGTTGAGCGATAATTTCTATTGACATAAAAATCGATCATTGCAATAGATAGTGGATTTGAATCCCTCATCACCAATTACCGAACACACTCATTTCACAAGAGATGATACAATGTATAATAATATTGATAAGATCCGTCGGAGACTTGAGTCTTTTTAGAGTATCCGATATAAAATTTGTGGTCGTATATTAGTTTTTGAAAGACTTTAAAGTTCGGATGAATCTAACCTTAATTTGCAAGGAAGCAGGACCCGAAACATTAAATAATTAATGAAGAAATAAAACATTTCTTTTGTATGAGGGAAGGAGTAAAAGAACATTGGGAAAGGGACACACCCACCTGCCTTTAGACTCGGCTTTTAGATGCCCAAATATAATTAAGCTTGTCACACTATACTAGAACTCTCAATAATACAAGCTCTTTAACTCTCCCATAAGATGGTAGTTAGAATCGACAACTCTTCTCAGTTCCTCTGATATCGGATTGACATAAACTCAATTGAGTAGTATAAAAAAAAGGGAAGATTCAGCTCCTATCACAAAGTTAACGTGTTTTTTTTAGCCAATATATTTTGGATATGAATCGGGCGAAAAAATCTATACAAACACTCTGTTCCTGATTAAATAATATCACTTTGATATATATGGACTGAATTTCCTAACAATTTATCCTTATTAATGAATCTTTGCTGGGATATTTCTCCGATGTGAAACTTTTGTCCCTAACACAACTCGCAGTCACGATTCACCGTTGATGACCCATTCTTGAATGTGTGTATGTTTAGTATGGATGTGATTTGCAAACAAGAGACATTTTTAAAGCAACCAAAAGGAAAGTAGAGATACGGAGAATTGTACTTTTCAGCTTCCGTGATCGTTAGTTAGAAACGGGGACAGCTGTCAGACGACTTACCACCCGGCCCCTTCTTTAATTAATAAGTTTGAGATTTTTATCCTTTTCCCATGTGCTCTTGAGAGCCTTGTCACGTGCTCCCGCCTCTCTTATTGGAGATGCAACGTTCGACCTGTATCTTTTTCCAAGACAGAATTTGCATTTTTGAGTTCTTTAAGAGACTTGGTCGGTTCATCAATTTATGCCAAAGAAAATAATAATATAGAACACAGACCATGTTGGAACCACTAGGGCCTGAGAAAGCGAGCTTTTTTCTCCAGACATTTCAATCGAGTTAGGTATTGTGCATTTTAGGACTTTATTGAATCCACAGCTCAAATTGATCGATGTAAAAATCCATTAGAGACTAATTATACATTAAGGTCTAATCACATACTAATTAATTCTATGACTAAAAGCTGCATGAAGGTTATCAAACATTATATTGAAAAGTGATTCTCTCATAACTATTAACTGTTTTGAAGTCTACTAATGCGATGGGAGGTGCTGCGGTGGTGGTTCTTGAAGATTGCAAGTCTTTAGCAATGGAGTTCCCTTCCATTTCTTACTCGCATGTCCGACGTTTAGGGAATTATGTTGCTCATTGTTTGGCTCGATTTGCTTTTGACAATCCTTCTGATGTTTTTTGGTTTAATTCTATTCCTCCTTAACTGTTTAAAGTCGTGGAGAATGATTGTAATACTGTCTCTTAATATATATGAGTTGTTTGTTTCTCAAAAAAAAAAAAAAACTGCAAGAAGATTATGACATGCCACCCAAAAAAAATATGAGGCTCAAAATTGGGATTTATGGGATTCATCGTGTATTTTTATTGGGCTAACAAAATATTATCACTGTAGTTGCTCTGATGGCTCTAAAAGCGCTACAAATTTTGTTTTTAGTTTTTAAAATTATGAATGTATTTTACTATTTTGATCCGATTTATGAGTCCAATGCATGAGAATTCATTTACAGCAAGATCCGTTACTAAAAAAAAAACAAGGACCCTGATTTTTTCCTAAATTATTTGTACGGAGGCTTTGTCAGCACGTGGAAAACGAGCCGACAGAATAAATAAATGATAATATAAAGTCGCAAACAGCAGACAGAAAAATCCACATCCCAAAATGTTCGGTTCCGTTTATTATTTTTTCCACCACGTTGTCAGATTTGTTGACACCGGGGCCCACGATATTTGTCGTCTAGTCTTACGTGGCAGCCAAATGTCACCGTATAAAATACAGTTATTTTGAAGAATAAAAAAAGTTGGAGATTTTAAACAAAATACAGTACAGTTGGTGTCTTGTCTCCTTTAATATAGAATCGTCAATGGATAAGAGCCACGTCATTTTAGGTTTGCCAGCTACAACGCATTTCTCTCTCTCTCTCTCTGTTTTTTTTCAGTTGAACGAAAACGACAGCGTCTCTTCGGGATTCGTTACCATGATTCCCGCTATCGTAAACCGTACGTGCCCATCCGATCGTGTATAGATTTTAATGTACGCTGCTGTTCTAAAAAAAATATATATTATATTTTCCCTCACTTTTTTTTATAGTAAGATTTTTTAATAAATAATAATAATTTATGAATATTTATGATTTTTTGAATTATTTTATTTTAAATACAGTTATGCACTATTTGATCTCTTAAAAAAGGGTCCTATATATAGTCACAACCCACCTTACATATAGAGGCATATATATACCCTTTTCTTTTTCTCTTTGTTTAACTTAATTTAGAATAATATTATTTAGCAGTTGTTGAGACGTATATCTCATATCAATTAGTTAGGTGCATGAGCCACCGATGTGATTTATTTAAGGATCTAATTATCTCTCTGAATTAATTAGACGTTTTTAAAGACAAAATCGTCTGGATGTTATATGAGTTGGATTTATACAGTACTCCTATGAGTATCTGACTTATAAGATACTAAAACAACAGACAACATCTACCACTCGTTATGCATTTATAGTTCTTATGGTTGTTGCGTTGAAATTGATCACATACAAGACAATATTACACAAGCACAGAAAACAAAAGCAATAGAAGATTTGACACAGAGATTTACGTGGTTCGGCCAAAATAGTCTACGTCTACGGAGGAGTTTCTTCTTTCACTACGAATTGCCGCGTACCGCTTACAAGAGATAATAGGGCTTATATAGAAAACCCTAGTTTCTATTATGTACAAAGCCTTCAACTTTATATTTGGGCTTTAACATTCGGTTTTTCATTATAATACGCAACATCATAATTCAACATGTTGATGTAGAAATGTTATTTCTTTTGCTAGTTTATTTCTCCAAATTTAGTCGATTTGTGGTGGGCAAAAATTCTTCATCCACTCATGCTAGGTTTAAGTAGAATAATGTTGGAGAGATTTAAAATATAACCCTCATTTGATTTTTAATTAATATGGAATGTTGATGTTAAGTGAGTTATGCATGTGTGTTTATAATCAAGAGTGTTTCTCATGTCATATAAAATTTGAGGATAAAATAAGGATTGTAAACCTCATAAAATAGTAAATAAAAAGTATATATGATTTTGACCGTTGGATAATGTATTAAATTATTAATTTTGTTTTTTAAAAAGTTAACATTAAGCATCGAGCAGGTTTTAAGGCATTTTCTCTAATGATTTTTTAAACTAAAAAAAGGCAACAGCAACACAAGTTGATGAGTAGTACTAAAATACAAAGCTGTGTACATGTATATTGTAAATTGGAAACGACAGTCTCTCTAACTGACTAGAGCTACCACAGAAAATGAAGACAGGGGGAGGAGCTAGGGCCATTCTTTAATTGCACACTCATGACTCAACCACTCTATCTTTATTGTTTTCGTCTGCAATTTCAGTTATTTGATGTGATAGAGAAACTCTACTATTCGATATAATCTAAAATTCGCAACTAATGGCGTAGAAATAATAAAGGATCAGTCTGATGATGAAAAAAATAGGCAAAGTAATGCGACACATCCTCTAAATTATAACAAGTCATTGAATGCGAATTTCAGACTCTCTGTTAGAATTGTAGAGCTCCGATCGTTGGTGTCAGTTTCCAAATGTGTGTGCGTTTATTATATCTTTTCTTTCATATTATATACTCCCTCCGTCCCATTTTAATTGTTCCCTTCACTTTTTCACACAGTTTAAAAAAATATTTAATTTCCTTTCAATTTGACGTTTATACCCCTATTTATAACGACAAATACTTTGACACTATAATTAATGTGCAGGTTATTGAGCTTTTCAAATTAAGGGTAAATAAGAAAAAAAAATGGGAAAAAATAGCTTTCATTAATTAAAATGGACATATATTTTGAGATATTCCAAAAAAGAATAAGGGATAATTAAAATGGAACGGAGGGAGTAGTTTTTTATCTTCCTTATCCAGGTCGGTCACTCCTCACTCCTCAGTGGTTGAGCAAAAAAGGAAACAGGTTGTAAACCACTTTGTGTGATATTGATGGCGCAGCTGGAGCCGTGAAAGTCACATCAATTGCAATTAAGGCATCAAATTAATTGTAACTATATATATATATATATATATATATTTATATATGCACACATGTATATATATATATTGGTTATAAATGTAGTTCACATATATGGTCAAAAAGCATAAACAACCAGAATGATAATTATTATTTATTGAGGGCGATACTATTGAGATATGTATTTTATTAATTTGACTGGATAAAAAAATACAATAATATCAATTTATCGACTTAATTTTTGTATAATGAACGTAAGATTCAGTATTTATTTTTATATAAGAAATGAGTCTCTGCCTGTTTGACGCCTACAAATCAAGCCATTTGCAGGGCCAGCCATTGTTCCTGATTTGCTATTTGGTCAAACTAATATGGCCCATCGAATATGAACCATTGCACCTTTTTCTTTAATCCATGACCCAGTACTGGTTGGGACAAGCAAGAGCCTCCATGGGATTTAGTGCATTTTTGTAGATGCTCTTGGTTTTTGATTGGACAGTTTGGTGTTTCATTATTTGCTTCTTTCCAAAGGAGACTAATTGAGATTTATTGCATGGACATTCCATTACATACTTCCAAAATCTGTTGGTTTGAAAATTGGAATAACGCGAAACTCATATAAAGTCACACACTCACTTACATCACCGACTTATGTGAGACTATTATTGATAATTTTCAACTAATCGGCTCAAAGAATCATTTTTTTTTTTTTTTTTTTTATGTACAAGTACCAAATACAATATACAGACACGTCACTAGATTCAGGCCCATGAAGATATAAGTATCAACAAGCTTCACGGAGGAGGTACAAACTAAGCCCACACAGGGGTACAAACCAAGTCAGGCACGTATGCAAAATCATTGTCACTCTAACAGTAAGCTCATTAATTAACTTTTTATACGTAATTAAATACATGTAGATAATAAAAATATATAAATTCATGGGAGGGAATATAACTTTATGATAAACAAAATCTGTTTTCTCTTTGTTTATACCCAACATGAATTAAAACTTATTAGTGCCCATACTTATTCCTACTGATTGATGGGATCTAGGCAACATATATTTCTTAATTCCCAAGTTGAATTAATTATGCAATTTGCTCCATTGGCCATTATTTTTGTATACGAGACTATGAGTAGGCATGTGTTGATCCTACATTCCTACTAGCTCTGCTCCTCTCTCTCTCTCTCTACATTGGGTTTTTTTATTATTATTTGAAAATGTGATTCCTTTAACAGTGCAAGTATAATTAAATCACGAACACATCTAGAAGAAAAGAATGCCTTTGGAACAAAAAAAAAATCAGATAATATATATATATATATATATATATATATATATCATTGACCATTACAGACACGTACAGAAAACAAAAGATGGTAGTGGACATGTCGTTACTATAAATTTAATTAGTGTACATGGAACTAACCAAGTGTGGAATAAGATATGCAGGTCAGGAAGCTAACATACAGCTAAGGAGGCGACCTTCTGTATCCAGCCAAGAATTACACTCAGAGTCTGATGAAAAGCTTCAATCCGTGTATCTAGAAGACATACAGTTAATGGGTCTTATCCAGAAGGAGTTATCTAGAAAAAATAACAACTGCCAGAAGAAGAGTTACAACCGCCAAGAGCAGTTATCACGGGAGTTACAAGAAACGGTTAACCTCCCACCTCTATAAAAGTCTACTAAATCCACATTTGTAAGATGGATGATTCTTGAGTACTTAATAACATATCAGATATTCGTGGACGTAGGCAAGTTGCCGAACCACGTACATTCTTGAGTTTGATCCTTAAGCAAATTTCTTTCCTTAAGTAATTCATCCTTAAGCAATTCATTCTAAGCAATCCATCTGAAAGCATTAAATTACACTTGGTGCAAATCTAGCATCGACAATTGGCGCCGTCTGTGGGAAACGGATATATAGTCATGTCACAAATACCGGAGGAGGAACGGCGGGAAGCTTCTCTACACTCAGATAGGGTTCAAGAACAAATTCCCAATGAAATGGAATTGGAAGAAGCCCTCCTTAAAGCCGAGGAAGACTTACAAGAAAGACAGGAGCATGCACAAGCCATAAGGGAAAAGCTTCAGGTCATAAGGAGGAAAGGCAAGCGTCTGGCAAGTGAAATCCAGAGCGTCGTCCCGAATGCAAATGATACAGACCCGAAGCGTATTCGAGATCAAGAAAGTGATAGTACTGGGAGGTCACACCGGGGAGGAGGACCAACCAATGAGAGGAGGAAGCATATATCATCCCCAAGGGAAGAGAGGAACAGATCCCCGCTCCCAGGTAAAAATACTAGGCGTCGAAGCTCTTCCCCAAGGGTTCGAACAAAGAAAGAGACTAGAGAGATCCTATGGGGCGCTCAGAAGAAAGCCGAACAGAGCCTTAGGAAATTGACTTCCACACCTTTCGTACGGGCTTTGCGATTGGAAGACCCACCGAATAAGTTCTCACCCCCGACGTTCATAATCTATGATGGCAAGACCGATCCTGTAGCACACATTTCAGCTTACACACACAAGATGGCATTGTGGGCAGGACGAGATGGACTTATGTGTAAAATGTTTCCATCAAGCTTAGGGACGACAGCCATGAAATGGTTCCATCAGCTCCCAGAGAATTCAATTTCATCGTGGAAGGATCTTGCGCGAATTTTCGTTGCAAGATTCATAGCCAATAGTCGAGATCCAGCAACCTTGGATACGCTATTTGCTTTACACCTAAGAAAATCAGAGTCACTCCGGGAGTATGCGGCTAGGTATTCGGATACCTATGCAGATATTGAAGACTGTGATGAAAAAACTGCAGTGGCCACTTTTCGGATTGGACTTCCTCGGGAGCACAAGTTGCGGGAGAGTCTGACGATGGCCCCACCAAAGAGTATGGCTGCGCTCCAGGATAGGATTAAGCAATATGTCAAGTTAGAAGAGGACAAACAAGGGGATCGGCAGCCTGCCCCCCAGGAGAAGACCCAGAAGAAAGAACATAAGAAGTTTGAAAAGAAGAATGGGAGAGAGAAGGACTCAAAGATGAGTCCGAAGCCTAGTTCATATGAAGCGGTGAAAACAATATTCAAGGATCCAATCTTCCGTATTTTACCTCAGATTGCCGACAAGCCATTCTTCAGGCGTCCGAATAAAATGTCAGGAGATCCTTCCACACGTAACCAATCTAAGTGGTGTTCTTATCACAGAGATAAAGGTCACAGGACGGAAGATTGCAGGGAATTCAAACGACATCTGGAAGACCTAGTACGCCAGGGACATCTTAAGGAATTTATTGATAAGGAGAAGACTGTCGCGGAGAAGAAGGCCGAACCCCGAACAAAAGAGCAAGGAGAGGCTTCTCACTATGTAGTCAATTTCATTGATGCATTGGTGCCAGATGTCAGTGACGAGATGAGACGGGCAGAATATAGGAGGTCTCGACACCAGCAAGAGGTCATGCAAATGGACTTTAATCCTAAGTTGGGAACTAAGAGGTCCAGGGACGCAACCACTATTGCTTTTACCCATGAAGATGCAACGGGCGTAATTTTTCCACATAATGATGCTCTGGTTATTACTCTGCAAATAGGAGTGGCAACAGTGAAGCGAATAATGGTGGACCAAGGAAGCTCTGCAGAGATCATGTATTATTCACTTTTCCAGAAGTTAGGGAAAACTCATGCAGATCTAATTCCTGTCCCAACACATCTGGTAGGGCTCAATGCAACTCCTGTTTGGCCCCTAGGAAGGATAAGAATGCTGGTAACGGCAGGTCCTAAGACTGTTGAGGTGGATTTCCTGGTTGTTGATTTACCATCAACGTATAACGCAATAATGGGAAGGAATTGGCTTCACTTGCTGGAAGCTGTACCCTCCTCGTACCATCAAATGCTTAAATTCCCCTATGGAGAAAAAGTGGTTGAAATAAGAGGAGATCAAGCTACTTCAAAGGAATGCTTCATGGCGAAAGTGAAACCAGTTGGAAGAATAATGATGATGGAAGAAGAAGCTCCGGTCCTGGAAGAAGTTGGAAAGGAGCCGGCCACCAAGTCGGTGGAAGATCTAGAAAAGGTGTTAATTACACCAGGAGAGCCGGACAGATACTTTATGATAGGAACTAGCCTGACTGAACCAGAGAAAGACTCATTAATCGGGATGTTAAGAAGGAATTTGGGGGTGTTTGCATGGACGCCCTATGAGATGCCAGGAGTAGATCCAGAACTGGCAGTCCATAGATTGAATGTTAAAGCAGGTTACAAGCCGGTAATCCAAAAGGGAAGAAGGTCAGCTATCCAACATACGGAAGCTGTGGTAAAAGAGGTGGAGAATTTGCTGGAAGCAAACGCCATAAAGGAAGTTCAGTATCCTGAATGGCTTTCTAATACAGTAGTGGTTAGAAAGAAAGATGGCAAGTGGAGAGTCTGCGTTGACTTCACAGATTTAAACCAAGCGTGTCCGAAGGATTTGTTTTCACTTCCGAAAATTGACCAGTTGGTCGATTCAACATCTGGGATGGCACGAATGAGCTTTTTGGATGCGTATCGCGGATACCACCAAATCCCGATGCACCCCTTAGATCAAGAAAAGACGTCTTTTATTACACCTAAAGGTATATTCTGCTACCAGGTTATGCCATTTGGCTTGAAGAATGCGGGAGCCACATTCCAGAGGATGGTGACAAAACTCTTTGGGCCTCTCATTGGCAAAACAATGGAGGTTTATATAGATGATATGGTCGTAAAGAGCGTACTTCAGCAGGATCACCTAATGCATCTTCAAGAGGTATTCGATGTTTTACGAAAGAATAATCTTAAGTTGAATGCTAGCAAGTGCGCCTTTGGAGTAAGTACGGGAAAATTCCTGGGCCATCTCGTCACTCAGCGAGGAATTGAAGCTGATCCAGCTCAGATTAAAGCGATCCAGTGCTTGGAGCGGCCAACGAAGATCAAGGAGATACAGAAGTTAACTGGGATGGCTGCAGCATTAAATAGGTTCATTAGCAGATCTTCAGATCGATTCAGGCCTTTTTTCAAGCTGCTAAAGTCTGACAGAGCTTTCCGGTGGGATGAGGATTGCGAGGCAGCATTTCTTGATTTGAAGAAATACTTGCAGAAGCCACAACTGTTGTCCGTACCCAAGAATGGGGACATGCTTCAGTTGTACTTAGCAGTATCGGATCATGCTGTAAGCGCTGTGATCCTAAGGGAGGAACGAAAGATGCAGCACCCAATTTATTACATAAGTAAGACAATGCTGGATGCAGAAACAAGATATTCACCACTAGAGAAACTTCTTTTAGCATTAGTAATAGCTTCAAGAAAGTTAAACCACTATTTCCAAGCATTCCCAATCCAAGTCGTGACGGAATACCCATTGAAGACATTATTGGGAAAAGCAGACATATCCGGGAGAGTTGCCAAATGGTCAGTTGAGTTGGCACAGTATGATCTACATTTCATCCCAAGGACAGCTACTAAAGCTCAAGTGCTAGCAGATTTTGTTGCGGAGTTTAGCACGGAGCATCAACCTGAGCACTCAAACGAGACATGGAAGGTGCAGATAACTCCTACGCATCCTTGGGAATTGCAGGTTGACGGATCTTCAACGAGACGAGGGTCTGGAGCAGGAATTGTGCTTACGGCACCAGAAGGAGAAGTATTGGAAATGGCCATAAGATTGGGGTTCCCAGCAACGAATAATGAAGCAGAGTATGAAGCTTTGTTTCAAGGAGTCCAAAATGCTCTGCTGCTCGGGGCAAAGGAGTTGGTGATTTATTCAAATTCTCAGTTGGTAGTGAATCAATTAACTGGACTGTACACGGCAAAAACAGCAACCATGGCAGCATACATGGAGAACATTAAGGAATTGCTCGGTCGACTTCAGGATTATAAGATAATTCAGATTCCGCGAGAGCATAACGAACATGCAGACGCTCTAGCTACTCTTGCCTCGGCTGACCAACTGGGGGTAAAAAGGGTTATCCAGGTACAAGTCCTAGAGCGACCAAGCATAGACGAACCATCAGAAGTAGTACGATGTGCAGAAGAACAGACACCAAGCTGGATGGATCCAATCATCGTTTATTTAAAAGACGGTATTCTTCCTGAAGACAAGAAGGAAGCCAAAAAATTAACATTGAAAGCAGCACGTTTTTGGTTATCTCCTGACCAAAAACTCTATAGGAAGTCTTTCTCAGGTCCTTATCTGTTATGTGTTCATCCAAATCGGGTGGAGGACTTGTTGTACGAGGTTCATGAAGGATCTTGTGGAGCGCATGCTGCAGGTCGATCACTCGCATTCAAAGCAATCACCCAAGGCTTTTGGTGGCCATACATGCAGAAGGACGCCTTGCAGTATGTTCTTAAATGTGAGAAATGCCAGAGGTTCTCACCAATTCCTCACCAGCCAGCTGGAGACCTTTGTCCTCTCACAAGTCCATGGCCTTTTGCCCAGTGGGGGTTGGACATTGTGGGACCATTACCTCGAGCTACGGGCAACAGAAGATTCCTAATTACTGCTACAGATTACTTCACAAAATGGATTGAGGCCAAGCCTTTGGCAGCAATTCGTGATGTTGAAACTCGAAAGTTCGTCTGGGAAAATATTATAACTAGGTTTGGAATCCCATATGCCTTAATAAGTGATAATGGAACTCAATTCTCCAGTGCCAAATTCAAAGAATTTTGTGGTGGCTACGGGATAAAAAATCTTTACTCTACTCCAGCCTACCCCCAGTGTAATGGTCAGGCAGAGGCATCCAACAAGATCATCTTGGATGGAATCAAGAAGAGGTTAGATTCATCCAAGGGCAGATGGGTGGATGAACTCCCATCCGTTTTGTGGGCATATCGAACCACGCCACGCCGTTCCACGGAGGAATCTCCATTTACTTTGGCATATGGAGCTGAGGCTGTCATTCCTTTGGAAATCGGTCTACCAACCCTCAGAACGCACATGTTTGAAGAAGGTAATAATAACCTTGCAATGGAGAGAAATTTGGACCTACTGCAGGAAAAAAGAGATCAAGCAATGGTACGGCTGGCAGCTTACCAACAAGTTCTTTCCCGATCTTACAACAAGAATGTCAAGGCAAGGAGCTTTGAAGTTGGAGATTTTGTCTTAAGGAAGGTCTTATCTCAAACCAAGGATCCAACAGACGGGAAGCTAGGTCCAAACTGGGAAGGACCATTCCAAGTTACAGCAAAGATCGGACAAGGAGCCTACAAGTTGATTAGGCAAGATGGTAGAAGTGTCCATGGAACTTGGAATGTCTCCAACCTAAGGAAGTTTTATGTGTAATACCGAATATGGCCATATTAGGCCTTCGGAATCTTATCTCCTTCAATAAAAGAATAAGTTTTTCTTTCATTTAACTTTTTCTTTTTGCTCATAGCCCATCTTTAATTCAAGGCTTCGTACTTACGGATTAATCAATCACTCAGGCCAAGGTCCAACTTCTCCAGGATTTATTGAACTGATGAAAGGAATCTCAACTTTCGAAACATGGGACTACGTCAGTCCTGGAATATGGTTTGGATCAAAACGGTTAAGAGAACAGTTTTCACGCCAGAGTAGTTAAGAAGGGAGTGCCCACTTCTCTTCAAACCGACACGTTATTTTTGAAAAATATCGTGTAACTGCCTTTGCAGTTATTATACCCACTTCTGACCAGTTACCCATGAGTGGTTTCACTGTCTATTCTTGACCTATATATAGGCCTTGAAAAGAAGAATGATGGGTAGTCAAAATGAGTACTTCTTCCACTCCAGTGAATCTTCCTCCAAAGAGAAAGGCCCAGGTTGGGGAAGCTGAAGATGTTCAAGTTATTCATCCATATCCTGCTGAAGCATCACAGAAGAAGAAGGCCAAGATTGATTATGAAGATGAGGACTTAATGATCCTTGAGGGGCCAAAAGATAACACGACTAAAGACGTGATCGATGTAGAAGATGACGAAGAAGAAATGGAGGTTGTTGAATCGTTTCTAACACGAAGCGCAGAGGAGCAAGTTGTGGATTTGAAAGAAGAACTTGAGTTTATGGGAAGGGAATTCCAGAGTGTTCAAAATCGATTGATAGGACTTTCAAGCACTCTACAAACTCTGGAACACACAGCTACTCAAATCTGTGATACGGCATGGGTGGCTGCAATGGCTCAGGATCCACAAAGGCTCCGACTTTCCCTCATGGACATCTCTTCACGAGCTAAGTCAATTATGGATAAGGTAAGGGAAGCTTTAGCCATGTGGGTTGCCTAAGGGAAAGAAAGCTTTAGCTATGTGGGTGGTTTAATGTAACTGGTGAGCTTTTACCTTATGCCATATTTTCCTTATATAAGAAGTTCCTAATGCAGTATTAATGAAGTATTTAAGAAATATATGTCTTATTTACTATCAGAGCCAAAGAGGCTTTATAGGCTTTATTCCAAGAAATAAATAGAGCCAACGAGGCTTTATTCCAAGAAAACATACAGCCAAAGAGGCGTTATTCCAAGCCAAAGAGGCTTTATTCCAAGAAAACAACAGCCAAAGAGGCTTTATTCCAAGAAAACAGACTTTATAACAAAAACAAAACAGCCAAAGAGGCTTTATTCCAAGAAAACAGACTTTATAACAAAAACAAAGGGCGAAGGTTCTTGGCCAAAGAAGGCCTTATTCGTATAACTAGTAAAGAAAAACTAGTACTACATGCTAAAGAGATAGAATAAAAATGCTCCTACTATCCACGGGGATCTATGGCGGACGTATCTCCAGGAACCTTGGAATTTGACCCGGCGCACTCCTTATGAATGTCACTCAGCCTCGGGTGAGGATGGTCAGGAGCAGGCCATTGAAAGAAATCATCTCTCCAAGCATCATGATCAACAGGAATATCTAGTGCCATCAGAGTGAAGGCACGGCCGAGACCAAAGTTCTGGTTAGACTCAATGGCAAGTGTTTCTGTGTACTTCTTGCAGCATTGAGCTATGCCAGCCTCCACTGCCTTCTTTTTCTCTGCCTCGGCTGTTAACATGTGGTCTTGAACACTTTTTATCTCTTCTGCAAGCTTCTGATCAGTAATAGACTTTTCCTCCAGCAGTTTGTCATAGTTGGTTTTTGACTCTGCCAACTCCTTCTTTGTCCTGTCCAACTCATCTTTTGATTCGGCAAGCGTCTGTTGCGCTTCACTCAATTGATGCTTCAATTTGCCCATATAGTGGGACAACATTTGTGACCCCTACAAATAAAAGGTAAGTATCAATCAGTGCCAAGATATATCAATATAAAAACATTAATTACATCAGACAGTCAGAAGCGTACCGCAAGGAGCATCTGCAGACCAAAGGAATGGCCCTCAGGAAGTTGATTGAAGAATACCTTATCCTCCTCTAAAATAGAAGAACCCAACTCCTCAATAGAGGATGGCACATGCTCAATATATAGACCTAAAGAAGGGTCATTGAGGTAACCCTTAAACATACTATTGGAGCCACACCCTGAAGGAATTAATTCATGCTCTTCGATCGCGTTCGAGGAAGGAGGAAGAGTGTTGCCATCACCCGAGGTAGAAGGAATTGATACGATGCCAACATTATTGGAGACAGGGGGATCGGATTGGGTCCTCGGCAACAAACAAGACAAGGCTTCTTCGGTTGAAGGAGGATGAACTAATGAAGCTGAGGAGCCGCCAAACGTGCGAGAGGATCCAAACGCTCCAAAAGCACTTCTAAAGTCAAATCTTGCTTTAGGAAGATCAGGAATGGATAAGTTACCCACGGATACAGGGGACTTAACCATCGGAAACACCTCTGCAAACACAACAAATAAATGACCGTAACAACTTTGAAAGGTGCGTCAACATGAACATATATTAAAGAACAAGACACAAACCTCGCACAGACTGCTCACTGGAATTATCTTGAAAATCGCCATCCACATCCTCCTCAGTTTCTCCCTCCGACTCTGTCTCAACTACCGTAGGAGTGGAAGTTGTGGTAAGAGGAGCAGAAGTTAATGTATAATCACGCTTTCGCTTACGCGTCTTCCTAGGCTTGGCTGCAGGTACATTAAAATGCCCGCATGCCTCATCAATAGTTGTGCTGGGAGGGAGAGGAGCAAAACCGCGATAGGATGGCTTGCAACCAAAAAGCATTGGAGCAGATCTCCAGAATTTTCCACCAGGTCTTGAGGAAGCATACATATCATCAAGAACCTCTTGCACAGCATCACTAAGGCCCTCCGGAAGTGCTGGGAGACGACCTGAAGATAACAGCAAATACCAGTCACTAAGCACGTCAAAAGAGAAGCATAAAAAATAGTGACGTACCTAAAGGCTCCCCTTTTCGGCAGGTGTAGGCACCCCAGCACCCAGAAACAATCATATAATCCACATCCTTATTTGAAGTCGGGAGACAGTGAATCAACGCGGAGTCAAACTTCGGTGAGAGATAATATTTTCCATCTGAGCTCTTATTCTTCAAAATGGAGTAGCAGCAAAGAACATCAGTCGCCGTTAGAGTTTTTTTTAAGAAAGTATTCATCTGCACCACACCCCCCAAAATACGATATGCATTGGGAGCCAGTTCTGAAGGACTGAGGTCCGTGAACATGAAGAATTCCTGAAGAAGTGATGGAAACGGAAGACGGATTCTGCATTCAGACAATATGAATATTGGGACCTTGATACAATTGCGTCCATAATCTTTGTCATCATTCGTGGGAGCATAAATGTCATAGGGTGGCTCGATAAAATGCACAGATTTGAAAGCAGCTATCTTCGCCGGAGAAGAAATCAAGTCTTTGAGCTTGCCCATACTGAACCCTACAACATTAAAAAAGGTATAAAGATTAGTCAAGCAATTATTTAAAAAATAAAATAAATAAATTAAATTAAATTTTGGCGCTAGGCAGCGCCGGACCCGGGGTCCGGCCAAGCCAGGCTAAGCAATGCCGGACCTAGGGGTCCGGCAAGAAGACAGCCGAACCCCCGGGGGGTTCGGCCAAGCCAGGCCCCTTCTGGGCCTGGCACAAAGCAGTGCCGGACCCCCTTGGGGTCCGGCAAGGAGAATGCCGAACCCCCAAGGGGGTTCGGCTAAGCCAGGCCCCCTCCGGGCCTGGCACTCAACAGTGCCGGACCCCCTTGGGGTCCGGCAAGGAGACTGCCGAACCCCCAGGGGGTTCGGCCAAGCCAGGCCCACTCCGGGCCTGGCACTCAGCAGTGCCGGACCCCCTTGGGGTCCGGCAAGGAGAATGCCGAACCCCCAAGGGGGTTCGGCTAAGCCAGGCCCCCTCCGGGCCTGGCACTCAGCAGTGCCGGACCCCCTTGGGGTCCGGCAAGGAGACTGCCGAACCCCCAGGGGGTTCGGCCAAGCCAGGCCCACTCCGGGCCTGGCACTCAGCACTGCCGGACCCCAAGGGGGTCCGGCAAGGAGACTGCCGAACCCCCAGGGGGTTCGGCCAAGCCAGGCCCCCTCCGGGCCTGGCACTCAGCAGTGCCGGACCCCAAGGGGGTCCGGCAAGGAGACTGCCGAACCCCCAGGGGGTTCGGCCAAGCCATAGGCCTCCAGAGGAGGCTTTCGGCCAGTTCTATCCAATTGATTTAAAAAAAAAAAAAAAAAAAAAAAAAAAAAAAGAAGAAGAAAATTGATGGAAGAAGAGAATTACCTCTTGAAGAGCAGAAAAGAGAAGATTTTTGAAGCATATGAGTGGCAAACAAAAAAATTTTAGCCACAAATTGAAGCTATATATAAAGGGTTCGAGGAGTTCTAATCCTATTAGGAAACAAATTGTTTCCTGAAAACCTGAAAAGCTTTTTTTTACTCTAAAAAACTTTTAGGGTAAGTAAAAAAGCTGGGGGTATTTGTGGAATAAGATATGCAGGTCAGGAAGCTAACATACAGCTAAGGAGGCGACCTTCTGTATCCAGCCAAGAATTACACTCAGAGTCTGATGAAAAGCTTCAATCCGTGTATCTAGAAGACATACAGTTAATGGGTCTTATCCAGAAGGAGTTATCTAGAAAAAATAACAACTGCCAGAAGAAGAGTTACAACCGCCAAGAGCAGTTATCACGGGAGTTACAAGAAACGGTTAACCTCCCACCTCTATAAAAGTCTACTAAATCCACATTTGTAAGATGGATGATTCTTGAGTACTTAATAACATATCAGATATTCGTGGACGTAGGCAAGTTGCCGAACCACGTACATTCTTGAGTTTGATCCTTAAGCAAATTTCTTTCCTTAAGTAATTCATCCTTAAGCAATTCATTCTAAGCAATCCATCTGAAAGCATTAAATTACACTTGGTGCAAATCTAGCATCGACACCAAGAAACTCAGCAAGTAAAGTATACACGTTTTTAAACTGAGAATGATATGATAAAAAAATACCCCTTTGAATATTCGATATGAGTTTAAACTCGGTTACAAACCCGTGTGAGGTAAAGTATACATTACGTATGTACCTTCTGAACTTTAATGATTAATTTTGTGTTCTTCAAATACAGGTGAAATCTAGAAGAAAAAACAGTGATTCCATGAGAAGCTAGCCTTGGCCAATTTACCTATATGTCAAAAAGGAGTGGAGCGGCCAACTGTTCCTTTCTGGGTTATGTGTCATTGTCTATCAAAGCAATTGAAAGCTTAATTGGGCTAATCAACTTCACTTCAAACTCCTATAACAATCCAAATCATATTCTCAAAGTAGTTATATGATGATATCAATAGTAGAATCCCCTGTAACTATTTGGGTGATAGTTTAGAACGGTGAATCTCTCTGGGATTAAACCGTATATGAACTAGAAAGATTATGTATTTTGGCCTAACTCTCTTCTATTGTTAAATAGAAAATTGATGTGCATACAAGCTTGGGATCCCATATCAAATGTCTAAAGAGCAAACTTGTTTGAAGTCGTTCTCGATATCAAAAAAAAAAAAAATCCTCTCCTCTCTTGATTTTCTTCTCATCAAAACAATTAGGCTAACTTAGTATGTTTTGGAGCCCCCAATTGAGAGTTCTCGTTGAATTTTCCAAAATGAATCAAAATACGTGGCTTCCTAATCTTTCACTACTTAACAACCCAAATGAAGTTACATATTTTAATTAACTAAAAACAAACCTTTGCATTTAAAATTCTATTTTAGGACAAGCATAAGACCTTTCAAGAAAATTTCTCAGCTTAAATTACTATAAATATATACTTGTAAAATCAAAATTATGATGAATATGAGACTCATATTGCTAAATTTAAAGCACACGCTTTTGTGTGGAGTTGCGAGGTACCAAAATTTCCTTTCCTTCTCCATCCTTCATAAATGCTTTTCTTGGCAGCCAAACAAGAAAATTGGAAGCTACCTTCCAATTGGAGAGAGCTAGGTGCCTACTAGTACCTAACATTATTGATGATTTCAAAGTTGATGATGGATGTATGGTAGGCCTGGTCTTGTGTTGTGGGGGTGCATGTGTCAAGCTAAGAAATGATGATTGGATGTATTTATTTTTTCATGCTTCGTTGTTTGAGAATTTGAGGCCTGTTTGCTATAGCCTATAATAGCTAGGGTTGTTCGTTGTTGTTTGTTTGTGGCAGCTATTAAGACTTTTACAATTATTGGAACTTTCTTTTCAGTACTAAGGGCCAAGCTTCTACGGTGTTAAGTTTGACGGTGTTGGACGAACTATGGAGTGACGAAAAAATATAGCGCTCAAAATCTCACATCGATTTGAAAAAAAGTAAAGTGTAAAATATAATAGGTCAAACTTTCAAACTCATAACAACACTTTTCTCGGGCTCAAACTACATAATTATGGTTGATGTTTGTCTTGACGACAAAACAAAATCGCGCGGGACATTATGGAGGGATTCAAAACGGACTAAGTGTTACCGGAGAGGCGGGATGTTAGATTTTTTTCTTCCACATATTTCCTTTTTAGATGGATAATGTCTCTTAGCTTGGAAATATCAATTATCATATTATTAATATTACCTACGATTTGTTCCAAGAATTATATTAAAATGATGTAAATGGAACCCACTTAATTGACTCAGTCTGAGTTTGGAGATAGCAAAGAGATCCGTCTCCGGTGGCCTGCAGCGAGTAGACCCAATTGACTCCCCACCTCCACCCCCAACTTGATTGACTCTTCAGCATTCACGTAATTACGCAGAATAAAAGCAAGAGCTAGAGAAACAGAATGTGAAGTCTACTTAGAGTACACAAAAGGAATACGAATTCTTAAAATTTTCTAGCTTCAGATGTATACAATTTAATAAAGGCAAGTAATTACTAATTGCGTTTATCGTTACGGTTGGGTTGAGTTGATTTAGGGTTTAAGATTTAAAGTTTCAGAAGAACAGATATACACAATCTTATTTGCATTTGAAAAAAGATAAATCATACCTTAAATTCGTAAGTCCGAACATATGGTATATGCGAGTTAAATCGATCATTATACTATCGAGGACTAAACAACTATATAGAGAATAAGCGAAAAACAAAGAAATCAAAATTAACTCAGATATTTACGCGGTTCAATTAATTCTACGTGTGTTGAGTTTTAGTGTTACATTCATTCTTCTAACTCCAACCCTACACTTGACTCGAAAAAATACATTAAAAGGACCTGATGGCCCTCGCCTCCAATCTACAGAGTAAGCCTCCCAAAAATCTATTTTCGAATCCGCAATAATGTTCATCGGGTTGGCACACACAAAAGAACCGACTCCTCACAAAAACTCAACATATACACATCCCTTTGATTTCTATATAAAATTTTGTATTGTATATGTAGAAAGCAACAAGAAATCAACATTAGCAAGTCTTCGATGTGATTTCTAAAAGGACACCCCCACCAATTCCACAAAGTGAGAAAGTGGTGATTTTCTACAGCCTGTGTCTTTTTTTCTTTTTGTTTTGATGTAGATAAAGTAGTCAAAGTTGTCACATAAACCTGTGGAATCAAAATCAACACAACTTTGATCGAGAGTGGAAGAAAACCAAAACTTGTCTCACTCAGAAGACAATAATTGATCCTTCCAAAAGCTCTCAACATCATAAAGGGATTGGGATTTGAGAGAGAACAGTGAGCAGAATACAAGACTTATCCATATAGCTGAGCTCTAGAGATTAGCTTTTTATTAAACAAAATTAATAATAATTATTGGTATTTAATTGAAAATAACATTTAAGCTCAAACTTTGTATGATTGTCTACTTACATACATTAAAAAAAAAACGTATTTGATCGAATTGAGAACTAAAAAAAAGAATAGAATCGTTTGATCAAATTTATGTATATAATTTGTCTTTTGTCTTTGTGTTAATTAATTAATTAATTAACGTTAAAATTAACTCCTGCACCAAATTCCTCTGCTCCTAATATTCGATGCTAATTTCATCTTTAGTTGAGAGAGATTGTATCTTTACTTATAAATCACGTATGTGACTTATACCTAATTGATGTGAGACGAAAGTCTTATCAATCAATTTCACCCGTGGGCTTAATTATGTGAAACATTGGAAGAGTTCGTTTTAGGCTCGAGTATTCGCTCCGATATCGTATTAGAAAATCCAACATGAGAAAATAGTTGGTAAGTAGAATGAATGAAAATCTGTTTGTATATCGAAGCAAATCAATAGGAGGATACTAACTAATTATATATTACTTTTTTTTTTATCAATTGCAAAATTCGACAAGAGACATGACATGTCCCGTCATTTGGGTTTTATGATAATGGGCTTCAAAGTCCATAAATGAAAGCGGGCTGCAAGCATGTACTTACTTGAAGTCTCGTTGATAGATGTGGTATTTTGAAAGCCCATTACATTAAGATTGTTTAAGAATGGGAAAACTACGGCCCACCAACTAAGGTGGCCAAGAAATCTAGACGTATATAAGCCCATTTTAAACTTGGATTTGTGGAGCCCACGTTAAAAAGATTTGGCGGCTCGGAAATATCTCTTGGGATTGAAGATTATGATATTATTATCATCGAATGACAAATACAATTTCCAATTCCCAAGATCCAATGGTTGTTATGGTTGGGGCTTATGGACGGGGTTGGCCCACGTTACATGATTCTTTTTTTTGAAAAAGACATTTGCATTACGAGGAAGACATTAAGTCATGAATTAGAGATTGCCTCACAGTTGCAGGCACCTCATTTAACATAATAACTTAGCTTCTCCCTAACCTGGCTAAGTTATCAGCCACAGTATTGTTACTTCGTGGAGTGAAAAAAATAGAGCAATTTAAGCTAGGGAGAAGATCTTGTATCAGTTCAATAACATGTCCAAAAGCAGTCAGCCCGCCATGCATTTTGTGGATTGCATTAACCACTTCCAAAGCATCACCTTCCAATATAAAATTTGAGATGTTCAATTCCATTGTTAGATGAATACCATGAAGGAAAGCTTGCGCCTCAACTACAGCAGCTCCTCCAGCAGAATAAATCCTCTTGTAAGCAGAAGCAATAACATCACCATTGTGATTACGAATAACAGCCCCCATACCACCAAAATCCTCTCCTACGGCAATACTACCATCCACGTTAACCTTAAAAAATCCAGCAGGGGGACGCTCCCAGTGGTCACTACGGATCTGAAGGGGAGGAGAAGATTGCCCAACTCGTAGCATCTCCTGGTAATCATGATGAAGTTTTTGAGCTTGGCCAATCACTGTCGTATCTACCACCATCTCACCCTCATACACAAGTTTGTTTCGAGCCAACCATACTTGGTAAAGCAAAATGAAAAGGAAGCCAAGATCTTCAAACTTCATTCGCATAAAAATTAAAGATAGCCATTCTACCAATGTGGGAACACTGTGAGTAAAGATATATGGGTCCAAACTACTACTGCTCCAGAGATTGTGAATATTGGGACAATCTTTAAAAATATGCAAACCATTCTCTGGGTATTCTCCACACCTCCTACATTGGGTTGACACCTCCACACCACGTGAGAGAAGATTATGAAAAGTTGGAAGGCTATCATGCCATAACCTCCAAACAAAAATTTTAACCTTATTGGGGACTTGTAAAGACCATATGGTCCTCCATGGGATTGGGTTTGTCAAAGCCACCATATTAGACTCACTTGAGGAAAGGTGGGCTCGTGCAAGCCAATAGGCCGATTTCACTGTGAATGTCCCATGATTGTTTGGGTGCCAGTACATTCTATCAAGAGAAGATAAACCATATAAAGGAATGTTGCATATATGTTCAAAATCAATGGTAGAAAACATACTCCTAATAAGATTAAAATTCCACCAGCGTGTGGAGGGATCAATGAGCTCATAAACTCTCATATTGAGATTTTGAGGACTAGCCAAGGTTGCAACTTTCCCATTACTAGATGTCGGAATCCAAGCATCATTCCAAACTGATATAGAAGTACCACCCCCAATTCTCCATCGGATACCACTAGAAAGAGTAGTTTTTGCTGAATAGATACTAGACCACACAAATGAAGGGGAGCTGCCTCTGAGAGAATCTAGAAAGCTAGATCGAGGATAGTAGCGGGCTTTGAAAACCTGAGCACATAAAGAATTAGGATGTTGAGTCAATCGCCAACCTTGCTTAGCCAACAAAGCGACATTGAAAGCTCGAAAATCTATAAAACCCATACCCCCATTGGATTTGTGATCACACAGTTGATTCCATTTTACCCAACCAATCTTCCTTCTTTGACCCCACTGTCCCCACCAAAAATTCTTTATCATCTTATTAAGCTCACAACACAAACCTACCGGAAAGCGGAATATACTCATAGCGTAACATGGGACCGCTTGAGCAATCGCTTTTAGGAGAGTTTCTTTACCCGCTTGAGATAAAAGTTTCTCTTTCCAACCTCGAACCTGGTTCTAGAGTTTTTCTTTAATGTAGCTGAACATGGCCTTCTTTGAACGAGTTATAAGAGTAGGTAAACCCAAGTACTTGCCATTATCTTGATTCCGGGACATTGACAACTGGCCCAGTAGGGTATTTTGCAACAAAAAAGGCACATTAGAGCTGAAAGTTATTGAAGACTTTTCATAATTTATTTTCTGCCCCGATAAACCTTCATAAATATGAAAGATTCTCAAAACTTCCGCAGCTTCAACCACATCAGCACGACAAAAAAGTAAACTGTCGTCAGCAAAAAATAAATGGGCAATGGAGGGGGCTCCCCTACATACCTGAATTCCATGTAGCCGATTACCAGCAGTAGATTGATGAATAAGTTGAGAAAAACCCTCGGCACAAATCAAGAAAAGATAAGGGGAGAGAGGATCCCCTTGTCTGAGACCCCGTGTAGGTTTAACTCTTCCCCGAATTTCCCCATTAATAATGAACGAATAAGAAACCGTCGAGATGCAAACCATAATCATATCAATCCAACGAGAATCAAACCCCAAACGAACCATCATATCAGCAAGGAACCCCCATTCAACCCTATCGTACGCCTTACTCATGTCTAGCTTTAGTGCCATGTATCCACTCATTCTCTTCCGCAGACATTTCATGTAGTGCAAATTTTCAGCCGCCAACATGATATTATCTGATATTAAACGCCCGGGGATAAAAGCACTTTGAATCTCAGATATTACATCTGGTAAAATTAGCTTTAAACGATTGCACAAGCATTTAGATATGATCTTATAAATCACATTGCAGAGACTAATGGGCCGCAGTTGAGACATATGTGCAGGAACCTCCACCTTTGGAATTAAAGCAATCAAAGTGTGATTTATTGGTTCATGAAAATTGCCCTGATTCAAAAAATCAAGAGCAGCCATAGTAACTTGCTCCCCAATGGTGCTCTAGTAGTGTTGATAAAAAAGAGCTGGCATGCCATCAGAGCCCGGTGCTTTTGTGGGCCCCATTTGGAATATTGCCTTTCGAACCTCTGTTGCAGTAAATTCAGCAAGGAGTTTTACATTCATTTGAGGGGTAACCCGTGGCTCAGTAAGGCTCAACACATCCTGCAGACTGGTCGGAGAGGATGAGGTAAAGATATCTTTAAAATAACTAACCACCACTTTTGATATTTGCCCTTGCTCAGTACACCAATCACCATTCGAATTGAAAATCCCAGATATTGAGTTCTTCTTTCTGCGCTGAGAAGCTTTTTGGTGAAAATATCGTGTATTACGATCTCCGGCTTTGAGCCACTCTTGCCGAGACCGTTGACGCCAACTAATCTCCTCCCCTGTGAGAAGTTCATTCAGCTCACGTTCAAGAATTCTTTGTTCATCATTTCGTTGGCCAATGCCTTGATCATTGCGAAGAAGTTGTAAACGGGCCTCCTTCTCGCGAATAGATTTGGAAATATTGCCAATTGCAGATGCCTTCCAAATTGTCAAAGCATGTTTACAGCTACTGATTTGAATAGAAATAGAGGCTAGATTCCCCCCATGTTGCCGAGATGTCCAGGTATTTGAAATCACTGATTTGCATGAATCAAACCTAGTCCATAATTCCTCAAAATGGAACCTGGAATACCTCTTTCGACTGCCCATAATTGTGAGAGGTCCATCACTACTAGATATTGACAGCAAGAGAGGGCAATGGTATGAAGAAGATGACACCAAGTGACTAACTGAGTGGCCGAGTGGGCCACAAAATGATTAATCCAATCAGGAGATGCCACAAATCTGTCCAGATGCTCCTTAATGAGCCCAGAACTCCATCGTCTATTACACCAAGTAAAAGGATGACCAGAAAAATGTAAATCTTCCAACTGACAATCACTAAGAGCCTGACGAAAATTTTGTATTAATCGCTCTCGTCTCGAGATGGACCCATTAATCTGCTGCACTAAAACCACCTCATTAAAATCACCCCCACAAATCCATGGGTCATTTGAAGAAACTGCTAATTATCTCAGCAGGTCCCATGAATTATGGCGAAGGTTTGAGTTTGGGTTCCCATAGAAACCTGTAAACCTCCAACGAAAACCATCAGAGAGCTGTATCGAAACATCAATATGATTAGAAGAGTAAGACAATAGAGAAACAAAAATAGAGTCCTTCCATAATAAAAGAAGACCCCCACTGAGACCAACACGAGAAACTGGGAAAGCCGAGTGATAATTTAAAGACATCCGCAAATTTAGAGCCATAGATTGAGACAGTTTAGTTTCAGACAGAAAGACAATATTGGGATCTTGTTGCGGGAGTATCCGACGAAGGGCCTGAACTGAGCGTGGGTTCCCAAGCCCACGACAGTTACAGCATAAAATTTTCATTGGTCCCGGCGTGACTGAGCATACTCAGCCACCGCCGATATATCTTCTTTGAAGAAAGCTGCAGGAATATCCACCAAACGGGTCTTCTTTTGCTTGGAATTTGTTAAGCCATCTGAACTGTCCATCATTGGGTGAAGCAGATCAGTTTCATCTCCCTGTCTCTTTTTTCCACTGAGAGGCAAATCACCTGCTAGAGATGGCAAATTGGATACACGTCGAGCTCTATCCTTCATTTTGACTTTCCGAGCAGATGGTTTGCAAGTGCCCACATCAACATTCATATGATCCACTGGTAAGACCTCTAAACGTGGTTTCAAAATTTCCTTTCCCATCCCCAAACCCATTGGCAAATCACTCTGGCCCGACACCTCAATATGTTCAGCATTCAAATCTTTTGTGTTAATGGAATACAGCCCAGGGGCCATACTACTCTGAACTTCTATAGTCCCATCAACATGGGCCAAAGATTTCCTAGAAGATAGTGGGTCAGAAAGCTGAGATTGGGCCATGGTTTCTTTATCTTGGGCTTTTGACCCAGTCTCTGAGTCCCGTCCCGAAGCAGACTCGGCACAATAGGGTTGCTGGCCTCTATCCCCCGCCGCCAAATCGGAACTATCATTCACCACTGGCTCCTCCTCGCTGAAGTGGGAAGAAGGCCTTTTGTCCCCAGCTCGAGCCGCCTGCATCCATGCCCCATATTGATCTGCAACACTACTCATATTCTTCTGATCTTGGAACTTCTTCACACACCGACGAGCGGGATGTCCCATAAATCCACAATAAAAACAGAAATCAAACAACCGCTCATAACATAGAGATGCCCAAACACTTTTTCCATCTGGAGTCTGGATACGGCAGCCTCTCCGTAATGGCTTATCCAGAGGTAGAAGAACCCTCATCCGTAAGAAAGACCCACTATTATGAGGCGACACACGCCTCTCTGGTTGCACAAAGACCCCGATTGTATTTCCTATTAATTCTGCAACAGCATTAGTGTGACACACTAGTGGTAAACCCCGGATCTGCACCCATAGCGGAACAAAGTCGAATCCGACGTTGGTAGCCGTCATGCCAATCTCCCACTTCTTCAGCGCGAACAAATGGCCATCGAAATACCAAGGGCCCTCCTCTAGTATTCTCACCATTGTAAACTCATTAGGAAAAATACAATGAAAAAGATTATCTCCCACATCTATCATACGAACTACATCTGAGACCCCCCACACTCGTTTCATAGTTGCTTTAAAAGCATTCTTATTCACCGATCTATGTGAAAAGAGCTTCCCCATGAAACTATTAGGAAAGCTTTCTAGATTTTCCTCAATCTGTACCGCTCCCACCACAAGAACTTCATTCTCCTTGTTCGTAAGTGCTATGTTCTCCAGAGAGTGGATCATGGAATCCATAGTCTGGAGGTAAGAACTCCCTTAGTAGAAACTAGGAAGGTGAAAACCTACTTTTGGTAGGGAGAGAACTCACCGAGCGTGAGAACGATATATTTTTGCTTCTTAATAAGCCTGAAAAACTGCAGTCACGTTACATGATTCTAAAACAGATTTTTGGACACAAATGGATGGTGACCCATTTCTTTCACGTCTCTAGCTAGACCTCAAATTTACTCTCTCACAATCTCGTTCCGATAGCATGTTAATTTTTTTTTTCGGAGATGCATTGTGATATCCCGACTCGAGGGAATAATATAAATAATGAAGAAGATAGTGACACAGGTATAATGAAATGATAGTGAAACCAATAGATTAAATTCGGGTTAAACTAGATCAACACAAACAAATATATATATATATATATGTAAATGGGAAGTGAATTAAAAGAAAGAAACAAAAAAAAAATAATAAAAAAAATAAAAAGACAATGGGAGAAGATTCCAGAGAGGGGAGAAACAGAAATAAAAGAAGAAAGAAAAAACAGAAAAAAAACGAGAGAAAGAAACGGAAACAGAGAAAGAAGGAAAGAGAAACGTCATTTTCGCCTCCGGAACTTCTCCGGCGCCGATCTCCGCCGTCCGACGACTTCAGGCGACGAGACCGGTGTCAATCTCTTCGTCTCTTCGAGACGTATGAAATTGCTTCAAGAATCACTTTGATCGAAGCTGTAGATCACCGGGAAAAGCCGTCGGAAGTTTCGGCCACCACAAGCTTCGACAGTCGATTTCTCCCTCCTCCGACCTCCGATCGACGCGAGACGACCACCGTTGAGTTCGTCTTGGTGAGTACTACCAAACCCACTAGGTGATTTCCGGTGAAGGTCGCCGGATCTCCGGTAACCCAGAATAGGGGTATTTCGGGTACTATTTGACCCGTTTGACCCGAGTTGACTTTTCGGGTAAAATTTACCCGTTTGACTAGATCGTATATGCTACGTATTTACGCGGATTTTGAACGTATTTGAGAATTTGGATTTGCCTTTGGTGTAGAACTGGTATAGGAACCAAAATGGTGTACGTCGGGAAAAATACGGAAAAACATTAGTTCGAGTGGGATGTGAGGCACGCTTCACGAGGTAGGGAATACTATGACTTTTGCATTATTTTGGGAATTTCCATAATTATGTCTGAGCGATGATTCTTGCGTTAATTTAATGGAGTTGTGCTTTTTGGATAAATATTTGAGTGTAAATGGTTGTCGTGAATACGTGAATAATTCCGTTATGTGGTAACGCCTGCTTTTCATTGAGAAAAGTGTTGTCTTTACACTGATTGCGTGTGATTGAACATTTGTTTATATTTGAGAATTATGGGAATTTGGGGGGATTGTGATATGGAGATTGCAGAGATGTGCACATGGCCCTGTACGTACAGTGGGTGATATTCCGAGTAAGGATTCGCTATGCGGCCACATGGCGAAGGGTGGAAAGTCCGGGTAGAAGGGGAAACCTACCTTCCTTACTCGTAGATTGCTTCCGGCGAGGAGGTCGGTAAGCGGAGAAGAATGGTTCCGACGACGAGGTCGGGGAGAGGATGAGAAATGGGCTTCCGGCGAGAAGGTCGAGAAGCAGAGAAAATGAAAGTGAAATTGGAGTGCTGATAGATTAATATGTTGTTGTTGAGATTTAACTGTGATTATGTGTGTATGTATGCGGTATTCCCTACTGAGCTTCGGCTCACCCCCTACTTCCCATTGTTTTATTTTCAGGTGAAACAACCGTGACGAGACTAGGAGCGCAGACAGGACACGACAGTCGGTGTACATACCAGAGTCGCTGCGTAAGGGTTGAGTGGACCCAGTGGGTTGGGATGGCTGAGCTGGAGTCTCAACCGGCTATATGATACTATTAAATTCTTATAAATTTAACACCTATATTTCAAGTATATTGATAATTATATTATTTAAAATGTTTTGTTGAGTTTTGAAAAAGAAAGAGTTAAGAGTGTGGTTTAGTTACACGTCACGTGCCGGCGGGTCGGGGCGTGACATGCATTCACGTTATATGAGCCTAAAATAGGCTTTTAGACCCAAGTGGATGGGGTGCATTTCAACTCAAAAACTATAACTTAAAAGTAACCACTCATACTCACTTCCTTTTTCGAGTTGGGATTTGGGTGATGTTCAAACAACGGGAGGATCTACCAAGAGTCTTTTTGGAAGGGTTTTTTTTCTTCTTCCTTCTATTGGGTTTACTTTTGAACATTTTATCATTTCAAACAAAAAATTGAAGATCAATAGATGGTGATTTTGCATTTTACCTTTGTTTGTTGTTATCTTTTCAAACAAGAATTTAAAGATAAAATATGGTGACTATTTTATCGGCAATGCTAGGTAGCCCACCGTATGGTGGCCCATGGTGACCCACGCCTACATGAATAATGACTCAGCAGCTGACTGAGATATCAAATAAATATTCAATGGAATTTATAATTTTTTTTTGAATTTTATTATTTTTTTCAATGGAATAAACACATCTGAGATAGAATTGAATGTATATTATCAATTCCATTTTTTTTTCAATGGAATAAGCATATCAACATATGTTTCATACAAAAAATTAATAGAAATTACGAATTCATTATTTTTTTTCAATGAAATAAACAGATCTATGACAGAAAATGTTAAATCTTTACTTCTATTTCACTAAAAAAATGTTTAAATATGATAAGAAGTGCACGCTGATATTTACATTCAAATAATACATATTTAAAATCAACATTCAAAAATCAATGGAATGATATCAGATTTCAACAACCAAACAAAAAATTCAATTGTTCTCTACCATGTTGGCCCAGAATCCATTGATTAAAATCAATGGAATAATTTTCCGACGACTATTCTGGCCGTTCAGGGACTGAGACATGTAGAGCCCGTGGAGACAAATTCAGTTATGGTGGTGGTTCATGAAGGGATAGCATACGGTGGCCGGATCGAGCGTTGAAAGTTTTGGTTGGCCGCCACTTCAAGGTGAGATTATGGCGAAATAGACAGTTGTCGACGGCAAATGAAGGTTGGGGATGACTCATGGTGCTCCTGCTTTTCAGATTGGTGGGTCGATAGCTCCAATCGGTGGTCGGATGGTGGAGTTTGGATTCCGATGGTGAGGAAGAAAGAGAGAGGAGAGAGAGATTGTGAGAGTGAGGGATAGAGGAAAGAGAATGTGAAGTGGATATTTGTGTGGAATTTCAAAATTTAAAATTTATCCACCTAAGCTTCTCTATGTGGACATGTCACCTAGGAATGGGTTACCATGGGCTACATACTCATGGGCTCTATGTCATTTTCTATATTTTATTATCGAGGATATTTATAAATCAACTTTTAATTATTATTTGTCTCTATTATTTAATTATTATTTTTAGTATTATTTTAGTATAATTAATAAATAATTCACAAAAAATTTTGGAGGCGCTGCTTCCGAACTCCCGCTTGATTTTATCCACCCTGAAATAAAATCTTGCGTCTGCTTCCGGTGCCAAAAAATAATGACGGTGGCATGTGAGCAACCCATGCCTCGCACCATATGAGACCTGAAATTCGGGAATTTTCTAGGCATAATTTGTATCGCTTGAACGTCATCCTAACTTTTCCAAAATGTAACGGAAATTAGAGTCATCAGACTCATCACAGAGTTTGTTAATCTGACAAAACTTGCATATCTTCCAAAAGTCAAATATTATACCAAAATCATTCGAAATTCCCATATGTATCTATGTCCCGAAGTTCTATTCTACCTGTTGAACAATCGACTCATATACATACAGATTTGATCACGATTTATATAGCAAATAAGCAAAATATAAAATATAAAATGAGAACACGATATTTATGTAGTTCGACAGGAAAGCCTACGTTCACCGAGTATATGATCTCATTTAGATATGAGAGTTTCATATTGTACAATTGAATTAATGTTTTTTTTTATTTATAGCAAGTTATCTAGGCATCTATAATTATGATTATATCCTCATACTAATCCTTAACCAATAGTCAACCGAACTAATACCTCGAACGAGTAAGAAAAACACAACTTTAAAATACTGGGTAAATTATACATTTGGTCATTGAAAGATGATCTGTGTTACAATTTGGTCACTGACATTTCAAACGTTACAATTTAGTCATCAAATAATTCGTATTATTTCACGGTCAGATTTTAGTCATTCCCGATCATCATTCAATGGTTTGACGTGACAAAAAAAAAGTCAAAAAAAAACTATTTTTAACTACATTTTGCCTACATGTCAAATTTTTTTTAAAGCGAAATTCCACTTGACATGACTCTACAAACCACCATTAATAGTCAGGGATAACAAATTTTGATACATATCATAATATGTTACGAATGATCCCTAACAAAATTAAAGTGTCACAAAAACATGTCGAATGGGGCCCAAAATGGTTGTTAAATGGTTAATTAAAAACATCAGAGACACTTCAAGTAGCTACCCCAACCTCCAGGTACAAGGTCATGCTGAGAAGTACACGAGTCATCCAATTGCACTGGGAATGATGCTTGAGGATCATGTGTTCAATGCCAATATTTTATGTTTCTGTTTTATGTCGAACTGTTAGTCTTGTGTTGATAATATTCACTGCTAGTCTTGTGGACATAATATTTTGGAATTTTCGCCAGGAGATGGGAGATGTATGGCAGCTATATGGAATTTCATCATTTGGACTTATTTTTGTGACACTTTAATTTTGTTAGGAACCATTTTGTAATATATTATGATATGTACAAAATCTTTTATTCCTGACTGTTATAATGGTTGTAGAGACATGTCAGTTGGAATTTCACTTTTAAAACAAAAAATTCAAAATTTGACAGGTAGGCGAAAGGTAGTTAAAAGTAGTTTTTTTCTTCTTCTTCTTTTACTTTTTTATGTCACATCATACCATTAACTAATCGAAAATGACTAAAATCTGATCGTGAAATAATACAAATTATTGGATAATTAAATTGTAACGTTTGAAACTCTAGTCATCAAATTGTAGCACAAGTAATCTTTGAGTGATAAAATGTATAATTTACCCCTAAAATACTAGAAAACATTGGATGATTGATCGGGTTTGTAATAAATGAACGTGTGACTTGGTGTTGTATTCACGAGGTCGACTCCAATCACCGAAGCTCGATTACTAGTTCCCTCACTTCGATGTTCGTACATACATGTCCCCGATTATTGTGATAAAGCACATGCAATACAGATGACCGAATAAGCTTTCTTCACAATACTCTCCTCTTGTTTTTTTTGTTGGAAACAAAAATTAAATTATAACATGAAAAAGACAACAATTTTAGAGCATTGGATATAGATTCAAAACATCAAATTTTTCGATCGCGATAAATTTGATTTTTGTTTCGAATAAAAAATAATCGTTAAATTTATCAAACTAAATACTTTCACATTCATAAATTTTGAACTTCAAAGGGGCACATTGGGGTCTATTGTAGTAAAAAATCTACAGACCCCGGGCAACCCTTTTTTTGCATAAAATGGGGCTGCACTACAGTCAAGTACAGTCAAATGACTGTATCAGTATAGTACACTCAATACTCGTTGGATTTAATTACTAAAAAATGATCAAATCTTAACCATTGAATTAATAAATAAATTAAAATTTATTTTTAAATTAATAAATGGTATTTTTTATTTTAAAAAAATAAAATAGCCTTACAATTATTATAATGCCCTTATCTCTCCCTTAAGAATATCAAAGAAGTTCCATGCCATGGCACTTGCCTTCTCTTACTCTTACTAAGACTAATGTGCAATCATTCCTCCCCGGCCCCCCCACCCTCACATGCATTTGCAACAGATTCTAACTAAGTCCAGCATCACTCGAAAAAAAAATATTGAAAAAGGCGTCTAAGTCGACAGATAGAAAAACTTGCTACAGCTTGAAAAAGCCTTTGTCTTGTTTACGCCCCTTTTGGCTCCTTTCCTTCAGATCTAGACCGATGAAAGGCCAGATTCCAGATGAATTAAGCGGAAATTGAAAGATTTTATTTCAAAGTCGGGATTTTTCTTTTGTTAGGGAAGATATTTAAAGAAGTGATGAAAGCGATTCACCGAAAAAGACAGCAAAGAGCGGACAGGCTTCACGCTTCGTCGTCGTTGATCACAGATAGAGAGAGAAGGATACAGGGGCAGAAGTGGGAAATGAGAGATGAAACGTTAGGCTTCTCTGTTAACTTTCTGTTAGTAAATTATTAAATTTAGATATCTATTTTTGTTATTTCATATTTATAATAAAATTCTTAAAAGAAAAAAAAAATCATTTGTGGATGTTGGCTAAATCAACGTCCACATGTCACTCAATGAAATTGACTTAATTGCGTCCAGTCCTTTGGCCGGACTGGACGCTAGTAAAACCCCATAAAATGGGCTAATATTGTTAGGAATTTGGTCAAAAAGTTGGACTAGTTCTTTTGCTACAAAAGGAATCCTTATTTTGTGGAAACACGTTTTCAAGTTGGTCTCTAATTATGAATGTAATTGGTATCATATTTGTAATTGGAAACATCTTGGGTAGGAATTCCTAGGTAGAATAGAATTGGGAGACGTGACATTTCTATAAATACTAGTGGTTTATTAGGTTTATGGGTGTGTTATGGGTGCAAAAAATAGAGAATTCTAGGGCGGTGTGCGATGAGCACAAAGAGAAAATAATGTGTTTTATTTTCGGGGTTTGCCTAGATTTCTTGGTGAGGGAAAATTAGAACTGTGTGGTTGTACAAATTTTCTACATAGTGAAATTTTTATTATGGTTTTCTTTTGACAGCACCCGTGATTTTTCTCCGGATTTAGAATTTTGCACGTTAAATTCTTGTGTCATGATTGTTGCACTTTTTTATTTCAATTTTCTCTATTGTCGTGTGATATTTCTGCAACAAAGATACTTGAATTCTTCCAACAAACATATATATATTTGGTTAAGTAGGCACAAATTAGTCATGAATAATCAAAGGGGATTAGTTCCCTATGACAAAATCAGTCTCCATGTAGCCAGTAGCCCCATAATGCACATAGACTACAGCAAGGATTCCTGCAAGCCTGTCTCTAAAGCTTATTAGAGTGATTAATGAAGCAGCATTGTTAAAGTACATTCCAATTGGATTCTAATTATTGATGAGCCTGATATGGCCATATTCCAATTGGCCTTGTTATCCAGAAGTAGCAACTCTTTGTACCCATGACAAAGTGGGAGAAACATGATCAGCCCATTTAATTAGGGGTGGACAAGCTGGAGAAGAAAACACTGTTCTATTCAAGTAAACACAAATGATGTTCTGTTTGAAGTAAATTTTGTTGTGCCGGAAACAGATAAAGATGTTCACAGTCAATACGATTAGCAAATAACTAATGCGAAAAATTGAAAATCAAAGGTCAATTACACACAAGAGACAAATGATTTTATGTAGTTCGGCCAATCTTATCTACGTCTACAGGTCACAATGAGAATATTTATTTTACGAACAATGATCAAAATATTCTAAATTTTTTTGACAGCTTTGCCCCCGTGTATAATATGGGTCGTGGCCCAAACAGATCGGACCTCATGTTCATCTTAATATAAAATTTACGGCCATATTCAGCAAATTATTTTCACTTATTAAGAGTCGAATTTCTCATGTTTATCCTACTTAGACCGTTAAAACGAAATTTTAATTGCTTGGGTACTAGTTGTTGGGCTAGTATATTAGATGCGGTGTCTCTCTTCTTTATAAAAAGCCGGTTTCCAAGGAAGACATTGAGGCTCGTCATTTCTTTACATGATATTAAAGCATACCCACGATCTTGATGAGGAACAATGACCTCTACTTTGTCCTCGTGTTGGCCTGACATAACTCAACCCACAAGCGTAAAAAAATGTTAAGACGAAATCTCACACGGTACTAACTGTTGGGATAGTGATAGTATGAATGGTTATAGTAACCATCCACAAATGGGGCATACAAATTTCCCATTAACTTTCAAATTGGTCCCACATTTATTACTTAAAAGTGGTTTCACAAACTTATCAATATCATCAAAATATGTATCTTAATACAATCACATTATCAAAACATATCTCTCAATACAATTTTTTCATTTTCTAAACGTCAAGCCACTAACATTTCATTTCTTCAACATTTTCCCACTAAAATTAATATTGAGTCCCATTTTTATTACCCAAAAAAGTCAAGCCACGTAATCAATCATATCAAAAAAATACATCTCCCAATACATTCAGATTAAAAAACACACATATTTTCATTATTCTCATAAATTATCTCAACCCCTTAACCTAGTTTACCATTGGTTATCTTGTCCTCAATTAGGGATTTTTTTTCAACCGGAGCTGTGAAACTTTTTCTCTCTTTTGTCTTTATGTTACTGCTATACAAGAGAAAATAATTTATTTTTAGTCAAATCTGTTCAGAGACTTGGCTGGATTCAGCCATTCAGGTTGACCTTTTAAAAAGTTACTTCAATACTTTTGGCATTCCCATCAACAAACAGACAGTCAGAGCCCCCACACTCACATCCAAAGCTCCGTATGTATCTCTAATTACTGTAACAAATCGAACGATTTTTTTTTCTTTCAAATTGTCAACTAAGTAGCGTCAGTAAATTCTTCCTGATTGTTCAATCACTTGATAACCATAGTCATTCTTTGATGAATGATCGATATCGGACAGACAGGTGATTGAAATATCAAATATTTTAAGTTTATATCCGATGGTTTGGATTTTTCAATTGTCATGCCCGAACCCAGTGAATTTGACTTTTATTTGAAACAAAAATTTATTCGTATATAATTCGTTATCCTAACTTAATCGTCGGTCTCCCCCAGTCGTTACAGTAGAGCCACTCCTTTTCACTCAATTTGTGTAACAGAACAAGTAAAAGCAGCTTCTGGGCATAATTATCAGAAGTATTAGAAAGTGGAACTTTCCTAATCTTGGGTTAATTTAATATTGCCAAGTGAATGGTCTACCAAAACATCAAAGCAGGGCACCCAGATCTTTCCTGGTTGTATAATTATGATAAAATGAGTTTTTTTACTTACTTTTGTTACATTTTAATTGTTTTCTAATGAGATAGGTAAAGCTGCCACAACCAATTTTATAAAAGAAAAGGAAAAAGGGGATGATGGGATGTGAAGTAATATGCATCCCCATTGGATTTTGAAAAAGTTTGGAATAAGTAGGAGCTGCCAATGAAAAACAAAACCACGGCCTATGTTTTTCAAAGGGACTCCATGTGGCTTGGTTTCAATAAAGCCAATCATCAAGAATCTAAGAATCCCAAGTGAATAGCTGTAATGGCAAGTTTTTTAAGATCGAGAATCATATTAGACAAATTTATTTTTCGAAAACTAATACGAACGTATACTTGTGCCGTCAGGGTATGTGTACAGAACATTTCTACCCAACGACATGTTAAATTTGATCAAATTAGTTCAGTGTATAGCTAAAAGGCTATTACTCTCATTCAAAATCGAACTCAGAACTTCTTGAATTCATGTGATTTGACGCTAACAAATTCACCAACGACTAAGCTATCTGGCGAGTCTCATCTTGTCCGCCCTCAAATTATGAATAATAGCTAGGTTTTGTAACTTAGCTACACACATCTATCTGAATTCTTAGGTAAGGTACTATTATTAGGGTGGTTTCATAACCTTCTTCATTTGCATCAATAGCTCTATTGAAGTTATTTATATGTATATATATTGACATTTACGACTAGCTTTCTACTGGAAGAGTACCTGGCCTGCCTCCGCCAGTATAAAGGATTTTCACAAAGAGAGATCTAGAACAACTGACAAATGTTTGCATTACATCATGCAGCACAGTCGTTTGTCAATTTCTAAGGCACATTTTGGTTTCACATGAAAAGTAGGGCTGCATATATGAGTAAAGCCATCAGTCGTGTGAAGAAGTTTAGCTAATTCATTGTAAGGAGATGTTGGCAATTTGGGAAGCCATTAACTTTGGCGTCCATATTTAATGGGTGGCAAATTTACTTTCCTTGCTGACCAGCGGAGCCTGAAATACCTGTTGGAGCAACAAAAATGGGTTGCGAAATTACCTGGTTATGAGTATGAGTTCTAGTACCAACTTTCTAAAGGATCCAAGATTCGCTCAATTTTTCATGTGTCATTGGATAAAATTGAAATCGATTGAAAATCGAAAAAATTCGACATATCTACCAATAATCGACTAAATAGTTTAATTAAAATATATAAAAAAATAGGCTTTTAACACCCTTAATGAAAAGATATGAGTGGGCCCTTATTTTTTGAAAAGCAACAGGATAACATATAAAGATGGAAAAATCAATCAATACAGAGGGGCAGCTAGCAGTGTAGATGGCCTTTTGGCAAATATACAAAAAGTCATCAGATTGTTTTCAAGTAAATAAAAGACATAAATGGGCGAAAGAAAGGTGTGAATTTGAGGTGAGACAAGCATATATATCTCAACGCCCTTGTAAACGCATCTGTCATGTGAAGTCATCCTTGATTTCCTACATCTTTTGTCTCTTTTTGAGCAAAAACGACACTTGCTACTTGACCTATTGTGCCTGTAAATCTTTGTGGAAGCCATCATACTAGTCTTAGTAACCAAAACTATAATCACAGTCCTTTTCCAATTCCCAATTTCCAATTTCCATCATGGTGTGATGTCCAATCTCTTCTCATTCTGGCATTTTCCAACTCCTCCATGGATGCATCTGGCATCTTGAATGATCATTGACTGTTGCATATTTTGTCTCTTCCTAGTGTAAGGTACTCTATCATCTTTGTTACGACTTACAAGGACACTAATGTGTGGCTCTGGGGACCCCTGGCTAAAACAATAATTCATCCTCCACCGACGCTCGCTAAATTACCAAAGGTTATTTAAATAATTAATAAATAAGTAATGTGATGGGAAATAAATATATTTAGATATATAATATATGATAAATAATATAAATCGATAGTATAATATTATTCCATTTATGGATTGCAAATAACTAGCTCTAGCCAAACATTACCTCAAAATTTTAAAAAAAGGGTGGAGTACATATAATATTATTCATGTTTGATGAAAATACAAAATGCCCCCTCGCATCTATAAAAATGCAACACTCCCTTGTTCTAAATGATAAAGTATATATATCATCCCTTATGTTTGATAAAAGATAAATATTCCCTCAAGATTGTAAAAAAAATATCTTCATACCTAAATTATATTATCATGAATAATTGAATTAATAATTCATAATATAACTTTAAAATGTTGATAATCTAAGATAAAATTGTTTAAATATAAAATAAAAATAATTTTTAATTATGATAAAATAATGAGTCTTTGTCTTTTTGAGAGAAGGTATTTGTTTGTTCAACAAATATGAGGGCTCTTACATATACTTTACCCAATAAAAAGAAAAGAAAAGAAAATAACTTTAGTCAAAAGCAAGACAATGCAGGGAAAGGTGTTGTTTTAGATAGAACATGTGGCAAGTACGCAGGTTCCCACCCCCGGCTCTGATTCTATCTTCTTCCTCATCCTTATCGGCATTTTCTTAGTCCAAAAACCTAATCTCTCCGACGAGATCTATGCTTCTTTCGTTCAACATCTGGAAACGTGCTTGCTTGCGGGCAGGCATATGGACGATCGTACGTGGAAGAGAAGATGCAAGGGCAGTCGGAGTAAAATCACCCCAGCTTGTTGAAAAAAGCTCCTTTTGGCAGCGTCCATATTTTTTTAACCGTACGTAAACGGCATGCTCCACCATATGTGATTTATTTCATAGAAATAGATTTGAACAAACAATGATTTTCCTTTTTGAAGTCATCTCACAGAGACTGATAGTGCTTGTGCAAATTATTGATGCAAAACATGTGGATGACAGATTTTATGAGATTTGGGATCATAAATATGGGGCCGTCTTTGACCCACATTCGTTATAATGATTATAGTTCGGGCCTCGAATGTCTGTTTTGGACCCATAATATCATATCAAAATTTGTTTGTAGGCGAAGTGTTAGATGTCTTTTTGGCCTCAAAATTGAACGTTTCGATGGGATTTTTGTCTTTTTGGCCACTATTTTGTAATTTGTCAATTTTCTATATATTTTTAAGATTTTTCGTAATTATTGCTTAATTAACCATTTTCTTTATTAAAGTAAATTGAGATTAGGATTTTGAAGTAGTATTTAAGGACTTGTAAATTCTGTTGAGAGGCAACTTTGAATAAAATAAACACATTGTTTTTAAAATATTAACAAATATCATATCTTTTCAGTTCTGGTTGTATTATAAGTGTTAATTATACTTTACAACATCGAAATATAGAGGTTGTTACACTTTGGTCACCGTAATATTAAACGTTACAAAGTCTTCATTTGAATTGTAAAAGTGATACAAAATGATCACCCAGATAGAATTTGTACAGTACCGATCAAGGAGCCGCTGATGTGGCATTATAAAATAATTTTACATACTCTACTATGCTGATATGAAAATATAAAATATTTGGAATTTCTCGGAGGCATATGGTGCTCTAGAACTAGACACCGAGAAAGACGTTAGTGGCAACTTTTCCGGCCGCAGGTGATGGGGAAGAAAGGGAATTAGGGTTCATAGTTTAAAAAATATATATTATAAATTTCTAAATCATTTAAAAAAAATATTATAAATAAGTATTTATTGATTTGGAAGCCAAATAAGCTAATTTTGACCATCATTCAATGACTACTTGCCACATCAGCATTCCCTGACCGAAATTGTGGAAAATCTATCCGGATTTTGTCTCATTTTTATAATTTAGAAAATGACTTTGTAATAAAAAATCTATCGATGGCCAAAATATAACAAATTCTATCTTTTGATAGTGTAAAGTATAATTAATCCTATTATTAACTTCACATTTGTAGTAAATATGCTCTCATTTCTTTTTTTAGATGTCATTGTCACTAAAAAGGAGAAGCATCTAGTTTCAGTAAAACATTAATTTTTAATTTATATATATAAGTTTGGTTTGGTGAGCTGTGTGTCTATGGAATAGCTTTTATTTTGTAAAATATCACATGGCCTTCTCATAAATCTCAGCTCTCTCTCTCTCTCTCTCTCTCTCTCCATTTTAATGTTAGAGAATGTTGGAGAATCTCGAGAGAACATGAGGTCCCAAAGTGTTAATAATCTCTGCTTATGGTGGAGAGCTGGGTTTCTTTTGTGCGTGTTTTTCGTAGAGAGATGTTGGGGGCTCAACATTGATGGGGTTCTGTTGCTCTCTTTCAAATATTCAATCATCAAGGATCCTACGCGTGTGCTTGAGAACTGGAACTACGACAGCGATACGCCGTGTTCGTGGAAAGGAGTGAGCTGTGGATCTCCAGGAGAACCCAACACCAACTCTCGCGTCATTGGTTTAGCCCTCCCAAGTTCACTGCTACTGGGTTCGATTCCTGCTGATTTTGGCATGATTGAACACCTCCAAATTCTTGATCTATCTGACAATTCCCTTAATGGGTCTCTCCCTTTTTTGCTTTTCAACGCAACAGAGCTTCGGTTTCTTAATCTGTCGAACAATTTGATCTCCGGTGAGTTACCTACCACTCTCCCTATTGTGTATAATCCAACTGTTGTCCCTTTGAAGAATAAGTACTTCTCCGGTGATCTTCCTAGTAGATTTAGTTCTCTTGAGGTCTTGGATCTTTCTTCCAATCTCATCAATGGATCTCTTCCTACTGATTTCGATGGTCCTAGTCTTCGTTATTTGAACGTCTCCCACAACAAGTTATCAGGAAATATTCCACCACAATTCGCCGAGAAAATCCCAGGTAAAGCTACTGTTGATCTCTCGTTCAACAATCTCACCGGAGAAATCCCAGAATCCCGTGTTTTCATGAATCAAGAAACGAAATCATTTTCTGGAAATCTTGATCTATGTGGACCACCAACGGAGAACCCTTGCGCAATCCCTTCCACACAATCCGCCACTCCTAATGTCTCTGCTTCTACTTCTTCTTCTGCATTTGCTGCCATTCCAAAGACCGCAGACTCCAACACTTCTGGGAATTCATCTGAATCTCAAAGGAGCTGGCTTAGACCAGTAACAATTATAGGCATTGTAATTGGGGATTTAGCAGGAATTGCGATTCTTGTTCTGATTTTCTGTTATGTTTATCACGCGAAGAAAAAGAAAAAGAAAAATAGTGCAATCAAGAAAGAAGCCATTACTGCCAAGGATGATTCTTGGTCACCTTCACTCTCAGAGTCCGGGGGTTTCACGAGATGGTCGTGCTTGCGCAAGAGAACAGACGATGATAAAGAAACTGACACTTGGAGTTCTGATTCCGATGATGATCATCGGAGCGGACCAAATCTCGTTGAAAGTCAACCGCCGCAAGACCCGGACGGAAACAAGAAAGGCAAACTGGTGACCGTTGACGGGGAAAAGGAGCTTGAGCTGGAAACGTTACTCAAAGCTTCGGCGTACATATTAGGCGCCACCGGTTCAACCATAATGTACAAGGCGGTGCTTGAAGACGGGACTTCCCTTGCGGTTCGTAGAATCGGCGAGAACAGCGTGGACCGGTACAGGAACTTCGAGACCCAGGTCCGACTCATTGCCAAATTGGTTCACCCCAACCTGGTCCACATACGTGGCTTCTACTGGGGCGTTGATGAGAAACTCATCATATACGACTTCGTTCCGAACGGTAGTCTCGCCAATGCTCGCCACAGTAAGTCCTTATCACTCTTCTCCATTCATGGTTTGTCATGCGTACTTTAGCATTTTCCAAAAAAATCTGCTAATGTGAACGGCCAGTAAACTATAAATACTTGACGGTGGACTCAACTGTCGCCTGTCGGGTATTGGCTTCACTACTATCGTTATCGTTAGCCCCACGTACTCGATAGCGAACTGCGTACTTATTAATTCCAGAAAAGCTTCATTCCAATTGGAAATGATAGCTTCGTTGCTAAGTTGCGCGACATATTCAAACTGATTTTGGGTTTTCTTTTGTGTTGCAGAAAAGGTGGGCTCATCGCCGTGTCACTTACCATGGGAGACTCGGCTCAGGATTGCTAAAGGAGTGGCCCATGGGCTTGCATATCTCCATGAGAAGAAACACGTGCATGGAAACTTGAAGCCCAGTAACATCCTTTTGGGCTCTGATATGGAGCCCAAAATTGGAGACTTTGGGCTTGAAAAGCTTGTAACAGGTGACTCAAGCCACAAAGCAGGTGGATCATCTCGGATTTTTGGAAGCAAGAGGTCCACAACAGCATCGCGAGATAGTTTCCAAGACTTTCCAATGGGTCCTAGCCCAAGCCCGAGCTCGAGCTCAATGGGGTTTGGGTCACCTTATCATGCACCAGAGTCACTAAGGAACCTGAAGCCGAATCCTAAGTGGGATGTGTACTCGTTTGGGGTCATATTGCTCGAGTTGCTAACTGGGAAGGTTACTGTGGTGGATGAAATGGGCCAAGTGAATGGGCTTTTAGTGGAGGATAAAAACCGAGCCTTAAGAATGGCCGATGCGGCAATACGGCCCGAATTGGAGGGCAAAGAGGAGTTCCTGTTGGGATGCTTCAAGTTAGGGTACGGTTGTGCTTCTCCAATTCCGCAGAAGAGGCCTACAATGAAAGAAGCCATACAAATTCTTGACAAAATCCCTTCTTCAATATCTTCATCACACTTTTATGGTCATTCATGATGCAGCATTTTGTTTTGTAGAAAGATGTATGAACGATTGAAATCATAGGTAGATGTTGGTGACACTAATTATGGACCAAGCCCATTACTGTTTTTAGTCTTTTTTTTTAGCACAAGAGATCATTCATTGTTCTGTCAATTTAGGTTAGTACATTAGGCTGGGTTTTAAGTTATTGATCCTGGATAGACCGTCATGACTATCATTAGGGGTGACAAAACTCCATACAGTTTGGATGACTTAATTGTCTGATCAAGATCAAACTAAGTTTGAACATAAGTTATATATCTAAAATTTGGATCCAAACATAGATTTTATTTGGTTTAAAATCATATCCACTTCCAAAAGCAAAAAAATTATCCGATCTAGTTAGCCGGATTTTAATCCGAATTAAATTATTGTCCAGATTTAAATCAATTCAAATATGATCAATTGAATTCGTTTGAAAATCAAAACCAATCCGAATTCAGATATGTTAATATTTTATAAGCACAACATATTGTCCGACTCAAAACTGAGCCAAAATCGATTTTTTGTCCACCCCTGGCTACAATATGTCTCACTTTATTCTTTTTTAACTAACAAGAAAGGATAATGCTGACAATACTAGGGATGACAACGGGTCGGGTACCCTTCCATTTAAGAAATACCAAAATCGTTTAAAAAATTATTTAGATTTCCAAAACCAGAACCGTTCCATAACCGTTTACCGCCAGATACCTGTTTACCATTTAACTAATTCAATTAAAAAATGAAATCAATAATATTTTTTTAACAAGCCTCAGATACTTATTAATGATGAAGATATTAAATAATACAATGAGATAGAAATAGAAATGAGTCCAATGTCTCGACGAACTATATGATAATACCATATTATTACTCCTTAGACATTAATCACTTCATTGCATCAACAAGACAACAAGATCCATGTAATAAATTCAAATTTTATTAGTTTATATTTAGTCTGTTTGATTTTTTTTTGGTACAGTGTTAACGAGTACATTTCAGATTATGGATTCTTTGAGAGAGAAATTAGGGTTCGTGGCTTCGTAATAATGTTTATTGCATTTTTTTAATTTTTTTCTTTAAACACTTTAATTTATTATTTAAAATGATATCAAACTTTTAATCTTCATATACATTATATTCATAAAAGTAAAAGTCTAAACTTTATTACGCACAACCAAAATCCATACTCAATGAATATTTATAAACTATGAAAGTCTATGACAAATAAATTAGAATTAGACTAATGGTTAAGTGATTTATTTCTTTATACACGTGTAAGGTTCGAATCATTTCTTTAACATATGTACTAATATTTTTAAGAATTTACTTGTAATTAAGGGTAGGGTAGGGTCGGGTCGGTTAGGTTATGGTTCTAGGTACGGTTTCGGTTCGAGTAACCCTAACCATTTATTAATCGGTTCGGGTACCCTAAACCGGCATCAAATATCAAAACCGACCCTAAACCGTGACAGATTTTAAAAAAATAACGAAAACCATTTCCAAACCCTATAGGATCGATTTTCGGTTTTTAAATGGATCAAATTCCCTACTGATGGTGTGCGGATCGGTTTTTTTTTCATCCCTAGACAGTACCCATAGTTGTTAAATTGTGTACTCTCTCACAAAAATAAAAAAATAAAAGTGTATCAATTTATGCATTGATTTATAATTTTGTAAAAGGTTGTTGGGCCATAATTTTCTCAATCCAAAAGGCCGCCATCTGATGTTGGGCTTCGACTTAGAGTGGCCCACATATGATAACCTAGAGCGACAACGGCAATAAGCCGTTTTCGTCAAGACTTTTTCTGACACAGCCATTTTGAATTGCGAAAGCCCCGCTCTCTCGTATTAACGTCTCAGAGACGCACAGTCGCAGAGGAAGGGACACCGATAAGCAGAATCAGCGATGGCAACGAACATTGGGATGATGGATTCGGCTTACTTTGTCGGTCGATCTGAGATTCTCGCATGGATGAACTCTACTCTCCAACTTAACCTTTCAAAAGTCGAAGAGGTCCAATTCTGACGCCCTAGCCCCAATTTTTCGCTTGCATTCTTGATTTATATTATTGTTTCTTACGGAATTGTTGGATCTGCGGATTGCAGGCCTGTTCCGGTGCGGTTCACTGCCAGCTATTGGATTCGGTGCACCCAGGGATGGTGCCGATGCACAAGGTCAACTACGATGCCAAGAGCGAGTACGAGATGATTCAGAACTACAAGGTCCTTCAAGATGTTTTCAACAAACTCAAAATCACTAAGGTTCCTTTCTAATTTCTCTGCAGTTTTTTTTGTTATTTCCTTTTTATTTATTAATTACTGTGAAATTTGCGGATATATTCTGTAAATTAAGATGTAAATCTTAAACTTAAAGTACTTTTGTATTCTTTTTAAAAGATTTCTCTGTTTTTATTACTGATTATGTTTAATGTCTATATGGGGTTAAGCACATTGAGGTGAGCAGACTTGTAAAAGGGAGGCCACTCGACAATTTAGAGTTCATGCAGTGGATGAAGCGGTACTGTGATTCTGTCAACGGAGGCATTATGCAGAAGTAAATCTAAACCCTAATATTCTTCTTGTCTATTCAACTTCGTTAATTTTATGCTTGTTGATGTATTATATATGGTTTCTTTTATCCCACTGGATTTGAATTACTTTTCGGTGCTTCTTTTGTTTAGTTTTTGTGCTTTTCGTGCTATCCAATTAGGTGTAATACCAACACTTTGTCATTTGTTATATAGTTCTTCATGAGTGAACGGACTTTCTATTCAATTTGAATGTTTGGTTGGATGTCCTTGTTAAAACATTTCTTAGTAATCAAGTTTAGTATTGGGTTTTTTGAGTTTTTCTATGCTTCTTTACTTCAATGGCCATTGTTTTCTGTTCATTATCATGAATGTGGTTCTATATTGCAGCCTCACTAATAAATAAGTGAGTGTCTTTGACAAACAACATGAATTAAGAAACATATCTTTCAGCTTTTGAACCCATAATTTTTTTTATGAAATTGCCCTCACTTGGATACTAGATTTTTTTGTTATCCCTTTTTTTTTGGAGTAATGTTGATTTTATTATTAATTGGTTTTATTATGTCGTAAGCCTGGTAGGATTCTAGTCTCTAACCTGTTTGAAATCCTAAGGAGTGGTATTTTGCTTATCTTATGTTATCTTATCATGTGAGATCAATACTCCATAATGCTGTAATTTCCCTGTTTATGTAGAAAGTTCAAGTTCTTTTCTCCCATCCTTTCCCAACTTACCTGTCATGCAGCAACACTTTTATGAAAAAAAAGGCATGATATTTTGCCTGTCTGTCATGCCATTGAAAGTCGGTACTTTCTGGAACATTAATTTTCCAAATCTTCTCTGTTTAAATTATATTCACCAATTTTCAATATGAAAGCCACTCATGCCTTTGTTATATTTTTAACAATTAGTTAATAGTTTCACTTGTTTATAAATCGGCTTTATAAACTACGATAGAAATTATGTATGTTTGAGCAACATGCCTGTTGTTGACTCTTCTCTTATTTTATAGCTATAATCCACTGGAGAGGAGAGATGCCAGCAAGGGGGGAAAAGAGGCAAGTAAGAAATCTGCACCATCTCAGTCTTCATCAAAGGGTTTGACAGCTGGCTCTAAGACTCAGTCTTCCCATAATGCTAGAAGGATTGAGACATCTGTGACCTCCGCACATCATTCGGTGAAGGTTTCTAAACCTTCCATCCCGGTGTCTGCATATGATGAACAGGTACAAGTTGTCTAAGAATTGTCTAAAAACTTTTAGAAACTTACAGAGTCTAATACAACTTCGTCTGCAGATTACAGAATTGAAGCTTTCAGTGGATAGCCTTGAGAAGGAGAGGGACTTTTACTTCTCAAAACTGAGAGATGTTGAGATCTTGTGCCAGCGTCCTGAAATTGAAGGCTTGCCTGTACTGCTTTCTATCTCTTCTTTAGAGAATTTTGAGTTAACATATATCAATGATCAAATGATTGACTAAAAGGCTGATTTGAGATTTACTCTTTTTGGCAGATTGTTGAAGCAGTAAAAAAGATCCTTTATGCTACTGTGGACGATGCATCCGTGGTGGAAGAAGCTCAGGCCATGGTGTCTCTTCACCAAAAGGGAGCAGATATCTTGAGTCCAATTGCAGAGCTGTCAGAAGAAAGATCAAGTTCTGAAAACCAGAAGAGGAAGAATATTGCAAATGTTGATGTCGAAAATGCGAGCATCACATCATTGTCCCCTAGGCAAAGGCTTTCTGAGGCATCAGATGTTCACTGCAGTGGGTCACCGCTTATGACTTACTGATCACCACCTGATTTTTGTGAATGTATCATTCCATCTGCCTCTATGCAACAGTCAATTTCAAACATGGTCGCCATTGATATAAAATCCTGTTCTCGCATATAGCTCATGTGGGAATGTGACAAAACCTTTGATTATTTGCTCTCCAATCTTTGTCTATTTACGTACCTAAAAAATGTGTTCTCTACTTAAATGGATTGAACTTAATTTACCTTTTGCTTCTGTAGTCATTTTTGCTTATGTTCTCTTGTTGGGATCCCAGAAGAACGTAAAATGACCTAACTTTCAATAATCTATACAGGTATGGGGTTGCTTCGGAGTGTATAATCGTACTGAGATTTTATGTGCATCAAAATGGTTACTAATGACACTTACACCAGTGACCAAAACACATTCGAACAGAAGTCAAATTTCGGTGTACATCAATCAAACACATTCCAAACTCAAGAACTCAATCATTTGTGATCCTTATTTTAGTAATAGCTTTAAGGTACTCTTGAGGTGGTTTGGTTGAAATAATGATTGGATACTTATGCAATATCTCTAACAAGGCAACATAAGCGCTTCCTTCTTTTGTGTTGCCCTCCATGTAATGGAATGGGGTGATACAATTTATGCATCCAATACTACAGAAAAAGAATGTGAGGTGCAAGTTCTGTATTTATCACTTCTCAATCCTACAAAATAAATAAATTAATGAACATGTGATGTAGTATACTGTCACTGTTTGTAATTGAAGTTTTGAGTTGAAGTCCAGTTGCCATCTGTTTGTTTTGTATTTGTAGGTAAGGTAATTGACAAAGATGGTATATGCAGACGACATTGATTTTGAAGCTGTAGCCTTTTGGTTGTATTATAAATGAACCTGAATTGTTGGGGATGAGATCACAACAGAATTGCAACAGTTGTCTTCAGAGATGGAGTTGCTACTTCTTGCATAATTGGCTCCTGACAAGCCCCTCATAGGATTATGTATTGTCAGGTTAGCCCATACTAGCCCGCACAAATTTATTTTTTCATTTGGCTTATAAAACTTGTTGGTTGAAAGTTTTGACTTATTGTATTATGCACTTTACTTCTTCCCCTAAGCTCCTTCGCCACTAGGCAGCTCGTCCAACACCACCAAACTTGACACTACAGAGGCTTGTGGCCCTGCCCACTCGAGATGGGTGCTACATACCTTTCGTAGGAGATGATATAGAATATATTAAATGAAAGTCAATGCTGGTGAGCTATGAAGGTAATAGTGTCTTCTCTGTGGAGTTCAATTGTGAACCCTGACGATACCCTTCTACCAATTTTGCACTCACAAGCACCCTAAAATTATACATACGACTCATGAGAATAGCTACTGTACTTGCCCATTTTGATTGTTTACATTGGACCCACAACCATGACCCTTCTAGTGTGCATCGGTAAACTGAGTGGACTTACATACTAGCCCACAAATTACAAAAAAACAGACCAGCCCATGAAAAATTAATGTCCGTCTGCAATATGTCATTCCATCTTATCATCATCGAATCTAAAACTACCATTCATGCTTTCATTTTATCATCATCTTTAGAAAAATAACCATCAAGTTCCCCATCCATCTCCTCTCCATGTGAATCAAAGTCCTCTCCAATCTCCATATTCAACAACTCTTGAACTTGAACCTTTTGACAAGCTTCTACTTGATTGTTGTGGACCTTGGACTTGTGATTCTCGTGATTGTTGTCTAGTTCTTCTTACTTCTCCAGCTCTAGTTGCATTTGCTACATTAAGTCATGTCAAGTCATCAATCTCAAAAACCAAGTTTTGTTTCACTATCTCTTTAACCGACCACTCATTACAATCATCAATGACATTCAAAGAAATAGGATCAATCACTTCCTTACAATCATAACCAAGGTTGTCAAATCAAATTAAATTGTATAGATCTATTGATGAAAATTTTGAATCGTGGATCGTATCGAATCTTGAATCATAAGATTCACTTAATTTATAATAATATATTATAAAATATATTAATATTCATATAAAATATATTTATACTACTTTAAGAAAAAATTATAACAATATTCTATCTTAATTTTTCGTTGATAGTTACACTATATTAGAGGAGCAGAAAAATAATAAATTAATGTTTGAATAAAAGAGTATTTAACTTAAATGAAACTTGGTATGAACTTGAATTTAAACTAAACAAATTTAGTCGAGGACTAAAAGAAGAGGCCCAAAAGAACAAAGGGCAACAAGGGTTTGCTAGAGGAAGAGCACTACTGGAGAAGAAGGAAATAAGAGGTAGAGTGATATTTTGAAACTCCATGGAAGACAATCCCAAGAAAGATTTTATCACCTTCCTCTTGAATTTCAGAATGGAACCCTCCTTCCCTATGATCTTGAATTGCATGAATCGAATTGTATTGATTCCGGTTATTCAATTTGTGAATTGCCTGATTCATTTTAATTCACGATTCAAACTATGATTCAAATCATTTTTTGTCAAAATCGAATAGAATCGTGAACGTACGATTCTAACAACAATGATCATAACGAGCCTTGAGTGTTTGGTTGTACTTGACAAACACTAGCTCTTGCGACTTTTTGTGCTCTAATCAGTTTCTTTTCCTAGAATGGATCTATTTCAATAAATAAATTATAAATTGATTAGTCTAAATGTTCGGGTAATTATAAAAGTCGTAAGAAAGAATAATAAAATACACACATGTTCTAGTATGCTCCAATTTCTTTCACAACCAGATGCATTACATGTCAAGCTTATCATTTTAATTGCCAATTTTCTTATTTTTCTTTAATTTATTTTCCTTTTTTTTAAAGTAAAAAAGAACTTTTGGTGTTGTCTGGTCTGGGTCTGCGCCCAGTAAGAAAACAACAAAACATGAGCCTCTGGCCCAAAAATAATGTGTTGCAGCTTGGCGCAGACCAGGCGTCGCCTAACTTACCTTGTGCGCTTTTGACAACTACGTTAATGTGGTTTCAATTGCTGATCTTTTGTTACAGCTCTAAAGTTGGACAATGCAGGAGTGATCGACACCTCCTGCATCTTCAAATATTCGGATATGGATCTATTTTCAGAAGAGCTTGTTTGCATAATTTGTGCATGGCAAGTCACAATACCTGTTCCTGCATGCTAGTCATTCACTTTCTACCATTCAAGTCTTTTACATGTGTATCACCATTAAAATCCTGTATTTTTTTCCTTTCCTCTTTTAGGATCAGGAGCTCACTGAATCTAATTGTTATTGTTTACACTGCGCAACCTTTTATTCTCGACCGCTCTGGATAGTTCGCTTTCCGCAAACCATAAGAGTCACGTATTTTCTCGTTTGTTTAATTTGTCCCGTTCCCATCGATGTTCTATCGTTTAGACCCCCATATTATAGCCATTCACTGGGCAAAGTAAAATATAGTGAATCCTTTTAGATATGTAAAGTTGATATCTTTTAATGCATTGTTTCCAGTCTATGCCAGGTTATCAACTCCGCAAGGAAGGTACGCCACACAATTGTTTAGATGATGCATGTGCAGCCATGAATCTCATTCTTGCTAGGATAGTAGTGCTTGGAGTTGATAATACACATCCTTTGCACAAGAGGATGTGAGTTAAGACATTACGGCCAGGTATAAACTTTTATGCTTCTCATGCTTAATTTCTTGTGTTCTGTCTTTGTTGAAGCAGTAATTGAGAGAGAAGGGGCCAAATCAATGTGACGATCACTTGAAAGAGATTGAATTGCAGAAGCAAGAATTATGCAAAAAGGAATTTCACATTTATATGCAGGATAGGATGATGAAATTGAAACTGAAACAAGAGGTGAAACCAATAAAGGAGAATAGCAATTGATCAGAGGAACTGCCTACGGAAATTGTAATTCCAACATTTTAATTCCTACCTTTTGCATTGTATTCTCCACGATCCTATCTCGAGGACATAGTTTATAAGAAGCCCCGGCTGCCTTGAATGTTTCTCACAAATGGGTATCATATTAGCCCCCAGTTAAGAATATTATAATAAGAGAGATCTTTCTCCTTGATGCTTAAATTAAAATCACAATACTCACAGAGATTAGTTTTTACCTTCCATGAAAAAGGTGATGAGAATGGTACGTGTAAACAATGCATCATTCACTTTCATAATCTTCTTCATCTCCGAAAGAGAATACTGAAGCATCAGCAGCAATTGCCTTGATATCGCTGGGCCCTGCAGATCCCAGGCTAGAAATATCAAGACCCGAGGCAGGTTTTGCAATCTGATCAGCCACAACTTCTTCCGAAGCATTAGGCTTTGATGATTCTTCTCTCCCAAGTGATAGCTGTTCAGTTTCATGTGTTAAACTTTCCAGCTTTGCATCTCTGGCATTCTGTACATGATGGGGTTGACCAGCTTGAGGGTTCCTCCCTTTTGAAGCGCCACTCTGCTCTCCATCGCTGTCTGAGAATACATCATCATTGTCTTCTTCCACAGAAGCTTTATTTCGATTAGAGTTAGATCCAATGCCGCCACTTTGAACTGGAACATAACTCGATCTACCATCGGGCACTTTGCGCGCAGAATCAGCTTTGGAAGTTGTTGGTCGAGTACCATCATAATCTATCATCACAACTTCAACCTGGAATCCTGGAGAAGGCAAATTTCTCTGCAAAGCATTGCCAACAAACCATGTAAGCAAGCCCCAGGAGATCAAAGATGAAAGGAAAGTTTGAGAATATAACTAGAGTGTACCTAATTAGTGAAGGGTCTACTGCTAAAACAGACAGCTATATTGTAATTTACCTTTTCAAAGCCATCAAGATCAGAGCCATCAAGTGTGATCCTGTTCTCTGTCATCGTTGTGTTCAGCCAACTGAACAGTTGAGTAAAAAAGGATCAATCTTCATTCTTGATTAACTAGTATGTATACTGAAAGCAGCAGCTCTTGACATCAATTTTTTTAAAATTTTTTTTTTAGCAGAATGCAAATTTTGTATACATTACAGAGAGAATAGGCTCCCTGTATTGTTAGTAATTCTTTCCAAACAAATTCATTGAAGAAGATGAATACCTACAATGTTCTCCACATGCTATTCAAGGAAAAAGTTCTTGAGAAACTAGTCCGTACATGCAGGAAGCAGTTTTTGACACAACAAATATTAGGAGAAAATCCATAAGGAAAATGACTGTTTTATAAGTTCGTTCTGGTATAATTTGAAACACGAGCGACAATCACCATTTACCCAATCGATAATAACGATTGGTTAGTATGGGCGTATAATTTGAAGTCTCACCCGTGCATGAGCTCCACTACAGGCGACGTTACATGAGGATTTAGCTTTCTGAAGTAATCTATTAATGCTTATTGAGGGTGAAAATGTAGTATTTGATGCACATCAGTTGGTTCTACATTCTTTATGAATTTTTCACTTATGAAAATATAGTCACTGTGCATCATCTATTTATCCAAGACAATGCTCACTTACCAGTAGAAATCTCCCTGTCGGTCATGAAAATGAATTTTGAAGTCTCCAACCAACTCTGTCAAACCAGGCTCCCCTGGTATGGCAAAGACCACAATCCCTTTCTTTGGTGCTCTAATCCAAAAATCTTCTGGCTAAAAATAGAAATTCTTAAGCTCAAATTACAAGATTTGCCAAACGTACAAGCACAACAATAAGTTAAATAAACAAGAACCAATTAAAGGTGACCAAAAATAATAAAATAAAAGGCGACCAAAGAAGTTGAAGAAATATCTACCATCAAATCTTTAGTTTTTGGATGCTTTTTCGTTGAGAACAGAACCCCTGCAGGTGAGGACAAATATTCATGTTGTATTTTTATCCAAAGTTCAAAACATCACTATTGGTTAGGAATGGAAATGCCTTCAGGCATTAACATTGCACATCAAGGATAAGTCCGCAAGAGAGCCTTTTTGGAAAAAAATTACCATATAAACTCATACGATAATCCTTCACATAAGAATAGTAAGAAATTACTGCAACAGACCCAAAGCATTAGGTTAAGCTTAAAAAAAATAGGGCGCTAAGAAATATCCAAAATAACCAAACTGATCAGTCAGTTATTTTCAACAAAAAATTACATATTTCTTTAATACAACCAACCTATAACCGATAACCGAACTAACCTCAGTTAAAATCATCTAAAAAAACAGACCATGACCGACTGTTTAGACCCTTAAAAAAGACGTAACACTTGCACGAGGTGAAGGTTCAATTTCACCGACCCTGAAAAAAAAAACCCCAAAACTTATAAAAAGGCTAACAAAAGACACTTTGATTGGCTCTCTTATTGTAGCAAACGTACTCTTTACTTTAGCAATGAGCAAAAAAAGATTAGATAAAAAAGCATATTTTCTCCATGAACACAAATTTTAAGCTCTGTATCTACACAAGTTCAGCTCTGGGATGGAAAAGTACATCAGAGTAAGTTTTCTTCCCCGCCGAATAACTCTACGAGTCGATAATTACACAAAAGAAATGACTAAAATGAAAACAGCTAGACATTTTGCAACTGCTGGGAGGAGAAATGTGGTGTGGAAGAGAAGGAAAGTTGCATCATACCAGTATGATTAGAGATTGTGATGGAGGGCCTAATCCAATATGGGCACTTGTGAAGCCGAAACCCCCTAACCATACACCTGCACAATTACAGGTTAGTGATATCATGAAGATCAACTTGAGTGCAACTAATGATCTTATAAATATTAACTTGAATGCAATCTAATAGAGATATACTATACCTACGTCCAGGCTGATTTTCCCCATTGAATTGTTTTAAGATACACTCAAAGTATTTGACATATCTCTAGAGAAAGCAGAAAAGATAATAAAGATCAAAATAATATAAGAATCCCTAAGAAGATAGGAGTTTTCCATGCGAAAGTAGATGACTGACAATCTGACTTGGTAGAACAAGTGCTTTTCCATCCACGCATCTTTTCTTGTTGAAGTAATCAATGGCCTCTTCAGCAGTTGGGAAAAACTATAGAGGGATAGCAAAAAGTAAATAAAAATAGAAAAATATGGAATAAGAAAGAACACCATTATAAACATAATTAATGAACTGTGTACCAAAGAAAGGGGAAAGGTTATTCTGCTCCATATTCTTAAAGGAATAAGTATTCAACTTGCCTTAAGGAACAGAAGAAGACAACAAATCATCAATCCTGTTCTTCCCATGCCAGCTTTGCAATGGACAACTACCACATTTTGAATGTCCTCCTTCAACCATGAATCTGAACTTGCACAAAACAATGTGATGAGCTGAAGTGGAGGACAATTATGGTCATCAAATGGCAAGCTCGCCACCTGGAAAAGTGCCAAAGAGGGTTTAAATTTTTTTGATAAGTAAAGAGGTTTTACATACGAGATGGAAAATCAATATCCAAGACTAATATGATAAAATCCTCTGCATACTTAATAGCTTAAATCTGTCAAATTATCACACATTCTGCACTGATCATGCCAATAGGTCATCACAATCCCAACAGCACTGCAAGGCGGACATAAATGCCACCTCGACTATCTTTTCTCCTTGATGTATTTGGAACATAGAAATGGATACCTTGATACTCATTATCAGAAATAATTTTCTTGAAAGTCCACAAGAATTGCTAAACTGATGTGGACAAATAACATATTAACATTACATACTTATGACCAGAGAATTGCAGTGGTGCAACTTAGAGGTCACAGGGCCGACTAGTCGGAAATCGCCCGTCTCCGATTCGATTTCAGGCTCATCGAAGCCAATAATCGGGATACCCGATTAATCGGCCCAAGTCGGACATAATTGGACCAATTATCCAGCCCAGCCCATCAGGAAAAATAAAAAAGGGGTAAATACTAAATATCAAACCTAATTATTGTGTTCCTCAACTTGATATCGACCTACGACTTGCGAGTGAGACTGAGACAAAGACGCTGATTGCTAGCGAGACCTGCATCAGCCGACTGCGATTGCAACGTCAACTTCCAGACTTCAATCAGATAAGCCATTTGCGGCCGCGACTCTCTTTGCTCTTCTCTGTTTCAGTGTTTCTCTGTTAGTCGCTTGAGATGTACAATGTTCTAGACTTCTACTTGTTTAGGGGAGCTTGTTCTTGACCTCCTTCTAGCCCAAGGGCTCTCAACTTTCTTAATACCTGTCTTGTTAAACCTCATCTCCTGAGTACACCCTCTTGTAATTCGACACCTTTATTATAATCTTTATTTAAGAAATTTACAATATTAGTTATGAATTTCAGAATTTGTGGAAGTGCTGCTTAATTCATTGCAATGGTTAATTCATTGCAACATCGGTTCTCATCATCTTGTGATTGGTTGTTTCTGCTAAGGAGTTGCAGAAAGGGCACATAATATAATACCTCTGTCTTCCAAATTTGATCTCAAATTGAACCACTAATGCTTTGGTTTCATTCTGATTATTGATAAAACTAGGTTCTCATCATCTTGTGTTAGCTCATGATCCTTGTGAAATCAGCACTTATGAAATATAAATTCTTTTATTTACCTAGTGTAATTCAATAATTGTTTGTACTTGTTTATTGATCCTTATAAAAATCGACGTATGTGTCAACTCCTATTTACACTATGATCTGTCTGTTATATTGGGGTTGTACTGTGTAATGTCCTTGCGCTCTGAGCCTCTGAGCTACATAAATTCATGCTTTGGGAGCTTTCAGCTTTGTTAATTGTTATCATGCTTTGTAAATTTCTAATTCTAAAGTTCTAAACAAGTAAGCATTATTTTATTATTTTGCACAATTAGTCCCTGTTTGTTTCAGAGTATACGCTGGCATCTAGGTGACACGGACACGGACACGGGACACGACACGACACGGACACGCAGATACGTAATTTTTCAAAAAATTAGGATACGGATACATTAGAGGACACGTTGAATATTTATTATAATATATATATATATATATATATGTTTCATTTCAATTTTACAATACAATCAACATAACATATATATTTAATATTTCAATCAACATTGTCCAATTTCATCATTTTAGAACAACAATCATTTAAATTAACATAGTCCAAACTCCAAATCAAACATAATACATTAAATAAACATAATCTAAATAAACTCAGTTCAGAATTGAAAAAATTAAAATCATCAAGATTTCATCTCAACCCAAGCGAAGAAGAAACCAGCAGGAAGAAGTGCAAACCCAAACCAGCAGCAACCTAGGCGAACCCAAACCAGCAGCAACCTAGGCGAACCCAAACCAGCAACCCAGTAGCCCAGGCGATGTCGCGAACCAGCAGCAGCAACGCACACGAGAAACAGAGGCACGCGAAGAAGAACCAGCAGAAGGCACGCGAAGAAGAACCAGCAGAGAGGCACGCGAAGGGGAAGAAACAGATACGCAAATTTGTTTTCTTTTCTAGGTCACAATTTCTTTTTCGTATAAATTAATTTAATTAAATAACAAAATTTCTTTTACAAAAAAAAGGCATTTCTAAGGGACACGTGTGTCATTTGCGTGTCCCTAACGTGTCCAATAAATAAATAAAAAAAAATTCAGATACTCAAATTTGCGTGTCTTACACGTGTCCGGAGCGTGTCGGTATCCGAAGAGTGTCGGACACGGACACTCTAGCCTAAATAGAGTGTCGGTGCTTCATAGGCTGGCATATACTCTATCACCCATACTTTCACACACTCTCAGCTTTTACGCTTTACGAGAGCTTATACTCTATGAAACATACTCTGATCCAAACGGAGCCTAAATCTCCGTTTAGTTCTAGTTTCCATTCCTATTTTTAGTTTTTAGGGATATGGCAACCTCATCAGCCGCTTCTAATTCCAACGCTGGAGAAGCCACAAGTGACATGAATATTTAAAATGCATTGAAATGTGCCTCCGGTGATATTGGTTGGGAGTTTAGCGAACTCGTTGATGTTACTGCATTATATAAAATCAAATGCAAGTTGTGTTCAAAAGTTATGTCCGGAGGCATCTACCGGCTCAAGTGTCATGTAGCCAGTAGGTCAGCGAATGCGAGGGCTTGTCATAAGGCTAGTAAAGAGGCAATAAAGGCATGTGTTGAGGCACTAGATGGTAAGAATAAGAAAAAGGTAGAGAAGCAAATTGAAGAGCATGAACTTAGAAATGAAGTTTCGATCTCTGATGAAGTAACGGAGATTGATGAGGAGATGGAAGTCATGGGATCAAGGAGGAGAAGAGTTGATCACTGGCCTATGAGTAGATTTGTGGAGATTAATCCACAAGCAAACATTGATTCTACAAAGTTTACAAAGCAAGCTAGTTTGGTTGCCTCAATGGACAAGAAGGGGCTCGATACGCAACAATACATAGCACGGTTTGTCATTGAGAATGGTATTTCTTTCAATGTCAGTCATTCAAAGTGAGAGTTTCAAGCTAATGACAGAGAGTATTGGGCAGTTTGGTTTCGGACTACCTACGCTGAGTCGATACCGCTTGGGTGGTTCATGTTTGAAAGCGGAGGTTGTGAGAATTAAGAACTCACTAAAGAAGCATGAAGATGAGTGGGCCATATCCAGTTGTTCCATTATGACTGATTTTTGGACTGACCGTAAAAGAATGAGCATTATGAACTTGTGTGTTCATTGTAGTGAATTAATCTCTTTCATTTCCTCAAGGGAGATTTAGATGTACCTCATACGGAAACCTACATATTTCACTATGTCGACAAATGCATTGAAGATGTAGGGCCAAAAAAGGTGGTGCAAATTGTGACGGATATTGCTTCTAAGAACATGGCAGCTGCAAGTTTGATGGGAATCAAGAGACCCAATGTATTTTGGACTTCTTGTGCCGCACATACGATGAATCCTATGCTTGAGGCAATTGGTAAACTTCCAAGGTTCAAAAATGCAATTGATAAGGCAAGGGCCTTAACCATATTCATATATGCTCATCACTTAACCCTAAGCATGATGAGAAAGATGACGAGAAGCATGACATAGTACGACCGGGTGTGACATGTTTTGCTACTAATTATCTTTGTTTGCAAAGCTTGGTGGAGAAAAAGGAACAACTAAGACTTATGTTTACTTCCGAAGAATGGGACCAGAATATACATTCTAAGAGTGCGAAGGGAAAAGTGGCATATGCAACAATTATTAGCATCTCCTTTTGGAAGTCTGTGAACTCTTGCTTGCTTGTTTTTGATCCATTGGTAAAAGTACTTCAGCTTGTAGATAGTGACAGGTCATCTATGTCATGGTTGCATGGAAAACTTCAAGCTGCAATAAGAGATCTCAAGGAAAACGTTTGTAGTGGAGTTGAAAGGAATTATAAACGGATACTTGACATAATTGAGAGTAAATCCAAAGGAAGACTTGATTACTCTTTGCACGTGGCGGGTCACCTGCTTATCGATTGTGTGGAGTTCTCCCCGATGTTTTGACCACTCAAGCAATGGTGTCTGATGATGAATTGATCAAGTATAAGGAATTGGATGAAATATTTGGGAAAAAACTTGTCATTAACGCTTATGAAAGTATGGGTGTCAATGAGTTCAATCTCGTTAAATCCTAATTCCTAAACTCCTAGATCATTTCTTCTTCATAGTTCATAAATGGGAATTGATTAGTGGTTTTTTATATTTTAACATAATGAATGTTAGCTGGGAGGTGAAGTAACTATGGTGGTACTACACCAAACTTGAAGAAGATGACAATTAGGATTCTCTCATTGACCACAAGTTCATCAAGTTGTGAGAGAAATTGGAGTACATTCGAAAGGGTAAGCGACTTTTGACTTTTTTTATATGATTGTTTTTAGTATTTTGCTTCATCTAATTGGCAACCGCATTATCTTGTAGGTGCACACTAAAAAGAGAAATAGACTTGACTCGGAAAGATTGAACAACTTGGTGTATGTTCAATTCAATGCAAGACTTATCTACAAGAAGAAAAGAGTAATGATAAAGATGTCCTACACGCGGATGATTGTACTAAAGCTCAACATTGGTTGGTTGATGGTGTTGATGATGAGAGTGATGTTGATCCTGTGATCGGAGCAACATGGGAGGTACTTGATCAAGCGGTGGGAGCGGATGAAATGCTTCAACCTAGGAGGAGCACTAGAAATATAAGAGAAATTGATGTAGAAGAGTTTGTGTCGGAGGAGTCATTTGAAGAAGATGATGGGCTTGACTTTGAGTCCGATGAAGAAATAGATGTGCCTATAGTGGAGGAGGACAATGATATTTTTGAGAATGATGCTTGAAGTATATTGATACACTTTTTTTTTTCTTTTTTGTAATTTATGTGTTTACTGTTATATTTGAATGAATTTATGATTATGATGATATATGATTTTATTTGAATTTGGATATATATTGATTGGATGATATATTTGAACTTTTACATATGGTTTATGATTTTTTTTGAACTTGATTGATATATTGATTGGATATATTATCATTAATATTGTGTTTTTACACATAAAAATATGATATGTATATATATTTTAATTAAAAAACTCAAAACGATTAATCTGATTAATCTCCGACTAGTCCCCGATTAATCTAATTAATCCCTAGTCTCCGCTAGCCACCTAGCAATTTTTACAACAATAGTCATAGGTTCAATTCCTGAAAATAGTCTTTCCATACTATGTGAGGGTAATGTTTGCATACATCATGTCTGTCCCCAACTGCAACCACTGTGGGGGTCTTGTGCACGAGAGTTGTTTACCTTTTACTTACGAACGGTGAATTAGACTCCCAATAAGTGTAGGGTAATGGTATCATGAAATCCTTGTAACTAATTTCAGAACCTATAAAATTTCATTTGCGAGAAAGAATTTACATATTCTTATGAGTGAATGGCTTTTAGACCACTGGTTAATACCAGCTGTAGTAAAGTGTTTGTTTTCTCCTGGGACTAAAGTTATCTACCTGATCAAATATTATATTATAACAAAGCGAAAAAATCTACCAGTAAGTTAAAAAAAATATAGTTATTAGTTTTTCCTTTTGGGATGTGGAACCTAATATAGTTATTATTTTTGTCATTGTATTAATTTTACAAGGAGATATTAAGAACCTGAGATATTTGTATCTCAGGGAAAAAAGGAAATTGGGATTTAGGGGTTGGCGTATAGCCGGAAATTATTAAGGGCAACAAAACACAGGACATGACCATATAATGACTTTCGAAAATGCAGATGGAAACAGGCAAGTTCCGGTGTTCTGGACATGAGACATTTAAGTGGATAATTCATGATTATTTTACTTTCATTGCGTAAAAAGAAAATATATTATTTTACTTTCAGAACACTATAATACTAAATATACTATGCTGTGATAATTTAGCTGTCCTTTCAGCTGCTATCACCTTGGAATTAAATGCAATAACAATAGGTAAAAGGCAGATGAAATTGAGCGCCTCACCTTCCCCTCAAAAAGTGATGCATCATACAACCTTTCCGAACAAAGATTGTATACTTTGTATTTTCCCTGCATACAAAATGATGACTTGAGTAAGAAGAAATTCAACAGAATAGAAAGTGAAAATGGATCAGATGTCCAAGAATAATCAAGAAACCAAGTGGACTTAGCTAATGACTAATAGGCATCACATAACTAAATCACTAGAAGTCTAGAACCTGTAAACTTGCTATGATAGGTCATGACCAGGTAGCTGCAAATAAAACACACATGACAATAAAATACGTGATCCTTTACACTGTTTAATGTGTTGGGTAGGATAAGAGGTTATACGAATATAGGATAAGAAAGCAGGATCAATGAAGGGTGGGCAAAATGCATATCCTTAGATGCCAACTGCCAAGTAATGTAAAACTACATTATCGAGATTTTAGCGTATGAATAAAGGCGGAGCTATGGCTTAGCGGTAAACTTGCTACATTAAAACCAAGGAATTGCACATTTTTTAAATGACTTTCCACCCACTGACAAATTGCATCCATAAGAGAAATAACTTTGAATCCACTACGTGGATTAACTGTATTCTCTTTTTCATTGTTCCAATCAAGAGCTACACTCTCCAATAATCCTATATAACTCATATCATTTCTCTTTTTTTTCCAATAGTCTTTTTGGGAGCTTTCCTATTTTTAGTATCGCCTTTCTTAATTTCCTCAATTCTTCCCAGGGCAGCACAGTTATCTCTGTCTTGCAAATGATCATACCATCTTAAACAGTTATCCCGCATTTTAACTTCTATTGTTGCTGCCCCAACACTAAGGAAATTTTCTCATTTAATCATTTTTAATCCTATACTTCCTCATAATTCATATTGCCACAAATACAATGCAACATTCTTATTCCTTTAGGCCTATTATCCTCTAATAGGCCACACTCAGTCCGGGGGGAAAAAAATCCGTGTTTCTATATATGTTCATTGCTCTACTAAATCAGATTCAAGGAAACTATGACTGGGATTTATTTATTTATTTATTGATAATTCTGATAGATTATAAAAAAGTTGTACAAGAATGGACATGAAAGAAAAGGTCCAGAAGGAACCTAAAGGAACAACAAGAGCAGCATATAAAGCCAAACAAAAACTAGCTACCAGCCACCATAGCAAAACCTGACCACAAATGCAAAGCTCCACAGACGAAGAGAAACTATAAATGGGAAATAAACTATAAATTTTATATTTTACTGTTTCTCTCTTTTCCTTGTCACCCTTCCCCTATACAACATTTAACTTCCGTTCTTTGCTAGATAAGTTCCCAACAATAATCGGTCGGGTAATGACTAAAATTAATAAATGCATCAGCTTAACAAGTAATGATGAGCTCAAAAGCAAAGGTGGTAACGAACTTCTTCTAGAAGTCGTCACCTTGTATAACATATTATCACAATTCTCACCGTCTAAAATTCAGGAATTTTTGTTACCTTGTGATGAGTTTCAAAAAACTTGATTACTTCTTCCATGTGATTGCGGTAAAACCCCTGCAGCATGTCTTTCAGTTCATAATTTGTTTTGAGAAACTATCACACTAGGAAATCAAATTTCACAAGCAAACAAAGTTATATTGTACCTCAAGAAATCCAAAAATCCCAGAGCTTAAATCACCAGCAGGAAAACCCATAGCAACAATATTGTCAGTGATATAAGTCATATCCAAGTCAAATCCTCCCTCCTGAAAGTTGTGTATGCCATCATTTTCATGAGCATGAAATCAAACACATCTTTTGGCGAAATAGTTGATGAACTATATTGCAAGGGAATAGACTTCAGACTAATTGGACCAAACTTTCAATAAACCAACGAAATAAACGAAACAAAGAAGTTAACAAGCTCCACTTGATTTTGGTCAGTAATAGCATGAATTATTTCTTCCAGGAAATGAAATGGATTTCTAACCTGAATGTGAAAATTCCTCGTGTACATTATTCATCACTAATTCACTGACTTTGAATGGAATTCTTGCTAGCTATGACATACGATAGTTCTGTGTGTAGACAAGCTAGTTAAGACATAGAAGCCTCATGTTTCTCATCAATTCCAAACTTTTAACGATGGCAAGATGATAGAAACTTCAAACCGACAAATAAAAGCCACAATGCATTCATTTCGTGATGTGGTTAATACTTAATAGTACACCACGAGGCAACTATAAAGCTAGAATACCACCATACGGTATGCTAATTAAAATTGGAATATAACACAATTATTGGATTTATTGCAAAAAAAAAAAAACCAACAACAACAACAAGAGAAGATACAAATCGATAAATATGAACTTAGCAAAAGTACCTGGTATCTTCTTTTGTTCTGAGAGACAATGTGACGAGCTTTGACCTGCACAGCCTTCACTGCACTCTTGGATGAGTCAAATAAACCTTTTGTGAATGATTCAAAGATGCCAGCTTGTGCAGCATCCGAGGTACTTTCAGTACTCTCTTCTGCACCTTTAGGCTTCGGAGAAAAACGCAATCCAAGCCCATTAGTGAAACGTGAGAATGTTGACAACCCAGAAGCTCCTGTTTTCAATCCCTCTGGAGCTGTGGGCTGTGGGAGTTTCGAACTTTTAGCTCCAGAAGTTTTGCTAGAAGAAGATGACGCAGATAGTGATTCCAGTGCAGAACTGTTTTCTCCATTGACAGCTGTTGCTGGAGGTTCAACATCAGAAGCCTGAGCAACAGGTTGGGGAGAGGAGTTTATGGATCCTGAATCCATTTCATCAATTGGAAGCTGATCCAAGGAGGGACAGAAAATGGTCACTGCAACAAGAGAAGAACTAAGATACTCAAAAATGTATATGAGCTGCAACTGCAACTCACAACAATACAATAGAAAACAAAGTTTAAGAATGGTTGAAGAAAATAATCTTTGCTTTGAGTGAAAGGTAAATCAAGGCACTTCATATGGAACAATCATCAGTATTACACTTACAGGAGAGTGAACAACGGATGATCAAAATTGTTCAAAAAGCAAGGCGACCTGTTCCCAATAGCCAAGCCAAACAAGAGTTCTTCATAAGCTACCACACAATGAAGAAATAATTAATTTATCAGTCATTCCATGAAAGGAAAAATTAATTGATTGGATCTATGCTTTACACAGTGCAAGACTACTAGAGCAAATGCAACAAACAGCTAGATAAATATAAACAATTGAATAAGTTAGAACTTAATATGTAGTCATATTTCAACATTGATCTAGTCAAATAGAATTGATTATTATAGTAAAAATGAAGAAAAATGACCTTTGGGTGCAGAAAATTGTAATTGTCCACAAAAATGATCTACAAATTCCAGAAAATGCAACCCCATTAGTAGCTTTAGCAGAAATAATGAAATATCAACATCTAAGGTTAAGTTATCTGAGGAACAAACATTAGTTCTCGAGTCTTAAAACCAGATCAGCAAAAATCGCAATATTCTCTAATGCTAGATTTAAAACACAGAATACACATTCTAAAATGTAATTTAAGATCTGATCGCAACGTGAATCTGAAAATACACCTAAGTATACGCCTAACCCTAACTGGCCATCACCATCGGTATCAACGCTGTTTTCACGAATAACGTATCATTTCTATTCGAATATTATACACTTTCCCAGTAAATGCCAGCGGATTTGAATGAATACAATATGTTCAAGTGCAGGTGCTGACATTAGAAACGGATTTGAAAAATCAGAATTCTATACACGAATCACAAACAAACAAACCAAAAAAAAAAAAGAATCTGGGCGATCAACAATGAGTCAATGATAGATTACCTGAACTTTCAATGCAGGCGATTCAAGGATCACAGTGAGGACCTACAGAGAGAGCTCTTCGTATTTTACTTTCATCGATAAGCCGGGTCGGAATTAAAACACCCCGCTCTCCCCGGCCAAAAATGTTATTGGAAAATGGGCTTTAAGTCCTAATTAGGTTTGGACCCAAAGAAGTGGGCTTTTACATGGGCCCTTGTTACCATATAGGGAGACTCACAGCAAAACCGGCCACTAATAATCCACAGACCCGAGAGAAGGCCCCAATGGAGAACGGACAAGCCACTGGGGGCCTGGCCGCGACCGATCTCTCTTCATCATCGCCGGCCAGTGCCGTATCACAATGGAGCTTCAACGTGTCGCGGCGGTACCAGTACCTCCTCGACAAGTCGGTCCCCCACGTCCTTTACCGGTGGCGCTCATCTATGCCTTACGCGTGTACGCGGTGCAAGGTTTCTATATCGTCACGTACGGGCTGGGCATTTACATGATCAATCTCCTCATTGGCTTTCTCTCTCCGCAGATTGACCCCGAGATCCAGGATGGTCCTACTCTCCCCACGCGCGGATCCGACGAGTTCCGCCCCTTCGTTCGGCGGCTACCCGAGTTTAAGTTCTGGTAGCCTCTATTTTCCCTTTTGTTTTGTTGAATTTGGCAACTTCTAGGATTAATTTTTTTCCTATTCTCAAATTTAGGCTTTCTGTATAATAATAAATGTTGAGTTGAATACTTGACTTGTGTGTCGATCGTGTGCTTGTGCTTGATCGACAATAGACCTTTTTTTTTGAGTTCCTAAGTTTGATTGGATATTTCATATTTACCTTCGAAAAATGAAAATTTGTTGGGATATTCATATTGCATGTATAGACATTATACGGAGAAACTTATTGCTATCTGAATATTCCAGTTTTGTAGAGATGGTGATATGAGTGCCTAATGGGATTGGCATTTCCTTTTACTTTTGCTAGTGATGCGCCATATGTTCTAGCTATTGTCACTTATAAACATGCATATCAGTATATTTACTTGCTGGGATTCATTGGTTATTGTATTTCCTATTGTTCTTTCATGTCCCTGAAATCTGCTCACTTTGATAGTTTAGATATAGAAGATAATATTCAGAATTTTTTCAACTATGATAGATTTTTCTAGAATTTCATATAACTAGTGTACATAATATGATCCCAGAAGATATTGAAGACTGGAGAACTGCAGCTGGGGGCTAGGAATTTCATGGGTGAACCACAGGCACCCAATCTTAGATAGAGATCATTATCTACCGTGAATCATGGCTGGTAACTAGTGGCTGTGGAGTCTTTGATAAGATACGATCTGATGCGACAATAGTGCTTATGGCTGCCTCTCTCTCCTCTATAATACCTGAGTCAATTGCCTGAGAGATTTTCTTCATGATGCTTCTTTCTAAGAACCATGCTATAGATAATTATTGATATCTGAACTTTCCGTCAGTATATCATCTGGCCATGATAAATTTTAGAGATAATTATATGCAATTCCTTTGGCTGGGAAATTGATTGAATTTGCTGTTGTGTTTTCTTTGAAGGTGCTCTATTACAAAGGCCTTCAGCATTGCTTTCATTATGACATTCTTCAGCGTGTTCGATGTACCTGTCTTTTGGCCAATACTTCTTTTCTACTGGATCTTACTATTCATACTCACCATGAGAAGACAGATGATGCACATGATCAAGTACAAATATGTTCCATTATCATTTGGAAAACAGGTACGTAAAATGAATATTTCAGTATTGTGGCTTGCGTATTTCTACAGTACTTTTACTTAATCTAACTGTTATCACACTACAAGTTAAGTGATGTTGATTTTAGTGCCTTGATGGCTAATGCTTTACAGTGATACGGAAACAGAGCCCCCTCAACTGACAGCCCAAGCATTTCTAGGGATTGAAATCCTCAGTTATTGGAATTATAAACAAACTGTTGGTACTTTGTTTAGGTGTAGTCAAGTCGCTTGCAATTTTTGCAGACAGATGGGGGGATAAGAAATTGTCCTGGGGACTAATTTTGGCATCTCAATCTATTATTTCCCCAGTTCTTTACTCAGCGTCTCCTCAGACATGCTAGTTGCAAATTTAGCTTGGGGAACTAAGGAGTTGAATTTTCCTTAACATAAAAAGTTCCTTCTGTACAGAGGATCCCTAGCCCTATAGTTCCGGATGCTTATATCTAATCAGGTGACTTGTGGTTTACTGAAGGGAATATTATCCAAGCAATGTAGTAGCTGTAGCTATAACTTTTTCTTAGGGATACATCATGAGAATGAATCAGAAAATTTGTTTTTCTCAAATTTTTTCTTCTTTGGGATACATTATGAGCGTATATCAGAAGATTTGTTTTTCTTCTGGATTGTGCCTCTTATTCTCTGTTTGTTTGGATGTGGTTGAGCGTAACGTATAGAATATGGAATGAATTGTAAGGTATTGCTCTAGCAAATCTATCAAGGGTTACACCTATTGTCTCTCTCCTTTTTTGTTAAGCTATTGTCTCTCTCCTCTCGTCTCCTCTTCTCTGTAACACCTCTCTTCTTGTGGTTGTGCCATTCTTGTTCCTGAATTTTTTTTATTTTGATGAGGAATGGTGATTAATCTCTCTTTTTTTTATCTTCTTTCTTTTGAATATGAACATACTTTGTTTAGGTTTCTCTCTATAGGTGGGAAGTGTGTCTTGCAAAAAGTTCAAATTGTTGTGTTTTCGTTCCTCTAACCTTTAGATAAAAATTGGAACTATTATGACCAGATGGGAACTGGAGCCCCTATCTCGATTTAGAGGGTAATAGGTATTTTGAGATGATTAAGGATTGCAAAATTGATAGAACATGGACTTGGGGTTACCAGTAAATGCAGTGCATCTTGATTGGCTAGTGGGATCATCCTACAAACAGACTCACACTTGTATAGATAAATATGCTGGCAGTAGAGCTTGGATCTTGATCCTTGGGGCATGATGCATCTACCTTATCAGCTTGGCTGATAAGCCGGAGATCTGATTATTTTGTGTGTAATATTGCTTGAAGATGCCATTAAAAAAAGTGGGATAATCGTACATGTGATCTACCATGCCATTATCACTATTACTCTAATCGTAAAAAATAATCAATAACCATCACCTTTGGCGTGATCAGACCAGGAAGAAATCAAAGAAATCCAATGAAATAAGCAAAGGAAATTGCCTATCTATCTAAATATCTCTCTATCCTGATAGGTTTCTTGACTTTTGCTTCTAACTCAGATAAGAACCAGCCATGAAAACAGCTTGTCAAGCACTACTGATCTGAGAGTTTACTTCAATCCAGTTAAAGGTGGCAGAGGTTTGGGTTTCCTTGACAGGGTAAGATGACTCCATAGCAATTCCACACTTGCCGATGTCGCCCACATTGCGCTGAATTCTGATATAACCACTCTCACCCCAGTCGGTGCCCCACGAGTTCCTCACAATCCAGTAATCCACACCATCCTCTGTTCCATATCCAACAATCACCACTCCATGATCTAAGGCTGAGCCACATTCACCAGTAAATAGACCCTGAGAGAGTAGCAAGAAATAATTTTCAGTCAATTTGCTGATTCAGGATTGTGAGATTTTGTTGTTGGAAGAGTTAATAAGAGGACAAAGAGCCGAACATATTACCGACTGGTAGAGTTGGAAGGCCCGTCCACCAGCCTCAATGGCAACACTCACGGGCTGATGAGCCACAGCTTTTTGCAATGCTTTCTCGTCAGATTGCGGGACATCCTCGTACCCATCGATGCTAACAACCTTTGCATTCTTCTGTAAGCAAAACTTAATAAGAAAATTGAAAATAATCTGAAAAGTTTTTGAGTTTAAAAAGGTTACTGACCCGAACTGGGTCACATCGGCCGTTATTGCCATGATAGGGATAATCTTGGTCGGTATCTATGCCGCCGTTATCCATGATGAAGTGGAAGGCGTAGTCCATGAGGCCTCCATTGCACCCTTGGTTTTCCGTCCGGTCACAGTCCACAAGCTCCTGTTCTGACAGCGAGATTAGGTCTCCCGTTGCAATCTTGTTTATTGCTTCTACTGCAGCTATGGTCGAGAAAGCCCAGCAACTACCTGGGAGAACCAATAAATATAGTTATATAATTTTACCATCTATATATACGACACGATTTGGTCAAATCGACGTGATATTTTTAACAAAATATACCAAATAATGTCATTTTAGGGAAGAAAATGATATGTGCATACCACAGGAACCTTGATCTTTGATCGGACCAACCGCACCCTCCTCTCTCCAATCCACAGACTCCGGCAACTTGTCACCTGCCCTTAAAGCGTAGCGATTGCTGGCATTTCTGGACTTCATAAGCCTGCGCTTAGCGTCACTTCTGGTGCCGGAAAACAAGTCACGGTACTCCTCATTTGTCAAATCAGCAAACCTGGTCAACCCAACTCTGTAGGAGCGGTTTTGTGAATTATGTTCGTCAATAAACCTCAGATTATCCTTAAAAATCCCGAATCTCTTCTCTTGCTCCTCTAACCCATTATATGATTTGCCATGCTTTGCCAGCCACCATTGGTAAACACTCCTCATCACCTCGTCGTCACTTCTCCAGCTAGAGTTCTTCTGGTCATGATTAGGGTGGTTGGTGCTGTGATTGACGATAGACATGGCTGAGGAGGCAAGTGGGGAAGTGAAGAAGAGGAAGAGAAGGGAAAGCGCCATTTTTGCCATTGTTGATGAGAGAATTAATCTAGGAGATTTAAATGTGATGGGTTGATTTGAAAGCCTATTGATCGAGCTCATTTATATAGGCATGCTGCATGCAGTGAAGTGAGATTTGATCATGCAAACTTGTGGTGTTAATGATGCCTTGAAGAGAGGGAGTTGGGGTCCAGCTTGTGTGGCTTTCGTGGGCGGCGGGTGGTCAGTTTCTGGTCACAAGAACCCGAGTCTTCGGGGGAAGACATTGGAAACAAACAGTCCTGCATGCCTAAAATTCAGGATGGGCTGGGGCAACATTGGGAATGGTGGGGTGAGGTCAGATCATAATTCATAAGCAAATTGTGTCATGTCACCTTGCTAAAATGTCTTTTATGGGTTGCTCAAGAGGATAAGGGGGTGTCCTAGTTCAGTAGTTCCTACCATGTGCAGCTTCTGTTACCCCAAAAAAGAGGTCGCGGAGCATTAATGATGATGACTAAAGTGGCCAAGTGGATGGGGTAATTCATGCGGATGCCGATGCCGTGGTGCTGGAATCTGTGGGTTATATTTGGAAGTTATGATTTGGTTCTTACCATTTTTGTTATTAGTAGTTAGGGTTTAAAATTTAAGATTTAGTATAAGATGTAAGGTTTAAAATTTACAATTGTTTTGTCTAAATGAATGGGTAATGCAACTTTTTATTATCACGTTTCAAATGAGTCACTGATGTTTCTATCTTTGTAATCTCAAATTTATCATCAATCAAATTTGAGAAAATAAATATTAATACAAATAAATTCATATGAAGAAATTTTCGAGCATTTGTCAAAGTTAAATATCCGTCAAGTGTTGACGAGCTAATCAAGGAGATATATTTTAGAGCTAGAAGTGATTTAAAAGCTCGGAGTCAGAAATGGGCGAAGGTCTCCTCAACAGTGATTTTATAAGGTATTGCAACCTTTCGTCACCTAAACAATTGATCAATTTAATTTAACTCGGTCACCAATTGTTCGAACATTTCAATTTTGAGAATCCAAAATTTAAATTGTTCCTATATACAACATATTTCTCATTGTTTGACCACTAAACTCGTTGATATGGGATAAAAAATTAATATATTTATATTTTTAATCGATGTGGACTGACAAGTTGATGACTGTGATTAGGGGTGGCAATTTTTCCCGCCCCGCCCCGCCTTCCCCGCCCCGCCCCGAGCGGGTTTTCCCCGCCCCGAATCTATGGCGGGGCGGGGACGGGGTACAAAAATTCGCCCCGAAGGCGGGGCGGGGCGGGGATGGGATTGTTGTTTGCTCCGCCCCGCCCCGCCATGTATAATATATATGTATTATTTGTATATATGTATTATATTTATATTATATGTATAATATAAATATATATTAATCTACCATATTTATATAAATAAATTCTAAATTGCAAACGTTAATCCTAATCCAATAATTCACCTACACCTATAGTCTAATCCTAAATCTCAAATCTTTAACCCTGAGGTTTAAATCTAAACACTAATCACTAAAGTTGTCAATCTTAAATCAGTAAATCTAATATCTAACATACAAACAAACACTAAACATAATTAACCTAAAGTTTCAATTTTCATCTCCTTACTCCTAAGGTTTAAGTCTAAACACTAATGACTAAACTCAATTTATCTAAAGTCTAAAACCTAAAGTTGTCAATCCTAAATGTAATATCTAAATTAGACACAAACACTAAACCTAATTAACCTACAATTTCAAATTTGAACTCCTTAACCCTAAGTCGCTAACTCGGTAAGTCTTCTCAACAATAAAAAATTAAAAACCTAATTTACGTAAACCCTAAATCTAAATTATGAAGTCCTTAATCTCAAACTCTAAACATTAAACCTAATTCAATTAAAGTCTAACCATAAAGTATCAACTCATTAATCTAACCAAAGATGTCATTACATAATAGGATTTCAAGATATTTTGCACGTGATTTAATCAATTATTTTAAAATTTGATGTGTTAGACAATAGTCCGTGTAAGTGCTGTATTTTAACTAATAATTAAAAATACAAAATTACATTAAATAATATAGATTGAAATTTATTAGCATACGTGTCATCTCTAAACAAAATTACACTAATTAAATGATTATTTAAGTTTTTATTTTTATTCTTTCTCTTTTTATTGGGTGATATGTAACATAGGTATGGTATCATAATTAATCATTATCAAATATCAATTTATTATTTATTACAATTACAGACTTATACAATTATTGTCTCAAAAAAAAAAACTGAAACAATTATTATTTTTAAATTTTAACCGGTTTTTACCTTAGTGGAATTAGGGATTTAGATTTTAGGGCTACATTTGAACATTTCTCTTCAACTCACGCAGACTCACCAGTCACCAGCAGGCCGCAGCCTCGAACCGCAGCAGCCCCCGAACGGAAACTCGCGCAGACCAGCCCCCGAACCGCAGCCCCCGAACGGCAGCTCCCTGCTCCCGCACGGCAACTCCCCGCAGCCACCGAACGGCAGCAGCCCCGCACGGCAACTCCCGCAGCCACCGAACGGCAGCAGCCCCGCAGGCCGCAGCCACCGAACGGCAGCAGCCCCGCAGCCCCCATCTCTGCTTCAGTGCTTCTAGGTTAGTGATGGCCCGCAGCCCCCATCTTTGTTACTTTGTTACTTAAATTCTTCTAATATATATATACTCTAATGGTTGATATACTGTTGGTATATAGATTGATTTGCGTAGGGAAATTGTTTGGATATGAATTTGTTGATGCTGTTCATTTTTTCTTTTATATTAGAGAATTTGTGGAGTTAGTTAGTTGTTTAGCATTAGTGGAATTAGCTCTGTCAAAATGGAACAATATGTGTATTGGTTCATTTGACTGTATCAATCAATTTTTGTATCAATCAAATATCAATTTATTGTCTACTGTTTGCAGATTTTTTTAGAATGTCTTCATCTTCTTCACTTGGAGGTGGGAGTAGTAATGACATTGTTAGTGGCTGTCAACCAAGTCCTCAATCACATATGGAAAATTCTCAATCTCTAGATGATCAATCTGACAATTCTACTCCAATTCAGTCTGAAAAAGTTCAATCTGAAGATGATCTAAAAGCAAATTTGAAGTCGCCTATGTGGAAATATTACGAGAGGAAGAATGTTGAAGGGGTTGTCAAGGCAATATGTGTATATTGCACCAAGTCTCTTGGTGGGAATACAAAAAATGGAACCAAGCATCTACATGATCATTTTAAGAGATGTCCAAAGCGGAAGTATAAAGACATTCAGAATATGAGACAACAAGTTTTAGTGTCTCAACAAAAGAAAGCTGATGAACGAGTGGGTTTGACTGCCTATCACTTTAATCAAGAAGTGTCAAGGAGGGAACTTGCTTGTATGATTATCTTGCATGAGTATCCTCTGTCTATCGTGGAGCATATCGGGTTTAAGAGATTTGTAGCTTCATTACAACCTTTGTTCAAAATGGTTTGTAGAAATACCATAAAGAGTGAAATTATGAAAATCTACAACTATGAGAAGGAGAAGGTGATGAAGCAGTTAGACAAGAACCGAGAGAGAGTGGCTATTACAACTGATATGTGGACATCAAGTAACAGAAAGAGGGGATTTATGGTTGTAACTGCACACTTTGTGAATGACTCATGGATTTTGCATAGTCGAGTAATGAGGTACTTTGATACTTATTTTTTTACTTGATATTTGTTGAATGCATTTTATTTTTCAACCAATTAAACTCAAAATTATTATGTTTTAGGTTTATTTACGTACCTTCTCCACATACAAAGGAGGTTCTTGCTGATTCACTTTTGGATTGCTTGTTGGAGTGGAACATTGACCGGAAGCTATCTACTATGACTGTGGACAATTGCAGTACAAATGATGCAATGGTTAGAATTCTTTTGGAGAAGCTTCAACGAGGTTCACTTATGTCGCATGGCTCAATGTTACATATGAGGTGTGCGGCGCATATTTTGAACTTGATTGTTCAAGATGGATTAGTTGTGATCAAGGAAGCTGTTAAAAAAATTCGGGAAAGTGTGCTGTTTTGGACATCATCAACTAAAAGAAGACAAAAATTTGGGGAGACGGCGCAACAGTTGCATGTGGAAAAGTTTAAAGAATTGGTTCTAGACTGTAAGACACGTTGGAACTCTACATTTTTGATGTTGTCTACTGCGATTGGATACAAGGATGTTTTCTTTCGCTTAAAACAACGCGACTCATCGTACGATTGCATGCCAAGTGAGGAAGATTGGGAGATTGCAAGAGATATTTGCCAAAGACTGGAGCTGTTCTTTGAGGTGACTAAACTGTTCTCAGGTACCACTTATCCTACAGCTAACGTTTACTTTCCAAAAGTTTGTGAAATTAAAATATCTTTGGCAGAATGGTGTTTGAGTTCCAATAATGTGATCAAGGATATGGCATATCACATGTTTCAAAAATTTAATTGTTATTGGAATGTCATTAGTGGTATTATGGGTGTGGCGACTGTCCTTGATCCAAGGTATAAAATGATGTTACTAGAATTCTACTTTCCTACAATTTATGGCGATGAGGCAGATGATCAAATTTGTAGGATTAAAGGAATTTGTGAAGATTTGATGCGTGAATATAGTTCACAAAATATGAACAGAGATGACAATAGTTCCTCTAGATCCGATCAAAATATAGGCAAGAGAGACAGTCTTGCAAGCTTTGATAATTTTGTTAACAGTAAAGAAGGAAGCAATTGGAAATATAAAGTTAGAGCTGGACCACTATCTTGAGGATGATGTATTGCCCCGATGTCAAGATTTTGACATACTTGCTTGGTGGAAAACTAATGGACCCAAGTATCCCACCTTGCAACGTATTGCAAGAGATATTCTAGCCATTCCGGTGTCAACCGTTGCATCAGAATCTGCATTTAGCACTAGTGGTCGGTTGTTAAGTCCACATCGGAGTAAACTTCATTCAAAAACAGTGGAGGCATTGATGTGTGCTCAAAATTGGTTATTCAATGACATTTCTACTAGAGATGGAGGTATGTAAAAATTAATGTGGTATTTACTATTTAGTATTGATTGTGTGTTTTCAATTGAATTTTATCATATTGTAATTTATTTGTGGTGTTTACTTTTTAGGTTCGTTAAGGATAACCGCAAAAGATTGCATCGCAATTCACAATATTCTTGATGATATTGATGATGATGAAGGAGAAGAATGTGATTCGACGATACTTGGGTGATACTTGGGAGTTGGGAGAAGAAATATTTTTTTGAGCCATGTTGTCTTTTTATTATTTTGGTTTCGTTCTTTATAATTTTTATTCATTACTTATATTTACTCTATGTTAAGGATTGATCTTCATTATGTCTTGTGTTTTCTTCTATTTGTAGTGATCTTGCTCCCCAATTTATTTTGTATTAGACAATGTATTCCAAATATTATTCAGCTGTAAACTATTAAAATTTCAATTATTTCCGGGCGGGGCGGGGCGGGGCAACCTTGGCGGGGCGGGGACGGGGAAAATATTCTGCCCCGAACAGCGGGGCGGGGCGGGGTCGGGGCATAGATATAAGGGGGCGGGGCGGGGACGGAACACACACATTCCGCCCCCGCCCCGCCCCACTGCCACCCCTAACTGTGATATTTATTATATTTTTCAATTTTTTAAGTGATGCATAGAAAACAAACCAAAAAAAAAAAGCCTAAAAAGTAAATTTTACTTCTTCTTCCTCACACAATTATAACTACCCAACAGCCAAATCATCGTTCAATCGAACATGAAAAATGATTTTTTTTTGTCTCAAACGAAAATCGAATTCAACGTGGAAATACATTACCCACGTTTGGTTGGAGAGAATAGGGGGTGAGGCAAGGGAACAAGTTTTGTCAAAGCTCATTCTCTTGTTTTGTTTGTATAAAATATGGGTCATGATCATGAGCTTAAGACTCCTATTATCCACAAAGGGAGAATAACTTTTTTTAAAAATGACAGTTTTATCCGTCAATTAAAATCATATAAAATTATCAATTTATTAAAAAAATATAATATAGTATTTTTATCTTTATTACAATCAATTCAAACCAAAACTCATGTTCATTCTTACATTAACCAAACATACAAAATTTTATCTTTAAACTCATTCACCCCTCTCTATTCTTCCTCTCTCAATACGTTGATGCTCAACTCATCTTAAACTCATTCTCTCCTTCAACCAAACGTGGGGATAGAATATTTGATTGATATTCATTGGTTCAAAATAATTTATTTACATTTCATCCGATTTTTATTTAAAATAAAAAATATATATACAATGGGTCAAAAATGGGTTAAGGGTAGCTGTTGTGCACACTGCAGGTAGTGGTACTTACAGTTGATAGACAGGCATCCAATCTATTTTAATGTTAAAAAAAAACAATGTGAATCCCACGTTACATCATTGATCCAACGGCTACACCCCTCCATTGGCAGTTGTTTACACTACAGCTACCTTCATGGGATTTCTTATGGGGACATTTAGATCTTGGCTTTAAGGTGGAGTAACAATTTTAGTTTGAGGTGATGTGTGGTTTTCTCTAGTTTTTACTCATTCCCTAACCTCTATTGATCCTGACAATTGCATTATTTTCTCTCTTTAGTGCAATTTGATCATTCCTTACTTATTTAGATTTTCTTCTTTCAATACTTCCGCCACAAGTCAAAATTTGCGCCTAAACTTTATGCCATCGTAAACTGTGTTCTTGTCTAACAACCTTTTTCTTTTACCCTAGCACCCTAGTAACCAAAAGCATAGCTTAACCTCACTCACATAGGTGATGTCCTATCAAGAGTATTCTCTTATACTTTACTTGTATATTTACAAGATATATGAATCATTAAAAGCATAGCTTAACCTTAACACGCTTCTTAGCAGTTCTTGGGGCATCCAAGGAATGGGATAGAGTGAAACTCTACACTGCTCATACTTAAGTTATTCTCAACTTATGTTTTCCTATTGAACCTAGTCCATGGGATCTCTAATTGCTAGGTTAGGTTTCCATCGAGATAACTCATTGAGTTAAGGCTTTTAAGCCCATTCTCCTCGATGCACAGTCTGTCACCTCTCTACTTAAACCTTTTGTAAATGGATCAGCTAGGTTTTCCTTAGACTTCACAAAGTCTAAGGAAATTATTCCAGTAGAGAGTAACTATCTTACGGTATTATGTCTACGACGAATGTGTCTAGACTTACCGTTATACATTAAATTTTGTGCTCTAGCAATTGCAGCTTGATTATCACAATGAATGCAAATTGCAGGCACAAGCTTTGGCCATATTGGAATGTCCTCCAAGAAGTGACGAAGTCACTCTGCTTCTTCACCAGCTTTATCCAAAGCTATAAATTCCGATTACATCGTAGACCGTGCTATGCACGTTTGCTTTGAGGACTTCCATGAAACAGCCGCCCTTCTTAGAAGGAATACATAGCCACTTGTGGATTTTGATTCCTCTGAATTTGCAATCCAATTAGCATCACTGTATCCTTCTAAAACAGTCGGGTACTTACCATAGTTCAAAAAACATTAGTTTTTGTTTTGTTCAGGTACCCCAATACTCTCAATAGAGCTTTCCAATGCTCATGTACAAGATTACTTGTGTATCTACTTAGTTTACTAACAGAGTACGCAATATCTGGTCTTGTGCAGTTCATGATGTACATTACACTGCCTATAATTCGAGAGTATTCCAATTGTTGAATACTATCTTCATTATTCTTATGTAAAACCAAATGAGGGTAAAACGGACTATTAGCATCTTTGATGCCATGTCCTTTAAACCTTTCAATTACTTTCTCTATATAGTGTGACTGAGATAATGCTAGGCCTTCCAATGTTCTGGAAATTTTAATGCCTAGTATCACATCCGTTTCACCCATGTCTTTCATGTCAAAGTTCTTTGATAGCATTTTCTTGGTTTTGTTGATGATCTCAACATTTCAACCAAGAATTAGCATATCATTGACATATAGACAAATGATTACACAATCATTGTTTACCAATTTTGTGTAAACACATTTGTCACACTCGTTGATTCGAAATCCATCTCGAATCACTACTTGGTCAAATTTTTCATGCCATTGTTTTGGAGCTTGCTTTAGCCCAACAATGATTTAACAAGTTTACATACCTTATGTTCTTGTCCTTTGACCTTGAACCCTTCGGGTTGTTCCATATATATCTCCTCATCGAGTTCACCATTTAGAAATGATGTTTTTACATCCATTTGGTGAATCATCAAGTCATATAGCGATGCTATAGCAATTAACATCCGCACGGATGTAATTCTCGTGACTGGTGAATAAGTATCAAAGTAATCTAGACCTTCCTTTTGTCTAAACCCTTTGGCTACGAGCCTTGCTTCGTACTTATCTATGGATCCGTCAGCCTTAAGCTTTTTCCTGAAGATCCATTTACATCCAATTGGCTTATTCCCGGGTCCGAGATCAACCAATTCCCAAGTATGGTTATAGCTTCTTTCCATAATGGAGCATCTGGTGTTGACATTGCTTCCTTGAATGTCTGAGGCTCCGTCTCTAACATATATGTTAGAAATTCAGGACCAAAGGACTTTGAGACTTTTGTTCTCTTGCTCCTTCTTGGTTTCTCAACCTCTTGTTCTTCATTTTGTTCTTTTTCAAAAATTGAATCTCTATTCCTTTTTTGAGAGGTTTCGCTTCGTTTGCACAAAAATATTTCCTCAAAAAATTCTACATCTCTCGTTTCCATGATTGTATTTACATGGATATCATCTATCTCAGATTTGTGTACCAAAAATCTGAATGCACCGCTATTTTGAGCATATCCCAAAAATATGCAATCCACAATTTTAGGTCCAAGTTTGATTTGCTTTGGTGGAAGTACTGCCACCGTAGCTAGACACCCCCACACTTTCAAGTATTTGAAAGAGGGTGGTCTCTTATTCCACATCTCATATGGAATACTACATGTTTTCTTGTGGGGCATTTTGTTAAGAATATAATTAGCAGTTAACACTGCTTCCCCCCACAAGTTTTGCGGTAGCCCAGAACTTATTAACATGGAATTAACCATTTCTTTTAAAGTTCTGTTCTTTCTTTCAGCAATTCCATTTTGCTGAGGTGTATATGGTGCTGTTGTTTGCTGGATGATCCCAAACTCAGTACACAATTCATCAAAGATAGCAGAATCATATTCTCCTCCCCTATCGGACCTTAGTGCCTTGATCTTTTTACCAAGTTGATTCGCAACTTCATTTTTATATTTGATAAAGCAGTCCATTGCTTCATTTTTGCTAGTTAACAAATAAACATAGCAATATCGTGTACAATCATCGATGAATGTAATGAAGTACTTCTTTCCACCTCTACTTTGAACAAATTCAAGTCGCATAGATCAATATGGACTAATGCTAAAAGCTTAGTACTCCTTTCAATTGTGTGAAAAGGTTTCTTGGCAAACTTTGCTTCAACACATGTTTCACATTTATGGTTGACATCCAAATTAAATTTGGGAATTAAACCTAAGTTTGCTAACTTTTTCATTGTATCATAGTTTACATGTCTTAATCTACCATGCCATAAGTATGGAGAGACAACAATGTAAACTGAAGATTCATCTTTATTCATGACAGTTTTTGGGTACAGAAACTTGCTATTTTTATCAATTACAGCAATGTTGGCCTTAAAAAGCTCATCACACATATACCCCTTCCCTACATAAGTTCCATCCTTGAAAACTAAAAATGTATTGGATTCAAACACAACCTTTAATCCATTGCTTATCATCACAGGCACAAAAATCAGATTCTTACGAATCTCTGGAACATGTAGCACATTTCGCAGTGCGAGCTTCCTGCCTGAGGTGAACTTTAGAATAACCTCTCCAGTTCGTTCAATAGTGGCTGGAGCAGAGTTAGCCATGTAAATCTTCTCTCCATCATCCTTCTTTTCATAAGATGTGAAGAGGTCCTTGTTGACGCAGATGTGTTTGGTTGCACCAGTGTCCACCCACCAGTCTTTGGTGTTAGTCACCAAATTTACTTGGGTGACAACAGCAGCCAACATATCTTCATCGTCACTCTGCTCAACTAGGTGAGCTTGCTTGGTAGCTTTTGTCTTGCCTTTAGCCTTGGCCTTGGCCTTATCCTTCTCCTTGTTATGACGTTTTCTACAATCCTTGGCACGGTGTCCAGGTTTGTCACAGATAAAGCAAGTACCTCGGAACTTCTAGGGTTGTTCCTTCTGCTTTCCCTTAGCTTGGTACTCTCTCTTCCGTTTCCCATCAGTCTTGGGTTTGGAAGTTTCCACCAGATTGGCCTTTGGTGCTTTTGGAGGTGCCGTCTTCTTCCGATTGTCTTCCTCAATTCGGAGACGGACTATCAAATCCTCCATTTTGATTTCCTTGCGCTTGTTCTTCAAGTAATTCTTGAAGTCCAACCAACTAGGTGGCAACTTCTCGATGAGTGCTGCCACTTGGAAAGACTCACTTAGAGTCATCCCTTCTGCCAGTACATCATGCAGAATCAGCTGGTAATCTTCAGCCTGGGTGACAACTGACTTGTCATCCACCATCTTGAAGTCCAAAAATTTGGCCACCAAAAAATTCTTGGTTCCAGCATCTTCAGTCTTATACTTCTTTTCCAGAGAGCTCCATAGCTCCTTGGCTGAAGATATGCCACAATATACATTATACAGGTCATCAACTAATCCACCAAGGACTAGATTCTTACATATGTACTCTCCATTTTTCTAGGCATGCATTGTTGCCACAGTCGTTGGATCCGACTCACTCTCTTTAAGGATATGACATTTTTCCGTTAGGAACCTAGCATGATTCAAAGCGGTGAGATAAAAGCGCATCTTTTGTTGCCACCTTTTGAAATCAATGTCCTTGAACTTTTTCGGCTTTTCAGCGGGAATTACAGGAATCACCCTGTTTGTCATAGGAACATTATTCCCGATTCCAACAGTTGCAGCAGCAACAGACACGCCTCCAGCAGGAGTAGCCACCGGCATACCTCTATTAGGAGCAGCCACGCCACCTGGGTTCGCAACACCAGGGGTCATATCATCACCTCCACTAGGGATGGTGGGTAACTCATTGTAGGCTTATTGAATTTGTTCCATCTTTCACTACAATATCAGATATTGGAGTGAGTAATCAAATCATAATAAAATCACCAATGAAAACTTTTAAACACCTTAAGGTATATACCTTGTCAAATAAAATTTGTGACTTAGAAAATTAGCAACTAGGTTGGTTCCCAGGAAAGAGGGGGCTTTCCAAATAACATGGCGCGCAATTAGATAACCCATTTCATAGACAGAACTTTCCAAGATACCACAAATCTAAACCACAAATAAAATGTGACAAGTTATGTACCACAATAAAATATTTAATATTAACAATTATCAAATCAATATATTTTATGATGACAAATTCATGCAAATATTGTATGTAGTATGCAATATACGGTGGCATACACCTATATATATATAAACTTGTTCAATTACCAAACCAATATAATAAATTAATTCAAATAATTTAATAAAGAAAATTTATATGTCTTAAACACATGCACGTGTAATCAATGACTATAGAGAACCAATAGGTGGCACCAAAATTCAAAATTCAAAATTGAATTAACAAAATGCAAATTGAATTAGTTAGTACGTTAAAGTCATTGAATTGTAAAATCGTTAACAATAAAATCTCAAAATCATTAATTATATGAGACAATTACAACACTATTCAGTTTTTACAATTTGAATTCACGTTTGTTTGTAACTGATGTTTAAACAATTTATAAAGCAAACGTGCATCAAATCAAAGAATTTGCAATTGATTCTATTCGTATATATCTAATCTACTATTGATCGATTGAAGTATATCTTTTCACGTGCAAGCTCACAGTGGCAGTAGCATGCAAATATAAGGCAACAGTGACATTTAAACACACACAAAAAAACCGTGGCTTGCATATACAAAAATCAATGAGATTTTCACCTTAAGATTGTTGGAAATAATAGAATGCAAATACGAAGTAGATTAACACATGAAATATAACAAATTTTACAGTTCAATAAACATGACACAATACATATCATATATGTAGAATTGAAAGTAAGAACAACCGAAGTTACCAAATACCGGATCGGAATGCAAATACGAGATTGAAGTGAGGTATGCGAACCGCAAATCTCCTTAAGTTGAAAATGCCCCAGCCACCGGTGTCAATGCTAAAGTGGGCAAACACCTCCCACGATACAACACTTCCTTCTATCGGTAGGTGACACAAGTATACCGGTAGGCTCGTTCGAACCAAGAATAGAATGCACTCTCTCAAAGAAGAAGAAATTCGACTGGGAAGAAGGAAGAGAGTTTCGGCTCTAGAGTTTCGTCTCTTACTCTATTCCTAGGCTACTATTTATAGTAGAACCCAAACCAAAAATCGACAAATAAATTCTATAACGGACCAGTAATAAAACGAATTTAAAACTGTAACGAAAATTTGAATTAATTTCGTAACGGAAATTTTGAATTTTGAATAAGTCTCATGTCCACATTCAATGAACCTGAGTAGTGGGCTAATACAAAATATTAAGTCCAGATGGGCTACGTAAGCTCAAGCCCGAGCCCGGGCCCGCACGTGTGTATGTTTTAGTGAGCCCAAGCCCATTATGTAGAGCCTCTCTCCCTCACAAAAGCTTGGGTGTCATTGGGCCCAAGTCTTACATCCAACACTTGAGTTTATAAACCCAAGACACACAACACAATTCTAAAATGTGGGATTCCCACATTTCTATTATTTTGTACTCAATATATCATGCTTAACATGACCACTTTGGAGTCAATTTCCATTCAACTAAAAAATGGTTTTGGACAACTTTTAACTTCAATCTCTAGTCTTTATATTGAAGATTAAAACCCACTAAATTACATTCAACTAATACTCAATTAGTTGTAAATAATTATTGGTCAAATAGTGGTTCACCACCATTTTTCCAACAATCCCCCACATTGAATGGAAACAGACGACAATTCAGACACGAGGATTTGTCTGAGATTGAAAACTTGTTTGAGAGTGCAGTAGGACCAATACTGCATCGAGATCGGTAGCTTTTGACTTTGAACCTTCCCTAGTGAAAGTCTATCGGACTTACTTAACTAGTCAGTGGACTGACGCCTTGAATTGCCAGTTGTTTATGTAAGCCCAGACAATAAACCTCACACAGCAATGATCCAATTCATAATTGGTTCTCGGTTGTGTTCATTATTTCGGCCATGAACGTCTTGGGTTCAGCGAGTGCTTTAGAAAATATTGCCTTTTAAATATTTTCATAGAGTCGGCCTTACTTTTCACTCACATAGGTGATGTCCTATCAAGATTATTTTCTTATACTCCACTTGTATATTTACAAGATATAAGAATCATTAAAAGCATAGCTTAACCTTAACACGTTTCTTAGCAGTTCTTAGGGCATCCACGGAATGGGATAGAGTGAAACTCTATACTGCTCATACTTAAGTTATTCTCAACTTATGTTTTTCTATTGAACCTAGTCCATGGGATCTCCAATTGCTAGGTTAGGTTTCCATCGAGATAACTCATTGAGTTAAGGCTTTTAAGCCCATTCCCCTCGATGCACAGTCTGTCACCTCTCTACTTAAACCTTTTGTAAATGGATCCGCTAGGTTTTCCTTAGACTTCACAAAGTCTAAGGAAATTATTTCAGTAGAGAGTAACTGTCTTACGGTATTATGTCTACGACGAATGTGTCTAGACTTACCGTTATACTTTAAATTTTGTGCTCTAGCAATTGCAGCTTGATTATCACAATGAATGCAAATTGCAGGCACAGGCTTTGGCCATATTGGAATGTCCTCCAAGAAGTGACGAAGCCACTCTGCTTCTTCACCAGCTTTATCCAAAGCTATAAATTTCAATTACATCGTAGATCGTGCTATACACGTTTGCTTTGAGGACTTCCATGAAACAGCCGCCCCTCCTAGGGAAGATTATTGGAATCCTTTTTTGTTTGATTGGAAGGAAGATTATTGAAATCATTTGTTAACCGTTCTTCATTTCAAACTCATTCTTGCGAGTTTCTGATATGATTCCAGCACTAATTTCGCCCAGTGGGATGAGGTGTGACATTCTTGTCAAAAATAATTAAAAATAAAAATACACGTCAACAATTAACGGCCACATATGCACCATTATAGCATAATTTGATTTAAGGACTTGTTTAGTCCATTGTGGTAAGTACAGAGGCTTGAACATACAAAAAAAACATTTAAGGATTCAAACCACTCATTTTGTAAAGTACAAGAGAAACCGATACTTCTCAAAGAAAAACAAAATATTTGGAGGAATTTTAGTTAAAATTGTAGTTAAAGAATTATTGGCCGGTATTCCGAAACGGACAATAATCAAGAAAAAACGTAAGATAAGAGTCCGTTTGGATTATAGTATGTCTCATAGAGTATAAACTCTCGTAAAAACCGAGAATATGAGTGACATATACTCTGAAATAAACAAACGGAGGCTAATTGATCATAACTAAAAAAACTGTAAAATATATGGGTAAACGGAATTATGGTCATATGATTTTGAAATATTCAAATACCAGGCCTTAATATTTCCGTTTCGGCCTGCAATCTAGGGCTCGACTACTCCGACTTGGCTCCAACTCCAATAGAGCTGCAGGTTGCTGTTTTCGCGTTTCCGATGGATGACATGGCTGCATATTACCCACCGCCAGGGGTTTCCAACTACTATCCGCATCCGCCTCCGCCTCCTCGCCCGCAGCCACAGCCACAGCAGGCGCCACCACCGCTACAGCCACAGCAGGCGCCACCACAGCTACAGCCGTACATTCCGCAGCAACAACCTCCCTTCGCCTCCCATGCTTATTCGTATGCCCCATATGTTCCTCAAGACCAGGTCCGGACCCTATTCGTCGCAGGACTACCCGAAGATGTCAAGCCGCGGGAAATCTATCATCTCTTCCGTGAATTTCCTGGTTATGAGTCCTCTCACCTTAGGATCCCTGCCAAAAAGTCCCAGGTACTCCCTCTTTCTCTATGTGCAGAGACGTGTACCTGTGAATTTGATGTGTAAATATTTATGGGGGACTGGTTTTGATATTTGCTTGAAATTAGTTTCAAACTTTGTACGAGAGAGAATGATTTTTTTTTATTTGTTCAGAAGTAAATGCAAATAACTCTTTATTGGATTTACTCTCCCAAAATTACCTAAAAAAGCATGCCAGCTAATACAAATTTAACCTGCACAATCATTGAAGGTCACTGTTACTGGGTTCAGTTTTACTTCACTAAAACTCAAATTTGAAGTTGATTTGCTATGTTGTCTTATAATTCAAAGTCACCAGTTATGGAGGAAATCTTTTCGTGTATTTGAATGGATTTATAACTTTTTCTTAATTTGAATTGGATTGTAGTTCTTGTGAATGTGTATCTGTTGATTTGCTATGCTTAGAATCTGGTCTTGCTGTTGCCCCAGCCATTCGCTTTTGCGGTATTCTATGATCAGCAGTCTGCAGTTGCAGCAATGCATGCACTAAATGTAAGAACAACTTTCAATACTTGTTCAAATAAAATGTTCTGTAATTGCTTTATTGTGTTGTTCTCTATAAGCTAGAGAATCACTGTAACTTCTGTTTTGGGGGTGTTGATCTCAAGTAGTGAAGTTGTGTCACCAGAAATTTGTAGTGCCGAGTGAGTAAGTATGTGAAACCTAGTGTTTGTCTCTTGAGCTCGTGCTTGGGTAACAATTTATGTTTGTTTTCCACTGTTAAGTTCCATGATATTGTTGAATGCCAGAATGCTGTATGTGCAATTGTGCATATATTAGTTAGGTAAGGGCATGCCTTTAATGAGCTGAGTTATAAGTTAGAGATCAATTTGTACAATTGAAAGTTACTTAGTACTAGGTTATGCAGATTGCTGTTTGGCCAAATGTTTTCGACTCAAATATATAATTCATAGTACAATTCTTGCATTGTTTTGAGGTGTTCGGTCCCTGTTTAGTATTGCTGAAGCTGCTTATAGAATTAGGTCTCATAATCTGCTGGTGAAAGCTACTATGGAAAAGGTGTTTGGTTGCTGAATGTCAAAAACCGATGTTAAAATCAATGACGTGAGAGAGAAGTGACACATTAGGCAACTTTCAACTACCCCATTGAAAGAATCTACTAAGTTTTATGATTAGTATGTGCTAGTTTCATTGCAGTAAAGTGTGAGAGATTGTCACCACAACCGTTCCTGGTTCTCTGGAAAATTAGAGAATCAAAAAATTATCCATAGTAAGGTACTGCAGAATTCATCCTATGCTTTAAAGTCTTAATAAATTCAATTTGTTCCTGTGTTTCTGTTGGCGAGCTGTTGCTAGGGAATGCAACCATGCAAAAAAGCTACAGTTTGGCGCTGAAGTGTTGCAGAACATTAGATGTTTTATAACATTAGCTGAGAGCTTCTAATCTGAACCTTTCTTGCAGGGGATAGTTTTTGATCTGGAGAAGGGATCAGCTTTGCATATTGATCTCGCAAAATCTAATTCCAGATCCAAGCGCCAAAGGACAGGTTTTTTTGCTGGCAGAACATATTTGTTTGATTATTTTTTAACCAAATTGAAACTTCATTTCATGTTTCTTTTTGATTGTGAAAAATAGATGATGAGTGGCATAGCTCGGATAAAAAGGCTAAAGGATATGCTGATTCGGGTAAGATTATTACCCATTATTTCTTAGACTCTTGGAGTTGCTTCCTCGGGGTTCCGTCTTTGATTATATCCATTTAATTAATGTTTCTTATTTCTCTCTCTTCCTCTATCTCAAAGTTTGCTTGCTTGATACTTGATAGTAGTTCTGGGCCACTTTTATGCACCTTACTTGAAATAAATGTGAGTTAGTCACATAAGGGCACATTCTTCTAGAAGCTCACATCGCACATCTTTTGCACAATTGCGCACTAGCAGGTTTTGGCAGCGCTCACATGCCTGGAATGAGTTATTCTGCTTACAACACGATTGGTTATCCATCTGCACAAAGGTCATCTGCACTATTTGCACATCTTTGTTACTCGGAAGCAATAATTTTAGCTCTGTTGGCACTATCTTATTTTTTAAGTGACTACTTTTTACCAAAAGGTCAAGGGGCTAGCAAAAGCTGCTACTAAGTGCCTTTTTTCTTGCATAATAGTATGTCCTTTTATGATTTTCTTTTTGATATATCTGAGCTCACGTAATTTTTTCCTTCCTTAAACCATTCAGGCCCCAAAGCTTTAATGGCAGAACTGAAAATGAATTGGCAGCTGTGAAATTGGTAAGGTTACTAGTCCTACTTTCATTTGGTTGACAGCCAAATAAGTCTCCTAATATGCACAAAACAACGATAGCCTACCAGCATCTTTTTGCAAGACCTGTGTTGGAGTGATGACAAACAAAAACACACAAGACTACAAATATTTTTTTATGTTAATTTCTTATATATGACATTATATTTGATGCAATCGGAAGTTGATAATCACACAAGATGGAAACCTCAAAGGTTTATTGAATCTTAAAAATCATAAGTGCCTTAAAATGACTATAAAGACTTTATTTATAGCCTAAAACATAAGGAAACCCTAATTGAACTAGAATAGGAAACTAACTAAAACACTTAATTAACTCGTAGGACTCTTAAACAGCCACGAAAACGTCTAATGCCAAACCTTAACTAGGTTAACCCAAGTTGACCTTAAGATCTTCAAATTAGTCTCCTTGAACATATTAGAATAGTAAAAGGGACCCTCGGATGAAAAGTTATGGATTGTCAAAGTTGGACCTGCACTTTCGCACCCCTTTCGTGCACCCCACTTTAGACTTCACTTGAACGGCTGGATCGACGTCCACCTAAATATTATATATATATATTTATGTATGCGTGTCCGTGTCTTGCAAATTTTGAAATTCTTGTGTCAAGAGTGTCTATGCCGTGTCGCATCCTGTCTCCATGTCCTTGTCTGTGCTTCCTTGCCCTTTTTCTTCTCCTCGTGGCGTAGTGAAGAAACTTCTGCCACCTAGTTTCTCCAGCACCTAATGCTGCCTGTTTGTCTTTGATTCTTTTGGTGAGTCCTGTAGGACTGCGGTCTTATGAAATATACTGGCATTGGTTGCTTAGCTCTTATCAACTTGAAAGCTTTAATTAACAGGACATGCTGTGAAGCAATTTAAATAATAATCAAGTCTGATGGAAGACTTGAATTATTTTTGATATCTTGCATTTTTTATGTGATAGCGGATAAGCTTTAACATGAGATTTCAGCTTAGATGCTTGATGTAGCATATATATAAGGCACTCTTAGTTATGCTAATGTACGAAGTTTGTGATCCATTTTTTTTTCTCATAATTATTACTAAATTATTGTTTTTGCCTCTGAAATGAGATACTTGTAAATGTATTTATGGCAAAAGAAAGTCGTACTCCTTAAATTGAAGATGCTTTGCAATGCATCTTGCACAGATGTACTACTTCAGAGATCTTAAGTTCATTATGTATTTGCAAAGCTTATTTATGCTTTCTTGCAATTGCCACATGAGTATAGGCTTGCACATCTTTTATTATGTTGTCCTGAAATAACAATGCATGATCATGTGCACAAGCATGCTTTCTCTCCGACTTTAATAATTTTTTTTCCTATTACATTGGTAGAATAACTCTGCAGCGCCGCCTTGTCCAACACTTTTTGTGGCTAATTTGGGGCCAGGTTGTACCGAACAAGAGCTAATTCAAGTGTTTTCAAGGTAGGATCTTAAATTTGGTTTTCTTATGAAACATAATTGAGATATTTCACTTGGCATGTTGTTTCTAGCAGATGTCCTGGGTTTCTGAAATTGAAAATGCAGAGCACGTATGGGGCTCCAGTTACTTTTGTGGATTTTCAGGTACTTGTTTCTTCTTCATTTTCATCTTCTTCCTCCACTCTCCTGGATTAGTGTAGTAAGGGGCATCTAGTGGATAACATGCTGTATTCAATTCCCTTCCCACATTTCCTCCTTCCGCCTCCCTGCCCCCCACTTCCTTTAGCACAAGGATCATGGTGAATTTATTTTTGATGAATAGGAGTCTTTAAATTTAATTTTTGGCTTTCATCATATATTTTAAGTTATGGAGAAAAATAATATATGAAAGACAAATTTCAAATTTGCACTAGTGCTGGTTGCTATTGTCTAAATTGTCATTCAAGTCGTATGTTTCTGATGATCAGGAATGCATACATTGTTTATTTATGGTTTTATCACACTACTTTATACATTGAGTGTTCGTCAAATGGAAAAGGACAAAGTGTCTGTATATGCGTCTGAATCTTGCAAATTTCATGCTTTAAATAGAATGCTGTTTTTTTTAGTAATATTTATTTTATTATTAGTGGGCTTTAGCATTTGGTAGAATTTGAACCTTCAACCTATTCAAAATCCTAATCAGTGATTATCATCAGGCCAAAGCACTCCTTGTTTTAGAATATTGGTTTTGTGGTAAACTCGTGGTGATATCTCATTTTACTCTTAAGCAATCGTTTAATGCATTTATATATGGTTCTTGCAAATGGAGTTGCAGATTTAATTTTTGTTATTGATACTCGTTTTTTTCTTCTTCCATTTACTAAGAAAGATTTGCTGCCTTGATTTTCTCTATCTGTATCAGGGATGTAAAGTGCTTGACAGATATTATGAATTATTCCACATATTTCTTATCTATTTTGAACGAGTAATATCCTTTCTTCTCCAGTTTTGTATCAGTAGCTTCCGAAAATTGCATCTCATCTAAATTTGATTGCTTATGTCGCTCATCATTTTCAAATGGTATAACCTATCTGCGAACACTTTTCTGTTTCCATAACCAGAATACGGGGGTGAATTAGTCAACTACATTTACCATTCTGGCATTGCTCATACTGTTATTGCTATTTTATATTTAGGATACCGCTTCTTCGACCGGTGCACTGAATCATCTGCAAGGTACAATTCTCTACTCGTCACCACCTGGCGAGGGCATGCGATTGGAGTATCCTTCAGTAGATCTATATATATTTGTTTAATTGTTTGTTTTTTCAATCTTTTCATAGTCTTTGTTGATTGTCTATAATGACTTTTGCTTAATGAGAAATTTAGATATGCAAAATCCCGGATGGGCATGCGCAGGAAACCAAAGTAATTACTTGGAAGGAGAAAGGAGATGCATGAATATGTCACCATTAGAAGCCTCGAGACGTTGAGCTTGTTTATGTTCAGTCATGAACTAATTTTTCGTTACTGTTACAATTGAATTATATAGATACTGTTCTATCATTCTGAGAGGCTAGTCCATAATTTCATATGTACAGTAAAACCTTTTTATAGTTAATGTACTCTATATGAGAATAACATCATGTAATCCTAAAAAATTCTAGTCTCAATTTTCATTAAATTTTTATCATTATTTCTCCGTCTCCATTAAGTTATATAATCTCTTATAATAATAAAATTATCCCATCTATTATCAATGGCTGTAGAAAGGTTTAGCCGTATACCAACTGACCCCTCAATTTGATGAACAGTTGACAGCTTACTTTCATTATTTACATAGTTGAAGCCACTCAGTGAAATTCCAATTCTATCATTTCAAATCTTAGCGAAGAACTACACTTGGAACTTGGAAGGACAAAAATGCCCATATTTACCAAACATTTACTTACTGGGCTTTAGGCTTTGGAATGACAAATGTATCATTGGAATAATTGAACTTTAGGACTCCTTAGGACTCCAGTAGTGCCCGTCCAAATTCTTAAGGAATTCATCGATTACAAAACCCCATTTGCCGTACCAACCCTATTGAATTTACAAAGCAAAAGGTCGTACTTTTTTTTTTTTTTTTATATTGACAAAAGGTAGTACTTACTGTATGATAAAAATGATTGTGAACTCACGCTACCGGGACAGGACAGTATAACACAGCCCAGCTAAAAAATGAAGTATGAAGTGCAGGGTGGAAAAGTTCTTTCATTTAACACAGGATTTAATATGCCATGACAGGCCAATCAACAAGGAAGATGGAGCTAAATGCAACTGTAGGGAAGAACATGAATATAAATGTTGCCACTTCATGTCAAACCTCCAATGGAACAGCACCCTCAGGTTTCAGACGGTTTAGTCGAACCGTTCCAAGAATATACTCAGGTAATTCAGACTCTTCCTTCGCCTACAAAAAGCAACATCAGTAAACATTGTATATAAAAATCTCGTCTTTAAATTCGCCACTAAGAAACCATCTTAGCTCATGAACACTATTAACATCCTAAGCAGATAAGAAGCCCATGCCAGAATGATACCAACACCACAAAAAAATCAACACAGAATAGCACAAACCTCTATCAGAATTGCAAGGTCAACAACTAAGGTGGTTACATATCCGAGAACAAGACCAATAACGCTCCTCGCCACAGATGATGACCCAATATCCACATCAATCTGTGAAAATGTAAATTATAATCCAGTTGATGGCAGCAAATGGCAATAGTCCAAAGACAAGCAAAAATGTGCTAAAGCTCCCATCCAACCAATTACCAAAAGCTTGTGAATTAGGTTGTATACACAAATTGAGTTCAATGCTAAAATTACCTCACTTAGTAATCAAATATATTAGACACACTCCAAAGTTGTAATGCTAATCAATTGACAAGCAATTTGCGATATCCCGAGTTCATGTCAGACCCCTCTTTTACTGCCCGTGTATTCTATTTTGGGGGTCTGAATTTTATAAATTAAGATATACAAGCACGGACAAGAATACATATTATTAACATACAACCATACTAACCACCTCCACTATGGCATAGTCGAAGAGGTGGTCAACAGCAACCTGTTAGATGCAGGTTTGAATCCCCTGCATCTAAAAAAAAGGTATAAAATTCAATATATATATCAAATTTGCCTCTGAGAAATACCAACTGAAAAGGTTCTTACCCGTTCGATTAAAAAAAAGATCTCATGCTTGTCCTAAATAATGCCTATAATTATTCCAATACAGAACAACTAAATCAAAATGCAGGCCAAAAAGTGAATAATCTAACCATGACTGAATGGACTGCACAAATTCAGACGTTCTGAAAGAAAGCAGAGAAAATCAAATGTCGTACAAATTATCTTATCACAGGGAAAACAAATATTTGCAACCATTTTTTAATTTCTTGGAAAATGCTTCGAGATTGGGTTGAATATCAGGTAAACATACTAATTAGGGACAAGTGCCTGCATGCTTGCAGGTCGGCACAAAAATGGTACAATGGATAGAAAAAAAGGCCAAGTATCAGTTGTTAAACGTCATAAGGGGCATCGGGAGGCCAACTTATCTAGAGACTTAAAAAGTCATGCACTGTAAACAATAATAACGACATATGCCGCCTTCTCAAATCTCTATGTATAATTGTATCATAGTTAGAACCAGACAGATCACATCTTTGAAATTCCCACCTCAAATAAATAACTCGAGCAAATAAGAAAAAGACTGACAGCCATTATGACCAATGGAGAAGTAAAAGGTGGTGGTTATATCTCAAGTAATGTCACATGACTTAGTTCTGTACCAATAAAGAAATGGATAAGATAGTCCATGCAATGTCATGTTGACATCATTAAAGGGAGTTCTGATCATCAGTGAGGCCGGTATAAAGGCGACAACCATAAAAGGTTGAAAAATGAAAACTATACCTCTAGAAAATTGTCTTGCCGAAGATACTTGCAGGTCACAGCTTTCCCCAAAAGACAAGCTCTTGTTCCAACTGCACGCTTCACCATCCAATATCCCTGCACTCAAAAAAAATGAGAATAAGTTCCTCATATTTTCAAAGGAACACCGAATAAAATTATCTAGTATTTTACAGTTTGTTGTACTCTTTCAAGCATCTCACCTCAACTATACGTGGAATCAGTTTAAACCTTGAATCGCGAAACATGTCAGTCCCATTCACAAATTTACCCAACAAAGAACTACTATTCACTGGCCTTTCAGAGGCATAGTACAGAACTAGACAATAGTTTGGCTTTGCTGGGACCTGAAATAGGAAACCAAAAAATACAATACCTTCTTTCAAACACTGAAATGCTTGCCAATGCATATAATAAGTATCTTAAAATCTAAAAAGGCTCACAAAATCAATCCCAAATTAAATAGAAAGTGTGGATTCCAGAAATGAACAGACCAAGGACATTTGAAGAATACATAAATGATGAAGAAGGATATTGGGGTGTCTCCTTCCCTATCTTTCCATTCCATCCTCTCTTGCAGAAGACATAAATGTCACACAGGTATAATCTCACATATGATTTAGTGTCTTTGGCAATTTTTAATCACTCAACAGTAATGGAAGGATGTAGTCATCTGCCCTAGATTCTAAGTTAAAAACTATGTGCTGTATCAGAGACTAAAATGCATCAATTTAAGTACCTGAAGATTGATGATAAGCATAAATGGTAGTTTTTTCCCAGCTTCTGTCTGAAATTGAGAAAGCAACAAGGGTTTCAGGAAAATTTCAAATTACTAGTCAAATTACCATAAAAATGCATTCTCTAGAAGAAACATCTTATATATCTGTTTTTCAAAATTTAGGTCAATTTCTTTGCCACCGTGGCATGATTAATGTTTATAAGAATCAGAATATACTTATAAATTTCAAAATTGCAAGCACGTGATAACGGAAGATTCTCATTTTTTTATTATTATTATTTTCTGAGAATTATGATTAATTCATAATGGCAAATGATTAAACAATCGAGGATTACATCAGACCATCAACATCTAGCACAATAAACCTGTGATATCACTTTTGAGAAACATTGACCTAGGATAATGAATGAATCAAATGAAATACTAAGAATATTAGGAAACTAAGCAATATTTGAATTCAATACTTTTTGAAAGCTCATAAAATTAGCCAAAAATTGTCAATATACAGCACAAAACAAGTGCAGAAGCAACAGGAATCAGGTAAAAATTTCAAGAGACGCTTTTCTGAGCCAGCTGCTTGTTCATTTCCTATCCAAATTTTGTTATATGATGGATTCTTCCCATCCTCTAAATGTAAATTAAGCACACAAGAAAAGGTTTAGGCACTAAAAATGACATTGTTTTGACTTAGCACGGATTACCCATTTGTATGCTCTGAATTGGCCTAGAATATTGAAGCATCACAAACTAAAAATCGTTTGCTTTACTTAAACCATAGAAAAATTAGAATCTCTAAAATGTCAACAAGTTTTCTAAGCATCAAAAATCAAAATTAAATAAGATCCTCTAACAATTATTTATTTTCACGGGGGACTTTTTTTATTGTGTTTTGCGAAGATCAACTTCAGAAAGAAAAAAATATATATAGAGCACCAAAGACATTTTCCCAAATAGCTAGAGGAAACTTGCATATCCACATAAGAGTTCAATGAATAAAATATTAGCAAATAATTTGTTTGAGAACTTTTCCAGCCACATAATAGTCAGCAACTAAAATAAAAAGCACAATTAAACCTGAGCTAGACAACGAGGATGCAGTGCAACCCTGTCTTTGGCTTTATCAACTTTGTACCAGTCAACTCCTATGAGCTTCATAAGGGGATCTCCTCCCACAACCTGAAACATGATTATATATTCATTTAATATAAATCCTGTAGGTTATATAAATGTCCAATAAACATAAATTATTTCAGCAAGAAAAGACTACACAAAATCTAGGACAGACAAAGTTTCAATTCTAAAATTTAAAAGCAAATATATCCCGACTGAAATTACCTCGGTCTTCTAGCATTAAAATATACAAATATGACCTTTAAATTAATATATTTGGAACCAATAACCCAAATGTATGAGAGGCAGATGTGATATAATATCAAATTACTAAATTATCAAACATCGATAATGATTTTGAGAAAAATCATGAGGAATGATTATGAAAAGAATCTAAAAAGGTAAAAAAGAAAAAGAAAAGGCAGGGGAGAGAAGGTTTGTACAGCTAGTTTTTTTTTTGCTTTTAGAAAAGGTTGTTGATAACTGGGCATAACGCAAAAACAATCAATGACAACCATAAAATTAAGACTAATTATCCCAATACAACTGCTACATGTATATCAATGCAGAAAAGCAAGACATAAATTAATTTTACCAAACAGTATAAAAAACAGAATAGTAACATGAGGACCAGGGGCGGAGCCAGGATTTTGGATGAGGCGGCACTGTGAGAGGTTTGCCCCCAAATTTTTTTTTGGAATTATTTATATATCAATAATTTATATTCAAGCCCACGATAGCTAACCTCATCAAATATCACAACTTAGTTTGTTCTCGCTCTCTCTAATTTATTATCGGTTTGTTTACATCACCAAGGTCCTAATCAATGATCATGACTTCAATGTTGCGACGTTGATGCTGTCAGAATATGTCGTAGTTGATGACACAAAATAATTAGAAAACAAAATAAAGCCTAATGATATATTAAACACATCTTGAGTGCACATTTTAGTGAAATAATTATAAAAAAAGTCAAAATAAATATAAAATAAGCAAAAAATGAAAAAAAATTTATAAAACAAAATAAATATGCTATCCTAGTGACCGTTGCCTTGGGAAGAACAAAAAGCACACCTATCATCAGGCCACCAGTGGTTTTCGTGTAGTTCTAGACTAACATGTATATTTATGTTAAAATCTAGGGGGCAACTAACAAGGTATATGGCATTTGTTTTGAAAGGAAAGAAAATATCACCTTGGAATTATCTTTCAGATAAGTCTTTCCTCTAATCATAAATCCTGAACCACTTGGAGAAGCCCAACAATTTGAGTCATTGTCATCCTTTCCTTTGCTTAAGGAACAATGGAATTGGCTAAGATCAATGATTATTGGAGCAACAGTAGGATCCAATTCCTTATTAGCATCTGCAACTGCACCCAGAATAACCATACTAGTATCCCTCTCGTTGGAAAAGAAAAATAATAAACCATCATCTAAGGCCATATAATAGTAACTCTGGAAATAAAACTAAAGTACAGAAGTTTTTCTTTATTTACCATGTTAATTCTAGGATTGCAAATGGCCCAACTATTTCACATATCATGTATATAGACAGGAAACATACTAAGAATTTCCTTTACTAGATAGGAAAAAAGTGGCAACTACGTAATGTTTTAACAGGCTCACCCGATACTCTTTCCAGAGTCCGGTATTATTAATGGTTGGAACATGACTGGTAAATTACTTTTTCTTAACTAAAAAAAGTAACAACAACTGCATAATGATATGATTAACAGCAACCAATAATATTGACTAACAGCTCAAAGTACACGCAAAAGCAAATAGAGGACCTGACTTCCGCTTCAAAGCTAAGCTTGCAATGGCCCATGAGACATTCTTCAGTTTCACTTTTAGATCCTAATAAGAGTGAGTGGCCATATTCAGTTGTAGAGATTTTTAATGGACAATTTACAGTACTCTTTGATACATAAAAGTGCAATTGATCAGTTTATCAACCCCGTTTTTAACAAAAAGCTAAATAACCTTTTCAACTTTTTCTTCTCCTTGTTCATCACTGTCTTCATCTTCCGATGAAGTCGATGATTCGGCAGCAATTGCATCATAAAATTCATCTTTCACGTCTGCATAGCTTTCACTATTGGAAATGGAAACATCGGAAAAATATGAATCGACAACTGTAGTGAAAGATTCAAATTTCAGCACTGGATTTGCTTCAATATATTCCTTCAGCCCTGACAATCATGAAGTGACAAAAACATAATTTACTGCCATTGACATTTAATAAACAGTCCGATAACAGAACTTCACAGGAATTGCAACATCTTTTAAGAATTCCCTTTCTATCTGTCCAGCAGAATAAAATGGCCCATGAAGTTTTTTCTCCACTAGCCAGTTTTTTTTATTCCCATCTCTCATATTTTCCCCTCATGTTAATAAAATAATGAGCAATAAAAGGATATGTCTAGTTAATAAAAAATTAAACTAGAAAATCGGAATATCCATAAACAAGGTACTGCAGAAGGATTTTAAAAGGGAAAGTCAGTCTAAATGCGTCAGGTCTATACTCAAGTCTCTGGTTTAAACCTCAACTTGACAAGTCCAAGCTAGTAACATGTCTCATTCCTATTCATATCCATCAAGAGCCATACTTCTAGGGTTGCTTCTAAACAAATATTACAACTTTAGGTATAGATTGAATGTAACACCATCAGAAATGTCATTAAAGTATGCATCTCTGTAGATATATTTAATACTAATGCATCCACAAGGATCATTTTGGTACAAGATTGACAACTGAGAATTAGTTTCTGCTCCTTTTTAAAGCGAGCCAAGGTCAGTGTCCTAAACATTCTATCCTTTAATTCAGGAATAGTTCCCTAATGCATTAGTAACCGATAACTACATAAATTCCAACTTGTTTCTAATATAAATCAAAACTTAACTCTCATATCACAGACAGTTATGTTTTCATAGTCTTAAATATATATATAATAGATCATTCAGATCATGATCATGCATCATATTGAACAAGAATGATCACAAGATAAGAAAAGAAACAATTAGATGACTCACCAGACACTTGAGACAATAATGCGTAAGGAATACTCTTTTCAAATTTTGAGGAGCCATTTTTCTTCCATTTAAACCATCCGGAGGAATGCATCTCTAACATTTGTGTCAAAAGACACTTCTTGCCATTTGAACCCATTGGCATGTTCAAGCTTTTTATTTCCCAAGTAGATGCTACAATTCATGACAGAAAGAAGAAAAAGTGGAAGTTAGTGGGGCCCATCCATCTTATTTAAAGTCTGAAAGTATGTACTGTCAAGTACATGTTGGATATAAAAATTTGAAATGCATATCTGAAAAGTTCATCCAAAACATTGAGACTGTATGGACGATGGCTTCAAGATGAAGCAGATACAGGTGTCATTGCAGATTGCAAGCAAGAAAGAAAAATTGCCAAGCAATTTTAGTAATCAAACATCTTAGAAGTTATAATTGGAGCAATGATACATATGCAAGTCAAAATCATCAAATTTATAAATGCAAAATGCTTAACAAGGAACTCTTGACATAGTGGTAGCCACTTCTTAGGAATTTTGAATAGGTTGAAGGTTAGGATTCTCTTTCATGCTAAAAAAAAAATGCAAAATGATTCTTTCTCCCCTCCTTTTTTCTTTGATAAGCAAGCTTACTGTTTATTTTTGAACGCCGATATCCAGATTTTGGAGGCCGCTTCTTATGTACTGCTGGGAACTGTAAAATGGCTGCACAATTTAATGCATAAAGAACGTCAGCTAAAGGATGACGCAATACTGTAGAAATGAATGGAAGTAATGATATTGGCTTACTATATGTTCCATCTTGTCCACGGAACCACTGCCTAGAGAAAACAAAATCTCTCTTCGATTGCCACCTGCAGAACAAATAACCAAACAATGTCATGTGATAAAGCAAGAGAAGAAACCGAGTTCAGTCAAACTGTATCACGTAACGAACCTAACAATTATTAACTGCTGCCTATAGTTTCCCCTAACAAAAAAAGTAACTGATGGAAATTGATAGCAATAAATACATTACAATGCTCACGTCCCCAAGTTTTACATGGGCAGTTTGAAAATATGGCTAGCCCTTGGAAGCCTGGTTTCAAGTAAGAACTTAAGATTCATAAACAGTAATTCAAGAACACAACAATCTGCACACCATTATGCAATATTCTTAAAGAAGTCGAATAGTGGATTGGGACCTGGTATGCTAGCACATGCAACTTTCCATTTTATGCCAACTGTGCTTGAATTTTGAAAGCATTGGCCTTCTTTCTTGTTCTCTTTTCACTTGTTAGTAGGAAGTAGAAGAGCTAGTTCAAATTCCAATCGGTAGAGAAATAATAGATAGCATAACTAGCAGCCTACAAATCAGAGTTGAACAGATACAAGAAACTCAAACTACTCAGTCAGGATAAACCTCTTCCCAGTCAATTCACTAAGTAAAAATTCAGACAACACAAACAAAAAGACGAGATAGGAATATAAATCCATAATTATCAACCATAAATTTGAAATCTAGAGAAAAAAAGTTAGTCCTGTTTAACATTACCAGCTAAGATGCATTGGATCGTACGTCCCATAGACAATATCATAGTGTCCATCATATGAATCTAGCAGCTCCAAGTCACCTGTCAACATATCCCACCTGTAAGAATAATAATTAACTAATGAATCTCAATAGCCATAAAACAGGACCTCAGAAGATAGGTCAAGCAACATACTCATATCTTTTATGGCTATCAAGGCTTAACACCACTTCAAAAACAGTATCAGCACTTGCCTCGACAACACCAACAGCCTTCACAAGAACACCTTTACCGCTCTACAAAGAGGAAAAATTTATCATAGAGAAGCTGCAGCTCTTTATCTGCACAACTGTCATGGTACTTTCCAAAGAGGAGACCAGGTTCAAAATTAGCATGCAAAGGGACTTTAATCAGACGCTGCAATAGAATGTGATTATTTTCCTCAATTATTTAAGTAAAGCATAACTAAAGATGTAGGATATCCACCACATATCGAAGATGCACTTGTCATTCTCATTGGCCCTAAGACGGGGAAGCAACAGAGCTTATCATCTAGAATACAGTAATGCACATCTAACTAAAACATTGAGAACTTCCCTAACATCCATGAAGAAGAGCGCATCCGATACCTTAAAATAAGACAATAAAGATGAATTGGGAAACATTTCTCTTAATGGAAGCACCGGATCACCGAGATCTCAAGTGTTTCAGCGCAGAGCAATTAAGGTGACATGATATTCTCTCTCATGAGGGTCTAGGGCATGTCCAGTTTTCCTACCCATCTCCCGCCGCCACCCCCACCTCCACCCAACCCCACTTCCTCCTCAACCTTTCACTTTCCTTTACCCTGCCCCACCTTGGGCTATCCTCAATCCTTTTCTATGCCAAATACCTCCTCAGGTGCAGATCTCGAACCCGTTTCAAAATGCTCCTCCCCTTTTACAACCACCTCACCACTCCTATGCTCCCTTTTGATCGTTTCAACATCATTCGGACCCACAATTTCAGCCTGACAAGTGGATTTTGCAACTTTTGCTGTTAAGTTGCTGTTTGCAAATTGCCAGCATCAACAACCACTGTGGTTTTACACGCATCCACCCCCTCAAATCAACCGCAATCCAACCTAGCTCCCCTCTCAAACCTAACACTATCAAACTCAAACTCTCTCTCAAACCCTACTCCCAAACCCAACACCACCAGACTACCCTCAAACCCAACACTTCCAGACTCAATCTCTCTCTCAAACCCTACCTTAAAACCTTCCCTCAACTAACCTAACTAACCTAGACCCTCTAGAGAGAATTCAAAACACAAATGCGACCATGACAGTGGGTTCTTTGACTCACCTGATAGCACGTCTTCCTAAAGGTGCTGCTCATTCAGATTGGGCATCTATGTTTCCTAAGGATGGGATTGAGAAAGATTCAATTGAAGTTAGAACCAGACCTGTGAGCAAAGATAGAGCTGTCAAGAAAGGTCTTAAAACAAAATTTTTGGTGAATGTGGAACACAAATCTTTCAAACATTAATCTTGAGGGCAGAGGTGATAGATGGATGCAAATTTCAGAGATAGCAAACGCACAAAAAACTTCGTTCATATTTGACAAAGAATCTCTTGTTTGGCTTTGTCGTTCCATGTAGGAGTTTTGGCATTAGAGTACTAAACACACCTACTACATAAGTCATAGGTTTGGTACTAAGAAATGGGTCCTCCTTCTCCCATCAAATAAACTAGACAGGTTGTGGGCTTTAACTGAGTTTGTGGGAAAGTGGTATTGGACCATCCTCATCCCTGAAGGACTTGGAAGTAATGGCTGGAAGGAAATTAGTGATGTAGTGTAGGAGATTTTAGGGAATCTTCCCAATAAGATCTTTCATGCAAATTCAATAACAGGGATCACTAGTCAAAGTTGTGGGTATAGCTGGAATTCGACAAAGACTTGGTCTGTTCCGGATAAAAAAAAAATATTGTTCTGCGAAAAAAATGATTGGAGTAGGAACGAATGGTAATAGGGCTGGTCAAGATCTTGCCATTGTTAAAAATCATGGGGATAAAGGAAAAGGTAATGTGGTGGAATCATACATGAAAGGTCCCAGAAGGAAGGAAGAGTGGAGGAATGCTCGCAAAGGCAAAGATGTTACACATTTAGCTATCAATGAGAATAACAAATTTTCTGATATAGTTGCATTAGGGAAGGATTTTTTATGTTGGGGATTCCAGTAGACCCCATCATAGAAATAGTAATCTCAATGAGAGGGTAGGCTTCACTAAGGAGGATCATACAAGTCTGGACTCTCCTCGTACTAATGGGCATTTGTTGGATACTTGTGTGGAATCGATTGATGAAGAAGGGGGAAGTTTAAGAGATTGGGGATTTATGGAAAGAAGTGAAAGGAACGATGTAGCAAATTCGGTAGATTTGGAAGTGCTATCAATGATCGATTGTTAGACAATCTACCTCAAGTTCGGGGTTGTTTAGAGTTTTTAAATAGAGAAAAGATAGAGGTGGATGATGCTTGCAAAGAATTGGTGACCCTGCGGGATAGTGAAGTTGTTGATAGTCTTGTAGGGATTTGATGATCTTGGGAGGGGGGAGGGTCAATATCAAATGTCTTTGGCTACAAATACCTCTTTCTGCCTTGATTCGGTGACTCTATGGATAGTTTAACTTGTAAAGATTATCAACGCAACTCTGGATGGGTGATTGATAAATTTAAAAAACATAAACGTCTTCTCTACATTGAGGATAAAGAATTGAAAGATGCAACAATTGCTCTCTTAATGAGAATTGAGGAACGAAGGAAACAAAAGCAAGTTGTTAAGTCGGGGACTAAAGGCGATATGCCGAAACGGTCTAAGAACAAAAGCAGGGAATTGAAGAGACTTTAGTTTGGTGTTAATTATGAAAAATGGCTTGGAAGAAAGGATAGTGATAAATATGGGGGTTCAATTGTTAGACATGAAAGTTAAACTTCTCACATGGAATGTTAGAGGGCTTAATAATTTGATAAAAGAGTGGTGGTGAAGCACTTTCTCAGGAGTTGGAAAGCTGATATTATTTGTTTTTAGGAGAGAAAGTTGGTGGATTTCTCTTCCTTAATGTTCAAGGAGGTTTATGGCTCACATGATGGGAATTGAGTCTCTCTCCCGATTGTAAATTCTTCGATAGGGGGTAATATTTTGTAGGAACGAAACAAATTTTAATGCACTTATCAAAAGATTGGCTCATATTCGATCTGTGTTGTCTTTAAGAGCCGTAGTGATAATTTCCTTAGAGCTTTTTCTGGGTTATATTGTTCGAGCAAATTTAGCAATAATAGCAAGTCGTAGGTGGATCTAGCTGATTTCAGAATTCAATGACCAGGTCCTTGGATCATCGGGGGTGACTTTAACCACATCCTATTCCTGAATGAGAGGACTGGTAACTCAGGGTATCGTAGTAATATGATGCATTTTAGAGATTTTATCTCCCATCATATGTTGAAGGACCTTCCTTATATGAATGGGGAGTTTACATGATCAAATGTGAAGGATACCTCTTCCTTTTCAAAGCTAGACGAGTTCTTAATTTCAATGGATTGCGACCTTCACTTTCCAAGTATTTGGCTATCTCTATTGCCAACACCTTTATCAGATCACCACCTAGTTATTCTTGAAGTTGGCTCCAGGGATTGGGTCCATGCTCTTTTAGATTTCAAAATTCTTGGCTTTTGAATGAGCATATGGATGAGCTGGTTAGGGGCCGATCGAATGAGTACAATCCTTTAGGCCATGCGAGTTTTGTTCTCATGGAAAAACTTAATTGTTTTAAAAAGAAGTTGAGGTTTTGGGCAAAAGAGATGTAAGGTAATGTGGGTTGCAAAATCAATTCGCTTACTCAAAATATTGCCTCTTTGGACAGTTTGGAGGTTAGCAATATAGTTTGAGTAGTGAGAAAAGAGTTAAGAAAAAAAAAATTGTTGAAGAACTGTTGAATCTATTGATGGTGGAGTAGATTAATCGGAGGCAAAAGTTTAGAGTTCAATGCCTTACGGCTGGAGACCATAATACAAAGTTTTCACTCGATGGCTTCCTCGAGAAGAGAAAGGAATTACATTGGTAGCATTTCCATACACGGTACTTTGTTCACAAATCTTTCAGAAGTGGAGGTACATTACTAATTATTACAAAGATCTCTTCACGGAATCAGAATTTTGGAGGCCCCTATCAATTCCTTGCCTATGAATTCCTTGAGTAAGGAAGAGGTTGCTGCTCTTGAATTTCCTTTTTCAGAGAAAGAGGTCAAACATGCTCTTGATAATTTTGATAGCGATAAATCTCCAGGTCCATATGGGTTTACTTTTGCTTTCTTCAATCGTTTTTGGGTTGTTATTAAGGGTGAGGTGATGCAAATGTTTGTGGAATTTCATCATATTGGTAGATTTGTCAAATCTATGAATGCTACATTTATCAATTTGATCCTGAAGAGGCCTGGTGTCTCAAATGTCAAAGATTTTCGGCCTATAAGTCTTTTGAGCAGCTTGTATAAATGGGTTGCTAAGGTTTTGGCCGATAGGCTAAAATTAGTTATGGGTAAAATTGTGCACTAATCCCAACATGCGTATGTGCAAGGGAGACAAATTTTGGACGCTTCTTTGATTGTTAATGAGATCGTAGAATATTGTGCGAAGTCAAAGAAGAGGATGGTCCTTTGTAAATTGGATATGGACATTGCTTTTGACAACCTAAATTGGTGCTTCTTGCTGAAAGTCTTGGAGAAAAAAGGGTTTGGTCAGAAATGGATCTCCTGGATTAACCATTGCATTTCTACAGCCTTATTTGTTGTTCTTGTAAATGATTGTACCTCACATTTTTTTGCCTCTTCCAAGGGTGTGAGATAGAGAGATCCTCTAACTCCTTTTCTCTTCATTCTAGGAATGGACATCCTTAGCATTTTCTTGGATAGAGCTACTGAAGGTGGTTTCTTAGAAGGTGTTTGTGTCAGTAAAGGGGAAAGTCCGGTCTCCATTTCCTATCTTCTATACGTTGATGACAGATTAGTATTTTCTGGAGCTGATGAAAATCAAATTATGAATTTACAGGCAGTTTTGCTTAGTTTGGAGACTGTGGGGAAGCATTTTAGTCTAAAGGAAGATTTATTTGATGAACTGGGATTCGCTGAAGCTCCCCAAGGTAAATGGTGGTTTAGGGGTGATAGGTGTAGAATGCACCTATAATTCTGGGCTTTAATTGTTGTAATTGGTATGATTTCAAGATCGAAATACTGCCCAAACATATGTTTATGTGTCAGGTATTGCTGTTTGTAAAATAGCTGTTCTGGAAGGAATTTGCGACCTTTCTGCGGCTGCAAATCTGGGCAGGAGAATGACGTCAATATAACTGCTTACGTGGCAAGGAGGGCATATATGTCTTTGTGAGATCTTTTCCAAGGAACAAAAAGTAAACTTACTAAAAATAGAACAAGGGAAGAAAAGATAAAATGGAGGCAGTAGACATTCCAGAGGGGAGACACGACAGAAGAGAAAGACAGCAGAGGAGAAAGATAGCAAGGAGGATTCAGAAAAATCAGATTCTATTCCTTCCTTCAATCTGGTTTTGTATTGGGTTTTAATTTCTGGATTTAGATATGTATATGTGTAACTAAACTTCTTACTTAGCTTGGGATTGGATGAGTTCTTTTGCTTAAAGCTTTGTTGTAAGATTCCATGGATGATTACACTAGGTTAATTCATGAATCTCTGAATTTATTGTTTAAATCTTATTAATGTGAATGTGTGATCAGCTTCATGTTATATAGGAATTGTTAGTTAGGCATATTCGGCTGACCATAACCCGGTGCTTAACAAGTGACGAATCTCTGAATTAAATCCAGATTTGAGGTTTGTGAACACAATTAGTTGGGTAATACCCCATTACTTGAGGTTGTGTGTTTGTCAACTTTCTTGTTCTTATGCTTATTTTAGGAAATCCTTAGGGTACACTAACCAAGATTCCTGTGATAAGAAACGATTTTGGGCTGGACCAAAGCCAAAATCATTGCTTAGGAAAGTTAGAATCAAGAGAGCCGGACCAAGGTCTCTTGATTGACAACATTAATCCTTTAAAGTGTGTGATTGCATGTTGGAATTTGATAACAAAGTGGTAGTAGAGAACAAATCCAGCCCAAGTTAAGCTTATCTTTCATCTTAAATATAAGTTAAGTTCTTTAAAATTTTCCAATTACAATCTAATTCTTTTTTGTTTCCTTTTAAGTTTATTATTGTTTTATAGTTTGTTTGGTAATTGAGCAGTCTCTGTGGATACGATCCCATTCGCTTTTATACTATTTACGACACGTACACTTGCGGATAGGGTAAGACCCGTCTTTATTTGATATTGCAGGATTAACTTGCGATATTTTATATCGACCAAGGGGTTATCTCGCTCAGTCATTTTAACAAAGCTCTCTTGGGGAAATGGCATTGGATGTTTGCAAACGACAAGGACCATTTATGGAGGAAAGTGGTGGTTGCCAAATATGGTCTGGAAAATAAAGGTTGGACTACAATGATGCCTTCTGAGGCTTAAGGTAGCAGCCTTTGGATTCATATTCGGAAATGCTGAACTTCTTGGCACAATCATGTTTCTTTCAAAGTTGGGAGTGGCTCTAGAGTTAGCCTTTGGCATGACAATGGATAAATAATTTATCTATGAAGAATCAGTTCCCTATTCTCTTCGAGTTGGCTCATGGTAAAGATGATCTAGTGAGTGATCTATCTGACAGTACCTCTGGTCCTTATGTTTTACCAGAGAGGCTCAATACTGGGAATTGAACCTCTTCTTGACTTTCTGGAAGACCATCTATGAAAATTTGCGAACCCCTTCCCATAATCACGAGATGTGTTGGTTACTTTCCTAGAATTCAAAATTCTCAGTCCAATCTTTATATTCTCATATGTTGATGGCTAATCGAAGGGTAGAAGCTTCGAATCTGAATTGGAACAGTGTGTGGTGTACCTCTTGCCCAGCTAAAGTCTCGTTTTTCTTTTGGGAGGCTCTCTGGAATAAAATTGTCACTATTGATAATCTGAAAAGAATGGATTTCTTTTTGCCCAGCAGATCTGTTCTTTGCAAATCCGTTAAACAATCGGTCTCTCATCTTCTGTTTCACTGCTCTTAGGTGTCGCGGATCTGGGGTACTTTTAGATACTGGATGGTATTAACTGGGCTACTAGCAGCAATTTGATTTCAGAAGTGGAGGCCTGGAAATTTCTTGCCAGGGACAAAACCAAATAGAAATTTTTGCTCTCAGTTCTTCAGGCCACTTGTTGGCTTATCTGGAAAGAGCGCAATTCAAGGATTTTCAACGACAAGGAGTGTTCTTTGGGAGGTTTTTTGGAGGGTTGGATTATTTTTCTTAAGCAATGGTTGTGTGGTTCTCGTTCTAATTTTCTTGACAATCTCAAAGTTGTTAACTTGTAATTGTGGTTGCTTTTGGGTTGCACCCTCTTGGTGCTGATAATATAATCTTTTTCTGTTCCAAAAAAAGAAAAAAGAAAGAGAGAAGATTCCTACTATCTCCTGTTATATATCTACATCCGTCGAAAAGCATATTTTTCATCATCACCGTCTCCTTCTTCTTCTCTCTTTCTTTCCATGTTTTTTTCTTCTCTTTCTTCGGGGGTATACAAAAAGGGAATGGATGGACTACTTCCCCACAAATAGTTTCATTAAAAAGGAAAATAACTTGTAGGCAGAAAGAGCATAATACTCTATGGGGAGAGAAAACAAAAATTCAAATAAAATAATGATTAGCAATTATAAAATCTCAAGATATATTTGATAATTACCTTGGAATCAGAGACATCCTTAAAGATTCTAGCTCCTGAAAGAAACAAAAGATTGGAAGAAGTGGAAAAGTAAAGTTATTTCAGCTCAGATTATTTATTTAATTTAAATAACATGGAACCTGTTGCAAGGTTTGGCCATGTTATTTAAACCCAACCCTGTAGAATAGTAGTCAACTGCAAAACACAAGTATCATTTAAAATCCAAGATGAGACAGTAAAAATTTGAAACCAAGACCTCCAAGCTTACAGCTGGTTCCAGAGTCCCATTCTCATTGGGATACACTATTCGGGTTAATTAAATTGTAATTTGAAACACCCAAAGTATATTGGTCCTCCTATTTTATATTTACAGTAATGTATTAAATTCTTTTGTGCTCATATATGAAAGAATTAATTTGTTTCTTTTATTGCGGAATCAATAGCTATGATGCTGGAAAAACTAGAAATTTCATCCTCCAACTTCCTGAGGCAGGTTTGAGGTTTGGAAAATAATGTTTGCAACTTATTCAGGAGAGCATTGAGGTTTGGTGGAATTGTAATGGGTAAAATTGTCAAATTATAATACTAGTTGAAGTTGAGATCATGTTCTGTTAACTGTTAGTGAGATATAAAGAAAAAGTGAAAAAGGATAATTACCAATATCGAGGGAGAAGTAAAAGTGTCAAGAAATCCTCTTCTTAAGTTAGGATTGCAACAATAAAAACAAGCTCAATAAAGAAAAGCACTGATGCATATCCCAGGGAGCATTGTAGAAATAAGATCGAAAATTAAGGAGGGAGAGATTCAGAGATTTTAACTAAAAGCAGGAAAAGTGAAAAACAATGAATGCTAACTATAGCAAATAAAAATGCCCGTCGATAGGGTATTGATAGACATCAAAATCTACAAGAACAATACCATTTAGCGTACGAACACACTTCCACTCATGTGCTTCAACTGCATCTCCAGTGTCCATTTCCAAGAACCAATCTGACCTAGTACTTGGTCCAAGCTTTGAGGACTGGCGAAGAAGAGTTTCTGGACCTGTGAGTGATAAGAGAAAAAAAATATATTGCATTTTGTAAGAAAAGTAAACAACTCCAATGCACAAGGATAACATAGTGGGAGGGGTCGGGCAATTGAACCTATGACCTCTAGGTTGCACTCCAGCAACTCTACCACTAGGCCACGTGATTGTTTGTAAAGTATTGCATTTTGTACTTCTCAAAATCAATTATGCATCTCAGTTTCCCAATTAATGAATGCTAATTGAAAGGATTGTGCCAATTGATGAAATAGAGGACGGACCCTGGTACAGCAGTAAGGTTCTTCTATACTGATCTAGGAGTTATAGGTTTAAACCACCTAAATGGCCTCATTGCAATATGCAGAAGTGTGAATGCAGAGTATGCTTCTTTCTATAGAAATTAAAATAATGCATTGTAGAGTCCCTTTCTTTTAGAACATGGAAACTCTCCAAGGTGCCGCATCAGACTCACCCTAAGGGGAAAAAAATCCCAGATACTAAGGCAATGTTTGGATGGTTTTTTTTCATGAGTCAGTAGAAGATGGGTTGTATGCCAGCCGGTACTTGGGAGCTTTTTCAGCCCCTACTGTATCATTCTCAAATCTTTATTATTTTTATCTCTGTCATTTTTTTGCCTCCCTCTTCTTTTTGCATTTTCTCAACTCTCCACAGGAAGCACTAATATATCTGGCACATCAACTCCAGATGTAATATGTATATATTGAAAATCATTTTTAAGGGGCTGTTGGTACACCAAACTGGATTTTTCAACTAATGAACAAGTTTTGCAGTGCAAGTCAAAAATAATCGGATTGTTCTATGAAGCAATCCTCGCAGAAGTTTCTATTCATTTACAACAAACAAAACTAACATCCATTTTGGAATATTAAGAAGAAAATATAAAGATAAAAGATCAATCAATTTTTCCAGGAGAAATAAAGATCAAGCCTAGCCACCTTACCTTGCCCTATCCTAATCATCTTTCTTAATTCATACGCATACCGCCTAACTCCAGGTTGCTGTCCATCCAGGTTTATCCTTCCACAACCAAAAAAGAAAAAAAAATCCATAGTTAGAAAACATAATAACTCAGCTAGAAATTGTATATGTCCAAAAGTAAGCAAGGAAGAAAATAATGCAATAGCAGACAACCCCTATGCCTTCAGGAAATACCAAATTAGCATGCATTTGTGTGTCCATGGGCAGGTCGGTGTTTGTGTTGTAAAGAAAGTAAGATGCCAGTATGGCAATCTAACATCAAATGCAAACCAACATCAAAGCTTGGATCGGAGATCAATATGAGATCAAAAGCTTCATCATTGACTTTCATTTATTTCCTTTTAATTCCATCAGCCAACTCCCAAAAAGTATTTAGCTATATAACCTTAGCAGTATTTGTTTTAAACTTGTTAAAGAACAATTTAACAAATCAATTTTAATGATGCCCCCTAGATCATTACCAATGTGGTTAAAAGATTTCTATATATACAAGCATTTTAATGAAGAAATGTTCAAATAGCCTGTGGCAAAGGTGCTTTTGCAGTCATTAGAGTTTAAATATCAAGAAAGTGGGAAAAGGTAAAGCGAACATGGATACTTGGGGTTTCTATGATGCAGTTAAAAGGAGAAAGATTGAACTTGAAACAAAACCAAAAAAGCCTGATTAATGATGCTCTTGACAAGTAGTCCTGGATCACTACATCACAACAAAACAGGTAGAAAGAGAGAAAGAAGCATAAGCATGCATGCAAGCCTTCAAACTAAAGCAAATCAGTGAATATTTTAGTTTCAAGAAGTATGATTATTAAAGAACAAATAGGTATAATTAAAGATTCTTAAATTAATCATGACTATGAATCGCCAAAGGAAACCAAATAATATGTTTATTTTGTTGAAGAGAAAATAAAGGGAAGACACCTATCACCATGATTACAAGAGTCTAAATCCAGAAGATCTATTTCATCCAGAATTAACAAAAGAATTTGGACTCAAATAAAAGCTACATGCATTTCTTGAAATCCCTAAAAATTTCCAGATGCAACTTAGCAACCAAAGTACCCTTCACACATAATTTCTCTTGAATACAGAACTAGCCACATTTAGTTTTTTGGAAGCAGCGTAGAAGGTCATAAACTGTTCTAGTTAATATTATTACGAGCCAGAAAACTTGTCATCCAATGAATGCGCCACAGTTAAATAGACTTCCATAAACTAGTTGTGCAAAGATAAATCACATATAGTGTGCATACTCTTCTTCCGTGTTCAATTTGTTTCTGGTGCTACCTCCTTTTGAGAGCTCGTACGCAGCCTGTCCAACATCAACAGACAAAGAGATAGATGTTAAAAAAGCTTGTTGAATCCCACATGCAATAACATTATCGTTCAAAACTTTGAACACAGAGTTACAATATATTCTCATGGACCACTAAACCGGAAAATTGTTAATAAAGCAATAGATGTATTTTAGCCAAAACAATCGTCAGATTTCTTTACAAGACAGAGCAACTCAAAACATATTTGACAATTAAAACATTAATGTTGATTTTACTGTACCTGTTGCTTGGCATGATCAAATGCCTCTATCCATGTACGGGCTTCTCCAGCTGTAGCACATGCAATCTAAGAGCCAAAAGAAATGAATTAGTAATAAGCAGCTTTTGGAATGCAGGAAAAGAAAAACAATTAAATGGGAGAAATAATAAAGCGCCTAGTGACGAAAGGATCATGTAGGGTTTTCTTAGGATAAAAAAAGAAGCTATAAGTTTGGTTTGCACATCTCAAATGATAGTTCTAATAAGAAATTGTATGGTTGAACAGCACAACTGGTTTTCTGAATGGCTCCTCACCCTGCACCATTGAAAAATCAAAAGAAAAATATACATATACGTGCATACATTCTTTCACCGTTGTGAAAGGAGTAAAATCGAGTTATTATCAAATGACATTGAATGCTCACATGCTTAAAAATCACAGTTAATGAATGTGAAGGAAAGTGTATCCAATATTCTGGCCATAGGTTGCAAGAATACATTTTTTAGAATTGCATCTTACCTCCCCCTTCTTTGTCTTATCCAACCGATTGCTGAACTGTATAATATAAACATCCTACATAATTGAAAACAAAGTTCATTGATATTATCTTACCAAACTTCCAAGAAAAACTAAAAATGAATAACAATTGAAAAATATAGGGAGATAATTTGACAGAGAGATAAACCAATAGAATAACAGAATGGTCAAACCATTTCAGAATTGAAAGAAACTTACCCCATGATTGACCTTTCGACGCCCTAGATCCTCCACCATAGTTGTTGGCCCTATTACGCCCTTCCTAATAGGTTTCTGAATTAAGTAAATAAAGCACGAACATCAAGGTCCAAGTTCTAAAAAAATCACTAGCAACCGAAAAAATATTTCCCAAGCTAAAGACCATATGCAAAGACTCAAATTGCTAGACATATCACTGGACTAAGCAAATAACTGCACTGTCAAGATCTCCATTGTTCTTCGAATTCCATGTTATAAGCCGAGCCGCCAAGGATTTGTTCAGCAGGAAACGCACCAAATGGTATCTTCACTACCTCACTCTAGACATCTCTGATATGAATATTATCGTGCTTATCATGCGAAGGAAAACGAAAAGGAAACGTTAGAAAGGGAACATACAATGCCGCGGTACTCCTGAGGGTCTCTCTTGTACATGAGGATGTACTTGCCACGTATGAGGAGGAATCGGAGATGGCAATATTCGTGTCCATTTGAATTCACCCACAAATGGTACACCCAACCTCCTACTGCTCCTACTTCTCCTTCTCCTTCTCCACTTCCACAGGCAACACCACCGCTGCCGCTGCTATCGGAGCCTCCATCCCGATCCAACCACCCCTCGCCCCTTGCCTTTTTATGGTTCGCCGTCGCCTCCATTTCTCTCCCAAACAAATTCTGCGCAGTAATTTTAATTCAATTTCGCTATTAATATCAGTGATCAGTGATAAAATATATAGCCAGATTCCAATTTTCTCTATTCTGTAGTTTTTTCCTTCTGCTCCCGTTGACAGAAAATTGGAAGGAGTGGTGGACAGAAGAATGTCTGGTGTTTGCATAATGGCCATACACGTCAGCAACAACTAGCGCCCTGCTTTATCCCCGTCGGTGCGTCGTCTGGTGGCTCGGGTCTTAACTCTGGACCCACTGAAAAGAAGACGACAATCGGGACTTGACACGTCATCAGATCAATTTCCTACCCCCAATTTTGAGCGGCTAGTAAAGGTCGACCAGGCGAATCTTGCGTTCATATAAGCTTTGCACATCTGAAATGACTCGTGAATTGTTTTTCCGGATTTCAGAGGCTGGAGAAACGCATGTTTTTGTTGTAACTAATATGAATTCAGACAATATTTAATTTGCTGTTTTACAAATTCAGCGAGTGCATATCTTCCGATTTTCAATCTAATCTTCCAATTCTTATAGATTGTATTCCTATATTCTTATGCTTTCATTTTGAATATGCTCCTTTACTGTCATTTCAAAATTGTATATCGATCTCTCTCTGCCTGGAGCATAAAGCAGCATTTGTCGCAAATATAATCACTATTTGAGCACAAATAAAAATGGGTTTTAGGGCCAGTTAGCAGAGCAACTCAAAAAGGGTCAAAATCCAAAAATAGTGATATGTACCCCAAAATTTGGAATCCAAACTTGTCTCAAATCTAAATGGCATGCCAAAATGATACGTAGACCAAATTTTGGAGTATAAACTTATCTCAAATCTAAATGACATGCCATGCAAGCTTGCCATGTTGGATAAGTTTCAAAGTTCTAAATAGTCGTTTGGTTTGGAGAATTGTTTGAGTGATAATGAAAATAGGAATGAAAATGAGATTTTGATTATCATGTTTGGTAAATATAAAAAATTGTATTAGGAATAAGAATGAGAAATGTCCATTATACTATTTATAATTATGTATAACTAGCAATTTCATTTTATCATTTCTAATTATGTATAATTAACAAATTTAAACAATTAAATTAAATTATATATATTAACAAATTAAAACATATATAAAATTAATGGCCAAATTAAAATACTTCGATGATATAAATGGTGCATTAGAAAAATATAAAGAGCCAAAAAAGTATTTTATTATTTAATTCAATGTGGAATCAAGTAAACCCACATATTTCATATGGAATGGGAATAAGGGTGAGAGAGACCAAAAAATTGAGACACCAAATGATGGAATAAGATAGTTCATTCACTGTTCACCATCTATTCCATCTCTATTCCACAAACCAAACAAGTTCTAAGTATCCAACTCTATATGGGTTTGGGCAATAGCCCAGGTAACTCAGTGTGATTCAAAACTTGATAGAGTTGTACCAAATCAAATAAGTTTGGATAGAGACAAGTTCTATGCGGGACTATTTCCCTAAGCCCACAGGTCCAACACTGGTGACAAACTAATACCAAGTCCACATACTCACTTTCTCAGTGGGCCGATTTACTCAATTTGAAAATTTATTTCTATTTTATTAAAATTACTTTTGTTTGGGTAAAGGATACAACCACCAAAATAAAGTCAAAATTGTAATTTGAAATATTTTGGAATATTTTTGTAACTTGAAAAAAAAAAAAAAACTAAACTAAAATAGCATTTCCCTCTTTTAGGAGATCCGTTGGAGTTGCCCTAAAACCAACAATCATGAAAAGCACAATGCATTCACCTCATAGCATTAAATATCTCATTTTCTCTTACATAGTCGTGATGGAATATTAAGAATACAGCAAGCAGTAAATTCATCTGAAAAATAATCTGTGGTTCAAAAGAATGTATGCAAGAATCAGGGGAATGTAACAAATAAGTGGGACAAGCCTGTTTAAATTACAGTAAAAGAGTAGTCAAAATGACTACCAGCCAGCTTAACTGGAGTGGTCTGCTATTCAAATAAGCAATGCTGGCAGGAGCGGATGGGGGGTTTTGTGAGCTTCCTCCAGCAGCAGGTGGAGGGGGAGCGATTGGAGGAACGTCACAAGTACCGGACTTGGCATTTGCCTGCTCACCATTCAGAACATCAAAAATCATAACACAAGTTAGTTGATAGACTTCACTAACTAATTATCATATTTCCTTAGCTTCGTGTGTTGGGTGAGGGGAAAGAAAAGGTTATTTATTATCCACACGCAGTTGCTCATATCGATCGAATTAAGAATTAGCAACATAGACAAATAATGAATGGACCCGAGTATATCTACAAGCCAAGGCAACATACCATGCCTGCAACTGCAAGCGAATGCAAATTTCAGCATGGCTTGAAGCGGGTTAACAAAAAAAAGCCGAACAGTAAAGTGCTTTAAGCCCTCCGTGATGGTCCTAATTCACATCACTCTAGACTTTAATATATATGTGCTGATAATCCCCATACCGAGCACGACCTATGCAGCCACCTTTAATATGCGCCAGAGAAAAATGCAAAAATGTAGGAGTAACATACCACGCAGTAGGCAATATTGTCGCATCCGCAAGTGAGATGACCATTAGCTTCATCTACAGCTTCAGCAGCTCCGCCACCATCACTTCTCTACAACAACAAACCAATAAACTCAGCCACTGTTACACTGTTCTCTTTCCTCCGTTGCAACATGAGTTGGAGATGTTGCATAACCATGTAGAATATAATTATGAACTATAGGTCAGTTAAGTACCAAGTAGAAATCAACAGCAATGAAGTTGGGCCATCGTTTACCAGCTGCTTCAGAACAGGTTTTCGACATGCTAATCAACGGAGCCGAATTGTCTACGCAAGCTTCTGTTGCATTGGGATTATCAGGAAAGTAATTCTGAAGAACCAGTGAAATTGTGGAGGTGTTCATTGGAGGCGATTCAGCACGATTTGGACATGATCCAGCTTTCGTTCCACCATCTCCATCTGCAATTTCTAGCTTACTGTCAGTAACTAAGATGCTTCTAATTGAGGGTCATACTGTATATAGTTTATGATATAGTCCATGACTAACTCGACACTACCTAAAAACAAATTTTTGGTTCCAAAAATTACTTACATTGATTTTCTACCACATAGCTCCACTCGTAAGCAATTCCCTCAGAAGCCTCCTTACCACGTTTGGAAGTGAAAACCACCAGCCGCTGATTCTGCTTGACCATATCATCTACCGTGGGCCAGTCACCACCATTCTTGGGCATCCTTGACACAGGAAACAAGTACTTGTTGAGACCAGATGCCTTGAATACATTGGTCAATCCTTGTGGGGATGTTACATAATCCTCAAGAAATATGGTAACAATCTCGGATGGGTTTGCTTCCAGGAACACCTGAATCTCTCTGAACACTTTGATTGCAGGTTGCTGGTGATAAAATACAGTTTGTGAAATCAACCATCTAGTAAAATGACAAGGTTCACCCTTGAAGCGTAGATGACATCAGATACATCTGAGTGATGGACTTACAAATGCTGTGAAGTTGAAACATTTTCCCTGAGTCGAGTGACATAACCAGATATCATTCATGAAGTCGTACGTATCTAGCATAAGCCCTCGAACTCCATTCTACAAAAGACATTCTATCAGGTCAATTTCAAGATATAACTGAAAAACCAATGTAACAATAGCATGTTTCCCCAGGACTATTTACATGAATTCTGATTGCTTGCTTTCTTATTCAGGTTCACAAGTGAAAAAATCACAATTATTGCATGAAAAATGTGAAACTATGACCCCAAAAGGAAAATGGGACTGAGGCAAGGGGACTAGTTAGCTAGATTGAACGATTATTATTATTAACTCCAAAGTCATCTAAAGATTGAGTTTTAATTTCCAATTAAACGACACCTTAACAACTGCCACGGATACTGTGACAGATATACACAAACGCAGATGCTGATCTTTCCTCCAGCACTTGGTGAACACCGATCAACTTCCTATTTCATTATTCAACTACACAACCCATCTAATAAGGTTGGTTTTTGGTAAATGAGCAGAAGTTCCTTTCTTTAATCCATCTAAGGGAAGACTTCTGGCCTTGCATACAAGTCAATATCTGAATTGACCAGGCACCGGAGGAATCCTGAATACGGGTTACTTACAACGACAGACAAACCAATAGCCACCAAACCTCAAAAGGAAATAAAGCAAGAAGAAATCACCTTAAGTTGACTGGTGACCGTGTCTTCTTGGTTCCTTGGAGCGAAATTGAAGGAACCCGTGTCCGATTTGGCCCCCGCAAGAGAGAAGGAGTTGTGCGTCGTCAGCCATGAATACTTGTTGAAAGGCAGACCTTTCACCTAAACATCACAAAACCCACATCCACAAGAAATTACCAAATGCAATAATTTACAACACCAGATAACGATGAAAAAAAAATCAAAAAATCAATGCCATCACTGCCGATGTTATCCATTTAGTTTACTGGGTACCTTCGATGTGGGATTCAATGGCTGGATCCGGGTACATCTGGGCCGCGTGTTACCATTTCCAGGGCAAGTTTCGCAATGTAATCCCGTATCGCAAACACTGTCCGAGGAACACGTCTCCCCGATCTGCAGTTTCAAAAAAATAAATAATTACAACGAAGATGTAAAAGTAAACCGTTTTCATTGCAAATGGGAACTGAAAAGCTACAGACGAACGAACCTTGAGACCAGAAGAACAGAGGAAGAGAGAAACAGAGAGGAAGATGAGCTGAATGTATAAATTGAAGAAGAAACTCGATCCCTGCAATGCTTTAAAAAAAACATAAAGGAGAAGAGATAGTGTCAAAAATATAACGGTCGGATTAGAAGAGAATTTGAGAAAGAATTGAAGAAAGACAGTGCATGCCTTCATTTCGAGATCTCCGGATACTTTGCAGGAGGGACCTTTTCTCTCTGAATAACTGAAAAGGCAAGCGCGACTCGGTTTATTTCCATGCTCTTATTTTGTCGAGTAGCGGTCTCCGGTCCCTCCGTAATATTATTTGTGTTTCTGTTGATTTTGCAACCGATGCTTTGTCTATCTGTTGGCCGGTGGTGGAAGCAGGTAATCTGACACGTCAGCATGGGCCTTTGACATAATAGCTCTGATGTATGTGCTCTAATTGAAGACTACACAAACTATTGACTTTTTCTTAAGATCAAATTACAAAAGTCATCTATATAGTTGTATGCCTTCTTTTTTTTGACAAGGCAATAGCATTTCATTAATTCAAATCAGCGAGCAAACCATCAGAAATAAAAGGAGGAGGGGAAGACCCCAAATCTCCGGACTAGATCCAGAAATAGCTGCCTTTGCAAGACATTAGGCAACTATATTCGCTGATCTTCGGACAAAAACGAAAGAGCAATTGTCAATATTCCTTGCGAGGGAATTACAATTATCGACAACCAAACTAAGATAAGAATTATCCATAATGGGCTTAAAAGGAGCAAAAACCAATATTTGAGAATTCGACTCCACCACCATATTAAAACAGCTCAAATCCTTCAACCAAGTAACCGCTTCTCTACAACTAATAGCCTCCGCCAAATCAAGACTAAAAAGACCTTGAATAACACCATTCTTCGCAGCAACCAATTGTCCGAACTCATCTCTTAAAATACAGCCACAGCCCATACATTGGTCTGGACCAAAGATGGCAGCATCAATATTGCATTTAAGGCTACCCGCTCCAGGTTTAGACCATCTTCCAGGGGCAGCGACCAAACTTGCGCGAGCATCTCCATCACCCAATGTTTGAACATGCTGCCACTGTGACAAGAAAGCAGAACAATCATGAAGTAGCCAGGCTGTCAACCTCCTCTTATGATTCCATACTAAATTGTTACGTTCTTTCCAAATACCCCACAACAGCATAGCTACATAATTCATCTCCTCTTTCAAGAACTGTTGATTCACCATGTTCCAACAATCCACAAAATTATACACCCGCCTAACTAAATCCCCAATAGGAGTAGATTTCCAGACAAAACGAATGAGAGGATAGGAGACTAAAGCATGGAAAACATCTTCAGAAGAGCCCTTGCAAACTAGACAACAATCATCCACATCAACACGCTGATCTCACAATCGCTGCACAGTAGGGAGGCAATTAAGACATGCACGCCATATAGTATTCTTGACTTTGGGAGGAACAAATAAACCCCACAGAGCTTTCCAATTGACAGCCAAAGAAATTTGAGGACCCAAAGAAATATCTTCCATCAGCATTCGGTATCCACTCTTAACATAGTATACACCACTTCTATCCCAACACCACATCCATTGATCATAGGCCGTAGACCTTTTCACCGGTAAATTCAAAATCAGATGTCGATCTCTATCACTAAACAAATCAAAAATCAAATCCTTATCCCAACCTTTACCATCCAGAGTTTTTAAGCTCCTAACATTAACTTCTTCCAAACCAGGAATAATAGGAGTATTAACATATGGACTGGTCGGGTAGCCATGGTTGGGACCATACTTTAACCTGATCACCAGCAACAATCCTCCATCGAACTTGTTTCAAAAGTTGATATTATTGTCAATAATAATACTGATAATGATGTTGGTACTATTTCTGAACTCGATAATACTGATCATGATGTTGTGATTAATGTAAATGTTACAAAACTTGGTAGTGTTATTGTTAATGATGTTGGTACTGTTTGTGAATTTGATACTGTTTACAATGGCAATAGTATACAAGTGCTTTATGTCGATATTATATAGAAAAAGGCTTACAATTTGATTGATTACATTAGAAACAATGATCAACGAGTATACACACAATGTTAAAACATGTATTCACATGAAAATTGATGGATGAACATTGTTGTCTACTTGTTTTGAATAAGAAACAATATCAAATTCACAAACAATATCAAATTTACAGACAATATGAAGCTCAAAAGCAGTATCTAATTCATAAATATTATCAAATTCACAGATAATAGCAACCATATTCTCAAAATAATGATCATAATAGTACCAACACCTTCAAAATTTATAGACAATATCAAATTCGTAAACAGCAGCAACCGTATTTTTACAACAATGAGCCAGTACCAATAATTTCAAAAAAATTCACAGACATCACCAACAACAAATAGTATCAAAATCACAAATAGTAACAACCATATTCTCAAACAAGAAGTAATATCAATAACTAGAGATCTTAAAAAAAACTTAAAAATCTTGAAAAAAGAACTAAAAATCTTTTAAAAAAACTACAAATCTAGAGAGAGATCATAGGCTTCTACAAAAATAGTAACTTATCCGTGCGATTTTATTGACAAATGATCGAAAAATCTGAAAGGTGGCCATGAAAGACATTTCTGTGAGAGAAAATGTGTGACAAATGAGAGAGAGAATTCTTGAATATAGTGGATCATGCTTCTTATTTTTAAAATATGAAAAGTATTTTGGTAGGCAAAAATTCCATATAACTAAAATTGTACATAAAAAAAAAGGTATGACTTAAAGGGAAACAATGCAATCACTTATAGCCGGATTTTGTATTCTCTGTTTTTTTAAAGCCACTGTTGACTTATACTTGGAAAGACATGTGAAGCCCATGCATAGGTGAAAAAAAATTATAGGGCCCATATAAGTCCAAGTATACAAAGTTATTTAAGCCCAGTTTTTTTCGGCCCACTTGAAAATAAAAATGTTGCAAGTCAAGTCGGGAACTTGACAAAGAGGAAGGTGTTTCCTTTTTATGGTTATGGAGAAAGAAAAAAAATCAATAGAATACCTAATCTAACACTTGGTTCAGGAGTAACAAGGTTCGGAATTCAGTCAAAGTTCTCTGGAAACAAATCCAACGACAATTCATGAAGTGTTTGGTTTTTCTTACATAATTATTATTAAGTTGTCATAATTTTAATTTCTAAAATCAGTAACACCATATGTGGGATAAAGTTAAAGATTTACCAATTAGGATTTAGGATTTAGAGTTTATAATTAAGGTTTAGTGGAGGGTTAGCAAATGCACTTTAATTGGCGATGGTGAAGTTGATTATCGTAACATATTCCAAATGCGCGCTAGCAGTTTCAACATTATTTTCTTGCATGTTTGGTCCATGGGAAGCGTTCTTCCTGTTTGAGATTCGGCCCAGTCTTAACTGCTTTTTAGGACAGTGCGGGCCGTTTCGGTAGGCCAGAGTTTGGATTCGATCCAACTGTCCGGTGAGCTCGTTGAGCTGGGATTTTTCTGGTACCAAAAAAAAGTTTAGTGGACAGTTTCGACTTTATCTCAATACATGTTTGGCCCATGAGAGGAGTTCTCCTACTTGAGATTAGACTCCGTCTTAACCGATTTTCAAGATATTACAAGCTGTTTTAGCAGGTAGAAGTTTGGATTTAGTTCAACTGTCCAGTGGGCAGACTGAGCTGAGAGTTTTTAGTTGTAAAAAAAATTAAATGGAGGATTTAGAATTTATGGTTTTAATTTTAAGTTTAGGATAAATTTTTGTCAAAATCAACTATATTCTAAAATTTGATCACCAATAAGAAGGAAATAATCTAAAATACTCAACTCTTTTCAAAGTGATTTGATGATTCTGACCATTGTTCACCTTCAGTTTATTATTAAAAAACAAGGGGAAAAAGGTTTTATGATTTGAAGGAAGACAGTAGTATGTTTCCCTAATGGAGTTGTAAGTCGTAAAGAAGAAAGAAATTGAAGATCAATTGCTCATGTTGACAAGCATAACAGAACACATTTGCAAAAGCAATCCCAAAGCTCATAAAATTAAAGAAGAACAATTCAGAAGAAAAAACCAAGTGACCATGAAAAATTGCAGAACCGCAATTGATTTTTTGACTGTAAATTATATGATTCAATATACAAAATTGGTATGTGCACATGTATCCTAATCTACAATCAGATTCTTCACCTAACAGTGATCCAACTTCCAGGGAATGACCAATCAGAACTATTAATACTGTCAAGACTGGCCAATTGTCCGACTCTTTCCGCCGGCGACGGGAAATCACCCCATAAATCATCAAGACGCAAACTAATTTCCGGTGAAGAGACATGGGAATCAGAGACTGAAACCCAATCTGGGAAATCAAAAGGACATCTTGGCGATTCCAATAATTTTATGCCGTCTTTCATATCGCCGTTAACCTCAACAACATCTTCACCGGCTGCAACAAAAGGGTGATTCAGAAGCATCTCCGCCGTCCATCTCTCTCTGGGATCCTTGACGAAGCACTTGCGAAGGAAATCTTTCCCTTCTTCCGACAATTCGTCTGGAATTACTGGCAATTCGTCCCCAGCTCCGATCCGAATCAACAGCTTGAAAACATTGGATTCCGGCCCACAATTCCAAGCGTTCTTTCCGGTCACCATCTCCACCACCGCACATCCAAGAGCCCATACGTCGGCCGGAAATTCGTACTCGTTTTCATTAACTGATTCTGGAGACATGTACAGAGGAGTTCCTCTTATTTGTACCCTGCTCTGTTTTTCCCCTGCCATCTTCGCCAATCCAAAATCAGCAATCTTTACTGCCTCATCGTCGAACAGCAATAAATTCTCAAGCTTTATATCGCAGTGAACGAACCCGTTTGAATGAATGTGTCGAAGCCCTTGTACAATCGACATTGTGTAGTGCCTGACATCGCATTCCGGCAAACAGCCGCCTGTGGTTTTCTTTACTTGATTAGCCAGACTGCCTCTGCTTGCATACTCCAGAAACAAATTGTACAATCGCTCACCGTTTTCAGTACTGTAATCGTCGCCATAACACTGGATTATTTGCGGGCAATTCCCGAGCAGACCGAGAACTTCTTTCTCGTTCTTGAGCGAATCCGAGTTGACGACATCGCAAGACTTCACGGCCATCACTGAAGGATACTGAGAGGAACTACTCTTTGCCAAACTGACCGCTGCGAAGCTGCCATGACCGATTGCTTCTCCTCGAACCCACTCCATGGGAGCTGAGCAAGTTGAATTGAATTGTTTCAACTCAATGAATTTCGATGAATCTCTGAAGGGTTTGTGGGTGTGGTAGAAAAGACTTAAATAGTTGATTTTGAACTTCTTCACCAGTTGGATTTTGGAATTCCGATTCACAGTGAGAGAAGGTAAGAGAGAAGACGCGGTTTCACAATCGCAGCTTTTGGCGCAAAATGGCTATATATAAGGGGAGAATGGTTTGGTTAATTTGTGCACAAAGTGTTATTAAAGCACGTGATAGGCAAGGATATGCTGGCGAAGACATGTTCCCCCTCTCGTGAAAAGTTGAAAACGTGGTGTATACGCTCGATCTTCTTTTAAAGAGGGCCACGCGAATTCAGACGGTAACACCTTGCCGGTTTTGCGTTTAGTAGATATTCTTCAATTCGGGTAAGCCGATATTTTCGAGAAATTATTCAATGATCCGGTTATATTCGATGTGGCACATTTCGAGAAATTAATCACATCCAATGATGTGATTAATATTAATATGTGTTTTTTTCTTTCTTTTTGAATGATATCACTTTTATGTGAATATTATCTACATTCTTGTGTGTATCATGTGAAAATACACTTGAACCACTGAATAATTCCTCTATATGTTCCCTTACATATTTATTTTGCTCGGTCATTTGGCCTAGAAAATGGATGTTTATAATGATTGAAAAGTTTTTCTAATATATCAATTTTTTTCACGGACAATTCATCAAGCACCATCAAATTTGTGCATGTCCCGCCCACTCGAGCCGGGTGCGACATGGACTGTAAAATCCCTCCCTTAATGTTTTTTAATTGGGGTTATGGGCAATTAAGCAGTCCATTTCATCTCAAATAGAATAGTACAAAAGGCAATACAACGTAGTATAAATGCATATATAATACATGGAAAAAGCAATATCCAATATTTGAATTTGGACCATCTCGTAGAGTGACTAGTAATATAACCTGGTTTTATGCTAACAAGGTCGAGTAGGACCGGCTCACTCAATATCAAATTATCAATGGTGTCGCGCGATAAGAGTATCCCTGGGTAGAGAAGTAGATCGGATCGATCGAGCGCGTTAATTCCTTCACAATTCATTCCATTTGTGAGAATCATGGAACAATGGAAGGGTCTAGGGCGACTGGCTACGATGGGTCAATGTTTATATATATATATATACATATACCTGTTTTTTCTCTCTTTCTTGAGGTTCGCTTAGATCGTATTGCAACTTGCGAATATATCACACTACCGAGTAGAAACAAACATTTACATTAGTAGTGTCCTAACAATAGATTTGATTATCTCTACCATAAATAATTGATGGACTGAATAAGTGTCCCTAATGAATTCATTTTATGGACTCGCCGCTGAATAGTGAGAATAGTTAATAAAATGCCTATGCTTCTTTCTTCTTCTTTTTTTTTTTTATAATTTGCAGCTCAATGGTTAGCTCTCTGGCCTGCGGCCCTAGTGTTAAAGGGTGTCAGAGTTCGAATCCTGACACCAACAACCCAGCCTCCTGCGACCGGGGGATGAGTGTTGGGTTGAGAGTGACGGCTTGCAGGCCTGATATAGTGGGTCAGGCCCTCCGGCTAGCCATGCCGCGGCCTTTGAGCTAGTCCGAGGGTTGACAGCCCACGACCCATATGATGCGCCACCTCTGAGGAATGGGGCCCACCGTATCATATTCAGGTTCAGTTTTAGACTTTCAGGTCATGCATATTAGGTAATGTTTCTATATTGAAAAGATGCTTTATTGTTATGTACATTATCAGTCTATCTTTGAGCCAGTAAGTCACAAAGAGAATAGAGATAGAGGACTGATCCTACCAACCTTTGCCCATCACATGTTCTCGGCCATGGAAATTGGAAATTGGAAGTTGAAATACATCCATCATCATCTTTCTTTTAATTTTGGTTCAGATCGTAAGGCGTTTGTAGTTAATTTCACTCCCACTAAATTCGGACCGAGTCGGGAGGGTCTCAATAAGGGGATAAAATTCTCTCAACAAAGAACTTTTATATTCACAAGATTCAAACTCAAAATCTTATTTAAGAAGAACAAACACGGTCACTTGAACTAAACACATTTTGAGATCATTTATCGTTTAATTAATTCGTCATAATATATACGTGACATAATATTTTATGTTTTTTCGGTTTTAGAAAAAGGTCGGATTAAAAACCGCAAGTACCAAAGCACAACTCACGTGGTTCTAACGATCTTCTGGTCTGAAAAGAAATTGAAAGGCTGACCCACACCCAACTTCGCCAACTTGGACCTGTCAAAGCCAACACCTTCAAGTTTCAACTTGAAAACCAATCCTTATGGGCCCCAATTTGTAATTTTCAAGATAATAATAAAAATATCTGAAATCGATCTTTTGATGCGGGGAATATTATCAGTATATTTGTGGCCTTTGACAATATTCCTCTCTTCTTTGACACTGAAAATAAAAGTGTGTTAGGTTACATGTATTATGCATGGAATTGGGTCATTAGTTAGCTGAGGATTAATAATTATTGACTTGGTGAATAATCGAATACCAAATTTGCTATCCCTTCACTCTCGCGGCGGCTCACGTGGTCACTAAATAATAATTTGTATTCAGTGAATTAAAGCGAGTTAATCACGATTTGATAAAAAACATAAGAATTCATCGAAGCATGACTTGTCATGATGTATTTTCTCACATATTTTTTAACTTAACTAGTGCCCAAACTAGTAGTTACGCTACGGAAATTAATTGATTGTATGTAGATTTGAATTCGACACTTTTGAAATAGAAATAGCATTGCAAATATATAAGAACAAAAAAAAATTATAATAATTGTATTAATTACCAATCGTTCATTTGAAAACCAAAACAATGAAATCGCATGTGCTTGTGTAAGCTACTTTTCCCTTAAGATCTTGGTTTATCTTTTCATAGATCCGGGTAAGAATGGATAAAGGTATCTCACTGCCCATAACGTCCGAATAAGTGAATAACCCTTTGAATTGAAGAGCAATTTGTCTGAGATGACTGGCCAGCATCAATTTGATGAATTGATGAAAGAGTATGAAAAAGAGTATGGGTGAAGCCAACTGAAATAAGACAAAAAGAACTAACAATTTTTAGGCATCTCATTTTTGCAAGAGTTACGAACCGTTGTTCATCTCTTTAATTTGATCGTCAAATTGATTCGGAAGAGCTTATCCCCAAGTGAGCCCCCATTGATCCATCTGAAATGAAGCTTGATGCAGTGAAGATACTTGCCCTTTTCGTTCTGATGTTTCAACTTCCGTATATGCATGCAACTGCTAGATAGATTCATTAATTCACCATTAACATGAGGAAGAAGAAGAGTTCTGTAGATAAGAAGAGATTGTACATGAACAAAAATAAAGAATTGAAATCAATATTATTTAATTTTTTATCACGTGGCGTCCCTGGATGAATTCAAATGACAGTATGATATTTCACTTGAAGATTGCTTCAGGAATTATATACAATATATATACAAATTTCATCATATCAAGTGTCCTAAAGGGCGGATTTTTTTTAATACTTGAATAAAATTGTATTTAAAATAATAATGTACATTAAATTAAGTGCAAGTCATGCTAGATATTTATAAAAGGCTTTGGGCAGACTGAATAGTGACTACTCCCATGCTGCACAGAATAGCCGTCAAAACAATAGATTTTTCTAATAACCCGAATCAGAGGAGAAATAATGGGATTTTGTCGGCTGGATAGCAACGCCTCACGTGACTGCTAATCAACAGATACATAGAACCGTGATGCGATCGAGCTCATGTCGACCCAACATGCACCAAGTTGGGTCCAATAACTTTTGAGCTAGTGCAACACTCCATTTTCAACTGTCACATTCAAACACACTCGGACGTATTGTAGGGGACTCGGTTCGAATGGACGGGATTAAATTTTGCAGTGTTGAGCCAGTTAGACCAACCACAATGATGGTATTTTACTGGCAAAGAAATTGTGTGGAAATATATGTTTTTATTGATGTATCTGTATTGAAAGATGCGTTTTGTTGATGTGAAAGTGGTTGACTTGATTAAAATTGGGAGAAGAAAATGTTTGGTGGACTAGGGAGGAGGGAGGGGGCACACAAGATTTGGTGGACTAGGGAGACCAATCTTGGGCGTCTATGTTATTTTGTTCCAAAAGTCGACATCAAAGGTCGGATATATGTTGGCTGGCCAGCATTGCATATTTGTGGTTTTATTATTTTAATGTTTTAATTGTTGAGGACTTCATTTAGACGGCAAATATTGCGATGATGGGACCCAACATGTTATTATCAAAGATTGATTTGATATTTTTTGTGTTCTTTTTCAAAAATTGTTGCAGCCGTTCATGGTTGAGAGAGGTCGAGGTCGCGATCGGACCCTGAAGAAACTACAAAAAAGGCGCGGTCGTTTAACGTTGGTGAAAGAACAAGGAAACGAGCTACCTCCACAAAACCAGTAAAGGACCAACTTCATGTTGACCATGTTTTTTTTTCTTCTTTCACATTTTGGTGAATTTCCAGGAAGCAAGGGTTAGCCTTGTGCATGCATTTAGGTCAAACATTTGTGTTATTAACAAAGAAAATAATAATAATAGTAATAATAAGTTAGGAAATACCAATGAATTCCTTTACCTAAATTTCTATTATATATTGTAGGATATTGTATGCTTTTTTAAGTTCAAGTCGTCCAAGTCCAAACCCTACGCATCATAGGACCTCTACGGTTTATAAATTTGAACTTACCTTACTAAGTCAAAAAATTCAGACTTATAACATGTTCATTACTATTAGACCTTTATTTTAGTGATGTAGTACTTAATTTTCTCGACAAAAGAATGTGTACAAGATAAGATGCGAGGTCAAAGGCACATGTAGATGCCCCAAAAACTCATTTTTAGTTATCTCTATTCTAACACAACTTAACCCATGTCCCCTATTTCATTATTATATCAATATTTTAATATTATATAAGAGGAGAGAGGGCAGAGAGAATAAAAATTGCAGGAGAGAGAGAGAGAGATTGAAAAAATATTGGATTTGGGAAACTTTAGGGTACCCTAGACATAAAATAGGTCAATGTAAACATAATTACTCGTAGAAAGCTATACAAAAATGAAAAAAAAATGTTACTAAAAATAAGCTTTTTAACTATTTTTGGTAACCCGTCGGGCATGCTTTACTTGCTAACAGACTCACATCTCACTAACCAACCACAATGGTGACATTTTGCAGGGCCAACAAATTGTGTACAAATATGTATTTTTGCTGATGTAATTATATTGAGAGATGAGTTTTGCTGATTTAGTTGTATTAGAAGATGTATTTTGATGATGTGGATGATTATGTGACTTGATTTTTTATAAAATATGTGGGATCCAGTCTTGATTTTGGTGTAAATTTGATAGGGATAGTATAGAGGATGAGAAGTGATTGCCTTGCCTAAAATTGAGAGAATAAAATGTTTTGGGATTTGTGTTTTGATGATATAGCTGAAAAATGTGTTCTGATGATGTTATTGTACTGAGAGATGTGGTGATTTGAATTTTTTATAGTAAAAAAGGGACTTAAAATATGAATTTACTGACCTAATAAATATTAGGGGGATTCACCAATAAATCCTTTAATAAAAATATGTACTCCATTCACCCCCTTCAATTTTTTAATATTCCAAAACATCCTTTAAATAATTCTGGACAAAACTACCCTTATTCCAATAAATCCTTATGTGTATGACATATGCTGACATCACCAGATTCTTTTTATTTTTTTTCTTTTAAAAACTTTAAAACAGTTTTATCTCTCAAAATACAAGTCGGATTTTTTTTAAAAAAATATATTCATAATCAACACGAAAAACTCTTTCCAATGAGATCCATCATTGATATGTTTAAATATTCATTCATCAAATCCTCTGAATGAACTCAGAGGATTTCTCAAACTCATCCAGAATTCAGAGGATTTCTCAAAACTCATCAAAATCAATCAAAAGAGTTTTCAAAATTAAGCAAATAAATTCAGATGATTTCATAAAAATATAGATTTTTTGAAAATCAAACAAAAAACAACAAAAAATTTCAGAGGATTTCACAAAATTTACCAAAATAAATCAGAGAAATTTTTGAAATTAAGCAAAAAAAATAGAGGATTGCATAAAATATATAATAAAAATTATAAGAATTTTTGAAAATCAAACAAAAATAACCTGAAACTCTAAATCCTAAACCTAAAATCCCAAAATCCTAAATACTAAATCATAATATCTTAAATCCCAAAATCATAAAGTATAAACACTAAACTCTAATATTTTAAACACAAACTCTTAAACTTTAAACTTTAAACCTTATAACCAGAAATCCTCTGAATTTTTCAGAAATCCTCTGAATTTTTCAGAAATCCTCTGAATGTAAACAATTCTAGTTTTAATTTTGAACAAAAAAATCTTATAAATAATTAAGAAGAATTTACAAAAATAAGAAGAAAATCTTAAAATTCTACTAACATATATTCCTAAACCTTAAACCTTAAGTACTAACCTCAAAATCCTAAATAATGAATTATGTTCTCCTAAACCCTAAAACCTTATACCATAAACTCTAAACTTTAATATCTTAAACTTCAAAACCCTAAACTTTATCAAAATGAAACAAAAAAACAACTAAAAATTTAGATGATTAGAAGATTTCTCAAACTTATCAAGAATTCATATAATTTTACAAAACTCACCAAAACAATTCAGAAGAGTTTTTGAAATTATGAACAAAAAAAAAAATCAGAGGATTTCTTACCCAGAATTCAGAGGATTTCGCAAAAGTGACCAAAACGGTTAAAAATTGTTATGGTATTTAGTTTTATTTAAAATATGAATTGAGTTTTATTATGATATTATTCTCATAAGTTATTAGCTTTGGTTGTTAGTGAAGAATGTAATAAAATTATTGACATTTGTATTGGATAACTTTTTGTTGATGGATAAGTGTTTCATTGTTGATTTTGATAATATAATGATTCACAGATTTTAATGTATATGCATAGGTTACTGAGTCAACTAAATTTTGCGCATGTGAGTGCATGTGCTTAATTTTCATGAAAGAAAAATGTTTTTGGTTGATCGACTCTTCACTTTGATTCATCAAAAGTGAAAATATTAGTTTATCTTTAAAAACATATAGATAAATAAAATACATGATTTTCATCCAACTTTATGAGATTGTATTTATATTTATTTTATTATAATAATTATTTCCTAAATAAAGAGCAATCATGTACTAATAAAAATAAGGATAGGTTTAAATGAAGGGAGGGTAAAATTGTCATTAATTGAGGTTAAAATTTAAAGTTATCCTTATTGAGCTAAGTTTTAAATAATTGGAGATGTATTGAGCTACAAACTTTTCAAAAAGACTAAATGGAATACAAAGTCCATAAAAAGGACTTATCACCAAATAATCCTAAATATTAACTATCGTGAGTGCTCTAACTAGCAGCCGAAGCCATTATTGTCTTATTAAGAAGCAGAAGCCCATTAGGAGTTTTGGGCTAAAAAATAAACTGGGCAACTTGCGCAGTTATTGTTGAATTCAGTTGAGTACTTGACCCAGTCTTGATTTAAGATTCGGGCCCTGTAATTTTCGAGGCCCGCAATGAATCTTGCAGTCTTGAACTAAAGTACTGTACTGCCCATGGAATTATGCAATTAACGTTTACAAGTGCATTGCTATAGGCCGGGCCTATACTGGATTTTTTCTAAATGAATTTGGGTGTGCTCATAAATGTTCGGGTGTACAAATAATTTTAAAAAATAATAAAATCTCAGTGATATTTATTCAGTGTGTGATATTTATTCATTGTGTGTGATTTTCAATAGAGTTCTTGCTATGATAGCACATCCAACGAATGAATGTAACATATTGTTGGAATGGTTTCGAGATGGTTTTCACATTTCCTCCCCACTGAACTATGCATAAGCCATGCTCGTCGACTCTCACCAGCGACTCAACCATTTTCATCGCAGAGCAACCTTCTCCATCCATGATACTCATATTTCTTCGATTTTGCTTTGAATTTTTCTGAGATTTGTATCTTGGGTTTACAATTTTGTTTAGGGTTCCAATATGCTATATATTCGTAGAGTCTTTGAGTTAAATAAGGATTTCGGCTTATTATAAAATTATTGTTCAACTTCACTCAAGGGCGGACCCATGTGGTCCATGCGGCCAGTGCAAAATTTTGAAAAAAAAAACTTAATATACTTAATTCTTAAACCAAGCTCATTAATATCCTTAATTCTTAAACCATTAATACTTATGATTGATCTTGGTTATTTTCTTATGGTTTGACAACCTCTTTCATTGCAGATTTTGTACCCTTTGGTTGTCTAAGTTTTTGGCTGATTTCTATTTGGTTTTTATGATTGTTATTTTTGCAAATTTTTTAGTTTGTTTTAGTGTAGATTTTCAGTTATTTGTCAGTAGTTTTTGGTTAATGTTCTCGACTACTCATCATTAGTTTATGTTTTACGTTATGTGTCTCATATATGTGACTCTCCGGTTTGGGGTCGAGAAATCGAAACCCGTCTGCCAGTTCCCTGCCCTGGGAGTCACTGACAGATGTAAGTCGCAGGATGTGCAGCATTACGGTAGGGACTACCTGCCGCTTCAGAAGTGGTCGAATGCCTCTACGAAGGTTCGAACTCACAACCTCCACTTCCCTCGTTAAAGGTTTTGACAAGGTGAGTACCGCTCAGCCATATGCCCTGGGGGCGTCATATATGTGACTCTCACTCCCTACTTCTCGATCCCCTTGCCCATACAAAAAAACTGCATGATAGGCTGGATCATGTACGTATTCATTCATGTCACAATATGACAATGTGGTCTCCGTTTTTGTGGTCCATTTTTAATTTATTAAATTAAAAATATGCTGTATTTGACCTGTATATATGATGTATGAACTAATTAACTAGACCCATATCATCAATTCGTTTGAAAGTAAAAATATTGGTTCCGATCACTCAATGTGCTAAATTGGCAGCATCGACAGTGCATTTCTGAAGAAGAAACTGTACGTTGTTCCATGCTCACTGGAATTCCTTTAATAAACCAATGATAATATACTGAAGCTTTCACCTTTTCACACTTTTGCAGAGGTCGGAATTCCATGTAGCATAAATCAAGCCAGACAACGTGAACTGATCATATCAGTCTGTGACTGTAATGGCTATTGGTTTGTGCTACTGAGCTATATATATATACACACAGCACATTTAGGGTTGAAGATGTAGATCAATTGGGACCATTCACTGAGCCATTACTGCTATTGATCTGCTCCCTCCACTCAAGCGCTGTCTTTATTGAATTCTATATATCTTCTTTCCATGATAAAGTTTTAGTTATAAAGAGCCTCCTAGATATAGAATTTACTCAGCCAAAAAGTGACGTTATTCCCCTACATGCTTGCTTAAGGTTCATCATTTAAAAGTAGTATTCACAACTCAAATAACTTGGGAAATTCACAACAGTACCAGAAATGATCGGATTTTGTACTTGCACCATCACTATCACCTCCTAATCCTCATTGAATAGTGTGCCAAAACCGGTGCTTGTGTTACCCAGACTTAGCACCAGCTCATAACAGTTTGATCAACCTAGAAAATCCTATTGTTACAACATTCATGTTCTCGTGTGTCCCGCACATTAAAATATGGGGGCCTTGCCTCCAATAGCAACTGGAACATTTTATCTCTTCCCCTAATAATATGTTGTACGCTTTGAATCAGCCTACACTGACTTGTACGACTTTGTTCTCAAAACCCAACGCCAATCCATACTATATAATTTCTTATATGAATTAATTGATTATTACAAGTTTGCAAGTTCCACCTATTATATTATGCATTTTACTTATATTTATGTGAGATTTTTATTATTATGCCCATTGTCCACGTAGTACCTTGCCAAGGCACTAGAGTCCCGCCCACTCGAGTCGGGTGCTAGACTTCGACCAAAACCAATTTTATCAATGTATATGCTTCACGCCTTCACGGAGCCACACTGAAAAACTGGAATCTCACTCCGGCCAACACAAGCACCGGTCTCGGTGGGCATAGTATTATTCAAAAGATCTGACACATTTCATGTGAGTGGGGGTGGGCGGGCTTTCATTGTATTATATTGTTTCAGCATGTAAATTTTTTTTTCAAAAAAAGGCAGAGTAAAGAGCACTGTTGACTATACATCAAACCCATTAGAAGTAAATGAAATGGTTCATGCACTTTCATTCATCACCAGGACACACTTTTAATCCTATATAACCCACCACTCTAGTCGGCCCAATTGCATCAACCGTTGATCTTGTATCAATAATGATCAAATGGTCTTGAATATATATATATAGATAGAGTGTTCGCCCCCACAAAATGGGCGTTCAGCAGCATCTGGATTGATAAATCCATCATCTCTCATAAATGAGCTAGGGTGATATATAATTGCTATATAAAGGCTTCCGCTTCCTGTAATAGGTGATGGGTTTCTGAGATATCCCACACTTGCACTTTCTAACGCTATCTCACGCAACTCTCTCCTTCTTTTCTCAACTTTTCATAATCTCCTTTAATCTCTCTCAAAAACCCTAATTCACTCTCTCTCTCTCTCTCTCTCTCTCTAAACCTCTGCTGCTCACTGTAATACCCTACCCCTTCCATCTCTCCCACTACAACTAGAATCAATGGATGTTGACATGCTTAAAATATCATCAGGAGATCAGATGGACCTGATGACAATGATGATGCATATGGATCATCATCAATTCTATGACTCTTTCACCCCCAACACTAATAATTCCACACTAGCACCACCACCAGTACCAGAACTTCAATTCTCCAACACCATTTCAAGCCCTTTCTTTAGCAACTCGACAACAGATGTATTCCTGGGCAACCCAGTAGGAGTTCAAGAACCCATGGCCCAACCCACAAACAAATTTAAACACCTGATTGACCCGAATCCAAACCCGTTTACGTCATCTTCTTCCTCAGTCGAGAGGAAGAACTCAATGGCAGCAATGAGAGAGATGATATTCCGGATGGCGGCAATGCAGCCAATCCATATAGACCCGGAATCAATTAAGCCGCCAAAGAGAAGGAATGTGAAGATATCAAAGGATCCACAAAGTGTGGCAGCGAGGCATAGGAGGGAAAGGATAAGCGAGAAGATAAGGATTCTTCAGAGACTTGTCCCTGGTGGAACTAAGATGGATACGGCTTCGATGCTGGATGAGGCTATACATTATGTTAAGTTCTTGAAGAAGCAAGTGCAGTCTTTGGAACAAGTTGGGGTTAATGGGCCTACAGGTCATGCTGTTGGGTTCTCTGGTGCAACTTCAAGGACTGCCAATTTGGGTTATTCGTCTTTGTTCAAGGGTTGCAGCAATGAACAGCAGGTGATAGAATGTTGTGTTGAAACGAAGTCGTTTCAGCACAACATTCTATCAGCAGGGTCATTTGGTGAGTTCGATGCAGATGCTTAGATGATGATGAAGATTAGTTTTTTCTTTTGGCTTTTGTAAAGTCTGGATTATGCTAATTCCTCCTCCTCTTTGTTTAAATTGTTAGCGTATTTGAGAATTATAATGTATGTGTTAATGGAGTTCGATAATTCCTCTACTTTAGCTCTAATTGATCAATGTTTACTCGTATTATTACGTGATAATAATAAGTTATCTTGTCCACTCTATATGGTTTTTTGATACTAAATTAAATTATGTCGCCTTTGACTTTGAGCTCAGTTAAAATTGTATTACATACAGCTTACCAGGCTATACATGATGAAGTACGTACAAAAAGTCTCATTATTAATTTCAGATTTTGATGGAAAAAAAACTTCCTCTCTCTTTTTTTTAAAAAAAATAAATTAATGTTTTCATGTTTTTCAACAACTAATGTAATACGAGGGAATTATTTCGACAAAGGGCAATTGTATACAAGTGTGTGTGCATATATATATATATATTGAGAGGGATCATGTGTGGGATCTGGCACGTGATTTTATGTGCGGAATACCACACTCACCCCTGGATGGTGTGCAAGTGCGGGGCTTGCAGCACATCTTCACACCATCCAAGGGCAGTGCGGGTGTTCCACACGTGATTTTACGTGCGGGATCCAGCACTTGATAATTTATATATATAAATTCTCCTATAAAATTTTAAAATGAGATTTTAATTTTGTGGGTCAAAAAATAGATTTATTTTTTGATCGATTTTACCAATTCAAAGATATATTTTTTTGTTCGAAACAAAAATAAAATGTAACATGAAAGAGTGCATGACATGTTTTTTTGTTTTACATCCAATAATTCAAAATTATCACACTCGTTATGAAAATCGATCAAAATATAATTATAATATTTTTTCTGATTTAAAAAAATTATTTTAGATCCGAAAAGTTGAGATCTCATTTTAAAATATTATAATCGAATTTAATATGAGAAATCCTCATATGTGTGTGTTTTTGTTTACATGAACAGAGACGATGAAAAAGGGCATGTTGTTGACTTTCGCTTATAGATTGCACGCATGGGACTCGGTTTAATTGGTTCACCCAAGATCCATTCGTGCTGGATTTTTCAAATTTGTTTTATTTAAAGCAAATAATCTATTGATCATCAAATATGATGCATTACGGTTTACAAGTTCAAAAATAGGGATGACAACGGGTTAGGTAGCCTTTTAATTAGAGAATATCAAAATTACTTTCATTTAAAGTATCCTATGCCAAAATCGTTCCAAAATTCATTTAAATTTTCAAAATCGAAACTGTTTCATATCCGTTTACTGTTGGGTATCCGTTTACCATTTAACTTTTATTTTATAAATTTTTTCACATATATATTAGTTTAAGAAACATCCATAACAACAAATAAATAATTGCATTAGTGGTTAAGTGATTTATTTGTTTTTATCAAAATCGACCTGAAACTGTGATGAGTTTGAAAATAAAAATCAAAACTATTTCCAACTAGAGATGACATTAAAAACCGATCCGTGCATTATCCCTGGAGTATCTGATCGACTTTAAATCCAAAAACTGATCTTATAGGGTTCGAAATCAATTTTAGTTTTTATTTTCAAACTCATCACAGTTTTGGTTTTTTATGTGGGGTTGAGGGTATCCAAATCAATTAATAAATTGTTAGGGTATCCTAACCAAAATCGACCCAAACCTGACCATATCATTAATTATAAGTACGTTTTGAAAAATATTAGTGAATATGTTAGTAAAAGGATTCGAATCCTAACTTGTATAAAAGAATTGAAGTAGCTAAGCACTAGTCCAATTATTTACTTGTTGTTATGGATGTTTCTAAAAAAACATGTATGTGAAAAAATTAAAATAAAAGTTAGACGGTAAATGGATACCTGATGGTAAATGGTTAACGAACGGTTTCAATTTTAAAATTTTAAATAATTTTTTGAACGGTTTCAAAATGATTTTGGTATATGATAACAATTTTTTTTTAAAAGTCGATATTTAGAATGAAAATAACTTTCTTGAATCGTAACAACATTTGTTCTACTTCTATCAAGTCTCTGTTATTAGCCGACATTGGTAGTAGTGGGATCTATCTTTTTGGCCAATCTTATCACATCTTCCATGATTGATATCCTTAGCTACCTCCTTAACAGTCCTTGTCAGTAGCTCTCAAGGTCGGACCAGTGGAGGATCTATCTCTGTGTGTATATATATATATGCGTTAGTGATAGATCAGTTCATACGGCAAAGTTTCTTCTCTTATCCTTGTTGACTTGTTTACACAAAACCCTATCTGTTCACTGCTATCTCATTTTCTCAAAGTCAAACCCCAGAAACGAGTAAGCGACGGTTGGCATTGCCGTATTGGAGCTTGGAGGTGGGAGAGTGGGGAGGGGGATTTTTTTTTATTTTTTATAAACAAAAACGACATCAATCTAAATTTATTCTTTAGAAATTCGATAGGTGCTTAAACTCGAGTTGTACCCACCGTAAGTTTTCCACCTATAAACGTGATGGATTTGGTGCCAATTAACTAATTAAATATTTGGTTCCCTTGATTTTTTTTTCCTTATTTGTCGTCTTTTCTAGAACACTTGATGAGAGAGGAGAGAGGAAAGAGGTAGGTTGCCTCCCAAGCAAGATCGAATAATATGGCCCCCAGGGCATATGGCTCAGCGGCACCCAATGGGGTCTTCGGTTTGGTTAGTACGGTGGAGTCCCGAGTTCGAAGCGTGCCTTTGGCGCAGTTTCGGTCATTCTTGGTTGATTTATCGGAACGCACCCAGCGGTCCCTGTCGTTGTGTCGCATAACCTGCGACTTACATTCTACCGGCATCCCGAGGGCACGGGTCGGTAGACAGGCCCTTTGGTCCTGCCCCAACCAAAGATCGAATAATATGGTAGTGTTGATGTCTCAACAATCATACTCACAAAACAGCCATCTCATCAGATCACATCCGTCCAAGGTGGCTATAATATATATATATATATATATATATATATATATATATAGAATAAAAACTAAGAGTTGGTCAAATCGCATATAAGTAAGTAGACCCCATATGTGGTATCTCACTAAGGTCCCAACATTGGGGCTTGATTAAATATTGGGTCTAGGCCTCTCTTTTTCATTGATTTATGGCATATGCACTTCATGCTCAAAGTTCATTGTATTTGTATCCACCTCTCTCTGACACAATTCTATCCTTCTAGCCACATCTATTATCATCTCATGATATATATATATATATATATACACACACACATGCATATTCGCATCTACGGATCTACCTCTCTGTCTCTCTCTTCCTTTATGGATAACTTCTCATGTTCTTTGTGACAGGATCAAATTTATGAATACATGCATGGAATTTCATTTTCCATCCATATATATATATATCATCATCATCAATTAATTAGCCATGGTGCATGATGCATATGGTATGTGAAAGATGTATAGAACTTGAAGAAGGTGTCATTGAGAGTAATATTTTTGTAACCACATGCTAGATTTTGGCTCAATTTATCTTGTCGTCGCGTGAAAAAAAATTAGGCGAAATTATAACAGTCCAAGTTTAGGTTCATATCAGTTATACAAAGGACAAACTCTATGATATTGCTTTTAGTTCTTTATTGTGGTGGATTTTTTCACAAAAAAATTATGCTTCGGGTCCATAATGGTCCAATGGTAGCATTTCAACTCAACCCTCAAGAGGTCAAGGGTTCAAGCGTGGAGGCGGAAGGTTTTCCAATAGAATCATGATTAAGCCTCATGAGCTCGAAGTGTAATTCCTTGATGGAAAAAAATTCAACAAATAAAAGGTGGTCTAATGGTAGCGTCTCAACTCCTAAGAGGTCAAGACCTCGAGGCACGGAGGCTAAAGATTTCCTAATAAAATTGTGATTAAGGCTTATGGGCCCGAAGATAATTGATCGGCGAAAAAGAATCCACCACATTTATTATAATAAAATAGACTAGACTATAAAATACAGATATGGGCAAATAAGGTCAAATAAGCCTAACAATTAAAAAATGTGTGTAAATTAAAAACAAGCCAATAGTGACAAATCAGAAGATTGGTTGAACAATACATTGGCAGGAGTGCTGGCTTTAAAGGGGCAGCTAAAGGACGCAGATCCACAATATTATATTATATATCCCAATAATGGATCGAAATACTGGCTTCCTTCCAATCTCGATAGGGGTAGGCATCCAGCCGGGTTGATTCGACCTAGGCCCAAGTCCAAGAACTCTCTTCGAGTTTAGTGCTGGGCCTAAGAAACTTTTATAAACCAAGCCGTATTCGAGCCCAAGAAGCTCGTACTACTAAATCGGGTCTCAGGATTTTGTTTTTGGACTTGGGCCTAATTATTAATATTATATATATATATATATTATCATATTAGAATATATATAAGCACGGTCACAATACATCTATTTGCACTGTGACAGTGCATATATAATGCACGCACAGTGCAATGCGTGTGCATGTGTGTGTGAGATAATATATATATGATATATTTCGGGCTTAGACTTATCGAGTTTCAGGCTCAGCCTTAGAAATGTGACCCAGGCCCACTCGAGGCCTAGGGTCGGGCTGCCCAAATTAGAAGTAATTTCGGGCTTGGGTTGGGTCAAAGCCCACGAGTCAATTAATGACCCCTAAATCTTGATAGTTAAATGCAAGGTTTCATGAATTTAGATATATATTTGGCTGTTTGTAGTTGGACTACTTATTGAGCCTTTCCTGGCATGGATTACTAGTTCCTATAGTACTAAATAAAGGTCTGTTCCGGCTCACCTAAATGAAATTCATTTGGTTTGGATTCCTTGGACTCACGATTTCACATGGAAATTTGTCTCAGCTATCTCAAATGTTGAGATAGTTGTACACGATTTGTATGGATTATGCAGAGCATGTGAGATCTATAATTTTACATGAATCATGTACGTCTATCTTAGCAGTTGAAAAAGTTTACTCATATTTAATCTAGCATTGCCTGCTATACAAAGTAGGAATGTTTGTGCTCACAGTGCTGACAATAAATGCTCATTCTCAAAATTTAAGAAGGAATCATTTATCAATGCTTGTGGATCTTATTTCTCAATATGCATACAGCCTAGTGAAGCAAGTATAGTCTCAAGATTTTACATAGTAGAATGCAATAATTGTTTACTTTGAACATAATACATAAGCAAGCATGGAGATTTAACTGCAAGTTCGTATGAAGTTTCACTCGAAACTAAAAAACATAGCAGCAGGTGAAGCAACTCTTCAAGGAAGACATCTTAGCATGCTTACTCAAGAATGTAACCTTGTGGTATGTCTTGGAGCTTTGATTCTCCTGCCTGTCTGATACTGAACTTCTCATCTCCTGAGCTTTCTTATTTGCCACTCTTAGATTGTTTAAAATTTTATCCATTGATGATGATCTCTTCTTCTCCAGTTTCATCTGCACAATACTTCTCTAGTCAGTTAAAGACGAAAGCTTCAAGAATAACTCAAATTCTTTGCTCATTGTTTATTATGAGGGAGATTAAATGAACAACCTCGAGTTTTCTTATTGCTGCTTCTGCTTTTGCCTGCTGCAAGTTCTCCCAGGCAGCGATTTTTGCTTCCTCTCTTTGTAATCTGCACAATAAATTAAAGCTATTACTTGGCCTGCAAGAACAATAATATCTTGTTTTTCTAATTCTCATGTCCAAACTACAACGAAAATTAAGAGTTACAGAGAACTAACTTTGATACATTTGTTGCTGTCTCCGATGTCTCCCAAGATGAAAAGCAAGCACTTGGGGCATTTTGATTGAAGTCTGCAACATCTGAAAATCCTCTCTTAGGTGAGTAAGATCCATGTCTTTCTGGCGAGCTAATTATAGTAGCTTGCTTATCGACCTGTACTTCCCTGATTTCCATTTTAGCAGGATGGTCATCAGGAAGTGTAGATGGAGGAGAGGAAGACCTTCCTCTGGGAGATGAGCTTGTGCTACTAGGGCTCATTTGGGTGGCCATATCCCTTCTCGACACCACCACAGGAGAGACCACAGTTTCCATATCCTTCATGTCATCAACTTTCTCATCTGTACATTTGACTCAACAGTTTTAACTAGTAATATCTTGAAATTAATAGAGAGGGTGGTTAAAAACCTGTATAAACATAGGAAATTTTGTGTTTTCGATTTATATCCAATGGTCCAAGATTCTCAATACCCCTTTTCATATTAAATACAATTTTTGTTTCCCACAAAAACTATACATCTTTCAATTCGTAAAAATGATCAAAATATAAATAGGAATTTTCAATCCTGTTACTTTACATCTTAATTTGGTGACTCTGGGTGTGATCCTACAAAACCACCAAATTGTGAAGAACATGAAATAGAAAACACTAGCTGACTTCATTTTCAGAGCTAAAAGTCTGAATCTTTGATTTGGAGAATATCTTTGAATCCGGCATAAAAATAGTGTCTGAGATTTTATTGTTGGGGCAGACCGTATCGTATATGTTGATATCTTCCCTAATCAACAAACAAAAGCAATGGTCTTGGAAGCCAAGAAAGAGAACAGTACCTAGAGAGCCGGGCAAGGAGGACTCACTGGCCAAATCTGCCCATCGTGTTGGAGCAGTCGATTGTGCAAAACTGTTGTCATTCCCCACCATTCCTCTGTAATGCAGAGGAACCCCACCAGGCATAAGAACTCCAGTCGAAAATGGAGATTCTGCCAACACAAAATTCTCCACTCTATGACCATCAATAACCTGTATTGCAGGCGAAGAATTTGGATAGAATCCAATTCCTGTAGGCAAAATAGGAATAGGCCCACTTTTAGATTTCTGCCGCCGCTGACTCTGAAAGTTCAAGTTCTTAGCACTACTGAATCCTGAGACCGGACTGCATATCCACCTCTCTGCATCATCCCACTTAGAAGGCATTGTCCTTCCGCTATAAAAAGGCGTCAACGTAGCTGTGCTGATATGCCTCCGACTGCTGCCGCTTGAATGGTGAGGCACACGCTCTGAACTCCATCCTTTGTTCCCATCCATGCTGTTGTCCTGATAATCCAGAACTCCAGGACTCAAAATCGTACCCAAATTGTACACAGAGGCAGAAGTGGAAGCTTTGTTCATGGTGTTGGAGTGACCAAAACACCAACTTTAGTGAAATGGGTGTTCAACTTCTTGACTGATTGAGAGCTGGAAAGGTTGAGATTGGTAGTTGTCAATAGTTGTTACCGAGAATGTTGAAAAAAAGAAAGAATTTTTGTTTGAGACATTTTATCATACAGCTGGTAGACGTTCCTGTTTTAGGTAATTGGTTTGTCCGCATTTATGGACAACCCTTATGGCGATAGATGAGGCAAGAGCTGCCAAATGATGGGATCAATTCACAGAGTTGTCCGCAAGCATGTGGACAAAGCGGTGCATTAATTATCAGCTATAGTTGGAAGAAGAGACTCGATAGGTCCGCATGCATAAACACAAACGTTTTCCACATCTAATAAGGTAATTTTTAAGACGAAAAAAGGGTTAAATTTTGGGTCAAGGCTCGACGTGCAAAAATGCCGTAGAAAATGTTGAGTCTCACATGGATAAAATAAATATCCTCGACCTATTAAGATTTAAGACGTGTTTTAAAAGTGGTAGGTTTTGAAAGTTTTGTGATTGATTATATTTGCCGATGTAAAAAATCGCACTTACTATGTAGATCCAAGGTTGAGCGTGAGAGCTATGACTAGACTACTGTATATGCATAATGAAAATAAGTAACACACACAAAGTACGTGGTTCAAAAAGAATGTCTACATTAACGAGGCCTCTTCCTTTGGTACAAGTAGTTAAATTTATAATAAAATGAATTAACAGAATGTCAGCTTCTTCTCCCCGTATCATACAGCGGCTCTTCCATTTGAAGTTTGAACTGTGGATGAGATAATCATGGATTGCAAGAGTTTGAATTGATGCGTTATCATGGAGTTAAATGACTACCACATTTCTTTGACTTGCTCTCACGCTTTGGAGAAAATCTTATGCTCATGACTGCATAGAATAGCTGGTGTACGCACCTACCCTAGGCATCCACCTGTCGACCTTCAAGCTACGTGGCCTGACTCGATGAGATATTTTTACCGCCCATAAATACATGTGTTTATGAAAGCAGATAATATCTCATTTGATAGCGAAGTTTGATCGAATAATATCTTACTAAGTTCTCAAATTTGAATAAGAGAATAAACACTTAGAGAAAGCTCATAGACGTGAAAATTGAACTTACGATCTCTTATGTCCGTAAAGGGTACGGTACACACTTGGTTGAACATATCTAATTTGTTATTATTCTCTCTCTTTTCTATTTTTTTTTATATGGACGAGATTTTTCCTACAATAATTCATGGTGTGAATCCCCATGCATGGTATTTGTTAATTGTCGCACATGCACCGAATGTTATTTTATCGATTTATAGGTTCATGAACGAATGGTCGTAGTCTTAACTACCGAACTTGGGAAGTAGGAACATGATTTTGTCCCGACACATTGGTTTTCAGAGGATTTGTTTGCAAGAACCATACAATGGAAATTTCTTCGCTCACCTTTTTCTTTCTTCCTTTCTTTCAACAACTCTCCCAACTACCTCCTTTTTATAGTTAATAAAACAAATCTAGTGGCAGATTATGTGTTGGGCACTTGGGCTCCACTAAATTTCATGAGGTAAGTAACGTTTTTGCCTCTGTACTTAAAATAAAGGGTCACTTAAGTTCTCTGTACTTTTTTTTGGATCAAAGAAGTCTGATCTGTTTATTTTAAATAGTGGACCATATTAGCCCTTCTCTCTATTTTTTTGTCCAAAATCGATAACGTTGAAGTTAACAAATTACATGTCATTTTTAAAAAAAGGTAAAAAATGAGTGTTAAATATGACATGGATTTATTTTTAAAATCAAAAAATGAAAAGGAAAAAAATTATAAGAAAAATAAATTAATTAAAATGATATTAAAACTCGAATCGGCCACTAAGTCTTCTTAGGCAAAAAATTAGAACCAAAAATTCTCCTTTGGCAACGATGGCAATTACTTGATCGCAAATCTCTCTTCCTCCTTCCCTCCCCCCCCAATCCTCATACATTTGTGAGAAGCCCAAAATTACAAACAAGTGAAAGAAGCCTGCACAACTTGGTGGGTGAAAGAAGAACCCAACAACAAATGACCAAGCACAAGGCAATTCACTCAAACCCCAGCAGATACCTGCATGAAAGCAGTGTCAAAATGAATGTGCACATTGTTATGGTTGAAAATTGTGATATTATATTTCGAGTCATGTTTGCGTCATATATTGAGTCACGGCCCATTAGATATGTTAACAAATTATATAGTAGTTTACATACAGGTTTAGGTTACAAGGCATCGGTATGACATAATCGGCTTGACATTAATGAGTGACCCAAGTAACTTCATTTTTGTTTTACTTTAGCGTACATACATACAATGATAATTGTTACGACTATAACCGAATATATTAATACGATAGTTAGCAATTAACATAATAAATTATTTTATTGGTGTCATATTAAGTGGTACAACCATCATTAATCAATATAATAATTGGTTTGATTACTCATCATTTTTATCCCCCGTACGATGAATGTAGGGGAACGACTTGAAACATAAGGCGGCTCAAGTTAGGGCAACTTAATGTTTCACATACCCCAAACTTGTGTATAAATACCTCAAGCATGCTCATTAAAGAGGAACTTTTTTTTGGGTCCACCTACTGAACTCTAAAAAAAAATCATACACTTTTTTACATCATCACCTGTATCATCCACACGTCATTTATCATATAAGTTTAGCTATAAACTCCATATTAATTCTCATGCCCGAGCCTCTTTGGCAGGCACTACACTGTGTTCCTAAGTTGAACTCGTCCGTAAAACCTCTCTTTTTCTTAGCAGGAGTTCGACGTCATCCTACAACATAATCAACCTTTGACCTTGATTGTTGGAAAATTTACCCCAACACATGGCCAAGAGCGAGTGGATTGATAGTGGAGACCATAGGCCTTCGTTCTTGTAGGAATGGTTGTGATACGTTGGCGACAACCTAATCTTCATTGGAACTCAACTGTCCACTGCATGCCGCCATCAATGAATCCTCACCATCCAACCCACAAAGTCTCTAGATCAGAATGACCGAATGTCTCACATTTAGTGCATGATCGGATGAGGTAATTCCAACGTGCATGGAGTGGGGATCGATCAAGCATCATTATGGTAGACTTGCACTCTGTCTCAGTAATGGGGAATCGATGGCCGTGCCCGATGGTGGTAATGGGAGAAGAAGGAGAGGATGAGCAGGGAAGAAAGTGTTTCCCTAAACACCTCAACTGATTCAGAAATGGGGTGTACTCAGTTTCAATCTATTTTTAATTGAGTTTTGCTAGTAATAGGGTGAGACCGGTACAAGTTGCGATGCAAATAGTCCAACCCAATGTTTTTTATATGAATTTTCAATTTTTAAAATAAAAAATCAACTCATTTATTAACAGCCACGACAATGTGAATTGGACAAAAAATGATATAAAGGGCTAACGCGATCCTTTAAAGTAGAGGGACTTCTTTGACCCTAAAAAAAAGTGAAACAGTTCTTCTTTCAAATTGGCTCATGTACTTACGTTTTTGAGTCATTTTGACCTGTAACTTTTTTTTTTAACTTTTCAATTTGGGTCACGTTAATTCTTTTGGCCAAATTTTGTTAAAATGTGATCACGCTAGATTTTAAAGGGATTGAGCTGAAAGAGCTAACGTGATATAAATTAGGAAGTTGTAGGGCATTTTTAGTGTTAAAAAAAATTGAGGGATCAAAATGACCAACATAACATAAATACAACAGTTAACTTATCCATTATTATCTATCTATCTATACTAAATATAATTTCGGAAGTAAGTTTTTGGCATGTGGATCACTCTAACATCGCCGTGTTAAATTTTTATAACGAGTAATGAATGAATATAAGGTTAGTTCATGCATCTGATTAATGTTGGGTTCATGAATCTACTTCTTTATTAGGTATAAATTATTGGAGTCTTCTACTCACTTTAATTATAAAAACAATAGAACATCAGATTGAAGTCCTGTATAAAGAGTAACAAAATAGTTAGAGAGATAATCGTGAATCATGATTCTGAACCATGAAAAATGATGGGTGAGAGAGCATGTGATGAATCCGTGGATTTAAAACATATAAGATATTTGACTTTGGTGATAGAGCACTGCTAGATTCTAGCGACAGATAGTTTGACTGACTGAAGTTTCTTTTGACTATTTTTTCAATTTTCAATATTTCTTACCTCACTTTTTGATTGCTTCTTTGTGATGCATATGAAAAAAATTATTTTTGAAGAAGTAAAAGGTGTATGTTTCTAAGATATTCTCATTCACTTTTTTTATTATTTTATATGTATTCTTAATAATTTATATACAAATTATAAAAATTTTACCGTGGTTGAAAGGTAAAATTTATATGAAAGTCAAATTAATCGCGTATTTTATTTGCTCCACCAACATGATAATGGCGACTATAAAAAAAGAAAAAAAAACAGGTTAATGGCGATCCCGCAATAATGCTTTTCCTTAATTTATACAAAAGAAATTAACAAGAATATGTTAACGACCACCACAGAAACAGAAACATCTGTCAGGTAATTTCCTTCTGGTCGGGCCACATGGCACGAATACCTCTCCATGATTGGTACGCCTCAATTTCATGGATGGATTTGCTTTTCTGAGTCACTCTCTCTCCCTCTTCCTTAGGAAAGCAAAACCAGCAATTCATTTCCCACTAACTTTTTTTTCCATGGATTAGACCGGAATAAGTGCGTTCCTTTCAAAGAATTGCGTGTATATTCTTCACTCTGTTGCTGAAAAACCAGAGCAAGAAATCACTTCACAGAGAAACAAAAATGGCATCCACTCTGTTCTGCGTCTCGATTAACCATGCAACTGCACTTTTCGCAAGAACCCGTTACCTTAAAGAATCTCAATTAGGATCCTCCCCTTCTCTACATAATAATTTAACCCACCAACTTGGGAGCAGAACAAGTGGTAGTCAATATGACAAGAAGCAGAGACAGATTAGAGCTTCTGTGACAGACGCACCAACTATCGCTGAATCAAATGGGAATCATTCAAATCCACCGGAAAAGAAGAATTTGAGGATATTGGTCGCTGGGGGTGGGATTGGTGGGTTGGTTTTTGCTCTGGCGGCTAAACGGAAGGGATTTGAAGTGGTGGTGTTTGAGAAGGATTTGAGTGCTATAAGAGGGGAGGGGCAGTACAGGGGCCCAATTCAGATACAGAGTAATGCATTGGCTGCTTTGGAGGCTATCGATACCCAGGTTGCTGAGGAAGTCTTTGAGACTGGTTGCATCACTGGGGATCGGGTTAATGGCCTGGTTGATGGAGTTTCTGGTACTTGGTATGATTTTTTTTTTCAATTTTCGCACAATAATTTTACTATTCTATTGATTTCCTTCCGGTAGAAATTCATTTTCTTATACTCTCTGTTCTGGGTTGGAAATGTTCTCTTCTTCTGATTTCTTCCTTCTTTGAACCCAGTACTGTTTCCTGCTTTTCTAGGTCAATTGGGTTATATGTGATTTAATTTAAGCTTGGCTCATTAAAATTATTGTATTTCAGCTGGTATGGAGTGTGCTTGGATTGTTTAGAACCACTTGCATTAAATAATACATAACTGGTTATCAGGTATGTCAAGTTTGATACATTCACTCCTGCAGTGGAAAGAGGGCTTCCGGTCACAAGAGTTATTAGCCGAATGTCTCTGCAACAAATCCTAGCTCGCGCTGTTGGGGAAGATTTCATTTTAAACGGCAGCAATGTTGTTAATTTTGAGGATCATGGAGACAAGGTAATTTGGTCTGTCCTTTAGTTCTAAAAACCTCTGTTCGCATTGACACGCTGATTATTGCCTTCTTTTAGATCGTTGTCCATCGCAAAATGAACCGTAAATTCCTTGCCAATTAATTACTTTCATTCTTAATGGACTATCCATTTCATTTTTTTTTGTGTTACTTCGCATACTTTGTCTTGCCATGCCTTGGACTTTGAAAACTCTTATTTTGCAGGTTACAGTGATTCTTGAGAATGGGCAACAGTATGAAGGCGACCTTCTAGTTGGAGCAGATGGCATATGGTCGAAGGTATTTACTATATTTATTAGTATGTTTTTCTTTTGTATTGAGAACCGAACAAAGTAATCTTCTTTTTGGAATAGCTGTAAATGGTGCACTGATAATGATCTACATTAAAATTTGGTATGGTAATTGCTGCAGTGACCGGCTTTTCTCTTTATTGTTGGACAGATGTGGATGGTAAATTTACATTGTCAATATAATTTTTTAAATTTAGCTTGAATTTTTGTAGGTGAGGAAGGAGTTATTTGGACCACAGGACACCATATACTCAGACTACACTTGTTATACTGGTATCTGTGATTTTGTACCTGCTGATATTGAGACTGTTGGGTATGCAACATTTTACTTTTGTGCTTCCAATTGACATTTATTATTTTCATAGGTTATCCTATTCAAATTTTGAATTGTTTCTTTTACTATCGTTTGTTTAACTGGTGGATATGCTGATACCGACCATCTGTTCTGAAGCTATCGAGTATTCCTCGGACACAAACAATACTTTGTATCTTCAGATGTTGGTGCTGGAAAGATGCAGTGGTATGCATTCCATAAGGAGCCACCTGGTGGCGTGGATAGTCCCAATGGTAAATCATCATATATCAGTTTAATTAAATTGAATGTTTTGAAAGTACTATGTGTGGTATTACATCTTTACTGTGCCACTTTTGATATCCTAAAATTGCACAATTTAGAAACTGAACTTGGGTCTTGTATAGCGTGTCACAATGTCCATGTGCACTAACTCATTCAACTTGCAAGGATTTCATTGGTGATGGAAAAAATGCCGAATCACTTTTTATGATTCTTTCTTCGCGATCTTTTGCAGGTAAAAAGAAAAGATTGCTGCAGATTTTTGAGGGTTGGTGTGATAATGTGCTAGATTTGTTACTTGCAACAGATGAAGAAGCAATTCTTCGACGTGACATATATGACAGGACTCCAGTGTTAACTTGGGGAAGAGGCCGTGTGACCTTGCTCGGGGATTCTATCCATGCCATGCAGCCTAACTTAGGCCAAGGAGGATGCATGGCCATTGAGGTATACCTGGCTTTGTCTTGATTCAAAACCCTCTTAGTTCTATTTAAGACTATCAATTACAAGTTATTCACAACCACATTCTAATCATTACCCGATGTCATTAGTAAGTTTCATAATTATTTTTTGTACTTTCTGAGTCCCTACATATGTCATTTGGTATTAATTTAAGGATTATCTTGAATGTTCAACTGTTACGCTTCTTCTTATTGTTGTATGATGCTAAGAAGGTCATGCAGCCAGCATCTGGCAAAAAACATTCTGAAATATGCTAAAACACTTCCATTAAAACAGGATGGCTATCAACTTGCTTTGGAGATTGATAAAGCATGGAATTGGAGTATTGAGTCCGGAGCTTCTATTGATATTGTTTCTTCTTTGAGAAGGTATCTAGTCCAACATCATATAAATTAAAATACCTTTTTTATGTGTTTCATGCATTCGTTCAACACCTCATACGATCTCAAATTATTGAGGGTAATTATTGAGTTGAATTGGAGGTTCGTTTTCCACAGATATGAAAGTTCTAGAAAACTTCGGGTTGCAATTATCCATGGAATGGCAAGAATGGCTGCAATTATGGCTTCAACTTACAAGGCTTATCTGGGTGTTGGACTTGGTCCATTATCGGTAGGTAAAGGAAAAAAAACGATGAAAGTCACACTTAATGCGGGCACGTGAGTTTTGAATGATTAACAGTGGCGCTTCTGATCATGCAGTTCTTGACAAAGTTTCGGATACCACATCCAGGAAGAGTCGGTGGAAGACTTTTGGTTGAAAGAGTAATGCCCTTGACGCTTAGTTGGGTCTTAGGTGGTAACAGGTTTGACATCAATACCCTCATTTTCTTCCGGAAATGGCTTCCTGTCCACTTGTTTTGTTTATGGAATTCTACAATCTTATGCTGTGGGAAAACCTGAGCATTATACTGATGAATGATTGGTAAATCTTTAGTAAACCGTGTAAGGAAATTAAAGGGAATTTTTTTATAGCATTTCCATTTCTAAGTCAAGAACGAGAAATTGATGGAAGTTATTAGTGAGACATGCATAAAAGCCCTACAATTCCATGCCGTATGTTAATTGTTGAAGTGATGGTGTAAAAAAAACATATTTTTGATGTGTTTGCAGTTCAAAACTTGAAGGGAGGGCCTCATCTTGCAGACTCTCAGACAGGGTAGGTTGCTTTCCTACTATGAAGCCAGTATACCTTTGACTTCAGAAAATTTATTGCATTTTGCAGCAGAAAATTTAAACTCTGAATTGGTAGAACCTTAATATCTACTTAATCTTTTTTTAAGGCAAACGACCAGTTAAGCAGGTGGCTTCGAGATGATGAGGCTCTGGAACGTGCTGTGAATGGAGAGTACGTGAGACGAGCCTTGTGAATTTTAATCTCTAATATGTCTCGAATTGACACACTAAGGATGCAACTGCTGCTCTCGTGTTCTTTTCATGTTGTGTAGGTGGTATCTATTACGATGGGAAAATGAGAGAGTCGTTTCGGGACCTATTTGTTTAACAAGGGATGAGAGCAAACCTTGCATTATTGGGTATGCATTTAATTGTATATATCTATATATTTATGGACCGCTTCAGTTCAGTGAATCACAATCACAATAGATCATTGCTCTCTTTGAATCTTTTCTGCTATTTTTTATTGTAATTTCAGAAGCATACCTCATGAAAGTTTTCCTGGAAGTTCTTTAGTGCTACCCTCACCTGAGGTAATTTAGAGAGCTGATCATTTTACTTATATTTTGCAATGGATTTGTAACAACTCTTTCATTATTTTTTTGATAAAAAAATATTCTCGATCATGTGTTTGAGGCCGTAAAGACCGTCTACCATTTACTAATACTAAGTTATGATAATGGCAATGACGGTTATCTCAATTGTTACTCATAGCAGGTTTCCAAAACGCATGCTCGTATCAGCTATAAAGATGGTGCCTTCTTCTTAATTGATTTGCGTAGCAAACACGGTACCTTTATCACAGAGTAAGTTGTCGAAGAAAGGTACACGTGATTCTGTCTTTATAGATGTGTGAAGGAGTTCTTTAAATTTTTTCTCTCTTTTATCTTCAGTAATGAGGGGAGGCGGCATCGAGTACCTCCAAACTTCCCAACTCGAATCCGTTCATCGGACATAATTGAGCTCGGTTCTGATAAGCAGGTGGTAGTAAACCTTGTTTTATAGTCTACTGATACTATGGTCACTGTTGTTTATTCATATGTTGTCTGGCAATAGCATACCGATAGTTAGTATTACATTGTGATGATGCCTATGAATGAACCTGATATTGGAGATCACTTTCTAAGAAGTAACGTAATTGCAGGTGATGTTTCGAGTTAAGGTGATGAGAACATCCCCAGATTCTTCTCCGCAGAGAGACAAATACGAATCTTCGGTCGGTCTGAATTTGTAGAGATTATTTATGATTTCAGAGGAAGATGTACAGAATTCATTGGGAGGGTGGCGGCAACCTTCACCATGTTTATAGAAATACAGGATCATAGTGGACAGTGTTTTTTACTTTTTCTCTGTCTTTGCTCAAACTCGATGGCAACTTCCATTCTTTCAGTAGAATACCTGTACAATTGATTGTCCATGAAAGTCTAAAAGAGTGCTTCATGTAAGACAATTACTCGTCTTACTCTCATAGGAATTGAACTCGGGATCTTCCGAATTTATAGGACCGATTTATACGGTTTGGTCCTAGATAAATTTATCACTAAGCTATCTCTAAGTGGTCCTGAGAGATTGTTTTGTTCACAGTAGAAACAAAAACTGTAAGAGAAACATATGATAGGACACTATTGACAATGGAAACAAGGGCCTAACAATTGTGGTACAGTAATCTAAAGGGTCTTGGACCTTATAATGGCCAATGTGTGGTCATCAAAGTTGGTTGAAATCTCCCAAGCTGAATTCAACGCTGTCAGCATTGGAAAATAGAAATGGGTGGCAAAACTCCTTTTGGCCTGGATGATCGAATTTATCCAACACAATAAAATTAAGTTTGAACGTAAGTTATATGTATGATATCCGAGTATAAATATATATAAAAAAAAAACGGTTTAAAACTAGATTCGGGGTCCAAACAAAAAAATAATGTTCGATTTAGTTATGGGGATCCTAATCCGGATTGAATTAGTGTCTGATTTATTAGTTCGGGTTTAAATCAATCCAGGGATGATCAATTAAGTACGTCAAAAAATTCAAACCAATCCGGATCCACAAACTTACTATATAGAGCAGCAAATTAAGCTTGTCAATTTGTCCTCGATTTCGGAAATATGCTCTATATTTGTTTTGAAAATGAACTCTCCAATCTTTCCCATAATCTTAGCAATCCATAACAGATTTAATCTTCAAAGCATAAGGCTTGAGAAGGTTGAAAGTTTTGCACATGTTTTCCCACTCGAAAATATAGTCGGCTCCTACAATATGTGCCAACGTTGATTTGTAGCTTCATGAATATATTTGGAAAAGTCCTTGGAATTGCTTCCTTTGATAGCCAGATCATCCATCAATTTCACTTAGACGATCAGCTCCATATAAAATCGGCAGCGATGACTTCTCAACTTTAGAAAATAAGTCTTGAATTTTGCCTTGAAAGATCTCTATGAAATCAGTAAAATGAATATTATTCTTCATAATTCATGGCTTCAATTTTGGCAAGTTCTTCTTCATTTGGGCTCAAACGGCCAGCCAAGAATTTTGTTCATTTTGCACTTGTAATAATCAGCTGCATATGTAACGAAGTTTCCTTTCTGAGTGATTGACCTCAAGCTCACCATGATTTCATCACAAAATATCTTAGTCTTCATTTGAAAAATTAGTTAACCGATTTTCTAGTCCTTAGTTAAGCTTGCGCTTAGATTAGACTTGGGTCTGGAATTTCGCCCCCTCACTATATGGGCCCGTGCGTGCTTTGTGGATTGTCACCCTCACTTGGGCTTTACACTCCCATTTGGGCTTTTGCCCGTGTCGTCTTACATCATAGATTCACGACTAAGTTAACTAAAAATTGATTTTGTATAAGTATTAAATTTATTGAGTCTACAATCAAATTCCACTTAGAATAGTAAATAATATAGTCATCAAAATTAAAATATAGGACCTTTGGTTCAACAAAACCTCCTAATTGGAAAAACTCATCCCCGACAAACTCAATTATCGTGTCTTTTTAAAATCTCTCTTCGTAATGAGTCAAGAGATAGAGAGAGGCAGAAAGTAATTGAGCAAGGTAACAAATGAGTTTGGGGCATAAGGCTTTGTTGACTAGGGAGAGAGCAAAATTAAGTGGTATTTGGTCTTTTGGGCTTTGTGAAATTTTCAAACATAAATTTAAGACTTGGAAAAAATATGTTTTAAAGGGAGCAAAATTGAAAGAATTGATAGTATATAAAAAAAATTAAAAAATTTAGGACTTGAAAAACGATGTCGTGTTGGACACAACACTGAAACAAATTTACAGACTCAGAACTATAATCAAAATAAGAGAAGAACATATCATAACAACAAGAATTCTAATAGCCCTTTCAAGCTTAACGTGATGATTAATCAGGTTGAGCTTGAATTCTTGGAGTTGATATATTGACTTAGGCTTAGTAAGAAGGTTTGCAGGTTGTTCTCAGATGTTTCAAAACAATAAGGTGTTAATCCAAACAATTTCACTTGCCACCACAACAACATATCAATATTCTACCTCTACTGATGATCTGGACACCATTTGTTACTTTTTAGATTTTCATGCAGAAATGTAAGACTTAATTTCTTCTATGAGGTCAAGATTATCACCTCCAATATCTATCTCATCAATATAAAGTAAATTAATACTTTATGATTATTTCTAGTGTAAATGAAAAAGAGTAATCACATTTTGATTCCACAAAGCCAAATTTGATTAAGGCAGTTTTACATTTCAAGTTCCACTATCTGGATGCTTGCTTAAATCCATATAATGACTTATTCAACTTGTAAACATAATCAGATTCTTGGACTTCATAATCAGGAGGCATTCTCATGTAGACATCTTCATGAAGATCTCCATTGAGAAATGCATTGTGCACATCAAGATGGTTCACAATCCATTTGTTGGCAATGACTAATGCCAAAAAGAATCTCACAATTACCATTTTTACCACTCGTGCAAATGTCTCATGTTAATCAAACGCTAATGTTTGTCTACAACCTTGAGCTACTAATCAAGCTTTTTATATTTCAACAAAGCCATCAAGATTATAATTTATCTTATATATCCACTTTGATCATGTTGGTTTCCTTCCCTTAGGTAAAGGAACTACAGAATAGGTGTTGTTTTAATTAAGAGCTGAGATTTCCTTACCCATTGCTTCATTCCAATGGTCATGTTTAGAAGCCTCACTATAGTTCTTAGCTTATTGGTGATGTGATATAGTGGCAAGAAAATGATCAAAACCTACTGAGTAAGTTTTATGCATTGCAAAGGTACAACCACAGTTAGTTAAATACTAAAGTGGTTTTTTGGTTCTTTTAGAATTCTGACTAACCATCTAATTGTTTACAAAAAGTAATATGATTGGAATTATCTCTAGTTTGAGCATTTTTCTTCAGGTTCTTAAAATCTGCTGGCATTGTTCACCTGATAGAGGCATGAAGGCACTTTGAGAATGCTAACATATTGCTTCAGTTTGATTGATGCTCCGCTTGTCATTGAATCTTGAAACTCCTTATCTTCCCTCTTTGGTGGATTAGCATCTCCTAGAAAACCAATCAACTTAAAATATTTATCAATGTTATGATTGGTTTTCTTATAATACTTGTAATTTTTTTTTCCTTTCTTGGAGCATTTCTTTTACTAGTTTTGAATTCTTTATCCGCAGGATTGCTTCTTCCACCAACTTGCATTGCCATAGAGTCCAGGTTTGTTGCTTCCTTTTGTTATTGTTTGCTATTCAGATTCAATGTCGATTTCCTCTTCACATGAACCATTTAAGAGAATGCTTTATTTACTTCAGGGTGTGGATCTAGAAGTAGAATCTGGTTGGTTACATGATCAAAGCAAACGTTTAGTCCCATCAAGAACTTAATTAGCTTCTCTTTGTTCCGTTCAATTTCAGCAACTTTGTTAACCTCACATATGCATCTACCACACTTGCAGGCTAGTGATTTTTTGTACTAATCTAACTCATCCCAAAATGCCCTGAATCTGGAAAAAAAAAATACTCAGTCACATTTGAAATGCCCTGCTTGATATTATAAATAAATCGTGTGAGCTCAAAGTCTCTAGCTACATTAGTTGAAGAGTACTTATTCTTCAGATCCATCAAGCGCTCATATATTGTTTTTGAAGTGGAACACTCATCAAAATGTCTTGAGAAAGACAGTTAATAATCCAATTTTTAACTAGACTATCACACTGTACCCAATCTTGATAGGTTAGGTGGTTCTCTTATAGTGCAGTGAATGATCTATTAAAAAATCCCAACTTATTCCTTTCTTTTAGTACATTTTTGTTATGGTTTCTCCATAAATGGAATTTGCTTCCAATAAGATTGAAGGAAACGAGATTTGTGGTGAAATTCGAATTAGTAACGAAGAAACGGTTTCTAAAGGGATTCTGACCATCATAGGTTATTAATTGTATGATTGATTGAATTGAAAATTTTCAAATCGAGTTTTTGGAGAAGATGGAAGATTGGATGTTGAAGGGTTTGAAAAATTAGGGTTTTAACACCCAAATTGTATTTGATGTAAGCCATCTGCTCCGATACCATAAAATAAACACAATCATACAATTGAACAATGTATGGAAGTTTCATTCATCGAAAGGTTTAAGTGATACGAAGCTTAAGTAAAGCTAATGAAAGAGAACAAGAATATAAATACAGAGTTGTTGATGTCCACGACCATCAAGCACAAGATTCAAACTAAAAGTGATAGTCAAAAAACCAACGGGCATCTACTAAAATGACAATTTCTAACCAAAGTGAGATGCCGTGTTGGATACAGCACTGGAACAAATTTACAGACTCAGAACTATAATCAAAATAAGAGAAGAACAAGTCATAACAACAAAAATTCTAGCAAAATATTTTTTAAAAAAAATGTAAGGGGGAAATTAAATGCATCCACCCGTGTATGTACTTATACTTGAGAAGCAATTGTGGACCCTGTGTAAGTACTAGCTAGGTAGTATGTTGGTTTTTTTAATTAAACAAAAATTGACAATTGTGAGATCTAATTATAGTTTTGATAAGATGGTTTAATGTTAGGAGTTTTTATGGTGCTAGGAGTTGTTATGAATATTTTTTTTTAGGTGATTGACTTTTATTTCAAGTAAAACTCCTAGTTAGTAGTGGATATGATCACTTGGAAGTGGTTTATTTTGATTGGTATCTTATATGAGTTGTTTACACGGGTTACATGTCTTTAACGAAGACTTTAGTCTTTATAAGTCTTTGGACTTTAATTGTTTTTGAGTTGTTGGAATTGTAGTGATGTATGTGACGTGTAATTATGGAGCTATTGGAAGTAATATTTGGTTTCATGGGAGACTTTAATTGCTCTTAGATGTTTTGGAACTATTTGATATCTTGTAAGATAATACTCATATCACTAAATCTCTGTTGTTATTTTGGTTTATCTAAAAATTCTTTTCAAGTGATAAGAGCTATAGTCATTGCATGCAAAAGGGAGACTTATCCTTCAAGGTTCACATGCTCTATAAATAGTTCGTCTAGATATCATTTAGTGATAACCGGAAGCAACGCTTAATTCTCAAATATATGAGCTTCGGTCTTTGTTTTGTTCTCTCTCATATTATTCTTGTAATGGTGAGATTCTTCATGTAAATTGAGAGATTAGTTTGAGTAAGAGAATTTCGTATTTTCTTTGTTTATTTGATGATTCATTGAAGAGGTTCAGAAACAGCTCTTGGTGGATTTGAGGTTGGTCATCTTTGTGGAGTTGAAGTCTTCTAGATGTGCTAGAAATATACTCATCCTTGGTGGATTGAGTTGAGAGTTGAAACATACACTGAATGAATGAGATGTACGAGTGATGTCTTTAGGTCAAAGATAGGATTGTACTATTGATTTGTGATTAGTGGATTGTTTCTCAAGGTTGATCGCCCATATAGTCGATGTTTTTCTCAGTAAGGTTTCCTTGTTAAAATCGTGGTGTTCTGATTTATTTTTATTTTCCGCATTTTAATTTCCATATTTGTCGAGTAACGAACTTGGTAAGAAACACCGAACTTTCATAGTAGTTGAAGACTATTGAATCACATGATGGTTAAGTCATAACTCATTGTCAATGCTAAATTTACACCGAAGGTAAAATACGTAGAAAATAGAGAAAATTGTAAATATAAGCAAGGAAGGATGTACGAGGTTCGACAACAGGTCTATTTCCACTGATGTCTAATTTTTTTTATCAAGTAGAGAATGATATGAATGCGTACAAAATGTCTAAATGATTCTTCTATTTATAATGTCTCCAAATTATAGAGGTTATTGTTGGTTTTTTTTAATAAAAAATAATTATTGATAATTGTGAAATATATTAACCAATTTGATTTTTTGATAATTGAGTGATTTTGTGTAGTGAGGTAGTTTACATCAGTAGTAAGGTAACCTACCTTGATCTTTTATTGCACAATCTATTGCAATTAAGTTGATGATTAATATATATTAAATGACTAAACTTAATTGTGGGCCAGTTGAGTTAATTATGGAATGTTAGTTTTTACTTATTACATGGGCTTTAATATTGGGTGCTAAAAGACGTGTTGCATGTGTTGACTATTTATGTTATATATCTTAGTTATACACTTGTCTTAGATGTCTTATGTACATGGATCAACACAATTGAATTTTAGGTGTGCACGTGATTTAAGTGTCCAAGACCTACATGAGATTAATAAATGGATATGTGCTATGTTAATGGTAGGACATTGAAGTGTATTTTAGTTAGAACACCTAGTGGCTAGGTGTTTAATGTTTCTTGGACTTGTTTATTTTTGTTTTTATCTCTACTTATTTTTGCAGGCGATAATCATTGTTTGACAAGAGATAATTATGAGATCTTATCATAGATTAGAAAAGATTAGCAAGTCAAGACCTATGCATTATATAAAGGGACATGGTATTAAGTTAACGGGGGCATAAGCTATTGCAAATATTTGTGCCCATGTTATTTGGTCTTTGTTTTATTCTCTCTCATATTATTCTTGTAATGATGAGATTCTTCAAGTAAATTGAGAGAGATTAGTTTTTGTAAGAGATTTCATATTTTCTTTGTTTTATTTGGTGATCCATTAAATACGTTCAGCGGCAGCTCTTGGTAGAGTCGAGGTTGGTCATCTTCGTGGAGTTTGAGTCTTCTAGAGGCGCTAAAAGCATACTCATCTTTAGTGGATTGAGTTGAGAGTTGAAACATAGACTAAATAAATGAGATCTACGAGCGATATTTTTAGGTCAAAGATAAGGTTATGCTCTTGTTTGTGATTAGTGGATTGTTTCTCAAGGTTGATCGCTCATAGACTCGAGGTTTTTCCCAGTAAGATTTCCTCGTTAAAATCGTGGTGTTCTTATTTGTTTTTATTTTCCGCATTTTAGTTTTCATATTTATTGACTAACAATCTTAGTGAGGAAAAAATACCAAACTTTTAGTTATACAATGATTGTCCATTGATGGATCTTTCTTGATCACCTCATTCAGTAACCCCTTTCTAAATTGTTTCTTCCTTCGACATTAGAATTGTCCAGAAGATTGGTTGGAACAATCCTTAGCTATTTTACAAAACTATTTGCAGCCCTGCTGTGCCATTTGGGGTGTGATTGGATAAATAAGTAACACCCACACCCACAATAGTTAGGGAACTACTGAATGAATGAATTGAAAACCACTTCTGGTCTCAAACAAATGGGAAATAAATTATTATATTCCATCGTCAATTAAAAACAATACAATATGTTCTCGTCTATTTGAGGTTTTTCTAAAATAAAAAAAATAAAAAAACTTTGACTTTGACTACAGTGGATTTAGGTATCCAACATTTTTTTCTCAAAGGAAACAAATAAGTGCAATATTAAATGCTCATATTTATTTACACACATTAAATACAGAAGATTAACCACGAAAAGGTATAAATAAATATATATATATATATATTGACATATATGGTAAACCTTCCTCAATTTATTCAAAAAAACCAATTAAACGTTGCGTTTTGGTGTGGTTAGTCCTTAGTTAATCGCTAGGTGTTTCACTTAGGCTACTTTGTAAACTACCACATCGGTAGATTATGGTGTGTGTGTGGTATATATGGGATTTCATGTCTACTTAGCATTACCGATTTTAAGTAGAGATGTGTTCCGTCTCTGTACCGTGTGTGTTGTAATTTATTCAAAAAAAAGAACCTTCCTCAATTGCTTCTTCAATTTTCTTATCCAATTTTCTTTCAAAGGATCAGGGGTAGGTCAAGTATTGAAAAAATGCCGAACCCAACGGATGCACTATTTTAAATTTTAATGCATAAAACTTATTTTTTAAAATTTTGAAATTTCATAAATATATTATTTTGTGGGAAGAATATGTTCATATATTTTTTGTTTGAAAAGAATATCAAATTCACTGTGATCTAAAGTCGAATGCTTTTGATTTTATATCCAATGATCTAGAATTATCATGCACCAACACAAAATATGTTATTAGACTCGCCAGATTAAATACTACAAATTTATAAAATTTTCATTTTAAAAAAAGAAATTGATATATTAAAACGGAGCATCGGTTAGGTGCAATAATTTTTTAACATTGGATTCAACCCTAATCCAATATATTAAATGCTCATCTATATACATTAATTACAGAATATTAACCAGAAAAATGTTATAAATACAGACATTTTAAACAAGCAAGGATAAACCTTCTTCAATTGCTTGGTCAATCTTGTTATCGAATTTTCTTATAAAAGGTGAAGGCCAAAGCAACGGATTCGAAAATGCATTAGAAGCTTCCCTGCAAGAAACCACCGAGAAAAGGACTGCTCCTCCCTCTCTCATCAAATTTTCTCGAGAAAAGAATAATTGAGAGAAAATATCGCTGTTTGTTTTCCTCCGTTTTATTTTCTCTCTCTGTTTTTTTGTTTTTTTAATTTCTTTTATTTGAGAGGAGAGAGTTTCTAAGAAATTTTTTAGAACCAACGTCGCTTTCTTGACTAGCTTGAAGCTACCCTTTCCATGACTTTTCTCTCCCTTTTATAAGAGTTCCCGTACACGAATCGACAGAAGGAAATTCGAAAATTGAAAATTGAACCCAGTGAAGCTTGTGAGTTAAATTATGGTATTTGTAGTTACAATTCTGAGAATTTTCATCACACATGGAAGCGGATCCGCGTAATCCTCTCCGTTCCAACTTCTTCCTCTCTGGTTTCTACTGCTGGGACTGGGAATTCTTGACCGCTCTCTTGCTCTTTAGTTCTTGAATCGAATCACAACAACCAAACAGATACAAATCCCTAAATTTGGATTTCAAGATACCCTGTTTGTTTCATTAATTCTTTTGTAGTGCAAGTTTTATTGTTTTAGGAGTAGTGATTGGTGATTGAAGGGGGGTTGGTGAGGGGTAAATCGGGAAGAAATGGTGCAAAGGTCGGTTTCGGCGCCGTTTTTGACGAAGACGTATCAGTTGGTGGATGATCCGAGCACGGACGACGTGATTTCGTGGAGCGAGAGCGGCACAACTTTCGTGGTATGGAAGACTGCGGATTTCGCTAAGGATTTACTCCCCAATTATTTCAAGCACAACAACTTCTCTAGCTTTGTGCGGCAACTCAACACCTATGTAAGTCCATACTCTTTTTCGTTCTCTGATTCTGTTTTCATGTTTAATCTGCTCAGCTTTTCTATCATTTCTGTTACGAATCTGTCTGTCTGTCTGTTGTGTTACTTGTTGGCAATAATCATCTGAATCTTTTGGGACCAAATCGTATGAACTCGAATATCTTTGTTCTATTCCAATTTCAATCAGAGTATCATTTTCGTCACATGGGTTAGGCGTCAGATTTTGACCCAATTAAATTTTTCGGTCTAATGACCCGAGTTGAGGCTCATATCGAATTCACAAAGAAAATTTTTGTATAATATCGTTGTTCACTGTTAAAAAAACTGTATCGTCAAAAGCTGTTGGATATGTACTTATATAGGAATGGTCGTCTCTTACTAGGAAATTCACACCTGACTGAGATGTCTTTTTGTTCAAATTTGAACAACTGTCAGGATTGTGGAAGAAGATGCAAGTATAATCCATAGATTCGAAAGTGTAGAGGTTTGAGAAGTAAAAGTTGGATATTTTTGGTGTTTTTTTAGCACAAGAAAACGAAAATATGTTGTCTGGTTTGTGAAGTAACATGGCGAGAGTCGAAGGCCTAGTGTGAAGGGTGAGGGGTGATGGTGTAGGAGAATATTGTAGGAGGACAACTTTACCCTTATCATCAGAGACGAAAACGTTTTAGGTGAGGGTGATAGCAGTCTTTTCATGTTAATGATAATGTCCGGAGAGCTACATATAGCTAACATGAATGAATAAACATAGGCGGGCGGATTCCACTGGACCATCAATCAATTTCATAAGCAAAGCAAAACAAATCAATTGCGTAAAGAAGGCAAACACACGTCAGGAAAATTTTGGCAAATACATACATACATACATGTGTGAGGTAATGTGGTTTATCAACCACACTTTCGACTTTTGTATATTGACAAAATTGGTTCTTTATGTTGAATATTTGTGTTAACAGGGTTTTCGAAAGATTGTGCCTGACAAATGGGAGTTTGCCAATGAAAATTTCCAGCGAGGACAGAAGAATCTCCTTTTGGAGATCTGTCGCCGTAAAACAGTGACAGCAACGCCAGCCCCGACTAATGTTGCTGGCAAGTCATCTGGTGCTGGTGGTATTTCTCCTTCAAATTCCGGAGAGGACCAGGCTTCCACCTCCAGCTCGTCGAATCCAGGATCCGTCGACACTGCACAGTTCGCTGATTTATCTGGCGAAAACAAGAAACTGAGGAAGGACAATGAGGTTCTCAGCTTGGAGCTCTCTCGAGCAAAGAAGCAATGTGAGGAGCTGGTTGGGTTTCTAACGGAGTACCTGAAGATGAGTCCTGAACAGATCAATCAAATCATGCGGCAAGGGAGTTGTGAGTCCACCTATGATGGGTTGGTTGCTGATCAAGATAATGACGAAAAATGTGTTGAAGAGGATGGGGGTGAGGATTTTAAAATCTTTGGGGTTTGGTTGAAGGGGGAGAAGAAAAAGAAGAGGGCCCTTGATGATCAGAATACAGGTCTTACTGGGCCAAGTGCCAAGGAACTGAAGAAAAATGTGGAATTCCATGCTCACTTGATAAAGAGCAGCAAGGTCTGCAACTGACCATCAATGGGCGTGTGAGCATTGTGGCGTTCATGCATGGTAACTTATCCCATGACCCTCCACAACATTTAATATGAGAATATTAGATATAGATAGTAAGTGGTAGAGGGGAGACAAAAGGGCTCCACACATTCTGGAACAGCAAGGTTTATTTTGTCCATTATGTGCATTACATCATGTAATAAGCATGCAGACTTCGAGTTTAGTTTGGTTATCTGGTATTTTCATGGGAGTTAGAGATCAAAGGCAAATGGGTCTCTAGCCTTCTTCCCATAAAGAAAGTTGATTTCAGATTTCAGTCATTATAAATATCATTATAAATATAATATACTGCGTATTTGAACAATAGTTAAAGTAATTTTATGTTATGTGGTTAAATTGCCTCTGGCATTTCAGTTTTCTTGTGCCTCTAAGAAAGCAGCGTCCCGGTGTCGGACACTGACACTGCTTGGACTAGACTTGGGGTAATCGAGAGGACTAAAATACAGGATCAGACTTAGTCTTTCTTGAGTTATTCCGGCCCATTCTCTGTTGTTTGTGTCGGGACTAGCCTTAGCCTTATTTTCTGCTACTCTCTTCACTGATCACCGACTACTCCCTTTACTACTTCTCTCCCTACCATTAAATCATTGAGAGCTAAAATCTCTACATTTTCTTCGATGGAGCAGCATTCACAGAGAAATGAGGGAGAGGCCCAAAAGGCTTATTTGTAGAAGATAGAAAAGTTGAACAAAAGCCAGTCTATTGAGATTGACATTGGTCATTCTAATAGTCCCTTTGGTAAACAATTTTGATTTTTAACATATAATTTGACATATATGCTAGTAACGTATATGATGTTTCAAATGTTGTAAGAGCATCTCTATGGGGCGATATATATGCGTGTGTATATGACTCAATTACCATTATACAAACTCATATATTTAAATGGGTCATTCCAACTCAAGATGTATCTTGGATTGTAAAATACATTTTCGTAAGTTGGAGATGTAAATATACAATCCAAGATTTCAATTATAGCAAAGATGAATAAAAATATGGAAAACCTAATTGCCATTTCCACCTCAAAAAATCAAGAATATTGAAGATAATGTAGAATGTAGAATATACTTCTCCAATTATATATCCTACCATTGCAACACCAAAAGTTTACATCCCAAAAAATCACTATTCAAAGATGTATATATCACTTTACATTCTCAAATATACACACTTGCATTGGAGATGTTTTTAGTGTTTGATTCATTTTTGCTGAAAACATAAATGTTATTTCAAATGTCGTGATTAATTACATACAAGGGTATTAGTATAATTTAATAAAAAAATTATATTTTTTTATAATAATATTAACATTTTTAATAATATATTCAATATATTTAATAATGTATTTATTTGGGCTATTCGGGCCCATTCTATGTTGTTTGTGTCAGGACCAACCTTAGACTTATTTTTGCTACTCTCTTCACTGATCATTGATTTGGGTATTTTTGTACCACATTTATATGCATATTTTGGAAGACATTTACATTAGTTTGAATCAAAATTGAGTTGATATTGTGACATTTTTGTATGTTTTATATGACCTGTAAGAGGGTTGGTGCGAAATCGTATCTGCATTGGAGTGCATTTGGAGAAAAATCAGATTATACCGGCCTTACAGCTCTCCAACACTTCACAAATTATGTTCTGGCAGACTCTATTGCCCTTATAGCGCTCAATCACCAAAAGGGCACCCAACCTAGACAGGAATTGACAGCTTTTTTAAGAAACTTGATTTGGTTAGGTTTTTGCGTCTTCAAACGTGTAACTCTAACTAGGACTCCTAAGAGACTTGTATTAGGTATAAATAGGCTGAAAAAACACAGGAAAAGAGTTTGCTAACTTCGTAAAAGGCTGCTTGCTCTTACTTGTGAGACGACTCTTCTTCAACCTTTCTCCTCTTTTGCGTATCAAACTCACGGTTTCTTGTTCTCTTACAAATCAAGCATGTTCTCTTTACTTTAACAGTAATTTATCTTATAGTTAAGTACATTTTTTTACTACACGTTTCTTTGTGAGATCGTCCTCGTTTCTACACTTTTGTATTACGATAGTACACTTGTGCAATTGCGATTATTTTTACATCAATCACCGACTATTACTTCTCTCCCTTCGATTAAATCATCGAGAGCTAAAATCTCTGTATGTTCTTCCATGGAACGACAAAATGATGGCAGCAAAAAGTTCACTGAGAAATGTGTGAGAGGCCGAATTCAAGGCTGTTTGGGGGAGAAAGATAAGTCATAAGTTGATCAAAAGGCAAACCTATTGAAATTTGACATTGGCTCTAGTTTTCCAAGGTTGTTTGGGCCATTAGTAGCTGATATAGTAGTACCTATTATAAATTTGAGTCTGCATCCAACTCCTTCAAAAAGTCTTACGAGAAGAGAGGAAGACTTGTGTCTATATACAATAGACAAATAATGTAACCAAGTGATGTGGGATGGTTCCACACGCCACGCACACGTAGAGTTTACAATCTTTGCAGTCAGCTCTGATACTAAGTTATAAATTCATGTATGTATCCAAACACCAAAATGCCTTACGAGTGGAGAGATAGACATACGTCTATGTGGGATGGTTTCATAGTAACAATGACAAAGCAGATTTATGGAGTATGTGCGCCTAATTATAGTTGTTAATATGTTCATGAGGGTTAAACTTTATAATTAATTTAATATATCTTGGGTGTGTTTGGTAAACAATTTTACCAGTAGCATATAATTGAGCCTGTATGCTGGTTGCTTTATGCTGCTTGAAATGCTGGCATATATGTTGTTATAAATGCTGTGGGTGTTTGGTTAGATATTTCAGAAAAAACATATATGCTAGTATAAATGATGTGGCTAATTACATGCAGGGGTATTAACACAAATTATTAAAAAATAGATTTATATTTTTTAAAAAATAATCTTTACATTTTTAATACAACAAATTTTAACATTGTTAATAATATTAAAAAATTATATATTTTTTATACAATTTTTCTTATTTTTTTATTAATATTTAACATTTTCTTACATTTTATAAAAACATTCTAACATTTCTAATAATATGAAAATATTTATATATTTTGTATAAAATTTATCTATATTTTTTTATTAATGTTCAACACATTTTTACATTTTATTAAAATAATTCTAACATTATGAATAATATGAAACAAAATTATATTTTGCTATACAACTTCTGTAATTTATTTTTATTAATGTTTAACATATGTTTACATTTTATAATAAAATTCTAACTTTTTTTAATAATATAAAATTATTTATATTTGTTGTTATACAACTTTTCTAAATTTTTGAATAATGTTCAACATATTTTTACATTTTCTAATAAAATTCAAACATTTTTAATAACATTTAAAATATTTCTGTAATAATATGTTACATTTTAATAATATTTAACAATTTTTTTCATTTTTATACAAGTTTTATAAATTTTTAAATTCTACTAACATATCTCCATATATGTTTGTGGAAAATCGGGTTATAGTTTTTTTTTTAAATTGCGATATGATTAACATACTGTATTACAAACATATTAATGTTAACACATATTAATAATACAAGGGAGTTATTGTTTTTAGGTTAATACATATTTAGCTAACATTTAACTACTTCGTTCAACAGTATTACACATTTAGTTAATAATATAAAATAAACTAGCTTCTGCGTGCAGTAAAAAGTTGTCCTGCTAGCATGTCTCGAAACACTGTCATGTTTGTATCATCTATCTCAACTGTGTCGTTTGTCTCAATTGCATCATCGAGATCAAGATCCACTTCTGTATTCGAGACGTTAGCCGAAGTTGACTCATATTCATCAAAATCTACGTCATTCTGAGCATGGAGTCTGATAAAGTTATGGCACTTCATACAAGCAATCACAAGACGACTCTGATCCTTTATAGAGTACGATGACATATCACCCAATATCCTCCACTTTTGCTTGGTGACCCCAAATGTCCTCTCAATGACATTTCGCAATCTTGCATGAGCCTTGTTAAATATTTCTCGAGCCCCAGTGGCAGGTCCTCCATCTCGATAAGCTGGAATGTGGTACCTCTCCCCCTTATACGGTGCAAGATATCCACTTCTATTAGCATAGCCAGCATCAACCAAGTAATACTTCCCTGCAAATACATAGAAGAAAGATGTGAAATTAAGGTTACTGTATCAAAAATAATTTGTCAATTTTTTTTTTCACCTGGTGGTGGGTACGGAAAGTTAAGCCTTTCCGTATGTATGGAATGATCCAGAACACGCTGATCATGAGCGGAGCCCTCCCAGCCTGCAGACACGTAAGTGTACAACATGTCAAAGTCACACAAGGCCAAGACATTCTGAGTAGGCACTCCTTTCCTCCCAATGTATTTATCGGGTTTTTCTGCGCGAGGCATAGCTGGAATGTGCGTCCCATCCAGAGCCCCAATACAGTCTCGAAATATATACCGATAAGCTACTTTTCCATGCTCCCGTATGTACCTAGGGGTTTCATTGAGTTGATTCCCCCTAGGTTTTATGATATCCACTGACAATGCCAGAAAAGCTTTAAGGACATAATGGATTATTCGACTGATAGTCTCCCCGGAGTGTTAGAATCGTTCTTGTTGATCCCGATTAGTTTGAGCATGGCCCACTGTATGTACAAAACTAGCAACCATCTCAACTATGCTCATCCTATTACTTTGCTTCAAACCATAGTCATCCCTCAATGTCCTGCATAGGATTCTGAAAATATTTACGGGCATCCTAAATGTTTGATAGCACCGTATGGGATGACCTTGTAGAATGTCCTTCACCCACATGATGCCAGTTAGCTCACATGTTCGACATGGTTGTCGAGGGATAATATTCCTTGATGTACTGCATACATCACTCATATAGGATACTATACTTAACATCATAAGCTTTTGCTTACGGTATATGTCATCACTATCACTGCTTGAGCTACTATCATCCATTTATCTACACAAGATAAGAAATTAAGGTTAACATATGAAATAAGTGTTTAAGAATTGCTAATATTAAAAATCTATAACAGATACATCCAATATTAAAATTAAAAATACACCAAGCCATATTAAAATTCAAAACACATCATTCCATATAAAAATTCGTAAGTCAACAACAATCCATCACAACTCATAATCGGCATAAATAGGAAGTCAATAACAATGTCACAGTAGCACACATATGTGCTTTAAAAGTTCACTTTGAAAATTTCATGAATAACATCCAGGAACATATTCCAGTAATGACCAATAACTCATCCGATAGGGTCCCCGTCACTACTTTTCTTCCACAGCCTCTCAAGATACCCAAACCGTGCATGTGATGGAAATGCCAAGAAGAGAAGCCTTTGAGAATTGGTATTGAAAAGCTCAATTCCAAAGTAGAAAATTCCAGAATGAGATGTAATAATATCCAGATCCACCAGTGCCTTCACAGCTTGCTCGTACGTCGGATCCATGTACTTCTCACTCTTTTTGGACTCATAATACTCCTTCTTCGCGGCGAAATAGGCCCGCTGTTCTTCAGTTTGTGTGTTCACAAGGCCAACCATATTCTGGAATGACTCACTGGTTTTCACATTGTCAGAAACAACTCTCTTCTTCCCTGTTCGTTCAGCTCCAGCAGAACGGGGCCGTTTCCCAGCATTCATGGACCCTTGACCTGAAGTGGTGGTCTTCACAGGAGAATGACCTGTGGAGTGCAAGTCATCGACGTCATCCAGATCAGTTTGAGTTGGCGCTTGTGGAGTATAGCATGTGTCCCCAAAAAATTCCTCCAATCCATCATTAGCGGTGGCTGGTGCAATGCATTCTTCACCTGTCGCATTCTTGCCTCCCCATAATAGGTCTTGCTCCTCACGTAAAGGTAAGCCAGCAGTTCGGAACTTCTTATACTGTGGGTTCTCCTGTAAGAAAATAAAATAGTTAGTTCATCGAGTAGAAGCCATTACAAATTGAAGGTGAAAAATCCAGTTTTGACAATGGTTATCGACTTACAGCAATTTTGGCAGCCCACCAGTCATCGGATGCATCCACCATGCCTGTCTCCGGGTTAAAACCTAAGCCGATTTTAGCGTTGTTCAATCGCTGAAAGAGCTGCCAGTTCTGTTTCATGTTGTCGTGTTTAGTCTTTAATTTATTGGAGGTGAATATAGAGCCGGTCAGCTGCTTGAACTCATCACTGATCTTGTCCCACTTGATTGTCCCCATATGCTTGTTCTTCCACGCAATAAGCAAATCAAGAAATACCTTCGTCAGGGGTTTATCCCACTTCGCTGACACACTCTTAGTATGTTGCATAATCTCTTTCCCCTTTCTACTCATCGTATGTTACTATAAGTGTCACACCCCGACACCCGGGACATGACGTGGCGTAACATTTGATCTAGTCACCTTAAGTTAAATAAAATTTAGCGAATAACCAATTAATATCTCATGCAACTGTTCCTTCAGGTATAGCTAGATTACTTGGCCATCAAGTAACAAAATATGTAGCCAATAGTATCCACCAATACCCTTTAGCCTCTAAGGGCAGGTTACTTAACAGACAGTAGTAACTACTCTTTATTTATATTCATATACATATCTACATACAAGGCCAACACACACCATCCCCAAAATGTGGCCCCGTTCCGTTTCCTGGTATGTACATCTAGCCCTCGGCCTGGTCCCCATCGCCAGCTCGATCGGCATTGTCAACCTCACCTGAAAAAAAAAACACATAACACAAGAATGAGCCGAAGCACAGTAGGAAACACCATAACCCTGAAAAGTTAACTACAACAAAATCATCACTGCACACAGTTAATATCCAACTATCAATAGCCACCAAACATCCCACGCTCCGCCATTAGTAACCCATTATCCCCACTCCGACCTCAAGCTCGGAACTTTCCACTCCGAACTCAAGATCGAACTTCTCTTCTCCGAGTGAGGAAGGAAGGCAACCACTACCTACCTGGACTATCCACCCTTTGCCAGGACTTTCCACCCTTCGCTATGTGGCCGCATAGCGAATCCTCACTCGGATTCTTCCCACTGTACGTACAGGGCCGCCTTCTCATCTCATGCTCCTCTACTCCACCACACCACCTTCCTCCTGTTATCTCTCCTCAACCAAAGAAATGTTTTTTAAAAATAATTCACAACCATGTTATCTATGTCCACAGATCACCCCCCCCCCCCATAACTTTCCCTAGACACAACAACAATTCTCCATAATAGGATAGATATTCTTACCTACACATATATACGTTCAGTCCTTAAATTATATACACACACACATATAGATATATATATATATATATATATATATATATATACCTGCATGTGCAGCGCCTACAATACAAATACAAAGGTAGTGCTATCAAATATACATGCCACATACTTTAAACGTGCTGATATATATATACATATATATATATATATATATATACATATCCGCATGTGCAATGCTTACAAACAGTTATAGTACTATCATATATACAAGCTCAAAGGTGTATACACGCACACACCATCTATATCTATATATATATATATATATACATATCAATTGTGCATATCAACTCACTCACACGTCTCTGGCTGCACTTCCCTATATATATATATATATATATATATATATATATATGACAGTTCCAACACCAGCACTACACCACCCTTTATATATACACTTACGTATGCGGATGTCGACGTACAATTATATAGATAGTTAGATAAATATAGAACCAGTTCTTGTTCAGCTTAGCAAGAGAACCGCTTAAGCTCTAAATTATTTTAGGAGGTGAGTCTTTGACAGCAAGCCACACACAACAAAATCAGCATAAAAAATTGCACCAATCTATCAATTAAATCCAGATTTCCTCAAATTGCAACTTCCAGTCACTGATCTTGCAATCAAGACTACTTAGCTACCAAATTAACCAGATTAATCACGATTAGGCGGTTTCCTTCAGCAATAACCCACTAAAAGCATGGTCACCACTCAGATTATTCCAGAGTTAAAGAGTTTCCTACCTGTTAAGGTGTATCTTGCTACTGGTATAAGCTTTGAGCCCTTCTCCTACTCGGATCACCTCTTCTACCAAATAGCTTGCACCGGTTGTTACCAAGACCAACCCCCAGGGAAAAAACACATTCGGTCACCAAACCCTCAAAGCCAAAATGTCTCTCGAATCTTCCTCCACTTTCTCGCCTATGTTCTTCTTTTCCCTTCTTTCCTTTCCTTTTTGTTTTTTTTAATGTATATATATCTATATATATATATATATACTTTATCTACCCACTTCGGCTCTTTCTTAGCTGCTAAGTTCCCTTCCTCCTTCTTACTAATTAATTAATTTTTTTTTGTCTCTTTTGAATTATTCTCCTAATTTATTTTTCTCTTGTTCAATATTCTCGTTATTTTCGGGTCAAGATATCACAATAAGGGAGACCACAAAAATAGGACCTAGCAAGCAATATCATTGACAGAGCTCATTCCAATCAAAAGAGTTTGATAAATGCAAAATAGCATCATAAGGCCTTCATATACATTAAGGAATTAACTCACTGTTTTTACTGTTCCTCAAGCATATAAAAAGCTCAGAAAGATGCAAAAAATAGGACCTAGCAAGCAATACCATTGACAGAAAATGGTTACCAGGCTAGCAAATTCATTTACACATCTCAGGTCAATGAAAACAGTTTAATAAATGCACCACAACATCATAAGGCCAATATATGATTACCATATGTGCAAAAACTGGTTACCATGCAAGCAAAAAACATGTTCAGAAAGGCAGAGCATCCCAGCTCAAGAAAAACAGGTTCAGAAATGCATAGCATGGTCATAAGGCAATCTATAAATCCAGGAGTATCCATAAGACAAAAAACAGACTGAAATAAGTGCAAACTGTTTTTACTGTTTACTAAATTATAAAACAGTGAGGTAGTGTGGAAAAAAAAGCACAAGATCAAAGTAATTAGGACAAACCATCTCAGCTCAAGCAAAACAGGTTGACAGATGCATAGCATGGTCATAAGGCAATATATAAATCCAGAAGTGACCATAAGACAGAAAGCAGACTGAGAAAGTAGGAAACTGTTTTTTATATTTCAAAATACCAAAACAGTAAGGTAGTGCGCAAAAAAAAAGGACCACAAGATCAAATTAATTAAGGCAGATCATCCCAGCTCAAGCAAAACAGATTCAGAAATGCATAGCATGGTCATAAGGCAATCCATAAATCCAGGAGTATCCATAAGACAAAAAACAGACTGAAATAAGTGCAAACTGTTTGTACTGTTTACTAAATTACAAAACAGTGAGGTAGTGTGGAAAAAAAAGCACAAGATCAAAGTAATTAGGACAAACCATCTCAGCTCAAGCAAAACAGGTTGACAGATGCATAGCATGGTCATAAGGCAATATATAAATCCAGAAGTGACCATAAGACAGAAAACAGACTGAGAAAGTAGGAAACTGTTTTTTCTATTGCAAAATACCAAAACAGTGAGGTAGTGCGCAAAAAAAAAAGGACCACAAGATCAAATTAATTAAGGCAGATCATCCCAGCTCAAGCAAAACAGATTCAGAAATGCATAGCATGGTCATAAGGCAATCGATAAATCCAGGAGTATCCATAAGACAAAAAACAGACTGAAATAAGTGCAAACTGTTTTTACTGTTTACTAAATTACAAAACAGTGAGGTAGTGTGGAAAAAAAGCACAAGATCAAAGTAATTAGGACAAACCATCTCAGCTCAAGCAAAACAGGTTGACAGATGCATAGCATGGTCATAAGGCAATATATAAATCCAGAAGTGACCATAAGACAGAAAACAGACTGAGAAAGTAGGAAACTGTTTTTTCTATTGCAAAATACCAAAACAGTGAGGTAGTGCGCAAAAAAAAAGGACCACAAGATCAAATTAATTAAGGCAGATCATCCCAGCTCAAGCAAAACAGATTCAGAAATGCATAGCATGGTCATAAGGCAATCTATAAATCCAGGAGTATCCATAAGACAAAAAACAGACTGAAATAAGTGCAAACTGTTTTTACTGTTTACTAAATTACAAAACAGTGAGGTAGTGTGGAAAAAAAGCACAAGATCAAAGTAATTAGGACAAACCATCTCAGCTCAAGCAAAACAGGTTGACAGATGCATAGCATGGTCATAAGGCAATATATAAATCCAGAAGTGACCATAAGACAGAAAATAGACTGAGAAAGTAGGAAACTGTTTTTTCTATTGCAAAATACCAAAACAGTAAGGTAGTGCGCAAAAAAAAAAGGACCACAAGATCAAATTCATTAAGGCAAATCATCCCAGCTCAAGCAAAACAGATTCAGAAATGCATAGCATGGTCATAAAGCAATCTATAAATCCAGGAGTATCCATAAGACAAAAAACAGACTGAAATAAGTGCAAACTGTTTTTACTTTTTATTAAATTACAAAACAGTGAGGTAGTGTGGAAAAAAAAGCACAAGATCAAATTCATTAGGACAAACCATCTCAGCTCAAGCAAAACAGGTTGACAGATGCATAGCATGGTCATAAGGCAATCTATAAGACAAAAAACAGACTGACAAAAGTGCAAACTGTTTTACTGTTTACTACATTTGTAAACAGTTAGTTCATGCGCAAAAAAAGAGAAGCAATCAATCAAATTAATACACACACAAATGTACAAAAGAAACTGTCAAGCAAATGTACAAAACAATATGAGAAATTTGGCAAAGGAGGGTGAATGAAAGTTCGTTAATACACTATAATAATTGAGCATCCTGATAGCCAGTTTCAGACATCTCAAGAACTGTAACCTAAGCAATGAGCTAACATAACAAACATATCATTTCATTTATATAAGTATAAGCTATACAATCAGGTAAGCTTCCAACACAGTTGTGTGCAATTCAGAAAAACATATCAGTCCAAAAAACCAGATTTTTTAGAACCAAACATAAGCCAATTAGGTAAGGTAATGCAGTGTGGTTATGAATGCAAAAAAATGTAATGCAGTGAGGTAAGGTCATTCAATATGTATATCAATCCAGAAAAGTGTAAAAAACCATATGTAAATCTAGCATGCTTCACATTCATTTATATTGAACAGCCCATAACTTAATGTTCAGCTTCGAACGACAAATATAACACTTGACTAATACCCTAAGTAGTGAGCAAAATCAATGTCAATTGGAGATCAAAATTTATAGAAACCTAAACAGTGAGCTCAAAAAAGCAAAAATGTCCAAACTACATTCAAGAAATTGAGGATTACTTACATAGAAAATGTAAGAAATGTATTCATATCAATTTTTCTATACTTCACTCAATTATATATTTCAAATGGCAGTTCGAAACAAAATTATCAAGAAATTAGGGCATTTTTTGAGTAAAGTCAACATAAATCTTCATTGAGCCCAGTGGAGCAAACCATGACAAAATTGAGGTTACAAACAGAGGTCTGGTAATGTGAATCAAGGGAGACAGACAGAGGCGACCGAGAGCACTCTCGCAAAACTAGGGTTTTTTCAACACATCAAGAGTCACACGAGTAAATCCGAAAAGCAAAAAGAAAGAGGGAGAGGCTAAATCGAGAGATACCTGTTGGACGAAGCGAGTTCTGTGGAGGAGTTATTTGATCCTAGTTCGACGTTCTTCAAGCGAAACAAAAGCGAGGAGCGGAGAGGAGTTCAGACGAGAAGGGGCTGCCAGTCTAGGGTATTTGGTCCGTACACGCAGGGGTAAGCAGGGGTAAGTTGGGTATTAGTTAATAGATGGGGGTTAGTTTCGACATTTCATGTACAATAGTCAAAATATGCTAAATAAAATGACAATTTCGAGAATGTCATATTTAGAGGTAAAAATGTTAATTAATATGCTGAATGCTGAATTGTTGTTTGGTTAGGTTAACAATAATATGTAGCTTATATATTACATGCTGTATTATATGCTATTTATAATGGTTTACCAAACACCACCCTTGTATTGAATCCAAACTACAAATAATGGGGTGCATCATTTAAAATAGCATATATGCTACATATCCTCCAAACACATTTTAGAACACAACATTTTAAAAACAATTTCAACAACATTTTTACCAGCATTTCAAAATATTACCCGATTGAACCATTTTAACAGTATTTTATTTTTCTTTACCAAAATACCATTCTTTTATAAGACATCACCGAAATTGTCATCTATTGTTTTTCATTTTCTTGTAATACGTCGTATGATATTTTTTATGGAAATGTAATATAAATATTTTATATGTAAATACGCTGTTACATAAATATGTAATGTAAAATATAATAATTTTTTTTTATTTTATTTTAAGTATTAATCAACTTGTTCCTATGATTGTGTACAAATTATTCGTATTTTGAAAGAATGAAAGTTGTTTAATTTCCTATATTAAGTTAAAATACATATTATCATTGCAAGTAATTTGTCTTAAAAAAATATTATATGAATCACAGCTAAACAATTTATACTTTAATAACAATGTATTTTATTATAAATAAATTTATAATGAAATATGATATTTTAATATATAATGTCACCATGAGAGAGATGAAATATTTTTGTCATATTTAGTACTACCGTTGTTCTTACGGCAACCACAATGATCAATATATTAATGACCCATTAACTTTTAAAAATGAATCTCACGTCTATCTCACAAAAATATAACTCTCAATACAATCAAAAATAGCATAACACATATTTCAATACTCTCACATCAGTAAAACACATCTCCCAATACAAAGTCATTATCCAAACCAACAACTTTCCTATCCTTCGTATTATCCTATCAAATTTACACCAAAATCAAGATTGAGTCTCATATTTATTACAAAAAGTCAAACCACATCATCAAAATACATATCTCAATATAATCATATCAACAAAACACATTTTTCAATACAGCCATACCATTTATTAATGACCCATTTTTATCAACGTACTCGTTTGTTTGGAGAGTTTGGGGACCCACGTGGGGTCCTTACCACTGACCAGCACCTGCTGCACCTATTTTCCACCATAAACAGCTTAATCCTTGTCTAAAGAAAATAATGGCAGTATGTCTCTCTCTTGGCGTGACTTCCTCTCATCTTTTTACTTCTCTTCTTCGTCCATCAACAATATCTGACACGGTAAAGAGACCATCCCGGACCAGGTTGGGGTCTCGCTGTAACTTTAGCTCCCCAGCATCATCTCCCATGGATTCGCAGCGCAAATTGATGGAGTTCCCGCACCTATTGGCTCCTCACAGGGATCTGATGCTAAGTCTCATTACGGCCTTGGAGAGTCGTCTGGAGTCGCATCTCCTGCCGGTTTCGGTGCCGCCAAACGTGGAGTTCTATCAGAACGAGACTACCGGTTCTCAAGGTTCTCTTTGCATAAGAAAAGGCCGTGATTCCTCTCCTGTAAGTAATACTTCGCTCCTTTCTCTCTCTATCGCTAGCTCTCTTTCTTGTTCTAAATTTTTCTCTTGTTGCCTCTCTCAGCGAGCGCGTAGCTTCTTTTTTTTTTCTTCCTTCTCCTTGTTCATCAGGCGAAATATTTTTATTTGCTAATTCATTGGATGCATTGATGTCAAAAATGAGAAATTATTGCCTATGGGCGGCAAAATTGTGTCCAGACTCCGATGATCGATTTGTTTGATCAAGATTAAATAAGTTTAGAGATAAAATTTTATGCTCGAAATAGAGATCTAGACATAAAAATTTGGTCCAATTTAGTTGTCATAATCCTAAATCAGATTAAATTATTATATAATATAATTGTCCGAATTTAAATCAATATGAGAACGTAAATTAAGTACGTTCGAAAATCTAAACTAATTTCGATTCGAACACGTAAATATCTTTTAAACCCCTTATATTGTCCAACTTGGATCGATCCAGATCCGAAATCTTGCCACTCCTATCTGACACACTTTGTTTTATGTTGGTACGGTGTGCTAAAACCAATAAAATGTTATCAATTTACAGGCAGTTTGTGTTAATGCATGATTAGTTGTGAATGATGATATATAATTTCCCATTTAAAAATTATTAAAATGCAGCAACTGCCCTTGAGTTGATGTAATCTCATTCATTCTTCTTCTACACCACATCAATAGATGATGTGGTATGACAGGATTACTGAATAATAATTATTCTGTCAAAATTTGTTTTTTTGTTTAATCTAATTAATAATTTTACTTCCCAAAAAAATAATTTGTGCCGGCTTGGATTCGGGTGATGCCATCTGCCCTTTATGTTCATTATTTCATTGCATTAGAACAAAACAAAAACTTAAAAATATAAAATCTAGGCCTGCAAATTTACTTTTCTTTTTCTTTTTCATTTAGATATTAGGGTTTGTAATTTACTTAATTACAATATAGAAAACCTGAGTACTGACTACAAAAAATAACGATAACAACTTGATCATCCTTCATGGCTGTTTTTCGTTTCTCTCAATTTTTTTGGCATGGTTTGTGTTTACATCTTCCTCATATGATCTATTGGTTATCATTCCACGAAAAAATAGGTGGGTCGATCTCGATTTGGGGCTCTATAATTTTTCAGTAGTTTGAAAAATGTACACAAACTAAATGTCATATCACGTATTTTAAGTTTGGTTGAACTGTCAAAAAATAATGTCACGTCGTTCTCTCCACATGTAATTTTTTTAACTTATAATGAGTCATTAGATGAGAATTTTAAATTCTAAAGCTCAAAGGGAATTTTAGAGCCCTGAATCCGTGTCTATGCTAGCTAGTGTTTTGGTTTATTAATTATAACTTGTCACAAATTTGATTATGTGATGCACGCTTAACACTTTGCAATGGTTTTGTGTTGCTACAGATTGACTTCATGCTTGCGAGTTGGTTACACTTGAAGCAACCAAGTGGAGATGCGTTCGACATAACAAATTTACAAGTCTACCTAAAACCAACAACCAATGCACCACACTTTCAATTCGAGCTTGTCCGGTGCAACCCTACATATCTTATTTTCTTCCTTGACTTAACTCCTAGAAAGGACCTTGTTCTTAATCCCGACTATCTCAAGACTTTCTACCAAGACAATCAACTCGAACCACTCAGACGAAAACTTCAGGAATCGGTCCCCGAATCCCAGCCCTACTTCTCCCCGTCCCTCTATTTCCGTCACGTTGTATCTCCCACCGGGATCTTGGTCAGCATCAAGAGCGAGGTAGCTAATGGGCGCGTTGACGAGATCATACGTGATAATATTAGTCCAGTAGCTAACGAGATTCTGGGTTTGTGGATCGATAAATGTGATTTTGAGGGAAGTGATAATGTCGTTGGGGAAGATGAGAAAATTGAATTGGAGAAGAGGGACTATATGATCAAAAGCAAGGCAGTTCAAATGGATTTGAGCACCAGCATGCCCTTGCAGTTTGGGCAAGAGGTGGCAGACCGAGTCTTGGGAGTTATAAGAACTGTTTTTAATATTTGACGACATAAAATTTGTCAGCAATAAATATAGTGTGTATGAGTGTGCTTAATATCCTAAACGATTTGCTCGATAGTTCATACTTCATATAGTAGAACTTTTAGTTGTGCTTAATATTCTAGATTTAGGTTTATGCATGCAAACGCATAAACACATCGTACAAGAATCTAGAAGGCAATATATAATATAATGTACCTCATCGTTTTACTAGAAAAATAAACCATAACATTTTAAGCAACCTTACATTCCAAGCATAAAATCTCCTCACTTGAGAAATTAGGAAACCCATTAGAGTCTAGATAGTTATACAAAACTTGAATTGGGATTATATATTGAAGAGACTATTACCTTATTTGTGCCGTGAAACAGGGGTGGAACCACATTGAATATTAGGAGTGTAAAATACAACTTTCGCCTTGAAGATACAAGTTCAATTTACCACATTAAGATCCGGCACTCTTCAATACTAGCGTTCAACAATTTAATTACAACCATCGAGCTTTATAGGCAACAAATCTCTCAATTACACCCAACAATATATATATATATATATATATATTATATATTTATATATATATTACCAGAACATGCAGGTCATGGTACAAACTCAATGCGACTGTAAGGCTAGGACAGTATACTGGAAAGAGAACTGTGAACCAAAAACTGGATTTATCAGATCTGCATGCAGCAAAAGAAGGGCGTAAATATTAACTTCAACATCAAACGATAGTATAAGAAAGACATAAGGAGAAAATAAATTATAATAAATTAAAAACGAAATAATTACACTAATATATACCTAATAGGTAAAGGAATACTTGATATTGCGGCTTCATCAGGATAATAGGAAACCAGTAAGTTATGCAAGCAAAATAGTCCATGCTTAGACCTCAGCCAAATGGTGAAGGAACAGGCCCTGCAAGTGCATCTGATCTTTTAATGCTTCCCATACCACAGATGACGCATCCAGGAGTTGAGAGGGCAGAAAATTTCGCTCCACAGAGATCGCAAACATCGTATCCAATTGTTGAGAGACGGCTAAGTGTTGCTGCACAAAACTGGGAGGGGTCTTCCAATGGATCAATGGACTTGTTGGACACTCCCCTCTGAGTGCACATGTCGATCAGGCTTCTCAATTCATCCTGTTTACTCGTAGGTGCCTTGGACAAGAGAAGCTCAAGCATCTGCTTGGAATAAGCATAATTCTGCACCTCCATGTTTCTCTTAATGGCAGTCCGAATGCAGTTTATCCGATGCCTTGCCTGAAGAGGCAAAGAACTCAAATGTCGTGACAGTCTTGCCATCTCATCTTTTGCACTGATAGCATTGGCGCCTTGGACTCTCTGCAGTCGAAGAATTTCCTACAAGAGAATCCCACAAGTTGTGAAACTCAAAAATAGTGTTAAAACAATTAAGGGAGGGCTGAAATGTTACAAGCTACAAGCTCCAAGGTTTAATGTATAACTCAAAAGGCTCAACAATCAAGGAACAACAATCTTCAAGTTACCCAAAGAAAACACAGCCAATGACATGTAGTATAACTAACGAATTTGGTTGGATTATTCACATCTCAGGTGCTGTGCATATGAACTTCAAGTTAAAGATCAACCCGGTGGCACAAGATGTCCACCACAGCTACAGGTTAAATGGAGTTTTCAAAAACTCATTACTGAATATTATTTGGGGTTTAAAGGGTATTCTCAAGGCCATGACAATGTCCGGTTAAGTCAGACTAAAGCAATCACCCTTTGAGGTTTGGACTAAGTTCTGACTCATGCATCAGCTTCAAGTTGGGCTGATATTTGGGGAACGAAGAAGACCACCCAAAGCCATAACATGGATGATTTCAGGAAGACTAGCAGATTTTGTTCACCAATATTAGGGTTAAATCATGTTAGGTTGGGTAGCATTCGGGAAAATTTGAAAAAATTTAAACTGTACACAGCCGGTGAATTTGCTCATACTGGGGTTTCAATTCAACTAGTTTTGGTCAAATGAGTTCATCTAAACACATATAGTTCAGGCAAGTTCTCGGGCATAGTTTTACCTCATACAATTCATAGACGTAGACCTGGTTAACATTATAAGGCAAGCAAAAAGAAACGAAGACATCTTCTCCAAACCAGTTTGCACATGTATCGAAAGATAACGAGCAACTCAAACCATTTTTAAAAGTGATCGTAAGTCCAACCTTAAAAGTCCCAAATTTGGGTCAAGCGGTTCAACATTGATCCCAAACAGAAACACACATTTTTATGAGCAGCAGCGCAGTATCACACTATTGATATGTTTTACATCAATGGTGGTTGTCTATTATGTTCCCATGACCTATTGACCCCTGCCCACACCCCTCTAATATCATAATTCATAAAAGAACACCAAAAGGAACCTGGTGGGAACTCCGAACAGTTGAATCTACTCAATTTCTAGCTAGAGAACCCAGGTTTTAACTTCTAGGAACAACAGATACCGGATATTTTCCAGCGGGTATAAAACCAAAGCATATCAAAATCTGAGGCAACAAGGATGATCAAAGTAAAGGTCCACAACTGAAGTGCTAAAGCCTTAAGCAGTCAGAGAAGGTTTTACTTGACTGGAAAATTCTACAGTATGTCCATACCTGAAGAAGAGTAACTGCTATCTTGTATTGAGCACATATGGTTGCTTGAGCTTTGATATCGGCACCACGAGACTGGTCCTTAGCCAGTGCAAGAAAGGCTTCATCAAAACAGGATAATGCATCGGGAAGTTGGTTTTGCTCAAGGTGAGCAACCCCAGTCTTGAAACATAATGGAGCAGTAGCCCCTCGGGGAACCTGTTATTCAGATACAGACCAAAAGAAGAGGATAAACTAAAATTAGTGAACATACCAACTGAAATTAGCGAACATATTACTCATTGAAAACAGATAAATAGAGCATCCAAGCAAATTATTGCCACAATGTTTATGCTGGTAAAGTCTCAAGCCCTCAAAGCTTCTACACAGTAGCTTTATTAGCAGAACAGAAAACTACGCCTTGCGTCATATGTCTGCAAACAGAAATCTCACACACCTCCTGACCCCCAATCGCACCGTGTGTTACTCTCCCTCTATTTTCCCCCCACACACCAGAAAAGGAAAACAACACTTTATATGGGCTAATATTAGTTACTTTGCACCTCAAACCAATAAGTTAACTTATTGGGTTGGGACATTTCAACGTCATTTTTACATATTCTAGCACTCCCCTCATGTGTGGGCTTGGCAATCCGACAGCCCAACAAATGCACAACATACGAGACCTTGGGGCTACTCTCACACAAGGCTCTCACTTGAGCCAACAACAAATGAGGGTTTAAATTGCAAAAGCTAAGGTTTGAACCCAAGACCGCCTGCTCTTATACCATGTTAATATTAATTACTTTGTCATTCAACCCAATGAGTTAACGTGTTGGGTTAGAACATTTCACATCATTTATACATATTCTAACATAGCCTCAAGAAGATTGTTGCTAGAGCACCAAAGCTTTAAAGTAGAAATACTCTAAACTAGAATAGAAACAGAAGGTTCCGTATTGTCAAAGAATTTCAACCCCTACATCCCAAACAGAACAATACATTTCACTGTTGATTCTAGACTCAAGAGCATACATTCATGTATGTGTGCTCTTCAAAATGAGGGCAAATAAGAGGTTTAACTTTTTGGTTATTTTCAATTAACAATAAAAACAATGCACAAGCTTTCTCTGTGGTGGCAAATGCGTACTTCACAAGCTGAGGGTAGAGAGGCTATTTAAGTGCTATTTGAACTTAATGATGCATAGAATGCAATGAAGCAAATTTACCATTTCAAGAAAATTCTCCTCCAATATCCATAAGGAATAGGAAAGATTGAATTTACTTGACCACAAAAAAAACAAAAAAACAAAAAAAATCCAACCAAGTATCAACACTTTGATACCTCTGAGAAAATTCTTAAGAGATTAGTTATTTTCAAATATAAAAAACAAGAAAAGAACCAGAACAACAAAAAAGTACAGTTCATGCACCTGTCCAGGACGTACAGAAGCTGGTGGAGAAGTAGGATGAGATTGTCCTGAATCAGCAGAATTAGGGACTCCAAGGACACTAAGGTCAAGAGGCTGGGTAGAAGGTGGAACCTGAGATACCTGGACCTGAGATGGGGGCAGAATAGCTGCTTGACTAGAGGATTGTGGTGGAATACCACCATCAGGAAGTCCAATTGACTCAAGTGGAACACCAGGTTGTTCAGTTGCCAGAGGGGGTTTATCACCAACAGCACGAGTGATATCCATTGGAGGTGCATTCCCAGAGGTAGGCCCCATTTTTTCACCATCAAATCCTCTGGCAGTTTGATCCATTTTTGCAAGATAAGTTCCAGGAGGCGGCAGCCCGGCAGCCATCTGAAGGGACGGTATTGTGTTCTGAAAAAAGTCCTCTGGGATTGGTCTGACAGTACCTCCTAAACCTGTTACGGCAGAACCTGGTTGTGACACTGGCGCTGGCCGTGATCCTGGTTCGGGTTGAGTCAATGAGTCAAAACCAAACAGATCTGTCGAAGCAGAAACTGGTGCAGTACTCACAGCTCCTGCTGTAGCAGAAGGTTGGGATATTAGGATCCCAAGGTCCTGGGATCCAGTTAAGGACTTGGTCCTGCTCATTGGTGGACCCAAACCCTCTCCAAGCTTAAACTGCTTTGTAGCTTCTTTGATCTTATTGACATCCACTGTAGTCGATGCAACTGGCTTATCTCGTATTCTAATTTGTAATTTTTTTGTTTTTGATACTTCCTCTTCATCACTGCTGCTGCCATCAGCAGCAGCACCATACATTGTTTTCTTGAATTCTTCTTCAGCTTTAGCCTGTTCATCAACTGCAGATGAACCTGCATACTGTTTAGTAAGAGTGTCCAGACCCATCAAAGAATCACCTTCGGTACTACCACTGGGCATATCTTTGGATGTATTAGACCCAGACTTAACCAAAGAAGGAATTTTATTTGCCTTACTGTCAGCCCCATTAGGGATGAAAGCTTTGACCAAGCTATCTTCTCTCACTTGAACAATATTGCCTCTTCCTTTCATTACCCCCAGGTAAACACCAATATGATCTGTAATGATAGCAGCGATAGCACCATCATCAGTCTTCATATATGGCATCACCTCCGCAGCCAGCTCCCACTGAGGCATAGACTTCAAATTAGTTGGTGTCTTTATTTCCCAATTCCCACCACCCCATTGAGGACCCTTCGGAACCATACTCTCTGCAGCAAAGTTGGCAAAAATGCCTTGTGTCCATCCAGTAGAGCGAACTCTTAAAATCCTTTCACAATATCGCCTCAATTCTGAGTCAGCGCCCTCTTCTTCTAGCTTCTGAGCAAGTCGCCGCATAGCGCTAGGGTTAAGGTGACATATATATAGATCAAGAATGCTTTCATAGTCTGCTATAACTTCAAATGTTTCTTTTGCAGTATCAAACTGACCATACCTACACAAACGAAGTTGTTATGGAAAGGATCATAGAATGAAAACTTAAAAAGTCAACAATAGAAAAGAAACCTATCAGCCATCTATAACACAAAAATGATCATTTGCATAGCCCACTGCATCTTCAAATTCATGCAGAAGTCAAACAAAAGATTCAACTAGTCATTCAAATTTATATCTAGTAGTGCAATTTATGTCGACTCATTTAGCCACAAAAATTAAAAATAAAATTAATCATATGCAAGAATAAAAATAAAAGCATTAAAAACTAGACCAAATAATAAAAATTAAGTCTAGAAAACCAAAAAGACAAAAAAACTAAACTAAACCATATGTCAGAAATGGAAATCTAACATGCTTGATATATTAATAATAGAGAGTTCAAAGCAGTTTCCGACATTGAAAACAGTAAACAAACAATACTAAATACAGAAAAGCGTATATATCCTGTCACTTTAGGGACTTACTTGATACAGGCATATCCCAACTGTCGAAACCGGTGGAACAAATGTGAGGTTGGTGGACATTTTGGATAATCTCTTGAATGCAAAAACTCATCCTTCAATACAGACAAGGCAGTGGAGAAACGGAGAGCTTTGATAGCATAAACACCACGCAACACCTAACTCCAATTTACAATACAATGAGAAACTTAAATTAGAAAGTAACAGATTATCAAAGTTACTTCGTTTTCACACACCTTAGTGAATTGTGGACCTGATTGGGATAACGACACGGCAAGATCGCCACAAACAGGAGGACCACTAGCAAGAATGTCGAGTGATCTTGGAGTAATGCGCAAGCTATCAAACCTTCAGAATGATAAAACAAGTGATGTCAAAATGTCACTTTATTTAAGGATCCAAAATCAGGTAGTAAAATGCTAACGAAAAGTCACATTCCATGATTCCAATCACAAAATATTCATCGATAAGAATTGACTATTAAAAAAACAAATCAGCGAGGGAAAACTTGATACAGTGGAAAAGACAGCAAAGTAGAAGAAGGGGGAAAGGAAAACCTTGATGTTATCTGGTACAATATTTCTGACAGGTCAAGCTTCTGCTCAAAATATTGTTGCATTGTGGCAAATCCAATAAGAAGAGGTTCAAGAAGCCCGACAAGACAACTCTTGATTTCAATCCCCTTCTTCTGTCTTGGATTAATTTCAGTTGGGCTGGCAAGCAGCAAACGATCATTCAAAGCACCTACAAGAACTGCAGAAAAGAACATTGTCGATAAAAGAATGGTACATAACTGAGATAAATTGCATAACAATAGCAGAAGAAAGAAGAAATTTACCTGCATATGGCATGCTAATACAGAGAATTGTCCTTACAATTCCATCCCATCCAAGAACATTGATTGCAGTTGCCGTAGAAAAGAGAAGTGCTGGCCCAACCCATAAAAGTGATCTAAAGTGCACAGAAGTTAAGTGTTTAAACAAACTTAAATACCCTATTTCACACGATTCAAAACAATTAAATGAAGTAAATGTTGAGCCAAAATTTGAATGCATCAGGATATCAAAGGAAGCCCTTTATCAAATTTTATGGAACTGCTTGCCAATATAGCAAGATCTGCTGAAACCAGAAGCACTCTATGAGTAGTTAAAACTCCGGCAACATAACCTTTAACAGTTTCTTGCCAATGAACCTGGAGAAGTAAAATATCAAAATCATCATCGACAGATCCAGACTATTCATTTAATGCACTCACAAAACACACCGATTTCCTCCCAAAAAATGCAAGCTCATGTCAGATTTAATGAAAAAATTCAGTTGCCCAAAAATAGCTTAAAATCTAAATTTTCACCTCTGGGATTATTCAAGCAAACAGCAAGTACCACAAGCATGAAAAAACCTACCTTATCCATAGGCTTTTTTGTTTTTAGCAACACATTTGATGTGATTACTAGTTCTTTGAATAAAAGAAACAAACTTTATAAAGATAATTCATAGAAAAAACTTGACTTGTTTAGTAAAATCCACTACAGCAACAGGCATTAACAATTATATATTGGAAACAGGTACATTTAGTCAAAACGACCACGATGTACCAGAAAAGAAGATTCTGCTGGTATTATAGCTACATAGGCCTTCAGGAGTCTAATACAAATCAGGGAACAAATACATTCCTACTTCTGAGGCGGGCCACCTACAATTTTAGATTTTGCTTTCAACGTACTCCAATGACCTTTGTTGATCCATTCAAGTAATTGAACCTCTACAGCAAGCAAACTAAATACATTTATTTGACATAATTTCCCTTTAGATGATGAGAAGGGAGGTTAGGGTAGGAGACTCCTTATAAATGCAGACCCCAACTACAATACCAAAAGCAATTATTCTGTTTCCTATGAGCTCCCTAATTCAATTGAAAACTACCTGAAGAACAATCTCATTTAATTTCAGCTTGATTGACTTTTTGCCTTCAGTTTTCGTTGATATATAATGACCATCTGAAGTTGAAAGGCGATATCCTTGAACCAACTTTGCCAAGCCAATAAGTTTTCCATTGCAAGCAAACATCAGGCTTGACTCTGCAACAACAGAATATTCCAATCAGCATATTTGGAATATATGACAGCAATACTACAGAATACGGGCCTATTTTCTCAAGCACCTAGTGGAGTAGAAAAGATACGGTCAACTTCGCTTTCAAACATAAACTGCATAGGACCCCGAACAGAACCAACAGCTGTATCTGCAGATTGGTTCTGTTCCACTTCTCTGATTTTTTCATCGGACTCTTTTGAAGCAACCCCTGGCAGAGTGTATAAACCCAATCCAGTCTTTTCATCATCCAATATGGCAAACTGACTTTCGTTGGGACCTATAAATGCAGCATCTCGACCTACAGAAATGGTAAATATGCAAATATGAACATAACAAAACATCTCTGACAAGAACAAAAAAATTAACATAACTTATAAAAAAAACTAGAACATATCAGAGGGTAAGAGTAAGAGCAGTAAATAAACATATCTGATGCACAACATACCTTTGAGTGTGCTGCCTTTACTGTTAGCCAACTGATAATCTGTGTTCTCCCAATAAAGGACAACTTCATTTGTAGAACCACTAAATTCATAAACAACGAGAAACATGTGCTGTTTTTTACTGTAAACCAGATGTTTTTGATGATATTCCACATTCGCCGGAATCTGAAACGAAGACAGGATTTACTAGCTCAATATTATGGGGATTATTCTCTGTACGAATTCACATATAGAATCAATGGCATTGCCGCAAAATTAATTGTACACTGCCTCATTCAATCTAAAAAGAACATAACAAGGCAGTTTTCCAACATTTTCACAAGAACAAGACAGTTTTCCAACATTACCGAAGTATAAAGTTTCTTGTATGTAGAATCCACTCCAGAGCAGAGATTGTATGCCATGAGATTTATGCCATCCAGATAAAAGGCCCTGACAGGGTAATGAAGTACCCGGTTCTCTTTATTGAAGAAATTCAGTTCCAAATGAAATGGCTGCCCATAAACTAAGTGAGTCAGATGCAAACCCATGCAAAGGTTATATCAAATTGGACAGTATGCAAAATCAACCTAACACCTGACAAACAGGAAGATCTTTTAGTTGGTGCTTAGCGTCCAAAATTGTTATCAAAGGCAGTCGAGATATTGGAGCATTTTTTGCATGGCCTTCCATGAAATGCTGGTCACGTGCAAAAGCAATTAGTCAGTGATACATCAAATAAAAAGAAATATGTGCAAATGGTAAAAATACCATGGGCCATGAAATTCACAAAAGTTCGCTTGAACAGGCTATATAACTGAGTATGCAAAATTCCCTAGAAGTCTATGGAATATTAATTTACTACACCGAATGAAACACCAAGACATTATTTACATTCCAAAATTTGCAGGAGTATCATACAACAAAGAGTAGATTTTACTTGCGACCTCTTCACACATAATCTGTTAAAGACGAGTACTAAGATGGGAACGCGAGTCAAAAATAGCTTTGGAATGGCTAAAGAAACAAACCGCTCCTCACTGCCATTTCGTGGCCATGTTCTCTCTTGACCATGTACAACAGGTGTAAGATTAGGCAACACAAGGAAAAAAATATACCAAAGCAGAGGGCAGAAGTAATATACACTGTACAGGAATGCCTTCCGAGCAATGTCTGAAATTGTCAGATGACTTTGCCTGCGAGAAAGGATGTCAACTTGTCAACAATAGTATGCTGACAAAACTAAAAAGCAGAGGTTATAAATTAATGACAAAGTATCAAAAGAAGACATCCTGAATGCATGTGAGCATCAAATTCCCATAAAAGAACAAAATCAAGGCCTCCAGGTGGGGGAGGAAGACTCTTTAGTAGTTTCATACTTTCATTCCAAATGTGCACAACCTTACAATCTGTGTCCGTGAATTACATTAGATACCACAAACATACTAATCTATGCACATATATGTACATTAAAAATCATGAAAAATTCAACAAAAGATATTCTTATGACACCACCAAAAATTCCTCAATCAGTATGCAGAGCACAAGCACACAAACATCGAAACTCCACAGCTGGTAAAAAAACATGCATATAAAGCATGATTATCCTGAACTCACTCTTTGAGCTGCTGCTCTTGCAGTTGCTCCTGAAGTTGATGATCAGCCAGAATACCAGTTGAACCCATGGATGAAAGCTTTTCTTTCAGAATTGATGCTGCAAATCATTGGTACTATTAGAATATCCGGTAAAACAATTGGGAATCATTGAATCAAAGCACTGAAAGAAAAAAAAACCCATAAGATGAGAATGTAACACAAAAAATGATTTGAGGCCAAATATCACGTGAAGACTGAAGAAATTTTCATCTCTCAAATCTGAACATCCAGCACAAGTTACAGCATTAGCCAATATATTCGTAAACAAAAGAAACAAATTAAGAAAGATACAATTATCAATTTTACAATGCATGTAAGTTAAAATGTTGTATCAGCCAATATTAAAATGATTATAATGAAACAGATTGTTCATGACATTCATCATCCGTGGAATTAAATTGAATATAAGCTAAATTGGAACAATACCAAGGTGCCCAGTTGCACTCTTGAACAAATACAGAATAGATAAAAATAAGTTACTAACCATGCCAAAAGTACGATAGCTTCCACGTGAAGTTCCAAAAACATTGATCATCATACAATTTTATGTTTTCTTTTTTTTTCTTAACGCAAGGGAAACCTTATGCTTTTGCACAGGTAAACCCCGGGATTCGAAGACGCCCCACACCCCAAGTATCAAAAAACTGTTTTTCCTTGCTATAGGGAGGTACCTTAAGTAGAAATTTACCTGAAGATCCCCTAGCACTTTGAAGAACAGCAAAGAGCTGCTTTCTTCCTTCCCTAGTATATGCAGCCCTATTTTTCAAATTGTCACCACCTGCCGTACTCTATCACAGAAAAAACATTATTACACTTTAGATGGCAGATCATAACCAGATGCAAGCAATGTCGATGATGGCTCTTAACTGCAAACAGCAAAGCTGCTAAATTCATTTTCGGGTGAACTTCTAAGGTCTTAATTCGTGGCAAGGGATAGACTGCTTCTCCACCCTGCTGGGATAGAATCCGAGGGATGTCAATTGATTCAATTGCTGCAACAGAATGTGAAAGATCAAAATTCAGGCATCACATTAAGCATGAAACACAATATTTACCACACAGATTCTTCTGCTCAAAATTTCATAACTAGTAGTTGGTTCTTCATAAGGCTGCGGCGTTAAGTATATGTAAACATATGGAAATTTTATAATGAAGATCAGGAACAATGCTATCTGCGCATGAGATGAAACAAACAGGCAAGCACACATCATGCCTTCTGCCTTCACTCTACAAGCATGAGGTCTCGATTCCTACACTTTCTTAACTTTTGGATTTCAAGATAGAGAATCAAAATATAGAAAAAGGTATCTTCTACATAAAATTTCCTTTTTGCACAACTTTATCATCTACGAAACCAGAAAAGAAACTGACAATAGGTACTAGACGTTAAGATGTTCAGTTAAATCACAAACTAGAAGTCATTTTGCATCAAACTTCCAGATATATAGGTTTGTTTCCATTCAGTTATATCCTGCTCTCTATTGGTCATGTTTGGACTTTCTACTGCCATTGTCAGTCCCCTGTGTATCTTTGTATGTTTATCATGTTGTTTTCAGTAAGAATACAAGAAAGCAAATTTAAAAGCCCAATAAATTAGATCAGCATCCAATGCATCATCACAGAGACAATGCACTACTATACTATTACGTTTGTATCAATCTTATCAGAAGAAACAAGTTAGACCTGGCAAGGTAGGTTTACAGAAAAATAAAGAATAGGGCAAGAAGGAACACTAACATGCAGCCTCAAAAAAATTTGCTTGCATTGGTGGCCTATTAGGATTAAGTATCAATTTTGTTTTCCATACTTGAAGAGTTCCATCCTTAGAAAGAGTTACAAGCAGCCGTAACATTGGAAGCCAAGCAATTGATGTGATTGGTTGAGAGCCCACTTGTGTTCTGGAATTGAATCAAGAAGCAAAAGAACAGAATTTAACTACCAAAAGAAAATTAGAAAATTGACATCAGGAGAGCTGCATGCCGTAAAGATATGATAAGATCTTATGTAAACCCATTATTAACATATTTCAAAGCATTTCAGAGCTTCTAATAACCATGTTATAACCCCAGAGATGACAGCATTATTGGAAACAACTTACATTCCTATCATACTGGGTCTCTCAGTTGACACATCCCACGCTAGAAGTGTACCTCTTCTATCACCAACAAAAATCCATTCCAATGTTGGATGAAATGCGAACACGCCAGCACCAACAAGTTTAATAGTATTATCAACTGCAACAATAACCATAGGAGAGACCAAGTGAAACTGTTTGCATAAAAGACCTATATTGATATACTAAACAATTAAAAATAAGGGTTGTATCATCTTACGTTGCAGAGTGTAATGAACAGCATATGTATTAATGTTATAAGCTCGAATCAAACCATCTGCATAAGCTACATACTGCAAGAGAAATCTAAATTAGAATATCGAATAGCTTCTAAAGGAAGTCCTGAGAACAAAAGTCAATAACTAGGATAAATACTTATTAGTAACATGCAAGAATAACTAAAGCTGTGAAAGGATCAAATAGGATTCAAATACAATCTCATTCCAATATAATCTCCTGATTCAAATTTTGCGGAAGGATCAGATAAATAATCTTTATAAATTCAGAAGTTGGCGAATCTGACTAGTAATGAAGTGAACATGAATTAATAATACACAGGGAAAAAACAGCTAATACTCAATTCCTACAACAACCAAATCAGCCTTGAATAATTACCATACAAAAATATAACCTTACAAAGACATGGGAGCATACTTATCCAAATTACAATGTAGTTGGAATTTGTTTGAATGACTAAAAATCTAATTGAGAAAAGCACCAAGTTCGTGCCCCCTTTTACATGACATGACAAGATAATGTGTATATAACATACGTTGACATATTCATTCACAACAAAATGTATGCTCTATAAAAGACAAAGGGTGCTTAGCCACCCTATCTATACCAATCTCCAAGGATTCCTACTTCCTCTAACCTCTTTTGTTTCTTAGGCAACTAATACATCCTATTAGATATGTGGAGAACTCACCCAGTTAGAAGAAGAATAGAGAAAGGATCTAAACTCCTAAAATTTAATGCATTCTCATCCAAGATATGTAAGCCTGAATTTCCTGAAAAATAAATAAACATCCGCTGATTCTGTAAGACAACATAATTGAATCAGAACATATGCCTGAAGATTTGATAGTCAATAAAACCCAATTTGGATAGCCTCTTTACAGATTTATTAGATACTAAATTGGATTTGATATTTTTTCTGAGTAGATTGCATGAAGTTCCGATGTAGTTTAAAACCTCTGATGTGGATTTTTGTTTAGGATTGATCAAACCAAAAACCCTAACCCCAACTTAATCCCATAATCAAGAAACCTAGGACAGAAATTTCCAATTCCTAGGTTTTTTTAAAGCTGAAACAGAACAACCAGCAAGCAAGAACGTGTTTGATCCTTTAAATTAGAACAGTATTTTCCTAAATCTCCCATGTCGGGTCGGATAGGAACACCTTCCCCTCTTGGAGTCTCACTAAGTGTATATCAGTCTCTCACTGAACGTGTAAGGAATCTCTGTTATTCCAACTTTGCATGAAAACTCTCTTCTTTTATTTATGAGGCAAGCAACCGTTTAAATTGAGGTTTACAAACATTGGTTTAAGGAAACAGTAGGATTCTTAACCTTATTTACCTAGACAAACAAAACGATTAAAAAAAAAAAACTAACTAAAACGGAAACCTTCACACAAAGGATTCTTGACTTTTATAAGAATTACGAGAGAGAAACAAAAATAAATGGCTTCCTGCATCAATTTCCTATCCCCTTCAAGAACTCAACTCCGGCGAGTAAATGGAGAAATAGTTGTTGATGTGGGGCTAATTCTTTCCAGTAACTCATCTTGACAAATCCAACAGTGAAATATACCCAACCTCGAATTCTGAAGCTTCGAAGTAGCAAAATTTGCGCCTTCTTGCAATTTATCATAGTTGTTACACTTCATGCATGTCATTAAATTCTACTGGAACAACAAATAAATGAACTTTGAAGTCATCTCTGTTTTTGTATCGTTATTGTGGAAGTAAGGCTCACGCATTTGAATCATCTTTGGTTCACCATGTCGTGCTGGCAACTTAACTTGTCCAAAATCAGATTGTGTTACATCGTTCACCTCTTGCATAATGATATCTTCTGGTGGCTCATTGAGAATGATATTTGATTCTTGTCAAAGTACATTGGAGATAGCATGAGACTGACCAGAATTGTCTTTTTCCAATCTACTATAAAAATATCTGGCACTTCCGCCACCTTGTTGTCTTGCTGAAATTCATCTTTAGCATATGAATTTTGAGCTTCTTTGACAATCATAGCCTGCTTCCCTGCTACTGCATCAATTGTAGCTTCCACAATCTCACATTCTAATACCTTAAACTCTTGAAATTCAGCTTCAACTGCAACTAAATTCACCCTTTCACAAAAGTGGCTTCTTCCTTTGTATTACCAAAAACATTACTATATAAAAAATCTAGACGCTTATATGTACCCAATTGGATGTGCTCATTGTCATCAAATCTTGTTACCAGATAATTAATAGATATTGTGATGGCCTTTGAAGTGTAACTTTGGAGGATTATCTCTCCCCTCGTAAGTAGGTTTAGTCATCTTCTCAATGTTACGACGCTAATTTATACCACTCCTTTAACTTCCCTCTAATACCAACCGATGTGGATTAAAACTACTGATGTAGATTTTTTTTATTAGGATCGAGCAAACCAGAAACCCTAGCACAAACTTATCCCAATCAAGAACCCTATGACAGAAATTTCCCAATTTCTAGGTTTTTTTTAAAGATGAAACAAAACAACCAGCAAAAAAGAACCGTGGTTGATCACTTGATCCTTTAATTTAAAACAATATTTCCCTGAATCTCTCAGGTAGAGTCGGATAGGCTCACTTTCCCCTCCCAGCATCTCACTGAGTGTGTATCAGTCTCTCACTACGAATCTCTCATATTGCAACTTTGCATAAAAACTCTCTTCTTTTATGTCTAATGCAAGCAAGCCTTTAAATAGAGGTTTACAAAGATTGTTCTAAGGCAACTTAGGATTCCTGAACCTCATTGACCTAGACAAACGTAATGACTAAAAAATAAAAACCTAACTAAAAGAGAAACCTTCTCCACAAATAACTTTTGCAATTCATCATAGTTTTTTTGAATTGATTCCACTTTAAGGCCTTGAGTGGAGTCAGGAAAGATAAGATCAAAAAATATTCCCCATGCATATCACTGAGTTCTTCTGGAATAACAAAATCAATGAACTTCGAAGTCATGATTTCCGAAAATTCTACTGTAAAAATATCACATTTCTGCCACCTTGTTGTCTTGCTGAAATTAATCTTTAGCAGATAAAAAAAAATTGAGAAAGAAAAATAAAATTAATAGCTTCTTGCATCAAACAAGAAAACAAGAACGTTACCAGAACAGGAAGTCGAGGATGGCAAGCAAGATTCACAATAGGTTTCTTCAGGTCCGTTTTTATTTTTGTTGGTGCCCTCCCACCTTCAACAGTTCCAACGACTTCATGCAAAGTAGTTCAAGAGTTAGAAGCAGCCTAATAGGAACGATGTATGAGATAATATGATTGTGAAGAAAGAAAGGATGACACAAAAAGGAAGTAGAAGGTTGAAATCCCAGCCACTGCCATAATCAAAGAAACAAACAAAAATACCAACCAGTCACACTCATCCTTCGGTGAAAACCAAAAAACACAACAGGCTGCAGAGGTGTCAAAGCAAGATGGACTTCTGTATCCAAAGAAATTTGTTCTGTCTTCTTTTCAGGTGAGTGCAGTACACAAGTTTGCTCAGCATCAAAATCACAAGAGCGAATTGTACAATCCTATGAAAAATGTGGCACGTATAGAAAATCATATGAAAGCTCAATCAATCATGAAATAAATAAAGGAGTCTAAAGAAACTCATAACTGAAAAGAAAAATAAGGGAATTAAAACCTCAAGAATAGCAATAACACCATGGCCACTTGCAGGACTGTAACCCATGCGGACAACAGGTGTACCAATGTCAACTGAAGAAAGCCTGCATCCCGTTAATGCATCGAATTCTGCAAATAGAAAAGGATAATAAGCAACAACCTATATGTATTTCTATCTTCTATGAAATACACTCAACATATATCCAATAATGAACAGCATCACATCTAATCTAACCCTTTCAGACCGTAAAAGGCAAAGAGATTATTCAAATTTTAATATACAAATCCTCTAATCTTGAAGCTGCCAGTATTGCCATAAACCAAAAGCACTTACTTGGAGAATTTAACTCGCATTATTTGATTCTAAAGCAACAAAAGGAAGAAAAAAAATCAGCCAACCGGATCAAAGTAGAGAATGAAATAGAGAAATCAAACAAACCGATGACATAGGTTCCAATGGCCACGGCGATGAGTGCTTGATGCGGGTGAAACGCGGCAGCGTGAGGCTGCAAGGGTTTTTCGACCACACGTCCTACATGCCGCAGATCCAGATGCTGCAACGTTGCCCACTCCATCACTCTGCCCTCAGTTTCACCTACACAAATAAAATACAAAATTCAAATTCAATACATACAGATTCTGTTATACAGCAATCTATTTAAAGCGTAGATGGAGGAAGAAATTATAAACGAATATGCGACGAAAATAAAGAGAGGAGCAGTATGTGAGATCGGATTCCAGAGTGATCACTTGAAGAGAATTGTGATATTACCTTGTTAGTAAAATGTGGAACGGGAATTCATGGACGATGTTGAAGAGAAAGAAATGAGTTTGAAGGACAAATACCATATCACCGGCAACAGATCAAAAGAGGAGAAATTTTGAACGGAAAGACCGAGAACGATTAGGATCCAACGTTTGCTGCTTTTTTTGGGTCATTAAGCCCAATTTGAAAAACAAATAGTCGAATACCAGATCACCAGTGACGGGCTTTTTATCGACCAAGCCCAATTTAAACCGTACTTTAAAGCCCATTCGTTGTAGAATGAAATAACAAATGCCCATTCATTCATACAGCCTTTTAATGACAAATCCGTATGGGTCGTAATTTCTGTAGTGGATAAAAATTGTCCTGGACCAGTTTAACGGTCAACGTGGTGTCAATGTGTCATGTCCACACGACCACAAGTAGAGCCGCACATTGGGCCGGGTTCCGGGTTATTGGACCGGGTTTGATCCGATCCGGTCACTTTTTACATGAGATAAACTCGATCCGATAGCCCGATTTTAAAATCCCAGGCTATCGGGTTCGGGTTACCCGGTAATCCGATTGGAAAATATGAATTATTGAAATAACAATCTGTAGGCCCACTTCACAAAAATAAAAAGCCCAATTTTCACAAGGTATTGATTAGACAAGTCCATCAAGTATGCTCTGCAATCTGCATTAGGTTTTAGACTTGTAGAAATATATGGGCCCAATCTGGGCTTGATAATAAGCACAATTAGTCTTGTTCATTCACCACTAAACTGGATCTTTCTCCAAAGACGGGACAAGAGTCGAGTTGCAGGATCACCAAACCAAAATCAAAACAAATTCAATATTCCAAAATTCTGATAGAAAAATAAAGAAAATCAACAACTTCCATTTTCGGGTATAAAATTACAAAATTAAGAATGGACCTCAGGCCTCAAATTCTGAGATGACATACAGATCAAAAGAAGCAAAGCGAGAGAACAGAAAGACGAATGAGGTTATTACTAAATTAAATCTTCTAAGTTTTCAAAAAATATTTTTTAAAAAAAAATCAATCGGGTTATCGAGTCTGGGATTAAGTAAAATTCGAACTCGAAACCTGGTCCGAAATAACCGGGTTTGGGTCGGGTCGAAAACCCGGTACCCGGTGTGCAGCCCTAACCACAAGCACAATCAATTGAACTCTAAATAGATGCTCGTGCTATCACTCGTTAAATTCGGGATTCAAATGAGATCTAGGCCCAATCGCCAGCTACTATGTTACTCTCTTGCAACCTAGTTGGTGAGTCAGACCCACCTCAATATGGAACCTTTAGACTGGTTCAAAGCCGAAGGCATTTTTATCAACATTCTATAATACTTTTTTTACTATTCACCCACTAATATCATAGCTCGCCGAAATCATGTACCATCACTTGCCACCCTTTGCAAAGCCTGCCATCACATTCCAAAGTTTTTTTTTCTTGACATTAACATGTTGATAGAAATTATTTTTGACTTTAACACCCGTTTGATACTATTTCCAAAATTAGCACTATAAACCAACATTTTCATCTTTGGGATTGAAAATACTACTTCTTACTCATTTTTTTTCTCTCTCCCCACCAATTCTCTCTCCCCTTACCCTCATCCTCACCGTCGGATTCTCTCCCCTTACCCTCATCCTCACCGTCGGATTCTCTCCACTTACCCTCATTGGCCAATTCTCTCACCTTACCCTCACCTCTGATTCTCTCTCACGAACCCAATTTTGTTATGAAAACGAAACCTAGGTATCATTCCTTCAAGTCAGAGATGGACAAAACTCATCATCTTTAGGCTGTTTAAGCTTGCATTTTATTTTTCTTGGGTTTAAGCTTGTGTTTGATTTTTCTTGGATCTATCTAAAAAAACTCACCCTGCTTCACCAACGTAGGGTCTCTAATTTACAATGGTTTCAATGTTATTTTGTTGCATTTATAAAAATTATGTGAAATCAAGAAGTATCAATATCCTTATTTACAACTAAGATAGGTATTTATTTGCTTAGAATTGGTTGAACAGTGCACTAGAAATTTGATAATTTAGCTGGCAGTGTCTAGCTTGTAAGACAATGTATGATACACTAATAGCCTTATGGCCTATCTGGGTAAAATGCGAGCATGATTCATCTTCAACAGACTTGTTGTATCCATCTCATAAATGCAAGGTTGGGTTGTGTGAATGATAGCATATTTGAGGTGAGAGAGAAAAAAGTGAGGGTAAAGGGAGAGAGAATCGATGGTGAGAGAGAAAAATGTGAGTTCAGTTGAACTCTTGGATATTACTTCTACTCTACTTATTGGGTATGTGGTATAACCCAGTTCACAAGTGTAGGGGAGTGTAAAAACTCTCACTTGGTAAAATGTGGGTGGTTTGTAGGCTTTATTGGAGCAAATGTCAACCTCCACTCACAACTCTTTTCTTAGCCCATGTGAGTTGGGCTTTGATTCATGGGCTTCGGCTCTTAGTAGCTGGGCTAAGGAGGAATAAAGTTGTGCGGGCTCGATGTATTATCAAGAATCGGACAATCCAAGACGAACAATATTGTTTGTGTGGGAGTGTAGAAATTACAACACATGTGATATCCTGACCCGCAAAAAAAAAATTGTTAGTTTTGTACATACTTGGAGGGTTATGTGGTCAATATGCAAAGTTGCTTTACATATAAAAATATATATATAATATTAAATGAGGAAGAAGGGATGGGAAGAGTGTAGAGAAAGCTACTAATATTTTTTTTAGAAATGGTTAGATAATGGGATATATATATTATAAGAAGAAGAAAACAAAAACAGGAATACAAAGTCTGGAAAGTAGAAGTATATTCGAGAAAGTGGGAGCATATTCCTTGAGGGTTCCATGATTGTCTCTTTCTTGCTGATCTTGGGAAAGTTGAAGCTTGGAATCTGGGAGGTTTAGAAAAGAGAGTCATCTGCCGCATGTGTTGTTCTCTGTGGGGTGGCCACCGAATGCTAAAGAGACAGTAGCAAGATAGAGTTTATCAGGTAGGAGATACCATAATCTTGGCATGAGGGAAACCTTGGGTTATGGTTATAAGTGATGGTACAAATTAATCTGGAATTTAGTTTTATATTGGTGTTGGAATGTTTGTTTGATTGTTATTTTACTTGATTGGGTAGTTGGTGTTATAGTTTTTGTAATAACCTGAACTGAAAGTGGTACAATCACTCGTATATTTGATTAAATATTCCTAGAGAGGTGGTTTCAAGTGGGTAGGACCGCGCTGAGTTCATTCTCCCTGTTCTTACATTAGCAATGGACCACACCTGAGTTGAAAGAAATGTTTTTGTCCTTTTTCTATTTGAGAATTCTTGCATGGCCTCTACGTTTGAATGTGTAGGTTTAATATTATCATCTAGTGGGACCGCAACATCTCATTTCTTTAATTACCACCACATATATAATGCTATGCAAGTCTCAGATTTTAGTTTGGCTTGTAATTTATATCTATGCCTGGGTGCTGGGCTAGCTTAGGGAGGGAAAAAAAAACTGACGAAATTATAGAGGCTTTACACTAGTACATACAGAGTTATTACAGTGTGTATGGTTGATGTCTATATGGTTGTGATGACTTAGAACTCCTGTGATTATGTGTATATTATTTGGATGTTCTAGGTGTCATTGTCTGGTGTAATTATGGATGTGCAAGATGTTGTGGTATTGATGGTTTCATTTGGCTTTGGAATTTGTGAACGTACATTTTCTTATTGATTATGAATTATAGGATTTATGAACTTGGGATGGGGTTTGTTTTACTTGGTTAAGAGAAGACTTATGGGATGGAAGGTTGAATTGCTGTGGAAAGGAAATAAATGGCCCTGTACGTACAGTGGTGAGGATCCGAGTGAGGATTCGCTATGCGGCCACATAGCGAAGGGGTGGCAAGTCCCGGGTAGAAGAAGGTGCCTACCTTCCTTACTCGTAGATTGCTTCCGACGAGAAGGTCGGCAAGCGGAGAAGATTAGCTTCCGACGAGGAGGTCGGTAAGCGGAGAGAATGGGGGTTGTGGGAAAGTGTGGAACAATTGAATATTAATTACATGTGACGTGTTGTTATATGATGTTGGATTGGATATGTGTTCGTTTATTTTCTTCCCTGGATTACGATATTTCCTACTGAGCTTCGGCTCACTCCCGTGTTTATGATTTTTTTTTTTTACAGGTGAGCCTAGTAGGGTTGATCGAGCTGACGATGGGGGCCGGGCTGCTAGATAGGATGCACATACCGCTGCTAGGAGATGATGCCATTTTGGGGAAGGTGTCATTTTGGCATTAAGGTTTTATCTGTAGATATTTAATCACTCTAAAAACGCATGGTAGACTTATATTAGGATGTCGGAGACTGAGAGTTGAGCTCTCCTTCGATAGTGTGAGAAATTATATATGTGTACCTAAAAATATGGACGGTTGCTATTTATATATACATATGTGTGTGCATGTGTGTGTGAACCGTCGTATAAGATATAGTACTTATTTATTGGACGTAAGAAACGATTATTTTTGATTAGACATGCTAGCGAATTGTTGAATCGGGAAAATTCTCCGGAAGTGGGGAGCCGAGCTCTCCACGTAAATATTGTGTAATTATTTGCTATTGGATATATATACATATACAAATATATCTACATTTACATAAATGCGAGTGCGAGTATGTACTCTTGTATATATATGTAAATTTAAAGGAGAAAATCGTGACGGGAGATTTGTTTATTAGTTTAAACAGTTAACGACCTTATTCCACGTCACGCTCCTCGGGTCAGGGCGTGACAACACATATCTTCCATTAGCCAATCAAGTTACACATCCATCCATGACACACTCCAACTACCAGTCACGTCCTCCATAAACCACCCGTCAACTTGCTAAAATGTGGTTGACATCACCCTATCAGTTGCCCTTCCAAAATTTCAATAAAATACATTAACATCTCCTCCAAAAACGGAATGATGCAACTTTGCACCCGTTAAACCTATTCAACGTCCTCAATTTTCACTTAACATTGCTTGCTTTATTTACTTTTTCTCAATGACTTGACTCGATCATCCAAGTCTCTTTTAGCAAGCACTTCACCAATGTCTAATTTTTTTTTCCAGTGTCTAACTTTTTGTTGTTGCTGTACTTATTTTTCTCTCCACTTACCCTCATTGGCCAATTCTCTCACCTTACTCTCACCTCTAATTCTCTCTCACGGACCCGATTTTGTTATGAAAACGAAACCTAGGTATCGTTCGTTCAAGTCAGAGATGGACAAAACTCATCATCTTTGGGATGTTTAAGCTTGCATTTTATTTTTCTTATGTCTATCTAGTATTTTTCTTGGGTTTAAGCCTGTGTTTGATTTTTCTTGGATCTATCTAAAAAAACTCACCCTGCTTCACCAATGTAGGGTCTCTAATTTACAATGGTTTCAATGTTATTTTGTTGCATTTATAAAAATCATGTGAAATCAAGAAGTGTCAATATCCTTATTTACAACTAAGATAGGTATTTATTTGCTTAGAATTGGTTGAACAGTGCACTAGCAATTTGATGATTTAGCTGGCAGTGTCTCGCTTGTAAGACAATGTATGATACACTAATAGCCTTATGACCTATCTGGGTAAAATGCGAGCATGATTCATCTTCAACAGACCTATTGTATCCATCTCATAAATGCAAGGTTGGGTTGTGTGAATGATAGCATATTTGAGGTGAGAGAGAAAAAAGTGAGGGTAAAGGGAGAGAGAATCAATGGTGAGAGAGAAAAATCTGAGTAGGAAGTGATATTTTCAATCCCAAAATTGAAAAGATATGTTTGGAGTGCTAGTTTCGGAAAAAGTATCAACTGAGTGCTAAAGTCAGAAATGATTTCTATTAGGATGCTAGTGTCAGAAAAAAAAAACTCCACATCCCAACATTCAATTCTCTTGTGTCAACTCTATGTCTCTCATAGGGTAGTGGGCGACCTACCTTTTAGCCAATCGGAAGCCCACCTACAACCCTTACACATCTAGAAAGACACATTGCAACTTGTACATGTTCGATCACTAACATTTCCCTGCAATACCAGGCACATATTGTAAAAACTCCCACATCGGTAAAATGTGCGAGGTTTGTGCTCTTTATTAAAGCAAATGTCCACCTCCACTCACAAAAATGTCTTTTCCTAGCTCATGTGAGTTGAGTTTTGACCCATGGGTTTCGGTTTTTAGTAGCTAGGCTAAGGAGTAACAAAGTCATGCGGACCCGATATATCCTCAGGAACCGAACAACCTAAAGCGAATAATATTATTGGTGTGTGGAGATATGAAAATTACAATATGGTATCGGAGCGAGATTGCTCGGTTCAGTTGAACTATTGGATATTACTTCTGCTCTACTTATTGGGTATGTGGTATAACCCAGTTCACAAGTGTGGGGAGTGTAAAAACTCTCACTTTGGTAAAATATGGGTGGTTTGTAGGCTTTATTGGAGCAAATGTCAACCTCCACTCACAACTCTTTTCTTGGCCCATGTGAGTTGGGCTTTGATTCATGGGCTTCGGCTCTTAGTAGCTGGGCTAAGGAGGAATAAAGTTGTGCGGGCTCGATGTATTATCAAGAATCGGACAATCCAAGACGAACAATATTGTTTGTGTGGGAGTGTAGAAATTACAACACATATCTTCCATCAGCCAATCAAGTTACACATCCATCCATGACACACTCCAACTACCAGTCACGTCCTCCATAAACCACCCTTCAACTTGCTAGAATGTGGTTGACATCACCCTATCAGTTGCTCTTCCAAAATTTCGGTATAATACATTAACATCTCCTCCAAAAAGGGAATGATGCAACTTTGCACCCTTGAAACCTATTCAACGTCCTCAATTTTCACTTAACATTGTTTGCTTTATTTACTTTTTCTCAATGACTTGACTCAACCATCCAAGTCCCTTTTTGCAAGCACTTCACCAGTGTTTATTTTTTTTGTTGCTATATTTATTTTTCCTCAATCACTACTTGATAGTCCAAGCGTGTTTGAAGATTTTCATTGTTCACCTCATTCTCTTTTTTCAGAACTATAGATGGTACACATCATCATATTGACTTTTCAACGATTATAAAATCGAACATCTAAAATACATTCTCAAACGAACAATTCATCTTTTAGTTGTTTGGGTTTAATTCGGCGCTACGGTGGATTTATGTACAATTAAATTTCAGCTAGTAGAGTCAAGGGAGAACATAAAATTTTCACTAGACTGGATGATACAATCAATGGAAAAGTGCTCGGCAAGTACAAAATGTCAGAAAATCAAGTTGCCAGTAAACAGCTCAGCTCACAAACTTTCTCACAACAACTAATGACATCTACATTCAACTTTACAATGGGAATTACGAATGAATAATGATAGAGCTTTATCAAGACGAGAAGACAAAGATTGACATAATTCCAAATTATACGTGTATAAGGTTGACCTGGTGAAAGTGGAAAATGCTGCCAGACTCTACTCCTTAAGGTGGGCACGAATGTCTTAAGGGAATATGCCTCTGTAGTCTGCAAGTTTTATAAGCCATCTCTTGCCAGCAGTTTTATTTGCCAAAATATATAAGATTGACAAACTCATCTTGATAATTCTCTATTCTTCATTGAGCCTTAGCGAGGTTACGGCTGGAGACACCATGTAACAATTTGACAAACCCAAGGAAGCTCAGCTTCCCGTCAGTGTGCCTAATCCAATCGAGGAGGACAGCGTGAACAGGGACCGAAGGGCTTAGACCAAGCTCCTGAAACAATGTTTCCCAAATTAAACTACTACAAAATAATAAAAGTGAATCATAAAGAAATCTGTCTCCGACAAACACATAACTTGTTTTTCCCTGAGAAGATGATGATATCAAATGCATTAAAATTGTGCATAAAAACATAACCGACATGAAAGAAGTAATGCAAGGATGGCTGATACTAAATTAACAACATAGTCAGCTTCAGCTCCAAATAATCACAAGGCTTGAACTAAAAAACTCTAGCCACATGAAAATTGACTAGTACTTTCCACATGTGGCAGAATACAAGGACATTAACTCACCCAAAAGCAATGAAAACCTTAAACCTACACTCGTGTAAAGATTGAAAATCTCCCCTACATTTTACCACATACAGAGGCACATGGGTAAACAACTCCAAGGCGTAAGACTCCCTCAATAGAGGCAGGATCAGGGAAATATAAAATGTACATAGTATAAAATGTACATAGCTGCCAGGTGGACAGAATGTTTTCAATTCCAGGATTTAAACTTGCAACTTCTAGGATGTGGCAAAGCGGCCTCACACAGTATAAAATGCACATAGCTGCCATGCGGAAAAAATGTTTTCAATTCCAGGATTTAAACTTGCGACTTTTACGCTATGGCAAAGCACCTTACCACTAGTCCAAAGGTCAACCCACCAATGATATCGTAAAATTTTGACAGGAAAAAATTGTCCTATACTAAACATTGATTTATCCTTATTAATATCCCTCCTAAATTTTTTCACAAATACTCTTCTTTTAATGGAAATTCTTTTTATCAAAGTAAGAACTAATAAAGATGGAGTAGACTGAAGAGCCTATATAATCACCGTTACAAAATACAAATGGGTCCAGAAGCAAATCTGCCAGAGAAAACAGCCAAGTTTATCCCTATCTAAAATTATGTGGGTCCATATCACACATTATCTATATAAGGGAAATCACGAGCATACTTCAACCAAAAACACGACCAAAATGCAATTCAGAAAGACTAAGAATAGGAGAGAAACATACAGAAGCTAGTTCCTCGATCATTATGGCCCTGTTTCCATCCTTCTCAAAAAGTTCGTATGCACAACGAGCATGTTGCTCCCATCGATCAAGTGCTTCCAGCTGATGGACACTTAGTGCCGCTGCACAAAATTCTTCAAAATCCATTCTTCTGTATTGAAGTGCATTAAGCTACAGAAGACATAATTTCTACAATTAGTAAATTGGACAATTCCACAAACTTTAAAACTTGAACCAGATTTAAAGCACCTACCGGAGCTAAAAAATCAGGAGTGCGAGAATCTTTCATTGCATCTGTTGCATGTTTCATCAAGGCCTGACAATAACAAAAGTGTTAAGAAAACTAATAAGAGCGAAATAGGCGAGAAATTTTTTGACTGATGATTTTAAAAACCAACCGCTTTAATATTTTCTAAGCTTATAGTTCCATTTTTGCTTGGCTCCAATAGAGCAAACTGCTCCTTCAAATAAAATAGCTCATCTATCGTCAATGTTTTAGACAAAGCCTGTCACAATTCCAATGAGAAACATTAAGCACAGCATAGACAACTTACAAGTACATAAAGCCAAGTAAAAGAAAGGAGCCTATGTCGCCTATCTAATTGGGGGATAAAGGCCTACAAGAAAGTAACACAGATTTCGACAAATACTGCACTCAACAGTTAACCAAACCACTCAAAAAGGAAACACCAAATGCAACTCCCAGGCCCAGCTCATCAAAATTTCAAACCAAGTGGAATAAGTTCAAAGGAAATAATAATTTATCACCTACTGCCGCAAGTGCCGCTAAGTGCCACAACCCCAAGATTGAGGAGCAACTACTAGGTAAATCTCCACAACCCTTAACCCAGCACTGGATTTTAAAGTTCTCAATAGCAATATATTGAAAACATACTCAACATTAAATAGTATTTAAATTAATCACATAGGGGTGACTGAGCTGGGAATGATTCTTACTATTGGGAAAGCCAAGTTCAACTCTCCGCAATTGGACCTAGCGAGTTGACAACATAATTGCGGTGAGGGGCGATGTTTACATGGGCCACTGGCCCATGATTTCTCATCCTCACCATTAAAAAAAATAGTATATAAACTAAGAAACATCAATCTTGTAGGCATTAACACTTGACAAGAATTCTTCATAACATGTCAACACATTGTTCTCGAATCAGCGCTGAGAAGCCACATTTTACTTTAAAGAATGAACCCTCTGCATGACTGCATTCACGCTCGCACTACAAAAAAAAGCATATGCATACCCTTAAGGCGGCCTTCCGAAGAGCTGAAGAACGCATATAAGCCTTCATGAGCTTGAAAATGAGTATATCCAGAGGCACTTTTACATCATTGGAATTCTTTATCCACGAATGACCTGTAAAATAAATCATGATGCGTCAGTCGTCACTAGCAGTTCCGAAATATAATAAGCTTGTGAAAATATAAATGGAACTCACTTAAAGCTTGACCAGCAGTCAATCTTTTTCTTGGATCTTTATTTAGCAAGCGTTTCACAAAGTCTTTTGCCTCGGATGATAGAGAAGGCCATGGTACCTCTTCAAAACTTGGATCAGCTTTTAGAACAGAGCGAAAGATGCCAGACTCACTGCGGGCCCAAAATGGACGGCTGCCACACAACAGAATATATGCAATTACACCAATGCTCCATACATCGGCTTCCGTACTGTAAGATCTATGTAGAACTTCAGGTGCCACATAGTATGCACTACCAACAATATCATTGAGCCTTTCATCTACAAAACCAAGTAGAAAAATTAAAAATTAAAAACCAACTCAAGGAGTTAATTCAAAAAGAAGGGGGAGAGAGATAGAACAATGCAGCTTAAGGTACAAAATTACAAATTTCAGACAAACCAGGTTTCACGAAATCAGACAAGCCAAAATCGATGGCCTTCAAATGCGAGTTCTCATCCTTCGACGTGAATAAAAAATTCTGATCCAGCAATGAGTTGCACTTGATAAGAATATACGAATAAAAAAATAAATAATTCCTAATAAGTTAATAACACAGCAGAAAACAAATACTCATACTTCTATAGAAACAGATGTTTGGCGAGTCAGAGCCCCATAAATTTCCCTGATCAACATGGAAAGGGATATGTTGAACCAAAATTGACAGATGCTTAAGATGCCTACAGAACTAATGAGTGACAATGGCGCATTTGGCTGCTGTGTGCAATTGTAGAGGTTTTTGTGGTAACAGTCGCCAATTCACACAAAAGAAGGAAAACTTGTAAGTCTTAAACCATACCACACCTACCTCCCAAGACCTAAGTAACTAGTCACCTTTTAGGAGAAATCACTCAATAAATTAGTGGCAGATACATAATTTTCAATTTTGGCTCTGACAAAGGAGACTACTCTTATTAATTACTCCACCACAGGTTTGACCAATATAGGAGTCCATCAGCTGTACAAATTACAAAGGTCTAAAGCAATGACAGAAAATCAATGACGAAGCAACACCATTCATCAACCACCCGGTGCACATGCTGAATTTTCATATATGCTGGCTCAACCACGAACTTTATTATCACTCCTCGACTGCATGATTCTAGACGTTCAAGATAAATAACCTCAATCCCAATCTAGAATAAATGTCAAAGAATGCTAGAAAGCTAAGGGCAGATTCCAACATAATGCACTTTCATGTGCGTGCATGAGTGTGTGGACTGTGGACAAGCATTCGTGCGTGGGAGCGGGGGAGGGGGAGGGGGTGGGGAGGGTTGTGGGGAGAGAGATTTTACTTCTGGTTTTAAATCACGGTGCACCACCCCCTGAAGATGGCAAAATGCAACAAAGTTCAAAATCTGGATCAAGACAGCCTTAGCATCGTTTTCTGAGTATTTTCCTCCCCTGCACAGAGAGAAAAGAGTCACCTCATGGAAACTGGCAGCTGAAGTACTAACTTCTCAACGAATGTCCTCCATCCCTTTTGATTCATTAAAAGGGTCCATAACCCAAAAGTTTGCTAAAATAAGACTGAGAGGGAAAAAATACCTAGACAGTATTCTGTCCAAGAGTTCTCCTCCTTCACACAACCTGAACAATTCATCATTAAAATAATTAAAAGAAATTTGATAATTGATATATGAAATCCATAGAAAAGAGAAATGAGAATATGATCTCTCTAGTAAACTAACAACTAGAACAGCACTTCATTCCAAAATTAAAAGTAAAAGCCTTGACAAGAGCTTACTCCATTACAATATAGACATTATCATGATCTTCAAATGCATCATAGAATTGTACAAGATTATTATGTCCCGTCAAAGCTCTTAATATCTTGACTTCTCTTCTCACATCCTCTATGGCGATAGGAGTGGTCATCTAACAGAAACAAACAAGTAAAAACAGTGAGCAGCTAAAACACATTACATCTTATCCTACATACATAGATAAAAATTGTGAATAAAGGATGACTCCTTGAAAAGGACAAAAATTTCCAGGAGCGTATTAAATAAACTAGTTTTCAGGGATTTTTTACATATAAAACAATATTAAGCAAGGGCCATGCTTCAAAAGGAATCTTCCAAACAACACTAATACACTATGCTAGCTTCTGGAAAAAAATCAACCAATGTATGAAAACTATTAAGTCAACTCAACTCACATACGGCTAGATTCCTCTAATAACTCAAAAGTCAAAACTCAAACTTCAACCAGACAGGTCAATCACAAAACCCCTACACTTTCATCCCTGACACAGGTACTCGCAAATGCACAAATGTGTCCTCAATTATATGAATTCTTCCATGGCCTTACAGATGCCCATAATTTATTAAAAACCATCAATTAGCCATCACAAGGCTGCAGACTCTAGATATCTTCAACATCAATTAATCATAAAAAATTCTTATGTTCGTACAGATCTACTACCAATACATCCATCACACTGTGGCATAAATCTCTAATTTCAATCTACATAACTACAACTAATTCATCCAAACAAAAGTAATTCATCCAAAATTAACTAAATTCGACTCGAAAATCCATACACACCTTAGCTTTAGGTATAATCTTCACCGCTACCTCTTGCCCCTTGAGCTCTCCCTTCTTGAACCTCGCTTTGCATGTGTACCCAAAATGTCCTCTCCCAACCTCCTCACCCAGCTCATACTTGCTCCCAAAGTTCTTCGAGAACCCAAAGCTCTTGTCAAGCCCCGTTCCCTCCACCTCACTTCCCTCCGGTATTGCCACCTCATTGGGCTTGACCGTTCCATGTCTTCGCGCCAACACGGACCTAATGTGCTTCGCCGGAGAAGGCGGCGGGAACGGCCGCCTAAAGAACCTCTTGGGCGTCGAATTGGCGCTCGCATTCCCCGGCGCCGGAGATCTCGCCGGCGACGACTTTTTCGAGAAGAAGTAGTGAGCCGGGCTGGGACTGTAGAATGGAAAAAAGGGAGATTTCTTTACATTCTCTAACTCTTTAGTTAGATCTTTTCTGTTCTCATCATCCCCGTCGCCAGAGTTCCCGCCATTAACGTTAACATCACTCGATTGCGGTTTACCGCTATCCTTGACCGGGAATGCACTAGGAGAAGAAAGATTGGGGGAGCTTGGGGAAGAGGGTTTGGAGGTGCAGATACCCATTGTTGCAGAAGCTTCCTTCCCAAACAGAGCGTGTTTGGGATTTCAGTTACGAGTATCAAAGCATTCTTACCATGGATTTGGAAATCTAGGGTTTTAAATTTTTGAATTCGATGCGTAAGAGGGGTTTAGGGGATGACAAGTTTGTCTTCTGTGAACGAAAAAAGTTTGCCAAGGCGAGAGGGGAGGAGGGGATCTACAGATGGAGATAAAAAGAAAACGACGATCTGTACGCTTTTTCTTTTTTGTATTATTATTTATTTATTTATTTATTTATATTAGAATGAAAAAGATGTGTCAGCTTCCGCCTTCCGTAGGGTTGGGTGTAGGCCCGGCCCAATGCTTTGTGGTCCATCAGTAGTACAGCTTATTTTTCCACGTGGCACGATTTCTGTTATATCTGTTTTGGATTAAGGGTGGCAAAAAAAAAATAAAAAAAATTTGAGTCGGTTTCCGATCAAGTGACATCAGCGTTTGGAAAATATTTATATCTGCCGACTTTAATTGATTTGAATTTTAACATGTATTTAACTGATTATATATACAAATTGATTTCAATCCAGATAAAGAAATCGGATAATAATTTAATCTGAGTTAACGTTTAAATAATTAAATCGAACAAATTTATTGCGTTTAGATCCGGATTAAAGCACAAAAATTTATATTTCGACCTCTAAATTATGAAGATACAACTTATGTCAAGACCTGATTTAATCTAAATCGAACAAATTTTGTCATCGAAATAGATAAAATTTTGTCACTCCTATTTTTTGGATTAATTTTATTTAAATTTTAAATTAACGATTAGGGCATCGTTGTGTTTTTATTTTTTATCGTCTTTTCTTGACGGATTCGAAGTCAAAACGGCGCCGTTTTATCTACGTTTCTTGTGGATTTGCCCGGCCGCACGGCATTAAGTCATTAACTTACCGTTGACAAAAACCAAGAGAGTACATGTTGATTAGTTACTAAAATATTAATATTAATATTAATATTAACAAATTTAAGGGTTTTTTTTATTCTAGAATGGTTAGGACATGGGAGGAGCGGCCCACAATCACATGGGGCAATCAATGAATGTGGATATGCAACAAATTTATCACGAGGTCCGAGTTGGCTTTGAAAGGTTTGATATTCACAATTTATTATGAAGCAAAGCTTTTATAAGAGATTTGGATAGGCCTTGTAATAGAATTCAACCAAGTTCGTTCACTATCTTCCGACTCTTTACTTTAGATTGCAATTATTAGGTTTGATGATAATTGTAGAGCACTGCGTAAATTAAACTCAAATTATTCGTAGAGTTATTGTCTATTCTGAGCATAAGATCGATACAAATTTATACTTAACAAGGTGCACTTGGTTGAGATAGATTGGATCTTATAAGTCACATCGGTGATTTAGATCTAACCGATATAAGATACAAGCTTGGATGAGTTTGTAAGACAATTTGCATAGTAGCATACATGTGTTGGTTCACACAAAAGTGATATTAACCATTTTAAAACATCGTGAATTTTGAAAGACAAACATCACAGTGGGTGGAATCGAACAACGAAAGATAAACATCACAGAGTGTTAAACAGAGACTTGCCTATATGAAATGTGAAGCTACTCGATCAGGAGGCGTTGTGCGTCAGCGGGGATGATTGTGGTGGGTGGAATTATGGTGCACGAATGAGGTGATAAACAGAGGCTGGGGAAGGTTAGGATTATATGTCTCAAGGTATTTTTGTCATAGAGATAAAATATTTGGGATAGCTTGGATAACATGAAAAATATCCAAATGTCGCTTATGGAAACAATTTAGGAAGTGCTATGCAAATCTATTGAAATGCTCATTGGAATTGGTGTTTGCATAAGGGGACAATTCTAACTAGTATATATGCTATTTAGAATTGTCTCCCAAACGAGGACTTAACACTCTCCCGCACTTTTGAACTCGATAATACAAGATCCAACAAGTGAACCCAAGTAAATGTCTTTTAGGATCAAGTATTCGATCCGATACCATGTTAGAAAATCCAACCCAGAATGACTTGTAGAGGATTTGTCCACTTTAGATGACCTTATTCCCACACAATTTTTCATTTAAAGGGTCATATATAAACTAGAGAGATTTGATCTTTATTTATAAACATCATCATTGATTTACACCTATTCGATATGAGCATTATAAGTCTTAACAAGAAAATCAATTAAGTGAACCAACAACAACCAAATGTGTCCGAGTCTAATATTCATTCATACATTGCTTGAAAAAATATATATATATAAAAAAAACATTCATATAGGAGTGGAGTAGTAGTACCTAGTCAAACAAATTAAAATAGACCACAAACAAAGGAAGGGAAAGAAAAAAAAAAAAAGGTCAACCAAAAAGGGAGTTTGTAGTGGATGTAGCGACCAAAACCAAATCCAATTTGTCCTTAGCAAATGAACTATTGTTGGGAAATAGAGCCTTTACCTTAAAAAGATTTCTAAATTATCTCTATGCTTAGTATAACCCAACATAGACTCTTATTCAAGACACAACATACAATGAAAAATAATGTGCGTTTTGGTGTGACATGACGCATGAATTTTGCTTTGGTGAAGTCTTCCATATTTCACCACCAAATTAGGTATAGTGGGTATTTCCTTCAATTCTGGCGCCCCCATGCGTGAGAGGAATATTAAAACAACTACCGACGTCTCAAACTGAAAATCGCTTTCAGTACTCTTGTTGTCGGTTTAACACTTGTTCGACTATCATGATTTGGCTTCCCACTCAAATTTTGCATTTTTTTATTACAATATTAGCAGGTTTGCACGATGTGCTACCATAAACGAGCACAATTGTATAAATTTATTAGGTCAAGAAAATATAGTTAGAGACATGTTTTATTTTACTGATGTGATTGGAGCATCAAAATGTATCAATATAATGATGTAAATTTGTTTATTTTATTTTTGATAATACAAATATGATCTAGTTTTAATTTTAATATAAACAAGAGTATAATTTTCGTGTAATAGAGATGAGCCGACAACGAGTAAAATGGGAGCATAAAATTTACTATGCCCAACCCAATAAATTTAGGCCAACAAAAACTATTTACTCTTTGTTGGATCAAGTTTTATTTTATTGATCCATTAAAAATCATTGTTTTGGTATCCATGCACCCCTAAAATGCAACAATTGGAGTTGCTAATTGAGATCCGGTGTTGACTTAATGTATATGTAATCATGAATTCATGATGATGGTGATAGTGATGATAATCATGAGCTATAGCCTTTTCTTTTTATGATCACTTAGCCTACATGGGGTCCTTTTCCTTTTATTTACCTTTTCTAGTTTTTAAGACTAGTTCATTATTTCAAGACTATTTCCTTTAACGAAAATTTGTTTTTGATTCCAAGACCAAATTGGGTCAAAGAAACGAGCTTTCAATCATAATAATCATGGCATCCTTGATCCTCCATTGAATTTGACAAAAACCATTATCATGACATCGGCTTTGGCACATAATTAAACATTTTTCTTCCGAGTCAACGAATCTTTAACATACATGTATACCAACGCTAAGCCCAACCAGAACATTGTCGCCGCTAAAAATTGAACACATCTCGACGACAATCTTTCCGTGTACATTATTATTCATTTGTTTCTCCACTTCCAACAGATCAGATATAGCATGCAATGCATGATGTTAAGACTATAATCACACATCGGTTAGGTTGCATAATGTTAAGATTATAATCACACATTGAATTGGTATAATCTAATCGAGTGATCATAATAATAAAACTGTATGAGCTCAAATCTAGAACGGACAATATTCGTTTTTAGAGAGGGTGGGTTTTTTTGTCAACAGGAAAATCTCGATTCAATTGGATATGACTCCTACCTGTCCGCTTGTTAGATCATCGTGCGGCTAAGACACAATATTGGTTTTTAGGGAGAGGTGTATTTTCTAACACAAACTCTATACTATCCTAATTTCTAGACCAAATTGATGCAACTAAAACTGGTGAATCTGGTCCAATCTGTTGGTGAATGCGACACAACATAAAGAAAGACAAGTGCACGAGAAAGTATGAATCATTTAGCAATGAAGAAAACTGCATTCAGACCGGAGAAATAATTGAAGAGTACCTATTACCTCCTTGATTGCTTGCATTCCTATCCTCATTCTGGTACCCGTCATTTTATGCCAACTCCCTCCAGAAACAACTTCTAACACAAACTCTATACTATCCTAGTTTCTAGACCAAATTGATGCCACTAAAACCGGTGAATCTGATCCAATCTGTTGGTGAATGCGACAGGACATAAAGAAAGACAAGTGCAAGAGAAAGTATGAATCGTTTAGCAATGAAGAAAACTGCATTCAGACCCGGGAAATAATTGAAGAGTACCTATTACCTCCTTGATTGCTTGCATTCCTATCCTCATTCTGGTAAGCGTCATTTTATGCCAACTCCCTCCAGAAACAACTTCAACCGAATGCTAGATACCGAATCCACCATATCTTAACATTCATTGCTCATTTGCTCCTGCATCTGGTGAGCTACTATAATCCCTGTACTTCCGAAAATTAATTTAAGATCATTCACAAATATTCACATACCTGAAAAGATGTTAGGCATGCGAGTATAAAGTCAGAGCACCAAGCCATTCAGGAATCACATGAACTATTTGTACTGGTCATATTAACTGATTCAGAAACTGTATTGACAAAATTTAAGACAATGCTGACATAGCTCGCATTGTTCTTGACCCTGGATGCCATATCAGATAAAGAATCGCTACAAATAGTACCTTCCAGAATGCCAATTATTTGAAGTTACATACTCGAACTAGTTGGCTGAAAGATTCTAGGGTTGGTTATCACGTGAATTAACCAGAAGTCGCACTCCCACCAAAACCTGAGTTCAGATATCCTGTTGGTTTGAGATGACTAACATCGCCCCAAGTTTTTATGGTCCACTTGTCCCCATCAAAGAGGTGAAATATGTTGACAGATGTATTCAGTACCTTCCCTATAGATCTTCCATTTGGGCAAGCACGCTTGTAGAGTGCTCTGATTGTACCTCCATGAGTGGCCACAACAACTCGCTCCCCTGTCGTAAAGAAAAATTATGACCATATTGAATGGAAGACATGATAGCAACTAGCACATTTGAAAAGCTCGAATTTAACACTGGTATCCTGTTAGCCTTGGGTGTACAGGCTACGTCAAGTGGTGGAAGTTTAAGCTGACTCCTGACAATAATTGCAGAAGTAGACGCAACAGTAAAAAAAAATACCTTTATGCTTCCTAGCTATTCTCTGCAATGACGATGTAGATCTATGATAAAGTTGATCAAGACTTTCTCCACCACCCTGAATTCGTTAATGAAAACAGAATTAGCATCATGTTGTTCTCTCTTCTTTTTTCTTTTTTTAGCAAAAGGTTAAGCTAATGAATGAATAATTGCACGCCCCGTAAATTAAACAACTATTATTCTATTAACATGACAACAGGCATAAATAATCTAATATTTCAATTATCTAATAATTTCAAATCTTTTACATACATGTATGGATTGGGCGTGAATGCACACACACATGCAGAGACCACCTTTAGCATTTGTCAAGAGACAAAGCCAGAGCTAAAAAACAGGCATATGCCTACAGCAGCCCAGAGATCAGAAAAACTACAAGTAATGGGCCAGAAAACCCATCACCCAGCACAAGAACAGGCCATTAGAGGTTGCTGAGAGACCAAAAGCCGAATGCAAAGAAAAAGAAGTTTGCATAGCTAGTGAGAGTAATCATTTTGCTTTTCAAATTAAAGAGAGCTTGGCAATTATATTTTTAATCCAAGCTGTTTTTCAACAAGGGCGTAACAAAGTCATTGTCAAAAGCCCTTTCTCACAGACAGGCTAGTTGGAAAATCAAGCATAATCATGAGTTCTTCCGCTTCTTCTTGTCTTTTAAATTAACTACTTGCGAAAACCTGCTTTACTGAAAATGTGAGACCAGAATAAATGCCCCAAAACTTGGCAAAGTGACTACCACTCAGCATATTGTTTGAGGCCTACGGCCATGTACAATTGTTTAGAACCAACTTAAATGGCTGCAAATGAAGTTGGTCTCAACATTTCCATCTGACTTGACTTGTACAATTACCCTTCGGTAAAATCAACTTTTAACAGACCCATAAAAAGAAATTGTAGGTTGTAGTTACAAAAAAAGAAATTCCACTTCTAACTGGAAATCAAATGGGGCTAGAGATTCCTATCAAAAGAGTTAAACAAGTTGATCTGGGGTGGTGTCAGACTACCCCTTCTATGGGTCAACAGTAAGAAATTCCAGCATTGCACTTCCAAGAAAATGAGTTTTATGACATAGCCCAGTATGTCAAAAATTTAACAATAACTCACTGGGATATCCTGATCTGTCTTGTGAGATAAAAAGGCCTGGTATGCTTTTGGGTTAAGTTTGGCTGCTTGACGATACACAACGCCTTGAAGATCGCCTAAATGTCTTTCCCGCAGATCCGGATCTTTGATAACCTGAAATTTAAATTCAGTACAAAATGTTGTCAATTATATATACTATTACTAATAAGTTTTTTAATAAAATACTAAAACAAAAACTTAACCCATGATCATTGAAATTACTTCCAGATAACGCAAAAGATCTGTTGTATTGTATCGTGTTGTTTTCATCTCATATTAAGATCTATGCATCTCAACTACTTTGTTAAGGTTGCTTGCAACAACAGGAAAGAGGAACAAAAGAGAAATAAAGAAAGGATACAGCATAGCAACATGTATAAGAGACAAATGAGAGTAGCCCCTTCTATTGTGTAACTAAACTATACACAGAAAAAAAGGTTGCAAGGTTATAGCCACCATGTTGGGCCAAAGAAGTACTTGGATTTATGTTAATTGACCTCTATCGAGGGAACAATTTAAGAACTCATAGAATTGAATCTCTACCTGGGAGTTCCAAACAACATGAAATTAAATCAAGTCTTAAGTCTTTTTTATTTTCTATGATGATTGATGAGAAATGAATCGGGTTCAATTTCAGAATCCACACAAACACCCCCCCCCCCCTCAAAAAAAAAAAAGATGATAGCCAAACAGAATATATCTATGTGCACTTGGCTAGTTGGCTTTATTGCCAAAATTACTATTCACTTTCAGTATAGTTGTTTACCATAAGGCAATAATCTTTTGTGCCTCTTTCATATAAATAACTTCTTGGTGAATACATTTCAATGTAGAAAGACCAAGTAAAATGTCTATGCATATTATTTAAATTTTGCTTAAGGAGGCACACCTCTAGCCCACCACAACTGGCTGCAATTATCTCTGCAGTCACAAGAGCTCGCTTCAAGTCAGAAGAATATACAGCAGATATCCTAGGCTCCTTGGATAACCGATCAGCCACCTTCAAAAAATATTAAAAAGGAAGAAAAGGTAACGTTCAGGAACTGATTTAGAAAGGCATATAAGCATGTAATCCAGGTCAGAACATACTGAGGCCGCTTGCTGCTTCCCAACGTCATTCAATTCAACATCCAGATGCCCCTATTTACACATAAATATTAAATGAATAAAAAGCATAAATGTAACCATAAACTCAGGGAGAAAAAAAACAGACACAATTTAACTATATAGGGTATTTAATAGCAAAATTGGAGGGCAGACTACTAAGCAGTTTTCCATTTCCCTTTCTAACATAAAGTGGTAATGATTCAAACAATATTTCTAACATAAATTGGTAATGCTTCAAACAACATACACATAGAAAATACAATGATTAGGACACTTTAATGACTATTGACTAACATCGCTCAAAATAAAAAAAAATGTATTCACGACGGTTATGATCTAAGTTTAATATGACATATTTTTCATTATTGTGGACATAGTCAGATAAACACTTTTAGATTTCCAACACTAAATTTAGGACTTTCAATATTATAATTATGTGCCATAATTGAACAAACAGAGAGTTTCAAGAAATTGGCTGACGCCATCTGCAGCATTACCACATAAGTCACCCCTTGATAAGGCGCAGTTACAGTTCTGTTTCCAAATTTAATAATGCCTTACAGTCTTAACCAGTCATTCTAAATAGCCTCTACTACAAAATGATGATATATTTAGAACTTCATGCTTGGAGGCAAAAAAATATATATGCAAGTTGCATTGTGGCATACATATGTATATAATGATGACTACACATAAACACAAGAAACAGACCTCAACAAGAATATCAGTCATTCCACATTATACAATAACTGAATCATCTCTTAGAACAGTACTGCCAATTTAAAAAAAGGAACTAACACTGAACCTGAATTCTTCCATCAGCATTCCACTCGGTTTCCCCATGACGTACCACAATAATCTCAGCACACATTGGATCGACATAGCTGCATTCGATTAAAATACTCAATCAAGTGGTGATACAACACTCATTAGATTGGATAAATAAGTCCAATACGACTCTGACAACCTAAAATCAATCAATAATATTAATAATAACAAACGAATCACTTGTTTATCTAGCTATGAACGAACCGTACTGTTAAGGATCAGGTGATTGGGCATCTTATAAACGAACAAAACGGAGAGTTATTAGTAGAGAGGGTGAGATAGGAAGGGAGAAACGGACCTGGACTCGACATCTGCCATGGATGAAGACGAGTCCGCCATTTTGACTTGCTGAGCGGGGCCACGAGTGGAATCTGAGATCGCTGCTCCTCTGTGTCTTCGCTTGATAATACAAAATTTTATGCGCACTGGCTTACAGGTCACAGACAGGGAAGAAGATGAACAAGAAGGATGGCCTGGACGGCCCTGTTGATTTATGCACCAGCTGCGCAACGCGCACATTTGACATTTCCACTTTCAACGGCCAATCGGGAATATTCTGCTAGAATCAGATGCACAGAATGACAGAATCAGATGCACGTTTTTCTTTCTTCTTCCCTTTTTTTGAGTTTTGATTTTGTTTCTCTTGGGCTGGCCCATCAGGCCCGGTCTCAGGCTGCCAACTGAACTGGCCCAAGGCTCGGGGCCCTTCAAGGGACAAAACCATGAGAGTCAAAACCTTTCTCAAATGGATGGTTAAACTGCAGCATCATTTGTGTAGTGGATAAGAAAAATTAAAGTGTTGCGTTTATATGTGTGCATTAGGTTGACTTTGTCAAATGTTCTGTTGCAGTAGCTGGTGTGGTTATATACCACATCGGAAGTATTAGCATAAGAAATTCAGTATATATAGGATTCCGCGTTACAATTGGTTGACCCTTTTGTAATGGCGTATCCTGTCTCTGTATGTGCGTTGAGTGTTTGTGTTTCACTGCAATGTGTAGTGGATAAGAAAAACCAAAGTGTTGCGTTTAGATGTGTGCATTAGGTTGACTTTGTCAAATGTCCTGTTGCAGTAGCTGGTGTGGTTATATACCACATCGGAAGTATTAACATAAGAAATTCAGTATATATAGGATTCCGCGTTATAATTGGTTGGCCCTTTTGTAATGGCGTGTCCTGTCTCTGTATGTGCGTTGAGTGTTAGTGTTTCACTGCAATGTGTGGTGGATAAGAAGAACTGCAGCATCATTTTTTTATGAAAAAAAAAATTAAATTGAATGTGAAAAAACATGAAATTTATGGTTCTTGAATATAAACCAGAAATGCTTTATGTCTGTTTAACATCCAATTTAATTTTTGTTTGCAATAAAAAAAAATATTGTTAAACTTGTAAACTCGATTAAAATACATTGATGATTTTTTTTCAAAATTTTTTTATAGTATAGTGCATTTAAAGCCACTACAAGAGAGGTTGATGTAGTTTTTTTACTACAATAAATCTCAGACAACCTTTTAAAGTGAGAACAATAATAGTAATTTGATAACTTTGTATGTTATCATAACTTCAACTAAACAGCTTATACGCTATATAACTTCAGCTCTACAACACACAAACTTAATTGAAAAGGTAAATAATTAAACCCAATATGTAAATTATTTGACCCTGATTTGCGGCCATAGATACTAGACCTTCATGTAATTTCCACACACTAGCAGTGAAACACTGAACCATTCAATTTATGGTCACTAACATATTTGACACGTGGACTTGCTCTTACAGATATTAAAACTGAGTAGTAATCTAATTCACAATCCTACAATTCTTTCTTATTTCTCCCCTCTGCCCAGTAAGTACACCAATATTAGCCATCTTGATCATTGAAGTTCCAAAATCCTTAGAGAACAAGTAAGGGAACTTGCTATAGTTGAGGACCATTGCAGCAGTTCTGTTGTCTCCCATAAGAGCTTGGTCTGACTGGAGAAGAGCAGAGTTGTTCAGAAGATTGGTGTAGTAGATATTGTCGAATTTGTTGGTGGTAACAGGATCCAAAGGAACCAAGTTGGTATCAGAATCAGCTTGATTTGGGCATGTTCCTTGCAAGTTCTGCAGGAGTGATGCATCTAGCGCTGGATCAGCCTTACCAGAGCCATCGAAATTGAAAAGCCTTGGTTTGAATGTGAAGCATTGAGCAAAGCCAACAGTGTGTGCACCTGAATCAAACGTACAGTCACATCAATTCTAAGGAATTGTCCGCTCTGGATACTTCTATGGACGTTCCTGCCATTTCCTCACAGTTTTATTTAGGAAAATATATCATCTCCCCTGCTCGAACCAATTACAGATGAACCCATAACATCTATATATTTGGAAGAGGAAATTCCGAACTGTTCAAGTAGACTAGATGATAACTTGGGTATTCACTCTCGCAAATTTTAAAGGTTATGGGTTCGAGTGGGAGAGGCTGAATATTTTAGTGTTGCATCCACAAAATCATGCACATTCTTTCACTTCTAGGTCTACTGATGCTAAATTCAGAGTGGGGGATGCAAACCTGAGAGAACCACCACATCTTTCAAATCAAGACCCTTTGAAGTGAACTTTGCAGTAATGTTCTCCAAGGGTTCAAAGGGTGAGGGGAGCTGCTCATTCGCTGCACTGTCACTTGCAGTCAGTCCATCTCTGCGGCCAAAGGCTACGGCCCAAAATGGGCCTCCGGTCTGATAAAGACATGAAGACAAGTAAGAACATATATATGATATGATATATACACTTGAGAAGATAAACCATGACTATAAAAAAGGGTATATTTACAAGATAAACAGCATCTCTTGCTGCAAGAGTAACTATATCAGCACAAGAAATGGTAGCCGGACAAGCTTTCTCCAAGTTAGCCTTAATGATGTCGATGACCTCGTAACCTCGAACAGAATTTTGATTAGGCGGCGCAGTCTTCTCCCCCTTCATCGTGGCGGTGTCATCGAGCAACAGAGATGCATCACATCCCTATGCGTCAAAACATCATGCAATGAGTTTCATCAAACACAAATCAGGACTATCAGCTATAAGCATGCCAGCAACATAGATGATTAGTCACAAGATTACGACTTTCATGTCCACTGACTTAAAGAAAGTAAATTTTCTTAATTTTTTCCACCACAATGAAAAGGAAAGTTTAGCGAGCTAGAAAGAAATTTTTGATTACATTAACAAAACAATCATGGAAGTGAAGCCGCAAAAGAGAGGCTGCCATCCTAGTATCATTTGCAATCGCTGACCAAACACCGTATCGAACAATTTTAGAGAGGTTGGGACAAGAAGTATCATAGAATTTATAATCAAGTTGACAGGACACAAGGGAACTAAGAAACACCAGGTAAAACAAGTGAAGCAAGGAAACTTGGTGTGCCATTTGTTTCATATTTGGAAAGTGAAAAAAGGAACTCAGATGGCCACTGATGTTGAATGACAAGCAGCGACAAGTAATAGCAGTATATATATATATATATATATATATATATATATATGTATATAGACACACACACACACAACTACTATTTTTTTTATCAAGTGATGACAAATTGACAAGAGTGGAAGAGCCACTTGAGATGTCACTCTCAGTGAGTTTGGTACAACTCCAAGTTCTTGTCAATAGGGGAAGAACTCATCGTGTAACAGCTTGCCCCTCCCCGAGCCTAGTAGTTTTTGTCTATTTTTGAATCAGCCCATATTGACCCGACCCACACTGATATCCGCTTTGGGTCAGCCCATACTGGCTCGCATTGATTTGTCTATGTTCGACCAAATAGGACAATATTGATTGTGTGGATCTAGTGCAGCCGCTCGGCCACTCCGATCCCTCACCAACATATGTTTAGTGTAATAGTCTGCCCCTCACAGGGCCTCATAGATAGTGTTCCTTTTGGGTTAGTGATGTGTATATTTTATACCACATTTATATACATATTTGGATATATAAGTGCATTATTTTGAATCAAGATTGAGTTGATACTTTGGGATTTCATTTGTTTTATATGTAGAAGGGTTGGTGTGAAGTTGTAGCTGAATTGGAGCACGTTAGGATGAAAACCAGATCAAAACGCCCTTCTGGCGCTCTAGCACTTCAGAGGCACAAAAAGACAAATTAGAGTACTGGACTGGCACTCCAGCACTGTAAGGGCGCATGAACTTTCTAGCTTTTTAGAAAACCTAGTTTATGAGGTTTTTGGGACCCAAAACGTGTAAACCTAATTGGAGACTCCTCAGAGACTTGTATTAAGTATAAATAGTTTAGAAAAATATGAGAAAAGGGTTACAAAACTTTGCATAGGTTGGAATTGCTTTCGTGGGTGAAGCGACTTTTCTTCCTCTTTCTTCCACTTTTGTGTATCAATTCATGGTTTCTTCTTCCCTTGCTTTTATATTTATTTTCATGGGTTGTAACTAAACTCATATCTAGGGTTTGACCTAGCCAAGCATGAATATTATGAGTTGATCTTTATTACAAGTGTTTAATTCAATTCTCAATTCTTGTTCTTAATTGTCATGCTTCAAAATATAATTCTGCACAATTGCTTGATCGCCAATTGTGTTGTTTCTTATATTCATCTAGCCAAATCACATAAACAATCTGTATTTATGTCTTTTGGTGGAATCGGAATTAAGAAGATTAATTGTCGAATGCTCTGATCTGGGTTTAGGAGATTAATTGGTTGCTATAGTTCTTCTAGTTGTAATGAGTTATTGTTGATAAGTTAAAGATTGTTATCAAACAAGATTAATTTGGTATTAATAATACATGTTGTTGACACGATCAATGGATCAACATAATTGAGTGAGAAATCAACCCTTAAATTGGAATTGGTATTGAATGCTTGACCCATATAGCTCGTAATACGATTGTTTGGTAAGATTGTGCCCTAAGCTTTTTATCATTGTTGATCTTGTTTGTTTGTTTCTCTACGAATTAAGTGTGCTCTCTTGACTCGAATAATTATTTATTTTAGTATTAAATAGATCTTTCGACTGAACTCGTCTGTGTGGGATCGACCTCATATTTACATCTTTTATGCTACAATAGTACACATGTACACTTACGAGTATTTTAACATCAGTCAACGCTTGGCTAATACAAATTTGTTATCGTGGGCATATACTGCGTTAAAATTTTTTGTCTATAATATCATGCACTTCACTTCTAGCTCTGGGTAAGCCCCTTCCTTACCCTTCCTTGCTCGATAGATCGCGCAACATCACCAAATTTAACGCTACATAGCCTTGTGCCCCGCCCACTCCTGTCCAAACTCAGTGGAAATTTAAATTGTGTTTTAGTGCATGATGATCTATCCCATGAACAAAAGAACCACCATAAGCAGTAGATTATACTCCCTAGTTTGACCTTAAAATATTCACAAACGACGAAAAACTGCACTTGAGAGTGAGCATGTCACTTTCTTTTTTTGGCTAAGATTATTTTTCACATTAGAGATAAGTCCCAGCCAAATAACCGAAAGTTCTTAATGAATTATGTTTTATGTAGTGGAACATAACTTTTACAATGTAATGGGAGCCAGAAAAATTAATCTATCAGAGACTACCATATAACGTCCTAGCATGCAATGCAAGTAGTAAAGGAGATAAAGTCGAAAATGATAAAGATCTCAACTGCTAAGTTATACTAGTACGCGCAAGATTCATGTGAATGGATGGAAGTTCACATAAAATATTGTGCGTACAACTCGGCAAATAAAGTCAGCATGAACTCTCCAAACAATTTATTTAGAGTAGGCAACTAGTTGGCTTGGACTTGGTTACATGTGACTCAGAATACTCGTGTACTGTACATAAAAAAAGCTTCCATAATGGTAGAAGCTCTAAATTAGTGAAAATTATACAAAATCCTACTTCTAAACTCTCAACTCCAGGATATAATTCCAGGAAGAAAAGAAGAGGAAAAAACCCTTCAGAAACGGAGGTGGTTAATTGCTAATAAGATGAGGACAGGCACCTGAGCCGGAACAAATTATGCAGCCAGTCCTACTAGATCACCAAATAAGGTCAGCAACAGAGTTGCTTTATTTGAACCGTTTTATTAGCGTGTGAGGGAAACAAGTGGCAAAACCCATCTTCCCTGTTATCAGGGATGGAAGTCCATCACTCGTTGAGCTGGAAATTAATGCAGAACTAACTGTGAACTTGGCGGAGAGTAGATAAAGTCAGGGAAGTGTCTCAAAGTTCAGCAATAAAGAATATCGGTACCAAAATGTCAAGCAGGAAGTTTCATGATGTGATCATCGGTCAGTCTTGCTGGAGTACAAGAATGGCGCTTGAAGCTCGAGCTGGCAGTCACAGAGAGGATTAAGAGCCAAAAAAATATATGGTTGATATATGAACAAAACATTTGAGGGTACAAGATAATGCAGAAATAATAAAAATACCTATTGGATGCCACCATTTTAACTGAACTATGTAAGCTTGAGCTTAATGGCAACTGATCAAGCTTGACGTCAGTTTGCTCCCTTGGACTATAGAATTTCTCCTGTCAAAAGAAATAAATGGATATAATATAATTGATCACTGCAACTGTCAACAGAAGGAGGGAGGGGGAAGATGGAGGTAGCATTTACAGTTTACCATCAATTTCATCCCATTTAATGACTGGGTGACATCCAGGTTCAAGCTTTTCAAGAATCGGTGTTCTAGTAACATGCTAGCAGTGGGCCTCTCAGCAGGATTTCTACGAAAGCAACAACGCAGGAAATCCTTGCCCTCAGGTGTTATATTTTCAGGTATTGCTGGAGTGTCCTTCATAACTCTGAACATAGCTGCTGCCTACAATTATACGAGAGAATTAGAAATACTTAACTGTGGGAAGATCCATAGCAGGATGCACAAGGCACACATAGAAATTCGACAACTATATTCCACACAGCTGAGTAGCAAGAACAGTGAGCATGTATAGAATTTATATCATGTCCATGTCAATCAATAGCTATGAACTAAAATTAGCTGCTTACCCCTTCGAACTCACTCCAAGGTGGTTTTCCAGTGAGCATTTCAATAATTGTACAACCCAAACTCCAAATATCAACAGCAAATGCAAGATCTGAGTTAGTATCTTTCAGCATCACAGCTTGCATGAGCTGTAACGGAAAAATGACATCAGTATAGAGAAGCAATAGGACATCACACACCAATGTAGTACCAAAAGGTTACCTCTGGAGCCATCCAATATGGACTTCCCTTCAGAGAGAGATCAGCTGCTGCTCCAGTGAGCTGAGAAAAAAAATTTCCAATATGAGGACAAGCGCAATGAATGGAACAAAGTGGATTCTAATAGCAAGTATAAAGACTACATAAAACACTGATGGAAATGTTTCTTTTATTTATTAACATAAATACAACTAAAGATCATCTCTTAATAAAAAATAACCACCTCAGAATTGAACTTCAGCATCTTACTAGAAGAGGATTAACTATCTAATAGCCCCTCACATTGATTTTCCCACCAATATCTCCAGTACTCAGGAACAAGCACCTCACATAAAGTATAAATTCTAGGCAAAAACCATGTAATAAAATATGGGAGCTCGTGAATAGTAACTATCTGGCTCAGAAGTTCTTCCTGATTTCCTGTGGATCTGATAGCTCAGTTTATGCATTAGGTAACAGGGCCATACAGTTGTGCATTGTATTAGCTGATGAGTTCAGAAGGAACACTATCTAAAGCAGTAAATCTTTTGCCCCCAAGTTATCAATATAAATGTAATTTTTCCCAACTTATCTTGATAGTTAGAAAATTTAAAAGGAAAAAAGTCATTACACTAAACTAAATCCTTCAAAATATCAACCAGGACAGGAACAACATGACAAAAATAATTATTAAAGCAAAAGGGAAAGTACATAATCATTATTGCAGATAGGCATTATGTGAAAGATTCCCTGTTTCCCTGGCCACAACATTACAACCATGTCTGTGTGCAGATCAACTTAATAAAGATAAGTACTCACATGTTTTGCCATCCCAAAGTCTGCAAGCTTGACAACCCCAGCAGCATCAACAAGCAAGTTAGCTCCTTTAATGTCCCTACACATAGCAGCCAAATGAAAATTCTTAAATAACATAAGAGGTCCTTCCCTACAACAACTTGAATCCTCACACTTTGAATTCAAAAAGACTTTTGACACAACACAATCTCATACTGTTAATAGCTAGAAAAAAGGTTTGTTGAGTTGAATCAAGCTGTCAAGTTGTTTTCTACCTGTGTATTGTCTTCGTGCTATGAAGGTAAGCCAAACCGGAGAGAATATGACGAGTAAAATTTCGAACAACGGATTCCGTTATGGCTCCACAGTGTTCACGAAAATATTTATTGATTGAACCAGGATGCACATACTCCAAATATATGTAGAAGCGGTCATCAACCTGTTTATGAGCCGCAATTTCCATTAATTTAACAGCCCTCAGAAGACACTTGTTAGGCAAGTGACCTATAAGTATGAAACATGAAGTATACTTACTATTTCACTGCCATAATACTGGACTATGTTTGGATGCTTCAGCTTACTGAGAACTTTAATTTCCTGGAACACATAGGAGTAAGACGTGGATGGAAGGGCATGAAACCAAATGAATAACCAAAAGAATCAGTATCTAAATCTTTATAAACAAAAAAAAATAGCATTTCGCCTAGGAGTTTCTGTATGAAGTCCAACTAACAACATAAACAGTTCCTCGGCATAACATCAACCTTAAGATTTCTAGGGCCTTATGCATCAAATGGAATAGAATCTCTTTGAATAATGAACCATACATGTGAAGGTTATGGGTCCAATTCCAGAGGACTAACTAACGAATCAAAGAGTTTCATGAGATCATAACTCATCTTCCATTTTTGATGACGACTAATGAGTTTTAAACTCACACGTAGAAAACTATGACAAGGGAAGCACCTCCAAACACAAATGGAGGTATGCATGCCCAGGGATTTATTCTGCCTCTCTTCATTCTTGAGGATTGTTCACAGCATTCCCCTGCCCAACTTCTTCTTTTGCTTCCTTAAGATCTACACCTTCTTTGAATGCTAATCCATATATGCCAACCATCATGAGGTACTAGGTATTCACTATTCACCCAAAGACTAAAAATCCTGCTTTTACTATTTGATACATAAAAATGTTGAATGCAATGAGTTATGGCTGCAATTAACTTACATACAAGTACAGTAGTCAAAAGGGAATGTGAAAATTGTACACTACATTTGAAACAGACTATAGATGACAAATGAACTCATGTGGTAACCAGTGCAATTGCTCATATTCACAATGCTATGCTATTAAAACAGACTACACTACCTTCATTTAAAACAGGCAATTGATGACAAATGAACTCGTGGCAACAGGTACAATTGCTCATAATCGCAATGCTATGCTATTAAGATAATTCACACTTGATGTTTTTTCCATGACAACAGCCCCTTCAACTGACATGTCAGGGTGCAAAATATAAGGGAATTGTGATTGTAGAAAAATTCCCAAGAATTACCTGTTCCAATTGTTTCATACACTCTGCAGATTTGGGGTCATCAGGAAATAATTCCACTTCCTTCATCGCACATAAAGCCCCAGTTTCTCTGGCACCAAAAAAGACATCACTGAAAAAGAAATGAAAAACGCAATAATGAAACACTAAATGGATTTATGAAATTTTTACCGGTTGCTAGCGACATAAACACTTCCAAATGTACCACGTCCAATAAGCTTCCCTTTCTGCCATTGGCAATTCATCAGCGATGACTCTGCTTTACCCACAGCTTGAGACATGGGAGCAGCTCCTGGAGGAAGAGGTAATGGGTGAACTTCAGAATGACCACTACCTTCCCGTTGTAGACCCAAGGTATCAAGTGACAATCTGGTATGCAAAGGCGATGTAGATCTACTAGGGCTTCTGAGGTTTCTTCTGGGACTTCTATTATGTGGACTATGAAGGGGAGTACTATCAGTACTAAATTCAGTGTAATTAAATAATGCAGGGGAAGGGAGTCCTGAAGTATCTACATTTAGCATCTCCGGAGCAGACCAGATTTGATTTCCTTTAGGAGCCGTGCGATGGTATGGAAACAAATCAGCGCTACTCTTTCTCTGTGGGCTAAGTGTAGGACTAGCAAATGGACTATTAGGAACAGTCCTAGCAGGAGCACTTAGACCAAAGTTTTCCCGATAACAGTCTGAGTTCAAATCTGGGCTCACAATCCTAGATGGCCTCATCGCTGAGGACTCCTTCGTCTTCTTGTCTCGGGCAGCAAATATGCTGAAATTTACAAAATATTAATTTATGAAATAAAAAAACAGTTCCAAAAAAAGTTCTTGGCAGTGTGCACAATGGTTTAATGCTGAAAGCATAAAGCTGTCTCCATGCAGGACACCATAAGTACAAACTAAAAGTTCAGTATTCAGACCAAATATATCACAAATATCTCCGAGTCCTTATAAAATTCAGCATTTTTCCTTAACAGAAATTGGTGATGATGAGGTATTTGATAAGCAATTAGTGAGGAACTTGTATTCAAATTTACAGAATAACGAAAGGACTAAAACACTCCAACCTGTGAAAATGCATATTCAGAATAAATTCACCAAGGCAAGCCAGGAACAATTCACAAGATTCTAAAAGTGAGATGAGCAAAGAAACTTTAAGAGCTCATGAGTTGTGGCAAGGATTCCTTTCTTTAATGGGAAAAAAATAATCATGATGGCGCATTTACTTTAAAAAAAAATGATACGTAAAATGTGCTAATATTTAGACAATTTATTTAGTTGTTTGTGACTCTTTGAGTCTGCAGATCCATTTCTGCAGTAAATCAAGTAGCTCTTTAATTTTTCTAGTTGAGATAGGATTAGGCTCAAACCTAGACAAACAAGTTTTTATGGAGAATACACTGAATTGAAGTAGTTTACAAACAAATATCGTACAAGAATATCAAACATGCTTTAGACTGATGTAAATGCAAAATGACAACAACAACAATACCCAGCTCCATCTGTTCTATCCCTCCCAAATCAAATATTAGAATGAATTTTTACCTGGAAATTGAAGAATTTGACAACATTCCCTCACCAGTCCCATCAGTTCTATCCCTTTCTTTGCCTCTCTCTCTCTCTCGAACCCCATCGCGCTCCCTCTCCTCCACGACTCTCCCATGCCCAGCCTCCTTTGTCGACCGCAACTGTCCTTCACCGTCCGCTAAATCGGGTCTCCCCTCTGGCAGGGGCAACGGCAACGGCACTGCCACGACTGGCGAACACCTCGAGGTAGAGGCCTGCTCGTAACTGCTAGCCGACCTCGAAAGTTCAACAAAACCGGACGCTTCGGATGCGTGCAACCTTAAAGAGGACGCCGCCGCTACGTCGCAGTCGGTCAAATGGCGGAGCTTCCTGGCGCGTGTGAGCGTTGGTCCACCAACCCCGATCCGACGATCATGACGATTAAAGCGACGACGTTGATGTTGATCCTCATAGGAACTGCTCTTCCTCAAATCAAGGGAGGCGGCTTCGCAATTATCGGTTTTCGAATGGGAGGAGAATGAGGTGGAAGGGGACGACGATGAGAAGGAGATGTTTTGAAGCCAACGCATCGCTAGAAACAATCATAGAAACATTTCGAAACTTATTTTGTTGTTTGGAAGGAAAGAAAACGAAGAAAATCTAATAAAGCCATGAAAATGAGGAGGAAGAGGAGGAGGAGGAGCTGCCGTTGAGACCCGAGTCGGGTTGTTTAACACACCAACGCGGTTTACAACGTACTCCCACACCAGACGGGAAAGCTGTCGCCATATATGAGAGGTCTTATTTGTAACCGAGTCAGAAGAGAGCATGTAAAATCCGTTAATTTGTTTCTATAAATAAAAGTATTTATTCAGTTGAGTTGTTGTGCATACCCAGTGACGTGGCAATACCTAATCTTAATTAAATATATACTCCTCCCGTCCTTATTTGATAATATAATTTTCTATTCTGATTTAATCCAAATAATAACTCACTTCTTTACTTGAGCCATCATATGATTTTATTGATTATTTTCGGATCGCTTGCTTAATTGGTATTTTAATTCAACCGTGTAGGTCTTTAACTAGTTCATCAATTTTACGGTTCGACTACCATTTCGAGTTATTTGCATTAGATTTATGGGACGCTCTCCGTTTTATAAGAGTTATTGATAAATAAATAAAAATGACGAAATATGGAGAGAAAAAAAATAAAAATGTCAATGCATGGTGAGCTTATCAATTGCTTTATTATTTTTCTGCTTTTACTCATTATTCCTAAGAAAAAGATAGTTAGAAAAAGACCAAATAATGTCAAAAGAGTGCAGGTCTGTCTGGGTCCCCATTGTCTCTGACCAAAAGGTACAAAGAAAAACTAAAATTGGGAACTATTGACCTTGGACCAAAGGAAACTTTTTGGACGTTAATCATAGAAACTTCGCTTTAATTAAAAAAGAAAGTAGAAAAGTCACACTGTCAATGGTCAAAATTAGGGCAACCTGAGACGAAATTCAAATGTTTTCATTAAATTTATTTTTAAATCTTATTTTTATTACATAAAAAGTGAATTTATACTCATCACATCAGCAAAATATATCTTTTAATATATTTACGTCAACAAAACATAAATCTTGATACATTTTCTTGTCCCAATTTTACAGCAAATCTAGTGGCACATACTCTCCAAATTTTCCATTTTTCCAATTGGGTCTCACATTGATTACACAAAAAATCAAGCTGCATATTCATCTACTTCATCAAAACACGTATTTCAATACAATCACATTAACGAAACACAAATCCTTATACATTTTCCCCTTTCTCCATTAACAAAATCTTCAAATGTCGAGTGTCTCTCATCTATTTTCCAACAAAATTATACCAGAGTCAATACTGAACTGGGACTCAAATATTTTACAAAAAGTAAGTCATATACTCATTCGCATCATCAAAACACATATCTCAATACAATCACATCATCAAAAACACATATTCTCATACATTATCCAATATCATTTTCAAGAGTCCATTGTACACAAGTTAAGAATTTTAATTCCCTCTATATTATCCTCATTAAATTTACACCAAAATCAATATTGGGTCTCACCTTTGTTACAAAAAATCAAGTCACATATTCATCCATATTAGCAAAATAAGTCTCTCAATACAGTAATATCAACAAAACGCATATTTTAATATAATTTTGTTGGGTCGTCAAAATTGCACCATTGTAGTTGCTCTTGAACTTTGAAAAGAGTTGGCATTTCAAAACATAGGACAATAAAAATAAAAAATTGCAATTGACTGAAATCGAACCGTTTGTTCATTTTTTTTAAAAAAAATTATTATATATTTTTCATTAAAATTGATGAAAAATCAATTCTAAGATTGACATAACTGATTAAATGATTTAGCTAAACCACGTCAAAAAATTAATTGTTGACATCCCATAAAAAAGGCAAGCCTGATAGTTACTTTTGACTTTCCAAAACAATCCAATCATGTTCCAATATTAAGGGAAAGAAAAGGATAGTAGTTATGTTACATGAAGAATTGATTTGGTCTAAGATTTAATTTAGTCTTGCTACTCTGCTAAAACGATTTGATCATGTCCTGATTCTGACTTCCTGTAGAAAGAAGAAGGGTAAGTCTCCTCTACAGTTGTACTATATTAACGCAGTCATCCCCCTTAAATTTTATATCAGGGAGGACCAACCTACTTAATAAGATCGAATTTATGGAAGGATCATGCATTTATGAAGGTTCTGATTTTTTTATGAACTATCTGGCTAAAAAAAAATGATCGGTCTAAGAAATATAAAAGTTGTTTGATTCATAACTTTTGTCTAAGCCTAAAGAATAAGGAAATGATATGCAAACTAACTCCGCATAACGAAATAAGACTTGAAGAAGCCTAATTCAATGATATTTTGATAATGTTATTCAATCGACGTTTAAAATGATTGTAACTACAATAACTCTCACACTATATTGTGACCCCATTGTATAAATACTTTATTATATTCTGTTGCGGACCGGAAAGAAAAAAGGTGCAGCCGTCGTTCATAAATTATAAATTATAAATCTTATACCTTAAAATAATTTTATTAAGTTTTGTTCCTGACTAGGAAAGAAAAAGGATAAGTCCCAGGGATTAATTAACACAGCCGTCGCTTAATATAATGCACTAAATATTGATTTATCAATCTTATTGGTGCAACTCAGTCCAATTGTTGAATATTAATTGAAGCTTTTGAGACTGGATCATAGTTATTGCCAAGTAAAATAAGAGGAAAATAACAAAGGAGGGCAAGGTCATGGGTAGGGCCCCATAACATATGATGCACTGGTATCCGACCCGGAAAGAATATATCATTTGATTGAAAGATTCGAATTCGATCTCTGCGTCCCGTAACCTACAACTAATATTCTTTCCGTATATCAAACACATCAACGGATAGTAGTCAGGTCTTTGAATCCCACCCTAACCAAGGTCATAGTAGTGGCATTCTGCCATGTTCAATTTGTCAACAAAGCCCTTTTCTACCTCAAAACTTTTATACTATGTTTGGATAGTGAGGAAAATGGGGGTAGAGGAAATTTAGAAGGTAAAGTGGGGGTAATCTGAAAATTGATGGCGTTTGAAAAGATGAAGGTAAAAATTGGAGGGTGGATTAGAGCCTAGAGGGTGAAATGAACGTGGGTCCCACATTACAATTTTCTCTCCAAAACGGAGAGAAAGTGGTGACAGAAGGCAAATATTGTGGGTCCCATGATTGAAATTACAATTCTATCCCTTCAGTTTATATAAAGCGACTGGATCCATGCAATTTTATATATTTCAATCAAGTAAGTGGGTCCTATGCGTGAGACAAATACATATATATATAATTTATATACATTATTAGATTAAAATAAATAAAAATAATAACAAAAATATATTAAATAATAATATATAAATAAATACATAATAATTTATATCAATTTATATCAAGGATAATATGATAAATTTATATAAACTTTACCACTCATAAAAATACACTTTTTCATCTTTTCCTTCCTCTATTTTTTGAGTATCCAAACAATATGAGGTAAAATTAATCTTCCCTCCCCTCCCCTTCCCTCTATTTTCCATTCCTCTAAAATTTTTCTTTCCTTCCCCTCCTTCCATCCAAACATAGTGTTAGGGAAACAATAAATGCTCACTTGTGGAAAAGAAAATTGAAGATATACAAGTGCATTTAACCCATTTTGACAATGACTCTTCTCTTATTGATTGCAATGCACTACAACCTCTGAGTACAAAAGCTACAACAGAAGTCATAAGCACAATCCTATCCACTGCTTATGAAAATTCAAATCAAAAGCAGATCAGCTAAAGTTTAGAAGACACGCACAAATTTGGCGCGGGCAGAGGGATATAATCAATACTGCACTAGCATCCTACTAAAAACATCAGTGCCCTCTGTCTGCTTATGCTTCCAAAATCCTGGATAGTCCCTTAATAAATACGCTACAAATTTGAGTCGCACACGCAAAATTCACCGGAACATTGCCAGCATCATGCTTTAGTTTCTATTCAATTGCAGGGTCCGGACTTTTTAAAGTTGTTGGCACAATCTTACATACAGGCATGTTCTCATTCTTGCTCAGAAGCTTCAATGATGGATGAACCTCAATATCACGCATGAAAATTCTGTCTCCGACGTCTAAGTTACTGACATCCACTTCAATTTTTGGAGGAATGTACTCTGCTGGGCAAAGGAATCTTAGGCTAGTTCTTATCCTGTTCAGATCACCCCCTGATTCACCATGAATGCATCATTAGTAAAATTAAATCAGTAATCACTCAAGAAAAAGGTATTAGGAAGAAGGAAATGTGAAGCATGCAACTAAAAAAAAAAGGAAAGGCACAATCGGTTAAGGGGTTAACAGTAGGGTCAGGAATCTGCCCCTCCCACCCACCTCTAACACAAAAGGAAAAGGAGAAAAAGGCAAAAAATAACAGCACAGGAAGAAGATCAGTCTTGGGGATCATACAAACAGTGCAAGTGACAATGCTTAAAGTCCAATCACAATTCACCAGGTACAGAACTTTCCATTTTAAAGTGGAAACTTAAATCCCTTCTAAGCTGCAGAATTCCACTTGGATTTGTTGACGGAAAACATAATCCACATCTGGTACCAATTATAATGATTCCTTCATTTCCTTTTCATTTGATATAGATTAGTATGAGTAGCAAGCATCTCTATTTATCCTACATAGCAATTCAGGTTGAAATATTTCTTTTCATCCAACTGAAATAGCTTTCAAGTTCCTGAATAAACTTCAATCCCTTACAAGCAACAGCTTCCTGCTTGGAATTGCAGCGAGATCCATAACATACCCCAATTAACATGAATTCCTCCATATCTTTCATTCCATACTACACATGACTAGCCGAGCATGTCTAGCAAGCATGCACAAAAAATCTGGCCTTGATTAGTTCTCCTTCCAAAATAGGTTACCCATCCTAAACGCATAGACTTCTGTCACAATTTTCACCAACATCAATTATAAGTACACACACATTATTTATACATCATCCCTTCCAGTTATAAGTTAAAAGTGAAATTACCGACAAGAAAAGTATCTACGCATGTTTATCAGGATTCAGGCCATCTTCAATTAACTTTCATTTCTCCAGGAGTCTTATCAATGATGAATAAGACATTCATGCATAACTGAGGAAGGGGGTGTAGGAAGTAGCTAGAACAAAGTAAAACAACTAAACAAGCGTAGAAAGTTTGAAGCTAGAATACATAGAATATCTTGACTCCAAGAAGTCAAAACCGAACTCAAAAGAGTTTATTGAACATAGAAATGAAAAACTGATAGCTGCAGCTCTAATAAGGGCCATTTAAAGGTCCTTCATAAAGCCCTAAACATCCCCTAGAGTACAACAATAAAAGAAATAACCTACCTTATTAAAGACCACCTTCTAGGATCATGGCCATTAAAGACAATATATGAAAATAAGGACCGACACAATAATAAAACAAGATATGGGCATGAACAGTGTCTTGTGTGCTCCTGCATCAGTAACCTAGTAACCTATTCTTCTTCAGTTCAAACTTTTTTCTATTTTCGGAGTTTTTGCAAGTCAAAATAATCCTTTGTTTTGTCTATGCAAAACCAAAATAGGTTTGTATTTTACCAAAGGTGAAGTCTCATCGCAAACTTCGTTATAATTTTAAAGAAACAGCTAAAAAATCAAAAGCAATAAATAGAATGTAAATAGGTTGATAGCCACAAAACATAAATTGTCAACCAAGAGACCCCAGAGAGTAACAAAACACACATTTTGCTTGTAAAACTCACTTCATAAGTTCTAAGGGGAACTCATTTAAGGATATATTTGAAAATAAGCAAAGAATACTGTCCATAAAGTGAGTTTCACTGTAACTTCAAATAAGCTTCGAAATATATTACTACTTAGAACTTACATAATAGTAGGAACAAATGTGAGAAATTAACCATGTGAGTGAAAAACAACTTTTCACAAAGAACCTAACTTCTGTTCAGTTATCTTACCCTGTTCTCGGATTCATATACTATAAATATATTTACGTTAATACTACCTCCTTTTATCATTATGCATTCTTCAATGAATTGTTACAAGAATAAATTATTGATTTCGCATGAAGTGAATTCACTGTTTGAATATCCAACACAGAGGCATTTGCTGGGGCTGCAAAACATTATATTCAAGAAACTGAACCCCCACCCTACACTACCAAGGGTGCAAAACATTGATAACAATTCTAATATTTTTCAAAGGAAATGAGGCAATCAAATGCAGGAAGCATAAATCAGTAAAAACAAACAAATGACATCAAAAATGTAGAAAGCAATTCAAATTACCTTTCTGCAGACCAGGACAATCCTCTTCTCCTCTGAATACAACAGGGACATCAACCTTCAACTCCGTTCCTTCATCGGCCCAAACAAACACCAAATTCAGTATCTTCCCTGTCTCTGCATCCCTATGAATCTATAACAACCCAAATAAATGTTACTAGAATTAAACATTTTCCTTCACTGAAATAGAAACGAGAACCTTTAAAACAATGATTATAAACGATGACAAAAAAACAAATTGCCTTGACAGGGAGGACGTTTCCGGATTCAAGGAGAACCGATGACCCGGACCCGGCGCGAATCTGGAGCGGGAATGTGGTGGAACAGAAGAAAGGGAGCTCGACAGACTTGAGAATAGACTGAACCTGCTTTCTCTCTGTCGTTAATAGCTGCTTCCTGGAGAGGGAGCGAGAACTGGGGTTCTTGTCGAGAAGGCTTTGAACAAAAACGACCGCGGGGATCCTTCCCTGGGCCCGGTCTCGGGCAGAGACCCGATTCCCCGTGCACTCCCGTGGTATTGCCTGGATGGTGTGGTAACTTGAAGTTTGAGAATGGGATGTCACTGGAGGAAATCTGGAACCGTCCACCACCGTTCTCAGGCCGCGCCACCACTTCCCCATACTTTTTGCAGTCCGCTCGGTGCAAAATGGGTTGCGAGATGAAGCAAAACTCACCCTCGAGGGTTTTGATTTTTGAAGAAAGGATCGTTGTTGCCCGGGTTTGAAAAATAATTGGGCCTTTTATGGGCACTAACACTTGGGCCGTTGGTTTGTCCTCGGTGTCTTTCAAACTCAATAGGCCCACATAGTTAGCTAATTGGGCCCCTTTTTAAAGGCTTTAAAGGAAAAGTTGGGCAAGTTTTTTTCTTCATAGAATGTCTAGCAGTTGAGGTTTAGAGCACTTGCAGCAGTTTCCCTATCCCTATCCCTATGCTAACAGTTTACATCATCATTTTTCAGGATAGGGAGTCAGTTTCAGCTATACGCACCCAGCAGTATCCCTATATTGGTTCCCTAAATTTTGAATTTTGAAATTTGATATTTAAAATTTAAATGTGTAACGGTAACATTTTTAAATAGTACAACGGTCATATTTTTGAAATTTGAATTTCAAAATTCAAAATTCAAATTTTGAATTGCAGATGGCATAATTGTAATTTTGTTGAAAAGTACAACGGCTATATTTTTAAATTCTATATAAGATGTGGGTTTCTTCCATGAAATTCATCCAACACTCAATCTCAAATCTTGATTTATTCTTCTTCGTATTCATCTCAATTTCAAAAATGTTTCAATTTTTTAGGAGAAGATCTCAACAACTTCTTGACTCCACTGAAGAAGATGTTTTACAAGCAAATTCTCTGACTATTGGAGGAGAAAGTGAAGAGGGAGATGCGAGTAGACGTCGAGGTTCTATTCCTGGTCGTGTCCATATCAATCGTGATCGTAAGACCGGTCATGAAAACTTGGTGCGTGATTATTTTGCCTCAACCCCAACATTTCCTGAAAGGTTATTTCGAAGACGATTTCGAATGAGTAGAAATTTATTTCTCCGCATTCATGATGCTGTTATAGTTTATGATGAATACTTTGTGCAACGTCGAAATGCTGCACACACGGAGGGCTTATCTTCATTACAAAAAGTCACTGCTGCACTGAGAATGTTGTGCTATGGAGTTTCTGGAGACTTGGTTGACGAATATCTTCGACTAGCAGAGAGCACAGCAAATGAGGCTATGAAAAGATTTGTCAAAGCTGTGATTAGTGTTTTTGGTGATGAATATTTGAGGTCACCTACTCGAAATGACATCGGAAGGTTACTCCATTTGCATGAAGAGCGTGGATTCCCAGGAATGCTTGGGAGCATTGATTGTATGCATTGGTCTTGGAAAAATTGTCCAAGCGGTTGGAAAGGTCACTACTCGGGCCATTGTGGTGATGCTACTGTGATTCTAGAAGCAGTAGCCTCACGTGATTTGTGGATATGGCACTCTTTTTTTGGTCTTCCTGGATCACTCAATGACATCAACGTTGTTGAACGCTCTCCCGTCTTTGCAGATATAATCAATGGTCGTGCTCCTCCAGTGAGCTTCATCATCAATGGTCATGAATATGACACGGGATATTATCTTGCTGATGGTATCTATCCAAAATGGTCGACTATTGTGAAGACGATCCAAATGCCTGGGACCCAGAAGGCGAAAAACTATGCTAAGGCTCAGGAATCTGCAAGAAAAGATGTCGAACGTGCCTTCGGGGTTCTCCAATCAAGGTTCCATATCATTGCACAACCATGTCGATTTTTCAAGTTAGCAACAATGAAGAATATCATGAAGGCATGTGTTATAATGCATAACATGATAGTAGAAGACGAACGTGATCTATACAAGTCACTTGAGAAAGGTAACTATTACTTGTATGAAGAAGTTTCTGTTCCTGAAGTCACTTCTGGATATGAACACTTCGACTACAATAGGTTCCTCGCTGGACGTGAGAAGCTGAAAGATAGAAGCATACATTGTCGTCTTCAAGAAGACTTAGTTGAGCATTTGTGGGCAAGGCATGGGGACGTCAACTTCGAATGATAAAATAAAAGTGGTGCTCATTGTCCTCTTCGTTTGAACTTCTTTAAATAAGCGGACCTTTTGGTTTGAATTATTGCATCTTTCAATGTTTTCATTTTGGTTTGAATTAGTGCATGTTTCCATTTTAAAAGTTAATACATTGTCAAAGTTAAGAAATTTGTCCATCCAAAGTCAAGGCAAATAAATTCAAACCAAAAAAATTCAAACCAAATAAATTCAAACAAGTTCAACTCATCATATACCAAAGAAAGCTACGAACAATAACTAACTCAGCAAGTTCATTCCTTAAAGTACTTCTGAAATATTTTTGCTTGCTTCATTTCAAGGAACTTTCGCTGCATCTCATTCAAATTGGTCATGTCAGTAGTCATCACCCTCTCTTCTTGAAACTCCCTATCAAGCTCAAGTTTATCCTTCTTCAATTGAAGGTACTCATCCATCTTCTTGCTATCATCCATGATGACATCCATTTTCTGATCATGCAACTTTTGCAACAACTCTTGTGACTTGCCAAAGTTGATGCTAGACTCAGACTCACCACTTTCTTCTGTTTTGATTCTTTTGTTCTTCAATAACTCTTTGCCTTTCTTCCTTCCTATTGGCCTTTCCATTTCAACATGTCCAGTGCCACTTTCATTTTCTCCCAAGTTAATTGACTCTGATGCAGCTTGATTTCGGCTCAAACTTGGTTGAACAACGTCTGTGAACCATTTTGGAGAACTCTTGAGCACTTGATAACAATGCATTAGCTTGAACACGCCTTTCTCCTCTGTCGACCATACCTTCATTGCTTCATTCAGCTACAAAAACAGAAAACAAGACAATACAATAAATAAAATGCTATAGCATGGAAACAAGACAAAAATGCTAAATTGAAGACCATACCTTGTCTTGTTCGGTCATTTCACTAGGATTAGCATACTCAATGCTCTGAACGATCGCTGAAAACTTCAAGCATTTGGTCCTAATAGTGCTAAATCTATTGATAATTGATTTCTCAGGTCGATAAGGATAAACAGTCTTGTTATCTAAATACTCTCTCCAAACTCTAGTCCAATATTGTTCTTTTGCTTGGTCAGTACCAATTACAACGTCCTCACTCGTATGCTCCCAAGCCGCAATTAAAATTAAATCCTCCGCAACAGTATAATTCTCAGCCTTTTTAGCTCTAGGCTTCTCCTTACTTTGAGATTCCATAATATGCCTTCAACATATTTCAAGAATTCAAAAAACATAGCATCACAAAAAACACATACTTGAATTACAAAAAACACAAATGACCAACTACAATAGGGTCCACACTGCCTTAAACATTATTACATCTATCACAATCTCTAGCACCTGTTATGTATATATATATATATATATTTATATATGTGTGTGTGCAAGTATTGCAATTCTCACAGCTCAAATAATATGAAATTGCTAAAAGCTGGCAATGACATGATCAGTAGAGTATAACCCAACACAGTGTTTACACATTCTTCTATTATGAGACATTAAAGAAACCTAAGATCAGTAGAATACAGGCTTCTTTACACATTCTTCCATTATGAGACATTAAAGAAACCTAAGATACCTGTAAATTATGACAATCAATTCGAGGTTACATCATTTCACAAATCTATTCACCTGTTTGGCTCAGTCGTTTTTTTATTACTTCTATTCATTTTCCTTCAGCTATTTTGTTTCCAGATCAATTTCATAGAGCGAGCATATAATCCAACAAATTACTACAAGGCAACGCTCCTGTGCTTGCAATCAGTTCCTCTATAGCAAAACATGGAATCTTACAAAAAAAAAAGGAATTACATTGCCTGGGAAGCAAATTAAAGATTCAGAAATCACCGCAGTAATACAGATTTGATCCATCGACAACAAAAATCCATATTAAATACAAGGCTGGGAAAAGGAGATCGAATTTTCACGCCCATGCAACTCCCCCAACAGAACAATACTTCCCTCAACAATACTTCCTTCACTGAAACTATCCGAAGCAGAATTGAACACAAACAAAACCAATTTCAAGACAAATCGACACAAACAATAAAATCAAGACAATCGACAGAAATCGAGGCATCAACAACCAAGAAAAATCAAAGAGAAACTGAGAGCTCAGAAGTAAATCGAAATCTTAGTTGAATCGAAAAATCAAGGAGAAACCGAGAGCTCAGAAGTAAATCGAAATCGAGACCAACCTGGATTGCTTCGAGAGGGAGAAGAACTTGGATGGCCTCTCGAGATCTGAACGATGATTGTTTCGACAGGGAGGAGCGCCTAGGGTTCCAGAGGAAGAAGCGGACTACAGTGAGGAAGAAGCAGACGAATGTTCTTTACGGAAAAATCTTCCGTCAAATTTAAGCTACGTGTCAATAAATTAGGTAAAGGAAAAAGATAGGGACCGGGCTTTTCAACTCCCTCAACTTGGGGATCTAAACTAGAAATAAGGATTTGTATAGGGAGTCATATAGAGATAGGGAAGTTGTTGGGTCAATATTTTTGTAGATAATATCTAAATCTGGGGATGGGGAATCATATAGAGATACTGCTGCAAGTGCTCTTAGGCCCCAGTATTCTTCAGACACTTGTATATTAATTTGATAGAAGAATGTCATGCGTTACAATCCGAGACATTTTATGAGGGAACTCCTCAATAAAAAATAAATCATGCTCCTGCCTTAAAGCAAGTTGACCCAATTCATGAGTAACCGAGTTAATTAACTTGTCGACAAACATGATAAACATTCGATGTTAAGAAACGAGGGAGCAAAACTTGTATTGAGTCCACAATCAACCCATAAGGAAGGAAATTTGGAGAGTTTGAGAGAACTTGGGAGATCACAGTCAATGAATCGGATTCAACCAAATTATGATAAAAGTCAAGCAAATTCCAGACCTGCCAGCATATATGGCTGCTGCCTCACCCTGGCAGGGATCCATGCATCTTGAACCTTGTAACACTGCAAATCCAAGCATTGTCCTCTGGTAGTCACGCAATACCACCCCAATCCCCAAGCGAGCATGCTTAACAGCTGAATCTATATTAAGTTTAGTAATACTCGTTTGTGGACGAGACCAATGAGGAACAATTGTAGCAGTCGCCGCTTGATCATCTACATTTTGGGGAAAATTGCGAGGGATTAAGGTTTCGAACGGTGTTGTTAGTCATCCCAAAACAAAACATCTCAAAGGAGCTCTGAAAATTACCTAAAAGAAGAAGAGGGAGATGTAGGAGTGATGAACAGGGATCCGACATGTGTTTTCTTTTCCCTCCATACAACATTGTCGCTTGTAGCTCCTGTTCAACCTCCTCGCATCCTGTTAAAGAAAATCCAACACTCTCGTCTCTTCCACCTGTATTCTCCCTTGGCCTGCCTAACATCAGTATTACGTAATCTTATTTGGTCCATTTTACTCTCCGAAATCATTTATTATTTTTGTAGGGAGAAAAACTTTTTTCTGGATCGTTAAATATAATTATACATAAGGTTTTATAATTTTTTTTTATAAAATACATGTATTTTGATCAAATTTACGAGTCCCACAATATACTTTTCTGTTATCAATAAAAATTAAATTGAACATGAACAAAACATGACAATTCTACACTGTGAATATAAATTCGAAACATTTTATATATTTATTTACTATCAATTTAATCTTTGTTAGAGAAAAAAATCATTGAACTCGTAAATTAGATCAAAAGACATACATAGTTTTTTAAAAAATAAATAAATTTGTAAGATCATTAGACAAAATTACAGCAGTATCCACTGTATGAACATATGATATAATACAAGGACTAAAACGGGGACTCCCACGGTAAGGAGAGGGACTTGTGTAGCCCTTAAATATGGTATATATATAGATTTGTCTGATATTTTTTGGGAAAAAGACAAAGAAGAATTTTGCTCTTAAACATTATTTCACCATTTAAATCACAAGCAAAATCTTACCATTGAAATTCAGGATTTTGTAATGAATTTTTAAATTCTACATTGTGAATATAAATTTGAAATATTTTTATACATTCAATTTAAAACTTAATGATATATTAACATTACATTCTAAAAATAATTGTATATCAATTTTGAAATCATTATATTATCATTATGTTAACAGGTTGATTGTGTGGATAACAAATTAATCACCATATTTCAAGTAATTTATCTAAAAATAAGAATAAAAACTTTATACTCTATCATCTTTTGCACAATTAAAAATATAATAATTAGACTTCAATACCTTTTTCGTCCTTATCCTTTTTTTCCCTGGCACAAGAGGGGGAGACAACACGGCGACTGCACCTCCAAACCAAAGCAATGATCTGGAAGTTCCGAATCAGTGCAAATCTAGCCTTGAAAAACTAATCAGAGATTCTTGGGAATGTCGAATGCTACCAGAAATATTTTTAGCCGTGGCCCATTTGACGAAGCAATTCGCCCATATATTCTGACGCCTGCTCATTTGAAAAGTAGAACAACTTTACAACTGCACCAACAAAGACCAAGAGTCTTCAATCACAGACTCTATCACCAAGAAGAAACCAGCTGAGGAGATCAAACGGGAGGCAACAGTACTACTAACTGTTGGGCACAAAATTTCTATATCAGGAAAATACCCAAGTAAAGACCCATTAATAAGGGCAAGCCCCTCCCAACCTTGTAGCCAAGTTTTGGGGCAAAGCCCTGGGCTTGGTTACAACCGGCCCAAGACTTCTATGCGTGGGTGACGGTTGGGTTTGAGTTTTTTGGGGCCCAGAATTATTACATGGTATCGGAGCAGGTGTGTATTCGTCCCCCATAAGAAGTCCACCATTGGGTTTGGGCAAAACCCAGTCCACGAGTGCGGAGAAATGTTAGGGACAAAAATCACACATCGGGGAAATACCCCAGCAAAGACCCATTAATAAGAGCAAAGCCCTCCCAACCTTGTAGCCAAGTTTTGGGGCAAAGCCCCAGGCTTGGTTACAGCCGGCCCACGACTTCTGTGCTTGGGTGATGGTTGCGGGTTGGGTTCTTTGGGGTCCAGAATTATTACAGTAACACACAAGAAATCCTTTTCAAACTTCAAAGTAATAGAAGGGCAAATGCAATTAGGGGGATGCAAGGTCCGGTTAACCGGACCGTGGACCTCAAATCAAAACTAGAATAGACGGTTTTGAAAAAATTGAAACCCGAATCATATTTTCGGTTAACCGGTTTTAACGGTTCGGTCCAGTTCGGTTATGGTTTTAAAATCAATTATATAATTATATATTATTAATAATTATAAAATAATATGTAATGGGTATATAATTACCAAAAAAAAGAGTAATTAATTATTAAAGAAAAAATATTTATATAAAAGAATGTGTAATGGGCATATAATTAAAAAAATATTTATGTCATTAGACCTATATATATATATATTTAAATTTTAAATATATTTAAAATTAACAGGTCCGGTTCGGTTAACTGCAGTTTCAAAGAAATGGAACTAAAGACCGGACCATATATCTTGGTTTGGTCCGGTTTTTCAAACCGTTGACAAGAATCTGGTCAATAAATAGGATCGACTGGTCCGATTTTTGGTTTTCTACCTGTTTTCATAGCCCTAAATGCAATTGTAGTTTTTAGGGAGGAATTAATAATGTATGGCAATACGTTTGTGTTTTTTTCCTGATATGTCTGTATTGAAAAATGTGTTTTAGTAATGCGGATGAATATGAGGTTTTGATGGGGGTTCGAGAGCATGTAGCGCCCCTGAATTGTTTTTGGACTATTTAATAAAATTACCTAATATTCATTGATTATAACAAATGAACTACATATAAAACACTTAAAATTTATGTATAAAAGGAATATATAGACTATATTTTAGGTGGTTGTTATTTTATATACATAAACTATGTATACAATTTTTTGAAAAAAATCCAGGTGTTGTGTTTCATATATAAATATGCTATATATAGATTATATATATATTTTAGCTTCTAACTATTTTTTATACATAAATTAAAAAATAAAAATATTTAAAAATTTGGGGGCCCTAGTCCTCATGTGATTTCGTCATTGAATATGTGACTTGACTTTTTGTAAGAGATGTGAGATTTAGACTATGTTTGGCAAGCATTTTTTAGAAGCATATATGTTACTCATCAACTAAACACCGGACAATCAATGTTGGTCAAACTATTTTACTCACCTTTTTGAAATTGTCCTAGACAATTTGATATTTTTGGACAAATTTACCAGCACTTTAATAAGTCAAATTATAAAATAACCCAACGCACTTGTCTAAAATTTATTGCATTAATCAAGAACTATAATTCATTTAATTTAGTGAAATGAAAATGCCCTGCATATAACTTGTCACCAACATAAATTTTATTAGCAAAAAAATCAACCAAACAGTCACAACATTTGAATCAATATATATGCTATCATATATGTTACTTATGAAATTGTCTTCTAAAGGAAGACTCATTATTGATTTTGATGTAGTTTTGTAACTTTGTAGGAGAATGAATGTGATAATAAAAGAATAGATGCTCGATAAATATTGAGAAGTGAAAATATATAGAAATTTAATTTTTTTTATGTAACTGAACGTATTTTTTCTGATGTGATGTAAGTGAATATCTGATTTGGCGTAATAGATGTAAAACCCAATATATATAATTTTAGTCACGAGCAAAATCTTGCTACTCCATTTGCTTAAGTACTTACTTTTTCACAAAAAATCGTTTGGCTATTATATTTCCCTCTAAATCTTATCCGTAGGCATTGCAGTTATATCTTATTATGTATATATATATATATATATATGTATGTATATATATATATTCAAGAGTACTAAGGTCCGTCTCGATTGGGCTGAACTACAAAACAGTTCAGTCAAATAACTGTACAAAAACAATATACCTTTTCATCATTAGATTAAATGATACATCTGCACCGTTGAAAAAAATAAACAAAATAAAATTGCAACACATGTACCATTACAATCTAATCCCTTTCCGTTTCTGTTTCATCTGCATAACCTCTGCCTCTCCATAATTTATTCTGTCCTTTGAATCTTATAGGAGTCGCAGATGGCTAATAATCAAGTTGCAGAAGATGAAGAAGGAGCATCTCTCATCCGAAATTCTGCAAATTACACTAGTGTGAAGCTATCGAAAGTGGCAAGAACCTTCAGACCTTCACCAATTCAAGAGCTCTCACACCTTACTTAGAGATGGAACGCTCTTAACCTAGCCGAAGGTTTTCCAGACTTCCCTACTCCACCCCAAATAAAAAACGCCGCAATTTCGGGCATCAATTCCGACTCTGATAAGTACAAGTTGCTCCTTGTATCCGTTCTATTCCCCCAAAGATTGGTTCATACATAGCTTTTCTTAGAAATTTTAAACGCTTTGTTTTCAACTTCCATAATTCAAGGCATGTGCAAGGAATTTATGACCACCTGTCCAGAAAAATGAAGGATAAGCATGGTTTGAATGTCGAACCTTCAATTGATATTGCTTTCTATTGTGGGCAAACTGAAGCTTTTGCGGCAATGGTATTTTCGAATATGCATTCTCTTATTGGGTTTCATACCAAATTTATCCATGTTTAATTGATGTGTAATATTGTTTATCGGGACAGTAATAGATAGGGGGATGAGGTTGTGCTGTTTGATCCTTGTTATGAAACATATGAAGCATGCATAACCATGGTTGGAGCAGTCCCTGTAAGTGATTTAGTTTCAATATTCTGTCTCAGATTGTTAGTATCAGCAACAATTGCTAGTTGGGTTAGTTGGAAAATTGTTTGTATGACAGGTATATGTGGCACTTTACCCTTCTCACTGGACTTTGGATCAGGACAGATTCATGAAGTCTTTTACTAGCAGAACAAAAGTTGTAGTATTAAACATGTTAGTGAGTTAGAGGTATGGAAAGTTTGAGTTTGGATCAGAAGTTAGAAGTCCACATAGATGTGTTATTTTAAATAGCTAATGGTATGTTGATCATCGGTTCAGTTGACTACAAGTACAATTGTTTTAATGAGTTCATTATAATATTTTTGTAGTTAGAAAACTATTAACAATCTTATCAACCCCCAATGTTTTACATTATGCGGTGATGATGTGTTATGTACATGAATATGGCAGGACGCCTGCAAGACATTTGGAGTAGGTAAGGGCCTAAGGCAAACAATTCATGAGCACCGATCTAACCTTTGAGGTAGAATTGGGGAAGAGAAAGATGATTCTCTTTGAAAAAATGAAGCTATTGTTTGGCTTTGTACTTTTTTAATAATTTGTGGGGAATTCAAAGATAGCTGGTAAATGACTGCACAAATTTGCAGATTTTAGATATCTAATTTCAATAGGTATTGACATATACTTTACTTGATGTACTGATGTAGTAACTAGTAAATGAAGTCCCAGTGAGCAAATTTCTTGTGACCATAGCATGGTAATGCACATTTCCAATGATATGTTATATGTTTGACTAAATCAACTGATATGAAACAATGAAAACACTCCAAGTAATTATATTGTTAGACTAGTACACCATGACTTCTTGTTAACTGTAGTAAACATCTTTCTTAATAATTCCATTCATTTTCATGGTGAAAAGAGTCCAGCATACTCTCTTGGGCTAGTTAGCAGACTATTTATATGGCATTGGGAAAGTAACACTTTGTTCTTATTTTGGGTTGTGTTTGTTCCCCTCAGATGGAGTGATAAAAAACTGTTCTGGTGGCATGAAATTCATATTCACTTGGATTTTTATGGACCATATTATCTGCTTCACCTAGTCCACTTTGATCTTGGATTTCTTAACAAATCTGTAACTCTCTATTATGATAATTTCAATTAAAGTAATTTGTAAAAGCTGAAATAAATTTATAAAAGCGGTCAGTATGAGCTATGTTTGTCAACGTTTTATCTGATCTTGAAGGAGTTCGTAAAATGAGATTGTTCCTCTATGGAAACGTTTTACTAGTTCATCACATTCTAGTAATCTCATAATTTAACCAAAATAAAAGGGGTATAATAGTCAATTATTGATAAAAACATGGTTAATCCAATCCTTGTAAATATTAGACATCACATACCCATAATAGTCATTTCACAAAAAATTTAATTTTTAAATAAAATAAAAAAGTAAGTTGACTAGTCAACATTACACGTGTCATCGTATCAAGTGGATGATATATGTACCGTTTCTTAAGGCAACAGGACTCTAGTAATGCCCGTCTCGATTGCCATAACCAATGCAATAATCTTTCTTCAATCCAAGAGTCGTACGTCGTCTCTTGCTAACGGTTTATTGCAGGTTCTGTTGTATGAACGCAGAAGACACTGGCAAGGAGGAAAGAGATCAAGACTGTGATCTAAATGAGTAATTCTCGATAATCTTCCGATACGATTTGGAGGTTTGTATTGCTTCATCTTGAAGCTGAGTGTGATTCTGTGTTTTTTTTTTGGCTTTGATTAATTCCAAGAAAATCTTAGCAAATGTTCTTGATTAGATATTGGGATATTTTGCTGTTTGGGAGAAGAGAAACTTGTTCTTGATTTCTATTGCCAAAAACAAAAGGTTTTCTTGAAGAGAAAACGGATCTAGAAGGATCTTTTCTTTCGTTTAGGCCTTGGAGTTTTTGCTTGTGCTAAAGATTTTCATTCTCTCTCGAGATCTCTCTGAAGCAAAAGTTTTGTGAATTTGCAATAATGGAAATCTTTTTCGCCAATGATTTTTTCCCCTTTCCCTCTTCTGTTTCTACTCCTTTTGTTCCTTGTTTCATAAGTCAGAATCGTTCATTGATTTCAAAATAATCTCTAGTTCCAATTCTCTGTCTCAAGATAATCTTAATTTTCTGGTTCAGAACAGAGACAATGTCATCCTCTGATTTCCCATGTTCTGCGTGCCAGTTTCTAACGCGAAAGTGTGGTCGAGACTGCATTTGGGCTCCCTATTTCCCCTCCTATGATGATCCGGATAAATTTGGGATGGTTCACAAGGTCTTTAAGGTGCAAGTAAGGTCGCAAAACTGCTTAATGAACTCAGTGTGGCGCAACGCAAAGATGCGGTGGAGTCATTGTTGTATGAAGCCCAAGCTCGTATTCGAGATCCAGTTCATGGATGTGTGGGATTAATGTCTGCCCTTGAACAACAACTTAGACGAGTGAAGAGTGATCTATTCCATGCTAAGAGTGAACTTACAACCTATATAGGTCCCGAGGCGATGCTTCCTATGATTCAACCAACGCATTCTTCTATGCCACAACGACACTTAAGCAATCCATCTTCGCCCAACAATTTGATGGATGTGCCCATGATGGGGATTCCGCATCCACAACTGTAACATCAGATGTATGAAGCTCAACAAATGGAGGCAATTGTTGCAGCAAGAGAGCAGGAGATGCTAAGAGCTTTTTTGGCACAGCAACTGCACCAGCATCATCAGCAGCACCAGGAACTTGTTGGCTTTAATCATAGTGGGTTTGAGGGTGCAGCAGGTTCTGTCACCGCCACTGGCTTAAATCAAGTGAATGATGCAGCCATGTCTCCTTCTCTGGCTCAAGGGCCGTTTGATAATCAATGTCAGATTCAGTCGCAGCAGCAAGAGCATCAGCACGCACCACCCACTCCAAGAACAACTCTTGTTTCAGACACAGCATCCCCCTCAGACCCAACGAACACTACTACCACCGCAACATCAGAGGTCTGGAAGCGACGAGGGTAGAAGTGGTGGCTTGCCTTGAAGTAATATTGCAGATAATTTTCCATTCTAGGTATGGATTTCTTTTCCCAGTGATTTATGTTAATTTAGTTCTTGATCTTAATGCGAGCAAATAGTTTAAATAAATAAGTATCTTCCCATTGCACTTTATGATGTAATTACTTGTTCAAAATTAAAGAAACCTGAAATACTCGTTTTGCAAGATATATAAACTTACTATCACTACAAGAAAACACACTTTTAGAGACGGAAATTAGTGACTGAAAAATATTCCGTCCCTAATTAGGGACGGAAATATATTTCCGTCACTAATTCAGTCGCAAAAATTGAACTTTTTGATTTTTTGACCTTTTAGGGACGGAAATTTATTCCGTCCCAAAATCCGTCACTCATTAGGGACGGAAATTTATTCCGTCCCTAAATCCGTCACTAATTAGGGACGGAAATATATTTTCGTCCCTAATTCCGTCCCAAATTAGCGATAGAAAATTTTCTGTCCCTAATTCCGTCGCAAAAATTAAACTTTTTGACTTTTTGACTTTTTAGGGACGGAAAATATTCCGTCCCTAAATCCGTCCCTAATTAGGGACGGAAATATTAATTCGTCCATAATTCCGTCGCTAATTACTCAATTTAGATTTCTCGAATAATTGGTCGACTAAAACGCAAAATTGGCCAAAGGCCCCTTCACGAAATATGCTTAGAATAACTAAATGTAGCTACATGTAAAGTTTTAGCTCATTTGGAGTTCGTTTGATCGATCACGTGATCAAGATGAGAGATTTAATTTCGAACGAGATTTCTAAGTGTACAATTTAAATTTTTCGAATAATTGATTGATTAAAGTTCAAAATTGATCGAAGGTTCCTTCACAAAATATGCTTAGAATGACTAAATGTAGTAACATGTCAAGGTTTAGCTCATTCAGAGTTCGTTTGATCCATTACACGTTCAAAACGAGGGATTTAACTTCGAACGAGATGCCTAAGTATACAATTTATGTTTTTTCGAAAAATTAAGCAATTGAAGTTCGAAATTGGTCGAAGGTTTCTTCACAAAATATACTTATAATGATTAAATGTAGCTACATATAAAGTTTCAACTCATTCAGAATTCGTTTGAGCGATCACATGATCTAAGTGTACAATTTAAGTTTTTTGTAATATTGACCGACTGAAGTTCAAACTTGGTGGAAGGTTCCTTCACAAAATATGCTTAGAATGACTAAATGTAGCTATATATCAAGTTTCAACTCACTTGAAGTTTGTTTGAGCGATCATCTGATCAAAATGAGGGATTTAACTTCGAGTGAGATACTGAAATATAAAATTTAGGTTTTTTGAAAAATTAACCGATTGAAGTTTAAAATTAGTCGAAGGTTCCCTCACGACAAATGCTTATAATGATTGAATGTAGCTACATGTAACATTTCAAATCATTCGGAGTTCGTTTGAGCAATCACACAATCAAAATGAGAGATTTAACTTCGAGTGAGTTACCTAAGTAAAATTTTAGGTTTTTCAAAAAATTAACCAATTAAAGTTCAAACTTGGGGGAAGGTTCCTTCACGGAATATTCTTATAATGATTAAATGTAGCTAATGTGAAGTTTCAACTCATTCGAACTTCATTTGTCAATGGCTCCTTCACAAGATACTCTCAGAGTGATTAAATGTAGCTACATGCCAAGCTTAGGTTTTTCATTTTGTTTTCATTGCGGTTGTCAATGGTATATGGTGTTATGTTATCCATGTCACTAACTCATCATGTCCATTTGTTTTGATAGGTTCATGGATGATAAGATTCTGTCAATTGTTGCCATTGCCAGCAATTCTAGTTGCAATCAGGAAGATTCGGTCATCACGAACCAATCATCAATAGATCGTGGATTCTTTAGATCATTTTTTTCTCGATTCATATTTTTTTTGCTGTTAAATATTTCAATGGTATTGCATCCGAGGCAAGAGCTGCAAGATTTAGGACAAGATCCACAGTCCCGGTCATAGGACCCCAATAATGATGTCGTTGAGGAAGCCAATCTCTCTAGCAAGGATGATTAGATGCATAGGTCGTCTTTTGTATAATAAAACTAATTGTAAATTTAACATTTTTAAATTTTATTGGAAATACTTCTTTGCATTTTAATTCTATTATAATAATTTAATTATATGGGTTTTAATTATATGCAGAATAATTAAATAAAAAAGGGTTAAATTGTTAACAATAAATTAGCATTTTTTAAAAATAATCAGTTTAAATATTTATTAAATATTTTTTAATAAATTATTAAATAAATTTTTTATTATATAATTATGAAAAGATATTAGAGACGGAAATCCCGTCGCTAATAGCTGTCGCTAATTAGCGACGGAAATTCCCGTCTCTAATTATATAATTAATACGTTTTATTATATAAATTTTAATAATATTTTATTTATTTAGGGACGGAAATTTCCGTCCCTAATTTAGTTACGGACAATTCCGTCACTAACATTCCGTCGCTAATTTAGGGACGGAAATTTTCCGTCACGAAATTCCGTCGCAAAATTTGTCCGTCGCAAAATTCCGTCACAAAATTTTGCGACAGCTATTTTTGGGATGGAAAATTTTCCGTCCCAAATTCCGTCCCTAAATAGTTTAGTGACGGAAAATTCATGTTTAGTGACAGAAATTTCCGTCACTAAAATGCAGTTTTCTTGTAGAGTATGGCTGAGTGGTATAATTATACTGGTGCAGTTTTGAACTCACATGTTTAAATAAATACTCAAAAACAGTCTATTATATAAGCATACATCTGGTTTGAATGTTTGTCCTCAACTTTACCCATTAGGAGTCTTATGTACGAATGTTGTTTATTTTTGACGAGTGAACATGTGACATTGTGAATATATAAATTGAAAACGTGCAACTAATTAGATGTCACAGATTCAAACCCCAAAAATAACTTATCTTCATATTATATTTGGAAAGACTGCACACATCTTACTTGTCTCCAATCCCGCCTACCGCAAAAGCATTATGTCTTCTTTTTGTATAGGATGATTATATATATCTTTTGAATTTGGGTGTGTGAAAAAATCTGCTTAAGTTTTGCGCTTTATTTTGATTTTTTCACTAAAAGCTTACTTGTAAAAATCTCAAGCTTTTCGTTAGTCTTTCAAATTAGCTTCTTCGTTTCAATTGCATTTGCAGCATATGAGATAAAGAGACGAGCATGAAATCAACTCAAAAATAATTTGCAGGATTAGAACTAGACAGAGTTATGTAGTGGTTTGATCATTAGTTTTTGATTAAAGTATAAGAGACAAGCATGCGTTATGGTGCTTGCGTGGATACGGCCCTTTATCATTCATAATCATGATCTCCAATACAAAAGTGGCTCATACTCTAAGATCGAACAATCAACTAGCTGACTCCTTAGCTCATCTTGTAATGCAACTATAAAGATTCTATCATTTTAATAGGACGTGTTCCTGCCTCTTGCAATGTATTTGTTGACTCTATAAATTTCTTCTTAATGAAAGTCTCCTTATTTTTCAAAAAAAAAAGCATGAAAAACACCTCAAATACAATCACTTGCATGAATGTCTGAAAAGGAGAGTACTCTTTTCTTATTATCAAGAGCTACTGTTTTCTTATTATCAACTTCAAAGTAATGATTAATTATATTATTGCAGTACCGAAATCTTCAGCAATAGCGCAAGTTGATCAGCTTATAGAAGAATGAATAGCAGAGAAGGATTCATGTGTAACTATCCTCCACACACCAACTACACTTTTTGTCAATCTTGGCGAGCTTAGGGAGGGGGGACTGGGCTGTAGTAGCCCAGTGTAGGGTTTTTATTTATTTATTTGTTAGTGTTGAACATGTCTCTTGATTGAATATGTTTGTAAATCTCTTAAAATGTATAACAATTTGATAATTGATTGTTTATTTTCTTATGATGACGAATTGCATAACACGCATGTATATATTTTGCCACAAATACATTTTATTATTAACAAACAATCACATCAGTTAAGACAACATGCATTATATCAACATATAATATAGTGTTTTAAAAACAAACATATATGCTATTTTTCAAATATTCAACCAAACCGTGTCTAGCATTACAACAATATTCCAAAAACAAGTATTGGAACAGTGTCGCAACCAGAATCACGACGCGGGCGGACTCGTAAAAATGAAGAGTCGCTATCAAATGGTTTTGAGGTGCAATTGGACACCTATTTATAGTACCGGTCTGCCATATCAAAAATTAGGTTCGGAAGTCGATTGAGCGTAGGAAAGGTATTAGCACCCTACAACATCCACTCATGCAGTTACCAAACTTAAACAAGGGCTAATAATATATTTTTTATTTTTTATTTTAGAAATAACTCCGTCTATATATAGATAGAGAATATACAAGTTTGCACAATTTTTAAAGTATTTTTCAAGAATGAACAATTATTTAAAGAAAACTAAAATATATTTGTTTGAAAAGGATGTCCCACTTTCAAAATTAACAATAACCATTCAGGTTAAAGTCGTTATTTTCAAGTGGATGGTATGAACCATTTTTGTCTCGGGGTGGCAGCTATCCCGATTTTGAAAACAAAACAAACATGTCGAAATATTGGACCAAAATCAAATCAAATCAAATATAAAAAGCACCCAATAGCTAAAATAAAAATAATGAAAATAAAATTACATAACACAATATACAAATGAACATAAGTCTAAAAAAAATTATTGGTCCCAAAATAAAAATAGAATAAAATGTTCAAAATAAACATGGGTCCAAAACAAATAAATAAATCCAAAAAAGTAAATATAAATCACAAATTCTAAATATATGTATAAAAACAAAATAACCCAAAAAAACACAAATATATGACTCAATACATATAAAACCATCCATATAGGAGGTAACAATAACTAATAATTGAAGAACATAATCAATGAAGCAATTTGATAATTAGACGATTGAACCCGACATAAATTAATATATTATTAAAAATCATCCATAGAAGAGGTAACATCAAATAATAATGGAAACAATTATAAATTACGCGGTTGAATCAGCCATATATCTAGAACAAAAATATCACAAAAAAACTAGCTTTTTCTTTCATTCTTTCATTGTTTCTTTCTTCCTTTCTTTTATCTTTCTATCTCTTTTTCTCTCCTTTTCTTCCTTTTCTTTTTCTGTTCTCCTCCTTCCTTTCTTTTTTCTTTTTTCTTCTTTCCTCTTCCATTCTTTTTTTCTCCTTCCTTCCTTTTTTCTTCTCTTCCAGTCTTCCTTTCCTTTTTCTTCTCACGTAACAAACACCCTCCCCTATTTATATAATTTTTTTTTGTTTTTTTTCTGATATATGGACCCCACTTTTCATTTTTTATTATACGTGAGTCTCACGTCCCACCCCTTCTTCTTTCTTCTCTTCTTCCTCCACTAGCCCTTCCTATTATTTTATTATTATTTTTAAAATTTTTTAAATTTTATGAGTCTCACTTACTTTTCCACCTCTCTTTTTTCTGTATTACATGCGACAATCCGAGACAAAAATTTGAACTATATTTTGAGAATTTGAGTCACGAATGACTTTAATTTTATGTGTATGGTCAGACATAATCACACTTTGAATTTATAAAGAAAAAAAGAAAATATAAAATCAAAATAATCTCCGAAAAAAATTTGGGTATTACAAACAGTTTCTTTCAACCCATTATTCATTATGAATCTTCTAGGTATTCTGCGGCTGGTCAATTAAATTGCTTACGTGGCAAGAGGGGCTAAATAGTCTAAGTGAGATATTTTCTAGGGAGCTCAAAAGGGAGAACTTACTAAAAATAGGGGGATACCAGAGCAGACCAGATCAGACGAGAAAAAACAAGAGGACAAAGAAAAGCAAAAAGCAGAGAAGAGGGAAGGGGACGTGCGACCAGCAAAGAGCAAGAGGGAGATCCAACTCTATTTCTTCCTTCATTCTGGTTTTGTATTGGGTTTTCATTTCTGTATTTAGATATGTATATGTGTAACTAAACTCCTTACTTAGCTTGGGATTGGATGGTTTCTTTTGCTTGAGCTTTGTTGCAAGATTCCATGGATGATTACACTATAGGTTAATTCATAAATCTCTGAATTTATTGTTTAAATCTTATTGATGTGAATGTTTGATCAGCTTCATGTTATATAACAATTTTAGGCATAATCGGTTGACTATAACCCGATGCTTAGCAAGTAACAAAACTCTGCATTAAATCCAAATTTGATGTTTGTGAACACAATTAATTGGGTAATACATCATTGCTTAAGATTGTGTGTTTGTCAAATTTCTCGTTCGTATGTTTATCTTAGGAAATTCTTAGGGTACACTAACCAAGATTCCTTTGATAAGAAACGATTTTGGGCTGGATCAAAGCCAAAATCATTGCTTAGGAAAGTTAGAATTAGGAGAGCCGGACCAAGGTCTCTTGATTGACAACATTAATCCTTTAAATTGTGTGATTGCATGTTGAAATTATGTGACTAAGTGCTAGTAGAAGAACAAATCCAGCCCAAGTTAAGCTCATATTTATTAACACACATAAGTTAAGTTCACTTAAGTTTTCCATTGATAATCTGAATTTTCTCCACTTAAATTTACTTAGTGTTATTTAGCTTGATAATCTGAATTTTCTCCACTTAAATTTACTTAGTGTTATTTAGCTTGATAATCAGAATTTTCTCTACTTAAATTTACTTAGTGTTATTTAGCTTGTTTGGTAATTGAAACAGTTCCTGAGGACACGATCTCATTCATCATTATATTGTTATACAATACGTATACTTGCGGATTGGGTAAGACCCGTCTTTATTTGATATTGCAAGGTTTACTTGTGGTATTTTATATCGAACAATGTTCTTGTAATTGCGTTAGTTTTGAGCATTTGAGTGGGGAGATGTGAAATCTCCAAGTTAACGTCTTGCGTTGAACGTAAAACGACAAATAATTATAAGATGATATTAGAGGAGAAGATATTGGATTCAAACTCTAGCATTTACAAAGAATCAAAAAATAAGTATGGAATTAATTTGAGATCAGTTATCTTTCAACCCATTATTTACTATGAGTAAACAATAACAATCCTGCAAATACACACTATTGATAACAACATGATCAACAGTGAAACTGTTGGACTGTGAAAGCGAGACATGCTACAGCAGTTTATAGCCTTAATGCCATTCTGATATAATTTTTCATTTGTGGTGCTGGGTTGATTGGGGATCGATGAGAATGTTCATTTGACTAAGAACTCTCATGATGAGGTCCAGCTGCACTCCAGGCAACTCAACTCTAACGATGTGATTGTTTATTTTTTTATGATGATGATTGCATAATACGCATGTATATATTTTGCCACAAATACATTTTATTATTAACAAACAATCACATCAGTTAAGACAACATGTATTATTATATCAACATATAATATTGTGTTTTAAAAACAAACATATATATGCTATTTTTCAAATATTCTACCAAACCGAGTCTATCATTACAAGAATATTCCAAAAACAAGTATTGGAACAGTTTCTCTCAACCCATTATTCATTATGAGTCTTCTAGGTATTCTGCTGCTGGTGATCGATTGCGTGTTCATTGGTAAATAATGGGTCTCTGTCATATCAGATTCATTGTCTCTTGGCCTCAACTTCGGCTTCTTTGTCTAACCAAGTAATGAACTTCCTCTTTAGCGGTCATTTGGCAAGCCTCCTTGTCGAGTGACCAACCTTGCAATTCATGTCAAAGTGACCATGCATGGATATCCTCACACAAAATTGTATATCTTCGGTCAGTCCTTTGGAACTCACGCGTTTGGATTTGTTTTATTTTGGTGATCTGGTTAATTAAGATTAATATTGCTTTTTGTTCAATGACCCTTTTATTTCATCAAAAACTCTCATATATGTTCTTGTAATGACGTTAGTTTTGAGCATTTGAGTGGGAAGATGTGAAATCTCTAAGTTAACTTCTTGCGTTGAACGTAAAATGACAAATTATAAGATCATATCAGAGGAGAAGATATTGGATTCAAACTCTAGCGTTTACAAAGAATCAAAAAATAAGTACTGAATTAATTTGTGATCAGTTATCTTTCAGCCCATTATTTACTATGAGCAAACAATAACAATCCTGCAAATACGTACACTATTGATAACAACATGATCAACAGTGAAACTGTTGGACTGTGAAAGCGAGACATGCTACAGCAGTTTATAGCCTTAATGTCATTCTGATATAATGTTTCGTTCATCTTGTTCGTTTGACTAAGAACTCTCAGGATGACTACGTCCAACTGCACTCCAGGCAACTGAACTTTAATGAGGTTTCCAAGAGATTCATTGAGAGTTGTAAGTTTCTTTGCGTACCTATACCTCTTCTCAATTCTCCATCTCCGGATTTCTGAGCAAGTCATAACGAGATCCTTTCCACACACGAGAAGCTGCTTGAATATTTGGATCTCTTCTAGTTGTTCTCTTGGAAAACTATTTCGATTTCTGCGTGCTAATTGATCGATTTGGTTAATCTTTGGGATCACAGTCTGGAGTGTAGATTGGAGTAGTTTCAGTTCATGGCGAAATGAAGTAGCTCTCACAGCTGCCTTCACAGTTACTTGATAGAGATTCTGAGCCGCAACTCCTAGCGCCGCCCCCATAACTGCCGATTCCATATCACTCGTAGAAAAATGGACTTTATGGAGTCACTTTTTGTTACGATTAGAGCCTGAGAGACGCAGCGGATTGGCACAAATCGTTGAAACTCTTGTTTGAAAACTAACTACAAAATCAATGGATGTTGAGAGAATCTCAAGTAGAGAATGACAATAAAGAGTAATCAAAACAAAAAAGAACACAAGATTTACGTGGTTCGCAAGCCTACGTCCACGGAAAAAAAGTGAGTATTTTTCGTATTTGGTGAAGAAGCAAAAGTTACGAACAAGAAATAGCAGATTGCACGTAACAATCAATTTCAACACTTACAGTATTTATACAATGGAGGGGATCGAGCGTGTTGATTATATAGAGAGTATCCTTAATTTAATTACTACTTGCAAAAAATCTCATTTGTAATGAATTCTTCCTGGAAATTTAGTCGTGCACTGGACTTAGTCGTTCAAACAATTGTGTAGCCTATAAATTAATACTCTTTTTTTATAAGGAGGGGAATTAAACCCTCAGAGAATACAATAAAAGACTACTCAACTACGAACAAGGCGAGGCCAAGACACCCCGACCCAATCCTCCCAAAGCAAACACTTAGTCTCATGTAAAAGACACTGAATGGTAACCATGCCTCTCCCATGATGAAGCGCCGCATTTGCAAGTTGATCCGCAACTCGATTTCTTTCTCAAAAAATATGAACCACTTTGACAGTCCAATATCGATCCAACTATAAATTAATACTCTTTATTACGTGAGAAAATTAAGAGTAATGTTCCATTCAAAATATAATATGATCTCATTTTACTTTCAAATTTATGTGTCATGTATTTAAGTCATTGATTATAAATATAAATGTAACATCTAACACTTTACATTAATTGAGAGCCATATTTTTGGGATTTAGGAAAAAAAAAAGTTTAGTTTGTTTTGTAAAAGTGACTGTACGTATACTTTTTTTTATAACCAAGAATAACATTAGACAAGTTTTTTCTTTGGATAGCAAATATGAGTCTAAACACGTATAGTAGTGTGTGGCCACAAAAATAATACTATTGGTGGGAATCGAATTCATGAGCTCCCAAGTTTATACAATTTGATTTTAGCTAGAGATATTCACCAAAGGACAACCCAGATTGTCACCAAGACTGGACACAAGAAGTCAATGGATATACTGATGACCTGGTATATATATATTTACTGTCTTAAATTATTTCAGTGAATAGATCAACCACGACGTGATCTTTAATGTTAGTTAATTTCAATTATATATTGCCCTTTTTACTAAGGTCACTTCAAAGAATGCCAAACAGATATATGGGTGGACTTGCTGATAAGCTGAGGTGCGTGAGATGGCTCCAATGACAGTTCTTGGCATTAGAGTTGTTAGGGTTCTGATGTCTGCAATATCTCCAAGGTTCAAGACCATTTCTTCAGTGCTTTTGGACTTTGGGCTTCTTTACAACTTGGGCTTCTTTCTTATTTGGCCCATCGTTTTCAAATTTACATTTGTTTATTTTTATTTTTACAGGTCAAATAATTTTGACAGTTAATCCTTTGTTATGTTATTCTTAGAATCCACCCCATGTGGGCATGTATTGAGTTGACCAAATTCAAATATATTCTTGTTCTTCTCTCTTATCCATCTATTTCTTTCTTAATTTCTTAATCACCTAAAAAAAACATCCCAGAACATCAAATTTCGTTATGGTATCGGAACATATGAACCCACCTATGATCCAAATTACTTCTTCCTCAATTTCTGTATCATTCATAGAGGCTGCTAATCGTATGAGTAATTTCAATGAGTTTTCCAGCTTCAGAGTTCATATTTGGAATTTCTATTTCCAATCCTTTTATTACATCTGAAAGCTCATTACGTGAGGGTCATGCCTATTTTCCCACTGCATCATCAATCCCCACAGCATATCTCAAACTATCTCAACTTGGCTTTACCCTGCCAAATTTTATAGCTTCCATCTTAAATTCAATTACTCCTCCCATATTGTCTACACCACCCATTTTGCCCACATTACCAAACTATTCTCATACATCATCCATGATTAACCAATCTCAGAATCCTTTCACTAACCCTTATAACTTTCTAGCTCAAGATTTTTCTTCAAACAAAATTATATCTCTTGAGCTAACAAGGCATAACTATCATGCATGGAGTACAAATATATGATTGATGCATTGGAAGCTAGAATAAAACGGGATTTATAGATGGTTCCTTACACATGCCTCATCCATTGGATCCCAACTACAGACTCTGGAAGCAAGCCAATAGTCTGATTAAAACCTAGATAAACAATATTGTCTCTCCTCAAATCCTCACAAGCAGCCCCAGCTCCAAATTTGCCAAAGATCTTTGGTCAGATCTAAGAAACAGATATTTTGCAGTAAACAATACTCGAAATTCTCAAGGTGGCCAACAACAATTATTAATCTAATTATTACAGTGACTAATCATTACTCTAAGCTCAAAGCTTTATGGAATACTTGCAAGACTATGATCATATTAAATATGACATAGGCGGCGATTATATATGACCCGAATTGCAGGGACATGGTTGGAAGATTTCAAAAGGTGCTATGGTGGTAGCACGTGGGAACAAGACTGGAACATTATATATGACCACGAATTGTAGGGACATGGTTGCGATTGCTGACAGTGAAACTAAATTAGATTTATGGCATTGTAGACTTGGTCATATGAGCGAGAAAGGGATGAAGAAGCTAATTTCGACAGGCAAGCTTCCAGAGTTGAAATCTGTAGAGCATCAGTTTTGTGAAAGTTATGTGCTTGGTAAGTAGAAGAAGGTGAGTTTTGCTAAAGTCGGAGGAGAGCCGAAACAAGAAAAATTGGGGTTGGTTCACACTGATGTGTGGGGACCTGCGCCCATATCATCTCTTGGGGGTTCCAGCTATTATGTTACGTTCATCGATGACTCAACTAGAAAGGTATGAGTCTATTTTCTTAAACATAAATCTGATGTTTTTGCTACTTTCAAGACTTGGAAGATCATGGTTGAGTGCGAAACCAAGCTAAAGATTAAATGTTTGAGATCTAATAATGGAGGTGAGTGTGTAGATAGTGATTTCAGCAGGTATTGTGCAGAGGCTGGGATTAAGATTCAGAGAACTGTACCTGGGGATGGGGGATTCGAACTCACTCCATTTTGGAAAGGTCAATCCTTACATTCACAGTGATTGCTGCTAAACAGCAGGCTTACTTGCAATTAAGAGCTGTCTTTGATGGCTTCGGCTATGACTGTTGGCTTCTTCCTTATCTTTCTTCGCTAACTAAGCAATCTTTTTATGATAGTGTTATACATCCATAAAATTTTTGTTCATAATTGTACATGATATAGGTGGCAATCTTTTTTACAATAGGTTATATAGATCGTCATTTTAGGGCTTTGGTCAGATCTAAGAAACATATATTCTGCAATAAACAATGACTGATTATTACTTAAGCTCAAAGCTTTAAGGGAAGAATTGTACGACTATGATCATATTAAAGATGACATAGGGAGCGATTCCATAGCCACCATTTCTCGGAGACATAGGCGGTGATTCTGTCGGGAGGATAAAAATGGGTTTCTTTATAGACATGATTATGGAGTGCAAATGGATTTAATTGGAAAAATTGTAAAAAAAAGGTTGCATGACATTTGAAACAACTATTTCTTAATTAGGATTTTTATGCAAAAGGTTACCAAATGATAAATTTAGGATTCAAATAGTCCCCATCTAATTAATTAAATTGCTTAGAAGTTAGAACTTTCAATTCGATTCCTTCCATCTCACATTTCGTAGTCATTTTTGTCAAAAAAAATGCTCTTCACTACAAATCAAACAATTAAAAATATAAATAAAGTTTCAAAATAGAATTTTGAATTTTTTCAGAAAGTTCAGTGGTTTCATCTTACAAACAATAGAGAACCTAGAGTCCCTAAACCCACACCGGATTTTCGCCCATCATCGATATTTCATCGGCGGCGAAGTTGGCTTCATCGTTCCATCAACCACACCAAAGAAAGACCTTGGCAATTGAAAGCTTTTGGAATTTAAATCATTGGTATGTCAGATCGTCATTTTAATACTCATGTATATAATTTGCCACGACATTTTATTATTAACAAAAATCAGCTAAACAATCACATGATCATTTAAGACATGTATTATAACAGTAATACTGTCTTTCAACCCATTATTGACTATGAGCAAACAATAAAAATCCTTCAAATACACACTATTAATAGTATCATTATCAGCAGTGAAACCATTTCTTTAATGTCGTTCTGATATGTTGTTTCATTTGTGGTGCTGGGTTGATTGGGGATCGATGAGAATACATGCTGAATATCCTTCTTAGTAAGTTCTCGTTCATCTTAGTTAATATATATACACACACGGTATCGTCCAATCCAGCACGAGAAGAGAGAGAAACCCTCCCAACTACCCAGGCTCCATCGCCGTCCACCATGCCATCTCCACCCTAACCCCAGCCACTTATCAACCTTACCGATCATACTATTATCCAAATTATGAATCCTCCTCCTACAATCCACAAACAGAATAATCCACCTTTCTACCGACCCATCCGCTACCTCTCACATCAGTAAACCTTTCTTACCCACCGCTAGCCGCTCAACCACAACCTCCACCAGGCCCACCAGCATACCCCACCCAAAAACTAGAACAACATAACCCTATGCCACAACGCCACGAAGCCATACCAAGACAGACCTATCCGATAACTCCCAATACTCCAGTGCTTAGCCACCACTATGATCCAAACCTAAGAAACTATGGAAACGTAGCTCCATACCTAGGTAAGAATCACAATGGCCAAGGACTTAAACAAAAAACATCATCTTTAGTACCAAACTACAATCAAGCAAGCTCGTCGCTAGCGCCACCACCTACCACATCGGAAGTGTGCAAGTTGTATGTGGAAAACTTCCCTGATTGTATTGATGCCACTATACTACGGAGGGTAATGGAAAATTTTTATTTTTAAAGATGTCAACAATGGCCAGTTGAGAGCAATCAATGAAATCTGGTTTGGAAGCCATAAGCTTAGAGAAAATATTGCAAAATTTGAAAAGAGGAAGATATCGGGCAAACCTAGCAATAATCAAGCAACTACAAGAAACATACAGCCTTTCCAAAATTCAAAAACGGATGGCAGGCAATATGTAGAGGCAATGAGAGAAAATGAGAGAAATGGCAACCAGCAGGAGGACCTACAATCAAGACCCAGTAGGTTAGTGATTGCGAACTCAGATTCTGTTGAGGATGAGTGGCTAGCACGATCAGCAGTTGGGTATATGCAAGACTTCGAAGGTCTATTAAATCCAGAGGAAATCCTAAAACAGGAGGAGGTTGTAATAGAAGCGAAGCCAATGGGCGGGAGCCAAGTTCTTCTAACTTCCACCTCTAGGGAGGCTATGATGAGAAATTTATCTGATGGGCACTGGTTGGGAAAATGGTTTGCTTTGGTTAAAGAATGGCATCCTTCAGCTATATCAAAGGAGATATATGTGTGGTTGAGGTTGTTGGGTCTGCCGCTTTATGCATGGAACAAGAATATCTTCATCGATATAGGAAACGGGTGGGGAACTTACATAACTGCTGATGAGGAGACACTAAACAAAAATAGACTGGACATTGCAAGAGTTTTAGTCTCTACCATAGAGAAATTCTCCATAGTGGATCAAATTCTAGTGCAGATAAATGGGGAGAAATTCTCAATTATTATCACAAAAGAACCAAACAATTGCAAATTTATTCCATCTGACATGAATCCGGTTATACCGAGGGAAGAAAAAGTGAAAAAGAAGCCCATAAATGATCGAGACGTCGAGCTAGTTCTGCAGATTCTCAGAGTCGTGTAGGAGATACAAACACAGAAGAATTCTATGGTGAAAGTTTGGTGGCTGGGTCGTCGACGGCCAGCTGGGTTGTCAAATCACGTGAAAAGTCAGCAGGATTGCAAAAGGCGGGAACATGAGGTATTTTCAATTTTTCTAATGAAAGCTTGCAGCAGGTCTATTAAGGGAAGGGATGCAAAAGCACAAACTATAGTGGTCACAGTTCTTTAGCATGGAAGAAGCTAAAAAGTACACAGAACTCTGACGAAGTCCAACCTAGCAACAGAGCCCCTATCATAGATGGACAGGGCAAGATAAGTGAAAAGATTATCAGAGAAAAGATGGCAAACAACTTTGCTTTATCAAAGGGCCATGACGAGGGCCCAAATGGTGCTGGGGGAATAGATGATGGGCTATTATTAGAGATTGAGGCCCAACAAAATATTCAACTTGGCTCGGTGTTAAGTGAGCCCAGAGTAAACTTTGAGGAAGAACATGTATCAGATGATCCTTTTGGACTACGAAAGTACTTGACAGGTACTGAAGAGGTCGAGGTCCAGCAGGTGCAAAGTGATGGTACTAGCACGCACTCAAATAGCTCAAATGGTAAATACCCACCAGGTTTTTACCCAAAAGATGAAGAGTGGATGGTGAATAAAAGAGTTCGAGGAAAAGGCAAAAACTCAATGAAGAGAATGATGTTCAAGAATCTGTTGCTGGAGCAGTATAAAAGAGCTGCAGAAGAAGACATTCGAAGGAAGAAATTGAAGAGAAGGGAGAGTCGAAGTGGAAAGAAAGGCAGGAATACACCAGGATCACCAAGTTTTTCTTTTGGCGGTATCAACCCAGATGCAATGAAGGAAGGTGGCAGCGCAAAAGAAATTGAATTGGAGGCTGAAGTTAGTGACACCATAAAAACCTTGAATCAACTTAGGTTATTAAGTACCACTGATGAGGTAATAATTAAAAATAAATTAGGTGACATTATTGGAAAAGAGATTACTGTAGTGGCAGGAAGGAAAGGGAAGGATAGGGTGGATTAACCGAAATTGTTTAAGTTAGTATTCCTCAGGTGTTTTGATTCTTGATGTTTAGTCTCCTTTCGTCGAATGTGCGTGGTTTGGGGAGAATGATGAAAAAAATCAGCTGTAAGAAGGTGGGTTCTGGAAAAAAAGGTGGAGGTTTTGATCATTATTGAGACAAAATTGGAGAATATCTCAGACAGGGTGATTAGAAGTTGTTGGGGGAAATTCTTCATATGCTTGGAGTGCTATATAGGCATCGGGAGCATCAGGAGGCATTTTGGTTATTTGGAATCCGGAAGTGGTAAAAATTAGAGATGTTTTAAAAGGAGATAGATGTATTACTCTGGATGCTATCATTATCAAGACAGGTTTTGAATGTTGCATCTCTGCAGTATATGGCCCCAATGAAGAATCGGAAAGGATTGGTTTTTGGCAGTACCTACAATCTTGCAGATTGAATTTCCATACCCCATGGCTCATTGATCTATCAATTTTGTACTCATTTTAGTGCTTTGATTTCCATATGTTTTCGACTATAAATGAATGGGATGATTATATTTTCTATGAGATTTCTTGATATTTTGAATTTCATGAGATATGCCTCAAGTATTGCAAAATCAGTGAAAATAAGATTCTGATGCAGAAGAAGCGCTCGAGTGCTGGAGCACGCTCTAACGTGCTAAAATTGTCTTGACAAACCAGGGAGTTTTCACTGATGACATGCTCGAGCACCTAAGACAGCTCAAGCATTACTGGGTCAAAATGATAAACATCTGTAACTTTAAATATCTGCAACTTACTAAAAATAATAAGTTACAGATATTATGGAAAGCAAGTGAAAATTTATAGTGGGATATTGTTTTTATATGGTGTGGCCACCATTCCAAAAAGGGACACCACCACAATAGAGAGGAAGCTTGGACGCAAAAGAGGAAAGAGGGAGCTTTTGTTGTTCTTCTTCAAGATCTTCCAAGAAAGCTTCAAGAGATCCTTCCATCCATTGAATGGGGTTTTCTTCTTCTACTCTAGTTCATGTTTCTTACTAGTTTATTTCTCTTGTTCTTGAGCATGGTTTGTAACTAAACACTTTTCTATTGGGATTGTGATGTAACCCATATTGAGGATTATGAGTTAATAGTTATTGTTATACAAATTTAGTTTATAATTCTTGTCTTTAATCTCTATGCTTATGAGTTTGTAGTGTATTTAGATGTTTGATCACCATTTGAGTATGCTGATAAACTAACCTAGCTAAGACTAAGGAACGATCCGAATTCACATATTTTAGTGGAATTGAGATTGAGAAAATTAATTGTCGAATCTGAGATCACGAATTAGATGATTAATTGGTTGTTATAGTTCTTTAGGTCTTAATGGGTCATTAGTCTTGTGTTAACAACTGCGATCGAACAGGATTAACATTTGTTAGTGATACGTGTTGGCACCGCGATCGAACGAACCAACATATTTAAGAAAAGAATCAACCTTTGAACTGGAATTGAATCTGTATATTTGATAATAGTTACTCATAGTCTGATTGTGTGGTGAAATCATTATCCCAATATTCGCTCTCCATTACTTGAAAACCAAGATTGTTAAGCTTTATTTTAATTGTTAAGTTAAGTGATCCTAGTTGAATTGTTACTTGTCCTCGTGGGATTCGACCTCGTATTTCATTCACTATACTACTACATTCGATTCGTGCACTTGTGAGATTTAACACATCACTCATCATTGGGGATTTCAATGAAATTTTAGAGTCTCGGGATAGGTTGGGGCAGGTCAGAACAAGCCGTGGCATGAGAACTTTTAAACATTTTGTTTAGATGTCAGCTGTGGTTGAAATTTCGTTGTATGGGAGAAGATTCACTTGGAGAAATTCTAGAAGTCAGAGTAAAATAGACAGAGCCTTTGCATCAGCAGATTGGTTTTCAGAATTTCCCGAGCTCAAATTATGGGGTCTATCGAGAGGTCTTTATGATCACTCGCCACTTTTGTTAGAAACAAAATTCATAAATTGGGGGCTAAAGCCATTTAAAGTGCAGGACTGCTGGTGGTCTCATCCTTGGTTTCTAACAACTGTAAAGATTTTTTGGGAGGAAGTTAGAGCTCACTCGACCGGACAGTCCTTACTAAATAAGATGAAGCTACTGAAAACACTTCTGAAGATCTAGAACTTTGAGATTTTTGGGAATGTCGATGAGAAGGTCAGAGCCTTGGAAAAGAAGCTGGATCATTGGGATAAGATATCAGAGACAAGAGGATTATCAAGTGCCGAACAAGAATTAGACAATGGACTCAAAGAATGTGTGTGGAAGGAAAATAGAATCCAAGAATCAGTGTGGCGGCAAAAATCTAGATTGAAGTGGATTGCAGAAGGCGACAGGAACACTAAATTTTTCCATACAACTGCTTGTGTTCGGGGAAGGTTGAACAAGCTAAATTGCTTAAAAAACCAAAGGGGAGAAATCATCACTGATCCATCTGATATAAAAGAAGAGGCAAAGGCACATTTCAGTAGTCTCTTCCAATCAGAAGAAGAAGATGTTGTCAAATGGGAAGGTCTAAATTTTAGTAGTATACCTGAAGAAATGGCTCAATCCTTAGAAGCACCTTGTTCGATAGATGAGATCAAAGAAGTTGTTTGGAGTTGTGAAGGCACCAAGGCCCCAGGCTTTGATGGTTACAATTTTTATTTCCTAAAAAACGCCTGGAGTATCATTCATGATGATGTTGTTAATATGGTACTGGGCTTTTTCAAGACTGGAAAACTACCCTCAAGAGTCAACTCATCATTTATCACTCTCATACCGAAAGTGAAAGGCTCTCGGTGACTATAAACCAGTGAGTTTGGTGGGAAGTTTGTATAAGATCATCTCCAAAGTACTTTCAAATAGATTGAAGAAAATTTTACCGATAGTAATTAGCAATACTCAATCGGCTTTTGTAAAAGGGAGGCAAATAATGGATAGTATTCTGATAGCAAATGAACTGATACATCTAATCAAGAGGAAAAAGAAGAAGGGCTTTTTGTTTAAGTAGATCTTGAGAAGGCTTTTGACTCCATCAACTGGTGTTACCTGGACAAGGTGATGGAAAAGATGGGCTTTGGAATTAAATTGAGGTCATGGATATGGGAATGTGTCTCTACGGAAAAAGTCTCAGTCCTAATCAATGGATCACCAACGAAGGAGTTTGAGATGAAGATAGAGATTAGACAAGGTGACCCTTTGTCACCGTTTCTATTCATCATAGCCGCTGAAGGATTACACCAACTATTCAAAAGGGCAGAAGAGGTAAATATTTTTAAGGGGATAGCTGTGAAGAAAAATGGGTTCACTGTGTCACACTTTCAGTATGCAGATGACACCCTTCTATTTTGTAAACCAAAGGAAAAATATGTTTATGCTGCAAAGAAAATACTAAGATGCTTTCATCTTATGTCGGGTTTGAAGGTGAATTCCATAAAAGCTCCTTGGTAGGGATAGGTGTGGAGAATCAAAGGGTGGAGTTTTTAGCCGCGAAATACTATTGCAAAGGTGAGAGGCTACCAGTGAAGTATTTAGGATTACCACTTGGCGCAAATCCAAGGCTGTCAAAAATTTGGGAACCGATGGTTAATAAATTCAGATCAAGATTATCTATGTGGAAGGGGAAGCAGTTGTCTTATGGTGGAAGACTCACACTAATCAAAGATACATTATCTAACCTCCCTATATACTACATGTCTTTGTTTAAATTACCTGTGACAGTGGCAAGATCCCTGGAAAAAATTCAAAGGCAACTTTTATGGGGCGATTGTGAGGCAAAGAGGTCTATTCATTGTGTAAATTGGGTACAAGTTAAACAAAGCAGGCAACATGGTGGATTGGGAATAATTGATTTATGCATTAAAAATCAAGCTTTGTTGTTCAAGTGGATATGGAGATATGTGGCCGAAGAACAATCTTTGTGGAAATCGGTGATCAAGGAGGAGTACGAAAGAAGAGGTCAAGCTCTTTCTATCATCCCCATGAAAGCAAATGCTTCTATGATCTGGAGCTCAGTACAATTTTTAGTCATGGGGAATAATCCACCTATTTCTTCTCTAGCTCAATCTGAAATTGGCTATGCTGTAGGAAGTGGTCAAAAAGCTAGATTCTGGATCGATGGTTGTTTGGATGAAGTGCCTCTTTGTTCCTCTTTTCGGAGGCTATATAGCATTTCAAAGCAACAATTTCATACTATAGAGAGTATGGGTTCATGGAATAATGGGAGTTGGGTGTGGAGTTTTGCTTGGAGGAGGCGTCTATTCATGTGGGAAGCAAACCAACTGGATCAATGTTATCAACCTATACAAGAATTATAGGCAAATAACTAGAAATCACCCAATAGACGTATATTGATTGATCTCTTAGAGAAAAGTTGATACAAGCTAGAAGAATTCTTAGAAGAGCAATACAAACAACAAACACATTCTTTTCCCGATCCCCTCTAATTCTTGATCTAGCTTATTTATAACTACTGCTAAGAAGATGATCTCCACACGATCTTCCTTCAATCCAGCTCCTCTCTTCTTTAGCTGTTAGATCAGATTGTCTTGGATTGCTGACCTGGACAGCTCTAACCGACTTAACAACTATTTACCCAAATTGGCCAATGACAACCCAGCTCATATAAGAGCGTATAACAAATCACCCTCTCTTCAAAAGATCTTGCCCACTAGATCTGGATATTGTTTTGCCATCTGAACATAAGGCACCCAAGTTGCATCTGTTGGATCCTGGCCTTCCCACTGAACCAATAAATCCACAGTGATACGATGCCTTCTTTTAACTACCTTCTGGTCTAAGATCTTCATTGGTACTGGTATTGGTTGTCCTGCATTATCAGTATGGGGTAAACTTGCTGACAGAACCATAGCGGGACTAACATGCTTCTTCAATTGTGAAACATGGAAGATAGGATGAAGTTGGGATCCTGCAGGTAGTGCTAGTTCATAAGCAACTGAGCCAACTCTGGACATAACAGGAAAAGGCCCATAAAACCTAGGCGACAGCTTCAAACATCTTCTTTGAGCCACTGACAGTTGCCTATAAGGCTGCAATTTGAGATAAACTAATTCCCCCACTTGGAACTCAACATGTTTCCTCTTAGCATCAGCAAATCGTTTCATAGAATTCTGACTTTTGATCAGATTATATCTCAAACTCTGCCATATCTCCTCTCGAGTTTTAAGTAAAGTATCCACAGATAATTCAGCAGCTAACCCTGGCACATACTGACTGAGAGCTGGTGGTTGTATGCCATATACTACCTCGAATGGAGTTAATTTTGAACTGGTATGCACTGTAGTGTTATAGCAATATTCTGCCAAAGAAATCCAGTGCAACCAAGTCTGAGGTTTATCACCAACATAACACCTCAAATATTGTTCCAAGGCCTTGTTCACTGCTTCAGTCTGGCCATCAGACTCAGGATGATAGGCAGTGGACATATCCAAAGAGATTCCCTGCATCTTCCATAACTCCTGCCACACACTGCTTGTAAACACAGTGTCCCTATCTGACACTATGGATTCTGGTAATCCATGTAATTTAAAAACATTATCAAAGTAAAGTTGAGCCACACTTTCAGCTGTATAGGGATGTGCCAGTGGTAAGAAATGAGCATACTTAGAAAACCTATCCACAACCACTAAAACAACTGATTTGCCCTTGACCTTGGGTAAACCATCAATAAAATCAATACTGACATGACTCCAAATTTTCTCAGGAATAGACAGAGGCTGTAACAAACCAGAAGGATGAGTAGGTTGATATTTTGTCATCTGACATATCTCACACTGCTGAATAAATTGCTTCACATCTTTCTTCATGCCTTTCCAATAAAACTCTTTCCTCACCCTCTTCAGAGTCCTATCAAAGCCAGTATGACCTGAGACTGGAGAAGAATGCATGTGATATAATATTTTTTGTTTTATTTGAGGAGAATGTCCAACATACACTCTTCCTTTGTACACCAAAAAACCATCAATCACTTTATAAGAAGAATGTGAAGCTGACTGTACTTGAACAGAAGCCAATAATGAACTAGAAAACTCATCCAGCAGATAAGATGCTTTAATTTCGCCAAATAAATCCAACTGATGGACAGTTAGAGCCATAAAGCAAACTGGAGCTGCAGGCAGATCACTTGACTCTGCAGAAGAATATTGTCTGGACAAGGCATCCGCAACAGTATTTAAGCTGCCCTTCCTATATTCAACTAAAAAATCATAACCAATCAATTTACTCAACCATTTCTGCTGGAAGGGAGTACCAATCTGCTGTTCCAGCAAGAACTTTAAGCTATAATGGTCAGTTTTAATCACAAAGAAATGTCCCAGTAAATAAGGCCTCCATTTCTGCACAGCTGTTACCAAAGCATAGAATTCCTTCTCATAAGTAGACATTAAGAGCAGCCTACCTTTGAGAGTAGAACTATAAAATGCTATTGGATGATTATCCTGCATCAAAACAGCTCCAACACCTACTCCAGAAGCATCACACTCAATGACAAACTGCCTATTAAAGTCAGGCAAGGCTAAAACAGGAGGTTGGATGACCACTTCCTTAAGCTGTATGAAAGATGCAGTAGCCTGTTCATCCCAAGTAAATTGGTCTTTTTTGAGCAATTGATACAGAGGTGCTGCCAGCTGAGCATAATTTCGAATAAACTTCCTATAATAGCCAGTTAGACCCAAAAATCCTCTTAAAGCCTTAACTGAAGAAGGTATAGGCCATGTAGTCATTGCAGCCACTTTTTTTGGATCAGCTCGGACTCCTGCAGCTGATATAATATGGCCTAAATAAGAAACCTCAGAAACCCCAAAGCAACACTTAGATTGCTTAGCATAAAGAAGATGATTCTGTAACACCTCCAAGGCTTGAGTGAGATGATTTAAATGAGCAGTTAGAGAATTGCTATAAATGAGAATGTCATCAAAAAATACGAGGACAAACTTCCTTAAGAAAGGCCTAAAAATCTCATTCATCAAACTTTGGAAAGTAGCTGGGGCATTTGTTAAGCCAAAAGGCATAACTAGAAATTCATAATGTCCATCATGTGTCCTAAAAGCAGTTTTAGGAATATCAGTAGGAGACATCCTAATTTGATGGTACCCGGACCTTAAATCCAGCTTTGAAAAGATAGTAGCCCCACTCAATTCATCTAACAGTTCATCAATTACAGGAATAGGAAACTTATCTTTTATTGTAGCTGCATTTAAAGCTCTGTAATCTATGCACATCCGCCAAGAACCATCAGCTTTCTTGACTAACAAAACTGGAGAAGAGAAAGGGCTGGTACTAGTCTGTATAACCCCAGAAGCCAAAAGTTCAGACACAATCTTCTCAATTTCAGATTTTTGATAGAAAGGATATCTATAGGGCTTCACATTAACAGGCCGAGTACCCTCTTGCAATAAAATCTTGTGATCATGGGATCTAATGGGGGGTAAACCCACTGGTTCAGCAAATACTTCTTTGAATTTCTCCAAAATCTGATAAATGTCAGGTGCAATCTGAAGTGAATCTGCTTCCTGGATTGGATCTATAAGTTGTAAAAAAATCCCTTGCCTCTCATAATCCTCAAAATGAGAAGTATCATCATAAGTAATCAACCCAGTAGATGGTTGTCTCAAACCTTTCAACAAACAATTTTTGTGTCCCACTTGAAACTGCATAGTCAACTCTTTGAAGTTCCAGGCTACATCCCCCAAAGTACTTAACCACTGAATTCCAAGTACCATATCATAACCTCCCAACTTCAAAGTATAAAAATCAGATGTGAAAGAGTGACCTTGAATTTTGAAAGGTAGAGCAGCAACATATCCCTCACAAGAAATAGTGTCACCATTAGCAATAGTAACAGAAGTACCAGTCAAATGAGACACAGGAATGAAATTATTCCTTAGAAGCTGAGACAACACAGAATTATCAACAAAATTATGTGTTGAACCAGTATCTAATAATATCACAATATGCCTCTTACCAATGGTGCCAAGAACTCTCATGGTTTTAGGGCCATTCGAGCCAGTCAGGGCATATAAAGATATTTCTGGACTACTCCCCAGAGTATCAAAACCACCCTCTTCTTCCTTCATAGGTGTTTTGCCTTTTTCTAACCTCTTAATAGCCAAAAATTCATCCTCAGTAACCACATCAGACTCCTCAGAATCATGATCACACATCTCCAACAGAAATAGCTTGGGGCTGGAACACTTATGACCAGGAGTCCATTTAGCATCACAATTAAAACATAACCCCTTTTGCTTCTTTTCCTGGATTTGTTGGTGAGAAATTTTCTGAATTGGTAAACTTCTTCTCTGATCTGGATATGTTATAGCCAATGGCTGAGGCCTATCCTCTAACATACCAAACTGAGAATTGGTAAGAAGTTGAGGTACAGGTTGCTTGACATCCACATGAGAAGATAAAGTTCTATAAGATTTCTTGGTGATTGTCAAAGCCTCCTCTTGCATTCGCGCCAATTCAAAGGCTTCCTGAACAGATTGGGGCCTAAACATTTTTACTGTAACCCTAATCTCCTCCTTAAGTCCTCCAATGAAACAACTCAATTTATGGGCAATAGATAAATTCCTGACTCTAACCACAAAATCCTCAAATTGGGACTTATAGTCAGCCACTGTGCCTAATTGCCTAAGACGCATCAAATCTTCCATAGGATCATTCAGTAATGCAGGACCAAAACGAATGGTCATAGCCCTAACCAAATCCTCAAAATCTTGCAATTCACCAGTCAATTCAATCTCATTAAACCAGGTAAGGGCCTTACCTTCCATATGAAAGGAAGCAGTAAGAATTCGTTGGTGAGGATGAACATTATAGATAGTGAAATATTGTCGAGCGCGCTGGATCCAGACTGCGGGATCATCACCCGAAAAACGCGGAAAGTCCAAGCGGGGTCCACGATACTGCAACTCTAAATCAGGATTGCGATGGCCATTCCTATACTCAGGTTGAGGAGCGAAATCGCGGCCAATCCCTCTATCAGGTGGTTGTCCAGGATCAGGAACTGCAACAGGAGGAACAACAGGTTGAGGCGGTGGAAGACGGGCCTCAAACTGGTCCAATTTCTCCATAAATCGCTGGAACAGCTGGTGTTGGCCTCGTAAAGCCTCTTGCTGTTCATCTTGACGATTCTGCAGAAGCAGTAAAGATTCCTGATGTTGAAGGCGAGTTGCCTCCATGGTTTCAAGAAGTTGCGCGTTGGTCACCATTGACGAAATCAGAGCCCTCTGATACCAATTTGTTATCAACCTATACAAGAATTATAGGCAAATAACTAGAAATCACCCAATAGACGTATATTGATTGATCTCTTAGAGAAAAGTTGATACAAGCTAGAAGAATTCTTAGAAGAGCAATACAAACAACAAACACATTCTTTTCCCGATCCCCTCTAATTCTTGATCTAGCTTATTTATAACTACTGCTAAGAAGATGATCTCCACACGATCTTCCTTCAATCCAGCTCCTCTCTTCTTTAGCTGTTAGATCAGATTGTCTTGGATTGCTGACCTGGACAGCTCTAACCGACTTAACAACTATTTACCCAAATTGGCCAATGACAACCCAGCTCATATAAGAGCGTATAACAATCAACTACTACAAAGACTACTCTCTCACACAATCTGCCATGGAAAAAGGGACAGACTCATCTGGAGGTTAAATGTGAAGGGTGATTTTTCTGTTAAGTCACTCTATGACAAACTAGCCTCTAATTTGATGACAACTATGGAGAGGCCATTATGTTCACAGGTTTGGAAAGGTTTTGTACCACCCAAAGTGGAGTTTTTCACATGGTTATTGTTACTTAAGAAGCTGAATACAAGGGAGCGACTATACGAAAGAGGGGTCATCCAACACATAGATAGCTATTGCCATTTCTGCTTAGAATGTGTGGAATCTGTCGATCATCTATTTTGTCAATGCTCCGGACCCTCATCTTTATGGTACAAGATGGTTGATTGGTGGGGATTTTCCTGGTCCTGTCCTAGCAATGAATGCGACCTTTTTCAGTTGTGGATGGGTATGGTTAAAGGAAAATTTCAAAAACAACTATGGACACTTTTGTTTTTTGCAATAGTGTGGTCGATTTGGATTGAGCGAAATGACTGTATTTTTCAAGGAAAAGCTGTGGATTGGGAATCAGTGTTTTCTTTGATCTTTGTAAGGTTTCATATGTGGTTGTCAATGTTGATACCTCGATTGCCATATAATAGCCAGCAGATAGCTACCTCGGCTAGTGCTTTGAAGAGCTGGAAGGAGATGGTCATGGTTAGCCAAGGGTCACCATTGTCTTGGATACCTCCTATGGAAAAGCAGTTAAAATGGAACGTAGATGGATCTGCGTTAGGAAAGCCAGGACCAGCAGGTATTGGTGGTGCTTTGAGGAATGAATATGGTGCTTTTTTATGTGTGTTCTCCTGCAATATTGGGATCAGAGATTCAAATGAAGCAGAATTTTATGCAATAGCGAAGGCAATAGAGTTAGCTGCTCAATCATCACTCTCTCCAGTCAAGCATTTTGTTGTGGAAACTGATTCAAAACATGCATTCACATGGGCAATAAATAATGAGTCGATACCATGGAGATTAAACCAAGTTAGCAATGAATTGGAGGAGGCAAAAGTCAACATTCCAGGCAGAGGAATGATGTTGCAGACCAACTTGCAAAGGAGAGAGTTGGAAGGACAGAAGATCTTATTCTATGGTTTTGATAAGTACTATGGAATATAAAGGAATCCTCTCTACGAAGGAATTCTTTTTGCACAAGTCCTACTTGTTTCCCAAAAGTGTATACCTGGTACCACTCCTTGTCCTATACCTTTGAACCATGTGTCTCTTCCCTCTCTGATTCTAGTCTAGCTTAAGGTAACTCTCTGTTTGGTCACCTAAAGTCAATGAGTTTCTTTAGTTTTTGGATCTAGTCTAGAGTGATTAGTTAAAATATTTTTCTTTTTTCTTAGGCTCCCTTGACTCTACTTTAATTAAGGCTCTATCTGTCAAACCTATGTTCCCCTTGGGCCTTAATTTTTGTTTTGCTTTTCTCATTTTTTCCCTCTCTTTTTAATTGTCTTCCTTTATAGTTTATCTGGTGCATCTTCTATCAAGCCATTTTTGGTCTCTCCTTTCAATCTCTACCGTAACGATCATTTTGGTCTCTATAACTTTGTTCGGCTGGAATACAAAGGTTAGTTTTCATAAGAATGAGGAGTTCGGCTGGATTCGTATCAGTGGTTTTTTCATGTAAATATTTAAATGTTTGTGGCCTCTTGTTTTTGCTGCTTTCTGATGTAGTGTGTGTGTATGTTTTTTGTGGCATCCTGCTGCTTTTGTCTTGTGTGTGTGTGTGTTGCGGCCTCTTGCTGCTCAGTGTTTTTGGAAATTGAGGCATCCTGGTCTCCTACTAGGTGTATGTGTGTGGTTTTTTTGTGGTACTGATTTTTGGTTTCTTTTCATGGTGTGCGAAGCTGGGGATTCTTAATGTGTGTGGCCTCCTGCTGCTGTTGTGTGTGTGTGTGTTGTGGCTACTGCTTCTGTTTTTGTGGCCTTCTGATGCAAATATGGTGTGTGAGTGTGTTTTATTTTTTTGGGGCCTTTTGTTTTTTGGGTTTCGTCTTTCTGTGTGTGTGTATTTTTGAGTCCTTCTACTATTTAATATTTGGGGTATACTGTGAGGTGTATGTGTGTTTACTGTGGTGTTGCTTTTTTGTTTTAGATCATGTTGTAAAATGTTGGGAAGTTTATGGTGGTTAAGTGGCCTCCTGCTCCTATGTGTGTGGGTTTTTTTTTCTCAAGTTTTCTGTCTCCATTTCTTGCGTGGTCTAATGCTGCTGTGTAAGTGAGTTTTTATGGCCTCCTGCTGCTCAGCTTCAGTTTTGTGGCCTCATTCGTGACATGAATACCCCTGGTCTTCTACCAGGTCTCAGCTTGTGCTTTTGAGTTTTGGCCTATCCTTTCAGCCTAATTTCTACTAGTTTCATGTTATCTCATTTTGTTTTATGTTTTCTTTTCTCTTTTTCCTAAATTTCTCTCTTTCTTCTTATTCATCTTTTCTACTCTCTCAATTGATTTCTGGGTCTATTTTTGGATTATTGGTCTACTAGTGGTTACTGTTAGGATTTGCTTCTATATTTTGTTTTCTCTTTTTTCAAAATTCTTTCTTTCTTTTTCTTCTTCTCTTTTATTCTCTCAAATGATTACTGGGCCTATTCTTGGATGCAGTTTTTCTACTTCTATCCTATTCTCAAATGATTCTGGGTCTATTCTTGGATGCTAGTCCACTAGCGGTTACTGTTAGGCTATTCGGGTACCATTTTTTTCATAGTGTTGGGTTGATGTGGTGAAGTAATCTATAATGACAAATGACTTTGTCTTGCATGATGTTATGCTGTTCTTGAGGTTTTGATTTCCTTTGGACAACTACCAGAGGAAAAAAAGTGGTTACTAGGGTCACTGGTTTCTTTTGAACAATTACCAAAGGAAAGAAATTGGGTTACTAGTGTTACTAGCGATGGAATTTCAAATCACTAAGGTCTACTCCAGAGTTGTTAAAAGCGTGCTTAAGCGCTAAAGCGACGCGATCAGAAGCCTTAGCGCCTTGATCGCGTCGCTTCTACGTGTTTTTTCGAAGCGAGCTTAAGCTCGCTTACGCGCGCTTTCGTCTGGCGCTTAAAGGCGCCTAAGACCTGATGTGTTGAGCGCCGTAAAACGAGAACAGAAATAGAATCCCTAGCCTCGCGACATCTCATCTTTGGTTGCGACTCCTCTGCGTCTCTTTTCAGCTTCTCTCTGGCACTCGCGTGACATCTGTCTTTGATTTGCGACTCTGTCTTCCTTGCTGATTTGCTTTCGGTTGTTCTTCAAGTCCTCCTCAAGCTGCCACTGCTCTTCAACTGGTATTTCATTCTCTTTGATCCTTTGCTTTCCACTTTGCTCCTCTGCTTTCTACTTTTCCTCTTCGGCTTTCCTTAATTCTTCTTCGCAACTATTTTCTGCTTTGCTCTTGAGCTCTTCATTCAGTTCATTGCTAATTTCTGTTCGTTTGCTCCTCTGCGTTCTACTTTTTTTGGCTTCTTTCTTGAACATTTGCCACTGTCAACCGTTTATGTGTTATGCTTTTATGAATTATGACTTTATGAGCAGTCTAGATCTGTTCCAGCCTTCCAGGGATGTTGAAATGTCTAATAAAATTATGAATTGAGTCTTAAGTGCCATGAGAATGCAGGAAATCATCTTTTTTGCTACATGTCTTCAAAAGCGCGCTTAAGCTAGCGCCTAGCGCTTCGAAGTGCTAGGATGCCTCTGGCGCTTTTGAGCGCCTGGGGCTTTTAACAACTTTGGTCTACTCTGAAAGTTGGAGGATACCAGAAGGGTGGAATGATCAATTTACTCAAATCATGTTTTGAGCTCTCAACTTTTCAGATCAACATGAAGATAAGAAGGGTCAGTTGAATTCAGTTTGTGCACCAGAAGGTTTTTGATTATGAAGCTGGATTGGAAAATTTTGATTTTGAGGTACTGCTGAAAGTTACAGATTGCTGCACTTTGGAGTTTTATGACATAAAGCATCTCTAATTTGGCTAACTTTAATGGGACCTCAAGCCAACGTTTGGGAATTTTTGGTTTTGTTATTTTTGGTTCTAATATATTGGGGATGTATTTAGTTTGATTAGTTTCTACTTCAGTATTGGTGTGTCCTTATCTTATTGATACTAGGAATGCACCCTTTAGTTTTATTGTTGTGTTTTTTCAGGCCATCTGTGTGATGCCCTGCTGTTCGGATATATTCTTGTTATTAATATATCTTGTGGCTTATCAAAAAAAAAAGGTTCTCGTTTGTCTTGCATGCATGCATGTTCATTTGACTAAGAACTCTCATGATGAGGTCCAGCTCAACTCAACTCTAACGAGGTTTCCAAGATATTCATTGAGAGTTCTAATTTTCTCTGCGTACCTGTACTTCTTCCAAATTATCCATCTTGGGATTTCTGAGCAAGTCAGAACGTACGAGATCCTTTCTGCAACGACTCAGATATGAAATTCTGGTAACTTTTGCTGTCGAAGGCGAGTTTCCGTCTTTGTTCATAATAAGAGATGAAGTGTCGGTGAAATGCATTAAAATGTTATTTAGTGACGGATTTCGCGACGGAATTTGTTCCGTCACTAATATTTGCGACGGATTTGGTAACGGACAGTGCAGTAATCAAGATTCAGTCAAAAAGTGGCAAAAATTCCAAAATTTTAGTGACAGAATGCCTGTCCGTCGCTAATGTTAGACAAAAAATGTTACCGACAAAACAATTTGCGACGGAATATTTTAGCCACTAAATATTCCGTCGCAAAATCCGTTTCAAATGTTGAAAAGTTTCAAAAACATTTCAACAAAATCAGCCACGGAACTTTCTACTTTTTCCATCGCAAATATATAATTTGGACGGATGTGTTGTCCGCCGCAAAAGTCCGTCGCCAGATAGCCTTTTTGTTGTAGTGATTGACAACCAAGGAGAGAATCTCCTTCCAACACAATGACCTGATGACTGAGAGACATGGCAAAAGACAGTGTCTCCCTTGCCGCCAGACTTTCCGCTAGACGAGCAGTCGCAGAGACAGAAATACACAGGGATTTTGAAGCAAGATAGGTCCCAGTTGCATCCCGAGCCACTAAGCCAATTCCCACTTAAGATTTCCGCACAGCTGCACCATAGTTTGAAAAAAAAACACTCTTTAATGCAAGTTTTTGTTTAAAATAGTATTATTGGCTTTTCAAAATTTGAAAGACTAATTTTTCAAACTAATAAATAATACATGTGGACTAATTTATTTATTCTATAAGTATATCATATAGTGTGTGTTCATTAAAAAGTGTCAACTTGTGATATAAAGTATTTTTGAATAACAAATTCTCTCAACCCATTATTCATTATGAGTCTTCTAGGTATTCTGCTGCTGGTGATCGATTGCGTGTTCATTGGTAAATAATGGGTCTCTATCATATCAGATTCATTGTCTCTTGGCCTCAACTTCGGCTTCTTTGTCTAACCAAGTAATCAACTTCCTCTTTAGCGGTCATTTGGCAAGCCTCCTTGTCGAGTGACCAACCTTGCAATTCATGTCAAAGTGACCATGCATGGATATCCTCACACAAAATTGTATATCTTCGGTCAGTCCTTTGGAACTCACGCGTTTGGATTTGTTTTATTTTGGTGATCTGGTTAATTAAGATTAATATTGCTTTTTGTTCAATGACCCTTTTATTTCATCAAAAACTCTCATATATGTTCTTGTAATGACGTTAGTTTTGAGCATTTGAGTGGGAAGATGTGAAATCTCTAAGTTAACTTCTTGCGTTGAACGTAAAATGACAAATTATAAGATCATATCAGAGGAGAAGATATTGGATTCAAACTCTAGCGTTTACAAAGAATCAAAAAATAAGTACTGAATTAATTTGTGATCAGTTATCTTTCAGCCCATTATTTACTATGAGCAAACAATAACAATCCTGCAAATACGTACACTATTGATAACAACATGATCAACAGTGAAACTGTTGGACTGTGAAAGCGAGACATGCTACAGCAGTTTATAGCCTTAATGTCATTCTGATATAATGTTTCGTTCATCTTGTTCGTTTGACTAAGAACTCTCTTGATGACGTCCAACTGCACTCCAGGCAACTGAACTTTAATGAGGTTTCCAAGAGATTCATTGAGAGTTGTAAGTTTCTTTGCGTACCTATACCTCTTCTCAATTCTCCATCTCCGGATTTCTGAGCAAGTCATAACGAGATCCTTTCCACGCACGAGAAGCTGCTTGAACATTTGGATCTCTTCTAGTAGTTCTCTTGGAAAACTATTTCGATTTCTGCTTGCTAATTGATCGATTTGGTTAATCTTTGGGATCACAGTCTGGAGTGTAGCTTGGAGTAGTTTCAGTTCATGGCGAAATGAAGTAGCTCTCACAGCTGCCTTCACAGTTACTTCATAGAGCTTCTGAGCCGCAACTCCTAGCACCGCCCCCATAACTGCCGATTCCATATCACTCGTAGAAAAATGGACTTTATGGAGTCACTTTTTGTTACGATTAGAGCCTGAAAGACGCAGCGGATTGGCACAAATCGTTGAAACTCTTGTTTGAAAACTCAAGTACAAAATCAATGGATGTTGAGCGAATCACAAGTAGAGAATGACAATAAAGAGTAATCAAACCAAAAAAGAACACAAGATTTATGTGGTTCGGAGTTGGCCTACATCCACAGAGAGAAAGTGAGAGTATTTTCGTATTTGGTGAAGAAGCAAAAGTTACGAACAAGCAATAGCAGATTGCACATAACAATCAATTTCAACACTTAGAGTATTTATACAATGGAGGGGATCGAGCGTGTTGATTATATAGAGAGTATCCTTAATTTACTACTACTTGCAAATAATCTCATTTGTAATGAATTCTTCCTGGAAATTTAGTCGTACACTGGACTTAGTCGTTCAAACAATTGTGTAGCCTATAAATTAATACTCTTTATTACGTGAGAAAATTAAGAGTAATGTTCAATTCAAAATATAATATGATCTCATTTTACTTCCAAATTTATGTGTCATGTATTTAAGCCATTGATTATAAATATAAATGTAACATCTAACACTTTACATTAATTGAGAGTCATATTTATGGGATTTCAAGTATTATTACTTAATTGAAAGAAGAAAAAAAAAAGAATTTAGTTTGTTTAGTAAAAGTGACTGTAAGCACACTTTTTTTTATAACCAAGAACGATATTGGACAAAAAAAATTTTTGGATAATAAATATGAGTATAAATACGGATCATAATGTGGCCACAAAGATAATGCTATTGGTGGGAATCGAATTCATGACATCCCATGTCTATACAATTTAATATGATTTTACTAGAGAATAGAGATATTCACCAACGGACCAACCAGATTGTCACCAAGACTGGACACAAGAAGTCAACGGATATACTGATGACCTGGTATATATATATTTACTGTCTTAAATTATTTCAGTGAATAGATCAACCACGACGTGATCTTTAATGTTAGTTAATTTCAATTATATGTTGCCCTTTTTACTAAGGTCACTTCAAAGAAGATGCCAAACAGATATATGGGTGGACTTGCTGATAAGCTGAGGTGCGTGAGATGGCTTCATCAATGGCAGTTCTTGGCATTAGAGTTGTTAGGGTTCTGATGTCTGCAATATCTCCAGGTTCAAGACCATTTCTCCAGGGCTTTTGGACTCTGGGCTTCTTTACAACTTGGGCTTTTATTTATTGAAGCCTAAGATTAATTCAAGTATTTTATACTGGGCTTCTTTCTTATTTGGCCCATTGTTTTCAAATTTACATTTGTTTATTTTTATTTTTACAGGTCAAATAATTTTGACAATTAATCCTTTGTTATGTTATTCTTAGAATCCACTCCATGTGGGCATGTATTGAGTTGACGAAATTCAAATATATTCTTGTTCTTCTCTCGTATCCATCTATTTCTTTCTTAATTTCTTAATCACCTAAAAAAAATATCTCAGAACATCAAATTTTGTTATGGTATTGGAACATATGAACCCACCTGTGATCCAAATTACTTCTTCCTCAATTTATGTATCATTCATAGAGGCTGCTAATTGTACGAGTAATTTCAATGAGTTTTCCAGCTTCAGAGTTCATATTTGGAATTTCTACTTCCAATCCTTTTATTACATCTGAAAGCTCATTACGTGAGGGTCATGCCTATTTTCCCACTGCATCATCAATCCCCACAACATATCTCAAACTATCTCAACTTGGTTTTACCCTGCCAAATTTTATAGCTTCCATCTTAAATTCAATTACTCCTCCCATATTGTCTACACCACCCATTTTGCCCACATTACCAAACTATTCTCATACATCATCCATGATTAACCAATCTCAGAATCCTTTCACTAACCCTTATAACTTTCTAGCTCAAGATTTTTCTTCAAACAAAATTATATCTCTTGAGCTAACAAGGCATAACTATCATGCATGGAGTACAAATATATGATTGATGCATTGGAAGCTAGAATAAAATGGGATTTATAGATGGTTCCTTACACATGCCTCGTCCATTGGATCCCAACTACAGACTCTGGAAGCAAGCCAATAGTCTGATTAAAACCTAGATAAACAATATTGTCTCTCCTCAAATCCTCACAAGCAGCTCCAGCTCCAAATTTGCCAAAGATCTTTGGTCAGATCTAAGAAATAGAAATTCTGCAGTAAACAATACTCGAAATTCTCAAGCTGGCCAACAACAATTATTAATCTAATTATTACAGTGACTAATAATTACTCTAAGCTCAAAGCTTTATGGAAGACTTGCAAGACTATGATCATATTAAATATGACATAGGCGGCGATTATATATGACCACGAATTGCAGGGACATGGTTGGAAGGTTTCGAAAGGTGCCATGGTGGTAGCACGTGGGAACAAGACTGGAATATTATATGTGACCACGAATTGCAGAGACATGGTTGCGATTGCTGACAGTGAAACTAAATTAGATTTATGGCATTGTAGACTTGGTCATATGAGCGAGAAAGGGATGAAGAAGCTAATTTCGATAGGCAAGCTTCCAGAGTTGAAATCTGTAGAGCATCAGTTTTGTGAAAGTTGTGTGCTTGGTAAGCCAAAGAAGGTGAGTTTTGCTAAAGTCGGAAGAGAGTCGAAACAAGAAAAATTGGGGTTGGTTCACACTGATGCGTGGGGACCTGCGCCTATATCATCTCTTGGGGATTCCAGCTATTATGTGACGTTCATCGATGACTCAACTAGAAAGGTATGGGTCTATTTTCTTAAACATAAATCTGACGTTTTTGCTATTTTCAAGACTTGGAAGATCATGGTTGAGAATGAAACCAATTAAGCTGAAGATTAAATATTTGAGATCTGATAATGGTGGTGAGTGTGTGGATAGTGATTTCAGCAGGTATTGTGCAGAGGCTGGGATTAAGATGCAGAGAACTGCACCTGGAGATGTTGGATTCGAACACACTCCATTTTGGAAAGGTCAATCCTTACATTCACAGTGATTGCTGCTAAACCGCAGGCTTACTTCCAATTAAGAGCTGTCTTTGATGGCTTCAGCTATGACTGTTGGCTTCTTCCTTATCTTTCTTCGCTAACTAAGCAATCTTTTTACGATAGTGCTATACAACTACAAGCAACTACAAGAAACATACGGCCTTTCCAAAATTCAAAAACGGATGGCAGGCAATATGTAGAGGCACTGAGAGGAAATGAGAGAAATGGCAACCAGTAGGCGGACCTACAATCAAGACCCAGTAGGTTAGTGATTGCGAACTCAGATTCTGTTGAGGATGTGTAGCTAGCACGATCAACAGTTGGGTATATGAAAGACTTCGAAGGTCTATTAAGTCCAGAGGAAATCCTGAAATAGGAGGAGGTTGTAATAGAAGCAAAGCCAATGGGCGGAAGCCAAGTTCTTCTAACTTTCACCTCTAGGGAGGCTATGATGAGAACTTTATCTGACGGGCACTGGTTGGGAAAATGGTTTGCTTTGGTTAAAGAATGGCATCTTTCAGCTACATCAAAGGAGAGATATGTGTGGTTGAGGTTGTTGGGTCTGCCGCTTCATGCATGGAACAAGAATATCTTCATTGATATAGGAAACAGGTGGGGAACTTACATAACTGCTGATGAGGAGACACTAAACAAAAACAAACTGGACATTGCAAGAGTTTTAGTCTCTACCATAGAGAAATTCTCCATAGTGGATCAAATGCTAGTGCAGATAAATGGGGAGAAATTCTCAATTATTGTCACGGAAGAACCAAACAATTCCAAATTTATTCCATCTGACATGAATTCGGTTATACCGAGGGAAGAAAAAGGTGAAAATGAAGCCCATAAACGATTGAGACGTCGAGCCAGTTTTGCAGATTCTCAGAGTCATGTAGGAGATGCAAACATAGAAGAATTTTATGGCCAAAGTTCGGTGGCTAGGTCGCCAATGGTCAGCTGGGTTGTCAAATCACGTGAAAAGTCAGCAGGATTGCAAAAGGCGGGAACATGAGGTGTTTTGAATTTTTCTGAAGAAAGCCTGCTGCAGGTCTATCAAGGGAAGGGATGCAAAAGCACAAACTCTAGTGGTCACAGTTCTTTAGCATGGAAGAAGCTAAAAAGTACACAGAACTCTGACGAAGTCCAACCTGGCAACAGAGCCCCTATCATAGATGGACAGGGCAAGATAAGTGAAAAGATTATCAGAGAAAAGATGGCAAACAATTGTGCTTTATCAAAGGGCCATGACAAGGGCCCAAATGGTGCTGGGGGGATAGGTGATGGGCTACTATTAGAGATTGAGGCCCAACAAAATATTCAACTTGGCTTGGTGTTAAGTGAGCCCAGAGTAAACTTTGAGGAAGAACAGGTATCAGATGACCCTTTGGGACTACCAAAGTACTTGACAGATACTGAAGAGGTCGAGGTCCAGCAGGTGCAAAGTGATGGTACTAGCACGCACTCAAATAGCTCATATGGTAAATACGCACCAGGTTTTCACCCAAAAGATGAAGAGTGGATGGTGAATAAAAGAATTCGAGGAAAAGGCAAAAACTCAATGAAGAGAATGATGTTCAAGAATCTGTTGCTGGAGCAGTATAAAAGAGCTACAGAAGAAGACATGCGAAGGAAGAAATTGGAGAGAAGGGAGAGTCGAAGTGGAAAGAAAGGTAGGAATACACTAGGATCACCAAGTTTTTCTTTTGGCGGTATCAACCCAGATGCAATGAAGGAAAGTGGCAGCGCAAAAGAAATTGAACTGGAGGCTGAAGTTAGTGACACCATGAAAACCTGTTATCAAGTAACATTGATGAGGTAATAATTAAAAATAAAGTAGGTGACATTATTGGAAAAGAGATGACTGCAGTGGCAGGAAGGAAAGGGAAGGATAGGGTGGATTAACCAAAATTGTTTAGGTTAGTATTCCTCAGGTGTTTTGATTCTTGATGTTTAGTCTCCTTTCATGGAATGTGCGTGGTATGGGGAGAATGATGAAAAAATCAGCTGTAAGAAAGTGGGTGCTGGAAAAAAAAGGTGGAGGTTTTGATCATTATTGAGAAAAAATTGGAGAATATCTCAGACAGGGTGATTAGAAGTTGCTGGGGAAATTCTTCATATGGTTGGAGTGCTATACAGGCATCGGGAGCATCATGAGGCATTTTGGTTATTTAGAATCCAGAAGTGGTGAAAATTAGAGATGTTTTAAAAGGAGATAGATGTATTACTCTGGATGCTATCATTATCAAGACAGGTTTTGAATGTTGCATCTCTACAGTATATGGCCCCAATGAAGAATCGGAAAAAAGATAGGTTTTTGGCAGTACCTACAATCTTGCAGATTGAATTTCCATACCCTATGGCTCATTGATCTATCCATTTTATACTCATTTTAGTGCTTTGATTTCCATATGTTTTCGACTATAAATGATTGGGATGATTATATTTCTATGATATTTCTTGATATTTTGAATTTCAGGAGATATGCCTCAAGTGTTGCAAAATCAGTGAAAATAGGATTCTGATGCAGAAGAATCGCTTGAGCGCTGGAGCACGCTCTAGCGTGCTAAAACTGCCTTGACAAACCAGGGAGTTTTCACTGATGACATGCTCGAGCACCTGAGACCGCTCGAGCATTACTGGGCCAAAATGATAAATATCTGTAACTTTAAATATCTGCAACTTACTAAAAATAATAATTTACAAATATTATGAAAAGCAAGTGAAAATTTATGGTGGGATATTGTTTTTATATGGTGTGGCCACCATTCCAAAAAGGGACACCACCACAATAGAGAGGAAGCTTGGACACAAAAGAGGAAAGAGGGAGCTTTTGTTCTTCTTCTTCAAGATCTTCCAAGAAAGCTTTAAGAGATCCTTCCATCCATCCACTGAAGGGTGTTTTCTTCTTCTACTCTAGTTCATGTTTCTTACTAGTTTATTTCTCTTGTTCTTGAACATGGTTTGTAACTAAACACTTTTCTAATGGGATTGTAACCCATATTGAGGATTATGAGTTAATAGTTATTGTTATACAAATTCAGTTTATAGTTCTTGTCTTTAATCTCTATGCTTATGATTTTGTAGTGTATTTAGATGTTTGATCACCATTTGAGTAGCTGATAAACTAACCGAGCTAAGACTAAGGAACGATCCGAATTCACATATTTTAGTGGAATTGAGATTGAGAAAATTAATTGTCGAATCTGAGATCACGAATTAGATGATTAATTGGTTGTTATAGTTCTTTAGATCTTAATGGGTCATTAGTCTTGTGTTAACAACTGCGATCGAACAGGATTAACATTTGTTAGTGATACATGTTGGCACCGCAATCGAACGAACCAACATATTTAAGAAAAGAATCAACCTTTGAACTGGAATTGAATCTGTATATTTGATAACAGTTACTCATAGTCCGATTTTGTGGTGAAATCATTATCCCAATATTCCCTCTCCATTACTTGAAAACCAAGATTGTTAAGCTTTATTTTAATTGTTAAGTTAAGTAACCCTAGTTGAATTGTTACTTGTCCTCGTGGGATTCGACCTCGTATTTGCATTCACTATACTACTACATTCGATTTGTGCACTTGCGAGATTTAACACATCACTCATCATTGGGGATTTCAATGAAATTTTAGAGTCTCGGGATAGGTTGGAGAAGGTCAGAACAAGCCGTGGCATGAGAGCTTTTAAACATTTTGTTCAGATGTCAGCTGTGGTTGAAATTCCGTTGTATGGGAGAAGATTCACTTAGAGAAATTCTAGAAGTCAGAGTAAAACAGACAGAGCCTTTGCATCAGCAGATTGATTTTCAGAATTTCCCAAGCTCAAATTATGGGGTCTACCGAGAGGTCTTTCTGATCACTCGCCACTTTTGTTAGAAACAAAATTCATAAATTGGGGGCCAAAGTCATTTAAAGTGCAGGACTGCTAGTGGTCTCATCCTTGGTTTCTAACAACTGTAAAGATTTTTTGGGAGAAAGTTAGAGCTCACTCGACCGGACAGTCCTTACTAAATAAGATGAAGCTACTGAAAACACTTCTGAAGATCTGGAACTTTGAGGTTTTTGGGAATGTCGATGAGAAGGTCAAAGCCTTGGAAAAGAAGCTGGATCATTGGGATGGGCCGAACACTAACGGCCAAAAATCAATGGGCCTTAATAGAACAGGAACGTAACAAAAGATTTTATTGAATAATAATTGAAGTGCCTACAATGGTCTTTAGAAGACTTATTTATAGCTAAAACATTAAGTAAATCCTAACTAAACTAGAATTGGAAATTCTAAATAAACTAGGAAACTTAATCAAAAACATGCAGAAAATATAAATTAATCCCGCAGGAGTTCTTCACAGCCATCAACACTTGTTTTGATGAATCGAGAATGGTAAATTCTTGATAGAACTTTAGATCTGTGAAAACAGTCCTTGGAAACATATTATAATAAAGAAACGGATCTGTAGATCAAAAGATATGGCCGGTCAAAGTTGAGACCTACACTAATTATGTTTTCTATTCTTGCGGGAACAATCCAATTTGAACATAAACTCATCAGCGACCCGTTCTAAGTCAGTCTCCTCCACTTGAAAAGAACTCAACCCCAAGATGTGATCTGGATAAAGAGGTTGCTCAACATGGTACTCAGAAATGTCAACCACATTAAAAGTGCGAGAAATGCGCATGGACTCCGATAAATCAATAACATAAGCATTATTATTAATCCGTTTCACCACCTTATATGGTCCATATTTCTTCTACTGAAGCTTACTATACATGCCAACTGGAAACCGCTCTTTTCGCAAGAACACCATTACCTCATCACCAACGTTAAAAATTTTCTTACTTCGATGCTTGTTAGCGGCAGCCTTATACTTAGCATTCTTGACCTCCAACTTCTTCTTCACCTCTGCCTAAATTGCATCAGTTTGTTGAACTAGATTCTCAGCTGCAACATTAACACCCGGTACCTTAGGTAAACGTGCCAAATCAACCGCTTGCTTTGGTGGTTTTAAATAGACAAGAGCAAAAGGTGATTTGCCTGTGGCACTATAGACAACATTGTTATAAGCAAACTCAGCATGTGCCAACATCATGTCCCATTGTTTAGGTTTATCACCACAAATGCTATGAATCAGATTACCCAATGTTCTGTTCAAGGATTCTGTCTGACCATCAGTTTGAGGATGAGCTGTACTACTAAATTTCAAAGATGTATCCAAACGTTTCCATAGTGTCATCCAAAAGTGACTCAGAAATTTTTGAATCCCGGTCAGATGTAATAGTACTCGGTACTCCATGTAAACAAACAACTTCTCAAAAAAACAATCAGGCAATATTGGATGCATCGGCAGTCTTTTTGCAAGGAATAAAATGCGTCATTTTGGAAAATCTATCAACCACAACGAAAACAGAGTCGACTCCTTGTTGGGTTCGAGGAAGCCCGAGCACAAAATCCATAGACAAATCTTCTCATATAGCACTAGGAACAAGTAAAGGCATGTACAAGCCTGTGTTTTGAGATTGTCCCTTTGCTGTTTGGCACACAAAACACCTGCGAACAAAAGAACTCACATCCTTCTTCAAGTGTGGCCAAAAATACCTCTCTTCCACACTTGCTATTATTTTGTCTCTTCCCAAATGACCCGCTAAACTTCCACTGTGCAAATCACGAATCAATTGTTCTCTTAAAGAGCTCCTGGGAATACACAATTTGTTACCACTAAACAGATAACCATCATATATAAAGAACTCGCCAGAATTTTGATTTAAGCTGCACTTTGCCAAAATCTCTGCAAAATGATCATCCATGTCATACAGTTCTTTAAGAAACTCGAAGCCAATCACTTCTTGTTGCATAGTGACAAGTAAACTAGCTCGCCTGCTCAAAGCATCAGCCACCTTATTTGAAACACTCCATGTGTGTTTTATAACAAAAGGAAATTTTTGCAAGAATGTGCTCCATCGAGCATGCATTTTATTCAAATGCTTCTGACTATTAATAAACTTCAGTGCTTGATGATCCGTGTACAAAATAAACTCTTTCTAAACCAAATAATGCTCCCAATTTTTCAAAGCACAAACCACTGCATAAAATTCCTGATCATAGGTGCTCCACTTTTGTCTAGCGTCGCTCAATTTTTCATTGAAAAATGCAATTGGCCGTTTTTCCTGTGATAAAACAGTGCCAACTCCAACTCCACTAGCATCACATTCAACTTCAAATAGCTTGCTAAAATCTGGTAAGGCCAAAACTGGGGCTGAACAAAGTCTTTCTTTAATCAATGCAAAGGCATGTTCAACTTTCTCACCCCAAAAGAATTTTCCTTTCTTCAAACACTCGGTTATAGGTGGTGCAATGCTACTGAATCAGCGAATAAATTTACGGTAAAATGTTGTCAATCCATGAAAACTCCGCACATCACCTACTGACTTAGGTGTTGGCCATTCTCGAATTGCCCTCACCTTCTTCTCATCTACATGAATGCCTCCGACACTCACGATATAACCCATAAACATCAATCGATCTGTCAAGAAAGAACACTTCTTCAATTGAATGTATAGGGTATTGTCCTTTAATGCCGAGAGTACCTCCCGTAGGTGCAAAAGATGTTCATCTTCACTTTGACTATAAATCAAAATATCGTCGAAATACACCACAACAAATCTGCCAATAAATGGACGTAATACTTGATTCATGAGCCTCATAAATGTACTTGGAGCATTAGCGAGGCCAAATGGCATCACTAACCATTCAAATAATGCTAAAATCGAAAATAATTTCTTTCATAATGCTAGTTTTAGAAGAAAAAAACTAAAAAGGAATAACTCCCTATCAGAATCTCAGATGGATTATGCTACTAAATTGGACGCAAGAAGACAATTAAGAATAACTCTCTTTTTTTTCTTTTTTCTTTTTTCAATGAATTGGTCAACCATGGACCCTGGCGTGGTATTTATATATTTATCTGGAGCATCTCAAAAGTTGTTGCCTGTTGGAGAATTTGTTATTCAAAAATACTTTATATCACAAGTTGACACTTTTTAATGAACACACACTATATGATATACTTATAGAATAAATAAATTAGTCCACATGTATTATTTATTAGTTTGAAAAATTAGTCTTTCAAATTTTGAAAAGCCAATAATACTGTTTTAAACAAAAACTTGCATTAAAGAGTGTTTTTTTTTCAAACTACGGTGCAGCTGTGCGGAAATCTTAAGTGGGAATTGGCTTAGTGGCTCGGGATGCAACTGGGACCTATCTTGCTTCAAAATCCCTGTGTATTTCTGTCTCTGCGACTGCTCGTCTGGCGGAAAGTCTGGCGGCAAGGGAGACACTGTCTTTTGCCATGTCTCTCAGTCATCAGGTCATTGTGTTGGAAGGAGATTCTCTCCTTGGTTGTCAATCACTACAACAAAAAGGCTATCTGGCGACGGACTTTTGCGGCGGACAACACATCCGTCCCAAATTATATATTTGCGATGGAAAAAGTAGAAAGTTTCGTGGCTGATTTTGTTGAAATGTTTTTGAAACTTTTTCAAACATTTGAAACGGATTTTGCGACGAAATATTTAGTGGCTAAAATATTCCGTCGCAAATTGTTTTGTCGGTAACATTTTTTGTCTAACATTAGCGACGGACAGGCATTCTGTCACTAAAATTTTGGAATTTTTGCCACTTTTTGACTGAATCTTGATTACTACACTGTCCGTTACCAAATCCGTCGCAAATATTAGTGACGGAACAAATTCCGTCGCGAAATCCGTCACTAAATAACATTTTAATGCATTTCACCGACACTTCATCTCTTATTATGAACAAAGACGGAAACTCGCCTTCGACAGCAAAAGTTACCAGAATTTCATATCTGAGTCGTTGCAGATCCGAAATCATCATCTCAAACGAAGTTCATCATTTTCATCCTATATTCTGCAGTGTTAACCGGTAATAATTTTTTTTGTTATTGTCATGATTTAATTATTATGCATTTTTAATAAATAAAATATTTTGATTTTTCCAAATTCATCATCTTAATCCAAGTTCATCGATCATAAGCACATATTCTGTGTTAATTAATATGCAATAATTTATTTATTGTTGTCATTATTTATTTATTATGCAGTTTTTTAGTAAATAATTTGTTTTAGGTTTTGTAGGAGGAGAAGTAGTGGTTGTTCCAAAAGGAATTTTAAAGCATGTGTAGTAGTTTTTTTTATGAACTAAACTAAGTAGTATTATTAATATAATGACAACAGTGGGAGATTTATTGGTGAATTTTAGTGTTATTTTTATTTTTGATTGTGTTATTCTTTTTTTTTCTTAAATAAATTTTTTTAGGTTATAGAGGAGAAGCTAGAAGTAGTGGTTGTTCCAGAAAAAGTTTTAAAGCATGTGTAGTAGTAGTTTTTTTTTTAACCAAGCTAACTAGTAATATTAATATAATGACAACAGTGAGGGATTTCTTGCTGAATTTTAGTGTTATTTTTTTGTTGATTGTGTTATTCATTTTTTTTAGTAAATAAAATTTTTAGGTTATAGGGGAGGAGCTAGAAGTAGTGGTTGTTCCAGAAGAAATTTTAAAGCATGTGTAGTAGTAATTTTTTTTAACCAAACTAACTAGTAATATTAATATAATGATAACATTAAGATGATTTATTGGTGAATTTTAGTATTATTTTTATTGTTGATTGTATTATTTCAAATCAATTTATGTAGGTGATTTTAATATAATGGATGTACCTGAGTATCGTTTATGGATGTTGATTCTCACTCAGCTGAATTAGGTGTAAGTGCCAAATTTTCGTATTATAATTATTAACTTATTTTTAGTTTAATTTTAATGATTTAATTATTTTTACTTTTGAAACAGGCAAAATTTTATCAAATTAAAGAAATCGCATCCAGCCAATCATTGGTGCCATACAATAATAGTATTTTTTTTGAGGCAATAGGCGGGATGAGTAAAAAGGGTCGTTTGTACGGACTTGGCTCTGAGGGACGTCATTTGCATTGTCCATCTGCAGCTAGCGCGCACTATGGAATATTTATCCGAATCTAAATTAGTCGCAAAAGCAGGATTTTGTTGTAGTGAATGTTCTAAATCAAGTTGAGTTGGATCTATCAGAACTGGGTCTATGTATACAAAGTATAAAAGATAAGTTCGAGGCTTTTTCCTCTGTTAGGTGTTACAGCTAAACACCTTGTTTCATTGTATGTAATGGCAGAGCCACTTCTTTAGGTCATTTTATCCCAAACCACAAAATCCTCATAGATTTGCCTACTCTGAAATGCAGGAACAAGGTTATCGATATAAAAGGATTCTTTTTTTAAAAAAAAAGATTGGATTTTTTTTATTTAATTTTTTTTTTTGGGAGAAGAAGGTTGGATATAGAGACAATCCATTTTGGTGATCTCTGCATGATCTATATAATTCCTGCAATCTTTCGACAAACAACACATATTCTCACCGCCACCAGCTTGCAATGTTGTGCAAAGATATTCTTACTAGCTCGGTCGAATTCCAACAAAATCATTTGTTTCAAGCTTTTGCTTCACATATGGTGAAATTTTCCTAAAAGGAATCATGAACTTGGAATCATTTGGATTTAACGAATGAGTGTGTTCACTACATATTTTATTCACTTTCCAACATCCATCCTCACCTAAAGAAGCACTCAATCTTGTTGTACATCCAACCCTCTTTGTCCTCCTTTTATTCGTGCAAGGATCATCATTGCACACCTTTCCTTTCCTCGTATGATGACAACTAAAAGTTTGAAATTTCCGCTTGCCATTATTGCCTTTAAAGCCTGAAACTTTTAGGACACAAAATTCTAACTGCAATCTTGCATGAGCTTTGTACAAATCAAATAACTCCTCTAAACTATCAAAGCTCATTCTAACTTTCGGACCTTCTATTACGTCATGAACCTGTCCATTTGAATGGCCACCATCTCTTTCAAGTAATTCATTTATCTTGGCAAATTCATCACCAAAATCTTCACGTGAAAATTCTTCTCCTCCTCCATCCATATCACTCCCAAATAAATCATGAAAAATATCATCTATGGCAGCCATTGTAGTGTTCTACTCTCATCAGTTATCAAATACAAGAAGAAAAAAAATTAAGAGTAGCCGTCTAGCTACTTGTTTATTTGCTTGCATTGGAAAAAAATATAGTTGGTATCTTGAGAACTTGCTATATGTGTGCATGTTCCTCTTTTCTATCAATAATAAATGTATTACAAGGCTAAAAAAAACCAAGCATTTATTGCATGTTGCTCTTTTGATAAATATATTTGCATCTCTAATAATCTGTATTTATAAAATGTTTTTCTTTCCACATACTACCCTTATTGAGACACAAAAAGGTTGTCTCAATTAGCGACACCAAGCACCGTTGTATATTATTTTCCAGGTCCCATCACCAACCTCATACCTATAAACCTAACACATATTTAATGAAGGATAAGTTACTCAATTTTAACATATAAACGTGTAGCCTTTTTTTTTTATCCAGTATACACGCGCATGTGAAATTATCAAAACAAATCTACTGTTAACGTCGTTAGTTTTATTGCGATTTAAATGTTTAATAAAATTCATAATTAAACCTTAAACTTTCCACACATTCCGTCATTTTCCGCCACTCCCAAACTATAGGGGTATTATGTGTTTGTGTTTATGAAATTCGTGTGGACTTTTCAGTTGTTTGAGTTGCTTAATTTTCTGCATATCATCAAGTTATGTTTATTTGGATGCATTCTGTGACATGGTATCAACCCCTATGTTTCTTCCTCCTCTGTTTTTTGTGTTTCTAGGGTTAGGAACAATAACCCAACGTGATTTTTTTTTTTAAAAAGCATCAGGGTTATTGTTGTACGATCAACGTGTGCTGAATGAAGTTTGTTTTAGGGTAAATGTGGTAGGATATTCTCTGAAACTATACCTTCCTTAGGTCACTGTTTCATGGTTAATATTGCAAGTGTGTTGAACATATTCTTAAAAACCTTAAAAAAAAGAAAGGTATTCTCTGAAACAAACCTTCCTTTCAAGGTTGTTGCTACAGGGTTCAATGGTTAATGTTGCAAGTGTGTTGAACAAAGTCTGGAAAATCTTAAAAAGAAGGGTATTTTCTGAAACAGTAACATTTCTTATAAGGTTGCTGTTTAGGATTAATACTACAAGTGTGTTGAACAAAGTCATAAAAATCTTAAAAAAGAATGGTATTTTCTGAGACAGTAAAATCTTCCTTACAAGGCTACTGTTTCATTGTTAATGTTGTAAGTGTGTTGAACTGATTCAATTAAACACATATGAAATATCGTGTTTCAAAATTATTGGATGATATGCAGTAGATTATAGAACATAATGTTTTGACTCATCTTTTTCTCTGTCTTATTGTGTGTTGGTGATGGAGAATTTTCAGAATCAAAAGCATGTGCAAATACGATCTTTTGTTTCTTAGTCATCATTTAATTCAATCTACAACAAAATATACAGATATACTTGGGGTCCTCAATTGGTTGATGTGAAAAATAAATCCAAAAAAATCCATGTGTATAATCGTTCCATGAGCGTATTTAATTGCATCCTCTAAATAATACTGATTCTAACAATATCAAGTATATTTCCTTCATTCCAATTCGAGAAGGATCAATGTCAGGACATGATATACTTAATAGAACAATAAAATGGATATGGGATCAAGTGCATACTTTAAAAAATTTCATGCTCTGACCTAAATTCGTGGGCTGGTGTATCAGATTTTCATGCTGAATCTAAAAAATAAGTGTGAACCCTTAAGGAAAACGGAGTCGCTATATCCTAACGGGCTCGTGTATGCTCAGCATACTTAGTTTCGATATACAATAATGAAATAATTTTTCATATTTTAAAGGGAACTTATGTAATTTAACCAATAAAAAAATAACTTAATTAAAAAAAACTTAAAAACTAAACCTAATTACAAATGAATTTAAATGAATGAATTTATCCTTAATAAGTCTTATAAAATAAACCTACCTACAATTTTGCCCCAAAAAAAACCTACAATACCAAGCCGCATGTTGGACTTTTAATTTATTCATTAGTTACAGTTTTTGGGCTCCAGACCTGCTTTCGTCCAAGATGGTCCCAGATTATGTGTGTGTAATCATTCATTACTGGCAATCAAACCATGTACGTTGAAAAAAATTATATTGAAATATGTGTTTTGTTGATATAACTGTATTAAAAAATGTGTTTTGCCATAATAAAAGTGGAACCAGGCTGAAAAATTTGAAAATGTTATAATTGGAGATCTCTAATCTGTCTAAAATTCGAAAGCCCATTGCCCAACACAGGAGAGCTGGGTCCTATTTCATATGAAGTTGGGTCCACTTTTATGTCGGTTGGATCCTCAGTCCTCTCCTCTAATTTAATCTCGTACAGTTGAGTGCCTCCATCCATCTCCAGCTGGATCCAAATATGTTTCTCCACATTTTCAGGAATAAGTAAACAAATCTGCAAGTAGATAACTCATTACTGGGTTTTCTGTCCTACATCATGCGGTTTGGTAGCTAGGGATGGTAGTTAATTAATTTAATTCCTTCATAAAATACTACCAGGACCAGGATCCAGAAAAAGTAAAAAAAAAAACAAGTTTCAAAATGTTGAATAGAATAATATAAAAGAAAAACAATAATAACTGCACTATTTTTATGATTCGAGTAACTGCAATAAAATATACAGATATTTCGATCTTAAGTTGATTGATATTAAAAATAAATCCAAAAAAATTCATGTTTATAATCTTTCCACGAGTGTATTTAATTACATCCTCTAAATAATATTGATTATGTGGTGTCCAAAAAATGACTCAAGTACACACTTAACTTCTTATCTCCAAATCCGGTCCCCTTTTTCTATTTCATATCTTCTTATTTATAGAGGATTAGATACACAGTAATTACATCTCCCACCCATGGGATTGGACCCACTATAAATGTATTAATTCTTAATTTATTAAAGAGAGATCGGCCATCTCCCCACTTGTACAAAGAAATAAGCCAACTGGCATATGGCCGAACTGTAGAGTATATGCATTCGGCCAACTCCATCTCTCAGAATCTTTCCTCCCTTTTTCCTATGCAATTCATCTTCGCCTCATCTTCCATTGCCACGTGGACCTCTGATATATGGCCCCACAATTGCCCCCCAAAGGCAGTCCATGCTAATTATGGACGTGACTTTGCAAAATGTTGAGCTCTGATTGGATTGTGTCTCATCAGTTTAATGCGGAAAGAGAATGACTTTCTCCTCTTATAAATAGGACCCTGGATATTTCTTTCTTCCCTTATCTTGAGAGCGGCTTGTCGTTTAAGCCGTGGTTTGAAGCCGATCTTCGTGCGGAGCTCCATTCATTGTGCCGATCTAGTTTTCTGGTGAGTTTTATTGACTGAATCTGTTATTTTGCATCGACTGTTACTATCGATCACTTCTTTGTGCTGTCTTTTCATCCTGATTCTGTTTATGGGGAAGTACAAGAAAATCTCGAGAGATTCTAATGAACTCCGAGAATGGGGCAGGAAGTTCGGCTTTCCACCGGAATGTGAACTGAGTGTTGCTTCTGAAGCCGATCCCACTGAAGGCCGAGCTAAATTTCCAATGGTTGCCGTAGTGGAGGGAGGACTCAGATTTCCCTTATCCGAGTTCTTTAAGGGATGCCTTGATATATTCGGCCTTGCGCCTCATCAGTGGAACTCGAACTTTTACCGGATAGTCAACGACGTAGATATTTTAAATAAGTTTTACAGGTTCGGCGTTAGACTAAGGGACTTGGAACACAGTTTCTATCCCAAAAAATGTGGTCGACAGAACAAGTTTCATTTGTTTCCTAGGGACGGAAACAAACCTCTGATTCATTGCCTGCCTTCTTCCTCCAAGCATGATGAAATCAAATTCTTTCTAATAGGTGGGTCAGGATGGGAGTTCGGTCCTCAAATGGAAGAACGAGGTATCTCGATCTGGAAAAGATCCGGTTCCCTCACTCCGTTCCCTTCAAACAAGGAGATTAAAGAGAGGGGCGAGTGTTTAGCCCTAACGCGGCTTATTGACCTCCTGGTATTCACCCATTTGGCCGATCTGCTCCCTATCTATTGGGGTATTCCCCTTCTGTGGCTCCCAGCACTCATCTTCCTCCGAACACTTCTGTAGAGAGGGTAATGATTTTCTTTCGTCAGTTTGACCCAGCCCATGGTCTTATAAATCAAATCCCGACCTTGGACACCTTAGTTGAGCCGAACTCTTCCTCTGCAAGCTCAATCAGATCCTTAGGGAATCCGTCCTTGCCTTCGGACACAGAAGGTTGGATGGACAACGTGGACATTTCCGCTGATATGCTAACAGTGTTTGATTTGGAAGGTCTCCAACCACCCAGTACGTCTGCCTGATGTTCGGCCAGCTGTATTTTTTTTATTATTATTTTTTTTTTTTTACATCATCGTTTCCTGATCTTGAATCAATAGATAAGACTGATCGGCCTATAAATATTACTTATTTGTATATTTATTTATTTCTTAGATTCTTCTTCCCCAGTCGAAGAGGTGATGGCAAGACGTCCCCTTGCTCCATTGTTCGGCTCAGGCAGTCAAACAACAAGCAATTCGTCCGCTCGCCAAAGGCCGGACAGTTCCGCACCAGCACGACTCCAATCACTCCCTCCTCCTCCACCTCCTCGTCAAGGGAGGAGGTTACTTTCGGAGACTGAGGAAGGTCGGCCTCGCAAGAAGGCCGCTCTGGTAAGAAGCTCTTGAAGTTCAGCCTCTCTGAGCCGCCGATCCGAAGAAGGGTCGTTGACCTTTCCACCAACACTTGATGGCCAACCTTTGTCAAGAGGTTGTTCAGTTATGGATCGAGGGGTCGGCATCTCCCTTCGAGCTGTGGCATCTGTACCAGCTGACTCAGGAAGATGGAGGGACTGTCCTAATGCCGAGCTCCGTGACTACCTTGGCCGTTTTATGATGCAAGTATGTTCTACCTCTTTTTTTTATTATATTGGTGATCTATATAAATATCTAAATTTATACATCATTTTTACTGTTTGGTTAGGCATGTCAGGTTCAAAATGAGCTAGAAGAGAGGGACAACCGTGACAGGGAGGATCACATCCGCCTCGTTCAGGCACAAGATAGGTTGAAATCTCAGCTTCCAGGATTGAAGGCCGAACTCAAGGATTCACAATCCGAGGCATCTGCTAAGAACTTTGAGCTCGAACGTTGTAAGGCCGATCTCTCTCTGGCCAAAGAAAAAAATCAAAAAATTGGAATTTGATTTGAAGGATACCCTTTCATCCGTTTCGGCCAGAGAAAAGAAGGCGGCCGATCTTGCTACGGAAAGGGCAAATGACGAGGCTTTTGAGGAGTACACTGGCTACCTCAAAGAGCAAGGCAACATGGCTTATCTCATGGGGAGGGGCGATCTTCTGAAGGAGATGGAGATCCCTAAGGAATCCCCTTTTTGGGCCCAGGATAAGATCAAGTTCCCTTCGTTGGAAGCACCCCAACCGAGCATACTTGATATTTTCTTTCCTCCTTCCGCCGATCTAAATATCGGTACTCCTGCGCCTGAGCAAGTGGTTGTGATTGAATCACCAATTATTGAGGCTGTGGCCGATCCAGTCGGCTTGGAAGATCAAATAGAGAACTTTGGCGAAACGGACGCCAATGCCGAACGTGGAGGGGAGGAGGATGGACCAGTGGTCTTAGGTTTAGCTAGTTAGCTTAGTTTTTACCTTTTCGAATAACATTTTCTTCATGTACTAGCTTTAAACTTTAAATGCATTTTTCTTGTGTTTCTTTTCATTACGCTATACATGAATTATTATTTTTCATAAATTAAATAAGTAAATTAATTAAATGGGTAGTGATCTTGAATTCGATAATTATTTTTCTTTTAGGCCCGCAGCCTGAAGGCTGATCTGACGACCCAAACCTCATTTTTTGAGGAAAACACTTATGGTTTTTTGATAAACCCCTTGTAGGGAAGTCACTCGGATTTTTTTTTAGGTCCGCAGCCTGATGGCCGATCTGACGACCCAAACCTCATTTGTTGAGGAAAACCCTTAAGGTTTTTTAGCAAACCCCTTGCAGGGAAGTCACTAGGACTTTTTTAGGTCCGCAGCCTGATGGCCGATCTGACGACCCAAACCTCATTTGTTGAGGAAAACCCTTAAGATTTTTTAGCAAACCCCTTGCAGGGAAGTCACTAGGACTTTTTTAGGTCCGCAGCCTGATGGCCGATCTGACGACCCAAACCTCATTTGTTGAGGAAAACCCTTAAGGTTTTTTAGCAAACCCCTTGCAGGGAAGTCACTAGGACTTTTTTAGGTCCGCAGCCTGAAGGCTGATCTGACGACCCAAACCTCATTTGTTGAGGAAAACCCTTAAGGTTTTTTAGCAAACCCCTTGCAGGGAAGTCACTAGGACTATTTTAGGTCCGCAGCCTGAACGCTGATCTGACGACCCAAACCTCATTTGTTGAGGAAAACCCTTAAGGTTTTTTGGCAAACCCCTTGCAGGGAAGTCGCTAGGACTTTTTTTAAAATTATTTTTTTTTAATGAGGAAATTCGTTGACTTGCTTTATTCAACTCTCAAGTGGAGTAGGATGGGGTTAACGCTCATATAGGCGTCCCCAATTTATTACAGCAAAAGTCTAGTTCAACAAAGAACTTCCTCAAGTTTGTTGCATTCCAAGGCCTCTGGATCACTTTTCCGGACATATCCTCGATCTTATATGCCCCATGGCCGACTGCAGCATTGACTTTGTATGGGCCTTCCCAATTTGCCCCCAATTTTCCGTCTTGCGGGTTCTTGGTGTTAAGAAGTACTTTCCTAAGTACCAACTCTCCAGGTTGGAATCTCCTCATTCGAACGTGTTTTTCATGAAGATTTTTTAAACTGTGCTGGTAGGAGGACAATTTTAGAGCGGCAAGTTCCCTTTTTTCCTCACTGAGATTTAGGTATAGCGCGATGGATTCATCATTTTCACCCATTTCGAAGGCAGTAGTCCTGATGGTTGGGAGACCGATCTCCAATGGGATAACAACCTCAATTCCATAAGTGAGGGAGAAAGGTGTATGTCCGGTGGACCTTCTTGGGGTAGTTCTCTGAGTCCAGAGTACACTCGGGAGTTCATCAACCTATCTTCCTTTTGCATGTTCTAGACGTTTCTTTAGTCCATCAAGAACAATTTTGTTCGAGGCCTCGGCCTGACCGTTACCTTGAGGGTAAGCCGGTGTTGAATATTTGTTCTTTATCCCATACCCTGAACAAAAATCTTGGAACGCCTTGCTATCAAACTGGGTTCCGTTATCAGTAACCAGTGCGTATGGAATACCATATCTTGTTATGACGTATTCCCATACGAATTTTCTTGTCTCTGTGTCCGTAATTTTTGCTAATGGCTTTGCCTCGATCCACTTCGTGAAGTAATCGGTAGCCGTTATCAAATACCTCCTATCCCCTGTCGCCCTTGGCAACGGACCTATGAGGTCTAGTCCCCATTGGGAGAAGGGCCATGGACTTGTCAAAGTGCTTAAGCTCATTGCTGGTTGTCGTGGGATATTTGCAAATTTTTGGCACTGTTCACAACTCCTTGCGTACGCCCTCGAATCTTCGTGCATCCGTGGCCACCAATACCCCTGTGTAATAGCCCGCTGAGCCATTGATCGTCCACCAGTATGGGCTCCGCAGCTTCCCTCATGTATTTCATACAATAGCTGATCTTTTTTCTCTGGAGGGACACATAATAGGTAAGGCCCTGAAAAAGATCTTCTATACAACTTTCCGTCTGGGGAGAGCCAAAATCTTGAGGACTTCATCGTGATCTTTCGTGCCTCTTTCACATCATCCGGAAGTTCTCCCTTTTCGAGGTATCGAATCAAGGGATCCATCCAACTGGGCATCAATTCCGTTTGTTCAATTTCTGGTCCTTCCACGAATATGCTTGGCTCCTCTAAAATGTCTATGGTTATCGTCCGCCTTACAACATCCTGTTCGGCAGAAGCTAGAGTAGCCAAAGCGTCAGCATGAGTGTTCTGTCCTCTTGGGATCTGCTCGATCTCAAAGTCTTCGAGTTTCTGCAACATTCTCTTGGCTTCGGCTAGATATGCAATCATGGATTTTGTTTTTGCGGAATATTGTCCGTTCAATTGATTGACTATCAATTGCGAATCCGAATTAATTTTTAACTTTTTCACCCCAAGCTTAAGTGCACTTCGAAGGCCACACAAAAGTGCTTCATACTCCGACTCATTGTTTGTTGTTTTGAAACCCAGCCTAATGGCATGCTGTTGGGCTTGAGCTGCAGCTCAAGTGGTGGTAGTAGCTTACACGCCAACTATCTTAAGGTCCTGGGTGTGATTCCCAGTGACAACATCTTAGATGGCCGTTACGCTCTCTTGCGGGTTGGGCTGAGGTTACATCTTAGTTGGGGTGTTATTGGGCTGCTGCTCATGTTGGGTGGGGTGTTGATAAGCCGGTAAAATGGCAACACCTAAAGCCCAACACCTGCTCGATAGTGAGTCCCTCTGGGGAAGTCAGCACTATCCCTGCTCCTGAGCCTCTTCTGTTTGAAGATCCGTCTACCATTAGTTCCCATGTATTGGGCGGGAGAACTTCTAGGACCCAAAGCATTTCTCGTTCTTCTGGGGGCAGAATGAAAAACTCAAATAAGAAGTCTGCCATGACTTGTCCCTTAATGGCTGTTCTGGGGACAAATTGTAGTTCATACTGTCCCAGTTCAAGGGCCCACTTTGCAGTCCTTCTTGTTATATCAGCTCTAGAGAGGACACTTCTCAACGGGTACGCCGTGACCACTTCAACTGGATGACTTTGGAAGTAATGATTCAACTTTCTCGTGGCTATCACCAGGCTATACAATAACTTCTCGAGAGGAGTGTATCTTGTCTCAGCACCAAGCAATGTTTTGCTTACATAGTAAATTGGTTGTTCTTTCCTCTCATCTTCTCTTAAGAGGACTGCACTGACAGCTACTTCGGAAACGGCCAAGTACATCCTCAACTTTTCTCCGACTTTCGGGGTTGCAAGGAGCGGAGCCCTTTGGAGATAACGTTTTAAATCGTCAAGCGCCAAGTCACATTTTTCATCCCATTCAAACCGCTTAGCACCTTTAAGGAGTTTGAAAAACGGATGACACCTGTCAGAAGATCGACTGATGAATCTATTGAGGGCGGCCGCCATACCTGTCAACCTCTGGACCTCCTTGATAGTGTTCGGCCTCCTCAAGTTTTCTACAGCAACAATCTGGTCTGGATCGGCTTCTATCCCTCTCCTTGTCACAAGATGGCCGAGGAATTTCCCTGAGCTAACCCCAAAATTGCATTTTGAAGCGTTCAGCTTCAGTCGGTAAGATTTTAACACATCAAAAACTGATTGAAGGTCGGAAAGATGATCCTCCTCTAGTGTTGACTTAACCACCATATCATCAATGTACACCTCAACCGTTCATCCTATCATCCGTTCGAACATTTTTGTGACTAGTCGCTGGTAGGTTGCCCCCGCGTTCTTCAGTCCGAAGGGCATGACCTTGTAACAGTATGTTCCCCTCGGAGTGATGAACGAAGTTTTCTCCTGATCTTCAATCCTCATTGGTATTTGATGGTATCCCCTATAAGCATCCAAGAAGCTCATCCTCTGGCTCCCCGATGTGGCGTCCACCAGCTGGTCAATTTTTGGGAGAGGGAACAAATCTTTTGGGCACGCCTTATTCAAGTCGGTGAAGTCTACACAAACTCTCCAAGTTCCGTTCTTCTTCTTGACCACGACTGTGTTTGACAGCCACTCCGGGTACTCTACTTCTCGAATAGCGTCCGCCTCCAAAAGCTTTTGAACTTCTTTTACCACGGCCTCTGCATGTGCCAAGGCCGACCTCCTAGCCTTTTGGATGATAGGCTTAAATTACGGTTGAACGGCCAATCGATGGCTTGCAATCGAGTAATCAATCCCTGGCATCTCCTGTGGAGACCAGGCGAATGCTCCTACATTTCTTTTCAATAAACCAATCAGGGATTCCCTCTCGTTGGTGGGAAGATCAGCTCCTATCAAGAAGTATCTATCCTCGTCGTCTGCATCAATCCGAATCTTCTCCAACTTTTCCTTGGATTTTTTCTCTGGATCGGTGCCTGGCTCAGCCTCCACCTCTGATTCTCCGACCATGGTACTGACCTGGTGGGTCTCCCTCACCATGTTGGCCCCTTCTGTTGATGGGTTTGGTCGGTCCCCTTTGACTTCACACATCTTCCCGTCGTGTGGAAAGCGGACAATCTGATGGTAGGTTGACGGAACAGCCTCCATCGAATGTAGCCATGGTCTGCCCAATATTGCATTACTGGCCGTTCTCCCTTGAACAACCAAGAACTCTGTTGAGACTATTTTTGGCCCAACCCTGACGTCTGTTATCACTTTCCCGATCGGGTACACCTGGTGGCCATTGAATCCGACTAAGCAGGCTGACTCCGGCATGAGATCGGCTTGAGTAAGTCCCAATTTCTCGAACACCGGATAATACAACACATTTACTGCACTTCCCTGATCTACCAACACACGCTTCACATCTCGCCTACATACTCGCATTGTCACTCTTAGGGCATCATTATGAGTTGGGTCTATCCCCGTTAGGTCTTCGTCCCCAAATGTGATATTCACACCAGTTTTTTTTGCTTTTTTGACTGTCGGTCCATTAGACGGACTCGGTCGCTGATGGGCTACATCGCTGTTTACGTCAGCGTTCAGACAAGGCTTGACGAGGTTGATTACCTCTATTTCGATAACTTCCCCTGCTTGGCCAACTCTTCTAAATGGGTCCGAAGGTTACGACACTCTCCTGTTTTGTGACCATGGTCTTTGTGGAATGCACAAAGTTTCTTTGTGGTCTGATAACTTACTGCTCATTCTTGATCTTGGAGAAGATCCGATGGATGGGGGTATTAAATTCCACAGAATTGACTTGCCCCCTATCCGGTCTTCCTTGATATGATCGGTACCCATATGATCTGCTATCACTTCCTGTTCTTCCTTGTTGCAATTTGCCCGCATCCGTTTTTGGGGAGAGTGGTTGTTTCGCCTTCCCAACGTCTTCCTTTGCTTCTACCTTAGCGTATCTTCTCACCCTATCCTGCAGGGTCTCGATCGAGTTTGGCTCATACAGAGTCAGTGATTCTTTTAGCCTACTTCCGCTGGGCAATCCTAATTTGAAGGAGGTAGCCGTCATATGATCGTCACACCCGTCAACATCGGTGCACAATTCCAGATATCTGGCTAGGTAGTCGGTCATAGACTCCCCACTATCTGGCTTCATCGTCAGAAGGTTGCTCAAGGTCTTCGGCTCATGGCTCCTCGCAATAAATCGGTTTATAAATTGCTTGGCCAAACCCCTCCAAGTTGACACCGAGTTCGGCGCCAAATGATGGAACCATCGGGCGGCGACGGACCCCAAGGATGAGGGGAAGACTTTACACAGGATGGCCTCCTCCCCGAACTATAGGATCATTTTTCTCATGTAATGGTCCAAATGAACGACTGGATCCGTTCGGCCATTGTAGTGTTCAAAGGTTGGTACCACCAGTCTTCTCGGAACCTCACTTTTTCTAATTTCCTTGGTGAATGGGGATGAAGTCATTTCATCTAATGCCTTCATGGCCCGTTCCTGAGCTCCATAGATGAGATCAGCCCTTCGTGCGTCAGGTTCCTCGTTAATTTTCTGGTGCTTTACTTCTTTAAGCCTTTCATGACTGTCAACACGACGCGAATAGCGGTCATCCCCCAAATATCGTCCGCGTTCACGTTTTTCATACTCATTCCTGGTGGTGGAATGTCGATCTGGAGAGTATCTCCTCTCCATCTGTGGGGCTTCCCTCTCCACCCCTAGGGATCTTTTCGGAGGACTAACCATTGGGCGTTTCCCCTTCTGGTTTACGACTGCCAAATCTCGTTTTAACGTCTCGAGGTAACGGGTTGTCCGTTGAATCTCATCCTCAACTTCTTCAGCAGCGGGGCGAATTGTGACATTCTCCATCCCGTCCCGAAGGGCTTCCTCCTCTTGTAGGAGGTTTTGGGAATCATTTTGCCCGACCGCTTCCGATCTAATCGCCGTCATTCTTTCTTCTTAACGTGGATTTGCTTACGGCTCCCACTGTGGTCGCCAAATGTGGTGTCCAAAAAATGACTCAAGTACACACTTAACTTCTTATCTCCAAATCCAGTCCCCTTTTTCTATTTCATATCTTCTTATTTATAGAGGATTAGATACACAGTAATTACATCTCCCACCCATGGGATTGGACCCACTATAAATGTATTAATTCTTAATTTATTAAAGAGAGATCGGCCATCTCCCCACTTGTACAAAGAAATAAGCCAACTGGCATATGGCCGAACTGTAGAGTATATGCGTTCGGCCAACTCCATCTCTCAGAATCTTTCCTCCCTTTTTCCTCTGCAATTCATCTTCGCCTCATCTTCCCTTGCCACGTGGACCTCTGATATATGGCCCCACAGATTATAACAATATCAAGTATATTTTCTTCATACCAATTTCATTATGATTAGTGTCAGGACATGATACTTAATAGAACAATCAAATGGATATGCGATCAAGTGCATTGTTATATATAAAAAAAAAAGAGCCTATCAAACATACTTGTTTGGAGATTTGATCATCCAAAGGTATATCTATCATTTTTCAAATGTTATGATTGTCATTGTAGAGTCACAAAAATTAATTCAACATATTTACTTCATTGTACCAATACATGCAAAAATCTAATTCCCATTCTCGGGTTAATAACACTTTTGATCATTGAAAGATCGGTCGTGCTCCAACTCAAGTACTGAGGTTCGAACTCATTACGTCTTCACTACATTCATACATTTGTTCTACATGAAAGCATAACCTATGAAGCATTTTAATATGCAAATGATGAAAAATGCTTCTATAATTTTAGAGACCTAGCCACCAAGAACATCCTTTGCTCTTTAAACCTTTTAAGTATTTTTGAAAATATGAAATTCTTATAAACTCAGCGTATAAGCTAGTGTATACGCTCTACTAAACAAATGCATAAAAGATGATTGTGGCCTTCATACATGTGGAACTAGTATGTAATAAAATGAAGGGTGGAAGCATTTTTGTCAGCTCTTGTATCTGTAATCTGAATAAGATCTGGGTTACGTGGAAGATACAATTGCAGACATAGTTCACTCAAAATGTGTTTTGGAATTATATTGGTTACTGTTCTACTTAATTGTCCTCTCACAATTGAGTTTCTATCAATGTTGTAAATCTGACCCAGAAATTGCATCTCCCAAAAGTTAAAACCGACTTGTGTTTAGTAAAAATGAAGTTATAATAGTGCACTATAAAATTAATAGCTAATGTATAAGTTGGTGTCTGTCAAATTACTATTACGAGTATTTAAACTGCTAATAGAAGTATTAAACTGTACACATATTTAAAACGTAAAATGATAAAGCGTATAAACTACTAAATGACTACCAAACAACCAAACAGTGAATTTTTTTTTCAGTCATTAGATGATAATAATTAGGCCACTTTTGAGAGGCCAAAGTGCCTAGAATTTCTTCACTTTTCAATGTATTGAAATTAAAGTTAGAAATTATTACAAAAGTAATAATACTGTAGTTCACAATTCATCTCAAATTCGGCCACGGCTTCTTCCAAGATGGTCCCATCAAAGACTATGTTCATACTCATTCATAGCTGGCGATCAAACCTCGTTCATACGAAGGTTCACTTTAGGTCGGTTGCCTTGGATCTTGTGATGTTTAATCTCGTACAGTTCCTTTATTTATTTCGGTTCTAAATCAGTTGGGTGCCTAGCCTCCATCCAAATCTAGCTGGATCCAAGTATGTTTCTCAAACACAAAAACTGACAAAAACATAAATATATTGTCAACAACTGAGAGATCTCCACAGTTTTCAGGACTACAGGGAAAAGGAAAATATAAATAAACAAATCTGCAAGTAGATAACACTCATACCAAGGTTTTCTATTCTGCATCATGTGGTAGCTAGGGATGGCAGTAAGTTAATTTAATTTCTCCATACATAGAAATAGAGAATTGTTGACTGTTTGGCTATATGATAAATAGATATACCTACTACCAACAAAAATGAAAAACAAAGGTTCAAAATGTTGAAAAGAATATCGTGGAAAAGAAAAGTGGGTTAATGTCACTTTCGATAATTGAAACATATTATATGTTATGTTTCATTTTCATACGTAACTCTGAGTTTGATAAGAGTGTAATAATTAGGAGAATAGTTAAAATTATATGAATGAATAAATAAATATTTATGTTTGATATGTATGTGTATTATTTATCCGGATATATATTTATGTAATTTTTTTTTTATATTTTAAGTTCAATGATGGCACGGAAACGCGTGATTTACGCATAATATCATCACAAGCTTAACAAGTTCTTTCTTTTTCCCGCCCTATCCTTATTTAAGGCTCCCAGACTGGCAATAATGCGAGTGGAGAGAATAAGGAAGTCTCGCATCTAGGGCACCTCTCTCTCTCTTTTGTTTGTGTTCTTTGAATTGTCTTCCCTGGCATTTCCAGATCCAATGGTGAAGCCAGTTTTGACGCACTTGATTTGCTTAGCTTTGGCTATTTTGAGTGGTTATGTGGTGAAAGCAGCAGACCCATATAGGTTTTACACATGGACTGTGACTTATGGTACTCTTTCTCCTCTGGGTGTACCCCAACAGGTTAGGAATCTCACCTTCACTTTCTTTCTCATTTTGGGCATTGTTATTTTGTTGGGTTTCTCTAAAGACTGAAGCTTTGTATGTTTTATTTTGGAAGGTGATTCTCATCAATGGTCAGTTTCCTGGTCCTAGTCTTGATGTGGTGACTAATGACAACATCATTCTTAACCTAATCAACAAGCTGGACCAGCCTTTTCTTCTGACCTGGTTAGTTTCTAAATCTGTCATTTTGCAATTGATTCTAATGAGAAATCTAACTATCAGTGTGAGAAATTGGTTCTAAATCTGCTTCTCTGTAATGGGTATTGGGTTTTTATTTTCTTCAATACATGTTAATTTGATTGCGGCTTTGAAGTTAAAGACTTGAGATCTGGTAATAATTTGTTCTGTTAAAACTAGGAATGGAATTAAACAGAGGAAAAACTCATGGCAAGATGGAGTGCTGGGAACCAATTGCCCCATCCCACCAAACTCTAACTACACTTACCAGTTTCAGCCAAAGGATCAGATAGGCTCATACACATATTTCGCATCAACGCTATTCCACAAGGCTGCTGGAGGGTATGGCGCACTCAATGTCTACTCCAGGCCTCGCATCCCGGTTCCTTATCCGAACCCTGATGGTGATTTCACATTACTGGTTGGTGATTGGTATAATACCAGTCATAAGGTGAGCAAGAAATGTTCTGTTTTTGTGTTCTTAGAAGAGGCTTCTTTCACAATTGTTATTGTTGTTCTTTTTAGCTTAGATCTTATGATGGGTAATGGGGAATTGGGAATAGTTCACACTTCATAAATGGAGGACTCATGCTTTAAATGTCATTTGATTATTTTTTACATGATTGTAAGAGCAATATTATAAATGGTCCTCCTCAGATTTTACGGCAGACTTTGGACTCAGGGAGATCTCTTCCATTTCCACACGGGGTTCTTATAAATGGCCAAACTCACACAACGTTCAGTGGCGACCAAGGTTCTTTTGATATTTGACTGCCGTGACCTATGTTGCTCTGCTGGGAATTGATTTTATTGACAAATGTTTTATTTATTTTGCTTTCAGGTAAGACGTATAGGTTCAGGATCTCAAATGTTGGTCTATCAAACACTTTGAACTTTAGAATCCAGGGCCATCCAATGAAGCTAGTTGAGGTTGAAGGATCACACACCGTTCAGAACATTTACGACACCCTTGATCTGCATGTTGGCCAATCTGTTACTGTACTAGTAACCTTGAATCAGGCTCCCAAGGACTACTACATTGCTGCATCTACACGTTTTACCGATCAAATCCTTTCAGCAACAGCAGTGTTACACTACACAAACTCTCACACCCCTGTATCTGGACCACTGCCTCCACCTCCTGCTTTACAAATTCAGTGGTCCATGGAGCAAGCCAGAACTTACAGGTATAGATTGAGTTTGAAGATTTGTCATTCAATAGACAGTCTATCGAAAACTCTATTGTAGGTTGTGCGTTCTATAAGTCTGAATGACTTCTAGATTGTTCCACTTAAAAGAATTTTACTTTCAAATAATTTTCCTACCAAATGTCTGCTGTTTATGGGAAAATTTATTCTTGTGAAGTTGTTTCCTGCATAAAAGAAAATCGTGCTGTCGATTTTTTGACATCTAAGTTAGGATTAAGGGTTAAGACTGATCTATATTAATTAGTTCATCGTTACTTGAAGGTGGAATTTGACAGCAAATGCAGCCAGACCGAATCCTCAGGGCTCATTCCATTATGGAAAGATAACACCGACAAAGTTAGTTGTGCTGGCCACTTCTGCACCTCTGATAAATGGGAAGAGGCGTTATGCAGTTAATGGGGTCTCGTATGTCAATGCCGATACCCCTCTGAAGCTCGCTGATTATTTCAACATCCCTGGAGTTTTCAGCTTAAATTCTATCCAAAGTGTTCCCTCTGGAGGTGCTGCAACTGTAGCTACCTCCGTCATGCCAGCGTCCCTCCATGATTTCATTGAAGTTGTTTTTCAAAACAATGAAAATGCTATGCAATCTTGGCATCTTGATGGTTACGATTTTTGGGTTGTTGGGTAAGTCAGTATACTTGGCTGTATGTATCTATCTTTTGGAACTTGATTAGGTTCTAACATTCTTTTATAACTTGGTACAGTTATGGTTCTGGCCAGTGGGCATCTGTGAAGAGATCAACTTACAATCTTGTTGACGCTCTTACCAGACACACCGCTCAGGTAACACAAATAACCTAATATTGTATAAGTAAAATCATATAACATTTAAAGAAATTCAGATAAATTGCTGTAACTGAGTATACTGTCTCCTGTGGGATTACTTCCATTCTTCTCTTCCACGTTTCATATTAACCTACTTAATTTGTCGTTTCATCCTTGGCTTGCCTAAAATAGACTTTTATGGCCTAGCACTGCTAATTTCCTTAAGATTTTGGGTTATCTTGGACTCAAAACAAGCTGCTTATCAGTCTGTACTGCCTTTCAAATTGCTTGTGCAACATAAGTCCACACGGACGTTGGGCTATGTACTTAAATCATTCCATATATCAATCATGTTTCTGAATCATTACCTAATGTCTGAAGTTTTCTTGCAGGTATATCCCAACTCTTGGACTGCTATATTAGTTTCATTAGACAACCAAGGTATGTGGAATGTAAGGTCTGCAATATGGGAAAGGCAGTATCTTGGGCAGCAATTCTATCTCCGGGTTTGGAACCCCGTCAAAAGCCTCGCTAACGAATACGACATTCCTTCTAATGCTCTTCTTTGTGGCAAAGCAGCCAAACATTAATGCTCCAAACCAATTTTTTTGTTGGTGAACGATAGCTTCTTCAGTCATGAGGGTATGACTGCACGGAACGATTAATGTTGCAGATGAGAGGACAAAAGAAAAGGAAAGGAGATAGTTTGCCATAGATGATTGTGTACATTTGAAGAGTTTTTCCGTCATATTTCATTTGGCTTGTACGACTTATCTGTTAGGTTGAAATGTTGTTTTTCACAAATATAACCATGGTATTCCTTACGGATACTGCTTCCATTGATAAAATTATAAAAATCCCTTCCAAGCCTGTGTCGCTAGTTTTTCATGGACACTAGCTGACAATCATGAACCGGTTGTGATCCAACGGGACTCCACAATGAAGGCACATCTCTATCATGAGAAAACCCAATGCGACATTGATCATCCTTATAAATAAGGCATCACATCCTAATCTTACAAATAACACTTCACATCTTTATTTTTTTTAATGTGTGATGCGTGCAACACTTGGTCTCGAATACTAGTAGCTAGAATTAAAGCCCATATATCCAAAATGTGGCCCAACAAGTGGTAATAATGTATCTGTAAATCAGCTAAAGCCCAAGTCAAAGGTAAAACTAGGCCTTGTAATATGCCATTTAAGCCTACTTAGTTCAGTTCAGTCCACAGCAGATATTTTTGTAGTCAAGCCACCAGAGGACTCATCAGACATTTACAGATTTTAATACAATTCCTTCTCAGGGCAATTGCAATAAGGAGTTCAAACCACATAACCATTTACATCATCAAATATATTTTTGAATAAAGTCATATAAGTAAAATACGAATTTATATACATTTGTCCCATTTTTTATTAACAAAATATTTACTCTTTCATTCCACCATTCATTCCTCAACAAAATTATACAAAAATCAATAATGGGTCTCACATCTTTTATAAAAAGTCAAGTCAAATGCACATTCATATCATCAAAACATATATTCAATATAGTCATATCATCAAAAATACGCATTTTCATACATTATTCATTCTCTCCTAAAAGTCTGTCATTGTAATTGGCCATAACTTTGTTAAATGGTCTGTCTTCTTTTTTTCTTCGTAAACGATATATGAAAGATAAGAACATGTTGCATTAACGAGTCAAATACGCAATTTTTTGTTTTTTTTTAATAAAAGATAGCAATTGACACAAAGTCTACTATACTATGAACACTCAAAATACCCAATAACATATTTTAGGCCACGATTTAACATGATTTTGGGTGGAATTGCAGCAATTCCTTCATGTTTCTTAAATCATTACTGAACGTTCATGACGTGCATGTGTTTGAGAAATGAGAATCATTGAGAGGCCCAAATTAGGCCCACTCTCAACTGGGTCCTTGAGTGTAATGTGTAAACGAATTGGTCAGTGTATTGGGCCGGGTTGAAAGGAGGCCCGAAACTGAGATCAACCCAGATCATTGGCTCTAGACTCCTATATGGCTATATATATCCAAGTCCACCAAAAGATGGATTGTAAGAACTGGGCCAAGGGAATATGTTTGGCCCATGTAATATCCCTGGTACCCAAGTCTTTTACAAGCTTGTTTCCTCGTTCTACAATTCCGATCAAATCACGGTTAGCACTTTCTCAAGTCTCATCGACTCCTCTAAAGCCGCGCCAAATCTAGGTTTTCATCTTTCAATTTGAAGATTTCGAATCGAATCTCCTGAATTTTTTTCTCTCTCTCTCTTGATTTCAATCATGAACTGCGAAGTCTGTCAACTCAAGGAACTGGTAATCAAATCGAAGCGTCTCGGATCATTTAGTATTTTTGACTTACTTTCTGTATTGATCGACGTGTATCTCGGATTTATTTTTAGTTTTTCTGTTCTTCCTTTTTCTGCCGAAATTTATGGCGTTCTTAAATTTTGTAGGATGTGGAGCACTTTGAGATACGGGAAGTTCTTTGCTGTAAGTTTTTCTTTGTGAACTGAATCATTCACTTTGAATTAACATAGTGAAAATTATGTGTGATTGTTCTGGTAACCATAATGGTGGAAATTGGTTCAATTATTTTTCATACTTTGAAATTTGAATCATTCACTTTGAATTAACGGAGTTAAATTGGTTTCAGGCATACTACACACCATAGTATTTCATCGGGCTTTAGGTCTCGTAAGGCCTAAAGACGTTGACTTGGAACTTTTTGAAATTACATATGTAAGTACTTCCTACTTGTTTTCTCTTCTCAGATGATTGATCCTTGTCTTACTTATTTCAATTCATTTTATCATTATTATGTATTTATATTGAATGTAATGTTTGAAGGTCGACAGTACTTGAAATGGAGTTTCCAGTTCCTGCTCTTATCACATTTGTATACGAGTTATTCACATTTTTAGTTATTTTGAAAGAGTGTTTAACACGCGCTGCAATTTAAAATGTGGATTAACCTTTGAATGTCTTCACTTCCATTGTGAAAATCTTGTAGAATGAGTCATAAAAAATGTATCCGTTTAATCTCTCCTTCTCATTCTCTCTCCTTTGTGAAAGTTGAAACTATTATAACATGTAATGAGATTAGTATGCCTCTTGCAGCTGTGTTACGTGGTCTGTTGTACTTAATGATATAAATTTAATCTTTTGATTTTTGTACTGTCACATTTGCGAATGTTGGCAGTTTGGGAAGTTTATCTTTTTCACTGACATCTTTCTTGCGGTGTAGGTGCAATGTGGAGATGTAGAAATTGAAAAGAAAATTGATGAGAAGATTGACCAATACATTAGTTGGGTCGAGAAACACCCAAACAAGAAAAGTCGGGTGTGATTTTTTTAGTACTTTTGATTTTAATGATGTATATTTTTTTTCTTGATGGTTTGTGGGTATGTAGGAATTAGGAACATTTCATTGTTCTGGGAGGTTGATTTTTTAAGTTGCATGCAGAAGACTTCTATATCAGCCTTTTCTCAGAAAATTCTCTTCGTTTTTTGGTCATTGGCTCCAAATTTACTTTTTTCACAGGATGTATGCTACTAGTCCTCATATTGGAAATCTGAAAATATATAAATTCCTGAATTGAGTGTTGGGAATAAAATCTTCAAAAAGTTCTGTTATGCTATTTTTATTTCCCGTAGTAATTTTTTGTTGTCATATTATGTAATTGATGAATTCCATTATGCTAGTTGAGTAATTGAAGGTCCTCTCTGTCATTACATTTAGCTAAATTCTACAAGCCATGATTATTTTTTTTTGGCTGCAATACATGCCACCTCCCCTACCCATTTTTATTGACTCATAATTCTCATAACTTTTCCTTGAGTTCTGGCATCAACGATGCAGGTTTGCATATCTTTCTATGAAGTGAAAAACAAACAGCATCCATGGTACAAAAAAAATGAGCGGTTATATTGGGAGCAATGGCATGTAAATTTGAATGTGACACAGCATCCAAAGGCACATTCTAGCAAGTCTCATAATTCCAAAGTAGTTGTTGAACCAGGAGGTACTATCAATATTTTGTTTTCACTTTGGAGAATTATCGATAGTCTATGTGCTAAAAGGAACACTGGTTTATTTTGTTGTCATGACTATAGAGGGAAGATCAGAAGATAGAAGTGCGAGGAGGGCTGCACTGGAAGCTTCTCTACGAGAGGTTTTGTTTCAAATAATAAAATTTGTCAATGAGAAGAAGGATCACGTTCCACCCATTAGTGATGGCGTCATGTACTTTCCATATGAAATTTCTATCCCAAGGTAAGATTTCTCTTTGATTTTACCTCTTCTTGGCAATGTGCATTACAAATTTTTCTTTTTCTTTTGTGTCATTGTGTTTTTTTTTTGTCCATTTCCCTTCCATCTTTGTTGATAGATCACTGTTACATTGGACCACTTTTCTGATAATCATGAATGATACATTATCCTAATCCTAATGAAAAATTTACACTGTCCAGTTGCTTTTCATTCATGAAATACTTTTACTACTAATTTTATGCCATATGTGATTGATTATTGTAATTGGTTTTGACTTTTAGTGAATCTGGGAGGTCGTTTATTAAATTTCCAGATGTAGGTGAAAGGGGCAGTCCACACCAAACCTCACCCTATTCAATTGTTCCTTCTGTTCTTAGCACCTTTGTTGTAAATACGCTGTCGCTTCTCTCAGTTTAAACTTGTAAATTGTGCTTGAATCTTGATATATGGTACTCCTCAGCATTCCTCCCTCTTCCTTTTGAGTTCTTCGATCTGTTTTCAGTACTTTATTGCATTTAGGCAATTTTTCTTCACTTCGTATTGTTGATTGTCGTGTTGTAAGGTCATTTGGAGTAGGGATTGCCTTCTTACATGTTGGGAAATGAATAAAATTCATTAAACTGGTAAGATATGCTTGATATTAAAGGGGCAAAATCGTGCAATAACTTTACATATAGGACAATCACAGTCTTATCATATTTTGGATTTTGTGAAGAAACATTGTTTCGTGCAATGGCTAAGTTTGAATTTTAAAAAAAATGCAATGTCTAGGTATGAACAATAAACTTTTGTTCTGATGTTCAACGGGGATGGGCTTTGAAACTGTCCTTAGGCAGGGTGGTGACAAGCATAATCTCTTCCCCCATTGGCGCTCCTCGTTTAAATTTGATACCATTTTTGATGGCCTCCACTCTTTTCTAATTGACAAATTAAAATTTTTTGTAGTAATTTTTTTCTCTTGCCTCTTATTTAGAATTTCTCTGAATCTCTCAGTTTCACTGATCATTGATAATCTGGTGCTATTACTCAGCTCATCGGATTCTGCCTTTGGCATGGACATGTTTAAGAGGATGCTTCAATCTACTCACCCAACCATGCTCAGCTAATTATTGGTGTGCTGAATAACATGATAATATTCGAAGGACTAATTAATTATTACTTTAAGATGTCTCAACCTGTGTGAATAGGAGTTTCGACGACTTGAAGAAACGAAACTGCTGCTGAAAAATGGATTTGATTTTCAAAAGCAAAAAGGGTGCGTGAGAGTAGAGAGCTCTTTTCATCTGGGTTTGTAAATATAATCCTTGTATCAATCACTCATGTTTTTTCCTTAGCGCTGGTGTTCTCATGTGTATAGTGAACTGTTACTATTGTTGCTCCTAGATTCTTTTTACATTCTGGATCTCATATTAGTTAATTGTCATGGTTGAGTTCCAAGGTTGTTGGCACACTAAGATGCCATAAAGATTTGTCGTGCCAAATGATGTTTTGTGAAATTTCAAAAATCCCATTTCATGTTTTCTGTATTTAAACAAACAAATGCTGTCTTGGAGATTGTTTTCTGTTTTTCAAAAGCAAACGAAGACAGGAAATGCATGGTTTCTGTGATTCTTCCTTTCTGATAGGGAAGTCTCACTTTATGACTTAGAAAAAGTCGACCTTGTTTTGTATTGACCCGCCATATGATCAGAGTTAAGGCTATGGGGATTGGTGCTGTTTCAAACTTGTGATCTTTCTGCAGCTAAGACCTCATGGGTTACTGTTGAATAATCGGACAAGGATTATGTTCTGACAGAGGCTAATTTCGGGTTGGTGGATGGGGTTTTTGTGGTTTGCGGTGAAGATCCTTGGATGAGCGAGGAATATCAGCTGTCAATGATTGAGAATAGTCCTCCTAATGAATTGAAATATATTAGTGGAGCTGAACATATGGTCATGCTCGCAAAGCCAGAATAACTTTGCCAATGTTTGCTGGAAATTGTTGAGAGTTATCAGTGAATGTGAACTCTGATTTATAGCTTTGTTGCTTGAACAATATGGTTTTGATATCCATGATTGATTTTATGCTGCAGCTCATGACGTGTTTGCAAGGAAAAATTTGAGCCGACCCAAAGTCCAAGTATGTACCTGAATTGTTCACGATCCAGCTTCTCTTTCCATGAATAAGAGTTTTTCTTTTGCCAATGTGTCTTATATTTGGTTGGTGGAATCCTTTGAATCTAAAATTCCAAGAAAAGCCGGATTCAGATGGCCTATACTTTAAGTTTAAATGATTATGAGATAGAAGGAGACACTTTACAAATTGTTAACGATATTAGGGTCAAATGGCCCTCTCTTCGTGTTTCTCGTCATTTGCTAGATATGATCAGGCCTTTATTGGAACAAATGCATTGTAATGCCAAACATACTGCTAGGGAGGGGAACCAGGTTGCGGATGTCCTCGCCCACCTTGCTCTCTCGTCCCAAGTTAATTGTTTTTTTTGCTGGAGATAATCCTGACCTTATCCGTCCATTCTCTGACGTGGAACGTGCTAGATTTTCTTACTGAATATTTCATTATTAAAAAACAAAAAAAAAACCTATAATTAAGTGTGATACTTATTTTTATATTATTTCATTCCTCATCGTTCAAATACGATCACATAAAAAAGTTATTTTCTGATTTTTACAGTTTTTATTTTATACATATAAATTAAAGTGTTATTTTTTAATATAAATATGTCATACCATGTGAACTTAGCATACAAGTTGTTGGATACTGACATGCAAGTTGCTGTGATAAAAATGTATACTTGATTGATGCTGACACACAAGTTGCTGAAATTAAATTCAATACTTGCACACTACTTCAATATTATCATGCGGATTTGGAGTATTGTGGAAGTCGAATATAGTTATGAACCATCAAGTACTTGCATTGGTTGAGAGGAAAGGGGTGTAGAAATGGAGACTGGGAAACATTTTGTTTTGGTTCATGGATCTTGCCATGGTGCCTGGTGCTGGTACAAGCTGGTGCCTCTGCTTAAATCTGCAGGTCACAAGGTCACTGCATTAGACCTTGCGGCTTCTGGGGTCAATTCTATAAAGCTTGATGACATTGATTCCTTCTCTGATTATGTCCAACCATTGTTGGAATTCATGTCCAATCTTCCTCAAGACGAGAAGATCATCCTGGTTGGTCATAGCTATGGCGGATTTAGCATCTCTCTAGCCATGCAAAACTTCCCCAAGAAAATTTTGGTTGCAGTTTTTGTCACAGCAGACATGCCTAATTGTGTTGCTCCACCAGCAGTTCTGATGGAAGAAGTGAAAAATCTTACTTTTATCATCTTATAATTTTGTATCCAATCTGATGGATTTTTTTTTTTTTGACTTTTCATTTCCTTTATTCGGTTGTGAATCCAGTTTTCCAAATGGAATCCAAAGGAGTCTCAGTTAGATTGCAAGACTGTTTACGGCAATGGACTCGATAATCCACCAACTACAACTTCTTTTGGTCCAGCTTACATGGAAACTACATTGTATCGAGACTGCTCGTCCGAGGTACTCGTAAATTTGATCTGATTGTACTAGAAAATTGTTGGTTGATAGCTTTAGTTGTTTCCACTATTTAGTATTTACAGACTGTTGGTTTGCAGGACCTAGAATTGGCCAAAATGTTAGTGAGGCCTCAGGGGATTTTCTACCAAGACTTGGCCAAGGAATCTGTACTAACAGAAGCTAAATTCGGATCGGTGAATCGGGTTTTCGTAGTGTGCGATAATGATGCTGTGATGCCTGAAGAAATGCAGCGGTGGATGATTGAGAATAGTCCTCCTAAAGAAGTGAAATGTATTAGTGGAGCTGGACATATGGTCATGCTCTCAATGCCAAAACAACTTTGCCAGTGTTTGCTTGAAATTGCTGCTGCTTATCAATAAGAAGTGAAATGTAATACAGACCTTCAGTTTTGTTGCTGTGAAATTCTATGATTTGTTACTTCACAGTATGGGTTTTGATTCCGCTCTCTATAGACTATATATACAGGTCATCTTACAAAAATCAGATTACTGTTTCGTTGTAACTTGTAATCTTTCGTTACCAGAAAAATGGAACAGTCGAGGGATTTGACTAGGGATGTCGACGAGGTGGATTTGCGATCATTTTTTATTTTGGTCAACATTAAAATGACAAAAAAAAAAAAAACGAAAAAACCCTCAAAACGACTTGTTTATTTTACCCAAAAATGTCTCCCAAAAATATTGCAGGAACTTAAAAATAATATTTGGAAACCTTAATTGCAACATACTTAATAAATAAAATAATTAATCGCAAGAAGATTCATTACTACTACCAGCGGACAATTTTTCTCTGCCGTCGTTGCCGGGAAGAGTTTGGGCGATTTTGCTTCAAGTAATTTGAAATAGGGAAGGGCTGAGGAGCAGTGTGAGAAGATAAACTACGACGTTATAGTGCAGAAAGGTTATTACGAGGCGTTTTGTTAATTCGGAAGAGCAGCTGATAACATTCCCCGTATCGACGAGAAACGTGCATGTCGCAGCTGCATGAAGCGCTCATACAGAAATGCACCTCCATTACCACATTGAAGAAAGCTCGCCAGTTACATGCTCTAGTCCTAACTACCACCACAATAACAGACAATGCACAATCGCCGTACCTCAACAACAACCTCATCTCTATGTACGCTCGATGCGGCTCGCCCAGCGATGCACAGGTGGTGTTCGACAAAATGCCTCAGAGAAACACAGTGTCCTTCAATGCTCTCATTGTGGCCTATTCTCGAATCCAGCAACGTGCTATTTCAGCCCTCCGAGTGTTTCACCAGATGGAGAGTGAAGGTCTAAGGCCTAATGGGTCCACATGCACCAGTGTCCTGCAAGCTTGTTCTTCGCTTGAGGATAGGTTCATGGGGAAACTATGTCATGCCCAGGTAGTGAAGTTTGGGTTCTTTGATGATACACGGGTTCAAACTTCTCTGCTTGGAATGTACTCGAATTGTGGGGATATGGAGGCTGCGAGAGAAGTTTTTAGCTGCATAGGTGAGAGAGATGTTGTTGCTTGGAATTCTTTGATATATGGGAATTTGAAGAATGATAACATAAACGAAGGGTTTTATTTATTTAGTGCAATGGTCAGATCAGGTGTTAGCCGTAATCAATTCACATACTCAATGTTCTTGAATGCCTGTGGAAGATTGGGAGACTGTAGTTGTGGCCAAGTCATTCATGCCCAGCTTATTGTTGCAAATGTTTTAGCTGACTTGCCCCTGCAAAATGCTTTGCTAGATATGTATTCAAGTTGCGGTGATATGAAGACAGCCTTTGGTGTCTTTGATAGAATGGAAAACACGGATTTAGTTTCATGGAACTCGATCATATCTGGGTATTCAGAAAATGGAGAAGGGGAGATGGCCATTAATTTGTTTCTGGAGTTGCTAGAAATGGCTCTTCCTAAGCCAGATGAGTATACTTTTGCAGCCATTGTTTCTGCTACTAGTTCATTCCCAGCTTCTGATTATGGGAAACCTTTACATGCCCAAATTGTGAAAGAAGGATTCGAAAAGAGTATCTTTGTGGGAAGTACACTTGTGTCTATGTATTTCAAAAGTGGGGACACGGAATCTGCGCAACAGGTTTTCAATTTGATTTCAAAAAAGGATGTTGTTATCTGGACAGAGATGATTGTGGGTCATTCTAGATTGGCTGAAGGGGAAAGAGCAATTAAATTTTTCTATGATATGTGTCGAGAAGGCTATAAGATCGACAACTTTGCTCTTAGTGGGGTTATAAGTGCATGTGCCGACCTTGCAATATTGAGACAAGGTGAGATGATTCATTCACAGGCTGTAAAAACTGGACTTGCTTTTGACATGTTCGTCTGTGGGAGTCTTGTGAATATGTATGCCAAAAATGGGGATCTTCCAGCAGCTCAATCAATATTTTCCCAAGTTCCAGTCCCAGATTTGAAGTGCTGGAATTCAATGCTTGGAGGATACAGTTACCATGGAGTGGCTGTGGAAGCATTGAAGATTTTTGAGGAGATCCTGAATCATGGTCTTAAACCAGATGCAGTGACATTTTTGTCTCTATTGTCTGCTTGTAGCTACAGCGGCTTGGTTGAAAGAGGAAAGTTCTTTTGGGGATATATGAAGGATAATGGTTTGTTACCAGGGCCTAGGCACTACTCTTGCATGGTATGTTTGTTAAGTAGAGCAGGACTGGTGGATGAGGCGGAAGAAATGATTAATGAATCGCGATTCTCTGCGGACCATCTAGAATCGTGGAGAACTTTGCTAAGCTCATGTGTCGTCAATAGAAATTTACAGGTAGGCATTCGTGCAGCAGAGGAAGTTCTGAGATTGGATTCAGAAGATACTGCAACCCATGTTTTGCTTTCAAATCTTTTTGCTGTCACAGGAAGATGGGATTATGTTGCAGAAATGAGGAAGAAGATACGAAAATCGATGTTAGGAAAGGATCCTGGGTTAAGTTGGATCGAGGCCAAAAACAACGTACACGTATTCTCTTCCGGTGATCAATCACATCCAGAGTTTGATGAAGCCAAAACTGAATTGCATAGATTACAAAGCAACATGATAAAGCCAGTTACAGACGAACTGATACAATGATTGAATCCGGACAAGTGACATGCTGGAGTTTTACAAGCATGGCATGACTTCTCACGAACCAGGAAAATTTGTAACCTTCAGCTGAACTCGGCCTATTCTGACCGATATGGGAAAGTCCAATCAGACGAGCTGAATATTAACTAAAACCTGAGTTGACATTTTTTATAACTTTGCTCCAGCTAACAAAAAACGGAGATGCTGGATGGAAGGAGGGATATTGGTATTTATGTTTTATGAAAGGAACAAACCAAAGAAGTTTGCTTGCCACAGTATAGGTGATTCTCTAGAAAAATAGTGCAATGCTGCAGCTGGATTCGAAGATGATATTGAAGCACGGAGCTGTAAAACTCGTCGGGGGAAGAAATTAGTAGATGCAATATGTTGCTAATTTGTGGGATCATTCAGATTGTAGGATATATTGTTTCCTATTTGAAATCATTGATATGACTACTATAGCGTTCTTGATGAAAGTTTGTCTTTTGAACGTAATAGTATCAAAGGCGATATGATAACCAAAATAATGTGCAAAGCTATGTTCAAAATGTAAAATGCTGTGGTATTTAGTAATTATTTGGAAAGCCTTACAAGTCTTCGTTTGGAAGAGGGCAAAAAAAAGGGTCAATAGTGGCTCCATATTATTTTCACTGGAGTTTCCTTGCTCTTGTCCTAATCAGCAGAGCTTACAAAATTTCATTCCTGAAGAGTGAAGAACACTGCTCTGCATTGCCAGATTAAATTTCTTTTTTCTATTCTACAGCATCCCACCAATATATTGTCCAATTTAAGCCAGCCCAAACTAACTAGCAACTACAAATTCGTTCTCCTAAATTCTTTGGCTTAGAAAATGCATTCATCAGACTTGGAGATTTTGGCCTTCTTGGGTGGTGAGATCTTAGAGCATTGAACTCTTTCGCCACTCAATATAGCTCGCTCAACACCAGACTTTGCCTTGTGGCCCTGCCTACACGAGTCAGGCAAGGGATAATGGTACAGCTTCAAGTATAATGGTACATCAATCATACTTGAAGTTATCACTTGCCTTCTGAGCAAGGGATTGGCATGCATCCTCCAGAAGAAGGAAGTGGTTGTCGAGCCTTCTCCAAGACTTTTTTTCCCATAAAATATGCAACTTGTGCATATCCAAAGTAACTTCCCATAAAAACTGAATGATAGAGCACCAAAACCTGCAAACCATCATACCAATTGGGAACTAGAAAAACATATATATATATATATATATAGTCCAACCAAATTATAGTGTTTTTTCTAATTTCAGAAGCTAATGACTCTCAAGACAAAACAACTATTACATTCTTAAACCATGATTATGTTCAGCAACAGACAGACCAAAACAAACAGAGAAACAAAATACAAGAACCAAAACAGCATTCATTTAAGCCCATTTCCAGGAGTTGATATTGCCAAATCAGGCCAAGGAAAGCAATCTCCTCCAACAAATGCAGCAGATTCTCCACCACTCTCATACTGCCACGTACTCCCATTCCCTGTCACTGGCGCATTTCCACCGGAGCCATTCACAGCAGCACCACCAACATCTCCTACTCCTAAACCAACAAAAGGCCATATCCCTCTCCCAAGCCCAAAGCCCACTTCTTCATACCCATGTCCAAGGCCCAGCCCAAACCCACCCAGCGCCAAAAATCCGGAAGCCCCTTGACCACTGTTGTTCAACAGAGACGTAAAGCTCCCATTCCCCTTCACATCGCAAAACTGTACGCTCGAGGCATGGTTTGCCGTCAGTGGCAACAACACAGGCGTAGCGGACAACGGCAGGGATTGTGCTTCGTAATTCGCTGAAGCGGCGGTGAAGGAGGAGTGATTGTTAGTGCGAGAACGCTTGGCACTCTTGCGTGTGCAGCCGCCGACGGGGATGTCTCGGAGGGTACCGCCGTGTGTCCAGTAGCGGCGGCAGGACTTGCAGAAGTGGCGGGGCTGAGAGAAGTTGTAGTTGTTGTAGTAACAAAACTTTGTGTTGGTGGAGTCGCATCGAGGGCAGGGAAGTTGCTCTTGTTCCGGTGGTGGAGCTCCGTGGTTCGCTGCCTTGGTTGTTACGCGCTCTCTCTCGCCCGAATCTGAATGTGGCATTTTCGCCATCAAAAAAGCTTTCTTTCAACGGGGTTTTTTGTGTGCAATGTCAATTGCGAAGAAGATAAAGTTGTGGGGGGTGTTGTGGTTTAGAGTGGGAGAAGCAAGGATGGATTTATGAAGGGAGAGAGAGAGAGAGAGAATATGTTGGACAGTGAAGCTGATAGCTTCTGAAGAGTATATGAGCAGCAGGGAGGGACTGGGGTCTGGGGAGATAGAGCAGCTTTTACAGTGTTCAGTTTTAGGTGCAAGAGTACATATATTCGGCCGGCTTCGGCGCCGATGGCGACTATGTTAGAGTCGGCTAGCTAGTCAGCTAGGTACAGGGATTGTGTAAACGTGTTCAAACCTACTTAAAACATGAGCAACTAGTAGGTGCAAATTTTCTATGAAATGTGTAATTGTTTTGAATCTCAACTAATCATGTGGGACATCAGTCAGCTTGTGCATTTATTTTACTTCATATGAATGTATGGTTGTGATTTAAATACAAATTTCATGATAAATTATTGCAATTCCTCTCATCTCGAATTAATGGACGCAAAATAGATGATCCATTTTATTTGTATATTTGTGTAATCGAGAATTACTCAATAGAAATAGGAAGTGAAATAATCAATTTTTAATAATTAGAGGGTGTGGGGGCGGGAAAATTAAAAATATAGAGTAAGATAATGAATTTTCTATCATTGAGGGTGTGGGAATGGGAAAACGAAAAATGGGGATGGAATAATCAATTTTCAATCATTCGGGGATGTAGGAGGTGAGAAAACGAAAAATTAGGGTTGGAATACAATTTACCCTTCTAAGGAAAAATGCAATAGTAAATTTTTAGAGGAAATGAATAATATATGAGAATGTGTATTTTTACTAATGTGATTGTATTAGGAAATGTGTTTTGGTAATACGGATGAGTGTGTGGCATGACTTTTTATAAAAGATTTGTAACTCAGTATTGATTTAGATAGGGTTGGGCATGGGTCAGTATTATCGGTTACTGTCCCATTATCTGCCTTAAATTATTGGCCTGAAAATCGATCCGAATTGTCAGGCCGATAATACCAATCGACCTGTGTGTATATGGGCTGATTGGTGGTTTTGATTTTCCTCTAATGTCAGATCGGCCAACCAACTATTTATATCCAAAGTCCAATAATTTAAATTTAAATTAGTCACCTAACCTACTAGCCCAGCAACAATAAAAGGGTTGGGCATGGGTTAGTATTATCGGTTATTGTCCCATTATCTGTCGAATTGTCAGGCCGATAATACCAACCGACCTGTGTGTATATGGGTTGATTGGTGGTTTTGATTTTCCTCTAATGTTATATCGGCCAACCAACTACTTATATACAAAGTCCAATAATTTAAATTTAAATTTAAATTAGTCACCTAACCTACTAGCCCAGCAACAGTAAGCCCATACTCTCATTGTTCAAGCCAGGTCCCAGCCGACAACAGTCCAAATAATCATAATCTAAAGTCCTAAACCAGTAAACTCATTATCCATTCAGTTTAAAATTTTAATTTGAATCGCTAAACTATAACTTTTATTTTATTTGAGTACTTAGGCGATGTATTTAAGTATTTTTAGCATTTCTAAAATTTTATTTTAGTATTTGTTAGTCTTTAAATGAGTAGTTTATTAAATATAGACTTTATTTCTAAACTTTTTTCTTGGCGACCGGAAACCATTATCGGCCCGACTGAAATAGGTTGCAACTGACAACCGACCCAAATCATTCGGGTCGATAATGGTTTCTAATTTTGCCCAGAATCGGTTGTCGAGTCAATTGGATTATCGACCGATAATCAATCGACCTGACCCCATGCCCACCTCTAGATTTAGATGTAGTTTTTCTAGAGAATGGATGAAGAAATGAAAGAGTAGATGTTTGACAAATATTGAGAGAGAAAAATGTATAGATATTTGTTGTTGTGACCGTATTAAAAGACATATTTTATGGATGTGAGTGAATATGTGTTGAATTTTTGTATCATTAGGAGTGGAATCCTATATAATGCACCAGCAAAAATTTATTGGTGCATTTGCTTTGATAGTAGTAGTAGCTTTCAACAATGGTAACATCACGTGCCAGAGATTCAACTTCACTAAGAAAAAATGTGCTCATATGTTTGAATGAGGAAATGCCAATAATTAACACAAGAAGGGACTATCATTTTCAACTCGTTTTTCCCCCTCAAGGCTTATCTTTTGATTTGTGTACTCAAATCCAACACCATCGTCCATGTCAAGACAAAGTTTAATGTACACCTACCAGCCACCATTTGTCATTCTAAAATTCCAATGTATGGATTATGTGGGCTCCTTCACATGATCCTATACTAATTGTAAACAATATACCACCAAAAAAAAGTATATCACAAGGTCATAAATCTTAAAATTTAAACTTTTTTTTGGTAACGTCAAATCATTCAATTGTCCATCAGATAACTGACTCGTAAGTTCGAGATACATGGAATACATTGCAACTCTCGTCTATTGGTTAAAAACATGACCACACTTAACCTAGAGCGGAAAGATAACGTGGGTGATATTTGCACAAGCTTGACTAAACATGAATTCATCTTGCAAATTGCAATAATGGAAACATTCATGAGACTTTAACTCGTGACTTTCTGCTTGAGGTGAGAGTCATCGTTGTCAAAGTCATCATCTCAATTAATGGCTCGTTGTTATCTGAACCCTAAATAATAAATCTTAACCCCCTAAACTTAATATGCCATTTATGAATTTCACAATTGTAGCCCCGTAGTTGACTAGTGTTATTGAATTTTGAGTGGCTAATCAAAAAGAGCCAAAAAGATTAAAATTAAAAATTAAAAATTGAAGACGCTAGGAACGAATTTTGTAGAGAGAGAGATTGAGTGAGACAGTACCGACAAAATCATATATGTCGGGGAAGCGTGGGATACAATAATCGGGCCTCCCCTCTGATTACGGAAGTCGTCATGTCCGCATCAGATTCCTCCTCCGTACCACTCTGCCCTCTTCCTTCCGGACCAATCTACAGCCGGATTTCTCGCTCCACTGTTCCCATTACCAAACAAAACTGTTTCCTTCTTCGGACACACCCAATTTCTCCCTACCGTTGATAGCTTTCCTTTGATCAAGCTCCCCGATAATCTACGGTCACAATCCAGTTTCAAAAGGTTAAAAAAAATCAAGGGTGGGGTCCGTTGGGAGTGGGACAGCTGTCAGTCGGAAGGACCGGCAGTTGTAGGTTGATTCCCTCCGGCAAACACCATCATGCGTCGCTTTCAAGAAAAGAAGAGAAGATCGACAGGGTCTTGGTAGACTATATTTATGTATTTTTGACTGTGGAGAGTCTGATCGATCACTCTATTATCCACTGCACTGCACAGCTGGGCCAGCTTGTTTGGTCGTCCATTAACAACTGACAAATCGTCCACTGCCTATCACTTCAGATATGAAAACCTAATTGCTTTTTTTTTTGTTTTTTTTTTCTTTTTGGATTTTTCGTGCCGAATATGATTCCCTCGCATGCATTTTGTTAATTGGCAGAGTTTCGTTATAAACATGAATTTATTAATTTAAATATTTAACGGATACTTGGAATAAATAATTCTTTGGAGGTTAAATATACTGACAAACTTTGATTAGATCTTCATTGGAAGTTCAATCATTATTCTGATTTTTTTTTTACTTTTGTGTCTCTTCGAGTGTAACTGTAAAGTGAGGTAGGGTAAATTAATGGCCCAAATCTTCACATACTATAGGGTAGGGCTGTAAAAAAATCGAAACCAAATTGATTGGTGGATTTTATTCAAAAACTTTTTTACACATTTTCCACTAAAATAAACTGAAAATTCGATCGATAATTGACTACAGAGTTTAACAAAAATATGTAAAAAAAATCAACAAAATCGACTGTCAACACCGTACATTCGAAATAAAATGAGACTCATATTTTGGGACGTATAGCATTACTCTTCTGAAAGAACGCAACTACCAAAATGGCCTTGTTTTATGGGCCTTCCACATGGACATAAGCTTTTCTCTGTTGGACTTGGATATCATATTGGGCCTTTCACATGTAACTTATGAACTCCATGACATATATGGGCCTTGCATTGTTAGGTTAGCACTTAAAACTTAGCATAGAGGCCCATGAAATGAAATGAATTTTTCCTTGTCCTAGGGCATCATATTGGCCCATTTTAGACCTTGGTTTTCCTGCTTAATCATACTTAGAACTCAGTTCATGATCTGAAAACACTCATGCTGGGAGTCCTGTATTACCTAACTGTCATGAACATGTGAAACTAACAAGATGACATTACAAGAGAAGAGAACCGAAGCTGGCATTCATCTAAATATATATTGAGAGAATGAAACTCATGAAGTGCTATTCTCTTGTGAGTTCTTTTGAATTGTTGAACGAATGATGCCTACTTTAGGGTTTCTTTTGTTTCTTGATCGGGCATTACCAATGAAATTTGTGACAAGTTGTTGATGCAAGACTCGTATCGAAAGAAAAATATGTATAATGTAAAAAAATAGTAAATAAGTATACAATGATGTACGCGGTTAATCAACTTGCCTATATCAATGAGATGTCTGATTTTTTATTAAGTAGAGAATGATGTGTACATATAAATGTTGGAACGCTATGTATTTATAGGTATGGAGGTCTGTCAGTTGATGCAATTCTTGAAACAACGTAACCGTCTTTTTTTTAACCTCTTGCAACCGCTGAATAAATAAACTTCTTTATTCGGAGGATATCCCACAGTTAGTGGAAATTACCCACTAGAATAAGGGAACAAGCTATTGTATTTTTGGCTATTAAAGCCCAATGATTGTAAATGAGAAAGTAAGAAAGAATTCCCAAAACTTGTATTCTGTATTTCATCTTAAACAATTTATATAGTTGTTGCAGAAATTGGAATTACAATTAAAGAGGAGTTTGACAATGTCAACTAACAGTTGCTTTCATTTGTGTTACAATCAAAACTTGGCCGACTGGCCCTATCCGCTAAGGTCCTTAATCGAAGTCCTTCATGTCCAACAGTTTTTCAAGTGCCCAAGTAGCTTTCAATAAAAGACAAACCCTAACTTAATTGTACAAAATTCTTATATCAAAAGAAACCAAAGACTCTGTAGACATAAGCATTATAGCCGAACCAAGTAAATCTCTCGCATTCTTCTTCTTTTCTCTTGATTTGATTGGTTTGCTATATAAATTGCTATAGTATATGTGTATTTTTGTGGGCAAAGTTTCAACATAACTTGCCTTCCCGGTGGATTTTTCCCAACCTTTTGGCTTGCCCACTCAAGCCCGCAGAGGTGTATTACGTGACGAGCTCGGCCATTCTCTATGTTTATTTTCTTGCCCAACAGGGATATCCGAGTCCAATGAAGCTGAATTCAAAGCAGTGTCTAAAGCTTTGGAGCTGTCATTAAATTCAAGGGAAACAGTAGGTCAACTATCGCCTTCGAAACTGACTCAAGTTCAGTTTTCGAGTTTAGACAATATGCCTTTGAAACTAAATCATATTGCAAATGCTATAAATCTAGCAACCATGAAGCTTAGACAAAAGGAGGAGTGAATAGGTTGCATTATTTTGTCTTATGGTTTTGGGTGATACTGAGAAGCGTTGCTTGATATAAGGTACTATTGTTCTGCATGGTGATTTGTTCGATGATGCAGCTGGTTCCTTATCTCCAAACATAGTTACTTTATTCTTCGTTTTGCTGTCTTAGTTTTTAGTTTCAGCGCTTTTTAGGCTTGTACTGTTGTTCATTGTTGTTTTTTTCTTAAAGACTTTATTGCATATTAGTGTTCCTCCGTCATCAGTGAGGGCTCATATATAATATTTGTGGCTAAGCCTTTTTATAAAATAAAAAAATGTGCTGTATAAAAAACAAAATGTAGAAAGAAGAAAAACTCGCAAACTGAGTAAAGAATCACCGACTAAAACAAGCTTGCTTTGACCAGGACATAATTACCAAAACATAAAAACGTATATCACATGAAGCGGAAGAAACTTACAAGCACTAACATAAACATTGTATATCATAGTCTTCAGATGGGCTTTCGAGAAGAAGAAAAAAATCATTATATTTTCCCAAGAAAATAAAGAAATTCATCATCTTGCATGGTGTCCCGATAAAATAAAGAAATTCATTGTTAATATGAAGATGCCATATGCTAGAAAACAAGATGAAAGGTGGAAAAGGCATTTTTTTTTCCTTCCTACGTAGTACGTAGTCCAAGGACCCACGACCTTCTCTCAAGGCCGGCCAGCATGGGCGACCGCCCTGGGCACCTGAAATTTGGGGGCCCAAAAAAAATAATTTTTTTGGCTTATATATGATGTGAGGGGTAAATATATGATAATAGATTAAATATGAATGAAAAACATCAAGACTTTCTAGAAGTTTCTTTTAGATAGACTAAGACATGTAGTGAGAATAATTCTTAGATTTGAGCTTTTAGGTGGCTTGGTAGGATATGAGATTTTGAATCACACTTTTTATCTTCATTTTCATTTTTATCACTTTTTTAAAACAAAAATTAAATCAGACAAAAATAGGGTACTACAATTGTAATTGTAATAACTGATTTTAATTTTAATTTTAATGTAATGAAATTTAAGGAGTGATTGCCTAACCTTTCAAAATTGGGTTTCAACCATCGAAAAATTTCTTGTTATTCTATTTGCTTAAATTTTGATTACTGGTTTAGAATTGGACATTAGACACCAAAAAAAAATCTTGAGCGTTACCCTGAACCCAAAAACAAATTTCGGGATGTTGCCCCGAATCCCGCCCTAAGGCCCCAAATATGGCAGGGCCGGCCCTGCCTTCTCTATATAAGGATAAACTGCTACATTACTAATTACAACCCAAATCAGTATTGTTCTTCAGCTCCCTTGCTTTCATCATGGATGTTCAGTTTTCTTCTTTACCAGTAATTTTGACATTCTTTGTTTTCATATTTATGGTTTTTACAGCCTCGAAGAAATCAAAGATAGGCGACTCAAGTGCAACGGATCCACTGCCGCCCGGTCCTTGGAAGCTACCTCTGCTAGGAAATGTGCACCAATTAATTTGCTCTCTACCTCATCACCGCCTGAGAGATTTGGCCAATAAATATGGAAATCTTATGTATTTACAGCTTGGAGAAGTCACAAATATTATTGTTTCTTCAGCAGAAGTAGCGAAAGAAGTATTGAAAACCCATGACATCACTTTCGCTCATAGGCCATATTTCCTTGCTGCAGAGATCATGACATACAATTTTACTGACATTGGATATGCACCGTATGGGGAGCGTTGGAGACACATGAAAAAAATTTGCACACTAGAGCTGCTAAGCGCAAGGAGGGTGAAAGTGATGAGACCAATTCGGGAAAATGAGGTAAAGGAGTTTGTTAATTCAATTTATTCAAATGCAGGATCGAAGATCAATCTTAGTGAGATGTTAATTTCTTTAACATATGCGATCACATCGAGAACAGCCTTTGGTGGGAGAAATGAGCACGATGAAATATTTATACCACTGTTGCAAAAAATTATGGTGTTGGGAAGTGGTTTTAGTTCGGTAGATCTTTTCCCTTCCGTTAAATTGTTTCATGTGATGAGTGGCATGAGGACTAAACTTGAAAGGGTCCATAGAAAGGCAGATTCGATTCTCGAAAAAATCATTGAAGAACACAGACTAAAGAAGGCAATGGTTAATTCTAGTGAAGATGCTGCAGACGATGATTTGCTGGATGTTCTCTTGGATCTTCAAAATAATGGAGACTTTGCGTTCCAATTTACTATCAACAACGTAAAAGCAGTTATACTGGTTAGTAAATATCAGATGTTGTTTATTTTTGTTTGAATAGATAGTGAATAATCCTAACCAGTTTAAGTAGAACTGTCTTTCAGGACATTTTTCTTGGTGGGAGTGAGACATCATCTACAGTTATGGAATGGGCAATGTCAGAGCTGCTGAAGAATCCGAAACTGTTGGAAAAGGCACAAGCAGAGGTGAGACAAGTCTTTGGCTCTAAAGGATTTGTCGATGAAGCAGGTCTCGAAGAATTAAAATTCTTGAAGTTGGTTGTCAAAGAAACCCTGAGATTGCACCCTCCTCTTCCATTGTTAGTTCCAAGAGAATGTGGAGAGAAATGTACTATAAACGGATATCAAATACCGGCGAAATCCAGAGTCATCATCAATGCATGGGCTATAGGAAGAGATCCGAATCATTGGACTGAAGCTGATAGGTTCAATCCAGAAAGATTCCTCAACAGCTCAATAGAATACAAGGGGGCCAATTTTAAATACCTCCCATTTGGTGCGGGAAAGAGGATATGTCCCGGAATTTCATTCGGACTAGCCAATGTTGAGCTTCCGCTCGCTAATTTGTTGTTCTATTTTGATTGGAAACTTCCTGACAATGTCAAACATGAAGAACTGGACATGACTGAGAGTTTTGGTGCTTCAGTGGGAAGAAAAAAAGATCTCTACTTAATTCCGGTTCCTTATTATCCCAAGATTGTGGAGTGAACTGTTAGTGCTGTAAGGCAGTTCCAGGTTAATGTTTGGTCTGTATGAATTATGTTGGTAATGTTCTGTTGTTAAGAGTGGACCATGTTAACAGTTCTTCTTTCAGTTTTTATCCTCTGTATTGCACTTGTCTTTTCAACACCTTTCTTTTCCCATGAATGGCGATCGGTATTATTTGCAATGCACGGAAAAGATCCAAAGAGTTTAACATGATAATAGAAGATAAAATGAAAATGATTAAATGAATGAATACAATGGTAGGTGATCACTAATCAAAAAGATAAAAATGACAACCTTCTGTCGTAGTCGATCATAGCAATCATGTGTTGGCCTAGACATGAAAGTCGGAGCAAGGTGCACCAGGGCTAGCAGTCCAAATCAATAATTAAAAATGGCAGCATCAAAGAAAATATAATCCACTCACAGGTTTTGCCACCCTATTCGGTGCCAAAAACACGCCTGCGCACGTGACCGCCAAGCAAAACATCTTTTTTTCTTTCAATCACCTATGAATCATACCAGAAACTACTAATTAAGGATTGTGTAAAAAAAATCCAATATAATTTTATTATTATTCTAACGAGTTTTTGGCAACACTTCGGCTTAAGTTCGTAAATCCCAAAAAATTTCCCAATTCAGAAACCATAAAAGCACACTTCAAAATCAACTACAATACAAAATTCAAGGCCTCAATGTCTCCAATAGTAACTCAAGAACATAGTGAAATTTAGGGACAAGTAACGAAATGATCCCTGTTCTTTTAGGAAAAGATCAGTTGAACCTTTCAATTTTATTTCGGATCGAAGTGGTCCTCCTATTTTGAATAATAGGTCACGTTAACCCTTACATCAATTTTCCGTCCAAAATGGATGACATGGCAGTTAAATTAATTACATGTCATTTTTTTAAAAAATGTAAAAATGACATGAATTTATTCTTAAAATCAAAAACTAAAAAGGAAAAAAATTATAACAAAAAAGTTAATACTTCTCCGACAATACTCCAGTGGCCTGACCGCTGCACGCCTGGATCGCTTCACTTCAACCCTTCCAACAATTCATCTTCACTTTTGTATTTCTCCATCCCGTTATTTCAATCGTCCCTCTCGTGGCGTCTCCACAGTTGTCATTTTATAGACATCGATGGCTACAATTGATGAAGACCTTTGATTTTCAGGTGAGATCTGGACCGTCCGTTCATCATGAAAGGTCCAGATCTCATTTCTACACAGTGCTAGCTCTGCTTTGTTGCTTTAGATGGTCAAGAATCCTTGCAATTGCCATCCGGTGATCTTCTTTTCTAAATCTTCAATATTTTCTCTGTAACATAAAATATTTCATTAGCTTTTCAGACCACCCCTCAAATCATCTAGCCCATCAGGCCACCAAGCTTGCAAGATGAAAGACACGAACAAGATCTTGACTGGGTGAGTGAGAAACTCGGCAATCCCTCAAGCTGATGGCTGGGTGCGAACCACGACTCTACCCTTTTCTTTTCTTTTTTAATTTTTTTTAAGTAATGATAACATTTTTAAGATATGTAAGTTAATTTATAAAAATCAAAACATGTGTTATGATTTAATTGGTCAAAAAATACATGCCATTAACTTAACGGCCACGTCATAGATTTTGGATGGAAAATTGGTATAAGGGCTAATGTGAATCATTATTCAAAGTAGAAGGGTCTCTTTAGCCAATCACCTTGCGAGATTGGTTAGTTAAGAAGATGTAGCTCGGTAGGATTAAACCGCTTGCTCGGTATGGTAAGAAGACACTTGAGAGCTTGAAGAATGAGACAAGTTCTACATCCTTTTTATAGTGAAGACCAAAATCAGATTTACAGTCAGAGATGAGTGACCGTTGAGTTCACCAGATATGGATGTTGATTTCCTGTTCTAACATGACATCCCTGACATTATATGCAAAGTAATGATTGCATGCCTTTACCTAGCCAATCACATTAACAGAGGTCAAGACATGGGTCACTAATAATGATGCAGGACCAAAGTTTTAAAACGCGAAAGCGCTACGCGAGGCGTTTTTGGGGTCGCAAGGCGAGGCGTAAGCCTTTTGTGAATTTTTTAAATAATACAAGTTACAAGTATACAACATAATTAGTTAAGAGTACTCTTACAAAGGCATTCAAACTATTAGGAATATAAGACTAAAGGCATAAGGAGTATTGTGGGAATACCCACTGTCTAATGGATATTGTGAGAATACCCATTGTCTAATATATATTTGATACAAATATAAAGAGTACTCTTGGAGTTCCCAAAATCAAACAGCTGCACCGCACCCATCCCCCATCCTCTTCCTCCTACGCACCCATCCTCTTCCTTCTTCTATACCGATCGCCATTCTCTTCCTCCTACGCACCTATTCTCTTCCTCTTATGCACCCAAGTTGGCTCAGTGTCAGAAATGGAGGAGACAAGAGAGAGAATTTCCTTGGGTTTCCTAACACCGGCACGAAGACGAGTGACCACAGGATTTTAGAAGAAATCAAACAAGAAACAGATAGGTACCGGAGAGGAAAAACAAGAAATAGAAGAAGGTGATGAAGAAAGAACATGCGTGTAAGAAGAGGCAGACACACCTCTTGAGAACAGAAGAGAATCAGAGATGAAGTTTGAGAGAAGAAGCTTACCAGAAGAGAGAGACAGCCATGATATGAGAGATAGTAGAGACAAACAGCTTACCGGAAGAGAGAGAGACAGTCGTGATGTCGCAATCTCGACGTACGCCTCGCCCGCCTCACCTTTCACGCCTCAAACCCGCCTCAAATGCGCCTTCGGTGACTTCCGCCTAATTGCAGACGCCTCACCGGAAAAGAGGACCGCCTCGCGTGGAGGAGCACCTGGACGCGCGCCTTTTAAAACATTGTGTAGGACAACATGATGTTGAAGAAGTTTGAGAAACTGTTTTACTGTAGCAGAAGAAATAATCAAATTTTCGGTGTAGATGCCAATGTCAATTTTTCACGAAGGTTGTTGTAGCGAGGGGGCAAATTTTGGCCTAATTCGGCCATTTAGGGCCTCAAATCAAGGATTTAAATCTTTTAGGGACTAAACTGAATTTTCTATTTCATTTGTTTATGGCCTTTTGGTCTTTTCCTATGTAATTGTTATGCTTTTAGGGTTTGTGGGGCTTTTCCAGCAACCATTATTGTGTTATTGAAAATTGATATTGAGAGTTCTCCTTTGTTTTCGGTGGATTCCGATTGATCTTCTGAACGTTGGTTCGTTTGATTGTTTTATTTATATTCCGACTGCTTCAAATAATACCCAAATTATCCTCCAATAAAAAGGACTTTTTTTTTTTAAAATATCATTTTTAAAATAATTAATTTTAGAAATAACGAAAAATATTTTTTTTTTACACAAATAGCAATACACGCAATTGTTAATAGCATGATTAGTTTTATGCTTTTTGGAATCACGTTGTTTGCAATAGTGTGATCCAGGTTTACAATAATTATATTAATCACGCTGGTATGTACATCGTTATTCTTCACTGTTCTTGCCTCTCAATTTCTCTGTTCATCCTCACAACAATATCACATATCCAAATCCACCTCCTTCTCCTTGTTCTTGCCTCTCAATTTCTCTGTTCGTCAAAACCAATTATCATGGTTGTTCTATCTCAACCAGCAGTACTAGACCCGTTGTCCCTAATCAAAACATGCAGACCCGAGATTAAATACATATGAAGGAGATTCACCCGGTAATTCCACCATCCATGAGTCGATTGGTTATGTCTTGTATCATCTTGGTCGAACGCAACTCCCCTTTCTATACTATACGAAAAAGACAACCTGAACACCGCTCTCCCATGGTTTTTCATTGAGAAGCACTTCTTTTTCATCTTCAATTGGGACCCAGGATTACCTCTACGCATTACTCCTTTGTATCAGCTCATCAGACCCTATTGTATCAGAATAGCTCCTTAAGATCAGTAAGAGGCAAAAAGGTTCGATTCAATAGCATAGGCGGTAAGCATAGATAGTTAGGCTATACCAGTTGGTATGGAAAAGGGGGCAGAATCGAAAGGTTGGGGCTCATAATAGAAGAACTATCGGCAGGGAAGGCAGTCTATCGCCTTATGGCTTAATCTTCCCTAAGCTAAGAGGTTGGGTCGTTAGAAAGGGCGAGTGGAGAATGTATTATGGTAACCGGCGAGTAACCAAAAAGGTCCTCCTGATCCTTTCGGCTATGGCAAGAACAGTGAAGAATCTATTAATGTAATATTGTAAACTTGGATCACGCTATTTCAAATAGCGTGATTCTAAAAAAGCGCAAAGCTAATCACGCTATTGATAATAACGTGTATTGCTATTTGTGAAAAAAAAAAATATCCATCGTTATTTTTAAAATGAATTATTTTGAAAATGATATTTTGAAAAAAAACTCAATAAAAGGAGGACACGCATACAATATTTTAGAGAACAGGAGAGCAGTTATGATGTAGGACATATGTGATGATCTTTACCTAATTGAGGAACACCAGGATAGTCACCTCAGTCTACCAAGGTCACCCCAGTATGCCAAAGTCATCTCAATGTCATTAGTACTTTATGACCTCGTTGTACTCCTCATTTATGAAAGATGGTTCAACTATCCAAGGTAGACAATTCGACTTCATTTGACACGTATGACGGTAACTATTGTTTTGAGTGTATATAGAAGCTCTTTTCAAGGTAAAAACACTTTCACTTTTCATATTACAATTTGTTAAAAAGTGAGGGTTCAAGTACGAATAACTTAGGTTGAAAAAAATTATCAAGAAGAAAAAGAAAAAAAACACGTTCACTGACCTATTTGTCAAATTAAATAAGGCGAGAATCCTTTCTAAACACAGCATTGCAATCTGTTAAAGATATTACCTCAAAACAGGAATAAGAGATTGAAATAAACTTCACCGGCTTGAGTCACGAACTAGGTCGCTTTCTTTAAGACGATTCGCGGCTCTGCCTCTAGTGTGCAAGCAGTGATTCGGTTACGTCGTCCCTAGGATAAAACAAGCCCAGAACCCTTCTGTATCAATGATTTTTTTTTCCAGAAAATCACCGTTCGAATTTGCGTGTTTTCCTTTTCTGTCTTTCACTCTCAAAAACGTTTCAGTCATCTATCTTTTTTCACCCGAGCCTACCTCCATTTTAAAGTCAAACGGAAAAACCTTTTGTTTCCAAAAATAGTTTTCCCAAAATCAATTGGGAAATCAAATCGTTTCCCTTGAACTTGGGTTTCTAACTTGAGGATCCAAAACCTTAACCATTCCTCTACTCTTCAATTCATTGAATCATTATCACATAGAAATTCTTTTAAATATACTCAAAACATCAACACAATCACAGGAGATCATGATATGGAGATCGATAATGAGAATTATAGACGTAGAATTCCTTGGGAATTCAAGGTTCAAATCACGTGTTTGATCAATTTCTTCCACTGACTGCCGCAGCTTGGGTACACACTGCATCTCTTTTTTATTTTCTTGGCAAAAGTAAAAAAACATAATAAACAAAAATATGAACGTTATTTCAAATAACAGAAGACAATTATTTGTTTGTCTTGGAAGTGCAATCCAGCATGTACATGCCAAATGAATTGAAAGAGGGTATGCTAAAAACAAATTCAGCACAAGCGGTGCTTCGTGACGTACTCGAGCTCTATAAACATCTTAAAAGGCCTCTAAATACAAGTTATCAATCCAACCACAAAGCAACACCGTCTAGTATTGTTATTTTATAATTGAGAGTTGGGAGGCATAAGTGTTCATAACGAATCCCTCTCAACATCTATTTGAAAAAAATTGTAAATAACATTAAGAGTGATTCGCAAACCCCGACAAAAATTATAAATAACATAGAATGATTTGCTCGGAATGTAAAAATAAATTTCAAAATTTCCATACAAAAATTTAAGCCCTAAAAAATCTCTACAGTGAACCCTTCTATATAAAATCTAGAGCTTGGCTCGGAATCTCCAAGCTCAACTAATGATCATTATGATTACAGCATCTCAGATATAAGCAATGTGGTATCAAAACGAACACAAGAAAATTTAGATGTTTGAGGAATGTCATTGACAGCGGCGCCAACAATTTTCCTTTGGATGGGGGACTTGATAAATTCGAGATTCTCGAAACAACAGGCAGAACAGAGTGCGAGGGCCAGGAACCTCAAAGTAAGAGTCATTATCGGACTGGTTTTGAAGCCACCGGTTGAGTATCAGCTTTGAGGATACAACAATTGAAGTTGGAGCAGCACAGATGGAAAAAATGTAAGTTTCTCATCCGTACTAGCCGACTATGTAGATGAAATATTTCAATTTGATATGCATCTTAACTGTTTGATTAAATGTCTACAAGAAACCTTTGGCTTATCAAAAAAAACAAAAAAAGAGTGATTCGCGAACCCCCTTAATCCATATGAAGCATTTTCAACGCTTTAAATTTGAATCCCTTGTTTTGATCCTCTCAATCCCTCATTAATGCTAGTGAGTGCTATTGACACCTCACTTTTTTCTAGTGTCACCTCATTTCTACAAAAATTTCAGTAAAAATAATAAAAAATCCTGTAACACCCAATTCTTTTAGATTTCAAGAAATATCATGTTACACCCCAAATATGCGAAAAACCGAAACTTCCGATGAAGTTTCCGGCCGATCCGTCCACTGTCGGAGGTCATGGTTGCCTGGGCTTTGTTGGCATCGTTGAGGGCTTCGATTTGGTAGGTGGCCCACCTCAACCGGAGGCCGGAGTTCGGAGTTGGCCGGATCGGAGCTCCAAATATGTGAAAAATCAAAACTTTCAATGAAGATTCCGGCCGATCCATCCACCGTTGGAGATTGTGGTTGCCTGAGCTTTGTCGGCATCGTCGAGAGCTTCGTTTTGGTAGGTGGCTCGCCTCAAACGGAGGCTGGAATTGGCCGGATTGAAGCTTCAAATATGCGAAAATCGAAACTTTCGGTGAAAACCGCGACCATTCGTCCACCGTCGAAGGTCGTGGTTGCCTGAGCTTTGCCGGTATCATCAAGGGCTTCGATTTGATAAGTGGCTGGCCTCAAACGGAGGTCGGACGATAAAGATCCGATAGCGACAGCTGATAGTGCAACTCTCAAGAGAGAGAATGAGCGGTGAAACAAGACAATACATTTTTTATCACGAGAGGGGTGTTAGTGGATAAAAGTGGGGTGAAAATAGCACTCTTTTGTTCATAAAAATGGTGTGTCAGGAGATCACTGTCCTTGAAGATACTCTGTCATCCCATTTTCGGTTATCCGTACGCCATATCACATGCGATTTCTTGCCCCGAATCAGTGACGACTGCCACAGATTCTACTCCGACGAAGTTTGTTTCGCGCTACTGCAGTTCTTCACCAGCAAATTGCATGATGGACAATCGAGTTTGTGTGTTGACCGTCCGATGGTTTTCTAGTCGTAGTCTGGAAATTGATTGCTGGTTTAGTAATGCGTCTGTGAGCTTTTATATGGGATTTGTTTCCTATTCTTCGTACTCTCTCACTGTTTTTTCAATTACCCTCTCGCTCCTCAGCTTAGATCCTTCCGGCAAACTCTCTCTTGTAATCTGGTCTGTCCTGGTTGCTCCGGCTAAGGATTTCCTCGCTTTCATTTTATATCAGATATTTTCTTCTTTACTTACCCTGGATCATCTTCTCCGGCCTCTCTCTTTTGTTATTCTTTGGAACTCATAGCAGATTTTTCTTCTTAATTTGGAATTTGCAGTTGCCACTTCTCATTGAAGAATTCAAGCTATATATTGGAAATACCAAGCCATGGTTTCTTCTGGCCAAAAAGGAGGTGATCTCTTGTTCTTCACATCTGAGACTCCCCATTTCTTCAAAATAATTCTTGAAGACACAGTTCGAGAAGGAAAGCTTGTAAGTCTCTACACCTAAATCTGTCAAAATTAGCAGCAGTGACTTCTTAGCAAATAGTTGCTCCTAAAACTTTTTATCTTTTCACACTGTTAAGTTCTAGCCATTGGTAGCATTTTACTTGAAAGTTAAACGAGTTAGAGTAAAGGAAGCTAAGCACATATGGCAGTGTTATCGATTTTGTCATCTAGTATATATGTATATACAGCTAGCAAGTGAGCTAGAGAGAGTTTCTTGACTGAAGTGAATGTTTTCTTGCTAGTTGCTAGTTCCCATGTTTCCTGGTACGATCTGCACTTGTAAAGTCATGTTGAAGATTTTATTCTTTTTTGAAGTGGTATTTACATTTTAACAGCATATGAAGGGTGTTGTTCTATAAGTCCATTCTTTCTCATTGTTGATACTTTGCATCATCAAAATTCCAAATTTGAAAGTTTGTGCTAATTCTCTCTATTCTGTTGCTATTTTATATGTTTGCTGTCTAATTTACCTGCTGATCAAGGCTAAGCCTTTGTGAATTAGAGATTCACTTATTTATATTGAACAAATAATACATCTATTTTGCACGGATGGCCATTCATTACTAGAGAATTGTTAATTTGCACATATATGAGCCTATTTTTTTATGTATGATTAAATTTCCAGACTCATATTTATAATTTTTCTTTTTTCTCACTAGGTGATACCTAGAAACTTCATGAAAAATTATGGAGGTTTCCTGGGAAACTTAGTGTTCCTTAGGGTCCCAAGTGGTGCAGTTTGGCAGGTGGAATTGGCTAGAGAGAATGCTAATGCTTGTTTACATAAGGGTTGGAATGAATTTGCCGAGTATTATTCTCTAGCATGTGGGCACTTTCTAGTATTTGAACTCAAAGTTCGTAGCGAATTCCAAGTTCTTATATTTGATAAGAGTGCCACGGAGATCAAGTACCCATACTACAACACTGTCTCCAGTGAGGAGCCTGTACTTGATGGTCTACTGAAAGGACTTGATATAGAAAGATATATGGACGATGACTCTACTGAAATATTGGATGACTTCACTATAAGCTGGAGGTATAGAGAAAGGTCACCCTTGAAAACTCCCCAGCCTCACAAGAAAAAAAGAAATGAACCAACTAGTGCCATAGGGAGGGATTCAGCTTCCAATTCCAGAAAAAATGTTGCTCAGTGTAGTGGGTCAAAGGCTGGGACTTGTACATTTTCTGGTGAAAATATTGGAAGTAAGGAGCCTGCACCTTTATTCACACTTATATAAAGTGTTTAGTATTTTTCTCATAATTATTTTGCTTGCTGGCTCATGGGTTTAAAAACTTTCCTCCAAAATTTGTAAAGGTGGTAGAGCAATATCCACTGATAGGAGGAGAATGCGAACATTGACATCAGAGGAAAAAGCTCAAGCGTTCCAGAGAGCTAGTGCTTTCAAATCGCAACATCCTTATTTCATGACTGCTATGCAACCTCGCTGTGTTCACAAATATGAACTGGTATGGTTTTTTTCATTTGCATTGATTTTGGAACTTTCAGTAAAATGAAATGTGTTTGATTGATGCATTTTCATTATTGCTGGAAAGTTGCTAAAAGATAAGTGTTGTTACAGAAAACTTTGTGTGAAGATTCCATAACTGCATCTTTTTTTCTCTGAAAAAAAAACAGGGTATACCGATCGACTTTGCGAGAAATCATCTCGGGCTTGAGCATAGTGAAGTCATCCTTTGTGGTCCTGATGGGAGAACTTGGCCTGTTGAGTATCACTGCTATCCACACCTCTCAAGGCCAAAGGCAGCAATTGGTAATGGCTGGAAGGAATTTGTCCTTGGCAATAGCTTAAAATTTGGTGATGTTTGTGTTTTTGAGTTGATGAGGACCTGTGTATTGAGATTGAATGTTTTTATTTTCTAAGCAGTTGAGTAGGGTGTGTGAGCATACGTGGGGGGAAATGTTCTCTTTGCCTGGTTTGGTTGCGTCTTTCTTTGTTTTTGCAGTGGTTTCATAGGTACTAATTTAATTTGATAGATGAAGTTTGTAGACAAATCTGGCGTTGGTTCAACTTTGATTAGAATATTAATATGCTAGTATACCCCTTTTATCTATTTATTTTGATCAACTGACGATGAAACATGTAATGTTTTTAGTTTATATTTGACGGTTTAAAATTATCTTATAGTCTGATCTTTTTCACGTTGAATTTTTAATTTTTATTTTGAAAAAAAAATGCATCAATGAATTATGAATGCCACATTTTTTTTTATTTTTTTGAAAAAAAAAAATTGGTGCCAAATAATACTATTACAGCGGCAATTTCACAAAAGGTCCAATTACATGTAGGGTCACCAAACGAAGTGGAAGCCGAGGTCGGCCCGGCCTAATTTCGAAAAGACATCGGGCTTGGACAACTTGAAAATATTTATGGATAGGCTTAGGCTTGAGTTTTAGAGCCGGACCTAACTCCATGAGCTAATTTTGAGCTTGGCCAGAAACCCAAATTATGACCCCGGCCAGCCCAATAATGCATGAGAATAAACGGGCTATGTATAGCGCAAAGTGTCCTAACTCCTAACCACTTTAACAAGTAAAAACTTTGCTGACAAAAGGAGTCCATCGACGTATTACTCAATTGCTCTTCACTCATTGTTATACGACTTATATGTTCTTGATTGGGAGTATCAGATTCCAGCCGAGATCTCATTTCTATCACTGAAAATCTTTTCTGTAAGTTTCACTATTTATAGAATTTTTGACAATTTAAAGGATTTTTAAGTTGGATTTTACATTTGAACTAGTTGATTGATTTCAACTTTCATTTACAGGTAAAGTGCAGAACAAGGGGTGACACTGGTGGCTGAAGACGAAGATGCATTGGTGGTTGAAGATGAGTTCGAACGATAGATATTTGTGTCTTCACGCTCGAGTAAAACCATTTCCTAGATGATTTGCTAAAGAAAAAATTGGTATGGCCGTCCAATTTAATCCCGCACAGATTGTTAAATGCGGGATCCCGCTCTTGGGCCTTCCGCCTCTTCAATATATGGGCTCATCCTACGAAACATAGCCCATCCATCTCATGCAATATTGGGCTGAGCCCTAGCTCATGCATTCGCATGGAATATTGGGCCGGGCTCGGAGTGTCAATGCTCCCCGTTTCCTCTCGCATCCTAAAGCTCTCTGTTCAGTAGCCGCATGCACCGCCTATCATCACCACCGCATCTTCGTCACTCCGCTCTTCTATACGCAGGAGTCAGGGCGTGCAGTGCGCATCATGAGTTATCCTCCTACTTCTATACACTGAGACCAGCAAGAAGAGTCCCTGAAACCTTTCAACCAGTTTTTTAACAAAGCACAAGGATTTGGCGGGAAAGAGCAACGACTTGCCACACTGAACTCTTTCAATTCCCGAAATTTTTGAGCTTTACCGTTTCTGGTTCTCATGCAGTCCTATCTATACGCACCCTTGAATTCTCACTACTTTCCACTTCAATGGCAATCCAGAGAAATCATACTCATCAACCTCAAACCGAACAAGTTCTCTCCTAAAACCCTAGCTTTTACGAATTCATTGAGAACCTCGATTGGATCCAACCCGGAAGAAGGCCTTGAGCAGGGACCCTTGCCCGGAGAGGACGCGGCACGACTCCCGGTGGTGATTAGAAGGTCCGGTAGGGTTTCTAGATACGTTTGGGACGGGAGTTGCCTGCAGTTGCTGGGGGTGGATGGCGGCGCGTCTTCTTTTTCCATTGATTTCGATGATGGGTTCCGTCAATTGTTTCGGGCTGCCAGTTTGGGGATTAGAAACTTCTTTATTCCCAAACAAGTTCCGGATAATTACATGGGGTATGTGAAGTGGAAGCTCTTGCATCGGGTCTTTAGCTCCGCTTCTCAGGTTCTGGCCACGCAGGTAATTGATTCTGAATCTAAATGATTATCTTTGAACTTATATTTGTCTTGCATGGTGGATTGGAGTTGAAATGTAGTTGCTTGCTTTTGAGATACTGCAAAAGCTCAAGGCACCCTAATGGTTCTCTCTAACAAAGAATTGAGCTATGAAAGTGTGTCATGATTATGATTGCCGTCGTGGTTAAAACATGCTCTACTTTAATGGGTCATTGAGGATTGAAGCTCCTTTTCTCTAGGCTTTTACAATTAAATGATTTTGAAGGCATAATGAAGCTGATATCTTGTCAAATTGTCGTGTCATAATTTTCTGCACGCCATTGTCATATAATTACTTATTCTGTGGGAATGGAATGGTATTAGGCAATGTTTCAAGCTATAGGAATTGGATACTCTCAGTCACTTCCATCGGCTGCTGCCCTTAACTGGGTTTTGAAGGATGGACTTGGTCGGCTATGTAGGTGCGTCTATACTGCTAGCCTAGCATCTGCCTTTGACACCAATTTGAAGGTAAGGTTTAGTTTTTCTGAAGTTCAACTTTTAAAATTTTCTCTTTTTGCAGTTCTGACAGTCACAACTCACAACAAATCCCAAAATACAGTGTTGTGGACTGCTTTTAAATTTGTGATTGTAGAACTGCAAATAAGAAATGCAGTGTTTTGATATATGCATTTGAATTGTCCTTCAATGCTATAATGAATTCTGGGCTCTTCTTTCTCCCTCTCCTTTTGGTTCATGTCATTTGAAGAGAGTTAGGTTTGCGACGTCTGTTCTGTTCAGTCTGAGTGTTGGGCTTGAGCTGCTAACTCCTGCAATTCCAAAATACTTCTTGCTTCTTGCATCAGTAGCGAATATTGCAAAACAAATAAGCCTGGCATGCTACTTAGCTACGGCGGTAAGGATTTCTACCATGTAAATATGTTATGCCTATTATGCAAAATAAGTTGCAGTTGTTCGAACTTTTTAATTAGTTGTTGATAAAAATGTAATGTTAAGTTTTATGTGTGTTTTATTTTTGGAGTTGTCATTTTACATTGCTTATCTGTGGGAAGGAAGTTTATACACTTTCTGTTTGTGGGATCTTAATTTTGTTCCTTTTCCTACCTCTTTTGTCGGAATGAAGCTAGGCCTAAATATTGTGACCACTAATACAGTTTAACTTATTAATATATTAGAGATATCTTCCATTAACTATGTTTAATATTGTGGTTAGACTATGTTCCCCTGTCCATGATGTCCAAGTTTCTGTTAAATACTATTTACTTTCCTACTACATTCATTTCCTGGGTCTTAATTTGGAAAAGACTTTGTTCCAGGAAGCCAATATTCTGTCATTCGTGATAGGTATGAACTTCTACGTAAACTATTTGATTAATGATGTTGTAAGTCTGTGCATGCAGTCTGCTGTTCATCGAAGCTTTGCAATTGCAGATAACCTTGGTGAAGTTTCTGCTAAGGCACAGGTTATGGTTTTTGGCATGATTCTTGTTTTTCGTCTGTCATCTTTCTATTTGTGCTGATTTCACCAACTGCTAAGGGCATTCAGCCTAACCATGGAGGTTCTGGTTTGGGTTTCAGATACAATCTGTGTGCTTTGATAACCTTGGTCTCATGCTTGCTGCGCTTCTGAATATGTTGTTCAAGAGCAATCAAAGGTGAATTATTCTTAAATCTCTTAAATGGGTATTCTTTCGACTTTTTAATTAGCATCACTGCAGTCCACCCATATGCTGCTTATGATCTGACTATCTCTAATCAATTGACAAGCTTTTATCCTGAACCATTTGGTCTAGGCCACACGAAGAATTCCTCTCCTTCCATAGTTCCATCTCTATCAACTGCAATGATACTTTCATTTCGGCTCAATATGATTAAATTTGTAGATCCCAAACTGTTTGTGAGTTGGGACAAAGACTTTGATGTTGATGACTCTGATGATGAATATTAAATAAGCTGATACGTGCCTGGCACATCCACTGATGCTTATACAACTATGTTCATCACTCATACACTATCATTTATATCCCCTTTACTGTTTTTTTTTTCTTTCAGATTCTAGTTTCAAAAGTATAGAGCAGCACTAAAATCAATAATATTTAAGTCTAAAAAAGGTCTCTTGTTTTTTGCTTTCTTATAATTGCGCTTGCTTTGTGCCTTTGCTGAATTTTTTAAGGACATTTATTTTTTTATACTTTTCTAACAAATTATTTTATGCAAGATTGCTTGCAGGTTTACCTTTCTTTCTATATCCCATTTTCTCAGCAGTTGACCTTTTTGGAATATATCAAGAACTTAAGCATGTCCATCTGCAGACATTGACTAAGGTGATTCTTTAATAAACATAGGAATCTTTGGGAACTTGGGATGATCATTTCTTCATTAAAAAATAATTTTCCAGTCTAAAAGAATTGCAAAACAATCCTCCTGAGTGAGTATTGTGAACAAGTTATTTTGACTAACAATACTTTGAGGAAATTTTGATATCCTGTTGTCTCTATACATAAAAAGGTTGAACAGATGCACACACAATACCACATTGACGAGGACCAAAATCTTTGTTGGCCAGCTTTTTTCTCATTAAAGATGGTCATCACGTGGGCATACATACCTAAGATCTGCTTCTCCCTTTGGGCACAAAGGAAACTTTTTTTTATTTATGAGAAATTGATGATTAGCATATGATTTTGCATTTTGTCTCAATACACAGGATAGGCTTGAAATCATACTAAATACATGGATTGACCTGCGGTACGTTCCTTCCCCCGCTGAAGTTAGTAAAAAGGATGGAATCAACCTACTGTCTAAAGGTGAGCTTTATCCCCTGTTTTTATTGTTGGGGTTTGATATTGGATGCTGTAGGTTTATGCACATTATTAATGGAGCTTAAACTGATAGCTGAGATTTTGATCAGGCATGGAGTTCTGTCCTATCAGAATAGGGTTCTTAAACACTGAGAGTCAGATACCTAAGTTATCAATGATGGCAATGCATTCTTTGACTGACAAGGATTATCACTTCATATGCATGGAGAAATTTTGCAGAGGATTTTCCAGAACTACAAATGTAAGTTAGTGAAGGAAACGCTTTCCAACTGGCCATGATTATGGAGAATCTCTCTCTCTCTCTCTCTCCTGTTTGTCTCACTTTATTTTCACTGGTGAATTTTAGCATGGTTTGCTTCTTTGTCTACGTGAAGGGGCCGAGACTGCAGATGTAATCATGGGTTTGTTGCAGGTAGGGATTTTCTTCAACTGACTATTCTTGAAAATGATCAAAATCTGGCGATAAATACACCATTATACTTTCAATGACTTGCTAGATTTCTGGTTGAAACAACTGTTTGTAGCCAAATTTGTCCTTGAACTGTGTCAGTAATGATAAAACATGATCCATCTAATTTTTCTGTTGCATAGGCATGCTACATTCGCAAGGTCCTCCTTTTGAACCAGAATAGATGGGGGATCAATCTAGAAGTTAGTGATTACTCAGACTCCGATCTTAAGGAGTGGATTAAATTGGTTGATGATTGCAAGCGGTATTCGGCAGATGATATGCGACTATTGACTGATGAAATGGAAGGGACGGGTTGGGCAATTAAGAACATTTTACTCAGTATGGGGGAGCAGGCTCGATACAGTTTTGTAGATAATTGACATCACTTGGTTGTCCTTTTATTTGTTCAGAATTTGGGGGCCTGATTGGAGAGTTTTCGGGATCGACTCTCTTCAACTATACAGCATCGTATACAGCATCATATACATATAGCTTCATTGTTGTTGTACTCAATTGTGCAACTTACAGAGGAAGTGAAGAACCTGTTTATAAGATGTAATTTATTTTCCCGTCACCATTTGGACATAATAGTTGTTTAAGCGCGAGAGAAGCTATGTACTATGGATTATTAATGAATTTGTACATCCAATACTAATGCAGCACAATAATGCTAAGAAAATTGGACAGGTTCACCAGCGTAAACCTAAAAGAAATACTGAAACCACCAGCTCAAAGGCTAACTATAGCAAATTCATTCATCAAAATATCAGTTAATGAGTTTTTTTTCCTCCGGCGTCAGCCTTAATACAAACCAAAATAGAAGAAGATGTCGATAGGGCTACATAAAATAAGGAAAATACATAAGTACCCCTCAAGGTATTCACTTAATATTACGAGTATTCCTTTGGCTCTTCCTCTTGTCAAGTTGTTCTTCAAATATGGCAGCTAGCTGTTCGACATCAGACTCCTCTTCTTCCAGAGAACTCGACCTTGAGTTCTCTTCAAGATACAACCCTTCATCGGCATGGAACTCAAAAATATCAGCCACATTAAAAGTGTTAGAAATATTAAAAGATGCCCGTAAATCAATGATATAGGCGTTGTCACTAATCCGTCGAAGGACTTTATAAGGACCATATTTCTTGGGCTGTAGCTTGGAATAGGTTCCCACAGGAAACCTCTCTTTCCTCAGAAAAACCATAACAGACTCTCCTTCATGAAACACCTTAGCTCTCCGCTTCTTGTCAGCTACTATTTTGAACTTCAGATTAGTATCCTGCAGTTTCATGTGCACCTCATCCCTGACGGTCACAACTTGGTTAGCTAAGTGTTCAGCAGCTGCATTAGGAGACTTGCCTTTGGGAAGTGTGATAAGGTCAGCAACTATATGGGGAACAACAGTGTACACCACAGAGAAAGGTGAGCGACCAATCGAGCTATGCACAGAATTATTGTAAGCGAACTCCGCATGAGGTAAGACAAAGTCCCACTGCCGAGGATTCTCTCCAAAAATACTTCGAATGAGATTCCCTAAAGTGCGGTTAGTTACTTAAGTTTGTCCATCGGACTGTGGGTGGGCAGTGCTACTCCGATTTAAATTGGTACCGAACATACGCCACAAAGAAATCCAGAAATGACTTAAAAATTTGGTATCTCTATCGGAGGTAATAGATTTTGGCACACCATGTAAACGAACAACTTCCCGGAAAAATAACTTGGCAATATTAGAGGCATCTGCCGTCTTCTTACATGCTATAAAATGCGCCATTTTTGAAAACCGGTCCACGACAACAAAGACAGAATCCACCCCCCTTGGGGTCCTTGGCAGCCCCAATATGAAGTCCATAGACAAATCCTCCCAAATGTTTTCTGGGCAGTGGCATATAAAGCCCTGTATTTTGTGAATGGCCTTTTGAGACTTGGCAAATATAACATCTTTTAACAATCAGCCCTACATCTCGTTTGAGTTGTGGCCAATAAAATCTTGATTCCAGCCCTGCAATGGTTTTGTCACGACCAAGATGCCCGCTCAACCCACCAGCATGAAGGTCTCTGATGAGCTTTTCCCTCAAAGAAATCTGAGGGATACACAACCGATTTCCTTTAAAAAGAAATCCATCTGAGAGAAAAAAAAATTCCCTAGCATTCGCATGCATACTGCACTGCCTCCAAATCTCTTTAAAGTTAGCATCTTCTTGATACAACTCCTTAAGAGTGTCAAAACCGACAACTTCTTGGGTTAACGCAATCAACAAAGAGGCTCGGCGGCTCAAGGCATCGGCTACATGATTGAGAGACCCGGATTTATGCTTAATAACAAAAGGAAACTTTTGCAAAAAAGTCACCCATCTAGCATGCATTTTACTGACATTTTTTGGCTGTTAATGAATCGCAGAGCTTGATGATCCGTAAAGAGCACAAATTCACTCTAAATTAGATAGTGTTCCCACTGTTTAAGAGCTCTAAAAACTGCATAGAATTATTGGTCGTACGTGCTCCACTTTTGACGAGGTTCACTCAATTTCTCGCTGAAGAAAGCAATAGGCTGCTTCTCTTGCGACAATACAGCACCAATACCAATCCCGCTAGCGTCACATTCCACTTCAAACACTTTATCAAAATTTGGTAAGGCAAGAACCGGAGCCGAACAAAGTTTCCCTTTAATTAACGCAAAACTGGCAGCCTGTTCCTCTCCCCACTAAAACTTTCCCTTCTTCAAACAATCTGTCAAAGGTGCAGTAAGGGAGCTAAAATCCTTCACAAATCTCCTGTAGAATGTTGCCAAACCGTGAAAGCTGCGTACTTCTCCCACTGTTGTAGGTGTCGGCCAATCTTTTATAGCCTGAACTTTTGTGTCATCAACATGAATACCATCAGCACCCACTACATAGCCAAGGAAGAGGAGTTTGTTGGTATTAAAAGTACACTTCTTCAGGTTGGCAAATAATTGGTTTTCCTGCAACAAAGTGAGAACTTGCCGCAAGTGTATTAAATGTTCTTCAGAAGACTTGCTATAGATTAAAATGTCATCAAAATATACGACGACAAATAATCCAATATAAGGGCGAAGAACCTGATTCATCATTCGCATGACAGTACTCGGGGAGTTAGAAAGGCCGAAAGGCATGACAAGCCATTCAAACAAGCCATCCTTGCTCTTGAAAGCAGTCTTCCATTAATCTCCAGGTCGAATGCGTATCTGATGGTAACCACTACGAAGATCAATTTTGGAAAAAATCTTTGAACTCGCTAAACAATCCAGCATGTCATCCAGACGGGGAATAGGGAACCGATATTTGATAGCAATTTTATTAATGGAGCGACTATCCACACACATACGCCACTGATTGTTGCCTTTCTTTGGGACCAGTAGTACCGGAATGGCACAGGGACTCATACTCTCGCGTATGAACCCTTTCTTCAACAAGTCTTCAATTTGTTCCCTCAAAATTGCATTCTCTTTTGGCCTCATGCGGTAGTGTGGCAAATTTGGTAGACTTGCCCCGGGAACTAGATCAATGTGATGCTGAATATTCCGTATTGGTGGTAATTCACTAGGTAGCTCACTCTGGAACAATTCTTGGAAGTCTTGAAGTTCATGTGGCAACAGATTCTCTTCTTTGTTTGTAGTAAATAACCCTTTCACAACTACTGGAAATACAATCTCAGCTTCTTTGATGACTTGGTGCAACTCTTGTTCATCATCCACAACAGTAATAAGGCAACTACTTTGTGGGACTGAATAGGGCATGGGAGACATTGCAATATTGTGATGATTCCAAGTGAACAACATAATATTGTCGCGCCCCTTATGCGTAACATCAACATCGTACTGTCAAGGCCTGCCAAGCAAAGTGTGACAAGCATCCACATCGATAATATCATACTTCACCACATCTGAGTAATATTTTCCAATAGAAACTGGTACACCACAAGTTTCAGTCACACTGACATAAGGACCCTTTTTAACCCAGTTCAGAGAATATGGAGAAACATGGGGTTCGGTAGGTAATTGAAGAATCCCAACCAGTTTACGAGAAACAAAATTCTCGCAGCTTCCGTTATCCACAATGACTTCACAGACCTTACCCTGTATGGAGCAAAGAGAGTGGAAGATGTTGTGGCGTTGTCCCTCCTCTTTTGGTAACAATAATGCGCGACGCAGAACCAAAGCCAACCTGTCCATTCCTTCTTCGACAGCAAATTCAACGCCCTCATAATCCTTCGGACTATCTTCATTTTCATCTTCGTGATTGATTTCTGCTGCCTCGAGTAAATTGGCTCTTCTCCGCTCCGGGCAGACGTTAAACCGATGTCCAGGCTTGAGGCAACGATAGCAAGTATCAACTACAGGCTTAGAGTAAGGATTAGCCTTGTGCACTGGATTTTGGTTCACTCCCTTGAAATTTTGTCTCGGCATGTCACTAGCTGTATTAGTAGAATTTATAGATTGGGATGAAGAACTATCAATGACATCTTGTTTCCAGGGCACATCAGAGGAACCCGTTCTTCTAAATGGGGGTCTCCTTCCCTTCTCCATATACTCGGCCTTCAAAGCCATGTTGATGGCTTCGTGGAGACTCCACAAATTTTGCAAACCAATCTTTTCTTGGATAGAAGGCTTCAACCCACTAACAAAGGTAGCTACTTTCTGATTCTCAGTTTCGGTCATATGGTTATGCTCTGAAAGGCGCATAAAGTCATCAATATATTCGGAGACTGATCTGTTGCTCTGGGCACAGTTTAAATATGATCGGTACAAAATTTGTTCATAGTCAACGGGGAGGAACCGCTCCATGAGTAGTTGTTTCATTTTCCTCCATGTTTGTATTCGACCTTTGCCTTGTCTCTGTCTTGCAATTTGTAGCTGATCCCACCAGACAGCCGCTGTGGATTTCAGTCGAAAAGCCACTACCTTGACCATTCGATGATCAGGAATTTCTATGATGTTGAAAAAACGCTCGACCTCGACTAGCCAATCAAGGAATGCTTTTATCTTCAAATTGCCAGCAAAGTGCGGAATGTCCGCTTTGATTTTGTACTTGTCACTGTGAGGTTTTTGGTTCGGTCAATGATAGTTATTTGAGGTGTCATTCGCCAGTTCTTCTTCAGAGTCTGAGTCAACTTCCGGTGGTCGGCGGAACTTCGTGGTACCTTCGCCATCATAGATCTTGCATTTACTGGTCTCAACAGTACCCCGATCTGTTTTACTACTACTGGAAATGTTCTGTCTCAGGAGTTCTCGAAATTCCCCAAATTGGTTCTTGATTTCTCCAATTTGAGTGGCCAAAATAGAGATCCGTTCATTCTGAGCTTCTAAATCAGCCTTGGTAACAACTACACCTTTACCAGAGTCACCCATGGTTGCAAAGCAGAAACTAAGGTAGGGAAGACCTGCCTCTGATACCACTTAATGCAGCACAATAATGCTAAGAAAATTAGACAGGTTCACTAGCGTAAACCTAAAAGAAATACTGAAACCACCAGCTCAAAGGCTAGCTATAGCAAATTCATTCATCAAAATATCAGTTAATGAGTTTTTTTCCTCCCATGGCGCCAGCCTTAATACAAACCAAAATAGAAGAAGATGCTGATAGGGCTACATAAAATAAGGAAAATACATAAGTACCCCTTAAGGTATTCACTTAATATTACGAGTATTCCTCTGGCTCTTCCTCCTGTCAAGTTGTTCTTCAAATATGGCAGCTAGCTGTTCGACATCAAATACTTTTGTGGCCGTGTCTTGGGATTTGTTTAGGCTCATATCAAAATATCAAATTAAATGTTCAAATGATAAATTTTAGTATGATTTCGTTCTCGATTGCAAAAAAGAAAAGAAAAGATTGTGTTTGAAAAAATATCGTTGTCTTTCTTTGCAGAAATATCAAAAGATAAATTAAAAATAAAAATAAAAATGAAGAATAACCATTTAAGACACCACATAGACACACTTACAAATACCTATGTGTGTATTTTGTTTCTTGTATTGATATGCAAAAAATGACCCTCCATTGTCTCTATTGTATTAAATATTCACTAGCATAATCTCTTATACAAATACATTATCATTTAATAGACAAACATTTTTTACTTGGATCAAATGCGTTTGCCAATCTCTCAGACCAAAAAACTGCATTTCACATTTTTTTTTGGGTCAATATCAACGACCTTCATCTTGATCAAAAAATCTCATAGCTTTCACCATAACATTTTTTTTCACCAACAATCATAATTCTCAACACAGAGACCCATCATACTACATCATAGAGAACCATCAATTCACCATTCTAAGAATTTCACTTCGGCTCATGTCGAAAAATTTACTAAAATAATTATGGTGCAACCCTCACGTTTGGCTTTCCCAGAAGTTCATCAGTCATCGATATTTTTTTTACACCACACACCTTGCATCAATGTCAAACCAATGCCCGTGTGAAAACTGTGGACCCATTATCAGTAACACATCCTCACATCATCTTTCACGATAACTAGCGGCATGCCATGAATATTTACATGCCTTAAAAAAAACATCAGCATCGTCTCCTCAACGAAAGACATTGTTAGTCAAAGTTACTAGCCAAACCAACTCCACCTTTTGGATAATTTATTATGAGATGTCCAGATTGCTCACGCCTCCAACACACCACCTTATTATTCTTCTAGGTTACAGCTACAATTGGTGAGTTTTCAGGTGGAACATTATTTCCACCACCCAGCATTTTCTCTTAAGAGAAAAGCTTGTCAATAACTTCTGAATTTTTTTTCCCATTCCATGAATCAACATAGGCTTCATGTGCTTATAAGAATATAGAATAGACCAAATAAGTCTTAAAGCTATATCTTCATCATCATCTTAACTCCAGTAGACTCAAGTTCAAAGACAATCACATTGAGAACACTCAAATTATTCAAAATCGTCGTGCCTTTACTCATGCATTGTATGAAATTGCTCCTTCAAATATACACAACTTGAAATGCCTTTTGACTGATACAACTCTTCAAGTCCTTTGGCTGTAGATAATTCATGCACATGAGAAATAATATTTTTGACCAAACCCTTGTTGAAGGAAGTGATTGATAAGATTGCGACATTTGCCCTTGCGTTCTACGCATTTAGCCCCTCATTGCAGAATTGCGATATTGCCAACCGTTGAGCACTGTTGATGACACTCATTTTGATCCCAGAGAGAGTTATTTTTCTTCAAAATAATTTTTTTTAATAATTATTAGTGACATAACTATCACAAACAAATAGCTATTGACGCTATTCCAAATAATCCAAATGTACAAAAAAGAAATGACACTAATGGAAACAAGGACGATCCTAAAAAGCTATTCAAAACATCGTCAATTGCTATTTATGCAAATCTTTGTTTGTAGTAATTACATCACTAAATTATTAAAAAAATTATTATTTTGAAGAAGAAAAAACTCCTTTTTGTGGCAAGGAGTATCAATAGGAGAGCCTCACAAGCCAAGTCTTATCTCAGCTTCTCTATAACAAGTAGTAAAGTCGAAATGTGATTCTTTCACATCTACAGAATTTCTTCCCTTCAAACAAAAATACAAGTATATAATATAGAAACACAATAACGGTAGGGCATTAAATTGGAGAAGAATGCACATCCTACAACCTACAACATATCTCTCGTTCACACCAACTCATGCCGCCGCCCTAACAAATGCCAACGGCCAAGTGACATTCAGAATGAGACCTAATACATCTAGAAAAATCTTGTAGCTGTCATGGATTAAGCAGAATGATTCTCATTTACATCCAATATGTATATACAGTGGCAATGACAGGTGTTATACAGGGGCATGATCGAAATACGGGCTATTACTGGTTTGCTTACCTTACGGAGAGTAGGAGCTTGCCTCAATGCTGTAGTTTGAATACTCACTAAGACTGAAGTTGGCTCTCTCTTCATCCCACTTCAGAATTTCCCTCGCATTTTTAAGAGCAGCATCAACACTCTTAAGCTCCAACCCCTTTACCGGTGAAACATACAACTTCCTCCCAGTGATAGAAGAATATAGCCTTTTGAACTTGACTGCAATGTAGTGGAAAGCCAGCTGCCCAAGCGAGGGGCTATTATTGATGCTGTTTCTGTTGCTGTTGGGCCTATGATGGCTCACCAAAGGATGAAAATCATCAAACCAGTCGCAATGACTCAATGGTACACTTACTATCTTTTCCTCAAAGAGATCAAATTTGTTTAGAATTAGAAGGAAGTCCATCTGTTCAAACGTTGGATGTGTAACAATACTCTCAAATAATTTCTTGCTAAGCAACATTTTGTTAGTCAAATTCCCATTCCCATCAACTGAAAACTGGTCATAATCACTCAAGGAAACACAGAAAATAACCATTCCAACATCTTCAAACATGTCCAACCACTTGAAGTTTTCTCCAAGCCCTCTTTCATGTACTCTGATTAGCTGATACCTGAGAACCAACCATACCAGAAATATGTCAAGGGCAGAACATATGTAAAAATTGTTTAAGGAGATCGAAGAATGAAGATCACAATACTTACTAATTTATGGTTTATGTAGGAAATCCACAGAAAATAATAACGAGAACTTAGAATTTATGCCAGTTAATACTACCAAAGCAGCTTGGCAAGATAAAATCAAACATTTTGTTAAGGGAGAAACACTTTTACGTCTTCCATAATTCAGACATTATAGCATGAAATTGGTGTCTGAATCCTGATCGGTAATAAAAAAAATTGGTCCAGCAGAAATATGTCATGTCTAGGTAAGTGGGTGCGTGTTTGGCAATTGCCAAATCAATAAGTTTCCTGGACGGTCATAGACTAAATGTTTACTGAAGAGTAAATTGACAATCCACAGTGACATAAACTGTCTAGAAGATACGTGAACCTATTCTAATTCTAACAATATATTTAACTTGCATACATGGGTCGACTTCACAGATTATTACAGTTTTTTCCAAATGAAACCATAGTAATAGTACTTGACCAAATGAAATACACGGACATGAAAATATAGCAAATTTATAAGCATGCAACTACTATATATTGATGTATGCAACTACCTAAACAAAGAGTCATTCTGATCCGCTGAATCAGTGTTCTCATCATATGCTGACTGAGTAAATGAGAAGTCCAGACAAGCCAGCCCATTTGATGATGTAACACCTTCAGCATATAAAATATCCAAGTCTGATGGTTCATAATCTATTCTTAATACATCAACAGCCTGAAAAAAAATACATCCAAAGAGTTAGTTACAGTATAATCAGCTTATTCACCATGACATCAAAATTGTATATAATCTTAGCATGATTACAATCATAACCACAAGTGCGTGGTTAAGATTGATAGACAGCACAAAAGAAGAGCATGACAAAGGAACTACATTTGAATGATAAACTTCACTTTTAAAAGAGAATTTTCTCCTATCGCAACGCAACAAGGAGCATAATTACATGTTGCAGTGATAAGCTTCAGAAAAATCAAAACAAACTAGAGCATATAATAGTGAAAAGCAAAAGTTTCCTTCCAAGTGTATTCATTTTATAAATTAATAAAGCGTTAAAATGTGCAACATACTCTTACCCGCTCCAAGTAATAACTGGAAACACTAGGTAGCATTTCCAGTTCATTTCTCCTTTTGTAAGTGGCCTGAATTGCTGCATCCTTCCATAACTCCTCAACCAAAGGGGCATACTCACGTGTGGCAGCAGGAAAAATGGCCTCCAAATTGCCTGCCACCATAGTCTTGAGAAGCCAATCAGAGAATGCTTTGAGCCTTGGCCCAATGGAATAAACTGTTTTGCCATCATTTCCATCAGCACTTCCTGTTATTAACCAAAAATGAGATTTAGATCTAGATAGCAATTGATAATGAATGTAAGATCATGCTGAAAGTAAGCCTCCTACCATGCCTGTAATTTAAAGTACATATAGTAAAGACATGTGACATATTACATGGGCAATTATGGGTGGATGAAAATGTACGAGTCAAAAAAATATGGCAACAAGAATCATTGTGTAACTATACCGATTTGGTCAGTTTCATCAGCAAACTGTTTTTTCTTCATTTCAGCAAGACTTTCTTCCTCAAAATGCTCACGACCCTCAAGAAGTATACCAAGATAACCATACACATTGCTCTGGATAGTCAATTTAATGTTGTCACGCTCATCCTCTGAGAAAGGGACATCTTTGTAGAGAATCTTAGCCTAAGAGACGCATTAAAATCAACACTAAATCAGCAACACCACCAGAAGCAATCATATTGTAATTATGATTACCAAAGAAATTGAGATCAGCAAGAGCCAGAAATGTTTAAAAAAAAAGTATTTATAGTGTTAGTCAAAGCGAAAACACATCTTGGAGAATGAAATAGCCTCAAGGTAAAATTGTACATTACCACAGGAAAAACTTGAGAACTTCTCCAACAAGCAGGATGGGAAGGCACCTAAATACCACTAGTAATGCAGGAGTGGAACAAAGAGAGCACCATAGCACATCTATGATGTACAGACTAGGTAGGAATGCTACAGCAAGGAAGCGTCTGAACCTCTCTTCCAAAACTCTCCTCATTTCTTAAAATACTAATGAACTAAATCTATTTCTAGATTAACCAGATGAGAAGGGATTGTTGACATGGAATTAATAGCGATGCGATACTTAATAAACAGAAAATTCTGAGAGCTAGAGATTCAAAGACAAACTACCTGTTTAAATATGGTGCTGGTTCCAGACCCACTATATCCGACTAATAGAAGCTTATAAAGTGCTCTCTGCTCAAGGTAGTCAGGCATACTTCTGTTATTAAGATTGCTCACTGGTTCTCCAAAAGGACTCGAAGATTTAGAAGGAAGAGGTAGTGACAGGACCGCACAAATGAGCTTCATCCCAGCCTGAAAAATATAAATAGTGAGTTATAAACATCTAACTTCAGAATTTGCCAATGGTGGATTGAAGGGAATGCAAGTAGAGGCAAAGCAACTTCAAACACAGACAATACCTTGCCCCATATGTAACCTTTAGTATTTTTCTGCCCTTCTTCTTGGTATGATCCATCCTCGTTCACCCAAAAGTGAGGGTTTCCAGCACACTGAACCCCAGCCAACTGTAATGTTCAATATCCTGGTCATCAATCTCATACACTAATCAGTTTCCATTATTTTTCTCAAAATTTTCTCATTCTTACCTGCAACATCCGGAGCTCTACTTTGGTAATCTCTCGACCATTTATGAAGACTAGTGTATTCCCATTGCTAGCACCCACCATGAGAGGACCCCCAACATTCAAATGGGGAGTTATAACCTGAGAAGGTTTCTGTCCTTCCTGTTGAAATTCAAGCCGACAATCACGATCCAGAATGATGCAAAGGAAAAACAAAGAAAAAGAAAAACAGGAGTCTAATCTCTGGACAACACTTTACATATATTCACCTTTCCCCAAAGACCAGATACTTTGTCATACCAATAGTTTCCAGGTTTGAGCTTCTTCGGTGGGTTCTCACAAGTTTGCAGAATAACCAACTCCTCATGACAAAGAGGCGTCTCGTTGACAAAAACATACTCAGGTGGCAGCTGATTTGCTTCACAGAACTTCTCAGCTTTCATTATTTGCCTAACCTCCAACTCATTGAGCAACCTCTTTAGCATCCTCGAACACTTCCCCAGGCCCCGTCTTTTCAACTCGTCTATAGGAAAACCAATGCAAGTAACGCATTTCCTCCCTTCAGGCATCGACCCCATAGCTCTAAGCACGCAATTACTACAATACTTTGCATCACAAACGATGCAAACCTCCTTCTCTGTAAATCGGCTCCCCTTAAGGCATCTATAACACGCCCCTTTTTTCCCTTTACTTTGGACCTCTCTTCTGACCCGCACAACCTGCCTCTCATCTTGAACAAAATCATCATCGACACCACCCTCGCCGGACTCTACATCGCAGAAAGTGAAGACCTGGGTGCGCTTGGAATTGGATTCATTATCACAGTCACCGGTGACACGTGAGGAGGGATAATCCAAGCTCAGCACAGACTCGTTCGATTCCCAATCTGGCGCCTGATTCAAATCTATTGAAACTTTCAACCTCGAGGAGCTCTCCCTCGACTTGTCCAAACTATCAGAGAACTCAATCGTGCTCGAGCTCCCAGTTGTGTTGGACATGAACTCATTGGAATGCCCAGAGCACCCATTCGTGAACTCCAACGCGCCGGAGCTACTGAGCTCTCCAGACAAGCCGCAATCCCGAAGATTCTCCGCCTCACTCTCCTCAAACGCAATTACTGAAGTCGGAGACACAGTTGTCTCTGTTGCCGACGCTAGATCCTTCGACGCGCCACAACTGCTAGCGGTTATGTGGTCGAAACTAATGACAGATGTCGGAGAGACCATGGGCTTGAGCTCCCTGGACAACTTCAGGGCCATTGGATCAGAGGGCATAATCGGCTTGACCACCGGTAATGATAGTTTCTCCGAGAGTGAGGGCTGGGAAACCACTGCCGCCAACGGAATCCTGTCAACGTTGATCGGAACAGCTCGGGGAATACCATAATGAAGCGGCGGGCCAGTGTACTCCATGGCAAACGAATACTGTATCCCATCCTCAACAGCAGGTACCGATTTGCTCTCCGGCGGCATTATCTTGTTCTAATTATTCCTCCACCAGAAACACCGCCTCAACAAGCAATAACAGTAAAGTAGAATATTAGAGCAAAAGCTCTCTTTTCACTTTATCAGTTCAAAATTGAAATTAGAGCAAAACTCAGAAAAAAATTATTTAACCTAATCCGAGGCTTAGCCAAAAGAGAAAGGGAGGAAAATACACAAATAAGAAGTGAAAGTAGGAAGAAAACGAAAATAAAACTGAAATAATAAATTTTAAAATGTGAACGTAGTGCTTGCTTGGGGGAGGAAAATGACAGCTGAAGGAAAACCAGGAGCTCAGTCTGACGGAATCTGTAGAGTATTTTTATTTTTATTTTTAATTTAAGATTTTTGTTGGGTTTATGAGGGAGTGACAAAATTCTATCTGATTGGATGATCAAATTTATTCTATTTGATTTAAATTAATTTTGGACAAATTATTAAGTTATATATTTTAAATTTGGGTTCAAATGAAAATTTATATATTCAATCTAAAATCGAGTCCGGATCTAAATACACAAAAAATTATTCTATATAGTTGTTCGGATTTTAATAATACAAATTATATTATTATTCGATTTGTTTGATTAAATTTAAATTAATTCAAACCAAATAAGATTAAATAAGTCTTAAAATTCAATTCAATTCAATTCAATTCGATTCGAATATATAAATATATATAAATCTTTTTATATTGTTTGATACAAAATCTTTTTTTTTACACCCCACGATTTATGTAAGTTTGAATTTCTCTTTCAAAATTCTCTCTTTCTTCTCTCTCCTTTTTGATCTGTTGGCGGAAAAGTTGCAGGTGGGTCCACAAAAGTGGGGGAGAGGGAACTTTTGTGGTGGCCTTGTGGTGTTGGCATCGCATAAAGTGTCGCGTCAGTCATTCTAATAGGAATATGTTAGGGAGTGGCTTGATAGTTACAGGTGCAAGTCTTCCGTAAATGGGCCAGGAATCATCAGATTATAGTAGTTGCCTCCGCACTCTATGCTGCATTCCATGGACCAAGGACGAGTCACCAGTGCAGTGTCGCTTCCTCTGCTTGGTCTGGTTCATATGGGGGTCCCTTTAAGAAACAATTTCAAATTTAACATATCTGTTACACTGTATATGCTATGATAGTGTATTGTTGGGGATTTCGCTAAAAAAAAAGGGTCAAATTTACAGGTAGCAGTGATGTGTTTATATATACTCTGGCATCGTTTTGCAGACAATTTTATTTATAGCATATATGTTAATAGTATATATATGTTGGTTCAAATGTTAATATATATGTTGATTCAAATGATGTGGTTGTTTGGTTTGTTTTTTTTCTTCTTCTAATAACGTATATGCTAGTGATAATTTACTTGCAGAAATATTTTCATTTCACTTGATTAAGGAGGAGGGGCAACGTTGATTTGTTAGATGAGAAGGGGATAAATTGGGATAGGTTTTTAGAAAAGTGAGGGCTGGTTATTTTGTAATTTAACTTGATAAAGTGAGGCTAAATTTGTCCAAAAATGTCATTTTTTTGAACAATTTGAAAATGCTCTCCAAAATGATTTGACCAGGGTTCAAATTGTTGTTTGGTTGATGAGTGGCATATATGCTACTCTACTAAAAAAAATGCTTGCCAAAAGATGCCTATCTTATCCCGTAAAAATATTCTTATTGTAATTTATATAAATATATCCATTTTTAAACGACTAATGTTAAATCTTAAAAATTTTAGATTAGAGTCGATTAAACATTCCTAAATTTTACATCTTAAAAAATCATAAACCTAAAATTTAAATTCTAAAACTATAAAACCTAAATTGTTGTTTGGTTGATGAAGTTGCATTCGATTCTCATTATGATTTATTTGGGTTCTATGGTTGTTATATTTTTTTGGGTGCTATGGCTGTTAGGATTTCTTTGATTAAAAAAATTGGGCGTCTAGAGATTACTCATGAGAGAATTCTTTGTTTGCGAGATATTAAACACCAATGCAGATTTTTTTTGGGAACCATCTTCTTAGTAATTCCATTATCTTTACTGAACAAACAAGTTGTGACTAATAGATTGGGACTACGAAATGGACTTCATAGAGATATAGAACACTATAAAATGGCATCTACAAGGGAAGCAGGAAAAAGACTCAAATTTACAATATCAAATAGGGTACAACCAAAAGCAACGAAAATGAACTGCTTTGGAAAGAAGAAAAGGTGAAAATGGTGTAAATGTATCTCCCTCAAATTCTTCCAATGCACATGGCATCCATTCTCTGCAAGATTCTATTAAAAGTTTGACAAGTTTATTTCAATCTGAATGTGATATTTTAATTTTTTTTTTGTTTGGAACACCTTGAACTGCACTCATATTGTTCTAGTGACATCCTTCTTAATGGAAGGCTGATAATTATAGGCCTCAGAAAACTACAATCAAGTTGGATAAATAAGTGTGGATAGTTTTCTCAAGTTATATGAACCAAAATGGTTCTTGATCAGGCAAAAATTGATTACTTGTTTTCATTGCTTTGTGCGCTGGTCTTAATCTTCCTATCCTTAATGCTGATGTGCTTATTCCTGGTTTTTTTTGTGTGTGATAATTTGGGTTGTTTGTGGTACTGTTGTGGATATTTGTTGGTTGGTAGCCTAGGTTTTTTGTTAGTGAGCTGTTAAACACCAACATAGATTTTTTTGGGTACCATATTCTAGTAATTCAATTACTTGTTTTTATTGCTTTGTGCTCTAGTATAGACCTTCTCGTCCTTGCTTTGTACTCCTCTTCATCCTAGAGTGTTTGTGAGCCTTCACAGGTTAATCAAATGAAGTAAAAACAAGAGAACTTAGAAGAAAGTGGTCTATAGAACTCTATAATAGAAAAATTATTTATTGACATTATGGTCAAACAAACAAACAGGGGAAGCATGAAGGATGGTGTATTCCATAATAGAGTATGGGCCATAACTTTGGAAGAAATGAATTCCAAGACTGCAAGGAATTATTCAATGAAACAAAACAAAATGAAGTTTCAGAGGCTGAGGATAAGACATCGTGCCTTCACTGATCTTCTAGCCCAAACTGGTTTTAGTTGGGATTTGACAATGAATACAGTCACTGTTGTTGAGGAAGTATGTGCGACTTATCTAAAGAAATTTAGCCCAAATTGTTTCTTGTTATGATTTTTAAGATACTTGTTTTAACTCTGAATGTGATTGGCAATGCAGACTCATCCTAATGCACAACAATTCAAGGAAAAAGGATGTGAGAATTAGAGATCCCTTGACATGCTCTTTAACACAGGCACAACTACTAGAGTGCTTCATCATGCCTCAACACAAAGTCCTTCAAATACTGATGAGAAGAATGAGATGGACTTTATGTTGGTGTCCACGCAACTATTGGATGTGACAGTGGCGGAGGCAGAAAGTTTCACTTGGGGGGGCAAAAGCTAAGAAAAAAAATATTTTTTCATAACTTCATTTTTTTATAAACACAATAACAATGTAAAAGAAAGGCAAATAATCAACAAGAATAAAAATATAAAATTACCTGTTACATTTGATAGTTTCACTTCTTCTTTAAAAGCAACATTAGAAGAAAGAAATGCTACAAACATGGCTGCAACACAAAATTGACCTGCAATATAACATAAGTAATTAAAAGAAAGTCAAACATAATTCAATAATATATTTTAGAATGAGAAAACTCACATTATAATTGTTCTCTTCGAGTCTTCATATTTTGAAATCTCTTCATAATGGCTTCATTATCAATCACATCAAAGATCTCCTTCTCAATGTATACAACCAAATTTGTAGATAAGCTCTTCGAATTTCATCCCTAACATTCACATGAGATTCATAAATTGGTCTCCTTAGGCCAGGGTCAGCAAGAAGATCATTGATGTTGATTTCTGTATGGCTTTTTTTTGAACTTGGATTTTCAGATGACTCCCCAATAGATTTACGTTTGAAAAACTTGTCTAGTGACATCTTAATTTGCGAGAGGAACCTAAATAATAAGCAATTCAATAATTCAAATCCAACAATTTAGAAGACAGAGTGCCAGGGCAGAACAATTCAACAATTTACAATTCAGAAGTCACAACAATTCAACAATTCAAAAATCCAGTGACAATGTAAGAATTGAAGAAACAAATGACAGATGTGCAATAATAGATGACAGATTCACACTTGACAGAACCAAAATTGGTCCAAGAGAACTGATTAACTGAAGAAGGCAATAGCCTACTGCCCTGTCTACACTCTACCGGCTACAGCCGAATGCCCAAACAATTAACAAATTAGAAACCTAAAGGCTAAAGAGTAGAAAACTAACTTGGAGACTGGAGAAGTCGGAGCGCCAGATGGCCCAGATCAGATAGGCCCAGGGCGACTGGGCGGCCGACGAGAGGCACCGCTGGATTCCAAAGATTGAGAGCGGAGATTATATGCTGGTGAGGGCCGTGAGGCAAAGTGACGGAGGCGCTAGGCAGGGACGCAGGGAAGTGGGGAACTCTGAACTTTCCTCTTTTCTGACTTTTCAATAAGATAAAGTAAAGACTGTAAAATATAATTTAATAATTGTATAACATTGAGAAAGGTGACCGGTCCAGCCATAAAGCATAAAACATCAAAATTGACTTTGTTACAAAAGATAAACATAATAAATATTAAATTTTTTTAAGGGGGCAAATATATGAATTAAGTATATTATTATATTAAACTTTTTTTTTTGAGGGGGCAGTTGCCCCCTCAAACACCTACGTGGCTCCGCCACTGGGATGTGAGCTGGAAGATTACCCATTTTATGTTGAGTTGTTAGATCCGAAGATGCGCAGTGGCAAGAGGTTGACAATGCTTCTAGAGAATGTTTCTAGGATGGAATCAAAGTATAGTGATATGAGTGAGGTCATCAATGCATTCATCAAAGTTCAAAAACATCCAGCAATTGCGAGCCTACAAGTGGTGCCCATGATGACATGTTGAACCAAGCTATGCATATACTTAATGCAATGCCTTTCGCTTTTGAGGTTTGTGTTAGGGCAGTCCCACAATTCACAAACCCTAAATATAGGAGATGTTCTCGAGGATGACTTAGTCTCTAGGGTCTTTACCCTTTTTGGTGTGTATCCTGTGGTATGTATTGAGGATTTTTAACTGAATTATTATGATATGTGGTTTCATGATTTTAAAACCTATGGTATGTTATCTTATGTTCAATAATTACAGAATTTGAAAGTTATTGTGTCTATATTAGTACTTTGATAGTGTTTTATTTGGCACTTAACTATGTTGAGAGTGTATTTGAGCTATGTAATTGTATTTATACAACTCCTTTCTCGGTTATATGTATTCAGTATGGTCAAATATGCATTATGATGTAGTGCACTTTTATTGTTGGAGTAAGATATCGGAAATAGAATCTCTACAAAAAGGGCAGTGTTGGTTTTTTAATTTTAAAAAAAAAAATTAATTGACAATTATGAGATATATTTAACCAATTGAATTTTGACAATTGGGTGATTTTGTGCAGGGAAGTAACTTACTTCAGTGGTACAGTAGCTTACGTGGATTATGTGATAATGCTTAATACTATAAGTTGTTGCTTAGAATATTAAGTGTAGTTATGATGCTTAATAATATAAGTTATTGCTTAGACTATTAAGTGGAGTTATGATACATATTTAATTGTGGACTCTATAGTTTATTATGGACTATAACTTCTTACTTAAACCATAGGCTTTAATATTTGGTTTTAAAGTAACATGTTGCATGAGTTTTGTATTAGTGAGATATCTTATACAAAAGTGATGTGTGATATATGTCCTATTTTCATAAGTCTCTACAAAAAGGTAGAGATATGCATGTGTTTAAGTGTTCAAGTCCTAGTGGGATATAAAGTTTGATTTCATGCAATGTGTTACGGGTCTTAGAGATATAGATCTTTTGAATGACACATGGGGCCAAAAGCATATTAAACTAGATGGAGGTGTTGCATGTGTGGTCTAAGAGTGATATATATCTTATTAGTTATACACTTGTGATAGTTGTCTTATTTAGAGATGGACTTAAATGGCGTGTAGGTTAATGATCTTATCACTAGTGGTGATATGTGTTATCAACAAGTGAGATGTGTTTTGTTTTATCTCAAATGGTTTTCAGGTGATAAGTGTTCGATCCATTCCGTGCAAATAAATGTCGTGCAAAAGGGAGAAGATTTCTCTCTAAGTCCATCCATGTGTTCTATAAGTAGTGGGTCGAGTTTTTAGTTCTTTTTACGGAAGTTATGAGTGAAAATTACTGAGTATTATTTTCATTTCTTCTTGTATTCAAATCCTCTCAATTTTGTTTCATGAGTAAGGTTTTGAGCATGCAAGTATAGAGAGAGATTTGTAGTGAGGACTTATGTATTGAGTGGTGATTCTTCAAAGAGGTTCAACTGTGTTCTTGAGAAGAAGGTGTTGATTCCTTGTTCGTGAAATCTTTTGGAGGAGCCAAAAACAAGCTTTACTTAGGTGGGTTGATTGTTGAGTTCAAACATACGTTGAATGAGATATACGAGTGATGTCTTTAGGTCAAAAATAAGGTTGTACTATTGATTCGTGATTAGTGGAATGTTTCTTAAGGTTGGTCGCTAATAAATTTGAGGTTTTTTCCAGGTTGGGTTTTTCTCGTAAAATTATGGTGTTCTTATTTCTTTTATTTTTCACATTTTAGTTTTTATATTTGGTGAGATACACCAATTCTCAGGTAGAATCATATGTGTAGAGGTAAGGTGTGTGGTTTTCTTTCATTGACTAAGGCATCTTTGGCAGAATGCCTTTGTAGTGAGGCATCTTTGTACCTTAAAGCCACATTATATGATTTTTTTCATACAAATTTAGAAATATCTTTAATTGTCTTGTGGTCCATGTAAACATGTGAATAATTTTTGAGGTTTGATCTAGGTAATTAAACCATTTTTGTCAACAACAAACAACAGATGATTTATTTGTTCTACACCGTCTGTCTATCTCCTCCTTTGACTCTTGTAGCCATGCTTTAGCTTATCATATATATTACTAGAATTATAAAGTTCGTGTATATGAACTCTTCTAGTGGCAAGCACTAGGATTTAATGTACTCGTGCATTAAACAAGATGCGCAACAGAGGAGTGCAGGCCTCTTACCCTCTGAATGAATCACTTTTCTTTGTGTGGGGTGGAGAAGATGCCAAAAAAAGTCCAAGTGCATGTATATTCAACTTGGGGCTCTCATTTTGGCTTTTGCATGATTACATCGCCATAGAGTTAGTCCCCTCACCTCTTCTATATTCGCGCGTAAGACAAAATGTGCAAGGCAGGATTGTGAGCCTTAATGTACCTGGTGATTTTTTTGAGAACAAAGAACTCATATATTAAGTGGAAAGATGAATATCTTGTAATACAAGATGAGAGACATCATGAGGATACTCCTCTAAATAAAACAAATCTTGCTCTTGCCTTAAAGCTAATTGCGCCAACCCATGTGCAACCGAGTTGGCACTCCGTCGGATATGACGAACCTCCAAGTAAGAAAAACAATGGAGCAAAGATTGTATGGATTCCACAAGAATCCCATATGGTAAAAAATTAGATGAAGAAGATAGGACATGATTTATAACTACTTGCGAGTCTGATTCAACTACTATTCGCCGGAAACCACAATCTAAGGCAAATTGTACTCCTAATAATAGAGCAGTGGCTTCACCTTGACAAACATCCTCACAATATTGTCTTTTCAACATTGCCGACCCCACCACATCTCCATCATTGTCACGTAATACCACTCCAACACCCAGTAAACCATTCTTCAAAGCTGCATCTGCATTAAGTTTAATTAGTTTTTGCAGGTTAATATATTGGGCGATTGGAGTTCATTATGTCGTGATTATTCAAAGAGAAAAAGAGAGATCCCAAATACCTTTTTCTCTTCCATCTTCATCATACTGGTATGACGATAACCCTACAGTCCAAACTACAACAACTCGACATGTTTAAAAGAAAAACCCGAGCATCTCCAAATTATCGCATAAAATGTACATATTCATTCTCCAACCTATACTTAATGAACTTAACGGTGATAACTCTTAGGGCCTGCTTGAGAGACTCATTTTCACTGAAAATGAAAGTTTTTTTAAAGGGATGGTTTTATGAACCCCTTGGTTTATTTTTTTGACTCAATGGTTTTAAAATCTCCCAAAACCATTCAAATAAAATTTTCACAGATCTAGAAAACACCCCAAAATACTAGTTTTAATATTTCATCCCTTATTTGCCCTTGGACAGTTCTCTCGCTTTAAGCTGCGCACTTTCTCGTCCTCTTTACTGATATGCTTCGTCTTCTCTCTTTCTACAAACTATTCTTATGGTGCTTCTGTAAGACTCTCTTACTTTGCCTCCACCACAACAGTCTCACCTGTCTCTCTCTCCCTCAAGTCTGGTCTAGGCCTCTTTGGCTCTCCAAGAAATTCCCCTCTCGTCTTCTCTACCCACTTCTCTCTTTCCCCCATTGTCGCAACCGGTTTTGCGAAAGGAAATATTTAAAAGAAGAGTCGCCACCAATTGTAATAGGTGCAATTGGTCACCAAAAAAAATAATTTGGTCTGCGAAAATCCAAAAAAATGGGTAAGTAAGTTTGTTACGTATGGGAAGGTGTGAGACACCCCACAACGTTTGTTTTAAAACAGTTATCAATTTAACTTTTATTATCCCATTATATGATTAAAAAACATTGATTTGTGACAAGAATACATGTATGGGGGAAAATAATTATATACAAAAATATATCGAAATATGATAAAATAAGTTTAGAAAATATATATATATAAAAAAACTATTTTGAAATTTAATGAATTAATTTTAGAAAATGTCAACATTATATTGAAATAAGATGAAATAACTTTAGAAAACATAAAAATTCTATTGAAAGTCTAATCTTGAGGTTCACGGAATTTTTCCATCCAATAGTTAAATTTCCTAGAAACACTCTCACCTCAAGAATCTTTTTGAGGGTGCATCCAATGCATTCCCCAAATCAGTTCCATCGTAGGTAAAACCTTTCGATATAATTTTTATACACCACGAAAATATACAATATAAATATTAGAAAAGCATAAAATATAAAAATAAAAATAAAAATAAAAATAAAATAGAAATAAAAAATAAAAATAAAACGAAAATTAAATAAAAATAAAAATAAAACGAAAATAAAAATAAAACGAAAATAAAAATAAAAGATAAAATAAAAATAAAATAAAAATGAAATAAAAATAAAATAGAAACAAAAATAAAATTAAAATGAAAATAAAATTAAAAGATAAAATAAAATTAAAAATAAAATTAAAATAAAATGAAATTAAAATGTTGGGAACCAAGTTTTTGTGTGGACTATACGATATTGAATTATCGCAAATCCCAAATTCAAATATATTAACACTTTAAATCATACAATTTAAATACATAATCACATAGCATAGAAAAACTCATCTTAAATAAAACACATCATCAACATATAGTAATAAAAATAAGCACACATAAGAGGGACTCGGTTCCCGTTTTTATTTGGGCATTTCATCATTTCAACCATACTATTAAATTAGTATGATTAAAAAATATGATTCATTACCGAAAGGAGGTTATCATATCGAAGGTTCCGCACTTCATTAAATCACTTTCCATCCAATGGTATGGATTCCATCATTTTCCTCAAGAATCCGATCGAAAACATCCAATGTTATCCGATTGGTTCCGTCGTCGGATAGAATAATTAATCATTTATCATGCAATAAATTATGAAACAAATATTAAAAAAAAAACCAAGTACTACTAACAACCTCGCCCAGCCCTTTAGAATTTCAAAACCTAATATTAATCCAATCATAACCAGCCCATTTAACCATTTTTGTTTTGACCTATTAGGCTTGTAAGCCCGACCCATTTTTAGTAAACTATCTCCCATATCAATCCAACCCCATTCAAGTCTTTATACTCACACACCCGGCCACACAAGAGGCAATGGGTCAATTATAGCAATCTCCTATATTCAAATGACAAAACCACCATTGATAGTAAACACCAACTATGACACATCCCAGAATTCAAAACATTGAGATTACATAGCAAGACAAACTGCACCATAAATTTTTAGAGTAGGCAAATTTTCAGAGTGAACTCATATATTCAAATAATCCTTTAACTACTATTCTTAATGAGCACAAAATGATCATGGCTTAATCTTCTGAAACTGTAAGCATGAACAGAAAAAGTATTGGGATGATTTTTAGCACCGGGTATTAAGATGCATCAAGAGATTGTAAAATGTTTTAGCAAAAGCAAAGAGCCACCCCAAAATCTATTGGCTATTCAAAACAGAGAGCAACCTCTAACCCCAGAAGCTCAAGCATACTAACAGCAACCAAGTTCAATCATCATACCAATCTAAACTTCCTGGAATTCACAGAGAAGAGATAAAGGACTCAAAACATAGATTTGCTCACAACTTAGCACAACCATACATGCTTTTAACGAAATCAATCGGAGGCAACCCAAGCAGCAACATTTCTCACATAAACATTCAATTTTAGAATCAAACAAAACAAAATTAACATGAAGTATGTCTCCCAATAATTCAAGAAAATCAGCAAGCGTGAAATCAAGGGTTCCTCCTTTGGTTTTTCAAACCATCCGAACCACAATTAAAAGAATTCATGATCCCCTTTTCTGGAATTCCAGAATCTCCAACAACCGATCCTGCCCAACTCTCTCTTCCTCAAAATTCTCTCCAGCAATCTGGAAAAAAGAAAAGCAACCTCGATCCAAAAGAAAGAAATCACAAAGCAGGAAGCCCCAAAAACTGAAATCAAAAGAAAAAGAAAAACCTCTCCAGAAAATTTTCCCAGAAAACTTGAAGTAAAAGAAGACAGAAACCCAAGAAATTTTCCCAGAAAATCGAAACAGAAACCCAGAAAATCTTTGCTATTCAGTCGATTCAAAACAAAAAGAAGAGTAACCCCGAAGACCCGAGAAAGCTTCCCCTAGAAAAAACCCGATTGCAAACAGAGAAAGAAGAAGAAGAAGAAATCCCAGAAAATCTTAGAACTCAGCCCCTGAAAACTGAAATCAAGAGAAAATCGAAACCCTTCTCCGAAGATCCAAAATAAAAAAGAAGAAACGAGAAAAAAATAAGAAACCCAATCCCATGATTTACTCCTCGCTGAAATCCCATCGACAAAAAATCGAAATAAAAAAGAGAAACCTAGAAGAGTCGAAAGGCCCCACACCTCTGAAGCATAGAACGCCATACCCTTTTATACTACCAAAATCGAAACAAAAATTCCCCAAAATCAACCTGTGCGGCTCTTAACGTCAACCTAACTCCCTTTCGTTTGAATTTTAGTACCCTCTCTCTCTCCGTTTTCAAACTCGGGCGGGCCTTTCCTTTCTTCCTAGCCGTTGCACCGGCGTCTCTAGCGCTCTCTCTCTCCTCTGTTTCTATTTCTTTCATTAGGTTTTGGCTTGGGGAGATGTAGCTTGGGTCGGCCTTCTAGGTTTTAAGTCAACTAAAGGTTTGGGCCGGGCCGGGTTATTGTGACAGATGGGCTTCTTAATTGGGGTCTTTCTTATGGACTTAAATGGCTGGTTAGAGTAATCTTGTTGGATTCAAGTTGGATTGGGCTTTAGCTTGTTTGGCCTATTGGATAAATTGCTCATGCATGGGCTTTTAAATTGTTTCCTCAAATTTCCATTTTAACTTGAATTTTAACTTTGGGTCCAAACTTAACTCTAATCCAACCAATAATTTGGGCTTTATTATCTTTTCTTAATTTCTTAATTTTGAACTTTTCTTGGCTTGTTTTGAACCAAAATTGGTGTACAACACCCACAAACCCATCTACTATCACCCCTACATTCTCTATCCACTTCAAGCCCCAATTTGGCAACTTCTCTCTTCTCAAGACCACATCTTCTAACCCTAAACCAAATTTTGGATCCATACCATTCCCGATACGAAGTCAGATTCTGGGTCATGTTCAAATTGTCAATTTGGAGGGGGGTTTGTACGAGATTGTGGCAGGAGGTAAAGTCAGAACCTTGTGGTAGCAATTACAATGGTTATAAAAAAGCCAATTCTGATTATATTGGAATTGGTCCAACTGGGTTTATGGCAGAGAGTTCATTGGTGTCTAGAGACGGTAAAAATCCATGGTCTTCTAGAGGAGTAGCTATTAAGGCTAGGACAGTGTTTCTTGTGACAAAGAGGACAACATTGAATTTGAAATGGGGAGTGAATTTACTTGCAGGTTTGAGGCAAAAAGTTCCATACTTGACTTTTGATAAGATTGGGATAGTAAGGATGGAAGGAGGTGAAAACAAGAACGAAAAAGAGTGATGTGGGCAATGAAGAGTTGTTGAATGATAGGTCCAACCCATGCACCAGTGTGTGCATGCACAAGTCAAGTTTGCATGTAGCAACTGCCAACCACCGTCGATACAGTAAGTTACCGGTGATACAGTGAATCCGCCTACTAGTGTTGATTTGTGGCACCGTCCAAATTTTGTTTGTCAACAACTGCAGCTCCTTCTATGACTTAGTTTAGTGTGTTCATACCTGTGTAATACTTTTTTAAGTATTGTAATAAATCGTTTTAAAAATCTCTACTAAAAACACCTAAAATCATTACTCTCATTATCGATCAAAATCACTACTTTAAAAAAATCTAATTTTCGCTCCCCTTTATTCGGCCCAGCAGAGCCTTAACAAATACGGAGCTCGCGAATTCAACTTATTTCTGCGGTATTTCTCGACCAAAATTAGGAGGAGAAAATGGGTTATACTAGTGTCCAGTCCAGTCAAAAGACTGGACACTATACCGCCCATTCAATTGTGTGACATGTGGCAAATGACTTTTTAAAAAAATTGTATCATCAAAATAAAATGACAAAAATGGGTATCAACTTTTAGCTTATTACTAATTGAAAAATTATCAGGGTTGTTAATACTAATCCAATGAGGCAACGACAATAACTAGCTTTCAAGCCATGGACGAGTTATCTTCAATGGAGTTGTCACTATTAGAAGATATTCTCTGTCCATCGTTTAATGCTTTGAGTTCAACCGAATTGGAATTAGCTCTGCAAATTTTCATATAATCGTCCAGAAGTGCCTCTCGCCACCCCAAGCTTGCTTTGAAGGACTTGCTTCCCACAGTCCTTCGTCTATGCCAGTCTCTCCCATACCCTTCTGGTCATCAATATCTCATATTCTGTTTAAAGCTCATCAGGAATCTCTGTGCGGAACCTGCACAGAGGTCGAAATGCGCACAAAACATTGATGCCATACAAGAAGTTTAACCCTTTTTTGCGGCACTGACTCTACCAATTTGTAAGTGACAGCGAATATAAATCAGTATAATAGAAATAACGCAGAGAGCGAAACAAAACCAAAAGTTCAAACTTTGATCCAACAATCTCTCTCTAAACTAATTGCATGTAGACGCTCTTTTCGAGCCCTAGCTCGCCAGTCTCGACTCATCTTTGAACTCGACCGAGACCAACTCATGGCGAATAACCCATCCGAGGCCACCGACGACGATTTATTGGAGCAAACTCGAGGGCTCCAGAACTTTGATCCGGCAAAGACCGGATTAGCCAGAGCGGATGGCAGCTTAGCTCTTCTACCTATGATGCTTCATCACAGCTCTAGGGATGGCTCAACACAAATTGGTGGCGACGGCTACGCGTGCCATGATTCATTGTGTCCTTTGGGGCTGAGCTTGGACAAAGGGAAATGAGGGGGAGGAGGAGGGCTATTGAAGCCGAAGGATGCCACCGAGAGTCGTACTCGGACTAAGGAAGAAGAAGATGGAGGAAGAGCGCACGCAGCGACAAACAGAAGAACGGCGTTAAAGGGGTATTTGAGTTATTTTGATAAAATATTTTAATTAAATAAATTTTAAAATATTTTATAATTAATTTATTAATTCAATGGTTAGAATTTAGTAATTGTTTAATAATTAAATCGAATGGTCATTACATCACCGATAATAATACCGTTATTTGACCATGCTCGACTATAGTGCAGCCCAAAAAAAAGAAGGTTCAGCAAATGGGTTGCGGAGGGAATATGGGTCGGGAACTGGGCCCCATGAAAAACCAATTACCGCCCAGGACCGAAGAGGACGCGTGTTATCGGTGACTAGAAATATCTTTTATCGGTTAACTTTCCCGCTCTCGCACTTAATCTCTTAGGAAAGCCTCTTCTTACATTTCCAATCTCGTTAGGTTTTGTTTGTCGACCGAGATTGAAATCAGAATCTCCAATTGTTAACCGTACGATTGGACTTATCACATGTTCCCTAAATTGGAAGCTGCTAATTCTGGACATGGTATTCCTCAGAATTCACACCGCCGTCCGTCGGAGACTGGTGTCTCTACTGCAGCCGTGGCTGCAAGACGAGCCGGAGCTTGAACTGAACCTAGGGTTTATTAATTCTCGTGCGACTGCCAGGAATTTAAGGTTCGACACTTCAGTTCTCAACGGCCTATTCGAGCAGCCTGCTCGATTCTCCCTGGTAGACCTCACTGTCGATGAATTTACCATTCGCTTCTCTAACTGGTCTTTCCCTGCCTTTTCAATTGATGTATTCGGCGTCAATGTCACGATAGCAGCTGTGTGAGTCTTTCTCCCTCACTCGTTCTCCCCCTCCCCCTCCCCGCCCTCTCTTCAGACATATACTTGCGGCGTGATATTTATTCTGTGATTGATTTTCCCTTTCTGCATAATGTAAGGGCGGAAGCGAAGCAGGAGAAAAGGGGAAGGAATTCAAGTGATGCTGAGGATTTGATGAAGAAGACTCTCAGTGAATTTGATCCCGAGGTTTGTTGGTCTTACTGCTTTTGGTTGGTGGTTTAGGGAATTTCGGTTATTTGGAAACAACGCCAAAAGGAATTCATAGAACTATTGTTCTCTTTGGAAACGTTCTGTTGTGTTCCGTCATGTGGTCGATTGAAGATTGTTTGCTAACATGATGACGGGCCTACACTTGACCCTCAAACTATGCGTGGACTTGCTATTTCATGCATTGGGAAAAATCTGCCACTGGGTTTGAGAGAGCAAAAAAAAGTCCTTACGAATGCATTATAGCAGGCACATCCTGGCATAAAAAAAAAAAGTCTTATACAAGAAAATTACATTTGACATCCTTTTATATTTAAGCTATTTTCTTTATTTTCTAGGGTGGCATACAAAATGAAATAATATTTCATTGCCAAGTCTTATCCGAGTGCCAACTAATGGCAGCTTAATTATATTGTATATCCTGTGAAATGCGAGATCTTGAAGAGCAGAGACCCTGACACATCAAATTGGATTCAGAATCTCAAGGTGAAGGAGTTATGCCAATATATACTCATACGATTAAAGAATAAAGATATGCATTAAGAAATAGTGACTAGTTTGTGAACTAGTCAACCTAGTTGGGAATCCATAAAAACGAATGTGTTATCATTGTGGTTTTAGATCGATGATTAGAGTGAAGTCTTTAATTGTGGCCATTGTAATGGATGAATTGTGAGATTTATTCGCAATCAATTCTGCAGGGTGTTTTGTTTGCAGATGATACTATACCAAATTTTTTTACAGTTTGAAACATGGAGTATACTCTGGAGTTTAGGCGCTTTTGATTAAATACGTTCAAAAACAATGTATGAAGTGAAACAGGACAAAGTAGGGCAAAAGCTGATGATTTGGTTTAAGTAGAGACTAGAGAGGCAAGGGATACCTGGAAGGGGTAATTTAAGTAACTTGGGTTAATAGTTCATAATAACAAGGAAAATTAAAGATCAAATTTGGATATGCCATAAGGCAGAGGTAGTTATAATTGAAGTAAGATGAAAGAAAATCGTTCAAGATGGTATTGACGTATATCAAGTAGAAATATTTTCTATCCGATTTCGCTTCACTCGTTTTACATATTTGATTAGTTCGATTTGACTATATGACTTTTATGATCTCAGGGTGGGCTGCTGCATGACATTCTGGAAAGGATCTTGACTACTACCACTACAAAAAATTGGTTCAAAACCTCATTTTGGACTCTTATTCTTAACCATTGCTCTTTACAGATGCTGAATATTAATATAAAAGTGCGGTTCCCCATAGATGAATCATTTGTATGTTTCTGGGATACTAAGGAGCTTAAAGCAAAGTCTCAGGATTTTGAGAATGGATGTCTTTTTGGAGGTCTTGCTGCTTCACTTTTCTGGCCTTTGAGAGAGAGTTTGTTTGTTATAGACTTTAGTGGTTCTGAATTTGGCTATGCAAAGAATAATTACATGAAACATGTGCTGTCTTCAAGGGATCTGTCCACTGGCATTAAGTTGAATGATCTTCATCTTGGAAATTTCGGTTTTCACGTCCCAGAGTTGAACTTGTATTTTTCTTCAGAGGATCTTTCTGTTTTGTCATCATTTGTTAAACTAACATCCAAAGAAGTCAAGTCTACTAGAAGTGGGAAACAGCTATGGAAGCTAGCTGCAAACAAAATGGGATGTGCTATTTCAGTTCCCAGATTGACGTTGCATAAACTAGTTGGTATGATTTGTTTATGGTTACGCTATATTCATGCCTACCAGGATCTACTATCACTTGTCGGTTATTCTTCTGTACCTTTGTTACAAAAATCGACTGTTAAGATGTCCTGTGACAGAAAAAAGTTAAGTGCAGCCAAACATAAGTGGGGTGTGATTTCTAATATTGAGAAAGAGCTGCCTGGTGAATCTATTGCACAGGCACGGCGAGTAGCAAGACATAGAGCAGCGATGGATATTCAAAATAACGAGGACAGCTATGAGGAATTCATTTCCAAGAGCTATTTCGAAGTTATCCGCACAATCCTTATGCCACTAGTATATCTATGGAAAGTTATTCACCTAGTATTCCGCTCAATTGTGCACTATATAGTTTCAAAAATATATTTTGCTCAAGAGCCAAAATTTGGTAAAACATTTGGAGTCTTTTCTGAATCGTGTCAACAGCATTGCTTTTTGAACCTTGGTAGACTTTCAATCACCCTATCCCCACCAAACACAGTTCAGAATGCCAATGAAGTGCAGTCACATACCGAGATCTCAGATTCCGGTTTCATTTCATTCCGTCTTTCAGTTCATGAAATAATGTTAATATATCTTGAAGAAAATTTTGAACAGTCCCTATCTATTTCCTCTGGGAAAATGAAAGTTAGTTCTTCTTCTGTTACGAAAGCTTTTAAATTAGAGAGAATTTCAAAAGATTATACCAGTTCCAAGAAGGGACAACATGAAATTAGAGTCGATAATTTTCAAACCATTTTATGGAGTGAGCCTGCTGAAATGTTTCCTTCACAAACTAGTGAAGATAATAGTGCTGCCGCTGGTCATTCTGAAGGTGCTCATGGCCCCATTCTTAAAGATAATCTGGAAGATATGCGGCTGAGATGGGAAAGAACTTGCTTAAAATTAAAAAATAGTGGCATGGAGTATTCTGTCCTTCCATTCGTTCTCTGTGAGGTTAAAAGCTCTTTGACCCATCACAATTTTGAAAATAAAGATTCTGGCTATTGGAAATGCACTTTGACTGTGGGAAAATTAAATTTAGCTTTGGAACGTTCATCAATACTATCAGTTGCTCTTCTCGTTGGGCAGATACGGCATTTGCTAGAATGGACTGAGTATTATGGGAGGGAAAGTGTTCTTTCACATCCTCCTGAAGCCCCTGGGGATCAGAAGGGAATCGGTTGGGATGTGCAACACAACCTATATGCCAATCAAATGAAGATCGCTTTTCTTAGAATGCTTCCTCAGAAACATATTCAATTTAGCATGTTCGTGGTTGGTCCCTGCATCCAAATGTCAATGGGAAAGGCTAGGTTTAGTGGTGGGAATGAAGACGTGAATAATGTTGTCCAACAGGATGATTTTCACATTGTATTTGATATCCACAATGTCGAGGTTGTTATTCAGCCCACTTCAAAATCTGGTTTTTTATCCTCTATTGGGTCCAGGGAATATTATGACGCTGGACCAGATTGTTTCAGGTTGCAAGAACCTCAGATAATTAATATTCCTATATCTGACAATGAAAAATACACATCTCAGGGGTGGATTTCACTTTTGTTTTACCTGAGAACCAATGGTTTAGATGCTTACATGGGGGTTTCAGCTGATAGAAGACGGAACCATTTTTTTGAAGTTAAGCCATTAAGTATCCAGTTGTCATCCTTCAGGTAGACATAATATCTTTCATTTAAGTGTTGACTTATTTATTTGGAAAGTTATCTTTATTATTTTCAAGATCTTTTTGCTGTATTTGGTCTCTTCACTTTTATATGCTTATGTTTCTTTTGAAATGCTTGCTACAATTCGATCAGTTTTCTTTGCCTTTTTTTTTTCAAATTTTTGCCGTTGAATGGCTGGAGGTGAAAATTGCTACTGATTACCATCTATCTGCAATCACATGTAACAGGACAAAAATGAAAAATTGCTGACAGGATTACATCATTTTGTTCTTAACTTCTTATGGGTGTAAATTACTAAATATTGCAGGGAGTATGCCCATTCGTTTTGCTCAACTGTTATTGCTTATTCAGCAGCTTTGTCTGGAGCAGCTATGGGATTCACTTTTATATCACATATGGATGAGTTGTATGGTTTCCTTGAGGTGACTATTTTTTTTACCCGATTGTTTTGTTGTATTACTCTCTTTTTCTTTAAGTGGAGATTCATAATTTATTGATTTTTTTTTCCTTTTTCTTATGGTGCTTGATGGCATTTATTTATCCTGTGTTTGTCACCATCAGAAAGTATTTCCACATTTTCCTGGGTTTGGGCCTTGGGGCAATGGAGGATTTTGAGCCAAAAATTATCCATTGTATGGCTAGCTGTAAAATGTTAAAACGGGTGATGAAAAATATTGAAAGCCTATTTCTTCACTCTCAAAGCAGAGTTCTCTGTTCTGGCCCCTGTTGCTCAACTATCCTTTTTTTGAATGGTAAATTTCATTGAAGCACTGGGAAGGTGCAAGCAAGGAACTACAAGGTGGCTAAGCAGAGATCCTCAAATAAGTTGTTACGTAGATTTGAAGCCATAAATTCAACCAACTAAAATACCAACAATCACCCCCCTTCCATCATTTTATCATCACACTCTCTCTCTCCCCTCTTTAACTTTGCTGTCTCACTTCCATTTGCTCTTTCCATGTCCCTTTCTTACCTGGACGAATGACAGAATTTGATCATTTTTTCAGGCACTGAGAGCTTATTTCTTCTTAATGTTAAAAACTGTTACCCTTAAAAAATGAGCATATGCAAATGTGGTAGCTATTATTTCCTTATTGATATTAAAGTACTTCTGATGTTAGTTCTGTATATGTTGTGACTTTCGGAATCATATTTTACTGCCAAGGAAAGGCAGGAAGACACTTCTGGATTGTTCTCCAGGCACTTAGGGCATATCCTCCTTCTTATCATTTACTATACATTATATACTCTATAACAAAAGTTATTGAACCCGATGCACATGGATTTTACTTTCTATGGACTTGGGTTCTTTTATTTGTTTCTCTGTTTGTAGTGCTGGTTTACAAAGAAAAGGACAAGTCTTATCTGTTTAGCAAATTTAGGATAACACCACCTTATTTTCTGGCTTTTGGCTAGAAAACTTCAAAATATTGTTACATGTTTCAATGCAGATATCATTGTTGTCATGTGTGAACAAGAAAAAGGGCTACGTTTCTGTTGTTATTGTTAGCAAATTTGTGATGTTGTGTCATTAAAATTACAAATCTTTCGTCCTTCAAATAATTTTTTGGTGAACTGGAAAAGTTTTAAAGCTGGATTATTTATGCTTTTCTTAAGCATTTATTTTTGTTTTCCTCACCCTGCATTCCACGTTCTTCTATGAACAGATAAAAGTATTTTCTTTTTCCCAGGTAATTGCAGGTTTACTTTCTGATACTTTTGATGCTCTTCATAAGTTTGATTCAACTGGTTATGTACCCTCTGAAGAGTTAACAACACAAAGCATGTTCACAGAACCTGCCGACAATGAGAGGAGCACCATAAAAGTGTCCTTAATAAGTCATAGCATACTTTTTTCTATCAATGGCAGCTTGAAGCTCAAGTCAGCAGATGTAATTCTTCATAAGTCAAAGACAAGCATTAAGGTGGAGAGTACGAAAGATTATGATGCATTGACTGGGAAAAACTTAATGACTGGGGATGATTGTTCTAGCTGCGGAATGTGGGCTTCTGTGGATCAAACATGTGCTGAGTTATCCATAGGAGAAGGGAAAATGGAAATTCTACTTCATTCTTCAGGAATGCAGTCGGTAATTTTTAGAGATGAGGATCATGTGGGAAAGAGTTTTGATCACTCTGTGATAAAAAATTTGCTGCAGCAGTCCCAGAATTGCTTGTATGAAATATCTTTTTCTTATTGTAATATCACCGTGTCTGCATGTTTGGTTTCCCCTCCTAATGTCTCATCATCTGAGAGCCCTCCTAATGTCTCATCATCTGAGAGTGTGAGCAACATACTTGGTATTTCAACTTCTCAGGGCAGTACATCATACGTGGTGGAAAACTTCCCTTTGATAACCCAATCTGAAAAGTCACCAGCTCGGTCGTCTAGCTTTGTTCATCGGTTAGAATTTGCCTCCAATACCTCGGCACTGGCCACAGATTACTGGATGCTCATTAATGTTGCATTAGGTGAAGTTTTTGCGGCAAGCTGCTCGCTAAAAAATGTTATGCTTGGAGCACATCAAACTAATAAGCTTCTGTCATCACTTTCTGTTGGGGGGGATTTTCAGTCTATCTCATGGAAAATCCAGGTGCTAATCCATGGATTTGAGACGTTGATATATGTTTCTTCATATTTTTCCATGTCTGCTAACACAACTCATTTGGCATCATCATCAAAGGATTTATCCCAAACATGGGGTTTCTACAAGAATCCATATGAAAAATTTCGGAGAATCATGGAATTCACCTTCACAATCCATTCCTTTGAGAAGCTGCACTCTCAACTAATCCTTTAGTCTGTTGATGCTAATACATGCAATGTCCGCAATTTTTTTTTATTTCATTTGCAAATGCCAAATGTTGTCTTTTCTTTGCAAATATTATGTTTATAACTTCTGATGTGTTCTATTCGCAAATACTTTGATTTCTAATGTTGATGATTGATGATGCAAATTTGCAGGGTGGTGTTCTTTTCTTTGAATTAACAGCTTTGGCAATATTCCGTCAATTTTTGACTAGGCATCTTCTCCGAATAACAAATCTTTTATCTGCAGTAAGATCAGCTGCTAAACTCACTGAAAAACCCAAAGGCAAGGCCCAAGAGGCACTAAATAAAACTGGCCATGCCACTCCGAAACTCCTTGAAAATTTAAATGTGGATGTATCTCAATTTTCCATTGTGCTACTGGGCCAAGGTGAATCTGGTATGTAGACCATTTTTTGTGTGTCTAATTGTATAGGTATACATACCTGTTTATGTAAATAATTTGTTGGATTTTCCAGGTGGTGTTGTTGAACTCGTGGCTGAGGTAGATGGCTACATTAATCTGGAATCAACTGATGAGCGCAGGAAATTTATAGTTGACCTTTCTCGCTTGTCAATCTGTTCCCAAGTCCTCCCAGAAGAAGTGGGAGTTGAAATTCAAATGCCTAATTTTTCTTCTTTTGCATCAAATGCATTGTCACCTCTTTCTGCATCTGCAGTTTGTGCTGTAGCAATTTCAGAGAAGGAGAAGCGTGAAGTGGTTAATGATGGGAGTTGCAGAGTTTATGAAGAAAAATGTTGGGCGAAAAACAGTACTTCTGGGATCTCTCACTCAAGTGATCGGAATCATCTCTTGAAACATTTGGGTGTATCCATAATGGTTGAGCAACCCAAGAGTGATCATCTGGCCATGAATCAGGGTTGGGTTGGCAGTGGTTCTGTCTCGGGTTTTGACACGACACTTTCTCTGTCTGAAATACAGGTTTGTTGTATTTTTTCCCTGTTTCTATTTATGCTCTTTGTTATTGGTCTAATGTTGTTCAGTTTAAACTGTATACTCCTGATGCTTTATCTCTTAGGTCAATAAAGAATCTTTATCTCTTGTTTTAGGTGTATAATATCCACTATTCCTCTTCCCGCTTCTAACCTTTTGTACGACAACAGATGTTTTTGTCCATGGTTTCCTGCTTTTCTGGGGCTTCTGGCAAAGAGAGTAATGGTCAAGTGAAAAGACGGCAGTTGTCAAGTAACGAAAGAATTGACACCTCAAAAGCTGTAGTTCCTAATGGTACTTTTCTTCTTTTAATAATACAAATACACGTATTGCTAAAATTTGTGATTACTTGGCCTAAGCTTCACTTGGGGTATTTGTAATTGTAGGAGCCCTTGTTGCGATTCAAGATGTGCACCAACACATGTACTTTACTGTTGAAGGTGAAGCAAATAACTATAGCTTGGTTGGTTCCATCCACCATTCTCTTGTAGGAGAAAAGGCTCTTTTCAGGGTAAGAAAAGTTTGTTACTTCTCATTTCATAGTGCGTTGGCCTTGACAAACTCCAGTTGGGACACTGTGCATGCAAGCTCAACCTTTGTCAGGGCCTACAATTTATTTCTCCTTGGTTTTTTTTTCTTCTCTCTCTTAATTCATCAAGCCAGAGCTATTTTCCCAATCTTACTGTCTTTTAAGTAAATTACATATAGAAATAATTTTGATAAAGGAAGAATTCATTCCAATATAGTAAATTACATAAGAACCGATCGCTTATGGATGGAGATGTCAGAGGTAGAGACTAGTGTGAGAAATAATCAATCTCTTCTTGTTTCTCTGGTATTTATGATAGTTATTAATCCTCTTGAATAAATGACTGATTATGTGCTCTATAACCTGTGCTCAATGTATGGATAGGTCAAGCATCACACTCAAAGTATATGGAAGTCTTCGGTTTTGTGGTTCTCCTTGTTGTCATTGCATGCTAAGAGTGCTTCTGGTGAGCCACTGCGATTGAACTGTCATCCAGGATCAGGTTTTGTTTACATTTCTGGCACGGATGACAGTGGCCGGTCACTTTGGAGGATTCTTTCCTGTGAGACTGAAGGTTACAAGGGTGATATCGACTGGGAGCCATACAACCAATGGATTGAAGGCACTTTCTACCTTGTTAACAAGAACAATGATTGTGCCGTTGCTTTTGTAGATGGGATTCCGGAGTTTGTTAAGAAGCCTGGGCACCCTTTCAAGTTTAAAGTGTTTAATGACCTTACTCTGTCTCGTGATCTTGTAATATCAAATAGGTATTCTGTTAGGGCTTCTGGAGGAGGTATGCATTTCAGTGGTGAGAATGAAGATAGGAACTCTGGACAGATGGGAAATTTCATTTGTGTTGACATTTTCATTGACAATGTTGCTCTAACTATTGTCGATGAGTTTTCAGATACAAGGGAGAGGTTTCCTCTCCTTCGTGGTTCCATTAGTGATATACAACTTCATGTTCAAATTCTCTCTACTAAAACCAGGGTTGTAAGCACATCAAGGGTTATGCTTAATTATTTTGATTCCCAAAGAAACATGTGGTGAGTACCTATTCTGAACTAAATGGTATGCCTCATTCTTTTCTCGCATTGTCATCAAATGAATCCTTATTAGGTAATTTTTTAACAGTTTTGCCTTTTATTGATGACATTGTAGGAGAGAACTTGTTCATCCAGTTGAAATCTGTTTATTCTCCCGTTATAGATTCCAAATTCATGGTTCACAAGTTGATTTGCATGGAGTACCATTGCACTTTTATTGCAGGAGTAAAGGGGTCAGGATAATTGCACTTCAGTTGATATTCTCTTCAATTATCTGATCTCTTTGATAATTTATGTACTTTGGTGGCATATTGGCAGTTGGACATATCAATAACTGAGCTTTCATTGGACGTACTTCTCTTCACTATTGGGAAATTAAATTTGGCTGGTCCATTTTCAGTGAAAAGCTCCATGATTCTGGCTAATTGCTGCAAGGTTCTCTCTCTCCCTCTCATGTTCTAATTCTTATTGAAATTAGTAGGTAGGATACACTTACCCATAATGAACTAGACTAGTGTTTGGATTACTTAGATGAATCGTGATAAGTGCAAATAACTTTTGCATAACTGGAATTGTTGGTCAAAATTGATAGATTTGATGCTTATAAAAAAAAAGTAGATAGTTTGATAATTGTAGAGAGATATATGTAGGAATCGAGAGAAACTCAGAATTTCTAGTATATTTCATTCATCAGTTATGTACAAAGAATATCAAGAAATACATTTAAGGAAGTTTAGAAATTACTAAACTACCCTTTAGTAATAATGTTTATTACATATTTCTCTCTACAATAGTCTTGTTGCATGTGAGCTATCTGGTATTCGAAGTTTTATGATATTTTCCCCCCTCTTAGGCAGGTGATATTGCTGACTTTGATGATGAAATTATCTGATAATAATTAATAGCTAGCCTTTCAGGAAAAGTAAATTATCTGCTGAATGTATAATAATATCTGTCAGTTATGAATGACGTAACCTGGCTGTAGTTGTTAAAGATGAGAATTCAGGCTGCTCTAGAAAGTCTTGTGCAGGTCTGACCTTATCTTCAATTCTTTGGGATTCTATATTTTGAGGATGACTCATTCTTTGTTTGCCGAAGGAATCAAAAAAATAAAATTCATATACTATGATGAATTTCGAAATGAGTCAGTTTCTGAAGAACTGGAAGAAGGAATCGCATCTAGAAGAACTCCAAGTTAAGAAATGCAACAAGGGAGTTCATTTTGACTGGTAGAGCAGAAAATATTTCCTGTAAATTTGTGACACTAATGAATGTGTAATAATTTGAAGTGATTGTATTTTCTTTACGAGATCGAGGACTTGATCAAGATTGAAAGATGAGTGAACTATTTGGGCACAGGACGGGACTTGCCTTAATTAAAATATATGAAAGTTACAAGGAACACTAATGTCCCACATGAGAAGAAACTTCTATATGTAGTTTATATATCTCACAAACATACATATGATAATCGATAAGCCTGAAAGTGCATATGTTTCTTACCTTCCATTGCATCTTTTCTGCTTTATCCCTTAGACCCTATCCCCAATAGGGATCCTCCTTTTGTTTAAAATATATTATTGTAATAATCCATGAATGTGGCAGGTGGAAAATCAATCCGGCCTTAACCTTCTTTGTCATATTAATGATGAGCAAAGCGTAACAATAGCACGAAACCAGTCTGCTGCAATATCTTTAAGGTACCTTCGTGAAACAAGAACCTAAACTAAGATATCCTCGTGTTTTAACTTTTAACATAGCTTGTATAGCCATGCAGATTTGTGGTTTGACCAGCAGTACCATCTATTCCTTTAGAACAAAGATTGTATAATATACCTTTACTTTCTATTGCAAATTGCATAGCCAGCAGAAAATTTTAATACTGCGGTGATTCAAGGTGTAGAGGTGATTGTCACTCTTAGAATATAAACTTATGGTTACGATGGGGGTGGTTCTAGAATTGTCCATGCCATGCACTTGTCTGTGGTCATGTTTGGCCCCTCCCCCCATTTTTTTCCATGGAAAACATATGAAATTTTCCTGGAGGAAAAGAGTTAAGTGAATGGTGACATGGTTTATCTTAATCTACCTATGTTAGAATTTGATAGAGGATTTGTTTAGTTTGCCTCAGCATCAAGAAGTGTAACAGTAATTTGTCTTTGTGAGTGAAGGAAGAAATAGGCAAAGACTGGTGCTAAAAAAGAAGAAGCAGAAATACTATAGCATAAGAAAATAGGAGTGCAATTATGCATTGTCTAACATACTCCTTGTATCTTTTCATCTGGAATTCTGTATAATACTAGTTGCATTAATGCATATAGCATATATGCATCAGTGTCTACATAATTTTTTCCCCCTCCCCCCTTCTCTCTTGAAAGGTATAGTAACTCAAGCAAATTTATTACAAACTTGCTGATGTGCTTATGTGCATCCATGCCTGCACAGATGTAGTCTTTTGGACTTATGTATATGATAGGATTGTGCTACCTGTGCAGATCTTTGTTAGGAAATGTAAAGGGTAATTGGGTACTTTCAGTTCTTTTGTGTAAGGTTTCTCTTATTACTATGGTAGTTTGTCTAGGGCAGGGTATGCAATTTGTTATCTGATCCTGTGGGTTTGGGTGGAGGCTCCAATTCCTCGAAAGCTGGCTGGTTCTCTTGTTTGGTTGCCTTGCATTGTAATATGCTTGGTGAACCTGTTATTTTGGTGCATATTTTGTAATTGTGACAATATAGATATCTTAGTAATCTCGTATTAAGGGCTTGTTACGGCTTTCCACACACACGAGGGCACTATGAATTTGTGGTCATGCCCTTTGGTCTGACGAATGCCCCGACCACTTTCCAGTCCTTGATGAATGATATCTTCCGGCCATTTCTTTGGAAGGAAGTTTGTGTTTTTTGATGATATTCTGATTTATAGCAAAGATATCCCCACCCATGTGAAACATTTGCAGGAGGTGCTAACCACTTAGTAGCCAATTTTTAAAAGTGCGCCTTTGCTCAACATTAGCAGGAGCATTTGGAACCTATAACTTCTAGTGAGGGGGTAGTGATTGACCCTACTTGTGGGGATGGTTGACTGGCTTGTCCCAAAGGATATGCAAAAGCTACACGGGTTTTTGGGTTTGACGGGCTATTACCGACGTTTTATCAAGAACTATGGTATCATTGCTCGACCTTTGACCATATTATTAAAGAAGAACTATTTCAGGTGGGATGAAATCACAAGAGCAGCCTTTGAATGCTTGAAGCAAAAAATGATAACAACTCCTTTTTTTTTAATACTAAGGAGGGGAAATATCCATCAGAAACAAGGAGGCCCAATAGGAAGGTGGGCTACAAATTGGTAGCAGGGGAGATTCGAACACAAGACCTCCTACCTCCTACATAGTAGGAAACCAACCAGGCTACCACTTGTTGGTAACAACTCCTATTTAGCTATTCATGATTTTTCTAAATTATTTGTAGTTGAAATAGATGCTTCAGGTAAGGGCTTTGGTGCTGTCTTAATGCAAGAAGAGAGGCCAATTTCTTTCTTGAGCCATGCATTTTTGGAGAAAGCCCAATTGAAGTTTGTCTATGAGTGGGAGTTATTGGCGGTGGTATTTACAATCTAAAAATGGCGACACTACCTCTTGGGGTGCCAATTCGTGATCCGCATTGACTAGAAAAGTATCAAATACCTTACGGATCAGAGAGTCCTTACTACCGAACAACAAAAATGGATCTCAAAGCTTATGGGGTTCACTTTTGACATACATGATACAATACAAGCTCGGAAAGGAGAACTATGTGGCGGATGCTTTGTCACGCAGGGTTCACTACCTTGTGTTGCATTTTTTGGTGGACCCCAAGGGTCCTAGTTGGAGACAGAACTATTCACCAGTTTGTTGACAAATGAACTCTATCTCAAAAGTCCACTGTGCAATATATTGGAATTAATAGAAGTGCAGCAAAACTCGACCTTAAGGGTGCTCATTCAAGATTTATTGGTAACTCTAGGAAGCCATCCTCATTACACTCTTAGATATCTCTTTTATGAAGATCGGTTGTTAATTCGCAAATCTTATTCCAGAATACCCTTGTTACTCGAGGAGTTTCACATCACCTTAAGTAGCAGTCATTTGGGGTTTTTACGCATGTATAAACGTATTTCACACATGCTCCATTCAAAGGTATGAGAGGGGATGTCTAGCGTTTTGTCTCGAAATATGTTGTGTGTCTTCAAAGCAAACATTCAACCTTAAAGCCTGTGGGACTGCTCCAACCCCTTCCCATTTCGTGGCAGGCTTGGGAGAACATTTCAATAGACTTCATTGGTGGGTTACCATGGGTTTAGGTTATGGACACTATCTTAGTGGTGGCTGATCGATTGATGAGGTACAATCATTTCTTGGTTCTTGACACCTCTACAGCGCTAGCGCTGGCTTGTTCACTACGAACATTCTGAAGCTCCATGGTTCTCCTTGCTCCATCGTAACCGATAGAGATCAAGTTTTTGTGAGTCACTTCTGGACTGAATTGTTTAAAATGATGGGCACAAAGCTGAACATGAGCTTTACTTACCATCCCCAAATAGACGGTCAAATGAAGGTGGCAATTCGTTGCTTGGAAACTTATTTGCATTGTGTGTGTGTGGGGAGTACTAAGAAGTGGTTGAAATGTTTACCATGTGCCGAGTATTGATACAATACGTCCTACCATAGTTCGGTTCAAATGACACCTTTCGGATCCCTTTATGGGCTAGATCCCCCTTTGTTGTGACCTTACTTGTGACAATACTTGGGAGAATTACGACTTGATTGACTAGCAATTCCCTTAATTCCACCTTGAGAGAGCAAGGTGGTTGTCTTAGAGGGGAGTATTGATAGGATTGTGCCACCTGTGCAGGTCTTTGTTAAGAAAAGTAAAAGGGTAATTGGGTCCTTTCAGTTGTTTTGTGTATGGTTTCTCTTATTAGTATTGTAGTTTGTCTAGAGCAGGGTATACAATTTGTAATCTTATCTTGTGGGGTTGGGTGGGGGCGCCAACTCCTCAAAAGTTGACTGGTTATCTTGTTTGGTGGTTTTGCATTGTAATCTGCTTGGTGAACTTGTTATTTTGGTGCATATTTTGTATTCGAAACTGTTATTGATCTCATAGTAAGAGTTGTTACTTATCAGTATATGGGCACTGTACAGATATTGCAAAGTTAATACTCCTTTTTTTAATTTAATTAGGAACTCGGTTTCAGCAGAGCAACCTCAACACATCACATCAGTTGTTAATATCAAACTTTCTGATCTTGGATCCTTTTCTACTTCTGCAATCCAACTTTCCCTTTTAGAAACTCGGGCACTTGCTTGGAGAACACGTATAATGTCACTTCAGGGTATGCGTTATCTATTTTTGTTTCTATGCTCATTTTCAGATGGCTTTGCGGCATCTCTTACTTGAATATTAAGATCTTTGGTTCCCTACTTCTGTTGGTTTTGAACCTTTTGAATTTCACGTGTATCTATTTGTCGGATGAAAGAAAGGTTTTATTAGAACGTCTCCAAAATGTGGACTAATTTTTTCGGAACATTGTGAAGAGGGCTGAGTATATAAGTCTATCAAATTGTTAGTGTCAACTAGATGTCAACTGTCAAGACTTCAGAGTAAGACCCTTAATGAAGCTGGATGGTTATGGCTTTTATCTTCTATTTAGTTGAAGGGCTAGGATTTTAGAGTTTCTAAAGATGATTATAAGTAGTGTCTTTTTTCATTTATGTTTAGTTATCCTCAATATTATATTATATTATATTATCTTTGTTGTCTTCCTGTTTATTGCCTGCATTTCTTCCCATTGTCACATGAGGAATGAGTTCGAAACTTCAAATAACTTAGCAACCACACATAATCCCATGTCTGGTCCAATTCTTAGTAGTTGAAGCATACCATGTTTTAGTTCTTTTATATATATATATATATATATATATATATATCTGGTTCGCTTTGATCGAAACTTCCAAGGAAAATATTCTCCACTTCTTAGCTTCTTGATTTGTACTTTTACTTTATCTGGAGGTTTCAGAAGAACGTACTACATTTATGTTGGTTACCATTTCTTCTTTTGCATCATTCCATAGGTTCAAAAACGTATCCTGGGCCATTTCTTGTGGTTGACATTGTAAGAAAATCTGAGGTATGTGCTGAACATCATTCTTGAATCTTGAATTCATTGTCAAAGATGCTTGCAGTTCTGTAGGAACGTTCTTTTTCCATTTGTGATTTTTTGCAGGATCCTTTGTCAGTTGTGGTTTCTCCTCTAATAAGAATACATAATGAGACCGAATTTTCAATGGAGCTGCGATTTCGAAGACCTGAACAAAATGGAGATGTTTTTGCGTCTGTGTCCCTGAAAGCTGGGGATACGATTGATGATTCCATGACAACATTTGGTGCAATTAGTTTGTCCGGTGGATTAAAGAAGGCATTGTTATCTTTAAGTGTCGGTATGCATTCACTCTGTTTTGGATATAATCAAATCCAGATAGTTTCTTATCGATAACTCATGCTTCCCTCCTTTCTTGTGTTGTTTACTCTTTTTCTCACCGATTTCATCAATTATTTTTTCTTGTTTTGTTGTTCACTTTTGCATCTTGCACTGATTTAGACCTTTTTAAACAACACTTTTGTGGTGAGCAATTTATCACTGCACTAAGGCATAACTAATATATATGTTGCCAATGAACAATATTCTTCATAAATGATAACATTGGGAATTTGGGATGGCAATATTTTTCAATCTAGTCTTCCCTTTTCTTGGGAGGGAGGCATGCCAAGATGACAATGGAATTCTTTGATAGAGTCCCACATCGAAAGATGTAGTGGTGTGGGTGTTGTTGATAAGGGGAGGTATGGGCCTCCCTTAGTAGCCAAGGTTTTGGGGTGGTATGGGCCGCTCTGGGCCTTGGTTACAGCTGACCCATTTGGGTGGGTGCAGTTGGGCCTTGGCTGCTTGGGCTCGCGTATGGGCGTGGGCCTTATTATTCTTCTGCTGATAATCATGGTTGTTTACAGGCAGAATATCTTTTATTCTCAGTGGATAAGTTGACTTTCATGCTAATCATGATTGTTTGTATACTGTCTTTAGTTGCGACCTTCCTTTCATTTCAATTAGAATCTACCATGTGCTTTCTGTCGTAAGTAAAGGAAGTAAATGTATTTTTCCTTTTTGGCTGAACTGTTTATTGTATCCTGCAATCTCTTAAGATTTGTTGTTTTGGTGAATTGTAGGAAACTTCTTGTTTTCCTTTAGACCAGAAATTACTGATGGCTTACTCAATTCTAAGAGTTCACAGTCAGTGGAATGGTCCGATGAGCTTAAAGGTGGAAAGGCTGTTCGTATATCTGGAATTCTTGATAAACTAAGTTATGAAGTTCGAAGGGCTTTATCCGGCGAATCTGTGAAACATTCCTTGAGCACAGCCCATTGTACCCTAAAATCTAAATCTGGAAATCACACAAACTTGCATTTTCTGATTCAGAACACTCAGAGAAATGTGCCTATGGTACAACTTGATAAGTCTGGCAATAGGATTGAAAATTCACCGATAGCATTAGAAGAGCAAAGGGAAATTTTTATTCTTCCAACAGTACGTGTGTCCAATTTATTGCGAACAGAGATATATGTGGTTCTTACTGAGACAGGTAAGCCTAGAAAGTTTTAAAAGATTATAATCATTGTGGCATATAATTGTCATGACGTCAATCTTGGTGCAGATGTGTCTTCGACAATTGCCAGTGACAATGTTGGGAAGCAGGCGATCATAGCATATGGGTCAACTGTTGATTTTTATGCTAATCCTGCGATGCTGTACTTCACTGTTACTCTAACTGCTTTTAGTTCAAGCTGTAAACCAGTGAGCAGTGGTGATTGGGTCAAGAAATTGCGTAAACGCAAAAGTGATGTCAGCTATTTGGAAATTGATCTTGATTTTGGAGGTGGAAAGTATTTTGCTTCTCTAAGATTGTCTCGTGGAGAAAGGGGCTTACTTGAGGTTGTTATGAATTGCCATGCTTGCTGCCAGGACCTTTTGTACTTTTGGTCACTAAAACACCTCATAAGATAATTTTTTTGGTTATTTAGGATTTCATGTTCTCTATTATTTTATATTCTGTCTTTAGGATTTCATGCACTATTATTCTATATTCCGTAACTTCTCAGCACATCTCATCGAAAAGATTACTGTGTCTTTTGTGCAGGCTGCTATCTATACACCATACTCCTTAAAGAATGAAACTGATATATTCCTGTATATCTTTGCACCTAATCAAAGGCCCCTATCTAGGTATTCAATAAATAAATCCTACAGCAGTAAATAAAATGTATGTGAATTGTGAAATGATATACTCCACATCATTAGCATATTTCTTTGACAACAAGAATTTTTTTTCAGGGATGAGGTGGAGAAAATTGGTTCTAGCATTCCTCCTGAGCTGGGGTTATATTTACCCCCCAAGTCGGCTAGAACATGGTTCTTAAAGTAAGATATTTTTTTCCTAATGTCATGTGAATGTGTAAAGTTCTGATTACTCGTTTTTGTTATGATTGAAAAATCCAAAGTTTATAAACGCCATGGCTGATGCAAAAACTGGCTTGATTTTTTTGTCTGTCTTGTTGTTGGCTTCTTCTGTTCTCTGATACTAGATCCCACAAGGTACAGCTCAAACTCTTGGATGGCCATGCATCTGAAACACGGTTAGACTTGGATTCTCTGTCAGGTCTCACAGAGATTAGCTTAGAAATAGATAGAGGATCTGGAGGTAGGTACGTTTCAAAACTTGGCGTGTCTCTGGAGCCTTTATTAAGTAAAGTGATGGTGCCTTCACAAACAGTAACTATGGTCCCAAGGCATGTTGTACTCAATGAGTCAGAGGAAAGCATTCTTATTCGGCAATGTAATTTGCAGGTGCTTGCAGTTCTCAATGTCTATTTCCTTTCAGGCATGTTTGGTGTTTTTTCCCTATTGTTGTCTCTTTGACATATGTGACTTTTTTTTTTGAAGGATGAAATGTCAAGCGTGATATCCATTGGCAGTAAACAGGGAAAAGCACTGCGGCTGCAAGATGAAATTAAGAAGAGGAGAGAATTCAGTTTATTTGAAAATCTTATTAGAAAACATAGAAATGATGGTGATAGTTCCCTAATATATATACAATTTCGACTGAATGAGTCTGACTTTGGTTGGTCAGGGCCAGTTTGCATTGCTTCATTGGGCCATTTTTTCTTGAAATTCAGAAGACAACCAAATGAAATGCAAGCATTAGAGAGCGACAAAACAGAATTTGCTGCCGTGCATGTTGTAGAAGAAGGTTCCAGCCTTGTTGTGCACTTCCACAAACCGCCAAATATCAGTCTACCATACAAAATTGAGAATCACCTGGATGATGTATCTCTCACATTTTATCAAAAGGTTCAGTTACTGCCTTCTCCTTATTTATCAGCAACTTCAGTGGCTGTGATTTTAATTGTCATTGGGTAAATTTTTAGGATTCAGCAGAGCAGGAGGTGCTTAGATCGGGATATTCAGTTTTCTATGCCTGGGATGATATGACTCTTCCCCGTAAATTGGTTGTCCTAATTAATGGTAATTGGAGGCTCATTTCTTTCTGTATGTTCTATTGCTTCTATTATGCCTCTTATGTTATATGCCAGAAGTAGCGAACACTGGCCAAGTTTGCTACTGATATATGGAACACGTCATCATCCCATATTACTATGGCTCTATTCTTAATTCATTTTCTTAGCTCTTTACTTCTTTATCTGCTTAAATGTTTATTTTAGCTTTAGCTTTATCATGTGTTTGTCTCTACTTAAACAAAAACAAAGAATTTTAATGCAATTTGGTGTGGAATCTTGCTTGCAATTGAGAATGGTACCTTCAGTGCGACGGTGTACTGAGAGATTCTGATACAAACTTCAACATTTCTATCATCATCAAAGTCTCTACCCCAAACAATGTTGGGGTGGTGAATATATGAGATATTAATGATAGTTTTTAAGGTAACATCGTGAATGGTGGAGAATCTTTCTTGGGCATGGATGTCTTTTTCATTATCTTGCCTGTGCTTTATTTGGGTTGATCTGAGGGAGGACTAACCATCCACGATGAACATCAATAGAAGTCGGTGTGAATTTCTGTATATATGTATTATTTATGTGGAACATTTAACATTGAGATGAACAATATTATCCAGAGAACTATGTACCCTAATATGGTATATGTCCGGAAAAAAATTTGATTTGTAACACTGAGAATGCATGTAAATTCTCTCTGGGTTTGATTGCACAGGGAGAGTTGGCTGTAAAAAAAATTCTGCTGATGTTTCTGAAATGTTATTGGCTAGGTATTAATTTCTGAAATGAGTAGTAAACGGTAAAAGGAGGGTGTATAGACAATTGTGCTGAAAATCTACCTGTTACTTTGTTTTACAGGATGATCTTTAGCTTTGTCTCTTATATTAAACTTTTTTTCATTTTTCAAAAGAAAAATTAGTAATCTTATCTGTTGGGTTTTTCAGGAACATGGTTATTTTATTTTCATATTATGCATTTGTTCTTATTACAAAACAATGAGCTAACTGGGGGTGGCATTCTACACTATTCGATGCGCATTGATCACTAGTTCACTAGAAACTCCCTTTTGCTAGAGATGCAAGTACATAACTACTTTTTTCTTTTTCTTTTTCAATCGCTACAGTTATTTTTGATATGCATAAAAATAAATTAAGATCCTTTAGAGAACTTTTGAAGTTTCTTACTAAGGGTCTATATATTTATTTTGCTGCGCATGCCTTACGTCAGAACAAAGTATAGTGACACTTCACTAGGTCATGTCTGTTTGTGACTTGGTGTTTACCTAACATGGCCATTAACCATCCTTAATCCAATGAAAGTTTCAGTAGATTCATTGTTATCAGTATTCTGAAATTTCTTATAATTTTGGTGTTTTAAATTGTGTAGGTATAAATTTCTTACGTGAAATAAACTTGGATAAGGTCAGGTCCTGGAAACCCTTCCTGAAACATACTCAAAAGATGGGGATAGCATCATATTTACTTTTGGATAAGAAAGTCAGAGACCACAGTACAAACAAATTTGACAGTGCTAATGTGGCAAGGGTTGGTTATGAAGTATATGCAGAAGGTGCCACACGAGTTTTACGAATTTGTGAGTTTTCAGATATTCAAAAAGGAGATAATGGCCTTCAGTCGTTTGCAAAGATCCAAGTGAGGGTACCACATCTTGGATTCCACCTGCTTGAACATGCAAAGCAGGTCAGTTTTATATTTTTGTTCACTGGTAAAAAAAGACTGTAATAAAAGGAACTTTATACATGGTTCATTGACCAGTCGTACATGCACTATTGAAAAGCATCTTCAAAATTCCTTTTCAAGGAACTAAGTATTGAGTGTGTGATATTTATGACAGCATTATCAAGTATATCAATTACCTACGAGGAAGCATACTACTTTTTATTATGAAATTTAGCATATTTTTAATTAATTGCTTAATAATTTGCATATCCTTTATGATTTTTTCGCCTTATTTGCAATTAAACTCCTTTAACCAAAGGCCCTTATTTTAATTGTTCAAATCTAGTCGTTCTTCATGAGTTTGTATCTTCTGCATAATTGCCTTACCTGAAAAAGGGTGGAGGCTTGTATCTAGTAAAAAAAGTTTGATGTGAGATGATCATCTTTGTTTGTTGTTATAATTTTCTGTAGGATGCCAATGAGTCTGAAGAATCATACTATGCACCAGTTCTCGGTGCTAGGCTTGGAGATATCACTCTGGATTCCTTCTTCACTGATCATCAGATATATAACGAGATTGATGTGGAGGTAACGAACGGCTAGAATTCTGGAAGGTCTTGATATAAGGTGAATATTTTTGTTTATAACATCATTCTAATTGTGTCCTACATGATGCAGTCAATAAATATGAATCCAAAATGGAAAGGAGCTCCCTTTGCATCCATACTTCGAAGACATCAATTAGACAACAACAATTCTAATGCTTGCATGCTGAAATTTGTCTTTATTCTACTCTCAACCAACTCCAACGTCAGAGAAGTTAAATACTCATCTATTGCTCTGCAGGTATGATCAGGCTGTTCATCTCAAGCTTCATTTGCCTTACACTTCTCTCTCTCTCTCCCCCTCTCCCCCTCAGTCATGCAATAACTACAGCAGCTTTGACTTTTAACTTTGTCTTATGCAGCCAGTTGATTTGAACCTTGATGAGGAAACTCTAATGAAGATTGCTTCATTTTGGAGAGCATCACTGAGTGACTCGAGTTCTCCAAGCCAGCAATATTACTTCGATCAATTTGAGGTCCACCCAGTAAAGGTTTGATACTTTTTTGTTCTTTTATGTCCATGATGCTTGATAGTTGTCGTCTCACTTTTATATTTAGTCAGAAACTGATCAGTTTTTCTATGTGTATGAATAGATTATAGTTAACTTCCTTCCCGTGGACTCGTATTTAAGTTATAACTCTGCTCAGGAGACTCTAAGGTCATTACTACACAGTGTAGTGAAGGTGTGACACTCTCTCGGCAAAATTTTCTTCTTAAATTTAAAAAGGTCAATATTGTATTTATCTCAAATTTTAAAAAAAATTAAAAAGGTTAAGGTCGATGTCATCTCACTTTACTATTTCATTCATTTGTTTCCTTTTATTGTACTGCTGCAGATCCCTCCTGTAAAGAATATGGTTGTGGAGCTCAATGGAGTACTGGTTAGTCATGCTTTAATTACAATGCGTGAATTATGTATCAGATGTGCACAGCATTATTCATGGTAAGCATATATATGTTTTTTTCCTTTTACTATTTTTTTATCTATATATGTCTAGGAATCCATTCCAAAAGAGATAACTTTTATCCAGGTATGCCATGAGGGCTATCTATATAGCAAAGGGAAGTCCATTGCTTCCACCGGCTTTTGCATCCATTTTTGATGACCTGTCTTCATCTTCTCTCGATGTCTTTTTTGACCCTTCCCGCAGTTCGTTGAATCTACCAGGATTCACTTTAGGTATTTTTTTTTCATGCATAGCCTGCCCCTTTGTTGCACATAATTTGATTGTTACTTGCTATTTGTATATGCTGATTAATCATCTATGCTGCAGTTGTTCCTCAAGGTTACATAAACTTTCCACACATGTCAAAGGAGTTATTTATTTTGTGTCTTTTCCTGTCAGCAATCTAGTTTTAGAGAAGCTGTTTAGTAGAGCTGTTTGGTGTACGTGTGGCTTTTCTAGGATTTCAACAAAAATATATATTTTGAGTCCTTGCCTGTCAACTTTCTACTTTGGAGAAGCACTTTAGTAGAGCTAGTTGGTGTTGCATCTGGAGTGTCCATGTGTATTTTACTTTGGGTGGACAGCTGTATCATCAACTGTCTTTATGCTTGTAAGAGATTACTGAAAGCAAAGCTTTGATGTACCTCGCGTGTGTGCTTTAGAAGATCTGGATGTCAATTTTATGTGGTATAGATTACGAAAATGGTGGCGTTTTTGGGTTTTCGATGAGAGCTTGAGATCTGCTTGTATAACGATATACCATGTCACAACATTGGCTTTCTACTTGACTTCAGGTTTTATATTTAAGCTCATCATGAAATTTTTAAAAGTCTGTCTCTTCGACTTGAATCCTTCATCAACATTTTAAATTCCGCATGAACCATTCCCATCAGAAGCCACATCCTCCCCCTTTTTGTTTCTCTTTGACTGGAGAAGCAATCCACCCAGACTTCCTAATCCTAACCCATTATCTTTCTGGGTGTAAGCTGTAGAATTGTCCTTAACAGGGATTTCCATTCCCTTGGTCTTCTCCAACAGTAGAGAATGGGTAAACAGCTGATATGAGATTAATGAGGACAAGAATGGATGGGAAAGGCATTAGTCAGGGTGTCATGAACCTCTTGCAGGGCTAGTCACTAGTGGTCTTGACATGGTGATTGCTGCTGTTGGTGGGTAGTTGTGGTGCATTGTCTACCAATTATTTTGAGTTTTCATATAAGTGTCTATTTCCACCCTTTTCTTTTTTTGCCCTTAATTACTTGAAAGACTGAAAAGGGAATGGTGGTTGTGGTAGTTCATTACAGTGTCTGTTGACTAGCGTGAGGTCTACAAATGTGCAATAAGATGTCTATTGCGTGACTTTCATTAAAAAATCAATATAAATGTCATAACATATCCTCATAGGCACATAATTTGAAGCATTTCAGATGGCACTTTCTTATTGGTACTTTTTGTCTGTTATTTTAATTGACTCTTGGTTGTGATGTTCTTGCCTAAATCACGAGTTTGTGGGACTTGAGTGATATTTTGGCATTACTGGACAGGTACCTTCAAATTCATTAGCAGAGGCATTCGTGGTAAGGGTTTATCAGGGACAAAGCGTTACTTTGGTGACTTGGGAAAAACTGTAAGTTATGAACATTTTCAGTAAAAGGCATGATCACTATTTTACTTACCAATGCACTTAATTATGTGATTTCTCTGCAGTTGCAAGCAGCGGGGTCTAATGTATTGTTTGCTGCTATCACGGAAGTATCAGATTCTGTTTTGAGGGGAGCAGAAACAAGGGGCTTTGATGGAATGGTATTCATTTTAAATTTTCAAGTATTTGATAGATTTTCTACGACAGTTATTGTGAGATCCCGAGTGTTGGCATATGGTCGTTGACTACTTGACTGTTAATTATTGTCAAGTTGAGTGGTTTTCGTCAAGGAATATTGAAACTGGCTATGGAACCATCACTGCTGGGGACTGCTCTGATGGAAGGTGGCCCAGATAGAAAGATCAAGCTTGATCAAAGTCCTGGAGTTGATGAGGTAATTAGTTATATTTAGGCCAATTCTTTCAATTCATCTCCATATTCCCTAATGTGGACGGTAGACAACTTGTTCTGTTGATTCTGTCCCCTTGAGTAAATTTGAGAATGATTTTCTGAGTGGAGACATGCTATGATTTCTGTTTGCTGAGTGGAGAACGTAACGCTAGAAATTCATAAAATATCAAATGTGTAAGAAAAGGAATTCATAGTACAATGAGCATTAGTTGCTGGGTAACATAGACTAGTTTGAAGTATCATTCAGGTTAATCTATGTTTAGATATGTTTCATAGCTGCTGGTGGGTCATTTAACCTTGTAATCAATTTTATTTATGGATTCAGATATATTAATTGTTTTCAGGATAGTTGGCCCTATAATTAATTTGTATATGAAATTGTTTACTTATTGATAATGTTTGGAATACTGCAGTTGTACATTGAAGGCTACCTGCAAGCTATGTTGGATACATTGTATAGACAAGAATATCTGAGAGTCAGAGTCATAGATGATCAGGTAACAGCTCATGTGAATGGGAGAGAAAAGTTCAAATAATATCTTGTGAGCTAGATTGCATGGTGAAATCGTAAAGAATACGTTCCATTTTATTCGTCAAGATTCATCTATCCATGTGTCATATGAGTGGATACTTGAAATTTAGAAATCTTGTAGTGATAGAGGTCCTGTCTGTTCAAAAGCTACCCTCAATCGGGAATGCATACTATGCTTTGATAACTACTCATATTTCCTATTTTTTTTATTTTAATAACATAATATTTGGATTTAGATTTTCCTCAAGAATCTACCCCCAAACAGTGCTCTCATAGACGAGATCTTGGATCGTGTGAAGGGATTCCTGGTAAGCAAGGCATTATTGAAAGGAGATTCTTCAACTTCCCATCCTTTACGCCATCTGCGAGGAGAAAATGTAAGTATTCTTTCCGTTTTGTGACCTCCCTCTTCTCCCTTCCTTTTTCCTTCCTGGCGATCCCCTTAAATAGGTTGAATATAATTTTCGGAAAAGTTGTGGGATTTCAATATTTTATATGCTAATCTTCGGGATTAATGACATCATTGAAGATGCTTTGGGAGAACTTGAATTGTTGCATAACTATACTGATGTCTAAGTTAACTGGTCGACTTATTGGCCAAATGGTCTGCTTCTGGGCCTAGGGCTGAAAGCATTCCCAGGTTTTATTTTCAATTATGGTTAGATGGTGGGCATGATCCACCAGCCCATGTTTTTGGCATTGTTTCTGCTTTGTAATTTGTATTTGCCTCAGGGAAGATGAAAAAAAAACAATTGATAAAATCTCATGATGTTGTTTTAAATGTAAAGGCTATTATTCATGTTAATTGGCATATCTCATGCTTAATAAGTGCACACCATCGTGCCGATGTTATATCGTTGTAGAATATAGACTATAAATTAAATATCTGCTGATCACGGTATGTTTCTGCAAGGACTAAGCCTCAGTGATGTGGCGAGGAAAATGTATTTTTGCTTGCAGCACCAGAATTGTAAGCGAAATGACAACCATTTAGGACGCTTGTCTTTAAATCTGAGTTTGAATCTTTAACTGGGCTGAAATGTGGTTGGATATCTTGAGAACTTGAAACAAAATAAGAAGCCCCATTTTCCCGGGAGTACCTGGTTCATTATCTGTTCTGTCTACTTCTGCTTTCAACATGCTTAAGCATTAATCTCTATGGGATTGTGTCTCACCTTTTGGGATGTGATCATGTGAAGCCTTTTGCTTTCTCTCTCTTTGTTTCCTTTCCCCACGTTATGGGAAATTGAACGTGGATAAACTCATCAACAGGATTTACTTGTAAAACTCGTTGCCACATTTTATCCTGTATGATGCGTGTTCATTTTGGCGCTGCTGCCCTGTTCAACTCGTAGGATCACGTCAAATCTCTCTGTGCCTGGAAGTAAATGGATCATTTGATGGGAAATGGAACGTAGATAAACCCATCTAAAGGATTTACTTGTATACCTTTTTGCCAACTTGTCCTGTAGGATGCATGTTCATTTGGCTCTGCCGCTCTGCTGCCCAGTTCAACTCGTATGATCACATCAAATTTCTGTGTTCCTGGAAGTAAATGGATTGTTTGATGTGAAATTAAATGTAGATTAACTCTTCTGCAGGATTTACTTGTAAAACTTATTGCCACATTTTATCCTGTATGATGCATGTTCATTTGGCGCTGCCATCCTGTTCAACTCGTAGGATAGCGTCAAATCTGTGTGTCTGGAAGTAAATGGATCATTTGATATATATCATTTTCATTGCATATCTATGTTAAGCATTGAGATATTGCTTGTTGTCCAGTGACATGCTAGTTGACCCCTTCTCAATGATAACCACTACTAAATTCTTTTACTGCAGGAATGGAAACTTGTCCCGACAGTGAGGACATTGTTTGAACACCTTTTTGTGAGTTTTACTATCCGCAAGCTTAGACAACAAACTAGCAAGTTAGTGGCTAGAATCAAGTTGGACAGAAGAACTGGGGATGACGATTCTAAAGCCATTGTCCCTGCTCAACCTGCTGAGGAGCACAAGGTGAACTTTATGTGGAAATGGGGTATTGGCAAGTTTCTTCTGTCGGGTGTTCTTGCATATATTGATGGAAGGTTGTGCCGCTGTATTCCTAACACTGTGGCACGAAGAATTGTAAGCGGTTTTGTGCTTAGTTTTCTGGACAAGAATGACAGTGAATAAATCATCAGTGCATGATCTTTATGTACCTTTTTAGTTTGTTTACGTTGGATATTCAACCCACCCACCCACTCCACAACTCCAAAAAAGAAACCCTTAAAAAAAGAGAGAAGGGCTGATAAAAGATCGATGATGGTGTATTTGGTCAAAAAATCTTCTGTAAATATTGCCAGAAGCTTATCCCGAGTGAATGTCAAAACATATTTTGGCTAATGTATCAGTATCACCATGCGTCAGGTGACATTAGTTGCCAGTTATTTAGTTATTCGAACGCCATATTTGCTGTAGATTTGTTGAAGCCATTGGCTAGTTCTTTGTCAAGGCAGGTGCATTGAGTCATACACCTGGTGCTCGGTTCAATGGCGGATCCAGAGATTCCAGTGGGCATACACTCATAGACGAAGTCAAGAACGTATAGAAGGGGAGCCAAAGATTGGTGGTGTTGCCCCAAAAAAAAAAAAAAAAATTGGACTAAATTGACACTTTAACAACGAAATATGCAAGGGTGAACTTGTGTAATTGTGCTGAGACCCCTTGAAAGAAATTTTTGAGGCATTTTTATTTTTAATAACCAAACTAGCTACCCAATAATAATTTATGTATATGAATTATTTATTTCATTGGGGGCCAGAGTTCCTCAGTCAAAATGCACTGCATCCGCCTTTGGTTTGGCTTAGCTTACTTGTAAAGTGTCTGTATATTACAATCTATTGTACGGGGTTCGAATTTTCTGTCTTCTGTCGGGGGTGGAGATCTTGGTTTATAGATTGATGTCCAATACCCAAGGACGGAGAACGATTTGAGTGGCGGCTTGCTCCCAAAACTTCATCCCGTAGCCGCCAAAGCACCTAGTATTTCCAGCTCAACCGGCCCATGGTTTGCTATATTTATACACTAAGAACATCTCTAATGGGGCGCTGAAAATTGGTGCTGAAAATTTTGGAGTGTGTAGAGAGAGTTATTTGAAAAAATTGTATTGAAAAATGTGTAAAATGGTAGAAAAGTATCAGAGAAATGGTGTTGATGTTTGATATTTAGAGTGTTTGTGAATGAAAAGTGAAAAAAATTGTATTGAAATATGTGTTATGTTTATATGACTTTATTGGGAGTCGTGTTTTGCTGTAATAGAAGTGGGACCACGCTGGAAATTTTGGAGAGTGTAACATTGGAGATGCTCTAATTATAAGCTCCACTCTCATACCCAATCAATAACACACGTTAATGTATAAGCTCATATACGCTAATTTATAAATTTAATTTTGTCTAACAAAGTATAAGTTGGTGTAGAGAATAATGTTTGAATATCTTTGAATTAATTTATTTTAGAAACATCATTACTAAATAACGGACAACAAATATGAATTCTGAATTCGTGATATGGCCCCAGAAAAAAAAAATACACAACCTAGCTACACTATTCTTTGATTAAGAACAATGCTACAAATTTCCAGTTTACAATGCTACAAATAATTTTATAAACACATGTTACATTACATATATTGATCCTTTTGACATCCGACGCTTCACATAGATTGGAAATAAAATTAGTCATAAATTGAGTCTCAAGTATTTATCTTTAATTATCGATGAGGTTTTATAGCATGTATTTTCTCTCCAAAGAATTAGCAAGGACAAAAACCTTTATAGAGAAAAAGGAGAAAAATGTCATATGACTCAATCATAAACAGTCCATAATAGCCAATTTCATTGTAACATCTTATTCTATTGTAATATCATATTTCATTGTTGTACATTGATATTTTATTATAAATTTTAGAATGAAATATGAAACAATAACTTTTTAGCTCTAAATTATTTATCACCTTGAAACTTAGAAAAGGATAATCCTATGGCTATATATGAGGATGAAGGAGTAAAAGACTCCACTAAGTCCCACTAGATTTATGGCAATTGGCAACCCACAGATTCTTTGGGTCGTCTATTGGATCTCAAAAACCACGTGCTGAGGATGAGGAAAACAGAAGGCGAAATATTACAAAACCACCGAAGCCTCCTGCTATTTATTTCAGTTCCAGGCTTCCAACATGGCACTCAGTACTACTAAACTACTTTAACAATGGCTTTCGTATTCTCAGAAGCACAAGCATCCCTAAACCATTCAGAAAATCAACCCAGTGAAGCTCTTAGTCCTGTCACAACTCAACTCCACGTAAAATCATCAACTGATCGCACTTCCTTGGACAAGGACCTGATCCTCAGACGTATTCGTCACCGGAGATACTTAAACAAGGTTCAAACTGCTCTCCAAACTCTCGTCGGCACCTCAGAGCAAGCCAATAATAAGTTGCCGGACTGCGAGGACGTTTTCTCCGCACCATAGCTAGTACTACACAAAGGACAGTACTGCTATGAGATGATATGCATGGGTCTCTCACCCAGATCGAGTTCTTGGCCTCTCTCTTTCTTGGCTTCACCTCAGTCTTCTCGTCCTCAACGTCGGATAAAGACAACAAGTAGGGTGGTAAAATAGATATTGGTTTTCAGCGTTTGACATATTGGGATACCAGGTTGAGGATATATAGTGCAAAATTATTCCTCGTTAATCCTTGTTGTGTACCAAACCACACAGATGCAAACACACAACACGATCATGAATTCCTTCTCATTTCTTTCCAACCTTGTTCTGGGACATATATATATATATAACAATATTACAATGGAAGCTTGCCCTCCTGAACCACTACAAAGGCTGCAGATCTAGAACTTAACATAGTCTAAATGGATAATTACTGCAAGGCTTTCGTCTAAAACTAGCCCCATATGCATGGCCATCTATATACAATAGTTGTAAGCTCACACATGCAATCAGAACATCCTGACTTGGAATTTTAACTAAATTCAGCATAAAGATTCCTCATATTTGACATTTCTCTCTGAGGAATACAACTTTGATTTATTCCTGTGAAGAAGAATGGCCAAAAATACCTAATTCAAACTTATTTCTTTAAACAAGAAGCCAACTTAATTCCAATCAAGTAAGGGGAATTAATTAATACGCAGTGGACAGGGATGCCAAATCTATAAACCAAAGGGACTAGATTAATTACTAATGATCATCCAGATAAATATGAGCTAGGATTATAGCATTCGAAAACGCTACATATAGACAGTCAATACATGAACAAATAAATAAAAAAACTGATCAAATGCGTCTGTTCAGAATGCAAGAGACATAGTTTGGTTTCTTAGTTCAATGAAATTTCCCAGAGATCGAAATATATATAGACAGTCAATACATGAACAAATAAATAAAAAAACTGATCAAATGCGTCTGTTCAGAATGCAAGAGACATAGTTTGGTTTCTTAGTTCAATGAAATTTCCCAGAGATCGAAATATATATCCATTAATAAGTTTTTTTTTTTTGATAAAAGAGGACGGTACCTCACAAGTTTATTAAAACCTCACTTATGGCGGAAGAATACCGAAGTTACAAGAGGCAACCTTAAAAAAGAAAAGACTTCAAAAACAACAACCTGACCAAAAAAACCTAATAGAAAGCTGAAAACCAAGAAGAATAACACCTATCAATATCCACCAGTCACCTATAATAAGCACAAGAACAAAAGCCCATGCCAAGACACCATGCCCAGCTAAACACCGTGCAGAAGGGCACCAAAATAACTCCAAAACCTCAAGGAATCCAACCACTCGACAACAACAGCAAAACCAAAGAGAGACTTCATCCATAGATTTCCCCCACCCAAGCAATGAATAAAGATTGCCTATCAGACCCTTGCTTTGCCAAAGCATCAGCAACCGCATTTTCCTCCCTCCATATATGAATAAAATTTACTGGAGATAAAATGCTTGAAAAATTATGAATAGCATTTAGAACCTGGTCTGATTTCCATGGATTAGATTGACCATTAGATATCCAGTTTATAGCATTTAGAGAGTCAGATTCAACTGTCAACAACCCTTTGGTTTGCTCTTTACAAGAGAGCGAAATCTCCAGCCCAACTTGAATAGCTTGAAGCTCTGCCGAGTTGGAATCATAGCAAGCACAAGGACCCGAGAAAATACACACAAAATTACCTTCCGCATCTCTTAAGACTCCACCCACCCCACCAGAATTATTCCTCTTCCATGAACCATCTGTGTTCCATTTTAGCTTACCAATTTGAGGGGCAGACCAGTATGTGATAGGTCTGTGAGGCTTTTTCAGATTGGATTTGAATTTCAAACCATCCGATGAAGAGAGAAGCTCCGGACCACAATAAGGGAGATTAATGTCCATCGCTTTCAACCACATCCCATAACGAATATAAATCAAATAATGAATGTTTTCCCAATCAAGATGCTTCCCATTAAAAATGAGATTGTTTCTCTCAGTCCAAATTGTCCAAGTGATGGCTGCAAACAACATTATCCAAACCTTTTGTTGGTCCTTTCCGGAAGAAAAGAAACCCCACTGCTCATATAGACTATCAATGGAGTTTGGTGAACACCAGTTCATTCCCCACCAATTCATCACTTTATACCAGAGACGGGAAGGACCATCACACATTAGAAGAATGTGATTTGTCGATTCTGTGCATTGACGGCAGAAAGGGCAATAAGAGTTTTCAGCAGAGACTATTCCAAGCCTGAAAAGCTTATCTCTAGTGCTGAGTTTACCTTGAAGAGCTAGTCATAGAAAAAATTCAACCTTTGGAGGGCTCCACCCCTTCCAGACTGTAGTTGACGAAATAGACAAAATAGGGATATCCATTAATAAGTTGTTATTATAATTTGATCGAACTCAATCCATTATTTATATAGCAGTATTTGAATTATTCGATTTCTATGGATATATCGCGCTCGCATGATTTTTGTCCATCTATTAGAAAAAGACGTCTCTTAATGGAAAGATGATGAGCCTATACTTATAAGCTAGCTAGATTGTTGGCCCACAATCTTTTTCATGTGAGACTTTGATTTCTATAAACTCTTTATTCACTTATGTCAATTGATATATTAGCTTGTACGTTCCCTTACAGTCAGTTTTACAGTTAGCAATTTTTTTGAAGAAATTTTTTTAATAAAAATGAAAAATATTATGGAGAATTTTTTTTTAAAACAAAGATCAACGCTATAAAAATTTGTCATTTGAACACCCGATAAGACTTAAATTCTAGTCTTCCTATCGACGAAGGGGGACTTATAATCTAGTATATTTTAGATAGCTTATGGTTTTTTTTAATTAAAAAAAAGAAAAAAAAACTCACATAATGAGAAAAAAAATCAAACAAGAGTCACAAGCTTTGATCAGACTTAAGAAGAAAGTCAAGAAAAGTAAGAAAATATATAACAACACAAATACAAGATCATATTGAAATTAAAAACCAGACTCCAAGAAGGCCATACAAGACCTCTGCCATAGTCGCTTCGGCCACTGTCTTCTTTTCTCAGAATCTACCACTTGGTTGGCCTTCTCTGTTGGCTGGCTGGGTTCTCTTTCTTGCTTGCTGCTGCCTCTCTCAGGTGCTATTTGTTTCTCCGTGATCGATAGTCTTTTGTTCTTAATTTTGGTAGTGTTGTATCTCCTTTTGTGCATAAGGATGGATTTCTCTTTGTTTTTTATTTAGTTTTTATTTTTTGTGGTTTTTGTTTCTCCTTTATTTATAACCTCGATATTCCTTCGCCATGAGTGAAGCTGTTAATAAATTATCCAGATACCCTCCTCTTTTATAAATAATAAAAAAAAGAATCTACCACTTGGTCTTTATGTCAGTGATTTCCTTAGGTCCCATTAGAATCAAAACACAAAATCGGTCTCTCTTATTGTGCCTTCCTTTTCGACAACTTGCTTATATCCACGAGTTTGATCTTTTATTAGTGTAGAGAGTTAGTAAAAATTGAATCTACAAATGTGGGAACAGTCTGCATTTATAGGCTTGGGGGTTCATCAATTGATGTAGTTATGCCGATTCTTGACAACGTATGCATTGGTCTTTGATAACCTATCGTTGTAACCACTTCTTGATAAATGTTTGAAAGTTGCTAGTCTTTTGGAACCGTACTGACATACGGAGTGTGGTTATCTACTCCACAGTATCCATAAGGTGTGTTTATAGCCAATAAACATTTGAGATCACACTAAATTGGGCACCCCTGTTTGGTAGAGGGTAAGAGAGATTATATGTCCATCTTCTAAGCTCATAAGTTGATACGCTATATCATTTTTCGCTTCAATACTCATATGACACATGTACGCGTTAATACCCTTAATTAGTAGTACTTTAAATACTACTAATAGTAATTTGACAGTTATATCAAACACCAACAGTTTTATTTTCATTGAAAGTAATATTTTTGTGCTCATACATTGAATTTTGATTATACATTTCAAATTTGGAAGTCATTCTTGGTGGATGGAATTTGTTTAAGGTCAAGTTTGGCAAGTTAGGCAAATTAGGCAAGTTAGGCAAGTTTCAATTTGCATTCCATCTATAAATAGATGAGCATTTCATTGTGAAGAGACACAAGTGAAAGGAAGAGAGAAAAACTTGAGAGAGTTTTAGAGAGTACCTGCAAAGTGTAGTTTCTTGCAGAGAGTTGTTCCTGCATTGTGTTCTTGCAGAGTGAGAGAGTGATACACTCTATTGTATTCTGTAGTGGTGTGTACTACGGAAGGTTGTTGTACCCATTATTTTAATAGTGGAAGTTTTTAGCTGGACTAAGGTCCCGTGGTTTTTCCCTGTGAAGGGTTTTCCACGTAAAAATTCTGGTGCGGTTATTGTTGGTTCCTCGGTCTACTTATTGATCAAGTAAGTTGTTATGATATATTGTGCTATTAATTGCATGTCTAGGAAAATTCTGTCTAAGGAGATTGGTATTTAAGTGGACCAGTGTGTCCCTCCAATCTTTCCTGGGAATTTACCTGGTGTAATTAGTGGTATAATTATTCATATATTCTTCACTTGTATCGCTTCATTTCTCAACATGGATGAAGGCCAACAATATTGTTGGCAACAAAATGAGGAAGAAATAATGCATAAGGATTTGTATTTTACTGATGTGGTTGTACTAAGAGATATATTTTGCTGTTGTGACTTATTTTTTGTGTAATAGATATGAGACCCAATAATAATTTTAATGGAGAATCAGATGTTTTAACTATTGCAGTTTTTGTAATGGGGACATAAAAATGTCTTCATTAGCTTTTTAACTAGGTTAAACCTCTATTACAGAAAAAGTTTTCTCACATACCTATGCACATCAATAAAAGACGTATTTCGATATAATCACATCAGTAAAATATATCTTCCAATAATTTTTCATTTTCAAAAAGTCAAGTCATTAACATTTCATTCCTCTATTCTTTTCTCACTAGTAAATTATACATTTGACCTCCGACAGATGACATGTGTCATAATTTGGTCATTCGCATTTCAAATTAGTCACTGATTAATCCACGATATTCCACATACAGTTTTTATGATTTCCAATCAGTCAATATTCTGGCAAGTAAAAGTCAACAAAATTATTTTAAACTAACTATTGTCAACTTGAATTTTTTTTTTAAAAATTTCACCTGGCAATTGTTGCAACTACCAAATCAGTCATGGATGACTGATTAACATAGATATCGTGATGTGTTACAATATGAACAACTGCCAGGTGGCATTTATTTTTAAAAAAATTGAATTTTTTTCCAAGTTGATAATAGTTAGTTAAAAATTGTTTGGTTTGACTTTTACATCCCAGGTCAGATCATTGATTGAGTGGAAATCATTAAAAATTATCCGTGAAACACTTTGAATTAATCCGTGGCTAATTTAAAATATTTGAACTACGAACAGTGGCGGAGCTACCTGTATTTCAGGGGGGCAGTGGCCCCCCCTGAACTTTTCAAAAATATCCTATATATTTTAAATTTTTCATTTTCGCCCCTCCTCAATTGTTCATTTTCGCCCCTCCTCAATTGTTTATTTTGGGTTAAGGTGTGTGTTTAGATAGTAAATGGATTGATCCATATCAAGTTATTGGGCAGCCCATTTAAACATTTAAATATTGTAAGTTGTCTTCAAATGGATTGGGCTGCCCATTTAAGTTATCTTCAAAAGTGTGTGGCCCATTTAAAAAGTCTAGAATTAAATAAATCAATAACACCAATTCATATCAAGTATGAGACATCAGCGACCTAGAGTTGAGCGCAAGAACTGCGCGTTGTTGAAAAGCAAGTTCGTGATTCGTCGTTACCAATTTGGAGAAGAGACTTTCCGTGGGCAGTGCCGCTGTGCCGGAGAAGAAGAATTAAAAGAAGAAACATAAAAAGACTGAAAAGAGCACCTGGACGGCTGAACCTGCTATTGCTATCAGGTATGCCACTTAATCTTCTTAATTTATTAATTGATGCTGAATCTGGAAGTGTGAGAGATTTTATTTAAAAAATCAGTTGCATACATTTTAGATATTTTATTAAAAAATCAATTGCATACATTTTGATCTTGTGCTTGTGATTTGTGAAATGTTGAGATAATTGGTGCTGCCGTGCTGAATAGTGGAGGCTCTTTAGCCATTTAGGTTTTCTTGTGTTTATATGGAACACATTTTGATCTTGTGTTTGTGAAATGTTGAAATAATTGGTGCTGCCATGTTAATAGTGGAGGCTCTTTAGCCATTTAGGTTTTCTTGTATTTATATGGAACACATTTTGATCTTGTGCTTGTGAAATGTTGAGATAATTGGTGCTACCGTGCTGAATAGTGGAGGCTCTTTAGCCATTTAGGTTTTTTTGTGTTTAATCTTTGTTCGTGTTTTAAAACAATGAATTTTTATCATGTATAGGTTATTTACTTGAATGGACAGATATTTTAAAAGAAAGACAGTAGGTGATTCGTCTCAAAATAATGAATCAGAGAACCCTAACTTGAAAAGGATTTGTGAGATTGTTGATCATGCAACTCTACCTTCAGACCCTGGAGTTCGACCTCCAATATGGAGTTATAATGTCAACAGTAGGGATGAAGTTCGAAGGACATATTTACAGAAGGGTCCTTGTCAACCTTATACTCATGAGTTTCCATATTCAGTTTTTGGGAATGATCGTAGAAGATTCAATCCAGTGTGGTTCAATGAATTTCCTGCTTGGTTAGAGTATAGTGTTGATAAAAATGCTGCATTTTGCTTATATTGCTATCTTTTCAAACGAGAATCAGATTGTGCTACTGTTCAAGGCGGTGGTGATTCTTTTGTGGGCAAAGGCTTTCGAACTTGGAAAAAGAAAGAAAAGATGAGGATTCATGAGGGAAAACATAATAGTGGTCACAATGAAGCGAGGAAAAAATGTGAAGATCTAATGAAGGAGGCACAAGGTATTCAACACATATTCATAAGCAAGACAAACAAGGATAAAAAAGAATATCGAGTCTTATTAACTGCTGCTGTTGATTGTGTTCGCTTTCTCTTGCGGCAAGGACTTCCATTTCGTGGTAATGACGAAGATGTGAGTTCAATGAATAAAGGGAATTATTTGGAACTTTTTCACTTTCTTGTTGATCATAATGAAGAAGTAAAGAAAGTGTCATTTTCTAATGCCTCAGAAAAAGTGCAAATGACTTCACCAATAGTACAAAAAGATATATGTCGGGCTGGTGCTGTAGAGACATTGAATGTCATCATGGAGGAAGTAGGCGATTCCTATTTTTCTGTCCTAGTTGATGAGTCTCGTGATGTTTCAATAAAAGAACAGATGGCTGTTGCATTGAGATTTGTTGACAAGAATGGACATGTCATTGAGCGTTTTGTCGGTCTTAAGCATGTCACCTCAACAACTGTCATTTCACTTAAGGCTGGTTTAGAGGATTTGCTTGCTCAACATAAGTTAAGCATCTCAAGAATTCGTGGTCAGGGTTATGATGGAGCAAGCAATATGCATGGGGAGTTTAATGGGTTGAAATCACTTATGCTGAGGGATAATCCTAGTGCTTTTTATGTGCATTGTTTTGCTCATCAACTCCAGTTAGCATTGGTGGCAGTTGCAAAAAAACACTTTCAAGTGAAGGCACTTTTTGAATTTGTTTCAATGATTATTAATACCGTTGGATCATCTTGTAAAAGGAGTGATGCTCTTAAAGCAATTCGACATGAGAAGATTCTTAAAGAACTCAAAGATGGAGACTTGCCTACTGGACGAGGATTGAATCAAGAAACTAATTTGCAACGTTCTGGTGACACTCGTTGGGGTTCTCATTATACTGCATTAATGAGTCTTCGACACATGTATTATTCTGTGATGAAAGTACTTGAAATTGTTATGGAAGATGCGATTCATGATCCAAAATCCATTGAAGCTAGTGTTTTGTTGGATCAAATGCATTCTTTTGACTTCATATTCAGTATGCATATGATGATAAGTGTTCTTGGAGTTACAAATGAATTGTCAAAGGCATTACAAAGAAAAGATCAAGATATTGACAATGCAATGAGATTGGTTGGCATATCTAAGCAACTACTGAGAAAGATGAGAGGTGAAGGGTGGGATTCTTTTTTCAATGAGGTTTCTTCCTTTTGCAGTAAATTTGAAGTTGATATCCCAAACATGGAAGATAAGTTTAAGCCTCGTGGACGTCCGAAACGGGGAGCTGAAGAAAAAACAAACGATGAACATTATCGTATTGGGATATTCAATACTGTAGTGGATTGGCAGGTTAATGAGCTTGATAATCGCTTCTCTGAGGCAAGTACAGAGTTACTTTGTTGTGTTGCTGCACTCAATCCGAGTGATTTGTTCCTTGCTTTTGACAAGGAAAAATTGCTCCGTTTGGCTCAATTATATAGAGATGATTTCTCTCCTATAGATATTGCGGCTCTTGGAAACCAACTTGAAGTTTATATTGCAGATATGCGCACTTCTGATATGTTTTCAAAAATTCATGGAATTACTGATCTTGCTGTAAAATTGGTGGGAACAAAAAATCATTTGGTGTATCCATTAGTCTACAAACTAATTAAGTTAGCATTAACTTTACCTGTTGCAACTGCAACCGTTGAAAGAGCATTTTCAGCAATGAAGATTGTGAAACAGCGATTGCGCAATCGCATGGGAGATGAATGGCTAAATGATTGTTTGATTCCATACATTGAGAAAGAAGTTTTTGATCAGGTTCCTAATGAAGCTATCATCCAATATTATCAAAATATGAAGACTCGAAGGAAACAGTTATAGTTTAGAAGCGGTAAACTATTGTTGGGGTATTTTCTTATCACTTATGTAATTGAACATAGTTATTTGAATGTTTTATGCAAGTTGTTTAAGTGAATTTCTAGTGAATTAATAAAGTAGTTGACTTACAACAACTCTTTTTTCGTTTGTATAAAACATGTCAAAAAAAAATTTCGGGGCGCTGCCCCGAACCTCGCCCCCCCTAATCGTAAGAGCTAGCTCCGCCCCTGACTACGAATGATCAAATTATAACACAGGTCATCTGTTAGTTGTCAAATGTATAATTTATATTTTTTTTTACTAAAAATCTAAAAATAATATTGAATCTCATATCTATTATTAAAAAATCAAACCACATACTCAACCAGACATTTTGATATATTATCCTCTCTCATCAACTTTTTACCATTGCCTACCCTAAATTTAGACTTGTGTTGGAATGTAAAAGTGACAAATTTTGTACAATATTATTCTTTGCGTTAAAAAAGGGTAGATTTTGATAGCCAACAGTTTTGGCTGTTATGGCCTTGTGGGAATTATTGTCAATACACAAGGCTGATGTTCTCTTTCTTCCCTGCAAAGATGTCCCCATTGAGAAAATGCACCAGTTGACAATATCACCCCCTGTGAGTTGTGTCCATTGCCCAATTCTTAACATAGTGAATTGTTAAATTTATATATGGGTTAATATTACTTGTGATTGTTGAGAGATAATCCGTATTTCATTTTGATCAATTAAAGATAAAATGTTTCAATTCAGTCACTAAATATTGTTGATTTTGTGCCAATTTAATCACTCGAATAATTTTTAAATATTTTAGGCAGTCAAATATTTTATGTGACATATTGACGGTTAGAAACAAAGAAGTTAATGATACATGTTATTCCAAAAGATAACATGCGTTCTATTTTGGTCACTCAAAGATTATCCGCCACATGAGCGGGTTGACTGTCCTAAATCACTAAAAACTACCCAAGTTACTAAATTGGCACTGAATCAAATGTTTAGTGAATGAGTTGAATCATTTTATCTTTGGATAATCAAAATAAAAAAGAGGACATCTTTCGGTGACCGCATGTAATATTAACCTAAAATAAAAAAGAGGACCCTAAGGAATGGTAAAATTCTGTTCGATTTGGACGATCAATTTATTTATATGTTGAAAAAAACTTATGTTAAATGACAAATTTTTGACAATTGATTTTAGCAAAGTTTTTTTCAAAATAACATATTTTAAATAAGAATAAAAATCAAAATAATTCCCAATAATAAACTACACAGAAATCGAGCACAGTGTGGGGTCCGGCGACTTCTACAGTGCTGTGACCTGTGAGTTTGTCTATGGTGGTAGCCTACCTAAATCCCAAATTTCATCAAATCCTATGCTTTTGTAATAGTTGCGTGCTGACTGTAATCATATTCTTCAACTTCGAATGGGTATTCCTGTAAATTACTAAATTCCACTGTCTCCTTCCCCCTGCCTTACGTTCCCTGCTAATTAAAAAAAACGAAAAAAGAAAAAAACAGAGACTTTGTTGGTTTCATTTATCAAACGAGCTCTCAAGGTTAAGCTTTACTGGGTTTCTTTCTTTATCGAGGATCGAATAGTTGATCAAACAGAGCTCTCAAAGTTTAAACTTTACTGGGTTTCTTTCTTTTCCGAGGATTGAAGTGTTGAAGCCGTTGAAGACAAGTTCAGAGGTAAGCCTCTCATAAATACACAACCAAACCCAGTACTTTTTAAGGTCTTCATAGGTTTCTCATTTAACATAAATGGACTCTCATTTATTGATTTCGATGGCCTCCCAACGATATCAATGTTTCGCCATTAATTGACTTTTCTTTCTCTCTTTTCCTTCAATTTGTTCTATGTTGAGGTTCTGTTAATTGAATCTTCACCTTCTTAGGCTTTTGCAAAATGGGTCTTCATCTCCAACCAACAATTTTTGTGTTCGTTATTTCAACTTTCGTGGATATTTCAATCGGAGCTCACGACTGCAGTAACTCCTGTGGAACCGGAAAATATGCTAAGTCCGTTCAATATCCATTTGGGTTCTCTTCGGGTTGCCCGATCCGGTTGAACTGTAGCCCTCACACCGGCTCAGTCAAAATCGAAGAATTTTTTGTCCACAACATTACCCCCAACGGCATCCAAGTCGATCTCCCGCCGAAATGCGACCGACCCATCAACTCAATCGAGCCGCTTTTTGGTCTCAATTATGCTCTGGCATGGCAGAACAGTCTGCTTTTCCAAAATTGTACCGGTTTGCTTGATGGGTGTGTTATTCCGACGAGTTTGGTCACTCGCCGATTCAACTCACAGAGCTGCGGTTCTAATAAAAGCAGCAACAACATAAGCTGCTTCTCTCAGGATGATAATAAGGGAATTGATGTCTTGAGTTACGAGAACGTGAACAGGACTCAGTGCACGGTCTTGTTCTCTTCGATTTCCGTTGACTCGGATGGCTCGGGGTACTCCCTCCAGTTTCAGAGGATTGAGTTGAGATGGTGGCTTAGTGGGTCGTGTGTTGCTGCTAATGATTGTGACCGAAATGCAAATTGCTCAAGCATTCAGCTCTCCAATGGTAACGGTTACATATGCCGGTGTAAACCAGGGTTTGAAGGTGATGGGTTCTCCGCCGGCAATGGTTGCCGGAAAAGTGAGTCAACTCTTAACATGATGACTCTTAATAGTCGAATTAATTAATTTTGCTTGCGTTTTTTGTGGCTGGAGTAATTGACTGTTGACTAATATTGCTGGAAATTAGAATAGTTAAGATCGAACAGGTATAATTACTGTAGAATGTTATGAAACTATGACACTGTGAGTTTGTTTTGAAATGCACGATTTTTCGTTTGAACAAATATATCGTTTCAAAATGAAGGTCTTTGCTGATCTCTTTTGCCTCTGATTTTGGCAACCAGTTGCAGATTGCAATCCTTCAAAGTATATGGCTGGCCGATGTGGAGGAACTACTAGAGTCGGTGCTCTTGTTGGAGGTAGGTCTAATTGTCAATGAGGTCTCGAAGATGAAAGCAGGTGTCATATGGCATTTCCATCATTTTGGTGTGCATAAATAATTTAAGTTGTTTTGCTCACAGGGATTGTAGCTGGAGCTGTGTTAACGGCTCTTATTGGCATTGTGTGCTTTTTTGTCCGCCGTCGATCCAGTTTGAAAGATCGACTAAGTGCAAAACGCCTTATATGTGAAGCTGCTGGGAATTCTAGTGTTCCATTTTATCCATACAAGGAAATTGAAAGAGCCACCAATTTCTTCTCAGATAAGCAAAGGCTGGGAACGGGTGCTTATGGTACAGTTTATGCTGGAAAACTCAATGATGAGTGGGTTGCCATCAAGATCTTCAGACATAGAGATACTGATAGCATTGATCAAGTCATGAATGAAATTAAACTCCTCTCCTCTGTGAGCCATCGAAATCTAGTCCGGCTCTTAGGTTGCTGCGTAGAGGAAGGAGAGCCAATACTTATCTATGAATTCATGCCTAATGGGACTCTTTCTCAGCATCTACAAAGAGAGAGGGGGAAAGGACTTCCATGGACGATACGCCTTATCATTGCTTCTGAAACTGCTAATGCTATTGCCTATCTCCACTCTGCTGTAAACCCACCAATTTACCACCGGGATATCAAATCCAGCAATATACTCTTGGATTACAATTACAACTCTAAGGTAGCTGATTTCGGTCTTTCTAGACTTGGTATGACTGAATCATCCCACATCTCAACAGCCCCACAAGGGACTCCGGGCTACCTTGATCCTGAATATCATCAATATTTCCATCTATCTGATAAAAGCGATGTCTACAGTTTCGGTGTAGTTCTTGTAGAGATCATAACTGCATTGAAAGTAGTTGATTTTTCTCGTCCTCACAGTGAGGTGAATCTGGCTGCACTTGCTGTTGATAGAATTGGGAGAGGTTGTGTGGATGAAATCATAGATCCATACCTTGAACCACATAGGGATGCTTGGACTCTCTCTTCTATTCCTACCGTTGCTGAACTGGCATTTAGATGTCTTTCATATCATAGGGACATGAGGCCAACTATGATGGAAGTGGCAGACGAGCTTGAACGTTTAAAGGTTAGCTCATGGGTTCCTGCATCACCAGCGGCATCCTCTTGCTCATTCTCTGACCATGGAAGTGAGGTATCAATGGGAGGTATGTCTGTGAAGAAGGCAGCAGCGGTAGGGAGTAGGAGTATGGTTCTTCCACCAAGAGCAGAACGTCTGCCTTCCCTAGAGGAGGTGAAGGATAGTTCTCCTGTTTCGGTGCATGATCCTTGGTTAAGTGATCAGAGCTCACCTTCAGCAAAGAGTTTGTTGGGTAATGTAGTTCAATGATCTCAAAGCTGCTGCTCTCGGGTGCTCGGCCTCGGTCTGTTTTGCGAATATGGTTGAGGTCTATTAAAGTTTCTGTAATTTCTCACTGCTCATAGAATCTCTTACATACATTCTGTATTCTTAAACCTATCCACTCTTGATACTGAAAATGTTGCAGGCAAAAGATGTAGCAATTATAGATACAGATTTAACGTATATAAAGGGAGAATTTTAGCTGATACTACAACTTCCTGGAAATGTCAACATGATCTATGTTGTATTTTTCCTTTGCAGCAAATGCGAAGCTTTGAGCTTTCATATGATTTGGCAATGTATTTGTGCTTGCCCATATCTTGTGATTGATTTTTTATTTTTTGTGAGATTCCATGATTTGGCAAAATACGGAAGACTTGAAGCTTTGAGCACAGAGACTTTGACTATTGTACAGCATAACCATTGTAATCATAGATAATGAGACACAGTGGCGGAGGCTGAAAGTTTTAGTTGGGGGCAAAAATTAAGAAAACAAGATACCTTCATACCTTCATTTTTTTTTGTAATAATGAATGCTTAACCTTGTGTACAGGGGTAGATAGTTTGGTGTTTAGGGTTTAGGGTTTAGGGTTTACAGAAAAATTATCTAATTTCTAAGCCAAAAAAAATCATCTATATAAATATAAGTCATGTATAAGTAACAAGTACACAACTTAAGAAATAACTACAACACATGAAACAACTCCAAAAAACACTACCAATATCAGGAAATTGTTAGTCATCTTTAATGTATAAGCCTGGAACAAGAATACAAATTCGGAGAATAGAGATCGAGAAATCAAGTTCATATTTGATATTTTGGTACAAAACTATCTTTTGTTACAAAAGACAAAAGTAACATACTAACAAAACAATTAATTAATTACTAAATAAGTATTTAAACAAAACTTAAGGGGGCAAAAATATAATTTAAGTATATTATTACATTAAAAAAAATTCTTTTGAGGGGGCAATTGCCCCCTAAAACACCCACGTGGCTCCGCCACTGATGAGACAAAACAGGCCATTTTTGTCCAAGATGTTTTTGCTTCAAGTCACCACTGGGTTGTCGCAGTGGCAGAGCCACATGGAGACCCGTGCCCTGTTTAGATCAGCGTATACTCTGTCTTTTTCTCGATTTTTATGTTTTACGATAGTTTATATTTTTTATTTTTTATTTGAAAGGCAAAGTAGAATATATACGATAATTTATACTCTATGAGACATACTCTCATCCAAACAGACTGCAGGCCTCTCATAATTTTTTTTTTATAATTTTATTATTTATAAAATGCAAAGATAAGAGGAGGAGAAGATGGCTCAAGCAAAGCCCACCTAAGTTTAAACTAAATAAAGTCAAATTCAAATTAAACTAAGTAAAGTACAAACAAATGGCTCAATTCAAGCAATTGAATAGGAGTGGAGTATATCCTTTTGTTTATCGACTTGTGAGACTTGCATTACTTCTATCGGTTGCCATAGATACTATAAAGAGGCATTTTCAGCTGTGAAAATCATGAATAATTGTATGTGCAATTAAATATGCAATCAATTTTTACATGATAGTTTTGTCGTGTATATTTAAAAGAACAAATTAAATGAGATAAGTAATGAAAATATTATTCAACGTTTTCTAAAAATGAAAACATGTCGCGAGCAGTTGTAAGATTAACTCAAGTAAGTGAAACTTTTACGCCTTTCTTATTATGTCAAATTAGCATTGCCTAATATATATATATATATATTTTACTTTTATTTTGCTATTATCAATGAAAAAATGGATAATTTAATAGCAAATAGTCCTAACAAAAATTCGAGTGCACTACTCCCTAACCCTCGCCATATTTTAGGTTTCCTCGTCTAAATTCCTGACTCTGCCGCTAAGCTATCCAATGAGTGCAACTGGGACTGCAATTGGCTCTTACAAAGAGTCAAGAGTCCATCACTTTATGGTCCAATGGTCCCATTCTAAGGTGGACAGTCATATTCACAGTGCAATTGGGGCTACGACTTCTTCTTCTTCTTCTAGAGAGGCCCCACTCTCTTTTTCAACAGGAATAGAGAGAAGCAGAGCTTCTTAGTCATGTTGATGACAGTTATTGCAGCGTGCTTGAAGGCCAACAACATAGACATCCACAAGCATTGCACTTCAAGTGCACCCTCCTCTCCTTAAAACAAAGAACTTTGTTGTCCCTCTGCAGTGCTATGCCTCATGGAAGAGGAGGGTTCATCAAGCGGACAGTGCAAGACAACATTCCAGATACTCTCAGAAAATGCACCGATATTCTCTTCCAAACAATCGCAATCCATTCTGTTTCTAACATGCACCACCAGTCTGCCATTTTCATTTTTCTGAGTCTCCTCAGCGACGACTGCATTGAAACACAGCACAGAAACAAGCAATTCCTTGTGGCAAATACAAATCTAGCCAGAAAACAACCTGTGAGTCAGAAGAAACTCCTCGCCATTGTCTTTTGGTTAGCAACCAAGTTTTTTTTATTATCAGATACTGAAACCTGCTGGCCAGTACTTGTGGATTTGGATATTGGAATTCATTCCTACAGCAGATTCAATTTTCTTTTTGTGTCTCAATGATCCATTGTAGCCTAGACTAGTAGCTTTTGGCAGTCTGGCTCTTGCTAAGGATGGTCCAATTCCAAACAATTTCACCATGGGCATAATAAATTCTCGACCTTGTGATCGATAAGAATTCAGCAAGACTTGGGAAGTCTCAGAGCAAACATACACCCACTTCCATGGTAAGCCAAACCTCGACACCAACCAATTAATGTAGAAACTAAAATAATTGAAAGAACATCAATGTGCCCTTAAAAATCAGATTACATTGTGCACTAGCAAGTTGTCATGTACAGCAAGCTAAAGTTCATTGAGGCTTTTCTGTAGTGTACTGCTCTCTAATTGAATGCCGAAATGACATGTTTGGTAAAACAGTTTGATTTAGATCAAGATACTAACACCGGCGAGTAATTACCTTTGGGAAATGTTACCAGGACAAGTTATCGACCACTCTAAAAGGGGAAGCTACCATCTAGCCATGGCTTCTGGGATCAACAACTTGGTGCGACTTCCTGGATTCAGCACTTGAATACTGTCCTACAACGCGAGCATGGGGAATGGATTCTTCACCACGGGCGAGGGCATCCACATTCTCGAGGAAGTACCGCTTCGGAAACTTTCCAACTACATTACCTTCTTCATTACCGTCTTTGTCCAGGAATGCAATGTGTGGAATACCCTCAACGCCAAACTCATCAAGCTCCTGTTCCCACTTTGTGTTGTCAACATTCAGCATAACGAAGTTCACACGATCCCTAAGAGAAATGGTGACAAGTCACATCAAGATAGTGAATGTAGATATTTTAAAACAAGGAGAAACTATCCTCGGAACACATATTAAAAAAAAATTAACTATCAAACTTTCTTTTTCCTAAGACGTATATTCAAAGATAGTGCTATAAGAAAAGGAAGACAGAAAAAAGGCAGAGCCAGAATAGAGCACCAAGAAGAATAGGTAGGGGAAGTAGACAACCCCCAACAAAGTTTGCCATTTGAGGGAATGGTCAATCTCCTAAAATTATCTTATATTAACTCTCTATGCTGCTTTGAGTTATCTTCTCATTACCTATTTTCTCCGGGTTACTATCACCAGCCTCAGAATAACAACGAAAATAAATAAATCATGAAGCGATGAACATCCTAACAAAATAAGATCAAATGTTTCCTCATCACCATCATACATGTAACACCAAATAATCAAAATTCACCGAGGTCTCAAATGGTATCTCTTGAGGTTTAGAAAACAAAAAAGGCACACACATTAGAATCTGTGCTTTACAGGAAGTGAACATTAGTCAATCTTTAATCAAACTACACGAAATTTGTAAAAGAACTGAGGATCATTACTTGTACTGCTGCTCAACACTGTAGATATCTGGAGCTAATTCGCGGCAAACCTCACACCAATCTGCATAGAACTCCACAACAGTAGGCTTCCCATTTGAGACGGCCTGCACCCAAGCAAGCCAAAAAGAGAGTAAGCAAATATTGTAATCAGCTTGACAGCAGAACAAGCAAGAATATTTGCAAGCCACACGTAGATTACCCAGCATGAATTTAATTAAAAGTACAAGAAGCTGAAGAAGAACAATTCAATGAAAGCCATGGAGGTTTAACAAGAGTGGAAACTTGCATATATAAAGAAATGTGAGAGGACAAACCTCTTCATAAGGCAATGCAGCAGCCGTTAGGTCCTTCAACGAAACACCAAATTCAAGCCGAGCGGAAAGAAAAAGGCCCACGGCGGCAAGCGTAGAAATAACAGCGATTTGCTTATTGAGGCTTTTATTCGGAAATTCAGGAAGCCCAGCATCCACAGAGGAACTTGTAGATGCATCTTGGTCGGAATCCTTTTCCTGCACCAAAGATGTTCTTTGTGTACAAAAGAAAAAGAGATTCCAATGAGACGAAAAGACAGAGAATTGAAGAACTTACAGACGTAGTGGAGCTTTCGGTCGGATCTGGTTGACAAGCTACGCCATGGAACCTGCGGCGCGAGTTGCCGAACGTTTTTAGTAGCGGAGGAGCTAGAGGCCGGCTAGGCGTTTGAAAATACGAACATGGTCTGTGAACTCCGATGGCGTTCGAGGCCACCACGCGAGCCATGGCAGATACATATGAATGTAAACTAAAAATTGAATAACTAGTGGGTTTGCACAATCGCTTCGTTATGTGTGGATGAAGATCCTCCACGTCTGAATTAGTTATCAACAGTAATCATGGATAAGGTTGATTGAGTTATTTTTTTTTTTCCCAGAAACCAAACAAAAGAGCTTCTTTCAAGTTAATTTATCATAGATTAAATTAAATCAACTCTTCAACTTGAGAAAGATTAATCACTGGCAAAGCTCATATCTTTTTGGATTCAAAAGATAATAAACACAAGAAGAAATTTACACAAGACGCACAATTCTTTTTTATAATAATGAACACAAGAAGAACTGAACTGTAATCGTTGTCAAGCTTTCCGGCTGGGCTCCAGAATTCCGTTCACAACAGAAGTGGCCACCAAAACAGCTACAACCTCCGCACTAGCCACCACGCCGGCCTGTGCCAAAGCGGAGAAACTCACCGCATCCTCAACACCCTTCTCCGCCGCTTCAATTCCTTTCTCTGCTGCTTCAATTCCTCTCTCCACCGTTACAACTCCTTTCTCTGCTGTTTCCAGTCCTTTCTCCGCGGCCTCGAACCCTTCCTTTACAATCTCCACAGCCTTCTCCTCTGTACTCTTCAGCTTCTTCCTCAGCCCGAACAATGGAATATCCTCCGCGATTGACGGAGCCTCCCTTGCCATCAGCGCCGTTGATGCCGTCAGTAGAAAGACTAGCTGCCTTCGATTGCTGAAAATCGGATGGGACGTAGGTTTAGAAGCGCGAGCATTGCAAGAGGTGTAGTGAACATTGCGCACGCGGCGGTGAGATAAAAGAGTCAGCAATGGAGCTTGTGAGAGTGTGGAAGCCATGGCTTACTCCGTTTGCAGCAGGAAGGAGGCTGATAACCGGAGCAAGCTATTTAACATACGGTTACAATTGGGTCGGGCCATCATATTTGGGCTTTGTTGTGTCAGGCCATTATATATGGGTTATTTTCCTATTTTTGGTCTTGGGCCTAGATAGTTGGGCTTGTTGGGTTGGGCAGTGATATTTGGGTTTCATTTTCAAGATTTCTTTTTCCCTCTCGACAGTCGTCAATCGTCATCCACCTCGGCCCTCGCCCTCCTTTGCCGAAATTTTCTTCGCGTTTCTAAATCTCAGACCAGAACCGAAGGACAAAGCAAGAAAGACAACCATGGTTGAAGAAGCAGCTGCCTCAGAATCCTCAGTCACGGTTTCCCTAGAACAAGCACCACACGCCGAGACCTCAGTCGAGGCCACCATCGAATCCGGGGCTGTTGGAGTTACCACCGAGTCTACTTGCAACAACAACAACAATGCTGAAATCTCCGCTCCCACCTCTGAGAGAGATCACGAGAAGTCCCTTGATTTTGCAGCTGAGTTGACTGACAAAGGAACCAAAGCACTCCGAGAAAACGACTACGGCGAGGCTGCAGACTGTTTAAGCCGAGCGCTAGAGATCAGGTTTGAGTTTTTCTAGTTTTGACATAGTTTTTTTTCTTTCCGCTTCCTCGAGTAATTGCTTCGAAAATATATAAAATCATGTATTAATTTGATTATCTCTTATTCTTTTCGGGGTTAGGGTTTTGGAACTGTAGGGTTATCGGAATTCTTAATAGCTGATCTTTTGAGAAAGGACTCTGTCATTTTTTTTATTACATTTTCCTGAGTTCATTTCATCTCAATCTCAATCTTTCTGAGGGTTTGAGGGGTATATATATATTTACCAATACTTGCTGCTTTTTTTTAAAAAAATTTACCAATGTTTGCTTAAAATATTAGGGTTGCACATTATGGTGAGCTTGCTCTGGAATGCGTTAACTCATACTATCAATATGGACGGGCACTGCTATACAAAGCACAAGAGGAGGCTGATCCATTGGGTATGGTACCCAAGAAGGACGGTGATACTCCTAAGGAATCTGATAAAGAAGTTTCCATTGCGGATGTTCCGAATGGAGAATCTTCTGTTGCTAGTAATGTTGCTCAAGATGTGGGTTCAAATCCACAGGAAGGAATTTCGGATGACGGTCAGTACCTTGATTACAACGTTTGTGTTGCAATCTAGTTTTTTGATAGTCTGCTTTTTCTCATCCTCAAGATCGAAGAAGTATACGTATGTCCTTGCTATATGGTGCAAAGCTTTGGAAATGTCTGGCCAGTATATTTGTTATGAACTAATTTGTAAGGTTACATGCTATACTTCTGTCTGAAATGAGTTTGCTAAACTATTAGAGTCGTAAATGATACCATATTTCCACCCTTTTATATCACATTGTTGCTGCTGGTAGCCGAAATATGCGGAAAATGAATGAACAGATTAGAAGCAGCATTTGCTCCTTCAAAGTTAAGTCAATTACATATATTAGTTAAGCCAATTACATCAAGAAAATGCTTGGAGCCTTGGTAGAATTCTAAGAATCGGATTATGTTTGTTGGATCAAGCATAACATATATGTTTCCTTGATGTAAGCCGATGTATCAGTGTTGTCCCCAGGCTCCTGGGTTCTCGTGCACAGAGCTTTAGTCAGGTGTGGCATAGGAGCGCGCCCTAGTCCAGCTGCACGCCTGATTGAAAAGGGACAAATTTACCCAAAGGAGAATATTAAAAAAAAAACAGATATGATCTGAACCTGATCTGCAACTACAACTTTGGTTTTTTTTTAGTATTGCTGGATGAGGAGGAGAAAGAGGGCTTATCATGTAGAAGAATGATAGAATGCTTATGCAATGTCTTTGCACCCCTCGCTATTCATGCGACTCCCGGTTGCTGCTTCTCTGATTTCTTCGTCAGTTCTCGAAGCTACTGGTTTTCTTTGGTTCCTCCGTCATAAGCAGTAGTACCCTAGCTTGGGTTGATATATATCATTAAAGTGTTGTGCTCAGTTTTTTCATTTGATGGTTTGGGCTTGTTCTAGTGTTTGCAGGCCTGGTCAACAAGCTTTTATTCTAGGCCACTTTTATGTTCAATTTTTGTACAAAATATCAAGAGGGTGAAAAATTAATATTTGGGTACATATTGTGCCTCGCTTCGCTCGGGTGTTTTAGGGGTTTGTGCCAATTTATGGCATTAAAAAAGTATTTGCTTAGGGTTTTATCTGTTGTCATTGACTAAGTTAATTCATATGTGTGCTAATGTGATTCTTATGAGGAGAACAAGGTACTTGTTGATTCCTACATCCCATGAGCCAGGCATTCTGGCAAAGGCTTAGAGTCTGTCTTCTGAGTAGGCTAGAGGACACTGGCTGTTACCACTGAAGTTGCTATTATAGCTATTATTTTGATATTATTAATACTGGTCATGTGTTAGTTATGATCTTTGTCGTCACTGTTGCAAATTATCCTCAGATAATATTTTGACAATTCCCTTTATTTAATCTGTCACAGCGACTGTTGGAAAAGACCAAGATGAAGATGATGATGGGGATAGTGATGCTGAGGATCTGGCTGAAGCAGATGAGGATGAGTCTGACCTGGATTTGGCCTGGAAAATGCTTGATGTTGCAAGGGCAATTGCTGAAAAACAACCTGGTGATTCCATGGATAAAGTGGATATTCTATCAGCTCTTGCAGAAGTTGCATTAGAGAGAGGTTTGTTCATGAATTTGTTACACATACAGATATTTTCTTTCTCTGTCTCTGTTTGTATGTGCATGCATGCGTTTGTGTATATATATGCCTTTCTTTTTCTGTATGGGCGAAACCTTGACCTAGTGGTAAAGTTGCTTTCCTTGCGACCTATTGATCATGGGTTCAATTCATAGAGACAAACTTGCCACTATACAGGATTAAGGCTACATACGTGTTGCCCACTTGCCCTTATGTGACCCTACGCCCTACCTCCATTGCATAAGTCTTGTGCATGAGAGTTGTTTAACTTTTTTGTTTTGGAAAGTCACAATCTCCCTTCTCCGAGTGGTGGTGGGAATTATGTACCATTTTTTTGGTGGGTAATGCATATCTATATTTAATATTTTTTTGTTGGTTATCTTTTCCTTGTGTTCCATGTAGAGGACATCGAAACTTCTTTGAGTGACTACGAGAAAGCACTATCCATTTTAGAGGGGCTTGTTGAACCAGACAGTCGCTATATTGCTGAATTGTATCCTTTTCAAAGTTAAATTACGCCATATATTCAAATAATGACGGTGTATTGGTCGCTCTGTTTATTTGTTCTCTTTTCATACTATGATCAGTTTGCATCTTGAATTGAACCCACTTAATTCTATGCCTAAGAGAAGCAAAAGGCATGGTAAAGTTTTGGTGAGAATTAAACCAACAGGCTATGTGGTAAACTGCCTGACGCTACAATCAGAAGAACGAGAATTGGAATGTTCAATTTTATGACTGGGAGATATTATCAGTATGGCACATTGGAGCTAAATTTTATTTAAATTACTAATTTTATGTTGTGCATGTTTGTTATTAGTTTTTTTTTTCCCACTTGTACTTGATACGTCCTTAAACTAACAATTCAGAAATTTTCGAATATGTTTGTGCCTGGAGATTGGCTGTAAGCCTAAGGAAGCAACTTTGTATTGCCAGACGGCCATATCTATTTGCAAATCACGGCTAGAGCGACTCATGAATGAAACAAAGAGTTCTGTGGAATCTGCAACATCTTCAGCTGCTTCGGGATTAGATGAGAGCGTTGAGCAGTCAACCAATGAGGCTCAGGCTAATAGACATGGGGTAGATAAACAAGCAGAGATTGAAACACTCACTGACCTTTTGGGAGATCTAGAAAAGAAGGCAAGTGGATCTTGCATTTCACTAGCAATTTAACTTTCGTATTTTTCTTTTACTGATGGATTTGTCCTTGGATCTGCAGCTTGAAGATCTGCAAACGTCGGCCCAGGATCCAAAGTCTATTCTTGCTGAAATCCTGGGGATGGCATCTGGTAAAGGAAAAGGTGATGGAAAAAGTTCGCCTTTGTCTATAATGAGCTCTTCACAATCACTGATGAGTACTGCTCACGGCAGTGGGAGTTTTGAGTCTCCAACTGTCTCCACTGCTAACACCAATGGTGCAGCCGGGGTCACACATTTAGGCGTTGTAGGAAGAGGAGTCAAACGCGTGCAGATGAATACAGTATCTGCAGAATCAAGCCCAATGAAGAAACCCTCACTAGAACCTTCATCGGACAAAGGTGATGCAAGTTCCAATTCCAAATGATGTGTTTTTTAGTAGTCCATGTTCTGAAATTCATTGCTGTATTGTAATTCCTTTTTCTTTTCTTTCCCTTTTCGGAGAACTGAATCTTACCCTCCACAATTGAACATCATTCCATATTATCTGTATGCTTGTGTCGCCTGAGCTCGGCCTGTATAACTTTCCACACTAGCTCAAGGGATGTACGTTAAATATTTACCTGTAGGAAACTTTGCTAGGGACTAGGAAGTGAACTTTTTTTAGAATCCTTGCTGCTAAAGTAGAGATGAAGCGAGAGTTTTTTTTTTTTTTTTTTTGGCATGAGAATGTTAGTGTTTTCCAATGTTTTTTGTGATCGTTCCCTGTTGAATATCCGCTTTATATCTTCTGAGCTAAGTATGGGTACCAAATAGAGTAACGATTCAGACTCAAATGGCTGAGTAATAGCCTACTTTGTGGCGGCGAGCAAGGCAGGGTGAACACTGAGCAACCCACCTCCCCTCCCCCTCTCCTGAATTTTATCCCTGAATACTATCAAGGAATTATGTTTTGTAGTAATTTAACGTTGCATTTGCCTAAACCTTGGATGCCATTGGGAGATGAGTATTTTAACCATACGAGGTGTTTTAAGCATAGTTTTTAATCTCGTATCGTGCTGTTCAGTTGAACCTTAATCCGTGAACTGGCAACATCTGTGGGACGATAGATGCAAAATATCGTATACACACTCATTCCGTGAGAACTGCAAGTACATGGATTAGAGGGATTTGTGGCTCTGCAATGTCTTCGAATTTAAAATTTACATTCAACAATTTGAGAGGTGTGTCGGGTTTTTTTACAGCATAATATTTTGTCAAATTATTTTTACACTGTTAGATGGGAATTTCGATTCTATTCAGTTCCAAATTTCCCACACTCAGAAAAAATGAAATCTAACTTTCGAAGCAGCAAACGTGTTCTGGGGCAGGCTGCAAGCAATGTGGAAGCACTCATGGGTTGGGCGTGGGAAGCACCTAACCACCCTTTATTTCTTGAGTTTTGGTTTCTTTAACATACTATTACTACTATTATTATTATTATTATATTTGATTGGGAAGATGATTGTCATGGTTTTTGTTTACCCAATTGTAATTAGTATTATGATGATCACTGTTTCAAATTTAGGGTTCTTGGGAAGATGGATTAAGGTGCCCTTGAATGGCTGTCAGTGGGGGGCAATTGCACTGCCAAATGAAATAAAAGGCTGTGTATTGGGGTGGGGTCCTGAAAATAGTTTTGGCTTTTTATTATTGGATTTTTTTAATGTGCTTTTGGACATGCCACAAACAGGTGGAGTCCAAATGAACAATAAAACCTTCCTTGCTTGTGTATTTTGTCTGATGATTAGTCCACTCTTGAAATGATTCCCCCCCGCCCCCCCCCCATCTTTAAAATTTCAAGCAAAAGTGGGGTCAATTTGTTTTCCTAAGCCTCCCCTCCATGTCTGAACAACACAAACCTCATTATCATGATTTTAGTTTAATAATTTGGCGATTATAACTCTAGATGTAATAATAAATCCCTCTTTCTACCCGGTTTTTTTAACGTCAGAAAAACACATCATACAGTTTTAACATTCGATGTGAGTTTAAATTCGGATAATTAGACCCATTTTCACCTGGAAAACAGAGCACCAATTGGAAAGAAAGAAAAAAAAACTGGTTAATATTTACAAGAGAACAAACAACCACATGAGGATTGAGGAGGGAGATTGTTGGAAACAAATATAGGATAGAAAATTTCCAAGCAACCTTCTTATCTTTGAAACTAAGTTATGTGAAAATTATTAAATGCACCATCTGAATCCCATATATTTCTTGTCACCACATTAAATGTAAACATGGAAGGACACCACAACCATGGAAGGGTAGGAATCTAGAAGATGGAAAGGAAGCGACTCTCTAAGTTTTGCATATCCGTGACTTTTCGATTACGTCCACTGTGAAAAGAGTCTTGTGCACGAAAATTATTTATAAACAACTTTTTATCTCTCTTAAATTTTAGAAATGAAGTATTCAGCCTCTCACCACACGAAAAAAGAGAGTTCATGCAAGAACATTCAACACAATTGAGATGGAATACTTAAAAACTCTTGTCCTCGCGTTGTTTGGAGTTTTGGACATGTTTTCTTTCTAATGACTATGATTAAGAAATCCAGCCCACAAACTCATGCAATAATAATAATCATTGTTGGTATCTCTTAGCAAACATAATAATCAACATTGCCAGAAATAAATATTGTTAACAGAGTTGGTAGACAGAATAAATATGTGAAATTATTCGTGGTTCGCATATACTACGTGGCATGCTGAGGTGGCGTGTTCGTGCCAATAAAATTGTTTACGTGGCATGCTGAGGTGGCGTGTTCGTGCCAATAAAATTGTGACATATAAACTAAGAATGTATGTAACATCACATAACTTGCACGATTAAATTATCACTGTCGATTTGTGGGTCACGATTTAATTGATCCGGACATATTATATCGGCATGTCACGTGGTATATCTAGAATACTAAATAATTCCTCTATAAATGCAAAGCATACAAATGGAGGCTAGCTTATGAGACAGACGCAACATATACAATAAAATGTCCAAAGACTTGTAATTCCACATCTGCTTGAAGCAAGCAAAGTGACTATAGGTTTGTAAAAAAAGTACATATATCTCTAACATAACAAGACATTTGGCGGGATCTAAAGGCCAGTCCACTGACCCGTGCCCTCGGAATGTCAATGGAATGTAAGTCGCAGGTTATGCGACACAACGACAGGGACAGCTGAGTGGGCAGGTTAAATCACCAGGTGAGCGTGCACATTGGCCAACTCGAACCCGGGACTCCGCCTTACCCCAAACCGGAGACCACAGCTGGTGCCGTTGAGTCATATGCCCTGGGGGCAAAAGCATGTTACGATAAGTAGCACGGCGCAATTAAATCACCGTGTCCACGCTTCCCCCAAGGATCGAACCAGGGACTCTAGCGTATGGTCAACCTTGAGTAACCACTGGGCCGAAGCCCAATGATCCTAGCTATCATAGGTGAGGATTAAGAAAAATAAAATCGTGGGACAAATATACCAATTAATAATTAAATAATTCAAAACAAATAATATTATTATTTATTTACTTTAAAAAGTGAAATAATTTTAAAAATGTAAAGCAAAAAACTGTTGGCAAGCAAAAGCAATAGCAATAGCAATAGCAATGCAGGTGAATGGACGATGATTGTCTTTTTACACGGAAAAATGCTCTTTAAAAGGAAGCCTCCCATATGAAAGAAAGAGAGGAGACTGGTTGAGATTCTGATTGGATTCAAACAAAGAAAAAAGGATTCATCTTTCCATATCTGTCAAAGCTCTGTTTCTCCCTTTTGCGTTTCTGAAAAACAATCTCTACTTCTCTTTTCAATAAAATTCAATCTGTTCTTGAGAACTTCCACAAAATTACTGAAGATCTTTGAGCTGCCATGGTTTCTGAGAAGTCCAGCTCGAAAGGGCAAGCATGGTGGGAGATTAATGGAACTATTCTCTGTTCTACTGTAATACTTGAGAGATTGCAGAAAAATGGATGGCGAATTTTTTGACATTTGGTTGCAGGTTTTGCTCCACAGGCTTACCAAGCGACATTGCCATTCAAGTAGACGACATGACCTTCCATCTCCACAAGGTCAGCTTAGATTCCAAATTCTTGTGCTTCTCAACATTCTCTGTGCATTTAATCTCTCTGTGTTTTTTCAGTTTCCTCTGATGTCAAAAAGTCGAATGCTTCACGAGCTGATTACGGAGCAAGAGACAAACGCTAGCGCTAACGTCCAAACTACATCAGCATCTGCCTCTGCAACAAAGGGACCAGAATTCGAACCGGAAGTGCCGCCAGAGGATGATGAAATCCAATTAGTTCACTGTCACTTCTCGCTGCCGGACTTCCCAGGAGGATCTGATACTTTCGAGATGGTCGCCAAGTTCTGCTATGGAGTCAAGATCAAGTTGTCCGCTTCAACCGTTGCCCCTCTCCGTTGCGCCGGAGATTTTCTAGAAATGACAGAAGAGTACTCGGAGGACAATCTCATCTCCAAGACAGAGAGGTTTCTCACGCAATCGGTGCTCAAGAGTCTCAAAGAGTCAATAAGGGCCTTGAAATCCTGCGAGCGCGTAATGCCACTCGCCGAGAGTTTGATTATTACACAGCGGTGTATCGATTCGATTTCTTCCAGAGCTTCCTCAGCTGATGCGGCTCTGTTTGGCTGGCCGGTGAGCGACGGAGCAGAGACTCGCGGGACTTCTAATCAGGCCCTGTGGAATGGAATCGAGAGTGCCGTGCGAAGGAAGTGTGTAACTAGAAGAACGAATGCAGAATCGTGGTTTGAAGATCTGATACAGTTGAGTTTTCCATTGTTTAAGCGCCTGATTCTAGCAATGGAGAAGAGAGATCTGAATCCAGAGATTATAGAGAGCTGTCTTATTTACTATGCCAAGAAATACATTCCAGGTATATCAAGGACCAGTAGAAAGCCATCATCGTCGTCCATGGCTTCGGAGAGCGAGCAGAGAGAGTTGTTAGAGAGCATAATTTTTAATCTTCCATTAGGGAAGAGCTCCGGATCTGCCACAACAACAAGGTTTCTGTTCGGACTCCTAAGAACCGCAAACATATTAAATGCATCGGAATCGTGTCGCACTGCGTTGGAGAAGAAGATTGGATCGCAGTTGGAGCAAGCTACACTCGACGATTTACTGATCCCAAGCTATTCATATCTGAACGAGACTCTGTACGATGTAGATTGCGTCGAGAGGATACTAAGCTACTTCCTGGATGGCTTGCAAGAGAGATACGCAACCGGAATTGAAGGAGAAGATGGTAATACCTCCGTCAGATCGCCAGCTTCGATGCTCGTTGGGAAACTAATCGACGGTTACCTAGCGGAGATTGCTTCGGATGCTAATTTGAAGCCCGATAGATTCTACAATCTAACAATTTCAATTCCTGATCAAGCAAGATTCTTCGACGACGGCCTCTACAGAGCCGTCGATGTGTATCTAAAGGTTTCCATCGTCGTTTCCCTGTCTATATGCGAATATTTTCTAGGTTCGGTGTAATTTTATATTGAATCTCATTTTCAGGCACATCCATTGATATCGGAGTCGGAGAGGGAGAAGATCTGCGGCTTGATGGACTGCCAGAAGCTCACAATGGAGGCGTGTACACACGCGGCGAGAATGAGCGGCTTCCATTGCGGGCGGTGGTTCAAGTTTTGTTCTTCGAGCAGCTACAGCTCCGGCGAGCCACTGCGGGAACTCTGATGGAGGTAGAAGCCACACCGCCAGATCCCGGGAGGCCGTCAGAAGAGGAGGAAGAGGCTGGAACACCAGCAGTGGCAGTGCCGGCCCAGAATGGCAACGGGAACACGTGGAGGACAGCAATGATGGAGAATCAGGTGATGCGACTAGATATAAATGGCATGCAGACGCGGGTGCATCAGTTGGAGAGAGAGTGTTCCCACATGAAGAAGGTGATTGGAAAAATTGATAGGGAGGGCACATCTGGATGGAGTGGGTCCTTATCCAAGAGGTTTGGGTGCAAGTTCAAGACCCAGGTCTGTGATTCTCATGAACCAACGGTTGTAGATGTAAGGAAAGGTCGACACCGTCGTCACCAAGACTAGAAGGGTGTAGTGATGACCACGTAGAGGAGTAGTATATAAATCATTTATTGTCGTGACGTGATTCCACATGTACGTGTCGACTTGTTGCGTCGTCGTATTACAGTTCACAAATGTTTAAAACTATTTTACACCAACGGTTGGAGACAGGTTATTATCATTCAACCAAACCAACCCTTAGAAATATTGCCTACGGCCAAGGGGTCATATCTCCCGCATGAATGGATGCAACGTGAATCGTGTGACGAAAGGAATAATCCTCTGCTAATTCCTCGGCTACACTGATAAAAAAAGAGAGTTTAGGATAAGACTTGGCTCCTATAAATCTCGGATACTTGAATAATCCAACTCTTCTCATTTGTCTCCTTCTCTAAAGAAATTAAAGTAGGATTTTTTTAGTCTAGCTTGATCTAAAATAGTAAGATTGAGACGGAGAAGGAGGAGCTGATCAACGCGTAACGCCTTTGCTAAAAATATGAATTAGGGGCGCGCCCATGTTACATGAGCCTCATACATTCGACTTACATACATGAGATATGGTGGCTCATTTTAATCCAAAACTAAATTTGGGTAATTTCCATGCATTAAAACCCCTTCTTCTTCACTCAATTTTTTTTAGATGTGAGACTTTTGTGTGGGTGTTATTCCAACATTCTTTTTTGTTATAATTTAGCCCAAGTCATTCCATCAGGGATATTATTCGCTTTGGATTCTCATCGATATATTAGACCCACATGACTTTATCTTTTTATTAGAAAAGATGCCTCTTAGTAAAGTTTTCTAGTCGAGCTTGAGAGACAATAGTGAGATTGTGAAGGAGAAGCTGATTTGCGCCCCGTCGCCTCCTTCTCCTAAAACGAAAAGTAGGATTTTTTGGTCGAGCTTTGAGAGAATCGAATGAACCATTTTATCCTTCCTAGTGGGCTATTGATCATATAGATTGTCAATGATCGAGATAAACTTACTGATTATCCTGATCAGTTTGAGGAATTCGAGTATGTTCCACAATGTTTTTAGCCGAATCTTTGATTATAAGAATCGAGATTGGATTCCACAATACGAACACTTTGTTGACTCTTCTTTGCAAGCATATCACGAGATTTATTCCGTTGTATGTTCAAGTAGTAGGAAGAATTGTTTCTCCTTTTTATCATATACGTTTAACATACCTGAGCAGTTGTCTTGGAGGCAACTACCTCAACTTCCCTTGAATTTGAGCTGGGCTGAGTCTAACCCACTTGGGCGACCCAGCCCATAGCCTAAGTCCAACAGCCCCTGGTTAAGTTAAAGAGTTATGGTTGCATAATCCTTGAAAGTAGGAACTCGGGAGAAATTTCTGATAGGGCTCTATGATAATTGATAGCTGATAAGAAAGTCCCTTGGACTTGCATCATGGACAGGTTAGAATGCTCATCTTTCTTGGCCCAACTATAATGGGCCTTGAAGAACCAACTTTGATAATTTAATATTAAATGGATCCACTTTACATTTCTACATTAGTCTATATAATCTTTTTAGATTGGGAAACGGTATTTGAACTATGATTGAATTCAATTATAATAATATTACATTTTCTTGATTTACACGTAATTTGATATTTGATTCCAAACTCAAAAATTGGTTTCCCCACTTGCATAATTGGTTTTCACACTTCCACAATTGATTTTTCAGCAGGCAACATTCCAAACTAATTCAATACACAAATCACAATCACAACATACAATCATTTCAAGTTTACAAAAACAATAAATAAGTTCAAACTTCAAATACAACAACAATGGAAAAACACTTTCTTTCATCTTTAAATTAATCTTCTCCAGGAATGGTAACACCACTTCCTTCTCCTTCATCGTCACAGTAAAAAAAACTTACCTTAGTTCCCGATTCGAATTTGATGAAGATGACTCTGATAGATAAAAGGACAAAGACTTGCTTAGCCAATGAAAGGCTAGAAGAGGAGTTCCGACTTTCGAGTTTAGTCTCAAATGTTCATGCAACACTGATGCAACTCATGCGACTTAGCGACAACGACAACAGCAACAGGGAGTTAGGGTTTCGACTTTTTGTGGTGCAGCACTGATGAAGTGACGAGGTAGCTCGTTCCCATTTGATTGAGTTTTGACTTTTCTAGTTTATTAATTGGGATGGGATTAAGTGGGTTGGGTATAGTGGGCTAATGTGAGTTTGGGTTTAGCAACATCATATACTCACACACACACACACATAGTTGTTTAAGTATATCTCGGGTATATAGTGGGTCGGGAGTCGTCTATAACCACATTTGACCTGACCTAGGGTCTGATTATAATTTTAAAATCGAATCCGACTCGATGTACTTATCAGATTGGGTAAAATTCGATGGATTCAGATAGGATACAATTGAATCAGACAAGAACGATTGAAAATTTTCATCCTTCTACAAGGGCGATGAGCACTCAATCGTCGTCATTGATCGATGAAGATGAGTTTTGGATATAAGAACAGGTTTGAATCAAGTTTTCAGCAACTCGAACGATTGTTGGCTGTTCGGCTCACGACAGGTGAGAGATTGAGAATTGGGCGTGCTTATGTCGAATAACGGGTTGAACTTTTATTTTTTTATGTTTTTTTTAAAAAACTCTAATCTAACCCTCCATTTAATTGAACGGTCAGGAGGAGCGAGCCGGATCCCGCACAAAAAGATAAGTGCGGGATCCGCTCTAGTGAAGGGCCGCCTGTATGAGTTTCCCTTCCCCTGACCACTAATTAACCACTAATTAATCTATTTAACAACATGGCAGATCACTTTTAGTCGGTCAAACGTGTGTTCCTATAAATTTTCTTTTAAAAAGACTAATAGCAGGCTTTTGGTCAAGCATGATTTTTTCTCACTAATGACAGCTAACCACAAATCTTAAAAAAAGTTTAATTTTATTCTCACTAATCAATATAAGTTGCAATAAATCATTTAAAATATTACATAGGATTCAATATGATTGTGGTTGGCTTTTGGTTTTGGTTCTTGTTTCAGATCTTGGATTGTAGCAGTAGATATTTTTGTATTATATATCACTTTGCTTTTATATAATCTTGAGACGGATACAAGATCCCCAGAATAAGGAGATGCAGATTCTTTGATGATTATAAAATTACTCTTTGTTTTATAGTGAATTAATTGCATGATTGTAATTCCTTTAATTATATAGTAAGTAAATCAGACCCTCAAAGTTTATGCTCATAAAAATATATCTTGTTGTAGTGATAATATATGCTAATATCTTGCAAATACCAACATCCAATCATAATCAGCGAGAACCATAACCAAAGATTGAGGAAAAACACGTTGGGAAGAAAGTCCCTCACTAGTTGTGTAAAGTCCCATATTGGTAGATGTGAGAATGATAATGTACTTTATAATTAAGTATAAGCCTACCTCAACCCGTCAACCAACTAATAAGGCCCTTTTCAAAGTTTGGTGAGTTAGACCTATCTCACTTTTCAGCTTTAGAAAAAACAAAACCGTGCAGCTCAGATGTATCCATGTGAAAATGGATAGCCTATATATGGGCTTGATGTATCAAGTGAACCGGAGAACAGCTTTAGAAGAAACAAAGTCGTGCGGCCCAAATATATCCATGTGAACTGGATAGCTTATATATGAGCTCGATGTATCCAGCGAATCGGACAATCTAAAACGGACAATATCGCCAGCCAAGTATGATGTTCCAACACCGGCAATTCCCACAACCACATGTTGTGACCAAGAAACAGACCAAGCAACATGTTCCACTCGAACTTGAAGAAGAGCCGCAACAGACCAAGCAAGGGATTTGGGATTCACTCCAACAGAAGAAAGCCTAGATATCGAATCAGAATGGAGGTGATTCACTCCAACTACGAGATAAACGCCAATCCGATCGGGTAGAGCTTATTGGTCCAATGTATCCAGTGAACCAGACAACGTAAAACGAACAATATTATTGATGTGTGTGAGAGTGAGGAAATTATAATATGGCATCGGAAGCAGGTTGATCGATCCAATTGGACTTGAATATGACCTCTACTCTCTTTTTTTTTGGGATGAAAAACCTCTAGTATACTTTTTATGAGTAATTGCATTTTATAAATGCACGCCTGCCTTAACCCATACATGGTCTTTTTGAAGGCTCAACCTAAAGCGTAGAATTACAACAGGTTGTTAATTTTGTAGGCCCTTTCCCGACCGTAGATTGAGTTCATTAGTTTTTTTTGTTTTTTTTTTTTTGAGATAAACATAAACTTCATTAAAAGACTCCTAAAGGAGTAAAAGCTCCCGAATGAGATACAACCTCACTAAATAGAGAGACAACCCCACCGAATGGGGATAAACCAACCCACTTAAAGTGGGATAAACAACCCACCCAAAGTGGGAATACAGGAAAAGATAACAACCAAAGAACCTTACAAACAACAAGTTCAAAGACAAAAATTACAAGATCTACACCGTTGCTAAGCCTAAAAAGGCTGGATCTGGAGAAATCTACCATCACACTCGTAGTACACAACAAAGCGGGCGCCCAAAGCCATATAAGTCCGATAAGGTTTGCCCGAGTCCAAATCTGAGAAAACAGGTGCCAAATCTGCAAGATCCCCCAGAGAAACAAGAAGTCCGCAAATCTCTTCAGTGTCACCGATTTATTCAACAACAACAAGTTCATAACAAAGAAAAAACATGAGAAAATGAAAGAAAAGAGGAGAATGGAGAAGATAGAAATCTGAAATAGAAAACGAAAAAAACACAGAAAGATTGAAGTGGAGGAGGAGGAGGGGGAGGAAGAGCAGATCACCTCCTCCCTTCAAAAAACCAAGTACCCGATTGAAAAACCGTAAATTTGTGCTGACTTTGTGCCAACTAGGAACCAGGATTAATTTGGAATTTTATTTTTCCAAGAAGAGAGAGTCCTGGGTACTAGATTTGTTGACTTGTTGTGAGCCAATTAATTGGCCTCTGAGCCTTGAGATCTACAACACTGCAGACACTGTTTTCTTCCAATTCTTTTCTGTCTTTTTTTATAATAAAAATTAATTATAAGACTGAGGGACAGACAATTACAGCTTCAGAAATGGAATACTATTGTCATGGTCAATGTCCTTATCTAACAGTACTCACATGAGCTCTGGACTCCAAGAAAACAAACAAAGTTAATATAAAAATGTGCCTCGGTATATCATTAGGATAAATTTATGTTTTTTTTTTTGAGGTTTGTTGATTCCACTCACAAGTCGGTGAAAGAAAATAAATTAGTTTCGGATCGGACAATATAAGGTGTTTAAGAAATATTTGTGTATCTAGATTTGAATTTTTTTGATTTGATTTGTGGACATACTTAATTGATTATATCAAGAATCCAGATTAGTATAAAATATGATAAAAAAAATCGGACAATAATATAATCCGAGTTACCATCAAGAAAATTAAATTGAACAATTTTTTGTGTGTTTGAACCCGAATTCGATTTCAAACAGAACATAATTATTTTGTGTTTAGACCTGAATTTTGGACATATAAATTTGGTTTAACCTGAATCAGAAAAAGTCAATGGTCTGGATCGAACAAAGTTTTGTTAGCCCTTCTTTCTTTGAACTATATATACACACATGCATGCGATATAGCATCTCATGCACTAGCTCATACATCACTTCTCTCTCCTTGAAATAAACCCTACCTCAGCTACGGCCAGCTAGTATCGATCAATGGCCTCTTCACTTATCAAAAACCTCATCATTGCCGGTGGAAGATTAGCTTCACCACATCTCGATCTGGATGAAAAAACGATCACTACCCATTTGGAATTCATGGAAACTCAGTTAGAAGACTACATCACAATATATCTGAAGCGAGTCAACAAGGCCCTTGATAAAGTACTACCTTTGAGACTCCATCGAAAAATGATAGCAATTGCTTTATCAATTTTCAAAATCGTGGTCCGTACCTACACAACCATGCTTATACATGTACCGATTTTCATTGTCAAACTTGCTCTCAAGTTTATTTTTGCTGGATCTTGGCTTCCAAAATTAAAACCCAAGAAGAGCAGTACTGAGTTGAAAAGCAATGGCTTTCGTGTGTTTCAGCTCGAAGAATACATGAAATGCAAGTCGGAAAAAGTTAACAGGGCGCTGTTTGAACTACTACCGGCAAAGAGAACCTCTCAAAGAATTTGCGATGCGATGGCGTACTCTCTTCTCGCTGGTGGAAAGCGCATACGACCAATACTTTGTATTGCTTCGTGTGAATTTGTAGGTGGAGATGAATCATCCGCGATGCCAATGGCATGTGCAATGGAGATTATTCACACCTCGTCGTTGATTGTTGATGATCTTCCTTGTATGGATGACGATGATCTAAGGCGAGGGAATCCCTCGAGCCACAAAAAGTACGGTGAAAACGTTGCGATTCTTACTAGTGCTGCACTGTCCTGCCTTGCCTTTGAGCACATAGTGTCAAAGACAGAAAATGTTTCCCAAGACCGTATGTTTCAAGCCATTTCTGAGCTTTCTTCAGCGGTCGGCTTGGACGGGCTAGTCTCAGGTCAATTTTTGGATCTTGATTGTGAAAGAAAACAAGTGACTTTGGAGCAATTGAAAACTATTCATGTGCTCAAAACTGGGAGGCTTTTAGAGGCATCGGTTGTTTGTGGAGCGATTATTGGAGGGGCCAGTGCTAGCGAGATCGAGAGACTTCGCAAATATGCAAATTGTATTGGGTTATTGTTTCAAGTGGTCGATGATATTCTGGACGAGACCCAGCCTGCAGAGAAGTTGGGGAAGACTGCTGGCAAGGATTTGGCGAGCGACAAAGCCACATTCCCGAAGCTGTTGGGCATCGACGGTGCCAGAAATTATGCCAAGGAGTTGGTTGATGAAGCCGTTCAAGAGCTTGCACATTTTGATGCTGCGAGGGCTGCCCCGCTGAACCATTTAGCTCATTTCATTCTCAATCGTCAGTGGTAGTACGTATTTTTTTTGTTTTCTAAAATAAAAATTTATATTCATACTGAGTTTAATGTCTGTCATCAAAATTTTGTGCGAGTGTTAGGTTGTGTTCCTGGAATGTTGGGACCGAAATGCGTCGATAATGCCTGTTGGTCGATCAAATCAGCAATCTGAGAGAAGATACATGCAATAACCAGAAGTTCTTTCTCACATTGCCGTTTTTTTTTTTGGGCTTATCGGCAAACACCCTTGGACGACATTTGGGCAGGGAGTGGAGGAGCATCCATTGCTTATTTCTTTGTCTAGTCTATTTGGTCTTATTTCTTTTAGCTCTAATTGTTGTTCTTTCTCATTGTCATGCGTCAGGCTTTATGTCCTCTCATTGTGAACCCAGGAGGATGGTTTTTCTTCTCCCCTCATAATATAAATCTTATCCTTAAAAAAAAAAAAATCCATTGCAGAAGGTTTGTTAGCATGTTATCATTTACTTAATTATAATGAGAATACTATCCCCAACATGAATGGCTAGTCTCCAATTATCATTTACTTAATTTTAATCACGTATTAGAAACTAAAATTATTATAACAAATAAGAACGGACTTAATGCCGACCACCGAGATAAACTTATCGTAATATATATAGAACTCTTTTGTAATTCTTCTATTAGTACTCTAACACTAGTAATATGCAACTCTCTCCTATTCGAATTTATAATTCATATCTAAGTTCAACTATCAAATTCCTTGACAATAAACCAATAACATCTTACTCAAATTAAACTAATATTTGTGTTCACCAACAAGGACAAGCAATTCATGTATTTATCGCCTCGATCGAGCTATCATCCTATTTGATCTGGCATATATACTTGTGCATCAGCCTGTTGATGACGTGCTGATGAATACTACTTTCATTGAATCTTACTGCAGGTCAAAACCATTATCAAGCGAGGCCTTCACTCCATGGTTCCTCCCGTAAATACAACCTTCAGATGCACTTTTTTGCACCAGAATCATTGCAAGTTATTTCGAGATTCCCTTTTGTTATATATATATATATATATATATCACTCTGAAAAAGAATATCCCACATCGGGTCAATGACCAAGTAAAAAAACTGTATATAAACATAAGCCTCCTCTCCCCTTAATGGGTCATTTTAAGGGAGTTGGATTAGGCTCAAATCATCATTATTTCACACCGTGCTCTTTTGTAAAAGAAAAAAAAAATCACTGGGGGCTCTTTCAACTATATATACACATGCATGGGATATACTAATATAGCATCGCATGCCTTCATAAAGCAATTCTCTCCCTTGAAAATAAACCCTACCTTAGCTACCTAGCTAAAGTCAACGTGATTGTTGAACTTGTTGTGATCTAATTAATTAACTTCGAGCATTGAGATCTACAACACTGCAGACAAACTGTTTTCTTCCTATTATTTTCTCTTTTTTTATGATAAAATTTAATAAGACTGAGGGACAGAGAGTTTTTTTTTTGAGAAACAGGGACAGAGAGTTAGAGCTTCAGAAATGGACAACTATTATCATCGTCAATGCTCTTTATTATATGGTTTTATCTAACAGTACTCACATGAGCTCTAGATCTAGACTCCAAGAAAACATATGCAGTTAATTTAAAAATGTGGCTGGCTAGTGCCTTGGTATATCGTCAGGATAAATTTATGTAAAAAAAAAGAGGTTTCCGATTCCACTCACGCACTTTTTTTGCTCCAGAATCATTACATGTGATTTCAAGATTCTTTTCAATATATATATATGTATGTATGTATGCATGTATGCATCTGTGTGTGTGTATATAGACACACACATATATTAGGTTTATCTCACTGGTGCTGTTTCAACTATAATAGCTACCTATCTATTATCAATCAATGGCATTTTCACTTGTCAAAAACCTCATCCATGTTGGTGAAAGATTAGCTTTACCACTTCTTTATCTAGATGAAAAGGCGATCACTACCGATTTGGAATGCATGGTAACTCAGTTCACAGACTACATCACAATGAAGCTGGAGCGAGTCAACAAGGCCCTTGATAAAGTACTGCCATTTACAGTCCATCGAAAATTTGTATCCATTGCTATATCAATTTTCAAAATCGTAGTCCGCACCTACACAACCATGCTCATACATGTACCAATTTTCTTTCTTCAACTTGCTCTCAGGTTTATTTTTGCCGAATCTTGGAAGAGGGGGGAAGAGGTGGAGAAGATGTGGAGAGAAGTGGAGGAGAAGAGGAAGAGGGATGAAGAGGTGGTGAGGAGGAGAGAAGTGGAGGAAAAGAGGAAGAGGGATGAAGAGATGGAGAGGAGGAGAGAAGTGGAGGAAAAGAGGAAGAGGAAGGAAGAGGGGGAAAGGAAGAGAGATGAGGAGAAGGATAGTAAGAGACAAGATGACGAAAAGAGGAAGAGGAAGGAAGATGGGGAGAAGAAGAGAGAGGAGGAGGAAGAGAGGAAGAGGGAGGATGAGGAGGAGAGGAAGAGAGAAGAGGCAGAAAAGAGGAAGAGGGAGGAAGAGGGGGACAAGAAGAGAGGAGAGGAGCTAAATATGAAGAGGGATGAAGAAGAGGACAGGAGACAAGGAGAAGAAAGGGAGAAGAGAGAAAGAGAAGAAGAGGATGAAAGCAAGAGTGATGAGGAGGAAGTCAAGAAAAGAGAGAGAGGAGAGGCAACGTGAGGAAGGGAAAAGAATAGAGCCAAAAAGGTCATAAGCAGCTAATGGCAATTTACTGATCATGTCCCCCTCTTCCTCCCGCTAGCTCCTCTTCTCTCTTCTTGTCCCCCTCTTCCTGCTGCTTCCTGTTTTTCTGTCTCCCTCCTCTCCTCTTCTTCTTCTTCTTCTTCTTCTTCTTCTTCTTCATATTTACTCAAGTTCGGCGTGCAGCTAAGGGCATAGCTGATCTTATGATCAAGTCTAGTATTGATAGAGAGGAGCTGATGATTGCTTGGTTGTAGTATTGTGATGTTTCTTTTTGCTCCTTTTGTTAGGTTGTTCTGTGTTCTTGGTTTGGGCCTCATGCACTCTTTCTTTGTCTTTTTATATCGGCATTCTTGCTTTATGATAATATCTGATCTATGATTAAAAAGAGGCCACAACCAGCTAACTTGAGAAAAGTAAAGATAATGGAGAGGGTAAGAAAATTCAAGCCTTAAATGAAAATAACACTTGAGTGTGGTTCCTTTAGCCAAACGCAGAAAAGTCATTGGATCCAAGTGGATATATAAAATCAAGTGCAATCCAGATGGCTATGTGGAGAGATACAAAGTTAAGTTTGTATCTCAAGGATACAACCAAGCATATGGTAAGGTTTTGATTACAAGGAGATTTTTTCTTCTTCTTATCAAAATGGCGACTGTTAGACTATTTCATGCTTTGATAGCTGCTCATGACTAGTTTGTTCATTATTTGGAGAAAATAATGCTATTTTTGAATGCAAAATTGCATGAGGATATATACATGAAAATGCCACCTGGATTGAGACTCACAATATGGGTCGTGTTCGTAAACTCAATAGATCTTTGTATGGGTTGAAGCAAGCTTCAAGACAATAAAATGGGAAGTATAAACAAGTCTCTTTTAAATTTTGGTTTTAAGCCATCCAAATGTGATTATTTTCTATTTACTTATGACTAAAATTCTTCCAAAGTTATACCGCTCTTGTATGTAAATGACATAGCGATCGAAGGAAATGATATATCTTGCTTTAATTGAAAAGAAAAGGAGTTGCATTGTATCTTGTTGTAAGGTCAAAGACCTAGATTAGTTGATGTACTTTCTTGGATAAGCAATTAACAAAATTGATAGGAGATATTCACAGTCAAATACAGATATCAAAGAAAAAAAACAAAAAACACAAGACAAATTTACGAGATTTTGTCAATTGTGCTTACATGCTCGGAGTTGCAGAGAGTTCCACTATTTTCAAAGAAAGAGAATTGTAAAGTGCGGCTAAGGTTACAACCTTACGAACACCCTTAAACTCCACATCATAAGTGAGCCAAAAAACGTAATAATAAAGTCTCAAAAAAGAATCCTAAGGGCACAGCCCTCAAACCCCCAAAATTGTGAGCATTCCGGTTCGGGCCTCTTAGCCCTCACCTTTGCTCCACAAAATAAGCCTCCAAAAAATCCACTCACAAAATCCTCAACATTTTCTCGGATCGGGTCATCAAATCGGACCGTCAAATAAAACAGGCTTCATACTACAAATCACAACAAGGTGAACCTCTAAAGGATCCCATAATGTTCATGAGACTCATAGGCAAGCTGATGTGCTTTACTCTCACCAAAACAGACATAATCCTACTCAATCAACACTCCGAGTCAATTCTTGAAGGACCCTACTAATCAACATCTCGAAGCAGCTCAGAGAATTCTTAGATACTTAAAGAGGACGACCTCAAGTCACGGACTATTCTTTGTTGCTGGTCCAATCTTTTTTATCTAAAAAATGACGGTACCTCGTTAATTTTATTTATAGCCTCACTTGTGGCGGAGGAATACCGTGGTTACATAAAAAAAAAGATAACCTCAAAAACAAGAAACAACATGAAACTAAACAGGGCCAAAAGAAACCTGCACACTAAACATGACCAAACCTAGAATAGAGAAAAGACACAAAGAGAACCTGCACACAAAAAACTGAGGAGAATAACCCAGCTAACTGCACAAAATCAACACAAAAAAACTGCATAAAAAAATCTGCAACAACTTTCCAGCAACCTTTCAGCAACTTTCCAGTAACCAGCACCAATTGACAGAAAGAAAACAGCATGACAAGCCCATAAATCTGAACCAGCAAACAGCAACATTACAAAGCCAAATCTAGACCAGGAAGAACCACAAAATCCGCAACCAAGTTAGACCCAAACACCACACCCCAACAAACTCAAGCACAACGTAACAGAAGAACTAATACAAAGAAACTCCAGTAATCAAAAAATCATTTTGAGAGGTAAGCCAAGCCACTGACAGCTCCTCTACTCCAGCTTTGGCAAAATGATCAGCAACATAATTGGCCTCCCGCCAAATATGGTGAAAAGTTACTGGAGGGAGCTAATGAAGATAGTTATTAATAACATTAAAGTCTTGATCGAGATTCCAAGGATTCGAGGCAACCCCCCTTAACCAAGAGATAGAATTGAGCGAGTCAGATTTAATCATAATACCAAGAAAGTCAGCCATATTAATGTCCAAGAGAAGCTCAAGAGCTTTGCGAATGGCAGTGATTTTAGCCGAAGAAGCATCATGAGCTTTGGAAGGACTCAAGAAAGTGCACAACAAATTTCATTTTTCATCTCTTAAAACACCACCAATTCCAGCTTTGGACGACTGGAAGGATCCATCCGTATTCCACTTTAAAATGTCAGTCGGGCAAATTCATTACTCTTAAAGTTTAACACTTGTTGTTTATGTTACAACATGAAAATTAATACGATACAGTAGGCCGTTAAGATTTAATGAATTCATTTCTCGTTAGCATATATACTAATTAAATTATTTTTAAAATATAATGTAATTAAAAAAGTACGTTAAAAACTTTCGATGATGGGTCTTATTAGAGAGACTTTTATGTATTGAGTTCAAATAAGCAATTTAAAAAAAATCACGTATTTTGAGAGATATAACATTTTAAAATTTTGTTTAAAAAAATAATATAAAAATTACAGTGAATTGGACTTATTTCCAATTAATTTTATGAATAGACTTAAATCTTAATAAATCTATAAAAATAGATCTACCTTCAATTCTCTCTAATTAATATCACGTATTGGGTTACAATTTTCCATTTCATTGAAAAAATTATATTAATTTTAATTATTATCAATGCATATCGAATTATTAACCATTAAATACTAAAGCATAACAACTTGGCTAAACATTAGCACATGTGAAGCTACGATTGGTCATGTGTACAAAGTCAATTTATGGGCAAAATATAACATTTGTCCATCAACTACACTACTCATTTATTATTAAAGGGGAAAGGGGCTTCCCTTCTCCAGAAGAACATCAGTCTTCATTGAGTTTAGTGGAGTATCAGTGTATTATTTGCATTGATTTTTAAACAATGCAGATTTTCACCACTGAATATATTTTGTGGGTCTTGTAATAAGTTTATTTTTTCTCTCTCTATTTTCGATTTATACTAATAAAATGCATTGATAAATACACTACATTAACCCTCTCCTGTCTTCATTTTCCATCTTCGGTCTTTATTTACTCTCGAGGTCAATGAAAACTTCCAGATGAGGCGCAAGAACAACTTTGTAAATTGTAATGTATAAATTTCATTGTCTTTTTAGGCCAATAGCAACACCAAACGAGTTAACCCTAGTACGACCCACAATCTCGGACAACACAAAAGAGGAAACCACACACGCGAGTAAGGGAAGACACCCAGAACTCACTGGGATATCATACAAAAGTCACGGACTTTTATATATATATATATATATATATATATATATATATTTCACTTTCGTTCCTAGACTTTTTTACTCTTAATTTCTTCCTTCAACTATTCAAAATTACCCGTTTGTCCCTTAAATGATTCTAATGTCCGAAAATCAACACATATTCTAAGAACAAAAGTGAAACTAAGCATATAGTTAGGGACGAAATTTTTTTATTTTGCCTCAAATTATATATAATAGTAGGAAAGAAACCCACGCAAGGCTTAGAAGTATAAAAGAAATACAAAGGGACTTGCCCACCAATTGTTTCGCTCACATTTCCTCTCAAAATAAAGCGCCAACCACTGCTCCGCCAGTGTAGAATCTGCTTCATCTGATAACTTCACTATACCTGTTAGTTTGTATCATTTTCATTTGATTTATATTCTGCTTATTATAGTGATCCGATCTTCTTGTTTTTAGGTTATTTGATTTGCTTGAAGCTCGAGTCTTCCTTACAGTGAATTTGGATTCTTGATGATGATTTTTTAATGTTGGGTTTTGGGTTGACTTTGATCAGCTTCTTTGTTTCTTTGAGGTCTTGTCGAGCTGTTCATCTTGGATCAGCTTATTTGTTTCTTAGTGTTCCGAATTTAATTTCCTTGGAATTTATATTTCTTTGATCTGGACAGCCTAATTTGAATTATAATTAATCTTATGATTGTATTCTATTGATTATTGAGCATTGAAAACTTCTAGATTTGAAAAAGATTACTATTTTTCTTATTAATTGCTACTAGCAAATCCATCTAGGCATCTAGCTAACTGTACATATGAATTTCATCTGTAAAGTGATATAAGATGGCTGAGACAGCGTATATTCAACCACTTGTAATTGACAATGGAACTGGAATGGTCAAGGTAAACAATTTACGTTGCTAATTCATCATTTCCCACCATTATTAATTATAGCTAGGTCACTCAGTAACTGCTGCTTCTTGATTACCCAACAGGCTGGTTTTGCTAGTGATGATGCTCCAAGGGCAGTGTTTTCCAGTATTATTGGTCGGCCGCGACACACACGGGTCATGTTTGAGACGCAAAAAAAGGTTGAATATGTTGGAGATGAAGCTCAATCAGACAGAGGTGTTCTCACTTTGAAGTATCCCATCGAACGTGGTATTGTGACTGACTGGGATGACATGGAGAAAATCTGGCATCATACCTTCTATAATGAGCTTCGTGTTGCCCCCTATGAGCATCCTGTTCTTCTCACCGAGGCACCGCTCACTTCGAAAAGGAACAGAGAAAAAATGACTCAAATGATGTTTGAGACCTTTAATGTTCCTGCTATGTATGTTGCCATCCAGGCCGTTCTGTCGATGTATGCAAGCGGGCAAATAACCGGTCCGTCGTATGATCCATAATTAACTTAACCATGCTGCTGATATGAAATTTTGTTGAATTCTCTGATCAATTTATTTGATGTCTCTGTCAAATAGGTATTGTTCTCGACTCCGGCGATGGAGTAAGCCATACAGTTCCAATATATGAAGGATACGCCCTTCCGCATGCCGTTATTCGTTTGGACCTTGCTGGTCGTGACATCACAGATAACCTCAGGAAGATTCTCACTGAGAGAGGCTACTCGTTCACGACAACTGCAGAATGGGAAATTGTTCGTGACATTAAGGAGAAGCTGGCTTATGTTGCTATTGATTATGAGCAAGAGTTGGAGGCCGCCAAGACTAGTTCATCGATCGAGGAGAGTTACCGACTGCCTGATGGACAGGAAATTAGCATTGGAGATGCGAGGTTCCGTTGCGCTGAGGTACTTTTCCAACCATCATTGATTGGGATGGAAGCACTGGGGATCCATGAAACTGTGTACAACTCGATCATGAAGTGTGATGTTGATATTAGAAAGGATTTGTATGGCCATATTGTTCTTAGCGGCGGTTCAACAATGTTTCCTGGTATTGTGGATCGGATGAAAAAGGAAATAAGAACTGTTACTGAACCCATCAAGATGAAAATCAAGGTGGTTGCTCCACCTGAGAGAAAATACAGTGTCTGGAAAGGAGGCTCAGTCCTTGCATCCCTCGGTTCATTTGAACAGGTATTTAATTTACACCTGTTGAAGTTTCTCTATTGGCATCGATCTCTCTTCTCCTAAAATATTTTGTGCTTTTCCAGATGTGGATCTCAAAGGCAGAGTATGACGAATCTGGTCCATCAATCGTCCACCGTAAATGCTTCTAAGTATATATTAGTAGTACTGTCTGTTGAATACATACTGCAGCAAATTCATCCTTAATTCGCAGCGCTTTCTTTTATTAAGAGCAAGAAAAATGTAATTCAATCTAGCGGAAGACTAATAAGATTAGGTTGGGTACTATTATGCAAGCCAGCAGGCGTATATGATCAAAATCCCCGGCCTGTAATTCCCCCTGTTTACCAGCTGATTAGGATGAATAAACTCCCCTTCATGAACCCACATCTTCTCGCGATAATAAGAACCTAGCCAAGTGCGTGCCCATACACGTACACATTTAGCAGGCCCAACCATCCAACAAACCCAATCAATGACCACATGTGGGCTGGTTCTAACCAACAAGCCCAATAGACTTTTATCTAGAAAACTTGTTGGCTGATTAAGGAAGACATTTGCTCTCCGTATCAATAGATCTCAACTCCCACATCTTAGCGGTGTGGGACGTTCGTATGAATACCCTTCCGCTTTACTAAGCCGACGTCCACATTGACTGACACTCAATGGGGGTCTTTTACGGGATTGGGGTCTTTACCCGTACCACCAGATCCATTGATAGACCTTTCCATGGCAGTTTAGTCCAGTCCCATACCTGAACAAAGGACCAAGTTGGCTGCACTCAATGGGGGTATTTCACTGGACTGGGTTTCTTACCCGTACCACCAGATCCACTGGTAGCCCTTTGCATGGCGGCCCAGTCCTGTCCCATACCTGGACCAAGCACGCAAAGACCGAACCGCTCTGATATCAAATTGATAGAACCAGAGAATTAAGAAATCAAGAACGAGAGAGAGAGAGATAGAGATTAGATAAGGAGAAAATGAGAGAATTGTATTCATTTTCCAGCGTGCCCTTCTCTCATGATTCTTCAGTTATTTATAGTGAATGAGCTACTGTGATGATTACTTGCCATGCAAGACTTGCAGTTACAATGCTAACTAACTGTAACCACTTAACAACTAAATAGCCAGCTCGGCAACTAATTACAATTACTACAAAACGGTGCACTTTATATTTAATGTAGTACTAATCCTATCAGGCGATACCAAACCAACTTCATAGATATCACGAGCCTGGCTAATTCTACCGGCAAAAGAACCACAGCTGCCATGTTCCAAAAAGCATCGAAAGAGGATGAAATTAAGGTCCGGGTATCCACGGGGAACCGATCCAAAATTTAGGATTGGGTACCGAAATTTCGGGTTAGGCTGGCACTCAAATCCTACTATCTAGGATGGGAAGGGTATAAATATCATATTCGGCCCTGAACCTGTCCTGTATTATATATGTAATATTTTATATATATATATATATATGTATTTGTATAAATAAACAGATAAATATATATTCATATATCAAACTTTTAAGTTTCGTGACACCAAACTTAAAAGTCTGTATACATGTACTTTTTACTTTTTGTCTATATTGCGTGCCCATGTATTTGATATTTATCCATAAGCTTAACAGTGAACTTTTAAGGGCTTGATGAATGATGACTGACCTCAATTTTGGCTAGATATGGGAGATTCAAACAAATGATTTGCACTGATGGTTGAGCTCTTGTGTTTGTGATTTATATTTTTCACAGTGATAGAATGTAGACAGTGTTAACCATCCTGCCAAGGTTGGCCCGTGTTTCACTCCAATTTTTGGCCCAAAGCCCAAGGCACAAGTTACAACCTCAAACGAAGAGAGGCCGAAATTAAGAGACTTAAAGTCTAAGGTATAGATTGGATTAGAGTTAAACTTGAACCAAAAACCATCCCAAAGATAAGCTTGGGCCCAATCCAAATTTGTCCAAATATGAGAGAGGTCGCGGGCCCGTTTGCCACTTTCCCTTAACTTGCACATCATTTACTCTCAAGAAAATTCTAACGTTGGAATAAGATAATTAATATATTGTAATATATTCCAAGACCCTTTAAAGGTTGAATTTAACTCCTTATTAATATATTGTAATATATTGAAATTATTCTATGTAAATAATTTGGACTGCTTTGGAGAATAGGAGGTTTATTTTAATGTTATCACCATGACATGTTTCTATAATTAGTAACCTCGATGTATATATGTGCTGATTTCAGTCGTAATGTGTTGTAGGGGTCGGCATTGGACTGAGTTGGCTCGGCCCAAAAATATTACGTCCGGTCTTGGTCCAAGCTCAAGAATCCTCTTCGAGCTTTGGATCGACCCAAGGCCCACGGGCCATTTCATGAGGCCTAGTGTGTTGGCTGTCACTTTGGACATAGTTTATGGATGATTAATTCTGTTATGTTCTGTTGCACTCCGTCGTCAAGTGGTTTACATTAATTTAAGGGGAAAAAACCTGCAAAATGCTTACCACTGTGTTATTGTCATCTTGAATGCCTACGAATTAGACCTTTCTCTATCAACTACATTTATGAATTATAGATTGCCTCTGTAATGTAAAGCATGATGCCCAAATTAACTTTATCTCTTTCCTAATAAGTTCTGTGATTAAATTCTTAACTTTTGACAAGGGAAATCAAATCTGGCATCTTGTATAAGTGGAGTAATTTGACATCCGGGATACCTCCGTGAGCCCCTGTGTGTGTATATCCCACATCGGGTCAATGACCAAGTAAAAAAACTGTATATAAACATAAGTCTCCTCTCCCTTAATGGGTCATTTTAAGGGAGTTGGATTAGGGTCAAATCATCATTATTTCACACCTGCTCTTTTGTAAAAGGAAAAAAAAAATCACTGGGGGCTCTTTCAACTATATATATATATACACACATGCATGGGATATACTAATATAGCATCTCATGCCTTCATACAGCAATTCTCTCCCTTGAAAATAAACCCTACCTTGGCTACCTAGCTAAAGTCAAGGTGATTGTTGAACTTGTTGTGATCTAATTAATTAGCCTTCGAGCATTGAGATCTACGACACTGCAGACAGCAAACTGTTTTCTTCCTATTATTTTCTCTCTTTTTTATGATAAAATTTAATAAGACTGAGGGACACAGAGTTAGAGCTTCAGAAATGGACAACTATTATCATCGTCAATGCTCTTTATTATATGGTTTTATCTAACAGTACTCACATGAGCTCTAGATCTAGACTCCAAGAAAACATACACAGTTAATTTAAAAATGTGGCTGGCTAGTGCCTTGGTATATCGTCAGGATAAATTTATGTAAAAAAAAAGAGGTTTTCGATTCCACTCACGCACTTTTTTTGCTCCAGAATCATTACATGTGATTTCAAGATTCTTTTCAATATATATATGTATGTATCTGTGTGTGTATATAGACACACACATATATTAGGTCTATTTTTCGTATAATTATCATACCCCATGCATATATTTTTGTTAATATGTCACGCTTGATTTTCTTAATCATTTAATGGGATAATAAAAATTAAACTGACAAACCGTTTTTAGAACAAACGTTGCGGGGTGTCTTACACCTTCTCATACGTAACAAACTCACTTACTCTTTTTATGAATTTTCGTAGGTCAAAATGTATTTTATGATAATCAATTGCAGTTATTACAATTGGTAACGATTTCTTTAATTATTATTTTTTTCGCAAAATCGATTGCGACAGCCTGTAACCCAAAAATTAAGGATGGGGTCCTCTCTGCCCTGTTGTCAACCCTCGATGAATTTCTAATGAAATTTTTTAGATTAAGTGCAAACTGTGCCCCATAACATCCTTGGTCGGACACTCGCAAAGTACATGGATCGCAATCACAACCCCTATTGGTTTTTTAATACAATATGAACGTTGACAATTGAGGAGCTGTGATTAAAAAATTAACTGTTGTTTTTATGCAGTGAAGTATGCTCAGTGACATAGGACAAATTTACTAGTTTTCTTAAGTAATGAGGAGAATTAGTCTAATTATTTCATTTTTTTTATCAGAAGTCTTTTTCTTATAGAATTATTATGAATTTTAGTTGAATTAGTATGTCTATTAGGGATTTAGAATTTTAATGTTTATAGAATTGTAGTCATTTTGATAAAGAAAAGCTTATGATGACTCGCATATAAAAATAAATAAAAAAATATTACTATATGAGTTTTCCTTCACTTGCCCAATAATTACTCTATTAAAAAAATGTTACTATAAGAGCATCGTTTGGTCCGCCAAGTGTTTCCATACATTTTCTTTTAAGAAGACTTAACACCAAGCTTTTCTCACCATTCTACTCTTTTTTTTTAATAAAAAAAGTATGACAGCTGGCCACTAACCTATAAAAAAAATACTGTATACAGCAATTGATCAAACATGTGTTTCTTTCCTACTAATGCATTAATGACGATTCACACTAATTTATTTGGGATAAGTATCAAAAAAAGTCCCCGAACTTTGCGTTTTGGGTCATTTTGGCCCCTAAACTTTTTTTCGGGCCAAAATGGCCCCTCAACTTACAAGAATGGGTCACGTTAGCCCCTCGAGCCAATTTCCGTTAAATATTGCTGACGTGGCCGTTAGTTTGATGACGTGTAATTTTTAACCATATGAAATGGGGCAAATGAGCCCCTGTACTCTGAAAAATGGGGCAAATGAGCCCCTGTACTCTGAAAAATGGGTCAAGTAAACCCCCAAAATTATGAAAAATGGTTCAATAATAACATTTTAGTTTCTATTTTCTAATAACAACATTTTAGTTTCTATTAAAGGGTTAATAATACATATCGTGGGAAGACTTTTGCATCTTTAAAATCGGTGTACCAAAATTGTTAAAAATAATTTTGAAAAAAAACCCATAATATATAGTATTTAACATAATTAACCATAAACCAATACATCGCAAATTATTTTGAATCTGGAGAAAGCCCACGCTAATGGGACATTTAAAAATTGTTTGGCTCTTGGGAAATCCATATTATTATTCTAAATACTATATATTATGGTTTTTTTAAAAAATTATTTTTAACAATTTTGGTGCACTGATTTTAAAGATGCAAAGATCCTCCCACGATCCTTATTAACCATTTAATAGAAACTAAAATGTTGTTATTAGAAAATAGAAACTAAAATGTTATTATTGAACAATTTTTCATAACTTTGGGGGTTTACTTGACCCATTTTTCAGAGTACAGGGGCTCATTTGCCCCATTTTTGAGAGTACAGGGGCTCATTTACCCCATTTCAAATGGTTAAAAATTACACGTCATCAAACTAACGGCCACGTCAGCAATATTTAACGGAAATTGGCTCGAGGGGCTAACGTGACCCATTCTTGTAAGTTGAGGGGCCATTGTGGCTCGAAAAAAAATTTAGGGGCCAAAATGACCCAAAATGCAAAGTTCGGGGGCTTTTTTTATACTTATCCCTAATTTATTTTAAAAATAGACTGTCTAGCTGGAGCTTTTGGTCAAGCATTCATTTCCATCATGGTTATTCTGAAGCGCGGGAACGCAGTAGTGCTCAAGTGCATGCTGCATGAGAATAAATCTCACGTGAGATCCCCACTTGAACAATGCTTTATATATATATAATATATCTCGAAAATATGAATATTTAGAGATTTTTTTAAAAAAAATATATATTTCATCCGTCATTATTTTACAGGCTTACTTTTTATTTTAGTTTGTCCCAAATAATAACCTACTTTCTTATAGAAAATATGTAAAAAATCACTAATTTATTAATTTGCTGTAATTTATTGTACATCTTTATTACCAAATGATATTAGTCCATAGTAATAATAAAATACAAATAAAGTAATACAATGATATATCAAAAAAAATCAATTAGATTTTATTCATCTATAAAAAAAAAGAGAGGAGAGTACGACTGTATGAATGCCAAAACCAAAACCGAAAAGTTCCACGTCCACATGACGTTGACTTGTCGTGTGCTTTACATTGAGACAGGACAGGCTGTTTTTTGTTTTTTTTTCTTTTTTTTTTCTTTTCAATATAAAGCACAGACAGTTTTCTGAGGGTGGATTGGTCATTTAATCAGAACGTTTCCCAGGGAATTGAGCTTTTCTTTTCTGGGTATGTAAGAAGCGGGAAAAACGTGTGGAAAACATTTTATGCGTTGATTTCGAATATATAATCTTTTTAAAATTTAACATATATTTTAAGAGATAAAATGTCAAATCTGTGAGAAAACGAGAGCAATAATAAAAATTAATGTCTTTTTTTTAAATATTATGTGACTGATATGGTTATTACATTACGTCTTTCATCCGACTCACGCAATAAAATACACGCTAAAACAATGTGCTCTTGAAAAAACACATTTGAAGAGCCCAAAAATTCAACATTTCTCTCACTTCAAATTAAACCCTACATTAGCCACCCAGCTAGAGCATCTCCAATGGTAGGTCCCTCCAAATTTTCAATTGCGGTCCCACTTTTATTATAGCAAAACACGTTTCTCAATATAGTTAAATCAACAAAATACATATTTTAATATAATTTTTTTCAATTTTCATTTACGAAGACTCCAAATATCAATCATCAATATCATTTCTCTCATACTTTTCTATCATTTTCACTTTTTTTTACCATTCTACACGTCTTCTAATACAATTTTTCAAATCACTCTCTCTGCACACTAAAATTTTTTCAACATTATTATAAAGTGTCCCATTACACTTCCTGTTAACATTCATCAATGGCCTTTTCACACTAGACAAAAATCTTATCATTGCCAGTCGAAGATTGCCTTCACCACCACATCTTTTATATAGACGAAAAACCGATCACTACACAGTCGGAATTCATGGTAATTCAGTACTTCAGAGACTACATCACAATGAAGATGGAGCAAGTCAACAAAGCCCTTGATAAAGTACTGCCTTTCATGAGTCTCAGAGTCTATCGAAAATTGGTAGCAATTGCTTTATCAATTTTCAAAATCATGGTCAGTGCCTACACTAGCATGCTCATACATGTACTAATTTTTATTCTCTACTTCATTATTATGGCTCAATCTTGGATTTCAAAATTAGAGCCCAAGAAAATCAGTAACGAGATGGAAAGCAACGGCTCTCGAGTGTTTCAGCTCGAAGAATACATGAGATGCAAGTCGGGAAAAGTGAACAGGGCGCTGGTTCAACTACTACCAGAAAAGACAAGCTCTCAAACAATTTGCGATGCGATGGCGTACTCTCTTCTTGCGGGTGGAAAACGCATACGGCCAATGATTTGTATTGCCTCGTGTGAATTAGTAGGTGGGGATGAATCATCCGCGATGCCAATCGCATGTGCAATGGAGATTATTCACTCCGCCTCGTTGATTGTTGATGATCTTCCTTGTATGGATGACGATGATCTAAGGCGAGGGAATCCCTCGAACCACAAAAAGTACGGTGAAAGCGTCGCGATTCTTGCTAGTGCTGCACTGTCCTGCCTTGCCTTTGAGCACACAGTGTCGAAGACAGAAAATGTTTCCCAGGACCGTATGTTTCAAGCCATTTCTGAGCTTGCTTCGGCGGTCGGCTTGGATGGGCTGTTGTCGGGTCAGTTTTTGGATCTTGACTGTGAAGGAAAACAGGTGAGTTGGGAGCAATTGAAAAATATTCATGTGCTCAAAACTGGGAGGCTTTTAGAAGCCTCGGTTGTTTGCGGAGCGATAATTGGAGGGGCCAGAGCGAGCGAGATCGACAGACTTCGAAAATATGCAAAATGTATTGGATTATTGTTTCAAGTGGTCGATGATATTCTGGACGAGACCCAGCCAGCAGAAAAGTTGGGGAAGACTGCTGGCAAGGATTTGGCGAGCGATAAGGCCACGTTCCCGAAGCTGATGGGCATCGACGGTGCCAAGAATTATGCGAGGGAGTTGGTTGATCAAGCCGTTCAAGAGCTTGCCGATTTTGATGCTGCAAGGGCTGCACCGCTGAACCACTTAGCTCATTACATTCTTAACCGTCAGAGCTAGTATTCTTTGTTTTCTAGAGTACAAATTTATATATTTTTACTGGATTTCTAGGTTACGTGCTTGGATTATTGGGACCAAAATGCATCGATAAGTATTAGCAATCTGAGAGAAGATGCAATATCCAGAAGTTTTCTATGGACAATGAACGTATATTGTTATGACGAGTCCTAGCTCAACAAAAACAAGTATTCAAAATCAGTAATGCTAAGGATGCTAAAGATTTTCATCCCAAAAATATTACAATAGTGTTCGATATTCATTAATTGGATGTAATGACACTCAAATAATGATTGATACATATTTTGGATAAAAATCACTGGAATGATTCGTACGTATTGTTGGATTCATAATTCTCCCAAAACCAACCCACCGCCTAGATGGTCTAATGGATGGGCCCTTGAAACAGAAGAGAAGATTTTAGTATTTTGAAAGCCCAAAAGGTCAGGCCCACTCTAACTCACCTATGGCATATTCGTAATTTTGTTGATGCAAAAAAAAACCCTACGAGAGTCGAGAACCAAACCCTAGTTGCTTCTTCTCTTGCTATAAAATGCAGCGCCCGGCATCGGGCTTCGATCCTGAAGTCTCAGTACCACCATTCGCATGAGATGGTTCAGATGCTTTCAGTTGCTTCTGCGATTACGTTTGATTATCGTATTTGATTTCTTTGACGGAGGTGGTTCTTTTGATTCGCTGCGTTTTTGTTGCCTTTTGTTTCTTCCTCTTACGTTGATTTGTAATTAGGAGGTATTGATTGTATGGATTTGAAATTACGGGTATGTTTCTCTGTGAAGAACAGAAACGATGACGAGTCCGATTATCCATTCTTTCAATCGTGACGACAATCGAGGCATTTGTCTGAGAGAACTCTATTTACTTAATACATTCAATATATTTTTATCTGGATTTATTTTTCTAAATAACAAAGTAGCATCCTCTGATTTGTGATTTTAGAGTATTGCATATATAGATGGTAGTAGTGTTGGGGTTTCTCTGTGATGATCAAACAAAGATGACGAGTCTGAAAATCCATTCTTTTTATGTGACGATAAATCGAGGCATTTGTCTGAGAGATATCCCCATGACCCTGGTTACCTGAATGCATTTTGTTTTTTTATCTCTTTCAAAGATCGTATTTTTTCATTGATTTTGTTGTATATTTTGATGGCATTGGATTCAAATAGAGCCTTTAAAAACTGGCGTAATGAAGATAAAATATTCAATATCTAATGTTTCAGATGATGATTTGAATACCTCCTACTCATTCTGAATGCCTGGTTTCAAATCTTTTATCATTTGCAGTTTTGATTTCATCTTCTGACATGTTGAAATCCACTATATGTTGGTTTTTTTTGTTGTTGTTAGCCTAGTGCTTACCCAGTTAGTCTTCCTTTATCATGTTTTTGATTAACTGGATTTCTATATATTGGACATTGTAAGCTGCAAATTTGGTAACCGTGCAGTGATGATGTGAAAGTGTTGCATTGTTTTTGAATAAGAGGAATTCAGATTGATTTTCAATTTGACAATCACTCTTTTAGCTGCCATCCCACTGTTTCTTCCTCTAGTAACGATGTGTTTTGTATGTTTAGTGTGGAAGTTTGGAAATATATGTAAATTTAAATTGTCAGGTCGAGTAATCAGAGGTTTGATAGTCCAATGGAGATGTTTATACCTCGTACTAGCGGAATGTATGATTTTAATTGATGTCGTTGAAGCAAAGGAGCCTGGCTTCATCAATTTATGTCTTGAAGATTGTGATGTATTGGTGGATTTGTTTTTTCTTAACAGATTCTTATAGTTCTTGGTATACCACGTACTAGCCAGATGTATGATTTTACTGGAAGTCGTTGAAGCAAAGGTGCCTGGCTTCGCAATTTATATCTTGAAGATTGTAATGTAATGGTGGATTGGTTGACTTGTTTTGTTTGTCATGTTTTAGATTCAGAATTGTACTGTGGTTCAAATTCTTATAATAGTGTGATTGTTACTATTAATAGAATTCTCCTTAAGGCGATTAGCGTCCAACTACTTGTATCAAGGCTCTTTTCAAATGAACAATGAACACCTCTGAAGATACAACACTCCTTCTGACAAAATGAAAGAGAAGAACTGATTTTCATGTGTACTATTCACTTTGCACAAGCTGCAGAGGTTGGAACAAAGTTGGCTGAAAAATAAAGTAACTAGCCTGCTTTTCGGGCCCATTTAAATTTCGAAATGGACTAGATTTTTCTCAACAACTAATGAGTCGTTGCACTAGAAAACATAAGCCCATATTTGAAACATTCCAAGATTTTCGAAGCCCATATAACGAAACTCATATGTCCAGGTTCAATGTATCTGAAGAGTGGGCCTCAGTGCAAAAAGATTAGATATCATTTGGGCCTATTTGTGAAAGCGCAAGAACAAGCCCACGCATGCGACGCCACGCCACGCCCGACTGCCGGTTTTGCCGCCATTGGCGACTGCTTTGCGGGCCAGCTTGCACTTGTGTGTTTTTGTGAGTCCAAACTTATAATGTGAAGTCTCTCTCCTTCACAAAAGTTCGGGTTCCCTTGACCCAAGCTTAATGCCCTCACAATTTGGTATATAAACACCTCACACACCTTGTATTTTATCATTTCTCCTTATTTGCACTTAAAACATCATGTTTTGCATGACTATGTTGCAGTCAGTTTTCATTAAACAAAAAATGGTTTTGTATCAATCTCAACTCTAAACTATATTCTTGATATTGAAGATTATAACTCACTTAATCTCATTCAATGTAATTAATTACATTATTATTAATTATTGGTCAAACAATGGTCAACCACCATTTTTTCCAACAAATGTATCACTAACGTTAATGCAACACATTAATCAAGATCAGTATAAAATTAATAAGTTTTATTTGTTTACACATTTTCATACATGTATTATATATTATAAATATAAAATTTAACTCATTGACTAAACTCATGTGTTATGAAGATTAATGTATCACTAATGTTAATGTATCACATTAATCAAGACATAAATATTTGATTCTTATATATTCATGTATCATAAATATAAAACCAAATTTATTGACCAAATTCATGTACCATAAATATATATAAATATATATATATATCATATTAATCGAGATGAATATAAAATATACATTCACTTTAGAGCAAGACAATAGCCATATGCAATATTTATGACTTTTAGAATTTAGTGAAGAAATGCAAGCAAGCGAAACAAAAAGAGAGAAATAAGAGAAAACAAATAAAAAATATTGATGGTGTATTTCGTAGTACAATATAATCCTTAAATAGGATAAAAGAGCAAAAGTAAACTAAGAAAATAAGAAAACTTACAAATAAAAGAAATATAATCAACATAAACTAAAAAGCAAAATCATAATAATATATTTCTAACACTAACATTGGTTCTCGTTATACTTCATCTTTGTCTTCCCACCTACTCTTTTCTATATGGAGTATGCTCGGATAACTTCCACGATTGGTGCTCTACACAACGGGCACTTTCCTCCACCGCGGACCAACTCACTTGCACATTTGAAACAAGTGCACATATGGCCACACCTGCAAGAGTTGTCAATGGAAACAGAAACTGTAAAGGAAAAACAAGAAGAAACAGATACAATTACGTTTGAATACCCATTATATATAAATCATCAAAAATGATATCTACTCCTCTTTGGTAGAACGACAAGTAAAACTAGAGGTCTAGACATTAGTCATTTTGTTTGTATTTCTGCTTCTCTATGCAGTAGCTCTCTGTATTTTCGTAACTTGCTGTTGTTTTTTGAATCAGGCTTTGTATTTGTCTGCGTCTTTTGCTTTTATTGTGTATTCTCTTGTTGTTATTGGTTAGATTTTTTGTCCCCCCATTAAATGTCTCCGGAGAAGGGTTTTTTTTCTCCTTTTTGATTCAGTAAAATTAAAATCTTGTATTAAAAATAAAACTAAAGGACTAAACATGCAAGGAGATTTAATTACCTATACAGTAGAGAATCAATATGGCTATGAAAACAAATACAGCATGTCCCTTTGCTCACTCGACTCCAATTAGATCCATCATATGCACTTGACCCTGCTTTGCCATCTATCCTTTCAAATCAATAACAGAAAGGAACAAATTAAAACATAATTTAAGGCAATTAACTGCATAGGTTTTCTTTTTAATAAATCAGATCAATTGTATTATTAAAAGAAGAAAGGACAAGATTATGAAAAATAATGTTTATCACACTTATAAAAAACGAATTTTTTTTACAAGTTTCTGTTTGTCTAATCGAATAATTTTTATTTTTCAATACAAATATATCATTCATTATCTACATCTACATACATATATATAGAAATAGATACAACCATATAGAATATGAATCATCCATATTTCTGATTCATATATACATACATTACTGATAATCATAGTCCCATGCATTATATTGTTCCATTAAGTATATACCGAACATTGTAATGCAATACGATTACTATTACCATTAGTCTATGGTGCAAATCAAATGGACCCTAAGCTCAATGAGAATTCAAGAAAGGGAATCCTCTCAAGCAAAATCTGCTGCTATTAATTAGTTATAAATCATTCAATCAAGTGGACAGCTCGAACATGCAGAGATTGGAATCAAAACACAAACCTTTTTCTCCGGCCGATCGATTCAGCGCTGCAGAGACTTCCTGTCTAACAGAACGCTGCAACTCTAACTGCATGTCCATGCAGGCCTCCAACATTCTCTGCATGTGGTTCATACCTTGCTGAAGTCTTGCCATGTCTGCTCTCAGATCGTTGATCATTTTCGACTCCTGCTCAAAACAGAAGGATTACAGATGGATTTCTATTTAAGAAGACACAAGAAAATGAACCGCATGCAGTAGTTTTTTTTTTTTTTTTTTTTTGAAAGAGGAATTATTCATTATCAAATTCCTAGAGCAAAGATATATGGCTCACGTACTATTTTTGATCGATGAATGCTATGGCTAGACAAACTAGGGTGATGTAAATCCTGATGCCACAGCGGCTGTCGTGGTGGCACCGGTGGGCGGGTAGGCAGCACCAGTGAAGGTCTATTAGTGTCATCACGCTGACCCAAATTTTGTTCATTTCTCTGCAGCTCCTCATCCTGCTCCGCTGAAGCAGGAGCTGGTGCTGGCATGTTTCTATGTAGATCCCAGTCGATCGGAGCATGACTTTGCCTCTGCATATGCGACTGGATTATTTGGTCCAGACTTTCTCGGAATCCGCTACGCAGAAGATCGGAAACACTTCTCCTATAACATGCACGATGAAATGATTCCATTAAGGAATTGACCTATGTGGTCAGAGCATAAAGACCTGTTATTATGAATTAATGACAAGTACCTGCTCTGAAGTACCTGGAGTTCCATGATATACCGAGATCTTGGAGGGTTGGAAGGCTCTTCTGACCAATTTTCGACAGCTTCCTCCGAGCCATTCTCAAGCCAAACCCCCTGGACTACCGGCGGACTACCTGGATCGTCTACATTTCCTGATGTTTCCTGAGCCCAATTTCCATCGAGAGTTCCAGCATTACCATGATCTCTCCAATCATCCGACTCACTGTAGGTAGAGTCTGCCCAGTTATCTCTCTCAGCAGTGGTGATTTCTTCCTGCCAATCATCTTGCTGATTAGCAGCTTCTTGCCAATTCATGTTATCAGAAGTCGCGTTGATCTCTGAGCTGCTTGCTGGCTCAGACAAGTTATGGATGTCACTCCCCTGACTCCGAGGTTGGGACTCCTCATTAATTTCATCAGAATTGCTAATTACTTCACCACCAACAATAGTTTCTAATCTGGAGCGGAAACCCTCCCTATAAAACCAAAGGAATTTGCAATCATTAGACCCGAATGACATTTATAAATCCTAAACTGTCAAGATTCGATCTTATGTACAAAATCCAAAAGCCAAGAGCCAGACACATACAATATGCTACTAATTAACAAGCTCACATGACCAAATTCAAAATCTAGAAGATAAAAACAAAATAATGAAATAGCATAACAAAGTGCGAATGGCTGCATGAAATATGAAAGAGAAGGGGGCACAGGAAAAATTTAGGGTTTAGATAGAGTGAAGGAAATGTCCAGTTAAAGTTATCATATTCTTTAACATGGGTTTGTAAATTTTTGTATAGAACATATATCAATCATATATATATACTGACAATACATAACGTTTGCCTGCCAGAAATACATGAGAGAAAAAAAGGGAGGGACACAGGACAAAAAAAAAAAAAAACAAGAAGAAGAAAAAAAGAACAAAAGCAACACCAGAGCTTAAGGTAAATCTTATTCTTTAGTCACCTCTTCATCTTTTTTTCCAATAGGTTGAAAAGATTTGTAAAGAACAAAGAGAACATGTAAAATTTCATCATCTTTCAATGTAATTATATGTAAGAAACAGAAGTGGTGGTGGCAAGGATACAGGTTCTTGTTACATTGGAAATGGTATGTTACCATATATATACACAAAATAACATATTGTTTAACTCTTGCAGGGAACATAGGACGAAAATTCAATGTTTGCTTATATCTTAACAATTTTCAGTCAATTTATGTTAATATAAGAAAATAATTTTAAATGACTATTACGGATTGAAACTCATTTGACTTTTAATCCAATCTTATCGTGCATGCAACAGGCTTTTGGTCAAGCATGTTATTTTCTTCATGTACACAACAATAATCATTCATGCAAATTAAGTTCTTACTAAATTAAATTTTATTTTCTCTTAAAAAAGACTAAGCAGCAGCAGGATTTTGGTCTAGCGAGTTTTTTTCTCACTAATCTTTTATTTATTTATTATTATATATAAAATTGCTATCCTAGCAAACCCTATTTTCAACAATTGGTTGTTACTAACTAATTTTTTATATTACATTCATTAAGAATATGTTTAACAAATTTTTTTTTTTGTGGTCCATTGATTGAACTAGCTAAATGTCTTGTATCAAATGCTGGGTTCCAATGTCTCATACACACAGCGGAAACATAAAAATTTCATTGAAATCCTCCAGAGAATCCATGTGAGGCATAAATAGGTGACAAAAATTTACCTCTTGAAGTGCAGAACTCAACCAAGTGCTTGGCTTGACGGATCCGAATAAAAAACGCACTATCCAGTCGAACAACACGCCCCTATGGTATCCACATGAACAAGCCAAAGATCGCCTCCTCACGTTATGCTAGTGATAGTTATGAATATACCTATTGTTTTTTGTGATAATAACCCTATATTATCTCATTGATATTATCATTTCGGTACATTTATCTATCATTTTGGATTTTGATAGGCAATTGATGGTGCGGAACAAAAAGATGGTAAATATGGGCAAGATGAGGGCAAGAATAAGCTTCCAAAGTATTCTGGGCGTGATTTATACACGCCTGGGCGGTCCGGGCCGCGCACGGATCAGGGGAGAATGCTAAAATTCAAGAAAACTGCCATTTCTAGAAGGGCGCCTAGGCGCAATACCTACACGCCTAGGCGCCCCTGCACTAAAGTCGGGCAGTTTTATCTCGCGAAAGCCCTAAAAACAGATACTTCTAACTTATCGAGCGGCCGTTGCAGGGAGCGAAAAACGGAGAAAAAAAAGGAGGATTCAAGGCTTGAAGGAGGGATTCTTCATCTTGGCTTGTGTTTCTTCCAATTTTGGGTTCTACCATTATGTTTCTCTCTCTTTGCTTGTCTCTTTCTCTCTCTATGTGTAACTAAACTCTTTATCACCAAGGCTAGGATGAAGCCTTGGGTTGAATGATGTTTGTATGAATTGATTTGTTTATATGTGAATCTTTTTGGGTATAAATCTTTGGTTTCTATGACTATTGTGAATTCTTCTTACTCTTTGTGCTTGATCACCACTTAGGGTTTGGAATGAATTTGTTGGATGGATTTTGTAGATGGTGAAATATCTATTTAATCATGCTTCTTGGGACCTTAGATTGCAATTGTTGTTTCCATTAGGTTTGGAACAAGTTTGTATGAATCCTATTTCCATTGAGCATTCATGAATTCTTATGCATGTCTAGACCAATAAGATGGCTAGAATGTTGATAGGAACTTCCAACCTAGACCAATAAGATGGCTAGTGATTGATATGAGGGAAATTGGCTTGAGTGCGCTAAAACCGACTTAGGTACGGATTCGTTATACCCGAATTGATAAATGTATGAGGGAATTGGTTGTGTTTGTACATCATTGACCCTTGGTGAATTCCGAAGTCTTGGTGCTTCATTCTCTTACTTGAACTCACTACATTAGTGTAGCTTGCCTAGTGATAATTTGCATTTGCATTCTTCAATACAAAAATTCCAAAAACACTTTACTTTTCTTGCTTGTATTTCTTTTAAATAGCAAACCAAAACAACTTGAGTGGAACTTTAATTTCTTGCATTGTCCATAATTATATGTAAATAAACACTTGGATTAAGTTATATCTCCGTCTCTGTGGATACGATCTCTACTGACCACTTGTACTATTCTTCTGACTAGTGCACTTGCTAGTAGGTTATTTTAGACTCAACAAGTTTATGGCGCCGTTGCCGGGGACGGTAGCTTATACTTGATCCATTGTTTTGTTTACATAGATACTTGTTTACATAGCGTGGTCATACTTGATAATTGTTTGTCTCACATTATTCTCTTACTCTTTGTAGTTCATGCAAGGACGGCGTTCGCAAGATACGGAAATTCTTCCAATTGATTTAGACTTGGGACGTTTACGCCGCAACAAGAGAGACAAGCAAATTCTTGGGGAGCATTCTCCCACCCGCTCTAGTTCTCCTACATCTAGCTCATTTGGTGAGAGCTCTTGTGGAGACAAACCGGAACGAGTAAAAATGGCAAAAAATCTTGAAGGAGTTGATGACAATGGCAACAACCCCAATGCTCCACGCACTATACAGGATTTCTCTATGCCGCAATTTACTACTCGTCAATCGTGCATTATTTTTCCAACTATTGCACCTAATTTGTCATACGAGATTAAAGGTTATATGATTAACTTGCTTCCATCCTTTTCAGGAGAAGAAAATCAGGATGCTAGCGATCATATCGATAATTTCTTGGAGATTTGTGGCACACAACAGATTCAAGGGATTTCTGCAGAATTTATTCGCCTCAAACTCTTTCCTTTCTCTTTGAAAGGTGATGCGAAGAACTGGTTCAAGACCTTGCCTGCTAATTCTATCACTTCTTGGGAGCAGCTGTCTGCCAAGTTTATTCAGAAATTCTATACTCAATCTAAGACGCAGAGATTACGGGATCAGATATTTCATTTCAAGCAGAATAAGGGGGAACCACTGTATCAAGCTTGGGGGAGGTATAAAACTCTGTTGATTGGGTGCCCACATCATCAATTCTTGCCATGGCAGACTATATTATATTTCTACCAGAACTTGTCAGCTGACTATCGGCATAGGCTAGATGCAGCTGCTGGTGGGAACATTATGGCTAAAGAACCAGCTGAGGCCACAATGATTATTGAGAATGTAGTTGCTAACTCTTCGCAGTGGGATAGTAGAGATACAAGTGGTTCTAGAGCAACTGCATATGAAGCTGGTACTTCCAACACAGACATTGCTTCAATGGCTCGGAAACTGGATGCTGTAATGAGTCTATTGAGCAAAGCTGCAGAGCCATGTGGTATTTGTGGGGGCATAGACCATCCGACCCATATGTGTCCTAGAAGTGGCACATTTCCTGAAGCTGAAGTGAATGCTGTTCAGAATTATCATCTGCAGTAGAATGATCCTTTCTCTCATACTTGTAATCCGGGTTGGAAGAACCATCCGAATCTGTCTTATGGCTCTTCTAACAACTACAACCAAGGTCCAAAACCCTGGCAAGGCCAACCTCAAGCACCACCTCCTGACTCAAAGAGGTCTACTATGGAGGATCTGATCACTCAACTAGCTCAGTCACAAGTGAAGATGCAGAATTCACAAACTGAGATGAGTAATTCTATGAATCAGTTGCAACAGACAGTGGCCAGTAACACTCAGTCTATCTCCAAGTTGAAAATGCAAGTTGGTCAACTTGCTACTGCTTTGAGTGAGAGGCAGTTGGGGAAGCTCCCAAGCCAGCCTGAAATTAATCCCACAAAACATGAAGATGCTAAGGCTGTTACTGTTTTGAGAAGTGGGAAGAAGGTTGACAATAAGATTGAGTTTCAGAAGGAAGAGGATGAGGGGAATAATGAATCGACAGTGGAGGAGCCCTGTGTATCTACAAAACCCCTAGTTGAAAAAGATAAGCAGCCAGTGGAGGATTATGTTCCACCGGTGCCGTTCCCATCTCGACTTGCGCCTAAGAAGACGAGCAAGTACAACCGGGATATTTTTGAAGTTTTGAAGAAAGTTGAGATTAATATCCCACTTATTGAGGCGATCAAGTCTATTCCAGCTTATGCCAAGTTTTTAAAGGAGATGTGCACTAACAAAAGGAAGATTGGTGAACATGAAGAAGTGTTTCTTTCTGAGGAAACTAGTGCTATATTGCAAAAGAAATTGCCACCCAAGTTGAAAGATCCGGGGAGTTTTACAATTTCCTGCATTATTGGAGAAAAGCATATTGAGAAAGCATTGATGGATCTTGGAGCCAGTGTTAATATCATGCCGTATTCTGTGTATTGCACTTTGAAAATAGGAGGGTTGAAACCAACTACAGTTACTCTACAGTTAGCTGATCGCTCTCTTGTTCATCCTTTTGGACTTGTTGAAGATGTTTTAGTGAAAGTTGGAGAGTTTGTTGTTCCAGTGGATTTCTTAATTCTGGACATGGAAGGTGAACCAATTCCTAGGAGAGACCTACCTCTTGTTTTAGGCAGAGGTTTTATGGCTACTACCAATACCATCATTGATGTCAAATCAGGTGTTCTCTCAATGACAGTTTTCGATAAAACTGTTGAGTTTCGACTCTCAGAGGCAATGCGACATTCTGATGACACAAAAACATGCTTTTGGATAGATGTAGCTGATAGAAGAATTGATATGGAGGTTTCTCGGAGTAATAAAATCACTACATTGGAGGCTTTTCTTGTAGGTGATTCCAAGCATTTATTGACTGAGGAAGTTGAAGAAATATACAATATGTTTGCAGCTTCACCTCCATATCAACATAAGTGGAGGCCTGTTTTTGAAAATCTGAGGAATCTTCAAACTTCTAAGAATTTATTGCCATCTATTGAGAACCCACCAGAATTAGACTTGAAGCCACTTCCTCCTCACCTGCGGTATGCCTTTTTGGGAAACTCTCAGACTCTCCCAGTTATTATTGCTTCTGATTTAACTTCTGTGGAGGAAGAAAAATTGTTGCGTGTGCTTAGAGAGAATAAAACCGCCATTGGGTGGACTATAGCAGACATTAAAGGTATCAGTCCATCAATGTGTATGCACCGCATCCTACTGGAAGATGGAGCAAAGACAAGCCGGGAGGGTCAAAGAAGATTGAACCCTAACATGAAAGAAGTAGTTCGTGCTGAAATTCTGAAGTTACTCGATGTAGGGATTATCTATCCTATTTCAGATTCCAAGTGGGTAAGCCCTGTTCAGGTGGTACCGAAGAAGTCGGGCATTACAGTTGTTACTAATGATAACAATGAGCTCATTCCTACCAGAAAGGTCACGGGTTGGAGAGTCTGTATTGATTATAGGAAGTTGAACACCTCCACACGGAAAGATCATTTTCCTCTACCATTCATTGATCAAATGCTGGAGAGATTGGCAGGGCATAATTATTATTTCTTCTTGGATGGATATTCTGGGTATAATCAAATTGTGATTGCACCGGAGGATCAAGAGAAAACAACGTTTACATGTCCATTTGGAACTTTTGCCTACCGTAGAATGCCATTTGGGTTATGCAATGCTCCAGCTACCTTTCAGAGATGTATGATGAGCATTTTTTCTGATATGGTAGAGCGGTTCATAGAAGTGTTTATGGATGATTTCTCGGTTTTTGGATCTGATTTTGATCACTGTCTCCACAATTTATCTCTCGTTCTGAAACGCTGCACAGAGACAAATCTCATATTAAACTGGGAGAAGTGCCACTTCATGGTGCAGAGAGGTAATGTCTTGGGACACATAGTTTCCCAAAATGGCATTGAAGTCGATAAGGCAAAGATTGATCTTATCTCCAAATTACCGCCTCCGACTAATGTGAAGGGAATTCGCTCTTTCCTTGGCCATGCTGGGTTTTATCGGAGGTTTATCATGGACTTCTCCAAGATTTCACGACCTTTATGTGCATTATTGGCCAAAGATGTTGATTTTCAGTTTGATGCGGAATGTTTAAAGGCTTTTGAGACATTAAAAGAGAAGCTGACTTCTGCTCCTATCATGATGCCACCAGATTTCTCGTTACCGTTTGAAATTATGTGTGACGCGTCGGATTATGCTATTGGGGCAGTGCTTGGTCAGCGAATAGAGAAGAAGTCACATGTGATCTATTATGCCAGTCAAACTTTGAATGATGCTCAAATTAATTATTCCACCACAGAGAAAGAGCTCTTGGCTATCGTATTTGCGTTGGACAAATTTCGGTCCTATCTGACTTGTTCTAAGGTGATTGTGTACTCTGATCATGCAGCTTTGCGATATCTTCTGACGAAAAGGGACTCGAAACCCAGATTGATCCGATGGGTACTTCTCCTGCAGGAATTTGATTTGGAGATTCGGGATAAAAAGGGGTGTGAAAATGTTGTAGCCGATCATCTCTCGCGGTTAGCTATTAAAGAACGGGGCTCCAAAGACTTGGATTTTAATGAAAATTTTCCTGATGAGCAGCTTTTGCTTCTTGAGCAAACTCCATGGTTTGCAGATATAGTCAATTATCTAGTTGCACGTCAACTCCCTTCTGGCATGACTAAGCAAGCCAAAGATAAATTTTTTTCCTCCATCAAATATTATTTTTGGGATGAACCTTATTTGTTCAAATCTTGTCCTGATCAAATCATTCGCCGCTGTGTGCCAGAACCTGAAATGGAAAGTATTTTGAATTTTTGTCATGCTCATGTCTGTGGCGGTCATTTTGATGGGAAGAAAACAGCCGCAAAAGTACTTCAATGTGGATTTTTTGGCCCAATTTATTTAAAGATGCTCATGCATATTGTACCACTTGTGATCGCTGCCAACGCACTGGCAACATCTCTTCCAGAGACCAAATGCCCTTGCAAAATATCCTGGTGGTGGAACTTTTTGACGTTTGGGGTATTGACTTCATGGGACCCTTTCCCCTTTCTTATGGCCATCTATATATCCTGGTGGCGGTGGACTATGTAAGCAAATGGGTGGAAGCTATCCCATGTCGGACTAATGATCACAAAATAGTTCTGCATTTTCTCAAAGACATGATTTTTGCCTGGTTTGGCACACCCAGAGCTATTATCAGTGATGGGGGATCACATTTCTGTAATAAGCCGTTCGAGAAATTAATGAAGAAATGTGGAGTCACTCACAAAGTGGCTACTCCTTATCACCCTCAAACGAGTGGTCAAGTAGAAATCTCCAATCGTGAGCTCAAGCATATTCTTGAGAAAACTGTGTCCTCCAACAGAAAAGATTGGAGTATGAAATTGAATGACGCTCTGTGGGCTTATCGGACAGCTTTCAAGACTCCTATTGGCATGTCTCCATATCGGTTAGTCTATAGAAAACCGTGTTATCTTCCGGTGGAAATTCAACATCGCGCATATTGGGCAATCAAAACCCTCAATTTTGATCTTCACGAAGCTGGTGCTTCACGCAAACTTCAGCTTAATGAGCTTGATGAGCTCCGAAATGATTCCTATGAGAATGCCAGAATTTACAAAGACAAAATGAAGCTTTTCCATGATCGACATATCTCTCGAAAAGTATTTGAACCGGGTCAACGAGTTTTACTCTATAATGCTCGTCTTCGGTTATTTCCCGGTAAGCTTCGCTCAAGATGGAGTGGACCTTATGAGATTCTCCAAGTCATTCCTCATGGTTCTGTTACTATCAAAGATCATCGCACTGGATTTGAGCAGCAGGTGAATGGGCACCGTCTCAAACCCTATTTCGAGACCTCCTTCGACATGGAGAAACACAAACTTCACCTTCAAGACCCTACCTTACAATGATTTTCCAGGTTGTCTCGTGTCCTTGTTCTTCATGTTTAACTTTATGCCCATCCCTAGTTTTGATGCATTGAGGACTATGCATGTTCTTAAAGTGAGGGGTGGTAATATTTTCAATATTGTTAAGTTTTGATGCAACCTCTTTTATTTTGTAGGTGCAGCTACGTCTGGCTGAAGACCCTAAACTTAGCGCTGCTTGGGAGGCAACCCGAGATGTGATATCCTTTTTGTATCCTTAGGTGTTTTATTATTCCATCTCTTTAGAAGGTGTTATGTGTTTCTGAGATTGGTAGAATTTGTTTTTGGTGAAGAATTTAATGTGTGTTGAATTTTCTGGGAGATATGTGGAAGTAGTGGAGTTGGATGCCTGATACAGAGGAGCACGCTGTTCCGGGCGTGTTTTATACACGCCTAGTCGCCCAGGACCGCGCACGGAACAGACGTGAATCGAAAAATTGAAGAAAACTGCTCTTTCTAGAGCAGCGCCTAGGCGCCTTTTCTACACGCCTAGGCGCCCAGGCACAACATACAATTTTAGCTCCTAGGCGCTCCACTATAAAAAAAAAAAAAAAAAAACGCCTAGGCGCGTTTTCCAAATGCCTAGGCGGTTCGGGCACTCTTAAAATCCTCATCTCTCTTTGTCACACACACACACACGCCCACCTCTCCCCTTTAGCCGCCCACCTCCACTCCACCGCCTAAGCGGAGATCTAAGCGCTCAAGGTTAGTAATTCTTCATTTCTCTCCTTTGTTTTGCGATTTATGGGTCGGATGGTCTAGTTTGAGTTTGCAGTTTTGAACAAAGAGAGAGAAGGAAGTAAATGGGATTGGGTGTGAAAGAAAAAGAAATTTTCTTGGGTGTTAGTGATTTAGGGCTTGCCATAGGTTGTCTACTTTTGATTTATTGATAAATCACTGCTGGAATTTCTGTGGGTGTGCAATGCTAGAAGAAACCGAGTTGAAAAAAAAAAAAAAGGACTGGAAGAATGTGGCTGCCATGGCAGCCACGGGTGAGGATGATGAACCGCGCCTAGGCGCCGGTCCATCCGCGCTTGGGCGTGGATTGCCCAGGCGGCGGTCTATTCGCGACTGGGCGTGGCCGCCCAGGCGTCTGTTGCTTTGCGCCTAGGCGTGGACCGCCCAGGCGGGATTCCAACACGCCTAGACGCCACAAAAAAAAAAAAAAAATTCTCATAATAAAATAAATATATGTTTATATATTTATATATATATCTACATATATAATTCCTGCTATGCTAATGGAAGAAAATTATTTATTTTTGCAGGAATCATGCCCAAAACTAAGGGTCTCGCCCCCAAGCGCCCAAGGCAATCTACTCGCACTACACCAGCTGATGGATCATCCTCTACTGCCATTGCTAGGTTTTTTGAGGTAGCTCCCATTGTGCCAGAGGTTTATATATCCGGTACACTTTACACCGTTGTGGGGGCCACGAGTGAGCCTTTAGGTCGACTACGTCAATTATGCCCTTTCCTTGCTGTTCCGGATGATGTGGCTCATGACATACCGGTGTATCCACAGTTAGTGCGTACTTTCTATCGCACCATCCAGGCTACAGACACCGGTCATTATACTTTTACATTGCCCTCTGGAGTAGTTACTTTCTCCGCTGCAGATGTGTGCGCTTGCATTGGATACCCCCTTTTTCGGCCTGCTGACAGTGGATTCTTACCATCTTTATCTGGTACCGAGTTGCAGCAGCACTCTCGGATGGTGGAGCAGTTGGGTGGCACACGTGGGATTTTCTTGAGGAAATCTAACCTAACAGAATCTATGTGGCTGATCGATCGGATCGTGCACCAGAACTTATGGCCAGCAGGGCATCACAGCGAGCGACGGCGAGAGATTTTAGAGATCTTATACTGTATATGGGCTGGCATATGGATTGATCTGGGCTACTATTATGTTCGATCTTTTCTGGAGATTAGGAGGCGTATTGAGGATGACAGTGTTGGTGTGAGGAAACTCTTTTTGCCTCGTATTATCACGCGATTAGTAGCTCATCTTGGAGCGATCCCTCTCACTATGCACCCCGCGACCCTTCTGATGGAAGAAGTCGACATGCGCCATTGGCACATCAGTATATCTCGCATGATCGATATTCAGCATAGACGTGCTAGGGCGGCGCGCGATGACCCGGGTGTTGCTGTTGAGGCCGATGAGGAGCCGGTTGCTGATGCTGCTGCACCTACTATGCAGATGGACGAGCTACGAGCTCAGCTTACACAGATTGAGGATGGTCAGCGCTCCCTCCAGCAGCAGTTCCAGGCCCATACCGAGTATGTCCAGCAGCAGTTCCAGGCACAGACGGAGCAGACTCGGGCCATACTCGACATACTGGCGGAGCTACGACGCGACCGCTATATCACATTTGCTCGTCGAGGACCCTCTGGCGGTTCTTCCTCCTAGAGTCCACCTCCAGGTTGTGTTTTTCTTGGCTTGTCCTCTATTTTCTTGGCTTGTCCTCTATTTTCTCCATATACCTATTGTTTTTGGTGATAATAAACTTATATTATCTCATTGATATTATCATTTCGGTACATTTATCTATCATTTTGGATTTTGATAGGCAATTGATGGTGCGGAACAAAAAGATGGTAAATATGGGCAAGATGAGGGCAAGAATAAGCTTCCAAAGTATTCTGGGCGTGATTTATACACGCCTGGGCGGTCCGGGCCGCGCACGGATCAGGGGAGAATGCTAAAATTCAAGAAAACTGCCATTTCTAGAAGGGCGCCTAGGCGTTGGGCGCCTAGGCGCAATTCCTACACGCCTAGGCGCCCCTGCACTAAAGTCGGGCAGTTTTATCTCGCGAAAGCCCTAAAAAACAGATACTTCTAACTTATCGAACGGCCGTTGCAGGGAGCGAAAAACAGAGAAAAAAAAGGAGGATTCAAGGCTTGAAGGAGGGATTCTTCATCTTGGCTTGTGTTTCTTCCAATTTTGGGTTCTACCATTATGTTTCTCTCTCTTTGCTTGTCTCTTTCTCTCTCTATGTGTAACTAAACTCTTTATCACCAAGGCTAGGATGAAGCCTTGGGTTGAATGATGTTTGTATGAATTGATTTGTTTATATGTGAATCTTTTTGGGTATAAATCTTTGGTTTCTATGACTATTGTGAATTCTTCTTACTCTTTGTGCTTGATCACCACTTAGGGTTTGGAATGAATTTGTTGGATGAATTTTGTAGATGGTGAAATATCTATTTAATCATGCTTCTTGGGACCTTAGATTGCAATTGTTGGAACAAGTTTGTATGAATCCTATTTCCATTGAGCATTCATGAATTCTTATGCATGTCTAGACCAATAAGATGGCTAGAATGTTGATAGGAACTTTCAACCTAGACCAATAAGATGGCTAGTGATTGATATGAGGGAAATTGGCTTGAGTGCGCTAAAACCGACTTAGGTACGGATTCGTTATACCCGAATTGATAAATGTATGAGGGAATTGGTTGTGTTTGTACATCATTGACCCTTGGTGAATTCCGAAGTCTTGGTGCTTCATTCTTCTACTTGAACTCACTACATTAGTGTAGCTTGCCTAGTGATAATTTGCATTTGCATTTGCATTCTTCAATACAAAAATTCCAAAAACACTTTACTTTTCTTGCTTGTATTTCTTTTAAATTGCAAACCAAAACAACTTGAGTGGAACTTTAATTTCTTGCATTGTCCATAATTATATGTAAATAAACACTTGGATTAAGTTATATCTCCGTCTCTGTGGATACGATCTCTACTGACCACTTGTACTATTCTTCTGACTAGTGCACTTGCTAGTAGGTTATTTTAGACCCAACAGCTAGTAACCAGGAGAAGGGCTCCGTTTTCTCTCAACTCACTCTTGAAATGCGGCACACCAAGTGTTGTACAAACTAGGGTTACTTTAACCCTATATTTATATCGCGAGCCAAGCCAAACAAAAACCCAAAACCCCTTGAAGAAAGAAGCCCACGTTTTTGGACCCTTGACCATGTTCAATTAATCTTATTAATTAAACCGGTAATGGACCTTACATAAAGCCCTAAGCCCAAACGTAATATGTTATTCTTAAATAACATAATCTTTGACTTATTCTATGTGTGTGACCCTATAGGTTCTCGTTATGTTAGCAGTGAAACTAAAATCATATTCTTGCATCACAAACAATGAGAGGTATCTAGCAACACATCATTGTTACCCAAATAACGAGAATGCCAATGATTCGACATAACCTTTATTTATGACCAATTTATATGCAGTCCTTTTGTCCTTGATATCTTGATTAACATCGAGGCATGGAATGTGTCATCCTCGTATATGTTAATCTATGTGTTTCTTGATTCCAAGTAGACTATTAAAAAACAAACGAAATCAATATCTCATATTGATTCATTTGAGCACGGTCATGCATTTCAAAGTCTCACTCAATCAAGGGGCCCACGGATATCACTCCTGTTATATAGAAGGGACAAATACCATCTAGGTCACTCACATCCCTCTGCATGATTCGTGATATACCCAATCACTGACTTTATAGCCAACCTTTTACAAGTGACGTTAGACAGTATCAAAATGTATAACTCCTCATGTTGGGAACCGTAGTGATTTCAGGTTAAAGAAAAACATATATCATTTTCACTATGAGAATAGCTTATGACATTCATATAACAATCCATGCAGTATTCTCATGTTGGGTCTGTCCAGTACTTCCCGTTCTCTAACAAGTACCCATGTATTGATTTGATATCTCATATCCATGACTCGCAAGATTTAGTCATCAATCAACATACATACTAGTCTCAACGTATTAATGTTATCCCATTTAACAATAATACTCGCCTAGGGACATTTAGGAATAGTGTTCTATAGACATCTATGATGATCTCACGTTCAAGTCACAGACTTGAAGTCCCATAGCATCGAACCAACTATTCTAGGGATATTTATCATAATCATTCATATAATGCAGATAAATAATTCATAACAAATAAAGTATCTCAATATAACATAATAAATGTATGCGAATACAATCATCCCATGATTGGCTCCTAGAGCATACACCAACACAAATGCTATACTAGCAAACTTGTGCATTCAAAGTAAGGATCAATTTGTTAGTTCACAACTAAACCAATGTAACTTGAAATTAATCTGCCAAAAAAATTGATGAACCTCAAAAATAATTTTATTTCATCATTGGATCGTTCTATCAAAGACGGCCACAACACATAAATATTAAAACTGCAAAATCCTAATAGACATTAAATTATCAAAATATACTGATAGTAAAATTAAAATACTAATTTTACTAGATTTTCTATTAACCATTAAAAATTAGTTCCAAACCCTATTTTCAACAATTGGTTGTTGCTAACTAAATTTTGATTTTATAATTAAAAGATGTTTAACATAAAATGATTGAGATTTATATTGAGCTTCTTAAATTATATATATATATATATATATATATATATATTTTATAACACAATAAGAGAAGAAAAACCCTTCTCCGATGGTTTACAATGGGGGGACGTCGAGCCAAATCCATGTCGAAAAGAAAAATTTAAGAATATATACACACAAGAGAGGATGTAGGTAAGGGTAGAAACTTGAAACTTGAAAGGCCACATAGAACTTTAATATCAAAAGGATAAGATGGCATCTCTATCCATCTATATTAGATGACCTCAGGGGAGATGTATATGAGTGTGTGTATATGGCTCAACTACCATTATACACGCTCATATATTTAAATGGGTCATTCAAATATCTTAGGTTGTAAAATACATCTCCATGAGTTGGAGATGTAAATATACAACCCAATCTTCTAATTATAGCAAGAATAAAAATGTAGGAAACCTAACTAACATTTCCACCTTAAGGAAGCAAGAATATTAAAGATAATGAAGAATATGTAATATACATCTTCAATTATATCCTATCATTGCAATACAAAAATTTTACATCCAAAAAAATCATTATTCAAAAATATATATATCACTTTATATCTTTAAATATACAACTTGCATTAAAAATGCTCTAACATCATATGTAGGTTTAGTCAATGGAAAATTGTCAACCTGGCTTTTGTAACTTTATATATGTGTGTGTCTATATATATATGTATGTATATTACTGGAAGAAAGTTTTATTTATTTATTATTATTTAAGGAGAAACTGGTCTTATTCCAACAAGGTACATATTTGTAGGACACTCAATAATGGACAAAGGGTCAATTTATTAGGTGTCATTCTAGACGGAGAAAAGCCAAGTGCGGCGGCGGGTAGAAAGTGAAAGGCCTTGCAGAACTTTAACATCAAAGAGAGAAGATGACATGTGTGTGTGTGTGTATATATATATATATATATATATTAGAGCGGATGTAGGTAGAGTCGAGCTAGGTTGGAAAGTTGTCCACCTGACTTTTGTAAAAAAATTACTCCCTTCGTCTCATTTTTATTGCCCTTTATTTCTTTTTAGAATGTCCCAAAATATATGTCCATTTCAATTAATGAAAGTTATTTTTTTCCATTTTCTCATTTTATCCTTAATTTGAAAAACTCAACAACTAACTCAATAAACATGCACATTAATTAAATTTTTATGGTGCCAAAGTATTTATCATTATAGATAAGGGTATAAATATCAAATTGAAAAGGAATTAAATATTTTTTTAAACTGTGTAAAAAATGAAAGGGAGAATTAAAATGGAACTGAGGGAATATATATATAAGTGGTAGAAAAGGGTAAGATGACATCATATTTTTTTAATTGGGGTCAATTATTATCGGTCACTCGGTCCCTCCCGAGGTAGGTAATGACGTCAGACAAAGAAACTTGAAAAAACCCGGTGATGTTAATAAAACAACTGATCACTTAGGACACGACATGTGTCATGATAACAAATGCATCACATGGACCATGGAAGGAGGTTGTTAGGTACAAGAAGGCACCTAGGTTAGCTTAACATTTCATGAACACCCGTCCTCGGTTTATCAAGAAGGTGCTCGATTTTACATGGTTCCTCCACTGTAGTTAGGAAACTAACCTATAAAATTATTCTGATTTTAATTTACTAAGAGAAAAATTTTATTGAGGCTCAAACTCCAGTCCTTCAAAGATCAATAGTATGGATACAAGTAAGAGAAAGTGCTAATACTACTCAAGTTCAAACTCCTCAACTCCTATATAAGGCCCTAAAAGTCAAGTATGAAAATTTTTAATCACAATCTACAATTTTGCTTGCAGAGAATTCTGGTCCACCAAGCTCTCCTTATTTTTAAATACGAACTGACTTGAATGTCGGAGCCCCAACGCCAGAGGATAACTTTTGATGCGGCCGCGGTCTTTAGCTCACGTTTGCTTACTGCGCAGGAAGAATCTTCATCCTCAATTATTGTGCAAGGCAACAAGTCTAATGGACTGATCCTCTTTTTTGAACTGACACCTTCTTAACGTCATCGCTTGCAGCTGGTAATGAGATGATCTTTACTTGTAATTATATATAAATACTAAAATAAAATGTCAAATTGTGTTGTCCTATATTAAAAAAATATGACTATAAACACTTTTGGTCAAGCGTATTTTTTATTCTTTAAAACAAAGACTAAATAGCAGTCTTTTGGTCAAGCGTATTTTTTTTCACACTAATCTTTTCTTCTTTTTTTTTTTTGAAAAAAAAGTTAACCACTAATTAATCTAGGGAAAAAAGCATGTATGATGCCTAAAAAATAAGGTTGTCAGAACCGAATCAATAGAACCAAATCAATTCAACCAAAAAAAAAAATCAATTCAACCAGTGATCGGCCACTTGTCCGATCTGGTCAGATGTCAAGAATCGAATCGACAGTATGTGAGTTTCGATTGTTTGTCAAACTGATTCGACACATATTTAAAATTTTGAAATTTTTTGCTTTTGATAGAGATTGAACTCATAAACTCTCATTCATAGTTAAGTGTTCTAACCAACTAAGGTATTTGTTTTTTATTGTTTAAATCAACACTTTAATTATATATATGATATTTCATAACACTAACCTTACAAATTAAAATATGTATGGTAGATATACATATAAATATATACTAAAATGTGAGTGTTCATATAATGTTGAATTTTATTGAATCCGGTTGAACCTTTGAGCCTTAAATCAAAATTTTTTTGATTCGATGTCTGGTCCTGTTTTCAAAACGTTGCGAAAAAAATAAAGGATAAACACAATAGTACCTATATATAAAAACAAATGTGATGTTAAAGTTGTAACGATTATATGACCATTAAATTTTTGAGCCACACAACATCTGAAAATCAATATGGTTTTATGCCAAATAAAATTATTAAAAAAAAAGAAAGAAATAACAATCAATTAAATAAAATTATAAAAGACTCACTGAAGGCTCTTATATATACATTCACATGCGATATGCTATAGCATCTCATGCCCTCATACAGCACTTCTCTCCTTGAAACTAAACCCTAATTTCATATATACTTAGCAAGTATCAATCAATGGCCTTTTCACTTGTCAAAAACCTCATCCATGTCGGTGAAAGATTAGCTTTACCACTTCTTTATCTAGATGAAAGAGCGATCACTACCCAATTGGAATTCATGGTAACTCAGTTCACAGACTACGTCACAATGAAGCTGGAGCGAGTCAACAAGGCCCTTGATAAAGTACTACCATTTAGGGTCCATCGAAAATTTGTATCCATTGCTATATCAATTTTCAAGATCGTGGTCCGCACCTACACAACCATGCTTATACATGTACCAATTTTCTTTCTCAAACTCGCTCTCAAGTTTACTTTTGCCCAATCTTGGATTTCAACATTAGCAGCCAATAAAATCAGTACCGAGCTGGAAGGCAATGGCTCTCGAGTGTTTCAGCTCAAAGAATACATGAAATGCAAGTCAGAAAAAGTGAACCGGGCGCTGGCTGAACTAATACCAGCAAAGGAGAGCTCTCAAAGAATTTGCGATGCGATGGCGTATTCTCTTCTTGCGGGTGGAAAGCGCATACGACCAATACTTTGTATTGCCTCGTGTGAATTTGTAGGTGGAGATGAATCATCTGCGATGCCAATGGCATGCGCAATGGAGATTATTCACACCGCGTCGTTGATTGTTGATGATCTTCCTTGTATGGACAACGATGATCTAAGGCGAGGAAATCCCTCGAACCACAAAAACTTCGGTGAAAACATTGCGATTCTTTCTAGTGCTGCACTGTCTTGCCTTTCCTTTGAGCACATAGTGTCAAAGACAGAAAATGTTTCCCAAGACCGGATGGTACGAGCCATTTCTGAGCTTGCTTCGGCGATCGGTTTGGATGGGCTGGTGTCAGGTCAGTTTTTGGATCTTGACTGTGAAGGAAAACAAGTGACTTTAGAGCAATTGAAAAATATTCATGTGCTCAAAACTGGGAGGCTTTTGGAGGCCTCGGTCGTTTGCGGAGCCATAATCGGAGGGGCCAGAGAGAGCGACATCGTTAGACTTCGAAAATATGCAAAATGTATTGGGTTACTGTTTCAAGTGGTCGATGATATTCTGGACGAGACCCAGCCTGCAGAGAAGTTGGGGAAGACTGCTGGCAAGGATTTGGCGAGCGACAAAGCCACATTCCCGAAGCTGTTGGGCATCGACGGTGCCAGAAATTATTCCCAGGAGTTGGTTGATGAAGCCGTTCAAGAGCTTGCCCATTTTGATGCTGCGAGGGCTGCCCCGCTGAACCATTTAGCTCATTTCATTCTTAATCGTCAGTGGTAGTTTATGTTTTTTGTTTTCTAGAATACATATTTATATTCCTACTGGATTTAATAATGTCTTTCATCAAAATTTTGTCCGAGTCTTAGGTTGCCTTTTTGGATTATTGGGACAGAAATGCATCAATAACGCCTGGTCGTTGATCAGATCAGCAATATGAGAGAAGATATGCAATAACCACAAGTTCTCTTCTCTCTGACATTGCCATGGTATTTGGCTTATCGGCAAACACCCGTGGACGACTTTTGCGCAGAGAATATGGAGGAGCTAGCGTCTATTATTCTCTCTCTTTTTCTTTTTTTTTTCATTTGGTTTTCCCGAAGGTTTGTAAGCATGTTGTAGTCATATGTAGTGCATGTACGCTTCAATGCAATCATTTTCTTATCCACTCTTAATCTTATATATTTTGTTTTCATCCTACCTAAAATGTCCCTATATCGTACCCCATTTAGATCCAGAATTTCCGACCCAAAAGTTTTTTTAAAAAAAAGCAACAAAATGAATGAGACAGATATAGCCAAAAAATCTCCCTTTTATTCGTCATTTTTTACGGAAACTAGAATTTTATATCATAAGAAGAAGAAAAGTCATTCTCCAGACGCTCGCAGTGAGAGGATTACATCCAAACCTATGGACAACAAGAGCAAGAGCGTAAGAGAACAAACTCCCAAGACAAAAATAAATTAGGCAACTCAACTGCAAACCAAAAAGGCATAAGATCAATTCAAAAACATTAACAATGAATGTTTTGCAGCCGGAGCCCCATTAAGCCGATATGAATCATGCCTTTAACTTGAGCTGAGAGATCGTTTAACCTGTCAACAAATCTTATTGATCATTCATTCACTGTCCATTCATCATTACAAATTCCGTGCAAGAAAGATCGTATAGCTAACGTGTTTTTGGAGAAAATTGAGCGGTGGAAAATTGGGACGTAACAGTCATTAAGGCAATTATTAACAATATAGATTGGATTGGGTTGAAAGTCGCACAGTTAACTCTAAATTGAGCACCATTATCCCCTGTTTGTTGTCTATGTTATCCCGTAAAATTAAATCAGTAACATGGAATGTGAATGATTTAGATTTTTAAAGATAACTTCATGATTATATCTCATAAAATTGGTTGTTAACTATACGTGATAATCTCTCTTATAGTTTCAAGCGGTTGAGAACATTATGAAGAACGTCTGGAGATTCTGCAGACCACTTCGACAGTTCTTATGTTGTTTCATTCTTGTACTCTCACCCCAAGTATGTTGTCCAAACTTTTGTAAGAATGAGTACTGAGAGAGTTTCTATTAGTGAATTTCAATTACCACGACTGTAACTTTGGCTGATGGTGGACTCCAGATCACCCGAAGACCTTTGGTGGATTCCAAGGTTGGTTTGAGGTCGGTCCGTTCCAAGCAAGCTTGTCAAGTACAAAACTTCTCAAGTACAAAATCATTGGTGGATTTGAAGGTCCAATTAAGGTGGATTCCTTCTGTAGGAACATACACTAGATTGAGGTGTTGAGTGTCGTGAAATGTAGTTTCTACACATTGTACTCTCTTTTCAAAGATAGGTTAGTCGTTTAATAGACTCGAGAGAATTTGTCTTAGCTGAGTTTTATCTATCTCGTAATAAATTATGGTGTCCTTTATTTCCATTATTCGGCAAATTTTTATCTTTTCAACCATTGATTAGCAATCAAGTGTGAGTGTACACGTTTTCAAACATGATAGATAAAAAATAGAAGGTTCTTTTGTCAAGCTCCTTTGCATCAACTTGGCCACTAATTAGTTTCTTAAAAAACATGACTATAAGGGAGTGTTTGATAGGAGTGTAATAATTGTGAGGGTAATTAAAATTATATGGATAAATAAATACTCATTTTTGATATGCATGTAATACATTATATTCATATTTATTACCCTCTTATCAAACATACTCTAAGAGAACTTTGTTCGTCAAACGTTCATTTCTATAAATTTTTCTGTTAAAAAAAGATAGTAGCAAACCCTATTTTCAACTCTTTTTTTATATAAGAAGATGGTACCTCGAAAATTTAGGTACTGAAAATTTATAAGTATCCTATTAATTTTCAATGCTTGGTTGTTGCTAACTATGTTTTTGATTAATTTAAGATTCATTAAAACGTGTTTGACATAGTATGATTAAAGATTGAGATCCTTAATACATATAATGTATTTTACACAATATTATTTTGTTTGTGGTGCACTGATTGAACTTGCCAATTAAATGTGTAGTATCAAATGCTATACTAGCAAACCCTATTATCGGTTGTCGGTAACTATTTTTTATTTTAGATTTATTGAAAGCATGCATGTTTAATATTATTATATTAGCCCATGAATTCAATTTATAATTAGCGACAAACTGATATTGCACCTTTAATCGTATTGAAATAGCAGAACTAATTCAATGTCAAACATAAATTAAAAACAAAAATGATTGTTTATTACTAGCTAGTCTCACATCTCGAAATATCTTGATGAATATTTTTATGGACTTCTGAGTTTGACATTGATCCTATCAATTGCAACTCGTAACTATTACGATAAAAAGACCATTTTCTACCATAATGAAAATCGCTAAGAATAAGATTTTGAACGATCGGTGATTAAATGATAGAGTTTAGTTGTGTATATCGAGAAATATATTTTTGATTTTATTTCAAATGAGATTACCATGAAACAATTTTAAAATACTAAAAATCGTCCAAAACATTTCTAAATTAACTTTCAATTATCACTTTACTATCCTATTAATTTTTTATTTTAATTAGTATTAAATTCTATCAATTATTTTTAAGGTCATACATACAATACTATTTGAACTTGGGTATCAAGGAGATAGGATGAGATTTATCACTCGGTCACTCTAAGAGTTGGTAATGACGGCACAAAGAGAAAATTAAAAAACCTGATAATGACGTAGATCTTGACTAGTGTGCATGTGATGCGAGTCCTATAAGTATATGTATATGGCATTATATAATAGATTTTTTTATTTTTTTTATTTTTGGCTGAAGTCCTATATATATGGATTTCATATTTCATTTAGTGTTTTTGAAAATTTTATAGCCTAATGTATCCACAACTATTTGAAGTTAGTGCAACAAGGACAACTTTAACCTCTCTTCATTTAAACTATCTTTATTTTTATCAATATTTCCTTGATTTTTACCTAGAAAATAATAATTATAATAAAAGAAATATATAAGGGTTTGGGAGTTTAGGGGTTTAGGTTTGGTGCTTGGGTTTTAGGATTTAGAGTTTAGAGATTTAGAATTTAGCGTTTAGGATTTTGTGTTTTGGGGTTTAGGCCTTAGGGGTTTTGAACAAGTTTTGGGGTTTGGAATTTACAGCTTGGGTTTTGGTGTTTCGAGTTTAGGGGTTTTAGATTTTAGGGTTTTGAGATTTATCGGCTAGAGTTTATGGTCTTGAGACTCTGTTGGTTTGGCTAGTATTGAGATCATTCATCTTTGATGATTTTTATCGTGCGGATTCCTCCTTTTGCTGTGTTTAAGTTCTATGTTGCTGATGGTTTAAGGTGTTGGTTAGTGTTTTTGTTTGTATATTTGGCCGAGTCCTTCTTTTAACTATGGTATTTTTCAACCATATGTGAGGATTTTAATAAAGTCTTGAGGTGCTGTCTTGATGTAGGATAGTTAACCTTGGAGTTTGAAGAAGAGTAAGATAAAAAAAAATCCCCAACATGCAAAAAAAGTCGCAATAAATTATGGTGTCCTTTATTTCCATTATTCTGCAAATTTTTATCTTTTCAACTATTGATTAGCAATCAAGTGTGCTAATTAATCTATTAAAAAAAACATGACTATAAGACAACTTTGTTGGTCAAACGTGCATTTCTATAAATTTTTCTGTTAAAAAAGAAAAACAACCCATCGGGCTTGGTTGTATTTTCTTTTTGGGTTGTTCCCACCTTCTAATAAAATCGATCTTCTTATAAAAAAAGACTAACAGCAGGCGTTTGGTGATCAAAGCGTGTGTTTTTTCTCACTAATTAATTTTTTAAAATACTAGGAAAATTTATAAAATACCAGCAGATCTTGATCTAACGTGTGTTTCTATACCTTTTTTTAAAAAAAAAAAGAGAAAAGACCAGCAGCAGCAGTCTTTCTGTCAAGCGTTTTTTCTTCTCCCTAATCTATTTTTTTATATAAAAATACTATATTAGCCCCTATTTTCAACAATTGGTTGTTGCTAACTAGCTTTTGATTTTGGATTCATTAAAAATACGTTTAACATAGTATAATTAAGATTGAGACCCTTAAATTATATATATATATATATATATATATATATATAATTACACTATTATTTTGTTTGTGGGTCTAGTGATTGAACTTGCCAAATATCTAAGTATCAAATACTATAGTAGCGAACCCTATTTTCAACACCTTTTTATATATAAAGAGGATGGTACCTCTGAAAATTTAGGTATTAGTTTTTCAATTGAATTAGGGTTTGAGAATTATTTATATGCTTTATTGCTTTGTTTCGAATTATGATTGTTTTTATAAAAATTTATTTGAGACTTTTCTCAATTCTTGATGGATTTGAGTGTGTTACTAAGGATATTTACGTTTGTAATCCTTAAGCTTACTTTCCTTTTGTGTCACGTCCTCTTTATCAACAAAAAGAAAACAAAAAAAAAATTAAAAAACATGATTTGGGACTAATTACACTTGGTCAAGTTTGGTTTCATCGTAGTGCAATTGTAATTGAAACCCTAATATACGTAATCAGAATACCAAATTTTGATAGGTATATTACAAGTTTTATAATATATGCGAAGCATTGGTGATGTGATTACTAAAACTTTATTTTTTATTTTTTATTTTTTTATTTTTTTTGTGATTACTAAAACTAAAAACGTTAAGACTAAACTTTTTTTTTTTTTTTTAGAAAATTTATTTATATATATCAAATGAGAAGGAGAAAATCCCTCCTACGGGGGCTCACAATGGGGGGACCAAACCTAACACATCAAGGCGAGGCAAATGCCGAAACAATAAGACAAAAAATCAAAAACAATGACAAGAAACCTTAACAAGAGAACAAAGAAACACAAAGTCACAAAACTAGTAACCTAAGCTTTTAAAACTCTCACAGCAGGAATACCCATAAAGTCCATTTGTATGAATCCTTTAGCTTTTGTGGGAAGATCATTGTAATTACTGCTCCTATCCCATATCCTATTTGAGAAATTATTAGGTGTTTCGGGTGTATAATCTCATATGACACACTCAATGGTATGATCATGTACTCTATCTCTTACTTTTTTATTGAAATTATCATGTAAATGTCATCCACACCCTTGAGTGTTCTTTGTGAAAATGCACCAAACCATGCCAAGCCGATAATACCATAAAAACTATAATAACCAATATAAATAAAGATACCCAAAAGAAAGCGTTGGAAGTGCGAAGGATGAAAGGAATTCGCTGCACTCTACATTTAAGTATTCAAAATAAACTCAAATTACAACTACTAGTCCAAGCAACCAAAGTAAGCAGCGTTTCTTCGATCTCTTGACAAACCAGGTCTGCCCATCCATTTCAATAAGAAAAATAATTAGAAGCATTTACGGTGGACGATTGCTGGGCCAGTTTCTTCATAGTCTGCCTTGGAAATCCACATCTGGCCGGAAAAACAAAAAATATTTTAGTACAAGAGCGATGGATGCCAATAGATAAACTTCAATTGGTGTAAATTAAAATACCTCATGGAAGCTACTGAGAGATGCAAGGATTGACCCTCCAATCCAGACACTATATTTTCTCTCAGGAGGAGTAACCACCTTGATATTCATATGGATGGGTTCAATGGCAGTTTTTATTTCATTTTTCATCCGATCCGCAATACCAGGAAACATTGTTGAACCGCCACTAAGAACTATATTTCCATACAAATCCTTTCTAATATCAACATCACACTTCTTGATTGATTTGCACGTTGTTTCATGGATCCCCGGTGCTTCCATCCCAATTAACGATGGTTGGAAGAGTACCTCGGTGCAGCGAAACATCTCATCTCCAATGGTAATTACCTTTCCATCAGGCAGTTCGTAGCTCCTCTCGATCGATGAGCTTCTCCTGGCATCCTCCATCTCTTGCTTATAATCAAGAGCAACATAAGCCAGCTTCTCCTTAATATCACGAACAATTTCCCGTTCTGCAGTAGTCCTGAAGGAGTACCCTCTCTCAGTGAGAATCTTCATGAGGGTATCTGTGAGGTCACGACCAGCAAGGTCCAAACGAATAATGGCATGCGGAAGGGCATATCCTTCATATATTGGAACTGTATGGCTAACTCCATCGCCGGAGTCAAGCACAATACCTATTTCACAGAGAAATCAAATCAATTGATCAGAGAATTCAACAAAATTTCATATCATCAGCATGGTTAAGTTAATTATGGATCATACGTACCGGTTGTTCGCCCGCTTGCATACAGTGAGAGAACAGCCTGGATGGCAACATACATGGCAGGGACACCGAAGGTCTCAAACATAATTTCAGTCATTTTTTCTCTGTTAATTTTCGTATTGAGGGGTGCCTCGGTGAGGAGAACGTGATGCTCTTGGGGGTCGACACGAAGCTCATTATAGAAAGTATGATTCCAAATTTTCTCCATGTCGTCCCAGTTGGTCACAATACCACGTTCGATGGGATATTTCAAAGTGAGCATACCTCTTTTAGATTGTGCTTCATCTCCAACATATTCATCCTTTTGTCCAAAGCCTGCCATGACATTTGTATATCGTGGCCGGCCAACAATACTGGGAAACACCACCCTTGGAGCAGCATCGCCAGCAAAACCAGCCTGTTAGATAAGAACCAGCAAGAGTAGTTAATTAATAGGTGACCTAATAATTGTGAAAAATGATGAAGCACAACGTCGTATTGCTTACCTTGACCATCCCAGTTCCATTGTCAAATACAAGTGCTTCAATATCCTCTGGTTCAGCCATCTTAAAATTCAGAAAACTAGGAAATTAGAGAGCTTCAAAGATGAACAGCTCGGCCAGACCATAAAGAAACAAAGAAGCTGATCAAAGTCAACCCAAAACCAAACAATAATATCATTAAGAAGCTCCAAGTTCGCTGTAAGATAGAAAGAATTAAGCTTCAACTAAATCAAAAACCTTAAAAACAACAAGATCGGATAAGTACCATAAGCAGATTATTAACTGAAAATCTTATAAATTAACTAAGAGGAAGCGTTACCTTAATCAGATGAAGAAGATTATATAGAATGGCTGGGCAGCGGTTGGTGCTTTACTTCGGGAGGAGATGTGAGAGAAGCATTTGATGGGCACTTCCCTTTATACCAAATAATTGACATGTATTGAAAATTTAATTTTATTTATAATATTTACAGAAACTTAAATTTTTTATTTATTTTAGACTTTTACACTTATATGCCTTGTGCTGGTTTCTTTCATACTAATATATATAATTTGACTACGACCACTCTTCTGTGAGCTTATGCAGCATTCCAAACCCATCTTAACTAAATGTGAAAATAAAAGGAATCCAAGTACGTCTCCCAGAATATAATAATCAATCGTTCATACATAATCAAATACTTGACGTCACTTATTTTCACTATTAACTAAAACCCCTATTTTCAACAGCTGGTTGTTGCTAACTAATTTTTGATCTGACATTCATTAAAAAGGTGTTTTGTATACGATTAAGATTGAGATCCTTAAATCATAAGTTTGTGTAAGTAGTTGGTAAGTCACCGTCCTATGATCATCTCAAAGTATTTGGCTGTCTCTGTTATCCATGTATAGTGTTTCTGTTTTGACAATGCATGACCATTGTATATGGATGAATAATAGTTCAGACAAGAAGAGGCGGCTGCCCAATTACAGAAGCTGAAAACCAAGGATTACAGACAAAAACAAAACAAGGGCATTTAACCGAGGACAAAACGACACAGCCGCAACCAAACACCAAAAGACAAAAAAGCCCTTGAACAAAAACCAGCAAATTACAACCAACACTCCTCCTTAATGAGCTGGTTTTGAAACAGCTTGAATGCCAAGAGCAGCTCGAAACTTGACAAACTTCTCCTTGGGCAAAGCCTTAGTGAAAATATCTGCAACTTGATCTTCTGAAGAGCAGTGTTGCATCTTGATTGCACCTTCACTGGAAGTTGTCCTGAGAGAATGGTATTTCAAAGCAATATGCCTACTCCTGCTATGAAAAACAGGATTCTTTCTCATAGCAATGGCAGACAGATTATCACAATTAATCAATACTAGACCCTTCTTAACAAACCCAACTTCATTGAGGATAGACTTCAGCCAAACAGAGTGACTTGCAGCAAGGGCAGCAGAGATGTACTTAGCTTCTGCTGTGGACTGAGCCACTAAAGACTACTTCTTGGACAGCCAGGATATTGCACCAGACCCCAGAGAAAAAACATATCCAGAGGTACTTTTTGAGTCAACTAGAGATCCTCCCCAGAGAAAAAACATATCCAGAGGTACTTTTTGAGTCAACTAGAGATCCTCCCCAGTCACTGTCACTATAGCCAATTAAATCCGCATGTTCTACTGAGTCATATATCAAACCATAATGCTTAGTACCATTAAGATATCTAAGAACACGTTTTGCTCCACCCATGTGAACTTCTTTAGGACTCTGCATGAACCTAGACAAGAAACTAACAGAGAACATAACATCTGGTCTGGTAGCTGAAATATATAACAAACTCCCAATCAAGGATCTGTATTCACTCACATTTGTATCTGATGAATCAACAGCTTTGCCAAAATTTTCTTTTGCAGCTAAGGGAGTAGATACAGGTTTGCATCCTTTCATGCCAAACCATTTCAACACAGCCTCAATATATTTTTCTTGTTTAACACAGATTTTCCCATCTTCTTGGATAATTTCCATGCCAAGAAATTGATGAAGATATCCCAAATCATTCATCTCAAACTCTTTTTTCATTTCAACTCTAAACTGCTCCATTATTGATTCTGACTCACCTGTAAAGATCAAGTCATCAACATACACTGAGACAATAAGTCTGCCTTTACTTGGATCATCTCTCAAATAGAGAGTGTGCTCATTTCATTCCTCTGAAAACCTTGTTTCAACAGATATGAGTCTAATCTGCCATACAAGGCTTTCTTCAACTTCAAAACTTTATGACTTTTTCCTTCTTTAACATAACCAGGAGGTTGTTCAACAAACACCTCCTCCTCAAGCTCACCATTCAGAAAAGCTGATTTGACATCAAGCTGGTGATTTTTCCACTTGTTTTGAGCAGCAACTGCAAAAATGGATCTAATTGTCTCTAGCCTTGCCACTGGAGCAAATGTTTCTTGATAATCAGTTCCCTTCTTCTGAGAAAATCCTCTTGCAACCAGTCTAGCTTTATACATCAACACAGACCCATCAGCTTTATACTTTGTCTTGTAAATCCACCTAACACTAATTGGAGTTCGTTTATCTGGAAGATCAACAAACTCCCATGTATCATTTTGCTGAATCATGTGCATTTCTTCATCCATTGCCTTCTTCCACACATCTGCATTGTTGGCTTCATCAAAACTTGCAGGTTCAACTAAAGTCAATTGACATCTCTCATAAATGTCAGCAATGCATCTGGTTTTCAGCACAGGGGATTCAGGAGGACTAGACAATTCTGCGGCCCATTCATTATGTAATTCTGAATTTTCAACCAGATTTTGAGAACCTGTAGCAGAGATTTGAGTAGAACTTCCTTCTGAAACCTTCTCACTCATATCTTCTTCTACTTCTGATTCATCACTGGTAGCTTCATCACCTCCAGCATCACTGTCCAGATGAGGACTGACTTCAAAGCTGTCAGACCTTTCCTTCTCTTGACCCTGATCCCAATCCCAGGCACTATCTTCATCAAACCTGACATCACGAGATACTACAAGACTACCAGATTTCACATTGAAAATTCTGTATCCTTTGCAGTCAAGACTGTATCCCATAAACACCCCTTTTTCAGCATTTTCTTGCAGTTTAAGTCTTTTCACCTTTGGAATGTGAAAATAACAAATGCAACCAAAAACCTTCAAATGAAGAACTGAAGGTTTTCTGCCATACCATTCCTGGAAATGAGTGGAATTTACTAACACCTTTGTGGGACTGAGATTCATCAGATGAACTGCTGTGAAAATAGCTTCTCCCCAAAACTTCTTTGGAACTCCCTTGTCACACATCATGGCCCTTGCCTTCTCTAAAATGGTTCTGTTTTTCCTTTCTGCTAGGCCATTTTGTTCTGGTCTATAGGCTGCAGAAAGTTGATGAATAATTCCTTCTTCATCGCAAAACTTTGTAAACTCTTTTGAAACAAATTCCATCCCTCTATCACTTCTGACTGTTTTAATCTTTCTCCCCTTTTGATTTTCAACCAAAGTCTTGAATTTCCTAAACACAACAGAAACTTTTGTAACTTAGAAAGTACACCCACGTCAATATACTAAAGTCATCTGTAAAGGTTATAAAATACCTCTTTTGCTGAACTGTTGAGGTGTGCATGGGACCACAAAGATCTGTGTGGATCATATCCAAGGGATATGCAGCTCTGGAGAGAGTATCTTTTGGAAAAGGTAGTCTTGAAAACTTTCCTTCCATACATCCTTGACATAGACCAGTCATGACACTCACAGGAGGTAAGTCCTTTACCAGCTCCTTTGATTTCAGTAGGCCCATAGATGAGCTGTTGAAATGTCCCAGTCTCTTATGCCATAGGACAGTGGAGTCTTCTTTAGCCAAGTAGCTTTTCTCTTCAACCTCTAAACTTATGGGAAAACTTCTTTTCCTTCTCATTTGAACCCTGCCAATCAGCTTGTCACCTTTTGCAATTTTACACTCATTATTCTTGAATAAGAGAGAATATCCTCTCTCCATCATTTGCCCTACACTCAATAGGTTTGCATCCAACTTTGGAACCAACATTACATCTTTGATTAGAAATGACCCACCTTGGCCTTTGACAGATACTGTTCCAACACCTTCTACTTTTACACGTTCTCCATTTCCTATTCTTACATGAGAGACCCGTTTTCGATCTAATTCCACAAAAAATTCTTCTCTGCTTGTCATATGATTACTGCATCCACTATCAATATACTAAACTCTATCATTTTCTGTTGTGACAGAAAATCCAGCATAAAACAGGAGTCCATCATCCTCCTGCTCATCATTCTCAACATCTTGCATAGCAAAATTGGCCTTTTGATTTTCTCTACAGTTCCTCTGAATATGACCAATCTTCCCACACTTATTACATTTGGGCTTCCCCTTGTGCCAACAGTCATCTTCAACATGACCTAGTCTGCCACAAACTTTGCACTCCACTTTTGCTTTGCCTTTGGTGTCCTTACTGACTCCACTAGAACTTACCAGATTGGTTTTAGTTCTGAAAGCGTTTTCAGTAGTCTCATCATCACCTTCACATCTTGCCTCATGAGCTTCCAGTGAACCCAATAGATCACTAACAGACAGCTCTCCAATGTCCTTATTCTCTTCAATTGCAACAATGGAATTAAATTTGGGTGGCAGGCTAATCAAGAGCTTCTCTACAACTCTTCTCTCTGTTAATTTCTCACCATAAGTTCTCATTTTGTTCACTATTTCTGAAAGTTTAGAGTAATATTGAAGAACATTTTCACTGTCCTTCATTTTGAGATTTTCAAGGTCCCGTCTAAGCTTCTGGAGCCTGACATTTCTAACCTTAGGATTTCCTTGAAACTCATCACGTAAGGTTTCTCATGTTTGCTTGGCAGAGAGAGCACCAATGAATCTAGAGAAAATACCTTCTGTAATAGAGGTCTGAATAATATGGAGTGTTGTACGGTCCTTTTTCTTCCACTGTCTGTGCCTCCTCCTGGTTTTGGCCTCAGCTTTCAACTTCGCAACAGCTTCTTTCTTCTTTTTCCAAGCACCAGTAACTTCTACTTGTTCTCCCCTTTCATCCTCAGACGATAAGGTAAATGAACTTTCACTGAAATCTCCTTTTTCAACAACCTCCCAGAGCTCAATAGACTCAAGGTAGGTCTTCACTTTCACACCCCAGGCATCATAGTCCTGGCCATTGAAAACCGGTAGTGGATACAACTTAGACATGGTTGTTTCCGCCATGAACTCAAAGCTTGCACAGATTCAACACGCCCTTAGCAGATCGCACGGAGCTCCAATACCATGTTTCTGTTTTGACAATGCATGACCATTGTATATGGATGAATAATAGTTCAGACAAGAAGAGGCGGCTGCCCAATTACAGAAGCTGAAAACCAAGGATTACAGATGAAAACAAAATAAGGGCATTTAACTTAGGACAAAACGACACAGCAGCAACCAAGCACCAAAAGACAAAAAACCCCTTGAACAAAAACCAGCAAATTACAACCAACATAGAACCTTTTGACAGTTGCAAACTAGATTATAAGAGTGCTCAATGTGTATTTCTTGACTATTGTGATCAGTATAAAGGCTATTGGTGCCTATATCCTACTACCGGCCGTGTTTATATATCTCGTCATATCTCATTTGATGAAGGTAATTTTACCAATTCAGTTATGGGATCAGTGCCATCTCCACCAACATTTACAAAGTCTCCACCCTTTCCTACAAATTTGTTACCTTCTAACCCGCTGCCACTTTCTGACAGTTCTCCCACGCCATTGCCAACCTCTATTGTGCCTCCCTTGCAGCCCATTCATGCGCCTCCCCCACCAGCCTTTGAACAGCAACCTCCAATTACAAATCCGCCGCCCCAAGCCAACTCTCCAATTGACCCTCCCACAAACACCCATCCAGTGTTATTACTCGCACTCGGGATGGTACACGGCGGCCAAAAGTCTTTGCTACATCTTTATATCCTGTGTCGGCTGCTCTTCTTGCTGCTACATATTCCATTCCAGTGGAGCCCACTACTTACTAGCAAACTGCATCCAATCCTCAATGGGTCTTTGCTATGCAAGATGAGTATCTCGCGTTGATACGCAATGGGACATGGTCACTGGTACCATATCACAACTTTATGAATGTGGTTGGTTGCAAGTGGGTATATCGAGTTGAACTTGCCTCACAAATTTATGGTACTATGGCATGCTACAAGGCTCAACTTGTTGTCAAAGGTTATAATCAACGACCCGGGTTTGATTATGGTGAAACATTCAGCTCTGTTGTGAAACCCGGAACTATCCGTTTGGTTCTTTGCCTTGCTCTTTCTCTAGGATGGCCATTAAGCCAACTTGATGTCTCCAATGCCTTCTTACATAGCGATCTTCATGAGACAGTCTTATCTTCATCAACCTCCTGGTTTTGTTGATCCAAATCAACTCTCTTATGTTTGTCACTTGCGCAAGGCTTTATATAAAATGTGTTAAATAAAGTGATTTATATATATTAGAAGAATTATTCACATCAAAAAGTTCTGGAAATGTGAAATTAGTTTTGTGAGATGGGACGAGTGTGTACCATTCAAGATTGGTCGTTGCAAAAGTATAGCTTCAATCCTCATTATGATTTTTTATTTGGCATGATCTTATTCCAACCAAGATTTCAATTTTCATGTGGAAAGTTTTAAATAATAAGTTATCTGTGGATGAGAATATCAAGAAAAAGGGAGTTAATCTTGCTTCTAAGTGTAACTGTTGTCTTAACTTCCCTACTATTGAATCGGTGAAACATGTTATGTTGGAAGGATCGACTGCCAATCGAATGTGGGAATTTTTTGGTAATTTTTTTGGTATAAACATTAGTAGCAGTGTTCTATTACTAAGATTATCAACTTGGTGGCAGCTCAAAAAAAAAGAAAAATGTGATTGGGGCCGGCTTTGGCTTGTATGATACCTTCTTTTATTTGTTGGAATTTGAGGTATGCTAGAAACAAATGCAAGTTTGATCACACTCTTCTATCTGGAGAGCAAATCATTGAGGCCACAATTGATCAAAATAAGGGTGATGTTTCAGAGCAAAGGTAAGAATATGGACCTAGACCTTAATGACTCGAATGTTAGTCAACTTTTTGACATTCCTATGCGATCAAAAAGCAAAGGTATGGTCTCTATTCTATATTGGAACCCCACCTCCTCAAGATGTTTCTATTATTAATTGTGACGGCAGTACCTTGAGAAATCTTGGAGATTCAGGGGGAGGAGGTGTGATTAGAAGTAGTAGTGGTAGATTTGTGGCTGCCTTTTCACATTACTATGGATTTAATTCTATTACTTTTGCTGAGCTAATGGCTATATATGATGGCATAAATCTTGCAGTTTCTTTAAGTATTTTTAAGCTCCTTTTTGAATCGGATTTGTTAATTGTAATCAATATTCTGTCTGAAAAATCTAGTTGTCCTTGGAATTTGATTTATTTGCATAGAAATATAGCCAAAATTTGTGCTTCTGTGGAAATCTATTTCAAGCATGTTTACAGGGAACTCAATGGTGTGATTGATGTCTTGGCCACTAAAGCTTCAAGTAGCAAAGTGTCTGAAATGTGTGACAACTTTAGCAATCTTCCTTCCAAGGTTGTATTAAAATCGATCAAATGAGTTTTCTAGTATTAGAATTACGAAGTAGTGCAAGGTTTTGGTTTGTATCATGGTTCTGGGTATTTGATCTATTTTGATTTTTCCTCTATGAAGGGTTAAATTCTTGTTCCCCTTTGTAAGCCCCCAGAGAAAGGGCTTTTCTTCTCCTCTTAATGGAACAAAATCTCTCTTTTCTTAAAAAAAAAAAAATCTCTTCACCACAATCTAACATGCCAAACATTAAAGGATCTAAGCATATAAGACGAAGATGCAACATTTTTGTTCATATGAACATTTAATTAAAACATAATGTACTATCCAATTTTTGTCCGGGCCCAATTGTTAATTTTTATTTTTAATTATAATTGAGTTTAATTAAATGTGTTTAGTGAAAAATAATAAAAAAAAACAAATAAAACAAAGGAAAAGCCCAACTCAAATCCTTACCCCAAACTAAAACCCAACCCAAAATAAAACTAAATTCTTAGGCCCATTAAAATAAATCCCAATTAAAGCCAAAATCTTCACTCAACTAAAGCCCAATCTAAGCACAGAAAAGCCTAAATTGAACCTGGCCCAAAACTCACCTAATCTAGCCCAAGATCCCTCATTTGACTTTCTCACATATTTACTCACCCCACCCCGCCCCACCTCCGCCTGCACCACTCATCACCACTACTCTATCCACCTCTGCCTGCACCATTCATCACCACTGTCATCACCCACCCTAAATCCCATCACTCATCAAGCACTTACATTTTCCACCATCTTCCTCATTGAAAGAGAAAAAAGAAAACCATAGAGAGGGACTGGAACCCCACCTTCATTTCCTTCCTCTCAAACTCACGGCATCACCTCCTTCTCAGCCATCATCCCATCCTCACCGACAACACCTCTCAGCCTCTCCACCAGAAATTCAGCACAGCCACCGTAGCCATCTTTCAGCATCATCATCACCAGTAACCCATTTCAACCAAGCTTCATCCTCACTCAAAATCCTTCCTCAATCGGACTCTTCTCTTTCCTCAACTGGAAAAACCTCAACGAACAGAACCATCATCCAGACGGGACCACACTACCGGAACCATCTCATCACCACAACTTCTTCGACCTGAAAAATCCAGTGCCACCAAAACCTACCAAGCTGTCCAGACTTTCCCTTACCTAAATATCTCGTTATTTCCCTGCTCACTGAATCACCCATTCACTCTCGATTTCCCACAAAACCAAACCAGTAGCAAATCACCTCTCTACTCCTCGTTCTCAACCTCCCCCTCTCAACTATGACTTCACTATCACACATCTTCTCTACCGAACCCACTCCTCACCAAAACCTAATCGCCAATCATACCTCACTGTCACCGAACCACCAACAAGCATCATCTCCACCATATCACCATCACCGTTCCTCCTCTTCTTAGCCTCACCATTACTCATCCAACCTCACCTGAGCCACTATAAAACTTGCTCGAACCATCATTCCCTCTGTCAATATCTTAATCGAGCCTCACCTTTGATCCCGAACCAACAAATTAATCACCAAACTATCATTAGATTTTCGATTTCATTTAGGTAAGATTTGGAAAGCTCAATCTCTGTATGTGTCTCTATTGCTGGTTATGTTCTCCTGTCTACACGTCAGATCTTCCCGGAATGTCGTCGTTGTTGGAATGAGGGAGGGAGGACGGCCATTAGGGATAAGAGTTTTCTAGAATACCAAGAGTAGGAAAGAGGAGGTTAAATGAAGGGGCGGTGTGTAAGGGCTTGTTTGAGGAGAGGGGTTGTTCATTTAAGTTATTGGGTCGGCTATTTTGATGCTAATGGGCCATGTATAATATATTTGGGTTTGCATAGTGGGGTTACATATAATATTTGGTCTTTTGTGTATTATATTTTGAAATTTTAGGTATCAGTTTGGGCTTGGTACATATTTAGTTTTAAATTATGGTTTGGGCTTTCTTTGAGAGAGTAGTATGGATTTTTTTGAGGATTTTTATTTTTCTTGCATATGGGCTCAAGGTCATGTAATATGTAAATAGTGAAAAATGCATGCATATTTATTTTAGATTGTTAGAGGCATATAAGTATTTAGGATTTTATTGTTTATGAATATTATTTTATCTGCTTAGGGATTTTTTTTATATGAAAATGATACAACGAGGTGACAATTGATTTAAGCCGTCTCACACTTAAAAAGTACAAAATAATTTAATATCATAAATTGACGGTTTATCAAATTAAAAAAATGCCATAAATTGATATTTCAAACTCAAATTTGTATTTAAAATGTTATAAGTTGGTATTACAAAATTCACTTCTTTTTAAACAAATAAATACTATAAGTTGGTATTTTCAAATCTGATCCATTCATTTCAGTTTCATAAGGTAGAAATTCAAACCAAACCAGACCCTATTTTAATTCCAAGTCAATCATCAAATTAAATATAACACCATAAGTTGGTGTTTTCAAAAATCCAATTCTCTTAGGTGCTATAAGTTGGCATAATTTTAAATATAACACCATAAGTTGTCGATTTCAAAAATCCAATTATTTTTTGGTGTCATAAGTTGGCACACTTTTAAATACAACACCATAAGTTGGTGTTTTCAAAATCCAATCTTTTTCATACCATAAGTTGGTATGATCCAAAAATCAAGCATAGCCCTTGCCATCAAAGTAAGGTTCCATTCTTGGTGATGATGTACTGATTAGAACCAATATTTTGAACAAATCCAGCCTTATTAAGTAGAAAGCTAGAAACAAGATTCTTCCTCATTTCTCTATTATGCAAGACATCCTTTAGAAGGAATGTCTTTCTAGAAATAAGCTTGATTCACATTCCTCAATTCCAACACCCTTAGCGGTGTCGAAATCACCCAAGAACACTTTCATATCCTTTACTTCAAAATAAGTCTTGAACAAGGAACGATCAAAGCAAATACAGCGGGCAACACCAAAATCTGCCCACCACCCTTCAGACCCGGACAATATGTTGATTTTAGTGATCATAGTCACAAATGGCTCCTCCTCAATCATATTAGCTTGAGCAACAGGTTAGACATATTGGCTATTCCTTCAATTCTAGCCATATGATCGGGCTTATTACACACAAAGCACAAGAACTAATTGTTGTTATTTGAAATAACAAAAACTTCCTTCTTCATATCATATTTCTGAGCAGCCTCCTCAATTCTGAGTTTGGCAATCAGATTTCTCATTGAGAACTCCTTGGATTTGTATCGCAATTGGTTCTTGAAATTTTTCCAGCTTGGTGGCAATTTGTCTATCATCACAGCAACCTGGAACTGTTCATCGAGCTCCATACTTCACAAAAATTTCATAAGTAATTTTCTGCAATTCAAGAGATTGAGAAAAAACTAAATTTTTATCAACTATTTGATAGTTCGTATAACGACTAACAACATATTTCTTAAAACCGGCTTCTTTAGTGTCATACTTATTTTGCAAACATCTCATACATCCTTAGCGTAATCATACAAATCATCACTCGAACCATTATGAAAATCCAAAACCTTAACTATTTCTCCACTCGTTAAATCTTGTTCGCACAGGACACACCAAAATTGTTTTGAATATACATCAAGAATAAACGAGAGGCCAAAAAGTAAAAGGTAAGAATAAAGAGTGAATAAAGGAAGTAAAGAAGCATGGTTGTAAATGCTGTTCATTTACACTGATAATTTCAAGTTTCAATCTCAAGCCACTGTCGTTGGTCAATCAGCACAAAAAGGAAGGCTTTATTCTTTGCATAATGTGTTGTGCACTTTTTATCTTCTCAGAAAATGAGAGAATTATATTAAGAGGACAACTATTAGAGACATCCAGATTATAAATACTGGGAGAAAGTTGTTAAATAAATGGCTCATAAAATTATTTACATAAAAAAACTCTGAAAAGAGGAGTTGTACGTGTAAGAGGAGAGACTCCCGATGTAGTAATGTGATGGAAGGTTGTTGGGGTTGTCGGAGCTTGACCCTCGCAATATGATACGATATTTTGTTCAGTGTTTTAGCATGGGGTATAAGTATATTTCGAGTGTTCAGATATCTTGCTATAAAAGGGGAAACCATAATTCAAATGTATGGACTGAAATTCTCATAAAAAAAAACGATAGACTCCAGGACCGTAGACATTCTTATCGAATCACGTAAATCTCTCACGTTCTTGTTCTGTTCTCTTTATTTGATTGTGTTTGCTATATAATTTGTTCTAGCTGGTATCTTGCGTGTTTGTGTACCCAGTATTTCAACAGAAGTGTATCTAAACGTACACATTGACATGGACTCATACATACACTTGAAAGATGCTAAAACATCCGCAACTCTGTTACAATCTCTAGGATTTATTTTATTTTTTCACTCTTTGACATGAATTTAACCAACTGAACGGTCGATTATTTAGATTATCCGTTAGTTCTTAATAGGTTATTTCGGCATCTGTCGATTCTATTAAACAATATGTAACTCTTTTTTTTTTTTTAAATAACCGATCGATCAATTCGGTTATCGATGAGTTCAATTATTTAGATATTTTTTCCGCCCTAAATCATTATTGGCATGCCCTCTACCGTTTTACCTAATTGTCTAATAAATAATATAATTATGTGCATAACTTTTGCATGCATGACTTAACATGAACTTTCATGAATACCAACTCCAGAATCCGGACATAAAAAAAAGACAAATCAGATCGGTCAATTAAAAAAACTGCAGTTGCGGTTGTCACCACCATCATGCGCACAGTTGCCCTGCTTTTGGTGTATATTTTTACAATGTAACTTTCCTTAAAAGGCTAACAATGTTGTGTGTGAGTGATGAGAATACCACGTCGGTAAAATAGGAGTACCGACCCTAGCTTATAAGTGCTAGCCTTCCTCAACCTACCAGCCAAGGTTTTCATGGGATTTCAGCCCATGGGCCTTGGTTACAGCCGGCCCGCAAGAGCGTCGGTTGGGCTTTGGTTGGCAAGGGGAGACTGGTGGGCCTTTAGGCCCGCGTGGGTTCTCAACATTGGTGCTTTCATTGAGAGAGTCGCCCGCCTACGGAGAGGGCTTCCGTCCGGGAAAGGACTGCCGTCTGTCGGGCGAGCGTAGCCGCCAGGCGAGAGTAGCCGCCGTGGACGTCGGCTGTCCAAGGGGCGACGACTGATGAGAATCTCACATCGGTAAAATAGGAGTACCGACCCTAGCTTATAAGTGCTAGCCTTCCTCAACCTACCAGCCAAGGTTTTCATGGGATTTCAGCCCATGGACCTTAGTTACAGCCGGCCCGCAAGGGCGTCGGTTGGGCTTTGGTTGGCAAGGGGAGGCTGGTGGGCCTTTAGGCCCGTTTGGGTTCTCATAGTCTCCTTGAGAACGACACCCTCGTAGTCACATGTTACGCTTTGATCCAACTTAATCTATCATCTTATGAAAAACTTCTATGCATATGAGCTTGATGGCTAGACTAGTTTAGACTAATATATCAGATATTCACGTGATAAAATTTATACAATATCGTTCTCGGTAAAAAAAATATTTCGAAGTATGTACGTCAAGTTTCATGTAACAATCAATGTCATGGTCGCTGTGGCTCCAAATGGACTGCAATACATATTCGGCCATCTGTCGATGAAATCACAAGCTTTGAGAAAATTAAATAGAATAATCTTTATTTTAATTCACATGCATGATGCATGACAATATATATATATATATAAAAACGGATTTATAGTATATAAACTTTCTATCCTAACAAGGTCGGCAACGTGGCAATTTACACAACACACGTAAATTATAAGACTGAAAGTGACATTATTTGATTAAAGTATTTCCTGTCAAAGAACAAAAAAGATAACTTATTAAAAATGTGCATAATATATGAACCGCCATTTGTTTTCACGTGTCTTTATTAGCAATAAACGATCTCAACTAATTATAAGGTTGTCTACAGTTGAGCGATAATCACTAAAATTTAGAAGAGTATCAGTATATTTTTACACTGATTTTTATGTCGTGTATATGTGCATCATTCAATACACTATGTGACTTCTGTAATAAGTGTATTTTTTTCTCTCTCTCCATAAAGAGACAAAAATTACATAAAGAGACATTATGCAATTCATTATAAAACAGAAGTAATAAATTATTGTCCACATTTTTTAAACGAACTAGGGACATATTTAACACTAAAAATCAAAATAATAATGTTTTAGATAATATTAAAATTGTTACACATATTATCTATTTACATATTATAATAATTATACTATTGTTATAATATTTTTTACTTTTATAGATATTTACGAAGTTAAAAATTTGTTGGTCTATATCATGGTATATTTAGAATATGATTGATAAACGTGCAATATTTGAGTATTTGATGTTTAAAAAGTTGAAATGTTACTCAAATGTTTGTTTCAGAAGCAATTTGGAAATGCTACTTAAAATGTTACATTTATACTACTTGAAATATTAATTCAAATGTGTGTTTGCCGTTTGACAAGAGACTTATAGCATATATACTACTTAAAATGGCTTCCCAAATGAGGACTATCATATAGTTGCACCCCCCCCCCAAAAAAAAATATATATATATATATATATGTAATTTACAAATTACACAAAAGGAAGAGAACATTAAACCTATTTGGACAAAGAATTCACATGAGCGAATATATTGTATTATGGCCCCGATTGGTTTACTGCATTGCGATGATAATATAATTCATAGGAGACTTGTATTAGATATAAATAGATTAGAAAAATATGGGAAAAGAGTTACCAAAGTTTGCAAAGGATTGGATTGCTCTCGCTTGTGAGACGACTCTTCTTCAACATTCTTCCCCTTTGTGTATCAAACTCATGGCTTCTTCTTCCCTTGCTTTAATATATATTTTTATCGGTTGTAACTGAACTTATAGCTAGGGTTTAACCTAGTCAATCATGGATATTGCGAGTTGATTTTCATTACAAGTTTTCAATTTAATTCTCAATTCTCGTTCTTAATTGTCATGCTTCAAAATATAGTTGTTGCGTAATTGCTCGATCATCAATTATGTTGTTTATTATATTCATCTAGCCAAATCACGTAAACGATCCGTGAACACTAAGACCGTGGTATGTGTAGAAATATAAAAAATAGATATGAAAATATAATGCTATATATAAAAATAAGTGAGAATACAACTGTAAATAATTTATAATAATTAGAGATGAAATTGTCCCAAGAAAAAATATTTAAGTTTTTAATTGAAATATCAAATTTAGATAATATTATAATTCTTTATTGTTTATATTTTAACAATATTTTCATTATCAAATAATCTGATTATAGTTAGGGCTGTTATGGTAACGGTAATCGTTAACAATGACTGGTTATCATTATCGTACCGAAAATTGCAATAATGAAAAATAGAAACCGTTATCATTATTGATAAAGTCGGTATACCGTTTTTCGGTAACAATAAACTGATAATTCGTAAATTTACCAATCCTAAAAAGTAAAAAAACAAAAAAATCAATTTGTTAATTCTTAATGAAAAAATCCCAAGATTAAGGAATCAAATTTTTATACCCATCAACTCACGGTCAATATTAATCAACTTTAAATTTTAAATTAAACTAAAAATAATTATATAATATATTAAAAATTATTAATTCATATATATGTATCGATAAAGATAAATACCGATGATAAGAGAGTTGACATTTATTATCGCTGTCAATTCTATCAATAAAAATACCGTACCAACGAAATTGATAACAATAAATCATTTTACTTGGAAATACGATAACCAATAAGTCACTAACGATATGGTAATAATATTATGGTTACCATAACAATCCTAGATTATACTATACTTTTATGTTAAATAAATACCAAATATTTACAGTAGAAGTCAACTGACCACTTCGATATATATTTTCACGCACGTGTAATAAAATATCTTCCACATGTACAAGTTCTCTCTCATATTTGCAAACTCCCTCATCCTCACCCATCAAACCCGTCCCTGCCAGACCTGCCATTCTCCTTTCAAACTTGGACTCAAGACTCAACCTTTTCATCCAACACACAATCCTCCATAACCATCACCACGGTGCTTTCTCCACCGTCTGAGCAATCGTCTCCTGATCCATCTACCGATGTTTGCTACTCGGTGGAGCCCGGTACAGATTTTAACGTACTACCTGTCGGAGCACCCAACTATCGTCCGGTTCCGGTGGAACCACACCCAATTATGGGGCTCCACGTGGTCATTCCTCTTCACCGCTATAGCATTCTATCTCGCTCTATCAATTTTCCTCCACCTCGTACTTTCTCTTATCATCCGAAGTGGTAGACCCGTCCCGCTAGGTCCAATCCCCGCTCTGCACAGCCTCTCCGTGGCCTTAATCTCCGCAACAATTTTCGCCGGCATCCTCCTCTCCGCCGCCGCAGAGATCCGTGAAACCCGATGGTTCTGGCGCCGCTCAAAAACCCCTTTTCAATGGCTCCTCTGTTTTCCCCTCGGGACCCGCCCGTCGGGTCGGGTCTTCTTCTGGTCGTACGTATATTACCTCTCTCGGTTCGTCCACATGGGTCGTACATTCTTCGTCATCCTCCGACGCCGTAGACTCGCTTATTTCCAGCTCTTCAACACTTCAATTTTGACGTTCATGTGCTTCTTGTGGCTCGAATTCTCTCAATCTTTTCAAGTGCTCGCAATCTTGCTTAGCACTCTGGTCTACTCTGTCGTTTACGGGTACCGGTTTTGTACTGCGATCGGATTTCCCAGCGCGTGCTTTCCGTTTGTTGTGAACTGTCAGATGGTGCTTCTGGGTTGTAATTTGGTCTGTCATGTTGGGGTGCTTTTGATGCACTTTTTGAAAGGTGGGTGTAATGGGATTGGAGCTTGGTTGTTGAATTCAGTGCTTAATGTGGCAATTCTGCTGTTCTTCTTAAATTTCTACTTGAAGATGCATTTGGGGAAGAAGAAGATGATGAAAGACGAAACGGAGATAGAAAAAGTGAAAGAGAAGGGAGGTGACATTTCTTCTGTTTGTACTGCAGGACAAAGTAAGGACTTTTCTCACTGAAGCAATTTGTGCAGAGAATAAAGTTTTTTTCTTTTTCCTCAGTGGACGATGACATTACCAATAGCTAGGGTGGAAAAAAAACACAACTTTGAAGTCGGATAATATAAATATTTATTTATGACATATTTATATATTTGGATTAGTTTGAATTTTTTAATTGTTCGAATTAGAATTCAGATAAAAATTTTGTGTTTAGATTCGGAGTGGCATATTAAATCAGATAAATTTATGTTTGGACCTTAAATTTTTGATATATAATTAATATAAAAATTTAATTTAATTTAAATTGGACAAATTCAATCATTGAGAAAATAAATGATTATTATGGGATTTATAGCTTTAGGTGTTGTAGCCCCAACTCTATTAAACTGATGCGAATATGCCTGTACACAAAAAAATTTGTGGGGCCAACGTAGTTGGGAAAAGTAAATGACAATACTCTCCTCACAATCACTGAAATGATGATATGTCCCCGTACACCTTGTTTTATGAGAGATTCTATCACACCTGCAGATATATTTGGTAAGACCAATACAGTACCGAAGTTAACGGGTCCCGATCCTAATTTAGTAATTCGTGATTTAAATTTGAATTTGTTCAAAACTAAAATTTGGGTAAATTTTTTAATTTTGAGACGGTCAATCCGTTTACGTGACGGTTGATGGTCCAACAATTTTTCTTCCATTTTGGTTTTGACTTGATTTGTGAATTCAAGTTTAATGCATTACTCAGTCTGGTTTGATTTCTCAATGGGAATTTGATTGAGGATACCTATTGAAGTATTTCGAAGATTAATAGGTATAAAATGTCGGGAAATATTTTTTGTCAACTGAGTCGCTACCATTTCTTCGGTCTCACGTCTTCATTTGTTTGTGCCATATTATATAAAAAAAAGCTCAAGATCACCAACCCACACAAAACAAATTGACTCGCACAAATAAAATAATCATTTACTTAGCGCAACCACATCGATGTCAAAGATAATGAGTCATTAGTTGTTGTTATGACTGTATTGAAAATTATATTTTGTTGATGTGATTATATTGAGATATGTATTTTGATGATGTGAATGATGATGTGGCTTAACCTTTTGTAATAATAGTGAGACTCAATCTTCATTTTGGTATAAATTTGATGGGATAGTATGAAGGATAAGAAAAGTATTGAAATATGTGTTATATTGATTTGATTACATAGAAAATTGTATTTTTATGAAATAGATGCGAGACCTATTTTTAAAATTTAATGGATCGTTAATAAATTATCATTGTGATTGTGGTTGCCCCTATACCTACAATGATGGCGTGGAAAATAAGTCGAATACGGTCAATTTGGATGGCTATATATATATATATGCGTGATGATCTCACGCGGGATCCCGCATGACTTAATTTCATGCGGGATCCCACTTTCACCGTCGGATTGATCGGACGGTGAAAGGCAACAACTTTTTTTAAATAAAATAAACAACTTTTTTGCTTTTTTGCCTTTTGCCTTTTGACTTTCATTGCCCTGCTTCGTCGTGCCTCTCCCTGTACCGTCGGCTTCCAGCATCTTTTCCCCAGGCTTGGGCATCTGTCTCCGTCACTCCCTGGGCTCCTCTCTCCACTTTGCTCCTGCATCACGCAGTAGACCTCTCTCACCTCTTTTTCTTAGATCCGGTAGCTTCTCATCTTTGATTGTATAGCATGAAATGTTCAGATTTTTTTGAGTTTTGAACTGATTTGCTTTTAATTATCTATGAGATTGTTATAAATTGTTCTTTTGAATGGAAACTATTGAGATAATTTTATCAGATTCTTAGTTCATGAGTCATACTGCATTATTTTGAAAAGGTGAACCTTTTGGAAGTTGGCTGGCCATCAACGGTGGCTTTTGATTGGGCTGCGTTGTAGCATTGAGAATTTTGGTTGTGGATAGTTTAATCATATGGAAGATGTTGTTTACTGTTGCGTGAAAGCATAATTAAAAATTAACGAGATTTTGCTTCCTTATTGTCCAGCTGCTTGGGAGCTACTAGCTAAACTAGTGGTTTTTTTGTCAAGTCGATTTATGAGCTACTGAATTTTTTTGTGATATGTAGGTCATGAATGGTGAAATGCATTGTGTTCAAGAAGGTGATTTGGGATCTTCGTCAAATTCGGTTCAACAATTTGTGCCTCAAGTATTGTTTGAAAAAATCCCAAAAATAGGACAGGAATTTGATTCAGTTGATGAAGCTCAAGCATTCTACAATGAATATGCTCGATATGCTGGTTTTAGTGTTCGCAATCATTCCTCAAAGAAGAACAAATCCAATGAGATTATCCGGAAGGAATTTGTTTGTTACAAAGAAGGGGTTCGAGACTATGAGAAATCACAATCTGTTGGTGTTAGAAAAAGGCCAGAGACGAGGGAAGGTTGCAAGGCAAAATTTACAGTTGTGAAAAGTAGCTCGAATGAATGTTTTGTAGTTTCGCAATTTAATGAAGTTCATAATCACGTTTTTGCAACACCAAGGAAAGTACATATGTTGAGGTCTCATCGTTCTTTTTCTAGTGCGAAAAAGGCGTTATCACAACAATTTTCAGCGGCAAATGTTCCTATTCATCAACAAATTAGTATATTTGAGCTTCAAGCCGGAGGCATAGAAAACATAGGGTGCATAGAAAGAGATTTTTATAATGCAAGAAGGGATGAGGCAAAACAGTTTGCTGGACATGATGCTCAGATGTTGATTGAATATTTCGAAGCCGAGAAAGAAAAAAATTCCGGATTCTTTTTTACATTTGAGATGGATTCAGAAAACAAATTGAGACATTGTTTCTGGGCCGATGTCGACTGTAGGAGATATTATCATGCATTTGGCGATGTTATCGTATTTGACACTACGTACAACACTAATCGCTATGGAATGATTTTTGCTCCATTTGTTGGAGTAAACCATCATGGTCAAAGTTGCCTTTTTGCATGTGCTTTCTTAAGCGATGAGACAGTGGATACATTTTCATGGCTCCTACAACAGTTTTTGATGGCCATGCCATCTGGAGCACCAAAAATGATCATCACTGACCAGGATCCGGCTATGACGAGAGCCATTGCTGAGTATTTTCCTAACACTATACACAGGTTATGTATGTGGCATATTCTCAGCAAATTCTCTGAGAAATTAGATGCAGTCAAATTGAAAGAGCACTTTCCATCATTCCAGGACTGCATATGGAATTCAGAAGATCCAGAACAATTTGAGGCTGCTTGGTTTCGGGTCCTTCAGATTAGTGGAATGTCAGACAATGTGTGGTTGAAAGGACTCTATGATATACGAAGCAAATGGATTCCAGCTTATGTTAATGGAACATTTTCCGCCGGTTGAGATCCAACTTCTAACTTTATTTATCTTTAATCATTATTTTTACTTTTGTTATTAACCACCTTCTTTTTTACTTGTAGGCATGTCTAGTAGTCAACGAGCAGAAAGTTGTCATGCCTTTTTCAAGCATTTTGTCTCAAAAAAAAATAGTTTGATGGACTTCGTGGTTCGATTTGAGCGAGCATTGAAACACCAACGACATCAGGAATTATGTCTTGACCACAAGGATATCAACGAGCAACCTGTTATGAAGACAATGTGGCCGCTAGAGAAAAAAATGAGTGAGGTATACACACAGAACCTTTTTTATAAATTTCAGGTTGAGCTTTACCAGAGCATGGCTTATTATGTTGTTGTGGACCAAGAAGAAGGGGATATTTGCATTTATAATGTCAATAGGGCTGAAAGAACTGAAGGCCGAGCACGAAAAATTGTGGAAGATAAGTCTGTCGACTACGTGACTTGTAGTTGCAAAAAGTTTGAATCTTATGGAATTCTTTGTCGGCATATCTTGGCTACCTTCTGCAGGGCAAAAATGCAGCAGCCATTGTCTAGTAATTATGTCTTACGAAGATGGATGAAAACGGCTATGTCTTTTAGCTCATATATTACTGATTGTGGGGAAAGTGTTAATGATGCTTCCCGCCTTGAAAATGACAACATGCTTCGAGTTCTTGCTACAAAAATCTGTGATGATGCATATACGAGCCAAGATACATTTCAGTTGGCAAAGGAGACATTTGAGTCTCTCCATGAAAAAATAAAGTCGATGACATTAACAAGTGAAATTTGTTCTCAACCAACTATTCGACTTTCAGAACCTCTTTACAATGAGCCTGATCAAGTTAGAGCAAAAGGATGTGGGAAGAGGTTGAAAGGTGGGAAAGAACTTGCGACAAAGAGGAATAGACGTTGCCATGGTTGTGGACTTACAGGCCAATCACATGACAAAAGAAATTGTCCGGCATTGAACAATTCGTAGGTCTCTCCGTGCAAGGTATCTTATTAATGTTGGTGTTCACAATTGGTATTGTGACTTCTTTTGGATGTATTTTATTTATGGATGTAGTGAATGCTGGATTTGGCAAGTGTGGACTATTTTGTTTTCAACTATTTTATTTATAGATGTAGTGAATGCTGGATTTATGGATTTAGTGCATGGAAATTGTTGTTCTAGATGTTTTTCTTGACTCTGCAAATAATGAATTGACAAATTGACAAATTCAATTGTTGAGAACAATCGACAAATCCAATTGTTGAGAACAATCAATTGTCAGCACATGACAGTACAAACATTTGCTAAAGCAGTTTCAGCTTCTTGACAGTACACATGACAATACAAATATTTGCTAAAGAAAAAGCAACAAATCCAATTGTTGAAAACAAAATAGATGCATCTGGCCAAAGCAGTTTCAGCTCGTGTTGAAATCAATTGTCCAATTGCAGTTTTAGCTTTAGACCAAATCATCATATATCCAGCATGCTTTGGTTCCAATTATCATATGCCTTCTAAACAAATGTATCCACATATACCTGCAGTTGAATCACACAATCAGAAGCCAAGTCTTGCTGCAACCCAAAACCACTAATTCAAGCTAAGTGTCCAATTACAATATTGTTGCATATTGGCATAAAAACTCAAGCTTCAAACCCCGGTTGCCCACAAGTTTTACTATTAGAAATTCAAAGTTTCAATATCCAATTTAAAATACATATTCATGATGACAAATTGACCGGTTGAGATCGAAGAACAAAGCAAACGAAATATCCAAATTTGAGAATCAAACATCGGAGATGATGAAATTAGAGACCCTACAAAAGAGTAGCTGATAAAAGACCTAATATGATAACAAACCTAGCGACAACTAAACTCACCGGACTATGGGGGCGATGGTGCGGCGTTGGAGGTGGAACTGAAGTGAAGAGAGAGGAGCCCATGGGTGAAGAGATAGCCACTGGCATGAAGAGAGAGGATCGCTGCTCGGGAGTGGCGGAGACAGATGCTCAGGCCTGGAGAGAAGATGTTGGAAGCCGACGGTACAGGGAGAGGCACGACGAAGCAGGGGCAACAAAAGAAAAGCAGAAACAAAAGGCAAAAGGCTGTTAAAATAAAAGTCAAAAGGCAAAAGGCAAAAAAGCAAAAAAGTTGTTTATTTTATTTTTAAAAAAAAAAGCAAAAAAGTTGTTTATTTTATTTAAAAAAAATTGTTACCTTTCACCGTCCGATCAATCCGACGGTGAAAGTGGGATCCCGCATGACTTAATTTCATGCGGGATCCCGCGTATGAACATTACGCATATATATATATATATATATATATATATATAGCAAGCCAGAGACTAGCCAACTTTAGGTCATTTCCATTTATTAGTGGTCCTCCTGTCTATTTCTCATGGAAAACCGTATGATCAAATAATTTGATAGGATAACAATCTTGTGTGGCATAGATGCTACTGTTGTGGCATGTATGCTACTTCATAAGCTAAAAAAACATCCATTTTGGTGGGGGCCTATCATTGAACAATAAAGCCAGTATTCTGGACCATTTCTAATATGCTACTCTCTTTTTTGATTGATAGTCTCTTTGCGTCCATATTAGCAAGCTTGTCTGCCACTTGATTGCCACTTCGGTTGACATAGGAAAAATAACAGTCTATTGACGAAGCCAATCCCCCCACTTGATCCAAAATGAGTCCATATGGAGCCAAAATATTAGACTTGTTAGTTAAAGCTGAGACCACCAAGCTTGCATCCCCTTCAAGAAACAATTTCTGAATTCCAACAGATAATGCTTGCTGGACACCATACAAAAAAGCATGGGCTTCGGCCTCAATTGAAGAAGAAGTTGCAGGAATGGGTTTAGATGCTGACAAAAGAACACAACCATTAAAATCTCGAATTACCACTCCCACACCAGCTGGAAGTTTATCATCTATCCAGGAGGCATCCACATTCACTTTGAAAAAACCCATTCTAGGAGGACTCCATCTAATAGCCGAACTATGACCATCGACCACAGGAGTTTGAGCTGTCACATAGTTTGCTTGCAGATTTTGATTAAGAATGCTAACATCAACAGGGCTCATAACCCGACCTTCAAACAGAAAATTGTTTCGAGCTATCCATACATGATAAGCAAACAATAGGGAAATTTCCATTGTTTCTTTTGAATTTTGCAGAAAAAAAATTGTGAACTTCATCAATAATAGTAGTCACAGACCTTGGCATGGCCTCATTAGCTTGGAGCCCTTCACACAAGTGTATCCAACTTTGTTGAGTCCAGGAGCATTGGAAGAAAATATGAGACATGGACTCAATAGCATTATCACATAAAAGGCATTTGGAGTCAATTTGCATACCTCTAGAGATTAAATTTTCTCGAGTAGGAAGGGCATTTTGAAGGAGACGCCATCCAAAGATTTTAATTTTAGTAGGGCATTTCATACTCCATAGTTTACTCCAAAGCTTTGATCTCTGATGAAGAAGCGTGGGATCAGTATACTGAGAAATGATATCACAAGCCACTTGATAAGCCGATTTTACCGAAAAACCACCATTAGAATTGAATTTCCAATAATAAGAATCCTTTGCTAAGGTATTATGCAGCTGGATAGATTTCATCTCAGTTGCTGTGGAGGGCGAAAAGAGACTATCAATAAAAAAAGAGTTCCATCTACCATTAGGGTGATCAATAAGAGAGTCTACTGTCTAATATGCTACTTTAATGTAGCAATTTGGGATATCGATTTGTTTGGGCCCAAGAATAAAGGGCCGAAACTAGCTCTCTTTTGTTCATGTTAACGGGCTAACAGCAAGTGGATTGGGCTTTCGTCTGGTTTAAGCCAACTGCTTTGTCCCCAGTAGTTGAGGAAGCGGAAGCGGCACTGCTAGCGGTTGAGTTTGTTATAAGTTTGGTCTTTCGAGATAAAATTATTATTGTTATTGAAAGAGATTAATTATAATTTAGTTGTCCAAGCTGTTCGAGGTGACGATGAGAACCTCCAGATAGAGTGTATGTGTGGGTTAGGGGGACAATTAAAGAGATAAACGTAAACTTCAAAGTATTGACTCTCGGCAAATTGTTTATGTCCATCGAGAAGGGAACGCGGTGGCTCATTGTCTAGCTAATATGGCTTCGAAGCTTAATGGTTCACACTGCTGGTTCAATGCTTGTTCGGAATTTTTGAATGAGTCAGTACAGCGAGATAAATAGGGCAATCCTTAGTTTATTCCGTTTTTATTGAATATGTTCTGTGTGTTTTAGATTCGAGCATTTTTTTTTTCAGTTTTTGAAGGAAAAAGTAAATCTCGTAGTTGTCTTTAGTTCGGAGGGTTGGTTCATATATACAATTATAATAATGATTAATTAATTAATTAATTTCCTCGGTCAAAAAACCGATTGTCAACTTTTAAAAAATTTGATTGATGACCGAAAGATCAGTTCATAAATAGATATGAATTGCAAAACCGACCTAATAATCGGGGACGATTCGATTATTATTATTTTTTAATAACCCTAATTAAAAGACACGTTGGCACTAAATTATTCGAAATCTTGGGGTCAAGAAACTTTTGAGAAGAATACAAAGTCCCTGTTTGTTTCAGAGTATACGCTAACGTATACTCTGTCATTCATATTCTCAGACATTCTCGATTTTTACGTTTTACGATAGTTTATACTCTATTAAACATACTCTCTCTGATCCAAACGGATGCCATAAAAGTATTGTAGTACAAATAATGCGATGCCAAATTGTCATAACTGGACAAAAATGAACGGAACTTGCGTGAGAGATGAGGAAAAGAGAAGCCCCTAAGACAACTAGTATTATCTAGTGGATCTTACATAGTGATTCGCTAATTTAATATACTAGAATCAATCAGATGGTATCAATTCACGAGTTGTTAGTGATATAGATAGGGGTGGAAGTTCGGTCTAACAGTTCAGGTTCGATTTTTGCAAAATCAAAAATTTTAGGTCTCACCTTTGAGCAAACCGTATAACATAGAAAATCGAACCGAACCGAACTAAAATGTTTGACAAAAGAAAAAATAAATGTTAGTTTAAATTAATAAGTTGAATTGGTTTGTAAAATTAGGACTGATGTATTTCGTTATGGTTGTATCACTTGGTGGAGGCAGACATTGCTGCCTCTGTACAATCGTCCTAATGAAAATGGTTATCTTGTGATAAAAGAAAAACTCTCTATTGTCTGACATGCATTTAATGTATAATACATACTCCCTCAGTTTCAAAACAATTGTCACTTTAAAGATTTAGTTTTGTTTCAAAATATCTGTCGCTTTATAATTCCAAAGCATAATTAATATATTTTTTGACAAATTTACCCTTATCGTGAAAAGCAAAAATAAATAGAAGATTGTGAGAAATCAGAGTAATTAATAAGGGTATTTCTGTCTAACACATTTATTTTTTACTAATATTAAGGTTATTTAATAGCTTTCTTAATTCTTGTGTCAAAACCTTAAACGACAGATGTTTTGAAACGGATGAAGTATTATATATATAACTGTTTAGCAGTACAATAGCGTAAATTTTCGGTTTGAAACTAAATTTTATTTTTTTCAATCCGAACCGAAACTGAAAATCAAAAGTTTTAAAATTTTCAAACTGAAACCAAACCGTAAACCAAAAAATAAAACCAAATTAAAATTTTCGATTCGATTTGAATTTCAATTTGGTTCGATTTTTTACACTCGTAGATAGAGAGATAGAGCCAAAAATTCATATGAAAGGGGCGAAGAGGTTAATGGGGGTTCGGTTTTTGTAAGATTATTTATTAAAAAATTATCTAATTTTTTATTGATTATAACAAATAATAATCATGTTGGACATTATCCCCATAAGTTAATAAACCAAGATTCTTGTCTGGTTTACTTTGGCTGGGTCGGTGAGTGTGGATGCACTGTCCATTTGTTGGTGTGAAACTCCAGTGTGCTAGCCTGTTGTTACCAGCCTTCCTGGACGCATCTCAATCGCTCAACTGGGCCATTCAACTTCCACACCTCTGATCTGACAGCCATGTTTGGGATGGATGCTCTTTACACCCAGCCCCACGTCCCTATCATTTTTTGCAACTCTCATAGATTCAAATCTTTTTTGTGCAACCTGTTGTCATTCAGTATGGAGCCTATTTTATTCGAGGTCATCCGTTTTGATGACCCGACCCGAGACTCATCTTCTGAGAGTCCAAGTTTGTGCCACAGATAATCTTTTTAGGGCTTTATTGTTATGGTTTCTTTCCTAGTTATCATTAGTGGCATTAGAATATTTATGTGATTGTAATCCTAAGCCGTTACTTATAGTTCTTTTTTTAAAATAGTAAAACTCTATATAACTCCGATAATAATATACTCATTATCGGCCTTATTTTTCATTTTTTTTCCCATTCACACAACTGATAACTCTATTATTTATAGAGTTATGCGTGCTACTTTTGTTCTACATGAGTTAATTCGAGAGTGTTTTTAGTCATTTTAAGCACAAATGGAGGTTTAGTAGGTCATATTTCGTTTTAGTGAGTATTTTAATTATTTCGTGCTTTGAGTAGTTAGTTTGAGTCATTTATGACTTGTGCATAAGGTCGTTTCGGTTGAATAAGCCATCATGACAATTTTAGAAGAAAGAATGCCTTCTTCTTTATAAAAAATGAGTTTTTGGGTTTTAAACAATCACTTTGCATTTTAATGTGTGGTTTGAGGTTTCAATGCTTAAACATGATTAAATATGTCACTTATGAGTTGTTTGAATGATTTTCATAGGTTTTGGATGAACCGGAACAAATTCGGGAATGAAAAGCGGAAATAGGAAGTGCTGTCAAAAGTGTGCTGATATGAAGTTTGACGTGCTGACGCTTAAATAGCCGCTGCAGTTTGTATAAAACTTCGATTCCATTGATTCTTTCGGCGTTGAAAACTAGACATCTCAAGCTTCACGTGGATATCAAGTATGTTAATTTTGAACGTCAGATAAAGAAGTTGTGAGTGTACAAAGTCAGCTGCAGAAGAGGGTCACGTCCAGTTTGAGTGTCCTTCACATTTATCCTTCTAACTTTTACTCCACTGCTTAGAAAAATGTGATTTAAGATTCATTGAAAATCTAAGAGGGAGTTATACAACTATTATGTTTTAAACTTTCTCAAATTCTGGCTTTAGAACACTGTAAAATGGTCGTCTTTGCAGACCATAAAAGCTGGACAGATTATGCAGCAGCAGCAGGAGGGTATTTTTGGAATTTCAACTTCATCAAAGAGGGTATTTTAGACAAATTAAAAATATGTATGATGGAGGTCTCTTAGGAGAGAATATTAGGTTAAAAACGTGCATAGGAGGAGGCACAAAAAGGAAGAGGCAGCAGCAGCGGCAGAAAACACAGAATAGGGAGAAAAATCGTTGGAACAAAGAAGAAGGCAACTGAGAGATTCGATTTGCTCTTACATTCATAGATGGGTTGTAATTATTTTCTTTGCTTTGGTTCTATGTTTGACATCATGAACTAATTCTTCTTACTAGAGCTTTGATGTAGCCTAGTGGTTCTTGATTGAATTCAAAGTTTCAATAAATTCTTGACTTTTATTCATTGTTAAGTGTTCAAGATTGTGCTTAATGCTTTTAAACATCTGGCCAATGTTTAATTGATTTATTTATCATTGTTTTGTCTGAAAGGAAGAACAGGATATTGATTGTGTCATGAATGCCTTAAATTGAGTGGATGCCAGACATGGATTCATAATTTATGCAGTATTGTTATGGTTCTCCGTTGATTTTAATGCGCCTCTGATTTCTTTAATCATGCTTGAAAGAGATGATTGTTGATTTAGAGTAGTTTTGATATAGTCTGAAGAGGTGTGTCAAATAAATTAGGGAGAATCGACTGATAACAAGAATAATTGTCCAAGGTTTATTAAACTGAGATTCAATTGAGATAGCTATGGTGAAATCATGTTGCTCTAGTGCTACTTAATCTTGATTCTTGTTTCACTTGCTTGTTGCTATTAGTTAATTTTTATTAATTCATTCTTCAATTATTCAAACTCAATTTCGTATCCAGGTATTGTTTGCAATTGGATTAGTAGTCTATAGTTGATTGAATTGAATAGTTCTTGAGGGTTCGATATTTGGTCTTTGATCACTATATTACTTGTTTGCGATTTCGTGCGCTTGCGAATAATTTTCACAACAAGTTTTTGGCGCCGTTGCCGGGGACTATTTTAATTTATTTTACTATTGACATTAATTTGATTAAAGGCTTACTCTGGATTTTAATTTTTCTGTTTCAGGTGCTCTTGACTGTGCATGAATTTTGAAAAAAGACGTTCGCGAAGCTTGGAGCGAGTTGCCTTTGATCCTGAGATCGAGCGAACCTTTCATAAACTTAAACGGGAGAACAAGAAGCAAGTAGAGACCACCAAAACATTCTTCATGGCTGAACAAGATCTACCTTTGAGGACTCTAAGGGAGTACGCTACACCAACAGCCACTCAATTAGCTATCCAAAGGCCGACACTTAACATTCAGACTTTTGAAATTCGGCCAAATACTATTCAGCTTCTCCAGCAAGCTTCCACTTTCTATGGGCAGCCAGCGAAGATCCAAATATTCACTTGGCGACGTTTTTGGAGATATGTGACACGTTTAAAATTCAAGGCGTTTCTGATGATGCTATCAAATTGAGACTTTTTCCATTCTCCTTGAAAGACAAGGCCAAACAATGGTTGCACTCAGAACCTACAAACTCCATTCGGACATGGGATGATCTAAAAACAAAATTTTTGGCAAAATATTTCCCACCAGCAAAGACTGCAAGGCTCCGCCAAGAAATTCTGACATTTACTCAATATGACAAGGAGCCACTTTGTGAGTCTTGGGAGAGGTTCAAAGAGTTGCTGAGAAAGTGCCCGCACCATGAGATTCCAGAATGGATCCAGATGCAAACATTTTATAATGGGTTAGGTGCAAACAGCCGTACTTTGGTTGATGCTGTATCCGGTGGAGCACTAATGGGAAAGAATCATCAAGAAGCATGGGAATTGCTGGAAACAATGGCCACAATCAGCTACCAATGGCCGAGCGAGAGGATAAATCCTAAACCAGCTCCTGTTCTTGAGCTTGATGCAATGGCTATGCTAACCGCACAAATCTCTTCCCTTACTAAAAAAGTTGATTCTATAAGCATTAATTCCCATAATTCTCCAGCTAACATATGTGACTTTTGTGCAGGTCCTCAACTCATATCTGAGTGTACAGCCACCATGGAGCAAGCTAATCAAGTTGGAGATTTCAACAGACAGAACAATAACCCATACTCCCACACCTACAATCCTGGCTGGAGGAATCATCCAAATTTTTCATGGTCAAACAATCAGAATGTGCAGAGACCACCACCTGCTTATGCTCCTCAAGAGAAGAAGGTAAATCTGGAAGATGCTTTGACTCAGTTGACTACAATCTCTACACAATTCATGGCAGAGACAAAGACCAATTTTCAGAATCAACAAGCATCCATTCGAAACTTAGAGATTCAAGTGGGACAGCTAGCTGAGGCTATTAGTGGTACAGATAGAGGATCCTTGCCAAGTCAGACTGAAATAAATCCGAAAAATCAGGAACAAGCAAAAGCCATCACTTTGAGGCGAGGAAAGCAAGTTAAAACTGCCATTGATCTTGATAAAGAGAAGGAAGACCAGCTGGTAGAATCTGACATTGGAGACACTATTTTGGTACCTAGAGTTGAAGAATCAGTTGATAAGACAGCTCAGAAAGTCGCGGTTTCAGTTCCTACTTATGTACCACCTATTCCATATCCGCAAAGGCTACAAAAGAAGAAAGATGATGAGAAATTCTCCAAATTCCTCTCTATGTTCAGAAAATTAGAGATAAATATTCCTTTTGCAGAGGCTCTTGAGCAGATGCCGAAATATGCCAAGTTCATGAAAGACATCCTTTCCAAGAAGAGGAAATTCGGTGATCATGAGAGGATTCAGCTTAATGAGGAATGTAGTGCTATTTTGCAACGAAAACTTCCACCAAAGTTGAGTGATAAAGGGAGTTTTAAAATTCCATGTGTGATTGGCACCCAATTATTTGAGCGAGCTTTATGTGACTTGGGGGCTAGCATCAACCTTTTACCATTATCTGTTGCAAAGGCTTTGGGCATTGGAGATATTAAGGCAACTACAGTTTCTTTGCAGATGGCTGATCGCTCTATAAGTTATCCTGAGGGCATTATTGAAGATGTATTGGGAAGGGTTGGAAAGATGATTTTTCCCGCAGATTTTCTGGTATTAGACATGCAAGGAGACTCAGACACACAGCTGATTTTGGGCCGTCCGTTCTTAATCACAGCTCGCACACTTATTGACGTGGAGCAAGGCTTGCTTACAATGAGAGTAGGAGAGGAGACAGTTACTTTTCAGGTGTTTAATGAAGTGAAGAAGTCACAACAAGATACAGAAAATTGTTTCAGCTTAGACATTATTGATAGTTATGTCATGGAAGAGTCTGCAGAGCACTTAACAACTGATATCTTGGAGAGAACATTGCAAAAGAGTATTATGGCAGCTGATGGCAGCCCTACACTTGCTGAATGTGCTCAGTATCTTGACTCAAATAAGTCAACTCAGCCATGGAGAAGAGAAAAGTTTGAAGAACTTGGTTTGGCACCTTCAAAGCCTTTACCGAGTGTGATCTCGGCACCTTTATTGACACTCAAACCGCTGCCAACTCACTTAAAATATGTCTATCTTGGTGAGAATGAGACTATTCCAGTTATTATTGCTGAAAATCTAAATTCACTTGAAGAAGAGAAACTTTTGCGTGTTTTAAGGGAGTATAAGACAGCTATTGGGTGGACCATTGCGGATATTAAAGGGATCAGTCCTTCCATGTGTATGCACCGCATTTTAATGGAGGATGATTACAAGCCTTCAGTAGAGCATCAACGAAGATTAAATCCACATATGAAGGAGGTTGTTCGGGCTGAAGTTCTGAAACTCTTAGATGCTGGAATAATATATCCAATTTTTGATAGTAGTTGGGTGAGTCCTACTCAAGTTGTGCCGAAGAAAGGAGGAATGACGGTGGTAAAAAATGAAGTTAATGAGCTGATTCCTACACGTACTGTCACTGGTTGGAGAGTATGCATTGATTATAGGAAACTCAACAATGCTACACGCAAGGATCACTTCCCTTTGCCTTTCATTGATCAGATGCTTGAGAGATTGGCTGGATATGCTTACTACTGCTTTTTGGGTGGATATTTTGGGTATAATCAGATTCCTATAGCCCCCGAAGATCAAGAAAAGACAACTTTTACATGCCCCTTTGGCACTTTTGCATATAGGCGAATGCCTTTCGGTTTGTGCAATGCACCTGCCACTTTTCAGCGATGCATGATGAGCATATTTTCAGATATGGTGGAGAGATTTATCGAGGTCTTCATGGATGATTTTTCAATTTTTGGTCCATCTTTTGACGCTTGTTTACACAACTTGTCATTGGTACTGCAGCGGTGTGTAGAAACTAATTTGGTCTTAAATTGGGAGAAGTGTCACTTTATGGTACAAGAGGGCATTGTTCTTGGGCATAGAATTTCAGAAAAGGGCATTGAAGTGGACAAGGCAAAAATAGAGACAATCTCAAAGTTACCACCTCCAACAAGTGTGAAAGCTATCCGAAGCTTTTTAGGACATGCGGGGTTTTATCGGAGGTTTATTAGAGATTTTTCAAAAATTACAAAACCCCTATGTTCTCTTCTCCTCAAGGATGCAGATTTCGATTTCAATAAGGAGTGTTTGAAGGCATTTGAGTTGCTTAAAGAGAAGCTCACTACGGCACCTGTCATTATCGCACCCGATTGGAGCCTACCGTTTGAGATTATGTGTGATGGAAGTGACTACGCTGTCGGGGCTGTTTTGGGGCAGCGAAAAGATAAGCTTTTACAAGTCATTTACTATGCTAGTCGGACACTCAACGATGCCCAATTGAATTATGCAACTACAGAGAAAGAGCTATTGGCGGTAGTATTTGCTTTGGACAAATTTCGCTCTTACTTGATTGGCTCGAAAGTGATTGTTTACTCTGATCATTCAGCCTTGAAATATTTATTGTCCAAGAAAGAAGCCAAACCGAGGCTTATTAGATGGATTCTTCTTCTACAAGAATTTGACATTGAGATAAAAGACAAGAAGGGATCCGAAAATGTTGTGGCTGACCATTTGTCGCGACTGGTGCAGGAAGATGGCAGCGATGTGGTCCCTATTAGTGAGTCTTTTCCCGATGAACAGCTGTACACGGTTGACAAATTGGAAGAACCTTGGTTTGCTGATTTTGCCAATTATGTATCCAACCGAGTAATTCCTGCAGGCTTGTCTACGCATCAAAGAAAGAAATTCTTTTCTGATGTCAAGCACTATTATTGGGATGATCCTTATCTATGGAAACATTGCTCGGATCAGATTATTCGGAGGTGCGTACCCGAGTCAGAGATGGAGGATATATTGAAACATTGTCATGCCATAGCTTGTGGAGGTCACTATGGGTCAGCGAAAACTGCGGCTAAGGTATTACAATCCGGATTTTGGTGGCCTACACTTTTCAAGGATGCATATAGATTTGTCACCGCTTGTGATCGTTGCCAAAGAACGGGTAATATCTCTAACCGCAATCAAATGCCCCTAAACAGTATTTTGGAGGTGGAAATGCTCGATGTGTGGGGGATTGATTTTATGGGTCCGTTTCCTTCTTCTTTTGGCAATGAATATATTCTTGTTGCGGTGGATTACGTGTCCAAATGGATGGAGGCAGCAGCTCTTCCCACTAATGACTCCAAAGTTGTGGTCAAATTTATTCGAAAAAATATTTTCTCTCGCTTTGGAGCTCCGAGGTTCATTATTAGTGATGGGGGATCACACTTTTGCAACCGGCTCTTCAATTCAGTGTTGGTAAAATATGGAGTTATACACAAAGTGACTACACCCTATCATCCACAAACAAGTGGACAAGTTGAGGTGACTAATCGGGAAATCAAAAGAATTTTGGAGAAAGTTGTTAATACTTCCCGAAAAGATTGGAGTTTACATCTTGATGATGCTCTTTGGGCGTACAGAACTGCATATAAAACTCCTCTTGGAATGTCTCCTTATAGGCTTGTTTTTGGCAAGGCGTGTCATCTACCTGTAGAGCTTGAGCATAAGGCTTTTTGGGCCGTTAAAGCTTTGAATTTTGATATGAATTTGGCTGGTGAAAAGAGATGTTTACAGCTAAATGAATTAGAGGAACTCCGGAATGAAGCGTATGAAAGTTCGCGAATTTTTAAAGACCGTACAAAGAAGTGGCATGACAAGCGGATTGTTCGAAAGGACTTCTTTGTGGGGCAGCGAGTGTTGTTGTTTAACTCGCGCCTTCGACTGTTTCCAGGAAAATTAAAATCTAGATGGTCTGGTCCTTTCACTATTGTGCAAATATTTCCTCATGGAGCTATTGAAATTCGACAAGATCCGGACAGCTCTAGTTTCAAAGTGAATGGACATCGTTTGAAGCCATATTACGAAGCCAATTTTGATAGACAACGAGCCTCTTGGATGCTTGATGATGTAGAGTGATTCATGTTTCGGGTCCTATGTCTGGCTGAAGACATAAAACTTAGCACTGCTTGGGAGGTAACCCGAGGAGGCAGCTTGGCGATTATTTTTTGCTACGGATGGCGTTGCTGGTCTTCAAAACCGGCTAAGTTCCCTCACCTTTGCATCTTTAACTTACTGTTTACATTAATTTATATGTTGTGTGAGTTGTTTGCTTACTTATCACATTGGGGACAATGTGTAGTTTAAGTGTGGGGGAGTAGTTTCTTCAAAAACAAAAAAAAAAAACTGTGTTTTTTTTAGCTTAGAGCTGTTGAGTAGGTTGTGTTGAAAGACCAATAGCCGATGATGATAATTGTTGAACTAAGTATAGCTTTGGAAAATGACGAATGTGGTTTTTGTTTAAGTTCTTGAATTTGGGACTGGTTTTTCCTATTTTGGGGTCTTTCATGTATATTGAGCATAATTTCGATGCCCTTGACCCAGCTGTGACTTAGAAAAGGCTTATGTGGAGAAAGTGGATTTTGTGTGATCTCAAATGAACTCTAGAACTTGTTTGAACAATACTCGAGGCGAAATCGTAGGATTTGCATCACTAAGGAAATGAATTAGGCCATCTTTGGACCGATTGAGCCTTTCTAGCCACCTTTTGCATGATTATATCCCTAGTCACCCCTTTGAGCCTATAAGCCTATATTTTTTTCACCTACACATTAGTAACCACAACCATTCATTTATTCCCTCTTTGCACCTTGCACCAAGGCATATTGGTCATTATTGTTATATGAGTGATGGTGTTTGTGTATGAAAATTGAGAGAAGTGTGAAGATGGTGTTTGGAAATACTCTTATATTGTTGGCTTGCTTTTGACAAAAGGGAAAAATGAATAAAAAGAGAGCACAATCCCAGAATTCATAAAAGGAATTAAGTTTGGGGGTTGTGAAAAAAAAAAGCAAAGAAAAAAAAAAGTGATGTTTGCATGGGAAAAAAAACATTAAATTGTAGTTGTGGAGTGACATTGATTCAAGTTGGGGGTTAACATGTGTTTTTACATATGGGAGTGAGTTTGATTATTGTGAGTGGTTAATTCGGTTGATATGCCTATGTTGGTAAGTCACTTTAAATGAGTTTATCCTTACCCAAGCCTTAACCCAACGTTAATCACTTTGCATTTTAATGTGTGGTTTGAGGTTTCAATGCTTAAACATGATTAAATATGCCACTTATGAGTTTTTTGAATGATTTTCATAGGTTTTGGATGAACCGGAACAAATTCGGGAATGAAAAGCGGAAATAGGAAGTGCTGTCAAAAGTGTGCTGATATGAAGTTTGACGTGCTGACGCTTAAATAGCCGCTGCAGTTTGTATAAAACTCCGATTCCATTGATTCTTTCGGCGTTGAAAACTAGACATCTCAAGCTTCACGTGGATATCAAGTATGTTAATTTTGAACGTCAGATAAAGAAGTTGTGAGTGTACAAAGTCAGCTGCAGAAGAGGGTCACGTCCAGTTTGAGTGTCCTTCACATTTATCCTTCTAACTTTTACTCCACTGCCCAGAAAAATGTGATTTAAGATTCATTGGAAAGCTAAGAGGGATTTATACAACTATTATGTTTTCAACTTTCTCAAATTCTGGCTTTAGAACACTGTAAAATGGTCGTCTTTGCGGACCATAAAAGCTGGACAGATTATGCAGCAGCAGCAGGAGGGTATTTTTGGAATTTCAACTTCATCAAAGAGGGTATTTTAGACAAATTAAAAATATGTATGATGGAGGTCTCTTAGGAGAGAATATTAGGTTAAAAACGTGCATAGGAGGAGGCACAAAAAGGAAGAGGCAGCAGCAGCGGCAGAAAACACAGAATAGGGAGAAAAATCGTTGGAACAAAGAAGAAGGCAATTGAGAGATTCGATTTGCTCTTACATTCATAGATGGGTTGTAATTATTTTCTTTGCTTTGGTTCTATGTTTGACATCATGAACTAATTCTTCTTACTAGAGCTTTGATGTAGCCTAGTGGTTCTTGATTGAATTCAAAGTTTCAATAAATTCTTGACTTTTATTCATTGTTAAGTGTTCAAGATTGTGCTTAATGCTTTTAAACATCTGGCCAATGTTTAATTGATTTATTTATCATTGTTTTGTCTGAAAGGAAGAACAGGATATTGATTGTGTCATGAATGCCTTAAATTGAGTGGATGCCAGACATGGATTCATAATTTATGCAGTATTGTTATGGTTCTCCGTTGATTTTAATGCGCCTCTGATTTCTTTAATCATGCTTGAAAGAGATGATTGTTGATTTAGAGTAGTTTTGATATAGTCTGAAGAGGTGTGTCAAATAAATTAGGGAGAATCGACTGATAACACGAATAATTGTCCAAGGTTTATTAAACTGAGATTCAATTGAGATAGCTATGGTGAAATCATGTTGCTCTAGTGCTACTTAATCTTGATTCTTGTTTCACTTGCTTGTTGTTATTAGTTAATTTTTATTAATTATTCTTCAATTATTCAAACTCAATTTCGTATCCAGGTACTGTTTGCAATTGGATTAGTAGTCTATAGTTGATTGAATTGAATAGTCCTTGAGGGTTCGATATTTGGTCTTTGATCACTTTATTACTTGTTTGCGATTTCGTGCGCTTGCGAATAATTTTCGCAACAACAACCATGGTCCACAATTCCTCCAAGAAAAGCGGGTGCCTGCTCTTGACTGTAGAAAAAGTTGTAGCTTCATTATTGGTCTCAATTTTTTAATTAAGAAAAAATGTTTTTTTATAAGTTCCAGAATATATTGCAGACAAACCAAAGGAAGCAGCAATAAGGCAACTGTGAGATTAACCTTTCATCTACTCTAACACAGATTGATATCAAAATCACAAGACAAAATGATCTGACGAGTAGGTTATTAGTTGTGAACAGTCCAATGGATAGATTCATATTTAGGGGAAAAATCACAACTCTCCACATTATTGTACACAAAGGCCGGCCCTAGTCTTAAATCAATATAAGGGACGAGTAACGAAATGAGCCCTGTACTTTTAAGAATGGACAACTTAAGTTCCCATACTTGATTTCGGGTCAAATAAGCTCTTGAAACTTCAAATAATGAATTACGTTAGCCCCTCTTCACATTTTCCGTTCATTTTTGCTGATGTGGCCTCCATGTAATTACATGACATATTTATTGAAAAATAAAGTGTCAAATGTTACATGGATTTAATTTTAAAAACAAAAAATCTAAAATCACTCACCTAATCATACAAGTCCATCACCAAACCGGCAACTGTCATCGACTTTTCTTATGGATTTGCCATTTCTGGGCTTTGAAGTACTCACTAAGACAAACTCAACAGTTATAGTCTCGCACCAAACGATGGCCGAATGAGCGAGATATCAGCCCGCGAAACTCACGGTGATTCTTGTTGCCATTTCTAGCGATTCCCCCATAATAAATGATTCAGGGTTTTTTGGGAACAAGACAAGCAGTGGAGGTACCCATCTGGGCTAGAATAGCACTGGAAGAAGATGTTGCTGACTAAGATCGTGCGGCTATAAGGTGATGGTACTCTTCCTTCGGAATAGAAACCACTCTGGTGGTTGAAATAAGTATGGTGAACTGGGATACATCCTCATCCTGAGCACTAGTCTGATGTGGGCCTACTACCATGAAGATCCCAACAAGAATCCACAGTATGATTCTCCCCATGGCAATAAGTGCATTTACGAGATCCACGACCACTACTGAGCACCAAACTGTGGTGGTGACTTCAACGTGATCCTTGTACCAATTTTGATTTTTTGATTTTTATCATTATTATACCCATTTTTTGGGTCAATTTTTTCTGACATTAATTATTTTTTTTAAAAAAAATATCATGTCATCACTTAACTATCGCATCAGCATTTTTTGCCGAAAAAACATAATCAAGAGCTAACGTGACCTATCTTCGTACGTACGGAAATTTCTTTGGCCCAAAATAAAGAATAGGTGCTTAAGTGATTCATTCTTCAAAGTACAGGGATCATTTCGTTATTTGTCCCTCGACATAACTGCTACTTGTCTGCATGATCTGATGCAGACGACAGAGAAGAGCAGGGATCACAAGCTCTTTGGAGCTGGTTGTACCTCCCAATATCAAAATTGTGAATCCTCATCAGCCTCTCCTGCTTTGTACTGAACCTGCTTTCGTAGAGACTACGAAAAGTAGGCTCTCTGGAGGTTCTAAGGAAAAAGAAAAAGGCGCCAATGACATACATGGAAGTGAAAAAGAAGCAAATGGGCTCCATCACATCCCATGAGAGTTCCCAGAAAGTCAGCCTCATGGCTGCGGCCGTTTGGACTACTAAGTAGCCCAGTCCACACCAGAGTTCTCGGCGGACTAGGGACTCTGCCTGTTCGTCGATTTTGGCTTTCTGTTTCTCCATTACTAACAATTCCTTTCTTCTTGGATCCTCCTTTGGGTTGGCTATTGGTAATGGTAATAGATCTCCAATTGCTTTGGCAACCTGTGACAAATAGACAAGGCAAACAAGATTGTTGGGTAAAATATAATTCCGGCACTTTTCTTTCATCATCAATCTGCCGGAGAAATCGCACTACAGCCCAGATTTTCCATGGTAAATGATCAAAATCGTTAAAAAGTAACGGGTTTTTGGGGCCGAGAACATGGTTAGAAAACAGAGCTCAAAATGAGTTAGGTAAATGCTCAAATCCAAACAAAACAAGCAAAGTAAATAAATAAATAAAAAACACTATGTAAACCTAAAAACCCAATTACCTCAATTGGGTATTGCTAACAGCCTAGCATGGACACAAACTAATTTCTATTATGTTTCCTGTTATTGAAAGACAAAACTGTTCTAGCTATAAGCTTACCAGTATAAATGTGGAAGCTTTTCAACTATTTGATAAGATTATCCGGCAATACATACATGTAATTCCCATACAAAATTAAACGCAAAAATATATCAAATTCGGTTCCCAACCACAGCCCGAAATTTTAATCATCACTCGTGATGAACCATCTAACTAATCACAAGAGAGTGATGAACACCTACCATGCCCCCCACATCTTTGGCTGGTGAAGGATTCAGCCAGTAATGTCTCTTTCAAAAAGTTCGACTAATAAATCATACTAAACAAGTCTATTTCTTTTATAAAGTAATTTCAATCTAACCTCTCTTTATTTTGTTCTTTCTGTTTAAGTAAAATTTCTTCCAATAAAGTTTTGTCAATTGAAAAACAGGGGAAGGCCTGGGACTTAACCCATAACCTTAGACCCCATGTCGAAGAAATTCTGGAGAGAAACTGATGAAGGGCTTATATGGTCCTTCAAGCCCTAAAGTTACCATCTCAATCTCAAAGGTGGAACCCTTTTCACGTTTAAGGTCTGGCCTGTCAATAAAAAATCAAAAAAATAATCGCAAAAAAACCATATCAGTTTTCGGCAGTCTCAGATTGAAAATTAAAAAACATAGAAATCATTAATCTCATCTTAATAATTCCTCTCCAACCATCAATTGCAATCTTATTAATCTGTAAAACAAATAATCAAAGACAATAACAGAGAAATTTATTTGTTAATTGAATGAATGCGGAATTCGAAATTCAATAATTACCTGTTCCGGCCTCAGCAAAACTGAGTTTCCCAACACGATGACGACTCCGGACTCGTCAAGCGTCTTGGCAATCCGATTTCCTTGGTCCAGATCCGCACAAGCCTCCGCGCATATCCGAACAAACTCCGAATACGGTATCCAGCATTTCTCCGTTTCTCTCAGCCTCATTTTCACCAACTCCAATTGCGCTACCCTCAGCAACTTTTTCGTATCCTCCGCCGTCAATCCGCCGGGAACGACCTGCGACGTTCTCTCTGGAGACAGAGCTGGCGGAGGAATCAGTCCGTCCACTTGGATCCGGTTCTTCGAAATGCCGATCTCCCGCAGTTTATCAATAAGTTTATCTCCGACCCAAACTGACAGGAGTTCCGGCCCCATATCATTCTGGAAAATTGCTTTCCTGTGGAGAAACCGCTTGAACATGCAATTGTCTCCCGGATCGTGGGTGAGGGTTGTTTGACTAGCGTTGTGAGGGATTCTGGTTCGGGCCAGAACCCGCGGTGAGGATACGCAACAATTGGTGAGAGCCTGCTTGGAGATTCTGGAAACGTTAAAGAGGCGCTGAGCTAAGGTTTTCTTGAACGCCATTGATGAATCAAATATTTGAAAAGAGAAGAAAGCTCTAGAGAGAGAACAAACTCTGGAGAAAGAAAGAGTTTGTTGAGCTCCTGTGATTTGGAAAGCTGTTTCGTTCTGTAGTAACGATGATTTGGGGATTTAGGGCATAATATAGGGTCCCATTGGAGAAGACGAACACGATAAATTGAAACAAAACACGATATTTTGTATTAAGGCGTTACATGAGAACCCACTACTCTCACAAAACACATTAATCAGAAGTGGTATTCACACCTGTTTGTGAGAGACCGATTACTTTCACATAAGCCTTGTTTGTTTCAGGTATAGGTTAGTATATATTATGTCATTTATATTTTCAGACACTCTCAGTTTTTATGTTTTATAATAATTTATATTTTCAGACATTCTCAGTTTTTATGCTTTACAATAATTTATACTCTATGAGATATACTCTGAAAGTCCAAGCACATCCATAGCCATAATTTTTCATAAATTATAAAATATATCAGATTATCTTATTTTCTTTCACTAAGCCCTTTTCTTCAACTAAAAAAGACACAATCATCACCCTCCTCCATCTTTCGACAATCGTTAGGGGTGCCAACGAAACTGCGTGACCGTGTGTACATAATAAGTTCTCGATTTGGCCATTTCTGACTACGACAGACTCCACCACCGCGAAAATAATATGCAGACCGAAGTTCGGATTCCAAGTGAGAATGACTGAAATGACGAACACATAGACCGAGCTTTAAATGCCTTGGAGTGTTTTTTATTATTATTTTTTAACAATTAAAGGAATCACACTGTATAGTAGTGAAATGCAAATAGCTCACCTAAGTTTAAAGTGTTTTTTGTTGAGCCATGAAAGAATGGAATGCTACGTTAATGTCATTATCATTTTGTTGGGCAAAGCATAGGGACGTCAACTTTGGTTATGCCCATGTTGGCTTATTTTGAATTCATTTGAACCCTACTTTTCTACTAACAAAGAAGAAAGCAAAAGTAAGGGAATCATTTGACACCACTTTGACTATCAACAAAAGGAAAAAAACATGACAAAGAAGCATTTTCCTTTCTTAACATGTCATCTAAACAAGTTTTTGCAAAAAATATAATGGCCCTCCAACAATTGCAGTTGCTCTAATATCATGTATGGGCTCGGTGTGAATCCGAGTCTATACAAGGCAAATAAAACAACAAAAAAATGAAGAAAAAAAAAACTATACACATAGTTAACTTGTTTTGAAAAATATATAAACAATATATATATATATATATATATATATATATATATATATATATATATATATATATATATATATATTGAGTGTTGAGATTGAAAATTAAGAACGTCAGTTCAAGATTAGAACAAAAAAACTATAATATAAAAATGAAAAAGAATTGCCGGGCGTCCATGGCCTAAGCTTTAATTAATAAGTGTGACGACCTCAACCTAATTCTCAATAGGCTCCATCTCCATCAATAACCTAATAGGAGCTCACAAGATTTCTTATTCAAGAAATGATTGTTTATGTGGGTTAGGTATATGGCAATTGTTGTAAAAAAAATATATATCATATACGTATTTTTGGTCCCAAAAATGATGTGTAGCCCATGGCTAAGTAGCCCATGGTAGCCCACACTTAGGTGGCATTATGACTAGGCATATGACTCAGCAAGTGTGGTGACAAATTTTGAATTTTGAAATATCAAATAAATACATTCTATCACATCTATCCCTCACCCCAAATTATCTCTCTGCTCTCTCTCTTCCCTCTCTTTCTTCCTAACCGCCGGAGCTCAAGGTCAACCATCCGGCGACCGATCGGTGCCACCGACCCACCCAACGGAAGCACCAGAGCACCGTGACTCATCTCCAACTATCGTTTGCTACCAACAACCACTTATTTCGTTGGAATCTTGCCTTGAAGTCGCGGCCAACCGAAACTTTCGAGGCCCGATCCAGCCACTGTATGTTACCCCTTCGTAAACCACCACCATCATTGAATTCATCTTGACGAGCTCTACATGTTTCAGCAATTGGATGACCGGAATAGTCGCCGAAAAATTATTCCATTGATTAAAATCAATGGATTCTGTACACAAATCTTGGTGGTGGCTACATGTCATTTTTGTTTTTGTTTTGGCTGTTGGCTTGGTTTTTTTCCGGCGCCAATGATTTTCTTTTGCTCATTTGTGTTTGGAACTTTTGAAGTGCAAGAAAGAGAAAAAAGGAGATGGTTAAAAGCCATGGTTAGAAGCCAACAACTAACATTTTTTTCTTTGTGGGTTTTGTTTTTCCTTATTTTTTTTATCAATGGAATATGGACATTACGCTTTGATCTTAAGTTTCAAGTGTTTTTCCCTCCCATTTTTGCTCTCTGTCACCAACAAATTTCTTTTTCTGGATGCAAACTCTGAAGATATGATTTTGGTATGATTATCTAGATAATTAATGGAGTTGGTTAAATCAACACTATATTCCATTGATAAAATCAATGAAATATTTTGTAAGGGAAAAAAACAATGGTATATGGTATTCCATTATTTTTATCAATGTTTATGAAAAATCCAAATATATTTCATTGATAAAAAATAGCATTGATTAATCAGAAATATATTTCATTGATAAAATCAATGAGATTGTAAATTTCATTGTCTATTCCTTTGATAAAGTCAATGGAATTCATAAATCCATTTAAAAAAAATTAAAATTCTCTAACATTTTACAACAATATCAATATCAATACCAATGAACTTCATTAGTAATTGAGGTTAAAATTTAACCATTGCATAATCCATTGATAAAATCAACGGGATTGCAAACTTTATTATATATTCATTTGATAAAGTCAATGGAATTGATAAATCCATTAAAAAAATGATTAATATGATCAAAATATCTAACATTTTACAACAATATCAATGAACTTCATTATTAATTGAGATTAAAATTTAACCATTGTATATTCCATTGATAAAAGCAATTGAATTGTGAATACCTATGGTTCAATTAATAGTTAAAATCAATGGAATTGGTTAACCCATTGATTTTAACAATGAAATAGTCAGTTTTCTTTTATTACTACCATTTTGTTGTTATTCCATTGATTTTATCAATAAAGTCAATTATTGAATTCAAATATCTTGGTGATCGAAACAGATCATAACCTTGCAATTAAGTGTGGGGGTCCACATATTACATCTTCTAATGGAGGTATATGAGAGGGATAATGAAACTCTTGGTCCAGATTCCATTGATAAAAAACAATGGAATAATTTTCCGGCGAGTATTGCGGCCGTCCAAGGGCTGAAACATGTAGAGCCCGTCAAGATGAATTCAATGATGGTGGTGGTTTATGAAGGGGTAACATACAGTGGCCGGATCGGGCTCTGAAAGTTTCGCTTGGCCGCGGCTTCAAGGCAAGATTCCGGTGAAATAAGTGGTTGTTGGCAGCAAACGATGGTTGAAGATGAGTCACGGTGCTCCGACACTTCAATTCGGTGGGTCAATGGCTCCAATCGGTGGCCGGATGATTAGCCTTGAGCTCCGGCAGTTATGGGAGAAATAGAGAGGAAGAGAGGGAAGGAGAGAGAGAGGAGGAGAAAGTGAGAGCAGAGGAGAGAGAGCGTGAGTGTTGATATTTTAAAAATCAAATTTATCCCATCATTATGTTGAGTCACATGCCATGTAGGAATGGGTCACCATGGGACACCATCACATGGGCTACCTAGTACTGCCGTTTTGGTCCCATGTGTGATTTTTGATAATTTCTTCTTCGAGGTCGGCTACATAAATTTATGGAAAAAAAAACGGAAATTCACTACGTGTATGCGTTTCACCATGGTTATTTTCATATAATTGGAATTTTAGTGCCAACTTCCTTAGACTTCTAAAGCCGAATAAACTAGTACCAACCAAAAGTAAAGAGTGGAGAAGCTCTTTTATGCTCTCAACGTGGAGACCTTAGAATGTTGGCAAGAGATTCTACTTGTTGTCCTACAGAGAGCCTATTCTTTTAAAATGCTACACTTCCATGCCCCTGTTTGATGGCAGAACCCAATCAAGATATGGTGCCGAAGCCAAAGGGACTAGTGACACCATTGATTAAAACTTAAAGAGTGCGTCAATTCAATCAATCCCAAAATTTCAAGATTCCAGAACCAGAACCAGAACCAGAACCTATTCCTTTGTCATCACCATTGTCAGCACTTTGTCATCGTTTGCTTGCTTCCTATGTAGCAGTAATAATTGGTAGGAGTATATTATCTGTAAGAAATCAACTAGCAATATTGAGATCAAAATATGCCCTAATTTCACACTTCAGAGAGTTATTGCAGTATCCATTCAATTGAATAAGCATATATTCTTCTCATTATTATCATCCATTTGATATTAAAGAGAAAATTCCAGCAAACAAGCACCTTTCATTGTCTAATCAATCATGGCTAAGTAACAAAACATCCATCCAACATTCTGATAAGTGGAGAATAGTTTCTCTCCGCAGCATGAAAGAAACTTAGAGGAGGAGATAATTTAGGTTAGGTGGATACATACCTGATTAAAAACAAATGTACCGCAAAGTCCATAATGAATGATTGAAATGCCATCCAACATGCAAAAACTCTGCTTCAGCACAATTGCTCCTGCATAGTGTCTGCATCATTTACAGCCCAAAGAGTAAAACATTTCTGTTCCTTGACGTTTTCTCGGTGAACACATACATGCGACTCGACTTGAGTACATTAAAGTGAGACCCATTTGAAGGAGATTATCCTAATTACGACCCTTGGGAAAACTCAAACCACTTGCCATTCCCTCGCAGATATTCAACAAGCCCTCACCCAGTGATGCGATGGTTGCCTGTGGCCCTCAATTAAAGAGCAACAAGCTCATCTTTTATCACTTGCTGTCAATTTGGAAACAAACATGCAAGAATTTTGGTTGTCCTTACACCATCTAGATTCTAGCCTACAAAAAGAAGGTCGCACATCAACTCCTCCATGGGGACACTATGGCGGGAAGCACCATCAACCTGCAGCCTCTTCTTTTTCTTCCTATAAGTTTCTGTTTTGCAAGCTTGGCCATTTTTCTCCAGACCAGTTAATAGAACACTGTATGTGCCTAAAGTAGTCTGAATGCATCTCCTTCTCATGATTTCATAAATTTTTAGCACATTATCGAGACTACCAGCAGAGAAGTAGACACTGATCAGGGCAGTGTAAGAGACACACTGCATTTCTGTTGATCAGGCAGTACGTTAAAGATCTTTGCAGCAAGAATGAGCATTCGAGCACGCCCAAATCTGTAAATTATGAGGGTGCCATGATATACTCCAAGAGAGTGTCCAGCCCTCATCATTTCATTGACAATCTAAAGCACCTTTAAAAATGTATTGGATCTTATTGAAATGCCTATCAAGGCAAGATATATGCGTAACTCTCAAGGTCTAATTCCATTCTTACACTGTATTCAAATGCCAATAAAGCACCATCAAATCTGCAACGATCACAGTTTACCTCGATGATCATTGAAATAATCACAGAATCTAATTGCACATGCTTATCAATTGTAACATAAAGCAAACGATCTATGGCAATAAGATTTTCCTTCTTCAATATAATTAATGCAAGATTCCTGTCCAAATTATCATTATCAGAACTTGATACACATCGAATTGCCTCCTCATGCAAAACACATTCAGGAGAAATATGAGGATTAAATTCTCTAAGGAGGGCATCAGTCTCACCAGCAACTCTTAAAAGTTAAAAGTGCTTCAAGAAGGACAGGATAACAAAGAACGAGACAATTTTTTTCATATACTGCAGAATTAGCATCATTGTTTTTGTCTCACCAACCTTGCAACATCTCTGAATCATTATATTGCACGCAGCCTTGTCAGGTTCTACTGCAGCTTCTTGCATTTTGCTGAAGATCTCCATGGCCTCTTCACATTTTCCTCGAGAACATCACTAGAAAAAGTACTCATTGTACTTCGAAAAAGACAATCCTACAAAATAACTTCATGATGACAATAATAACAACATTTTATTAGTTTCAAATGTCAAGGAAGGTAAAAATGCTGATAGGAATATATCATAAGAAAAAAATGATGAATTACACCGATTTCACAGAAGTCAACCATACAATGATAGAGCATCGAAAAAATCACCAGCAAAAAGGCATCAAGTAAATGTGCCGCTTCCAGAAAACCATAACCATCCAACTGTGACAATTCTACAAACACATAATGAGCATACACTCTATCAAGTATCAACTAAACATCCACTCACCTACGCTCACAAGGTAATCCATCAAAACTGTATATGTGTGGCAAGTGGGAGAAATCCCAATCTGAATCATCTCTCTGTACAAATCACTAGCCTCCTCCACTCTCCTGTTATCAAACAAAATCTTCAAATACGCTGTATAGCAAAACCACAGTCGGATCGCACCCATTATACTTCATTTCCTGCCAGAAGTTCACTGCCCCATTAACATCCCCAGAACTCGAAATCCAATGCAGAAGTAACTGCATCGACCTTTATCCCGTTCTCTTGCATGAGCTTAAAAACATAATTCATGGATGATATCCTCCCAGCTTCTCCGAATATATCCAGCATCGTGGTATAAGTATATTGGTCATGCTTGAACCCTTTCAATCGCTAGGCCCAATTGAAGAACAACCACGCCCTCTCCATAGTTGATCAGAGAAAGCAGGGTGGGCGTTTAATTGCCATTGCTAAGCAACCCAACGGTATCTGGGGCACAATTGTCCAAAAATAATGGGTCATTAGTTGTTGATCTAATTGTATTAAAAAATGTGTTTTATTGATATGGTTGTATTGGAATATGTATTTTGGTGATATTGATGATGATGTGACTTGACTATTTATAATAAATGTGAGACTCGGTCTTAATTTTAATGTAAATTTAATAGAAATAGTATGAAGGAAATGAAAGTTATTAGGTTGGATAATGATTTTGTATTGAAAGATATGTTTTGCTAATATGATAATATTGAAATATGTGTTATATTGATTTAATTGCATTAAGAGTTATATTTTTTAAAAATAAATGCACAGAAATTTGGCCCATACCCATTATTAATTGGATTTTGTTCAAAGTCCATCAATGGTGATAAAAAAGGGCCGGGCTGAGGAGAGTTTTAACCAGCCCTAAATTTTCTCAAGCTCAATAGGGTCTCAAAAATCCGGAGCTTGGACTCTATCCATTTAAAAGATGTAGGCCCTTCCGAGCCGATCTTCTTGAATCCGAGGCTCAGCCCTTTATGATAAACTAGCTTAAAACTAGGCTCAAGCTCGGCTTCTTTGTCTTATGAGCCGAGCTCGGACAAAGCCTAAAAAGGACTACCCTCGAGCCAACCACAGGTAACCCAGCCCACTTTCATCGTCACCTGCCATATTGTTTTAGGTCATTATTTAATGTGAAAGGATTAAGTTTTTCGTTTGATAAGAGTATAATAAATAAGAGTGTAATATGTTATCCACATGTCTCCATGGGTAACAATTACACCCATAATATAAAGAAAATTGCTTAAAAAAATTATTTGGGTAAACAATATATCTGTATACCAAATATGAGTATTTATTTATTCATATATTTTTAATTACCCTTGTATTCATTACACTCCTATCAAACACACCCCTTAAATAGGAAGAAATTTATAGAAGTCTATAATTAGTAGCTACAATGTATAACCTTGTCTCTCACAAGAAAACTAGCAATTTTTCATGTGCTAATTTCTGGGAAGAAAAATAACAGCACAGCAATTGTTACCCTTCCTATTTCTTGCATAAAAGCAACAATGCTCATTGCTTGTTAAAAACTGCTATGATTATGATCCAATACATAAATCAGACACAAGATAAAACAAGAGTATATCCAACCTGTGAATCTCTCTTACGGATTGTAATCCGATTCAATCAACCAATAGTGTCAGTATTATCAACTGGTGCATACAATATTGAAGGGGTACTTGAATTGTTGTTTTGGTTGATTATCCTCCGCAGAATCACCGTCCTCGCCTGCGTGATATCACGGCTGCATCTATCAGCATGTGCACCCAAATCCTCAATGGTCTCCATGAACACTTCCAGTTTCTTCTTGATCTCGTCCATTGCAGACTTCACTGCTTCTTCGTCTGCAAGAGCAAACTCAGCGTTGTGCAACATTGATTCGATTTCAATTTCCAATTTGTTGATAAGTGCCCGTATACTTTCCATGTCATTTATTGAAAGACGAGCGCCAATCTCCATTGAGATCAATACCTCCTTCTGTCCCTTCAGTGTATTTTGATATCGGGCCCATAGCATGTCGCACCATTTTCCCACGGAGCCAATTGGAATCGCTAATGCACCTGCCAAAGCAGTTACAACCGGAGGTGCAGCAATAGCAGCCGCCACCACAGAGAAAATCAAAACGGAGACAAGGGCAGAAACAAATAACACATTTGACAACCTCCTCCATCCTTTCACTTTACGCATTTTCTTATCAAGCTTTCGTTTCCGAACTTGCAATTTCTCCAACATAGATACTTGCTGAACATACACAGCTTGAAACAATGCAAAGAACTCCTCCGTAAATGGATCCTCAGCTGCCTTAAATCTCTGCAATCCTTGCAATGTTCGTGTATACTTCATCCCCTCAATGCCATCTTCTCTTCCCACTTCTTCCTCAAATTCCCTCACAGCAATCTGAAGGATCAATTGGCTGTTTTGAGCACGCTTCAGGCAATTATCAAGGGCATTACAAAATTCCAATGTCTTAATACTGTTATCAAAGTACTCCTCCACCAGAGCAAATAGGTTTTCGCTCTTCCATATTTCTGTTCTGTTATCTAGCGCTATTTTGACCACTTCTTGGTTCATTTCAAGTAGAGCATTAATGACCTCTTTGAGTGATTCAAATGACAAGGATCTCATCTCAACACCAGATGCAAGATATGTTATAACCCGGTTGGTTCTTTCGTGGAGATCAGCATCAAATGATTGTAGCTTTGGATCATGCTTAACAGCTTCCTCGTAAGAATTCAGATCAACTGTGTACTCATCCTTGTTGATTTGGGCACTTGATTGTGAAGTATCCCCGCCTTTGTTTTTGCTAGGCTTGCTACACTGCCCTCCCATCATCTCCGATCCAATCTAATTGAGCAGAGTTTCGAAAACCAGAACAGATTTCTCTGAATTTGTATAGTTGGAGTATGAAAGATGTGAATTTCCCTTTTCTTTCCCTCTAATTTGGAAATAAAATCTTAAATGCTAACAAAACCCAAGTAACCAAGCAGAATCGGAGGCTCCAAATTCTACAAATCTGAGTTAAAACAATTTCAGGAAGAAGAAAAATACCAAAATGACTAGATTATGGCAAAGATCTTTAGAACCCTAAAGCAACATTCACTTAATGATAACTACAATTTCCAAGGTTAGGTTCTTTAACAAATATTCTGCATCCGATGGAGATGAAATACCTGAATTTCAGCTGAAAATGCACAGATAAGCTGATATCCTCTCACATCAATCTTCCAAAAATGCCTAAATCAAGCTAATAGAGCTAAGAATTCGAACGAGGACAGTTTAGGGCGGCTTCAGATAAACTGATGGGGGGAAGTGAAAGAAAGTGAGAGCAAATGCCCGGAAGTAGCGAAGCAAGGTAGGCGGCAGCTGTATTTACTATTTAGAGAAAAGATTCAACTAAGCGTATATATGCTTTTGCGATAAAATAAAATAAAAAAGGTATATATGCTTTGACAAGGAAAGAAGTTGACTACTGATGAAGCCTCACTTACAGAGTGGACTAGGACAGATCCCTTCTAACTTAGTTGAACGATGTGGTTTATATGGTAAATTTAACTTGCAAATGCTCGGTCCGGACAATAATTCAAGTGAATTGAATTGGATCAAACCTTCACACATTTTTCCCCACTCAAGATGGAGATGGTAAAATTATGTCCAATTTGGATGACTGATTAATTCGATCTGAATTAAATCATGTTTAAACATAAGTTATATGTCAAAAATTCAAATCCAAAGACAAAAGTATTGTCTGATTTAGTTGTCTTAATCATAATTCGGATTGAATTATTGTCCAATTTAATTATTCAGATTTAAATCAATCCGAATATAGTCAATTAACTACGTTCAAAAATTCAAACAAATCTGGATCCGGACATGCAAATATCTCATAAATACCTTATGTTGTCTAAATTCAAACCCGAATTTTTCCACCCCTAACTCATATATAAAAAATACTGCAATCTCCCTTCTCGTAGATCTAGAGTTAAAAATATTTAAGCAGAAGGATATGAATGTTTGTATTATTTTTCTTTCCTTAAATAACTTGGTTGGTTGTTTATTTACTATTCAGGATCCATTCTACCGATATTTTTCATCCCCACTGGCTTACATCTCTTTCAGCTTTTCCACTGTTGTCTGCATTACAATAAGCACTCAACATCAGATAATTGGATTACATACCAAGTTACCAACCCATTTGTCTGAAGTTGACCCAGATTGGATCCGTAGGAGGAGCTAGGTTCATAATTTTCTTGAGAGTTAAACCAAGTCAACAAAAGAAATCAAGTCAACTCTATCCACCCCGGATATAACTTTTTAACATTCAAGTTCATTATCAGCCTATTATTTTGAGTCTACCACTGGTTTGCTACTCTACCAACTGTTAAATAAAATTATCATCAGACCGTTATTTTGAGCCTTCACTACTTCGCTACTATTAACTGCTGAATGAAATTATCTTTGAGATCCAAATCTTCATTTGTGTGTCGCTGGGTTCATCCGGCTCTAACACTGGATTTGATCATCTGGATGATAATTTTATTCAACAGAACCGGACGAATTGTCCATAATTTATTCTGCATCTTAACATTCAAGTTCTGACCTTGGACCAGCGTTATCAGAATTGCCCAACGCAAGATTTCGATCTCTTCGAAACAGCCACATCATCAATGCAAAACAACATTTTAAGAGTAAAAAACATGGAAGGAGCTAATGTCTTGCTATAGTTATAATCCAGAGTCTTAAAAATTATAGAAACACAAAGATATAAAGCTGAATCGAGGGTATCTAACCTACTGCAGTTCCTAATCATTCCCAACAATAGTCTATGAGAAAGTAGAAGCCTACAGATGTAATTGAAACGCAGTTACATGCCAAAAATAATGGTCTAACTTCATGTTTAGCAGGCCGAAATCTGTCCTAAACACCCCCTCTTTTAGCTCTAGAATGGTTCATCCAAGAAAAATCCATGCATGCAAAAATCCTCGTTAATGCGCCCTTTACTTGTTGTACAGGTATGCAAAGCTGAAGATAAAGAAGCCAGCCATCTGCAATCAACAAAATCAAAATGCTTAGCACATAGACTTCACTTGATCTTTTGTTAATGTTTCGTAAGGGATAAAGGGTGACAGAGAGAGGGTAAATACCATGGTAAAAGAAGCTCCATAATATGGAAAAGCTGTTGTTATGAATCTCTCGTATTCATTGTGTCTGAAAGGCCGTACAGGAATCTGCAGCGGACGATTTCATTAGTGTTTAGTAAGAATAGACGCTCCTTCAGGCATCCCAACACGTTAACAACAAATGTGGCAATTAGTCTTAAAGAACATAACTTAGTTGAGCTCAATATGAAATGCATCTCAAAAGTATTCAATTTGTAGTCACATGACTAATTTAGAATTCACTAATTTCACCAAGGATTCAGTGAAATAGCTAAAAGCCTGAGCGCATTAGCTTGTAGGCCTTAAGCCTATGTTTCAAAGAGTTTGGTGTTGCCTGCATAATGCATGAGAGAAATTAGTTTCAATCCAATATGTGGTTACTCTATTGACATCCATTCCTTTCTAGAACTTGACTCTCCGCTGATCCTATCTGGCTCATATAATTTATTATTACTTGCATCCATCTCTTTTTGTCTCCTCTTCTATTGTTACTTACAAAATCTTAAATATGCTAATCTAAAAATAAATTTACATATTACTTGAACCCATGTAACTAAATTGATTTTAATAAAATCTTGTACTTGAGCTAAAATCTGCGCAATCAGTAAATTCAGTAATAAATCTGAACTGAGTATTGTTAAAGCTCAAAAAATTTGGCTCAAACATATCATAATAAGGATTCCATGACAAAGATAGTCTCAACCTTGGGCTTGGTATTCTAGGAGACAAGCGAAGCCTGAGTCTAGGAAATTCCAGCTCCAGCTGGCTCATCTAAACTCCAGTGAATATAGACTTTTAGAACGCCCAGTGTATTTCTCAAATTGCTATTCCACTTATTTACAAACTAGTACTACTCATACAGATCTATAGAACACACAGTTATATGTCAAATTACTTTTCCCCAGCAAGCATCAACTATAACTTTCACTGATGTTGAAGAAAGCTACTGGATTAGGCACCAGATTACAGAGAAATTCCAAGTCTTGTGCTATAGTGGAAATTAGGCACTACATTTATCTTCCACAAGCATATCAAGCCAAAAAATTAGACTCATACACAATCACAAACCCCCCATTCCCCCCTCCCCCCAGGTCGGTCTTGCACTAATGTCACAAAGACAAGTGAGTTATCACAAGAATGCCAGTTTACCAACACGAGTCCCAGATATTTCAATTGATCATAATGATAGCCATCAAAAGAATTGAATCAACATCAAACCAAAAGAATCACAGTTTACCTGTTTGGAGAGAGATAAACTACTGTATCCAAGCCTGTGATACTCAACTTTGAACTGGAAAACTCCATAAACATCGGGGACCTTGAATGATGTATGATAAAGACCCTGCATAATCAGAAAAATATGTGTAAAGTGAGATGTCTACGCATGTTGGATATTGGGTTGATATGTACATGCAGTGCCCGCAAAGCAAACCTTTTGATCAGTTGATAGTGTCTTCAGCACATAAGGACTCATCATATAGAACTGGACCTGAACATCATTGGCCACATATGGCTCCCAGCTTTTTCCAGACCATTCATATATCTCAAAGGAAAATTCCTACACTAGCACAAAATGCATAAGATCAGAACCAAACTTTCACTTTTGCATATAGCTGTTGGCAGATAACATTAACAGGCATGAATCTCTAGAAGTATAACCAGATCATCTTTGATTCTATACATTGCAGGCTCATCCACTTCGCCAACTTTGTGGTGTCTAATATTAACAGCCTGCAAATAGAAAATAAGTCTCAATATGATAGAACATATGTAGAAGAAAAACAAAACCTGATGCAAAATAGGATGCCACAGAATATCACTAATCCAGAGCTTCTACGCTAGACTTTAGCAATAATTTTTCTGTAAATGGCAGCAAGTCCTGGATCATTTGGAGATTGTCAAAGAAAAATAATGTTTCAACTACAAAATGCCTCACCTTTAGCTGACCTCTCTCATGGAAAACCCACTTGCTAATTTCATTCAAAAACTGTTCATTACCAGACTTTTCATATCTGTTACATAAGGTCACATGCACAGTTAGTCTCTAGCTCTGAATGATTATACAGCAAAATGAAGAGGCAAAACTTTCACTCACTTGGGGTTTCCGGCTTTCTGCACGTCTGATTTGAAAAACCTGTGAATCATATACAGAATTGAAAATCAAAATTACCATGAAAGGAAAGTAAAATTAAAATAAATCAACAGTTAAAAACCATCACATAATTACGTACCGATCGCTGAACATATCTAAAGAGCCCGTGATCATAACTCGTGCATCATTTCTTGCCTGCATGGGTTAAAAAAAAATTACCTACAAGGATTTAAGTTCTGAAAATCTAAATCAAAGTATGCATTGACACACTCGTAAGGAATGCATCTCAAGAAAGCCTGGAACATGAATTAAAGGTGACGTCCATCAGGAGGTCTGTAATGGCCTAACAACCAACAATTAGCATAACCATGAACACAGAATCATCAACAATAGATCCAGTAGAATGCCAAATAAGTTAATAGTCCCCACAAGACGTTTAATTGTTAAAGCTTTAAGCGAAAAAGGAAAGTGAATTTGCTTTAACAGCTATGGTTATGCATATCCACTACAGTATGCAGCCAGCAGCGATGACACACCGATAGACTGAATAGTTATGAAGATAACAGAGTAATCACCAAACTAATAAAATATACAATTCATCACTTCCCAAAAAAAACCTTTGATACATTTAGTTAAAAAGTATTCAGAGAAATTCAATTGGTGCAACAGCATAAGATAGTTCATTTGTGAAGATTATTCAAAAAATATATTAAATTCAAGACATCAGCAAAAAAACACAAATTCCTAGGCATTAAGTATGAAAACAACATAACCACTGGACAATGAAATAATAAATGTACAAATTCACAAGTGCATTTCACTAAGGAAGAAAGAGAAGCAACTGGCCTGTAGAACTGAAACTAATGAGATGGCAGATCCAGTAAGCGATGGGGGATTTGACAATTTTGAAATTGGGTTGGCCGAATATGCTGAATCAGAAGCTGAGAGGACTTTCAAAACCTAATATCATCGGCCACAGTAAAGCAAAAGTCATCACCACCAACACTTTAGAACACACACGCACAAACAAAAATAAATAAATAATGATTAGGAATATTATTACTTTATTAGCATAATATATATATAGGTAAAAAAAAAGGTAAATAACTCCTGTTACAATGATTCTGCAGTGGACGGAGTTGGACAGACAATATATATGCAGTTCTTACCTCCACACACGCATTTATATATACATAATTAGGATTTTTGTATGCTTTCTTTTTGTACCATTTGACCACATTTAGCTAGAAATAGATAATGTAAAATTTGACATTACCATGCCATTGGTTGGATTCACCGAATGTGCAATCCCTCTAAAAAGGATAGGGGCCTGCATTTTACAACAAAGAAACCATCATAAATATGAATTCCACGAAGTCAAAAACATGAAAAGGCAAAGCTAATTTCTATAATGAAGAGAAGAAAAAAAACCAGAGATTAATGCGAGAATAATCATAAAACAAAATTATGAATCTAGAACAAACAAAACTAACCTCAATTTTTGATTTTCCAAGAATAATATCAGATTGAATAAAGTTATCACTAGCAATCAAAGTATGATCTCCATAAATGTCCGAGACTGCATAGCTATTGTGATCAATAACCTTAGCTGATGGATCCTACAGTAAAAAAAAAAAAAGAGCAGATATAAAATAAAACTCAAAACGCATAAAGTAAACTAACAAATACAGTTCTAAAAGAGGATCGACCATCCTAGACTAACCTCTTCGAAATCAACCCCGCATTCCGTGGCAATACTTCTGATCAAGTCAGAGGCAGAAGCATCGGCCGCGACAATCAAGTCGTGACCGGAGTCAACAAAGTCAAGCACAGCCCCCAAATCAAGAGCCCCTCCAAACTCTAATCAGTTAAAATACAGCACAAGCAGGAATTAGATAACAATAAATCGGGAAATCAAAATGTCGAGTTGCGAATGAGCTTACTCTCAGCGGATGGAGAGAAGATGATCAGTGCATCGTACAGGTACTGGCCATAGCGTTGGATCGATAGCTTGGGATCGTCGGAAAGCTTGAAATCAAGGACGAAACCGCGAGATTTGAGGGAGCTGAAGAAAATGGAGTGTGAGGATTTGACGGAGAAGTCATCCAGCAAGACAAGGACTCTCCGATCGGTTGGCGAATCAGGAGAGAAGGATAGAGAGAGATAGGGAAGGATCGAAATCAAGGTAATTGTTATGAAGATTGAGAGATTCGCCATTCTAGACTGTCTCTCGCCCTGCACGCGTGAAGTGAAGGGTTTTTGGAGCTTTCGCAGGGTTGGGCAGTGGGAAACTGGGAAGTTGGAACCTCCGCAAATATTACGGAACTGTCCTGGCGGAGTATAAACTGTTTTTAATTTTTATTTAAATTTGGCTTTTTTGAAAAACAAAATTGTGGAATCTTTATTTTGGTGAACTATATCATGATGTTACAGCTAGGGATAGGGGAAAAAATCGATTCTAAATTAGACAAAAATGTGTTTATATGAAATATTTGTATGTTTGGACTCATTTTGGTTTGAGTTTTCAGACATTCTTACTTGATCATATTCGAATTGATTTAAATTCAGACAAATAAATTAGGTAATAATTCAATTCGAATTAGTGTTATAATTTTCACACCCTCACACACTAACAATATTGTCCGTTTTAGGTTGTCCGATTTACTAGATACATCGGACTCATATATGGGTTATCCGGTTCACATGGATGCAACAAGCCCTCACGACTTTGTTGGTAGTGAGAGGTGGGCTACCACTTATTAAGTGCTTGAAATGTCTCACATCTTTCGATGTGAGACTTTTTACACTCCCCGCACTTGTGGAGGTTATACCACAGACCTAACAAGTGGAGTAGATGTCATATCCAAATAACTGAACCGAGCAACCTGACTCTGATACCATGTTATAATTTTCACACCCCCAAACACTAACAATATTGTCCGCTTTAGGTTGTCCGGTTCATTAGATACATCGGGCTCATATATGGGTTGTTATAACTTAGCCCAACAAATGGAGTAGAGGTCATACCCAAATAACTAAACCGAGCAACCTGGCTTTGATACTATGTTATAATTTTCACACCCCCACACACTAACAATATTGTTCGCTTTAGGTTGTTCGGTTCACTGGATACATTAGGCTCATATATGTGTTGTCATGTTCACATGGATAGAACATGCTAGCACGACTTTGTTCCTCCTAAAGTGTAGCAAGTGGACCAGACTCAACTCACTACACAATGAAAAAGGCCTTGTTGGTAGTGAGAGGTGGGCTAACACTTATTAAGTGCTTGAAATGTTCCACATCTTTCGATGTGAGACTTTTTACAATTAAGCTCCGGACAATTTTATGTTTAGTCTTAGACTCAATTTAAAACTAGACATATTTTTTATTTTGGACCTAAATTTCATAGAGTACAAATTTGAAATATGGAGAAGTCCATCAACAAAATTAATAATGTTTTTAAATTTGCAAATCAACTTTATGTTAAACGGTCAAATTAAGCATAAATTCTTAAAATCCTCATCGTTGTTGGTTTGGCAGAAGGGGCATGGAGACCGTTGGATCATACAAACATCTTGACAATCTTACGAAGGTAATTGCTAAATGCACATGAAATTTGCTTCATGTGCATCATTCATGTCCAATCATTGGATCATTGACATTATTTGGGTGAGCACCCTCCCCTTCACACTTTTCATAACCTATTCGCCACCCCCTCCCTCTCTCTTTGCAACCTCACTGTCAGTCACTTGAAATTTCCATCTAATACAATAATGGGGTTACCTGGCGCAGCAGATGGCGGTTTCGGTGCTGGCGGTGGTACTCTCGCTTTGCCTTCAGGATTTTTATTAGCTTCGTTGCCAAAATGTAATGAAGAATTGAAGGAATCCACTGACGTAGAAAATGATAAATCCAATCGGGACATGCCTAGTGAACTGCGAGAGCCGCACTATTCATCATCGTCGGCGTCGAAGAAAGAAGATGCATTCAAAATAGAGACAATCAAAGTAGAGGAGGAAGAAAATGACGACCTAGAAGTTGTTGATTACATGAACGGAGGCTATCGGTTTAAAGTCGCTGACAGAGTAGAGAATACGAACAGAAATGGAAATGGATCGCCCTCTTCTTCATCATCAGTCAGTCTGCCGAAGCCAATGGAGGGACTACACGAGTCTGGCCCACCGGCATTCTTGAAAAAGACTTTTTAGTCAACAATGGTGGCCCGTCATTTCCAATCATGAATTTGAAATTTATGTGCAATTAGAAGCACCCTCTTACTAATTGCGGCTTCCCAAACCTTAGGGAGATCCTTGTTCAACTCCTCAAAAGCCTCCTGTCAGAATCTCGATAATCTGATTTGAATCATTTGTTCGTATAGACATCCTACTCTCCATTTCTTGCAATTTTCAAAAGTTAATGCCCAATCAATCAACCAAGATTCAATTAAATCCACATCACACGTAAAGAACTAGAAATAAAGAAAAAAAGAGATACATAAAGACTGACGAGAACGTCAAGATCATCGTGGATTTGAATGTCTATGTCGTATGATAGAAGTTGACATAGACTCGGTGAGAGTTGGCTAATGAACCTTTTAAGATGACAAGAGACAAGTTTTGCCTAACAAAATGCAAGTTTTGCCTGCAGACCGTACATCTAGTATTGGGGGATTAAAACTAGGGAGGTTTATTTATCCTAAACCTTTAATATGGTATCCACCAACAGCCTACAAGGTATTGCTTAGAAAGACAATCGAAATATCTTTGACAAAAGTGAAGTGCCGATCAAAGAAGCTACGAGGGTAAAGTCAGAAAAGTCAAGGATGTAAATGATGCAAAGGGATGTGGATGAGAAAAATGTGACCGCAATGAAAAGGCCGGCTAGCTGAGAGTGTTAAGTGTAAGATGAAGGCTACATGATCGGGGTTTTGGTAGCTCAGAATGCATGCCCTGCCTTTGAGGGGTGAGGGGCTATTTATAGATTAATGGTCCAATAAGTAATCAGAGGTGCAATGAACTAATAGAAATATCATAACAAAAGGAATGTCATGCTAGCTGTCAGAAGGATCAGACCAAGTGACGAGGGCAGCTGCAAATTCCAAGGGTCTCTTTAGGCGTCCTTTGTGGTGACTAAAAGATGAAACTGACTCTAAGTGCAAAGTTATATGAAAACAAATGGATTTTGGCTGGAAGTGAGGTGAAAATTAGGAAAGTATGGGAAGATGAAATATGGGCCGAAATTAAAATACACTTTATTTGGGTTTGCTGATTTTGTGCCACAATAATGGGATGGGAGACTGCTATCTTATTGCATGAAATAGATACTTATTTTAAATCACAACCATATGTGATGTTAAATAAGTATACAAGTTTATTGATGACAGAGACATTAAACATGAATGGTTGTGATTTAAATTAAGTACATATTTCATAAAATCTAGATTGAAAATCCATCCCCGCAACAAGATGATTGAGATTTTTGGCAGACGTAGGGTTACAGTCCTGGTGAACGTTGACAAAAATGCGAGTAGCAAAATTGCAACTAAAGCCCATAACTTGTATTGTATCCATTTGATTTGTTTTATGCGTTTTCATTTTATGTTTCTGTTTTCTATTATAGAAATCGTATTTTTTTTTCCTTCTTCAAAGTGATTTCCTATTTTTTGTGTTTTCTAAAATGACAAGAAAATGTGTATATCATATTGTTTTCTATTTCCATAGCATGCCAAACATATTGAACACTCAATGGTAAAATTGCAACGCGACAGAGAGTAAGATAATAATATGCAATTTACCCTCATATTAGAGGTCATGGAGTATATGTTCTTGAGATATAGCTCATCTTCAATAATCAAGGAGAATGAGAGAGGGAGGAAAAAGGCTTAAGAGAAGCAATCCTCTAAAAAAAATCTTTATTATATTTTGAAAGAAAGCTTTTCAATTAGTATTTACAAGTACGTTTTTGTCAAGAACTCATGTCTTGTGAAAACAACAGACTTAACTTGAGCTTATGTCACTCACCTAGCTCGTTTTTTCATTTTTAATTTCTGCTGGGGGAAGAAAGTGATCCTTTGACAAACCCCATATGTTGAAATCTACGTCTTCAATCTTCCATTTCTCTTCCATCTCCTTCTTGTGGTTGGATGATTGCTCTCCATATCTAAAAACCGTGACGCGAGTTCTTCCACTGTGTGCAATGTTAACACCATCAACACACTTGTAATCTTCCATTACTGACTCAGTGCTGGTCTCCCAGAAGACATCATCGTCTTCTTTTATTCTCATCCTTAGAAGCCTCGAGTCCTCGAATTGAATCAACAGGCCGGACCTCTGGCTGAAGTATCCCCATATTGTGTGGTGAATGATCTCATAGTTGGGGCCGCTCTGCGCCTCTCGAATTGCAGGACTGGTCTCCAGCTTAAGAATAAAGCAGTCTTCTTCATCTATTATCTTCTCACCTATGCATGCTGCATCTATAAATAGATTGGCTGTGGATCTTGGATCCAAACCCTGCCATGATTTTTCAAGTTTCATGAATCTTTTTCCTCAATTAGAATGTAGTAAATATGAAAACCAGGAAAAAGTACCTGTAAAAATCTGCGCAAGGGTCTGGGAGGACCTTTTGAGATCGGTGTTTGTTGATTGTTTGAATGTCTCCATGAAATCTTGCCATTGCTTCCACATATTACCTTACATCCAGACACAATGAGCTCTAGGCACCATAAATCTGGATCTTTTTGCCAAAGCACAAACCCACCGGCTTCCTCGGCGTTCTTCACACTGATGGTCTCATTGGCTTGATAGAATTCTGATGCGCTTATTTTCACTTGGCCTGTCACACACATACTATGCACTGAATTTAATGCTGCTTGCCCTCCAGTTGCTGCTATGTATTGTTGAACAATGTATTTAGCCGTTGAAGCTTGCTAGAAAAAAGAAATTGTCCTATTCTTATTAATTTACAGATGCTAATGCAGGAATTAAAAACTCAGGAGATTGAGAAAAAGCTTGAACTCCTTACAATGGAAGAGTCCCTCAAGGGTTTGTGAACAGAGTGGCCAACTTGGACCTGGAGGGGGATAAGAGGAGATCCAACAAGGTAAAGGAGGAAGCGTAGCTCGTTAAGGCGTCTGGCGATAACCGGCTGCGACCACTTATCAGAAGTTTGAGCTTTCATCCATGTGAGCATGTTTTGCCAACGTAGTTGAACATTGCTCCCCATGCTCGTGAGCATTTCGTCTGGTATCGGGACCTCCAGGACAGTCTCAAGGCCATCTTCTCTGTCAATGTTTGGACAAAGTTTCCTCATGTATCATATTACAAGGAGAGAAAAAGATAGGGAGATAAAAGGAGGGAGCTAATAGAAAACAAAGGAATCAACAAGTAACTTAGCCTGTAGATGGGCATGAAAATTGGAGATTTTGTATGAGGGTCTCCTTGTTTGTAGTAAAATTTGTGGTTACAATTTAACTTTGATCACCTACATAGTTGCCTAAGAAGAGAGTTCGGAACTTTGTATAGATGTTTTTACCATAAACAAAGACATGTAAAAACAATGACGACTGGAGCAATATTTGAGGCTTGGACTGGACTGCACATCGAAGTTTGGCCCATTAGATGTTCCTTCAACAGGGCAAGGGTTGAGCCTTTTCCTCTCTCACGTTGACAGTTACATTCCACAAACCATAGCCAATTAAGAGACTTTCAGGTGGCCTAAACTGCTTAACAAACCAACCAAATGTCCTACAAATGCAATGTAAAACACAGAAAACATCGAGAACAATAGATGGTGTTGCATTGAATACAGCTTTCCCAATGAGTGCGCAGGTCTTCATCCAGAAGGCGGAGGAGGAGGTGGCATCGACATTTGTGGAACAGGAGGCCTTCCTCCCTGGAGTGGAGGGGGAGGCGGTGGCCGCCAATATTGTTGCTGGCCTCCCATTGCCATTGGCTGTGGGGGAGGCCTTGGGAAGACTGACATTCCCTGTGAGGGAGGGGGCGGCGGCATTCCTCCGAATCCAGGTTGGCCCATGAACTGGGGTGGGGCCATACGAGGTGGAGGCTGTGGCTGCCAAGCTGGTTGTCCTGCCATCTGCATGGGAGTGAAGCCGCCACTCTGTGGGGGCTGAGGCCGAACAGCAGGAATTGGAACTCGAACAACTGCACCATCTGTAAAGGGACGTGGAGTCATTGGTGCACCCAACGAGCCATTCGCCTGAGGAAGTGTTGGAGGTCCACTTGCAAAGAGAGTGTGGGGTCGACTCTTCTGGGCAGTTGGATTGCTTGCTGCTAAGACTCTCTCTGCATCACAAAGATACAAATGAAAAATATTGATGTAATAAAACAAACAGGAATACCCACCAAACAAACATAACTCTCCATTAATTTGAACATCAAAGTGAACAATCTGCACCTAGACCATTCGGTCTTTTCTAAACATGGTGACCGAGGGATGATCGCATTGCTTGTTTATGTTGATGATATTTTTTTCTCATTTTTATATTGTTCAATGGGATAGGGGGCTTCAAGCCTTTACCTGGGGTTTAGTGCGGTTTTCTGACATATTACAACCGAACAAAAATAATTTGGACTACAAAAATAATAATTGACCAAAAAATATTAAGAAACCGAACATTAACCAAACCGAAATAATTCGGTTATTATTCAATTGATTTGGCTTTAAAACTTTTTTCCGGATTCTAAAATAGTGTACAAAATAAAATACTAAAATATTCGTATATTATATGTGCTATTTATTTATAAAGTACTACTAACATATTACTGGTTAATATATTTATACATATTATAAAAATAACATACCGGTTAATTACCCATTTAGGCTTCTAGGAACATATCCATAACACAAACAAAAATATTATACCTATAACCGAGCCTGGCATATTTATAAGATAAACCAAACTTAACCGACCGACCAAGTTAGATTGCTTCGGTTCGGTTCGGTTAACTGAATAATCCTCACCCCTACACTGGGAAAGGGTGGTGAGAAACCAACCGCTGAACCAGTGCTGCTCCTCAAAATACATGGAAGAAAATATGTACCAACAACTCGACACAGAAAAACTCACCTGCTGGTGTACCATGACGCTCGCCCTTAGTGTCCTTCTTATATGCATAAGAGACTGTTATTTGCCGGTTACATAAATATTGACCAGTCATTGCCTGCAGAAATCAAAGGAAATTATTAAAACAGATTTACCTGATGCAAAAATTAGCACTGAAATCATCCAACAGTAATTCTAAAATCATGATAAGTATAAAATGAAATCCTGAACCACCCATCATAAAACATCACAAACACCAACAGAGAGAGATAGAGACACAGCTGCAGTTTTTCCTTTAACTATAGTAACGGATATTTCTGAAGCAAATTAATAAAAACATGAACTAGCTATAAACAAGCATACCTCGATGGCTGCATCAGATGCCTCAAAAGAATCATAACTAACAAAACCAAATCCCCGAGGATTTCCAGTCTCAGGATCTCTCATTATCTGTGGTGAAAGGGGGAAAAAGGGAAACGTTAGATATCAGAATAAAATAGATAATAAGCATTACAGTTACATCATTTGATATAGTATACCCAAAAAAAAAATTCTTTGACAAAAAAATATACATAGTAAAACATCTCAAAGAAAATATGCCAGGCATAATAACGTACACGGTGCATCTAATCATTTTTCAACCTACATCAGCATATGGAAGATATGTTACAGCTCAAAGGAAGGAAAAAAAATGGGACAGGTTTTACATTTGCATAGAAGGCAAAACTGGGAACAAATAATATAGCAGATATATGTCACCAGACAGAGAATGATCAGCCACATGCAAATTCAACGACATGGGATGATTAAGCTGTTTTAAACAGAATATTAAATAGACATGGACATACTAAATACTATGCACAATTGAATTAAGAATATACTGAAACAAAAGAAAGAAGCATGTTTCCTCTCCCCACCTCCCCCCAACCCCATCCTGGCAGGGAACAAACCCCAACCATCCATACAAACCAACTTCCCCTTTTCCCCATTATTCCTGAGTTAGGAAAATCTAGACATCCTCAGCGAACAAATGGAATTCAAAGGAAACTGGTCTGTAAAATTTACACACAACCTTATGCAAAATCAGATGCTATTGGTAGGAAAATCAGAAGCATTACCTTGGGATTTGAGACAATCACTCCAAATGCACTAAAGGTGTCATATAAAAGCTTCTCATCAACATCCTGCAAAAGGCAAAAGTGTTAGTCACAGAAGTAAACAGCATAGAAAATATACCAGCAAGCGTATGCTCTCTAAAAACGAAAATACTTACAGGGTCAAGGTTGCCAATAAAAAGATTAGCCCCAACATCCAAGGTCTTCTTATCTTGGGATGCCTGATAAAAAGCAGAATGGGAAAAACAAAGGCATGTGAACAACCATACGGAACTCTGAAAGTATAGATAATAGATTATAAAGACTAATCATGACAAATGACAGCTCGTTACCTTGTTTACTCGTATTGGTTTTCCATAAAGCTTAATCATGTTCAAAACCTTGATTGCCTACCTCATTGCCAATGAGGGCAACATAAATTTAAAAGAAACGAAGTGAAATGAGTATAAAAAAATTCAGAGTAGAAAAACAATCAAATAAACAAAAGACTAGAAAACACACACACCCATCCATGATGAACACTTACATAATCAGCATCCTCCTCACCTCGGAACTCAACAAAACCGTATCCTTGATGAAGGTTTGTCACTCTATCCTTTGGAACGTACACATTGACTGAAAATTCGTAAAGGAAAGTTGTTAAAACATTCCACGAGAATTTGAAATCAACATCAACAGAACAGCGAGAATTTGATATTAGAACAGGTATATTCGAATGATTTATGATAACAATATTCCGTCAAGTGCATTGGTATCCAATAACATAAGTCCAGACGCTAGCCAACAGAAGAATGGCCTAGCCAATAACTTACCCGAGCAGAAACTGCTCAGCCAGAAGCACACAAAGAGATGCAGAGCACAATCCACTTAGAAATTAACGAAAAAAAATCGCAAGCGCAGAACCACGAAGTGGACAAATGAAGAGGCTAAAATTCAAGAATATACAACAAAGTGGAAGTTTCAAGCATTAGAGAATAAATATGAGCAATTCAGATTATGGTGACAACTGACAACAACCCTCTCAAGCTTGAATTTCCATATATTGGAGTTGGAATTAAAATGAGAACATAGAAAATACCCATAACACCATGTCTAGCATTTAGATGAAGAAAATCGAACTTACCAACAGGACCGGCTTGAACAAACAACTCCCACAATAACTCTTCGCTGACCTGAGGATCAAGATTTCCGACGTAAGCGGTGGCGTCTTGGTTCCTTTCCGCCGCGTGCTGACCAAGTAAGTTCGCTCCCACTCCTGGAGCGATTCGAGTCGTCATTATTGCTCCCTCTCAGTTCTCGTCACTAAGATTGAAACCCTAATCCTCTACTTATGCGTCAGTTGCGTTGCCCTAGTGATTTCTTCCAAATACCAATAGTGAGCCTACAATAACTGAAGTAGAATAGTGAGCAAGGTTGATGTCTTAAGACTTAAAAGGCCGGGTCAGTCAATTCTGGTTAGCCCATTTAATTTATTTAGGCCCATTTATGAGTAATCGGTGTTTCCCTTATTGGGCATCTGTTACCCCTTTGCTGGAAAGGACAGGAGGCCCGCAGTTGCCACATACTAACAAATTAAATTGGAAAAAAAAACTAAAACAAATTGTTAGAATTATTGTTACTATTATATTTTCCACAATTTTGACATTCCCTATCGTCTCTAAACAAGCTATAACTAATAGATTCCCCGTTCTTTAACCGGGAGATTTATTCTTTGAACAGCTGATATGTGTGTTCATCTGTCCCTGTTTCTCTTTTGAAAAAGGGTCTAAGCACTCTTTTCATTGGCTTCTTGTACCTGGCAGGACAGGCCAAGCAAGTTGAACAAAATCTGCTTCTACGCCTTTGTATAATTATCATTGTCACATCATTAATGGTTACCCTCTCATCTGAAGTAGATTAGCTTGGACTGGATTTTATCTGAAAATGCTATCACTAATTTCTGCACTTCAGAGTACTCTGTATCTCTTTGTTTCTCCACTGATTGCCACACATTAAAATAATTTTGAGGATTACAGATTACAAGTGATGATTATAGAACGATTACTAAGGGTGCGTTCTAAAAGGCATTGTAATGAGTTGAAATTCATCATCTGTCCAGGGAAGCAACTCATTTTAGGTTCGTCTGTTCCAGTGTTCCCAGCTTCTATGCTGGCCAAGGAGTTTAGGGACTAAAGGAAGCAAAAGGGAGGAAAACTATAGAAGAAAATCCACTGAAAAGCTCATTACCAAAAGGCCACTACACCTGAAAATGCAAATACAACTATGCTTCAAATCAACTAGGAGATCTAACAAACAGTTGATTAATCAAAATAATCGTAGCTTTTACACATCCGTTGAAGCCCAAGAATCTACTTAAGCACCATGCTTCAATATATAGAAGAATTCAAAAATATATTATAACATAAATGCTCCACATAAATAATTTGATTAGTAGCAAAACCAACTGGCGATCCACGAGTTTCATCGTAGCTCAAAGTTCAATATTACATGGAGTTGAATCATCCGCGACTGCAAATCAAAGTGATGAAGAGATGATACCTCAAGCGCCTCAACAAAAGCCCATTGGTAGTTTCTCACCAATACTTACGCTGCAGCCTCCTGTTCCTATGCAGGACCAGAGGCAGTATCAGCAGAAGCCAAACCAAGTTCCTGCTCAACTTTGCTCCATCCCTTCAATAAATTATTAGGAAATTTCTTCCTCATTGTTCCGATCAATTCTTTCGCCTCCTTTATTTTCTTCACCTGCACCAAGCCCTTGACCAGAATCTTCGTTGTAGTAAAATCTGGAATCTTGTGCATCTTGACACTCACCTTGAAAAATTCGTACCCTCTCTCATAATCCCCACTCCTACAAAGATAACTTATCAAGGTCCTAAAAGTTGCTGCATTGGGTTTACAACCGTTCTCCTCCAATTTCTTGTAGACATTCTCTGCTTCATCCATCATTCCACTCTTACAGTAACTAGTCATCAAGTAATTGTAACTAATTGTATCTGGTTTCAATCCAGTACTAATCATCTCCTCGATCAATTCCTTCACCTTCTCTGGATCAACGCCCTGAGAATTCATGATCCTCACATTATGTGCTGCCACATCCAGCTCAAGACCCTTCTTCAGCCTCTCACTCCACAACTTCTCCGCTTCCTCACTCTTCCCCTTCTTATACAGAGTATCCAATATAGTAGTGAAAGTTACAGCAGTCACCTCCACGTTCTTCTCCTCCATAACATTCAAAGTCTCAATTGCCTTCTCGGGTGCACCAGCTTCACTGTATGCCTTGATCAAGATCCCATAAGAAATCTTATCAGGTGAAAACCCGTACTTCTCAGGAATTTCAACAAACAGATTCGGAACTTTATCATATAGCTTTGATTGATTACATACAGATAGTAAAGCATTGAAAGAAAGTACGGTTCTCGGAGTACCTAGCGATTCCATTTGATTGAAAGTATTGAGGGCGTGATCGAACATGCCGGCGATACCATATGAACGGATGAGCGTACAGAGGAAGGGTTCCTCAGTAATTTTGGGGTCGAATTTGTGGGACTCGATAAGAGATTCAACATCGGAGAAGCGTCTTGCCTTGGCGAGACGGCGAACGGTTAATTCCTGGGCGTAGCGAGAGGAAAGTGGCGAAGAGTAGTCTTTGGAAACGGAAGAGTATATTTCGAGAGCCTTGTCAGGATCAAACTCGGACCTGAGTCTAGATTTCGCCCTGGAAATGGAGATCGAAGAAGCAGGGGTGCCAGTGGCGGCGACAGCGGTGGCGGCGGAGGCAGCCGAGGTAGAGAGATAACGGAAGTTGCGGAGTCTGAGCGCGTACGACATCCTTGCTAATGTTCAGTTGGAGCGAAGAAAGATATTTGGTTAGATTCGAGCGCGTCCGGGTTTAGGGTTTTAGTGGAGCCGCGGAAGCCCATGAGAAGCAGAAAGTTACGGGAATAAAGTTCGAGGGGAAAATGATATTCCGCAGAACAAAAGACTCATTATATATCATAACTAGTGAAGACCCGAGCTTTGCTGCGGGATCCCTTTTTATTAAATGGATAAAAAATGATAACTGTAGAGTAAGTTAAATTCAAAAACATCTTGCGAATACCAGAACCTACATTAAACATAAAACAACTTTTAGATTTAAAACAATAAACAAACAAATAGTTAAAGTTTTGCCATTTCACTGAAGCTTCTTTCTCTACAATAAGATTGTGATTCTTTATGATTTTTTGACAGGGAACAAATCAATGTTAATACAATCCAACTGAATTATCTCCCGTATGACATCATCGCTTGCTAGAATCACGAATTCAGTATCAAAATCAATCCTCTCAGCACCACAGCAAGCTCCAATTCCTATTCTTGGTTTCTGCATCGTGGATTTTTGTAGTTCCATGTCAACATGCAGAATTCAAGCGCTTAAACATAGCACCAAACATGAGTGTATCTTGCTAGTTATGATGAAAATGGAGTTGAGAGAATCAGTACCTGAGAAGACTTAACCCAAGTTCCTGAAAAGAAAAAAAACCAACCTTGTATTGGATAAGGTAGCTACTTTTAACGTGCAACACTCCAGAAATTGGGTTCTTCAAACTGCATGGCAGGTCAGACCATTTCCTCCTCAATTTCGCCAAAATATATACTTCACTACTATTGACTATTCAAAGACCAGACTAATTCATTAGTTACTCTTGTGTATCTATCTGTCTATCTATCTATCTATCTAAATCAACACTTGCTACTATTCTCAACCAAAATATTAATCTGCAATTTATATGTAACTTTTCCACTTGGTGAGTGATATTAATTCTTCTACATTAGGTTTTCTAGTGATTTGAACCAATGGACAATAGATTACTGAACACCAAGCAACATTCTTTCTCATTGCTTGTACTACCCCATGTCTTGATTTACAGAAATATTGTTCAGTGGGTCTTTGGAATCAACAAATTTTTCTCAACATGCTGGTCAAGCCTTCAATCCTCACTCGTATGTGATAACTCAAAAAGTTGGGAAGAGATAAGGACTGTAGATTTTGAAGAATTGAGTCACTCCAATAAAAACAAAGATGATGGCACCATTTGCATTGTAGAGGTGGAGATGGTGATCATAAGATTGAGACTTTTTTTTGCAATGAAGAAAGTTAGCAGAGTCCCTTGGAGTGGTTCCTCACTCATTCGATAACTCAAAAATTTGGGAAGAAATAAGGACTGCAGATTTTGAAGAATTGAGTCACTCCAATAAAAACAAAGATGATGGCACCCTTTGCATTGTAGAGGTGGAGATAGTGATTAAAAGATTGGGATTTTTTTTGCAGCGAAGAAAGTTAGCAAAGTCCCTTGGAGTGGTTTGGGTCTCAAGACCAACTATTGGGGATATTCAAGTCACAGAAGCCGAGTTTGGAGGACGTGAGGGAACCTTTTGATGTGTTTGATTTTAACAGGGATGGGTTTATTGATGCAATGGAGTTGCAAAGAGTTCTTTGTAGTTTAGGTTTCAAGGAAGGTTTAGAGCTAGAAAACTACGAGAGAATGATCATCAGTAACTGTTTGATGAAATTCCTTCTTAAATTGACTAGTCTGATATCACATTAAAGACAATTGAACAATTGGAGCAAAATCTTTTATGCACAACCATTGAATTAGAGTCACTAACCAAAGAAGCAAGTGAAAAAAAAATGCAAAAACAGAAGGAAGATTTAAAGAGCCTGATCAATCTTCTAAGAGTTACTCACCAACAAAGAGATGAAGCAAGAGAACAGCTGCAGATACTACTGATCAATAAACTCAGGCCTACTAAGCTTAATCCAATCCTTAATCATACGCAACCAGAGATTCCACTTTTATTGCCACACAAAAGCACACTCAAGCATAACTGAATCCAACCGTTTATCTGAGACGTTTCATAGCTAGTACTCACATGGCTCTTCCCCTGTCCAAAACATATAGAGCGAACCAAAAATTAGGATAAACACAATCTTGCATCTAATCTGAAAATCATTTAGCAATAAAGGTTTGAAGTACAACATCGTCTCTGGAAATTCAAAATTCAACAATTGATTAGGCAAAAAGAAGGAACATCAGACTCAAGCTCGATGTAACAGATGTAACAGTAATCGCACAATCGCTCATTAAATAAGTCCAAAAAATGCAGAAAATAAGCCAAAAAGACGCACAATCGTAGATCAAGGACTTTTAACTCATCGACTGTAAAGATGGAAGGCTCAAGCTCCAGCCTAAGAATAAGATAGCACGACGAGTCGACGACAATATATGTTCGTCTTCCGTCGTACACCCGTAGTAGAGACAAAAACAATAATGAGGAAGACACGATATACCAGAAGAATACTAACCAGCAAAGTCTACGCCATTAAAACTTCTGCTCATCACAGTCTACACCATCGGAATAGCTATCAAAACAAATACCAAACATAAATCAATAGAAAAGTTACCCCAGAATAAAAAAATGCACAATCAAGTTTGCTAAAGCTCAAGGAAATAGTAATAAGACAAATACAACGAATTCCTCGGCAGTAGAGACTAAATTGGTTAAAAAATTTTGCAGCCTCAATTCACAGATTCACAATCAACAGCTAAACTAAACTCATTGTTAAGATCAATAAATGAACCTCAAGGATCCCCAATGAAACCACAAATTATTAGACTTCACCTTCTGTAAAGAAAGCACAATGAAAACCCAAATTTATCGTCTAGCCAATCGCAAACCACAACAATCATACCCAGCTCTTCTCCGCCGTACACCCGTGAAAAAGAATAATTAGTACGGTGAAATCTGTAAGGTGCATGCATCTGCTCAACGCTGAGTATGGAAGAACGCAGTTGAAATCTAAGGCTGGAGTGGAAAGGGAAAAGGCGCAGAGATTTAGATCGGCCAGAGGTAGATGCATGGCCCTAAACAACTTTTGACTCATCACAAAAGATCTCATTCAACACGAAAGATCTGGAAAATGATAGAAGAAGACCCCAATCACCTGTTGCTAGCATAGGGAAAAAGACGGAAATGTGTACCGGAGGAACGGCGTACGTAAAGACACGTTAGGTGATGAGGGTAAAGTTTGCAATGTAGAGATCCAATGGCTCAGATGGTCATAAATAGTAAACAATCAATGGACGGGGAAGCGAAAGAACGACGTAAACGCGCGCAAGTAAGCAAAAAGATTTCGGAACTCGCCATAGAATCGCAGGATTCTCACGCAGTTTAGTATTTTAGTAATAGATATCAATTTGAGTAAACTATATTTTATAATATTGAAATATAGGGGTTGTTACATTTTAATTATCGTATTATTTTTTATCATAAAGTTATTATTTAAATTATAAAAGTAAAACAAAATAATCACTCGAACAGATTTTATGTTGTATCAAGCAGATTTTAAATTGTGGTGTGGTATTAAATCAATAATAAATAGGCAAAATGTATATGTAACAAGATATAATATTTTCTCTTTTTAAAAAAAAATAAAATAGTCATCCCTTGTCTCGCCTTCCTAACTCTCTCAATCTCTCTCTCCTTCAACATGATCGAATGGCTCTATGGATGGAAACGGGGCAGATCGGGCACGGATCAGGGGCGCCCCGGTACCGCCCCGCACATAAAACTCAACGACCAGATCTGCCCCGCCCCGACCTGCGGGGCAGATTTTCCCGATTCGTTTCCGCCCCGCCCCGATTACCCTTTTGCCTAATTGGTTACACTATTAACATAACCATAACTTAATAAATTCACTAAAGTCTAACTTTGTATCCCAACCTTAAAGTCAAAATTCAAACCTTAAATTATAGTTCATAAATCATAAACTAAGAGATTCACAACCCTAAACCCTTTAAATCTTTAATAAATAATAACATCTTAAGTCTTCATCAAAAGATGCAACATAAAGTTATAAAGTATAAACAACTCATGATTAATAACATCTTAAATTCTTAACTTCTTAAACCTTCAAAACAATAAATTCAATATAACGTATAAACATCTTACATCTCATGAGTCATTAGTCATGAACTTATAATCTTAATACAAATATTAACTACATAAGTAAACTATATGTGTTATATACTTATATTAATATATGTATAAATATCTTGCATCCTCTAATACACACACACAGATATATATATATATACCTATATATATATATATTAATTTGTATATATACGGATCGAGTCACGGGGCGGATCAAAGATCCATCATCGCCCCGATCCGTGGTCGGGTCAAAAAACTTTGATCCGTGTCCGCCCCATTACTTGTTTGGATCGGATAATATCCGTGCGGATCGGGTCGGGGTAGACGGATCGGGCACAAATTGTCATCCCTAATGGCTCCTCTCCTATTTGCATTTGCAGGCTTGCCTTTCCCCTTTTTGTGGCTCCTTCTCCGAATTAACAAATCAAATGCTATCAACATTCCTGATCACAGTCCACAAAAGTTTCAAGAAAGCGTTTACAAGCTTCCCCAAAATTCAGACTGTCGTCAATAGTGTAGAACGTCCTCGACAGCGCATTATCTTTCCTCCCCAATCACCTCCACGACCTTGATTTGCAGTACAGATCTTGCGATCTCCTGTGGCTTCATCTTCATACCAATTTCAAAGGGCTTATTGAATCATGTTGAAGTAGAGATACATAAGTGTTTATTGTTGTACAATGGTCATGGTGGTGAGGAAATGAAGGTGCAAAATGAAAAGGAGAAGGACGAAGAGGTATTTGTTGGAGGAGATTAGGCATTAGGGTTCATCAATTTTTTTTAAAAAAAATTGTTGTGTTTGATAAATATTATATATTCCACGCCAGTTTACAAAAAATATTATATAAATATTTGCAAACTTGGAAGTCACATAAGGGCTGCAAAAGCCCCTCTACTTTGGAAATGGGTCAATTAAACCTTTCTACTTTATGTTGGGTCAAACAAACCCCTCTACTTAAAACCATGCGCTAAACAAGCCCCTATAATTCATTTTCGTTATAATGGTGTGACGTGGAAGTTATGTTGATGATATGTTTTTAAAATTTGTTAGTAATTATTGACATGTCATATAGCAATAACATAATGACATGTGTCATTATTTTTGTATGATTTAAAAAATAAAAAAGGAAATAATCATGACCCAAATCCATCAATCTCTATGGCAAGGTTTTGGGTAAGAAACCATACATTTTTGGCAAATCAATCAGGTATAACTTCTTTCATATATATTTGTCTTGATCAATCTATTGACTGTATGTGTTGAACCTGCCATGAAATTTCATACAAGGCATGTCATTATAATTGAGTTTGTGGTCATCCTTATGATCACGATTCTTCGTCTTCAATCGAAACATCAATGTTTGATGGAGAAAGTAGGGAGAGACAGAGGGCATATGAGATATTGCGGATGAAAAATATTGGAGACTTCGAAGGGGGTTGTGCAATAAAAGGGTTGAAGATTATATTAGTGTGGATTGAGAATTGAACCAAAGAGAGAGTTTTAAAATCCACACAAATAACCCCAAATTGAATCAAGCCCAAAGTGAAATCGAACCCACAGTCAACCACACTGATGGTGGATTGGATGAAGGAGAGGATATCATACATCTCACATCGCTAAAGTTGGGTCAAGATCAATGCTTAATAAGATCGGGCAATCCTCACACTAGCAAACCAGTTTTCTAGTGTTAAGTTAGGCTCATGTTTGATTTCTATTATGGAACCCTTTAAGCTGAAATTTGGTGATTGTTTTTGTAGTCTTCCTACAAGTCAGTCGCTTGTGTTGAAGCACACTTTTATTAGGCGTTATTTGGGTGCCTTCAATGGAGGATTTTGTTATGGATTGCTTCATCAAACAATTATATTAGGCTTGATAAAAATACAATTGAATTTACATTTTACTATTGCAAAAGTTTGGGTGGCGATAAATGGTTGTGAATGGTTGGGGGAATGGAACTCAACATGGAGGAGGAATTGTTGGTTAGGGACTAAACTTGGGGAGTTTGATATTCTCTACGGTAGAAACAAATATGTAGTTACGATATTCAAATGCAGTTTTGGTGAGATCTTATAAGGATTTGGCAATGTTATTTTGTTCATGGCTCATTTGTTGAAGTGTGTTTCCCACCTGAATTTGCACCTACATGGAAGTTGCATTATCACAAACAAACTCAAGGAGTTAAGTTAGCTTGGCAAGATGCCTCGGTGGCAACTTAAATTCCATATGGCTGTTTGGTGGCATAATTTCCAGACCTTATCTTTTGATGTGGAGGGTATTGTCACAAGTCCGCTTAAGTTTGTGTTCTTTTAGAGTTGTACTCATTAGATGTAGAAGTAGAATACATACATACATCTCATGTGGTAACCTAAGAAAAAGGTCTTTGGATGTATTATAGGTTGACTTCTTAGAGAGTTGTCATCTCAAACTTGGCCTTATCCCTTTACTATCTTTGTAGCTAGAGTGATCTCTACAATTAGTGTCATAGTAGATTTAGTAATCTCTTTAACTGAACTTTTCATGTTAAGTTTCAGTCTGTTATATATATATATATTTATTTATTTATTTATTTATCTTGTAGTTCCTTGTTTGATTTTATCATTGGTTGATTGCAGTTATACTAAGTTGTATAACAAAGGGGAAGCTCCATCATATCGCGACATGAATACAAGAGCTATAGGTCACAAAGAGAGATAGGTTTCGTGAAGTAATCAGGGTTCTTATCTTTATTCTTTATTTTTCTTGTTAAAATGTTATATCAAACAAACAAATATTTTGTATTTAACAAAGTCAAAATGTCACATCAAAAGTATTGGCCCACATTAGAGTTTTTCAACGGAGACAAGTCTCGGGGGCTGAAACTGACTATAACCCAAAGTAGAAGGGCTTGTTTATCCCAAAAAATAGTACAAGCGTTTAATCGACCCTTTTTTCATGGACGTTTCTAGCCCTAATCCTTTTTTATAAGGGGAACGAGGTGAGACTCGAACTCGGTGTTTAAGATTATATACGATAATGTCCGACTCCGACAACTGAGCTACTTAGGATTTGTATATCAATTTCTTTATTATTGTGATTTGTAGGATGAATTATTAATCTAACTTACTTTTACAAAAACATAAACATTCTGATCAAAATAGAACACACTTTAATGTTTTCAACAAATTATTTTAATTTTTTCCCAAAAAATGACATATTAGAGCTTTAGATTTTTAAAATTTAAGGTTTAGAATTTAAAAAATTCATTAAAAATTTAATATATTCTAACATCATAACACTCTGAAAATTCAATAATATACTTTAAATCATGATTTCAAAGAAGAATGATAGCCACCCCATTACGTCTGGGTGTGCATAATAAAATAAATTTACACTTTGGACAATAGAATTGAAACGTTATGACCTTCAATGATGAAAATTGAACATGACATATCTTTCGATGACAAAATATGGTATTAACCCTAATCAAAATCTATGTAGCGACTCTACAACAGAGCCTAAACACCCCTTTGATGCCATATTTCATAAGTAGAAATTAAGTAGCATCTGAAGAGAGGTTTTGTGTTTATTCAAATTCCTTTTTAGGCAGCTATGCAATCGGGTGTGGACCTATTTGTCCAGCTCCATACCCGTTAGGTATTTTATTCTTGACCTCTTATTCGACGGTATGGATAATTCTCACACCTTTACCTTATCCTTTGCAAATTGTAATAATAAAAATTATAATAAAAGTTCAAACACATGTTATTAAAATTTTTGCATTATCGATATGTCTTCAATTATTTTGAGAGGGTCTAAATCAATTCTAGTAAATTATATATGAAACCATCTATGACATTGAAAACTATGTATTTTGGGTTATACATTAATGGATACTCATAAAATAAACAAATACATTTTCATATAATTTAAATTCAATATACTCAAATAATATATCTTTATGATATTTTCTTTAGTGATTTGTTCCTGTTTTCAAAACTTTGGTGACCCAATTTGCTTTTTAAAACGTGTCTAAAGAGTTTACAATGTAATCATGGTAGTTTTTTTTAAAAAAAAAGATAATGACACCAAAAATAAGTTTGTCATTTGAACATCTGATATGAGTCAAAATTTGAACTGTAAAGCTCATGTGTATATTTGTTTCTCACCTAATGACATGATAAGTTGACTAAAACTCAACACGTGGCCACAAAAATATAGGTACTGTAACACTTGTGTGTATGATGTTTCTCACTTAACGACATGATAAGTTAGCCAAGACTCAGTATGTGACCAAAAAAATATCAATTCTAATGGGAGAAAAAGGCATGAAATCAAATTATTTTATGTTTTTCTTTTTAAAAAAGACATTTTATAAAAAATAATAACACGAAAAAACATAGAAAACGTAAAATAAATCAAAATAAGAAAGATTTTGACACATCACATATCCAAATCAACAATTCCCTAAATTTTAAGAAATCGTTTGGTAAGGAGAATTGAAAGGGAATAGAGAGGGTTTATAGAATGGAGCATTCCATTCCACTATTTGGCAGGTAAAATATTGAGTGAATGGAACATGCCATTCAATTCCTTCCTCTATCTCTCCTACAATTCTCATTCCATAATTAAAATATGGGTTTAAGCCATTCCACATGGAATAGAGCTTGGAATGTTGATTTTACCCTCAATTTAATTGTTTTGATACCGTTAGATCAACACTCCATTCCATCGTCCGATCAAACCCACATCAAAGTTCCAAAAGTGAAATCGCGAGCAATTCCTCACTCACGACTATCTATCAAAACTATTATAGATTCGCACAATAAACTCCCAAAAATCCAAGTAAGAAACTCTTCCGTTTGTGATCGATGTTGTTGTATCGTTGGAGGTACTGTTGCGCAGGTGGTGGTGTTAACTCTGAGAGGGACTGTTGTTATTGTTGGTTGTGGCGGAAGGCAAGACGTGAACCCATATGTTCTTCCACTTCCTTACTGGCCCATTGAACACCGTGACAGGCTCATACTGCGCTCCCACCCCATCCATGGACTCAGTCTCTTTGGATTGGCTGAGTTTATGAATCACACTTTTTTATAATTCAAAAAAGGAAAATATTTTTCTTTCATTTGGTAGATGTTTCCTTTTTGTTCTTTATACAACTTTTGGATTGCATGAGGAAGAGTACATGATGAGACTAAAATGGAATTTGTTAATTATATAAAATTATAAAGAGTATACTGAATAATGTACATGTTTCATTCTTATTCTTAATACAATTTTTTATATATAACAAACATGAAAAATCAAAATCTCATTCTCATTCAAATCATTTTACATATCAAACGACCCCTAAATTGAGGAGAATCCTTTTGGGGGTAGGAAATCAACATTTTGTGTTGGTTTCAGTGTTCTGAGAACCGGATCGAGCTTGCTGGTTGAACCATGAATCGGTGTCCTGATCGGTTGGTTTGACCTATCAAACTGGATAATACGGTCTGACCGCGTTAAACCGGTTAAAACCCAAAAAAATCGATTAAAACAAACTTTGTTTTGTTAAGCATTTGTGCAACTTATATTCTATGAGACATATTTTCATACATTGCTCCCCACACCAGCTTATATTCTGTCAAAAGATACTTTCAACCAAATAACAAAAATACACTTCGATTTCAGGAAGAAAAAAGGTACCTAGGTAGAGTGGCCGTAAAATAGTAAAATACCAAAAGAACGGACGAAAATGGCTTAGACCTCGACCTCGGCCTCGTTTTTTACTACTCCCTGAGGGGTCGTTTGGTATGTGAAATTGAGAGAGAATAGACATGGAATGTACAATGAGAATGAATTTGTATTTTGTTTATTATGTTATTCTTTTATAATTATAATTATGTATAATTAATATATTTTATTTGTGCATTTTTAATTATATATAATTAATAAATTAAAATAAAATGTAGTCAAAATTAATAAATTATATAATTAATAAATTAAAATAAAATAGTAATATTTTAATTAATATGTATTTATAATTATATATAATTAATAAATTAAAAAAATTGTAATCACAACTAATAAATTAAAATAAAATAACAATATATTAATTAATATGTATTAATAACAATATATCAATTAATATTTAATTGGGATCAAAATTATCATTTTGTATCTCATTCCATGTGAAATGGGCTATTCCCACATAAAATGTGGGAATAAAAAAGTAGGTGAGAGGGATGAAGGAATGGAATGGAACATTTCATTCCCTCAAAATTTAATCCAACCAAATGAAATCTCATTCTTATTGTTATTGTCATTGTCCTTGCGGTTAGCATTCTCCTTTTCGTTCTACTCAAACAATTTTAAAAGGAAACGAGAATACATAAGGGTTTTTTCCTAAAATAACCCTTTTTAACAACCAAATTATAACTCTAACCCCACCTTTTTTAAAATATCTAAAATAACCCTTTTGCCCTATGAAATGTCCTAGATACCCTCAAATACCATTTCCCCCCAAAATCATTTACCAAAATAAAAAAACTTAAAAAATATCAAAATTAGGTCAAAACTTTCACTTTAGAATCACTCCTCACGTTGGAACTTCTCCTGGGCTACATTTCTTGTCTTCTGCAACTCTCTCTCTCTATGCTTGGAAGGAAGAGGAAGAAGGTTGCCTTGCTCTCCGTGATTATCTCTCTCTACCGTGCTCTCTCATACACTCTCTCTCTACTATGCTCTTTCACTCTCTCTCTACCGTGCTCTCTAACTTTGTGTCTACTAAGGTACTCTCTCTAATGTGCTCTCTCACTTTGTTTCTCTCTCTTAATTTTTTGAGAAATGTATGTTTTGAGTGGTTGAGAACTTAGTGTATTCACTTGGTTGAGAAATTACTATTTTGGCTGTGTTGAGAAATGCATGTTTTGAGTGGTTGAGAACAGTCTGTTTCATTTGGTTGAGAAATGTCTGTTTATACTAGGTTGAGAAATGTCTGTTTTGATTGGTTGAGAACTTAGTGTATTGACTTGCTTGAGAAATGATTATTTTGATTATGTTGAGAAATAGATGTTTTGAGTGGTTGAGAACTGAGTGTATTGACTTGATTGAGAACAGTTTGTTTTCATTTGGTTGAGAACTGCCTCTTTTGATTGGTTGAGAAATGTCTATGTTGACTTGGTTGAGAAATTACTATTTTGGCTACGTTGAGAAATGCATGTTTTGAGTGGTTGAGAACAGTCTGTTTCATTTGGTTGAGAAATGACTATTTATACTAGGTTGAGAAATGTTTGTTTTGAGTGGTTGAGAACTGAGTGTATTGACTTGGTTGAGAAATGACTCTTTTGATTATGTTGAGAAATGCATGTTTTGAGTGGTTGAGAATAACTTGTGTTTCATTTGGTTGAGAACTGCCTCTTTCACTTGGTTGAGAAATGCATGTTTTGATTGGTTGAGAAATGACTATTTTGATTATGTTGAGAAATGCATGTTTTTAGTGGTTGAGAACAGTCTGTTTCATTTGGTTGAGAAATGTCTGTTTATACTAGGTTGAGAAATGTCTGTTTTGATTGGTTGAGAACTGAGTTTATTGACTTGGTTGAGAAATGATTGTTTATACTAGGTTGAGAAATGTTTGTTTTGAGTGGTTGAGAATTGAGTGTATTGACTTGGTTTGAGACCTGGTTGAGAAATGATTGTTTTGATTATGTTGAGAAATGCATGTTTTGAGTGGTTGAGAATAACTTGTTTTCATTTGGTTGAGAACTGCCTCTTTTGATTGGTTGAGAAATGCCTATGTTGACTTGGTTGAGAAATGATTATTTTGGCTATGTTGAGAAATGCATGTTTTGAGTGGTTGAGAACAGTCTGTTTCATTTTGTTGAGAAATGACTGTTTATACTAGGTTGAGAAATGTTTGTTTTGAGTGGTTGAGAACTGAGTGTATTGACTTGGTTGAGAAATGACTCTTTTGATTATGTTGAGAAATGCATGTTTTGAGTGGTTGAGAATAACTTATTTTCATTTGGTTGAGAACTGCCTCTTTCACTTGGTTGAGAACTGCCTCTTTCACTTGGTTGAGAAATGCATGTTTTGATTGGTTGAGAAATGACTATTTTGATTATGTTGAGAAATGCATGTTTTTAGTGGTTGAGAACAGTCTGTTTATACTAGGTTGAGAAATGTCTGTTTATACTAGGTTGAGAAATGTCTGTTTTGATTGGTTGAGAACTGAATTTATTGACTTGGTTGAGAAATGACTGTTTATACTAGGTTGAGAAATGTTTGTTTTGAGTGGTTGAGAACTGAGTGTATTGACTTGGTTTGAGACCTGGTTGAGAAATGATTGTTTTGATTATGTTGAGAAATGCATGTTTTGGGTGGTTGAGAATAACTTGTTTTCATTTGGTTGAGAATTGCCTCTTTTGATTGGTTGAGAAATGCCTATGTTGACTTGGTTGAGAAATGATTATTTTGGCTATGTTGAGAAATGCATGTTTTGAGTGGTTGAGAACAGTCTGTTTCATTTTGTTGAGAAATTACTGTTTATACTAGGTTGAGAAATGTTTGTTTTGAGTGGTTGAGAACTGAGTGTATTGACTTGGTTGAGAAATGACTCTTTTTGATTATGTTGAGAAATGCTGTTTTGAGTGGTTGAGAATAACTTGTTTTCATTTGGTTGAGAACTGCCTCTTTTACTTGGTTGAGAAATGCATATTTTGAGTGGTTGAGAAATGACTATTTTGAATATGTTGAGAAATGCATGTTTTTAGTGGTTAAGAACAACCTGTTTTCACTTGGTTGAGAAATGCATGTTTTGATTGGTTGAGTACTTTATGTTTTGAGTAGGTTGAGAATTGTCTGTTTAGACTCGATTGAGAATTGTATGTGTTGAGTGGTTGAGAACCGTATTTTTTTTTATTTTTTGTTGGTAAATGTTGTCATTTATAGGATGGTTCAACCAGTCAAAAAACGTAATGTTGATGAGATAATGAATATGATGGTGCGACCGATAATAAAATGTAACTTTGAAGACATAATGCTTAAGTTCGTATGTTCAATCGATAAATTTAAAGTCATAATTCACCGTTATGGGCTCCTGCAATTCATTCCAGGAAAATCCCCTCGTATGAAGTATGTTGGAGGATTCATAAATGAGATGAAGTGTGATCCTTCTTTGATGGCATTGTTCGACATTGAATTCTGTATTGAGCAGGATTTAGGGTATGAAAAATATGCATGCTACTACCAGGTACCAAAAACGATGGATTTAGAGTATGGACTCCGTATTTTGAAGAATGTAAGCGATATGAGAGATATGATTGAAGCGGTTCGTGGATACGAATGTATACACATCTATGTTACGCCTGATTTTACAAATGATGATGGGCCAAATTCAAATATGGTAGAAGATGTCATAGATGCCGAGCAAAAAGCAATCAATCTCGAGGAAGACTAGCAATTTTATGTTTATCATATCACTTTGTAATCTAGTTTGTTTATTAGGTTGAGAATGTAGGCTAAGACTATGACCGGTTAAGAACCTTGTATTATTTTCTCAACATTGTATTATTTTGTTAATAAATGAGAAATGCATTATAGTACTTGGTGTTTTTACTTGGTTGATAACTATCTATTTTCACTTGGTTGAGAACTGTCTATTTTGACTGGTTGATAACTCACTGTTTTGACTTGGTTGAGAATTGTCTATTTTCACTTGGTTGGGAACTGCCTGTTTACACTTGGTTGGGAAATGTAAGTTTTCATTGATTAAAAACTTATGTTCTGAATTGGTTGAGAACTGTCTGTTTTCATTGGTTGAGAACTGTTATGAAACAGGTTGAGAACTGTTAAAAACAGGTTGAGAATATAACAAACAAGTTGAGATGATTTATTGAACAAGTTGAGAAAAATTATTGAGCAGGAAAATGATATAACAAACAGGTTAACAATAATTATAGTTTTAACTTGGTTGAGAATATAAGCAACAAGTTGAGAACAACTGGAAAACAAGTTGAGAATATAACTAAGAGGTTGAGAACAACTATTGAGCAGGATGATAATATAAAAAACAGGTTGAGAATAGTTGTGATTTTAACTTGGTAGAGAATAGTTGAAAGAGGTTGAGAAAAGTTGAAAGAGGTTGAGAACAGGTTGAGAACAATTACTGAACAGGTTGAGAAAAGTTAAAAACAGGTTGAGAATAAAACCAAATGGTTGAGAACAGTTATTGAACAGGTTGAGAATAACTGGAAAATAGGTTGAGAATATAACTAAGAGGTTGAGAACAACTATTGAGCATGATGATAATATAACAAACAGGTTGAGAATATAATCAACAGGTTGAGAACAATTGTTGAACAGGTTGAGAATAGTGTTGACCACGTCGAGAATAACTATTATCCAAGTTGAGAATGTAACAAACAGGTTAATCATTGTTATAAAATTTGACTTGGTTGAGAATATAACCCATAGGTTGAGAACAGTTATTGAACAGGTTGAGAACAGTGTTGAACAGGTTGAGAATAACTTTTGTGCAGGTTGAGAATGTAACACAGGTTAATAATTGTTATGGTTTTGACTTGGTTGAGAATATAACCAACAAGTTGAGAACAGTTATTGAACAGTTTGAGAACAGTGTTGAACAAGTCGAGAATACACAACAATCATATGTAGGCCTCAGGCCATCAAAACAATATCAAAACCACAAATCCTAGACAGGGCCTCAGGTCATCTATTAACATGCAATAAAACCATAAAAGTTACATACATATATCATGTTTTCATAGTTAGTTAAAAACAAAATGTACCACAGTATACAAGCAATCAAATTCTAAATTCTTATTTGAAACACTCAATCGCAAATTTTTTCCTATAAAAAGGCATCTCTTGTATCTTCAACTCTGAGAGTGGGACATCTGAACTAAGCATTTCGATAAACTTTATGCAAAACATCCCACAATCTGACCTGCATATATATGGAAAACAATAGTAAGAAATTTACATACTAAGTTCTAAGTTGCTTAAACTTTCACAATTTGTTAGAAAACATACCCACCCATTATAATGTCCAATACCCCACATAATGTCCAATAACACCTTTGCTCTTTCCATCTTTGGACATATAATTGACGTCCAATTTCTCTCAATCTCCGCAGTAACGTACCATTATACTCACATCAGGAATCCTGCATAATGCAACATCATAACAAAAGTTTAGATATTCTGTTCTCAACCAAACGTCAAACAATTCTTAATCTATTATAATGCATTTCTCAACCTACATATATTGCCCACATGAATTCTCAACTGAGAAAAAACACTCAATCAATTCTCAACCACTCCCAACACAGGCAGTTCTCAACCAAGTCTAAACAGACAGTTCTCAACGAAGTCTAAATAGACAGTTCTCAACCAATTCAAAATAGGCAGTTCTCAATCAAGTGAAAATAGACAGTTCTCAACCAAGTCAAAATAGGCAGTTCTCAACCATGTCAATTGTCAAAACATATAGTTCTCAACCAATGAAAACAAACAGTTCTCAACCAATGAAAACAGACATTTCTCAACCCAGTTTAAATAGGCAGTTCTCAACCAAGTGAAAACATGCAGTTCTCAACAAAGTCAAAACAGTGAGTTCTCAACCAATCAAAAACAAGCAGTTCTCAACCACAACTAAACAGTTAGTTCTCAACCAACAAAAACAGGCAGTTCTCAACCACATCAAAACATTCAGTTCTCACACGTCTAAACATGTAGTTCTCAACCAATCAAAGAGGCAGTTCTTAACCACTCAACACAGATAGTTCTCAACCAATCAAAAGAGGCAGTTCTCAACCACTCAACACAGACAGTTCTCAACCACTCAACACATGCAGTTCTCAACCAATCAAAACAGCAAGTTCTCAACCAAGTCTAAAAACGAAATTCTCAACCTAATCAAAACATAAAGTACTCAACCAATCAAAACATCCATTTCTCAACCAAGTGAAAACAGGTTATTCTCAACCACTAAAAATATGCATTTCTCAACCAAGTCAAAACAATCATTTCTCAACCAAGTGAAATAGGCTGTTCTCAACATAATCAATAGTCATTTCTTAACCAAGTCAACATAGGCAGTTATCAAACAATCAAAAGAGGCAGTTCTCAACCAAATGAAAACAAGCTGTTCTCAACCACTCAAAACATGCATTTCTCAACATAATCAAAATATTTATTTCTCAACCAAGTCAATACACTCAGTTCTCAACCACGTAAAACATGCATTTCTCAACATAATCAAAATAGTCATTTCTCAACCAAGTCAATACACTCAGTTCTCAACCAATCAAAACAGACATTTCTCAACCAAATAAAACAGACTGTTCTCAACCACTAAAAATATACATTTCTCAACATAGTCAAAATAGTCATTTCTCAATCAATCAAAACATGCATTTCTCAACCAAGTGAAAGAGGCAGTTCTCAACCAAATGAAAACAAGTTATTCTCAACCAGTCAAAACATGCATTTATCAACATAATCAAAAGAGTCATTTCTCAACCAAGTCAATACATTAAGTTCTCAACCACTCAAAACAAACATTTCTTAACCTAGTATAAACAGTCATTTCTCAACCAAGTCAATACACTCAGTTCTCAACCAATCAAAACAGACATTTCTCAACCTAGTATAAACAGACATTTCTCAACAAAATGAAACAGACTGTTCTCAACCACTAAAAACATGCATTTCTCAACATAATCAAAATAGTCATTTCTCAACCAATCAAAACATGCATTTCTCAACCAATCAAAAGAGGCAGTTCTCAACCAAATGAAAACAAGCTGTTCTCAACCACTCAATACATGCATTTCTCAACATAATCAAAAATAGTCATTTCTCAACCAAGTCAATACACTCAGTTCTCAACATAATCAAAATAATCATTTCTCAACCAAGTCAATACACTAAGTTCTCAACCAATCAAAATAGACATTTCTCAACCTAGTATAAACAGAAATTTCTCAACCAAATGAAACAGACTGTTCTCAACCACTCAAAACATACATTTCTCAACACAGCCAAAATAGTCATTTCTCAACCAAGTGAATACACTCGGTTCTCAACCACTCAAAACATACATTTCTCTAAAAATTAAGAGAGAGAAACAAAGTGAGAGAGCACATTAGAGAGAGTACCTTAGTAGACACAAAGTGAGAGAGGCACGATAGAGAGAGAGTGAAAGAGCATAGTAGAGAGAGAGTGTATGAGAGAGCACGGTAGAGAGAGATAATCACGGAGAGCAAGGCAACCTTCTTCCTCTTCCTTCTTTCTTCCTCTTTCTTCCAAGCTTAGAGAGAGAGAGTTGTAGAAGACAAGAAATGTAGCCCAGGAGAAGTTCCAACGTGAGGAGTGATTCTAAAGTGAAGGTTTTGACCTAATTTTGATATTTTTTAAGTTTTTTTATTTTGGTAAATGATTTTGGGGGGAAATGGTATTTGAGGGTATGTAGGACATTTCATAGGACAAAAGAGTTATTTTAGAGATTTTAAAAAAGATGAGATTAGAGATATAATTTGATTCTTAAAAAGGATTATTTTAAGAAAAAACCCAATACATAATCCTTCAGTAGCTCCGCAAAGACTTCCTCTGTCTCATTGTCAAATTCATCGAAATTGAAGCAAAGCCCGTAGAAGAAGACATGGCGCATACACTGGCTTCATTGAGGTCTCTGATGGCCTCCCACTCTCCACCTCTGGATGCCTTGGTTATACCTTCTGAGGATTATCATCAGGTTCTTATTCCTGTTCTCTATTTGGATTCATAGATCTTCACTGACACACATATTTGCAGGACCTTCGATGTGTCTTCCTTAGAACCCTATGATTGTACACTCTAGTGCGTGCCTAACATTAAGCCCGAGATCCTGATATATGCTGCGATGATTCTTTTTTGAAGGATTTTCCTTTAGTTGAATTTTGTGAAATTATTGCGTCACTAACAACACTTTTTTTTAATTTTTTTTTTAATTGCAGAGTGAATATGTATCTGCTCGGGATAAGAGACGCGAATTTGTTTCTGGATTCACGGGAAGTGCAGGTCAGTTCTTGATAATTTTTGGCGAATGTAGAAGTTGCTTACCAGTATTTTTGGCCCGCAACACGTCAAGAGTTAGATTCAGTATGAAATTTGAATATGTTGGCTATATATTTTTGGATTTTGGAAGCATGCCAATTATTATTAAAACCTGTTTTTTTTTAGAAATTTGGAAGCATGCCAATTAGAGGCTAATTGAATGGTGACCGGTGAGGGAGGAGATTTCGTATCTGATAGACAGCATTATAAGCCGTTTGTTAGATTTTGTAGCAAATGTAGGTAACTTGGATTAAAGTGAGTGATCTCATAAATTTTATTGAAAGAGAAGTGAAAGCAAGCCTGCAAGAAGAATCCTTCTATGTGACATTTATTTTGGTTGGTTTCTTCTATGTATTGCTGAGTATTTGTTGCTGGAGCTCCTATCAGGTTTAGCACTTATCACAATGAAAGAAGCACGACTGTGGACCGATGGACGATATTACTTGCAGGCAACACAACAGCTTAGTGATGAATGGAAACTTATGCGCATGACTGAGGATCCTCCTGTAGATACCTGGATAGCTGATGTGAGTCACTGTTCCTCTTAATAATGTGCAAAAAACTCATGAAATCCAAGTGCTATGACAATGTGTGGTGTTGGAACCCTAGAGGAAATATCAACATTTTCCAACTAAAGTTTTAGCACTACTGAAATTCACCTTTTTTTTAAAAAAAAAATTCTCTGAAGTTTCTAATTCAATTTAACACTTATGTTGTTACCTTTCAAAGGTTTATGGAGCTGGTTTGTTAGTTAGAATGTTTCCATGTTCATCTTTTTTATTATTTTTAAATTTCCCCCCGAACCTCTCGTGTATGTTTCATTGTTTCATATACTTAGCTTAAGTTGCGTCATGTTTTTCGCAAAATTCTCTGTTCACTAGACGTTTTATCCTCTTTGCAGCTTTGTATTATTTCGCTTGATCTTGTTCTAAGTTTGGACAAGCTGATACTACAATTATTCATCAAATAATAAAAACTAATGCTACAATTTTAACTTTTTTCGTTGTTCGTAAATCTTTGTTGCTTCATCTCTGCGATATGCATTTTTACATCAACTTAGCAAAATGCTCAATGGTGCTCTCTTTGCACAAGAATGATCCGTCTATATTTATATATACAAATATATCTATATGTATGATTTTGTTACGCATTTATATTTGAATCTATAAATATAGGTAGATCAATATATATAGAGTTGCAATCAAGAGATCATAGGTTCAATTTCTGGAAATAACCTCTCCACATGTTATGTGGGGTAAGATATTTGTATATCTTGTCTTTCCCTGACCCCACCCACTGCAAGAGCCTTGTACACGAGTCTTGTTCACTTTTTATAGACGAACATGTGGCCTAGTGGTAGAATTAGAAGGGTGCAACCTAGAGGTTACATGTTCAATTCCTGAGAATAATCTCTTCACATATTATGCGGGGTAAGGTATGCGTACATTTTGACTGTCCCTCAACTCCGCCCACTGTGGAAGCCTTGTGCATGGGTGTTCTTTATTTATTTTTAATATGATTTTGTTATTTTAGAGCATGTGTGGGTGTAGACAAGAACAAACCCAACTTCTTTGTGGCTTAAATGGATATTATTATTTCTCTCCTTTAGAATTTTCCAAAAGATGCGGCTATTGGTATTGATCCTTGGTGTGTGTCGGTTGACACGGCACAAAGATGGGAGCGGGTTTTTTTCAAAAAACAACTGAAGCTGGTCCAAACCTCCACAAATTTGGTAGATGTGGTATGGAAAAATAGGCCACCAGCAGAGATAACCCCAATTTCTGTTCATCCATTGGAGTTTGCTGGTCTTTCAGTCACAGAGAAGTTGAAGAATTTGAGAGCAAAACTATTAGCTGAGAAAACTCGTGGCATAATCATTACTGCACTTGATGAGGTGAGATTTTCTCTTCATTACCTTCTTGTTTTCTGGACGTTGAGAATATTTCTTTTCTTAACCTTGGAATCCTATCGATATGTTAATTCTGTTGAGCTATATTTCAGTATAATCACTGCTATGCAGGTTGCTTGGTTATATAATATTCGCGGGAATGATGTTTCCTACTCTCCTGTTGTTCATGCATTTGCAATAGTAACTACAAAATCAGCTTTCTTGTATGTGGACAAAAGGAAGATGTCTATTGAGGTCAGTATTAATGTATTCTTCAGTACATGGTATGTTAAACAAATTTCTATTATTGTTTACAATTTTACATTCAGATATCTAGGCAAGTATTATATAAATTTCCTATACCATATTCTGGTGAATGTTTTCAAATATCCAGCTTTTTGGTTTCTATTGGTTTTTATAGCACCCTTTTTCTTGAATCAAGGGATTCAGATGGTACTGACTACTGAGTTAGTGGCATTGTTTACTGGCATTATATCAAATATATATTCAAAAGTCAAAACCTGCTCTGACCTTTATACTAGCATGCGTGGGCAAGAACACTATGGCTGTTAGACCTATCCAGTGTGTTTGTTTTGTGTGCAGGTCAAATCCTACTTGGAGGAGAATGGTATTGAAGTTCGGGAATATCTCGCTGTGAGCTCAGATGCAGGCCTGCTTGCTTCAAATGAGCTTGATTCTTCTTTTGTAGTCAAAGGAACTGTAAATGAGCAATCGAGGGACATGAAAATAAACTCTGGAGGACATGCAGCAGAAAATAGTATAAGTGAGGAGGAAGGAAGTGATAATTACCTCATATGGGTTGATCCTGCTTCATGCTGCTATGCACTATTTTCAAAGCTGAATTCTGATAACGTGCTCCTGCAGCAGTCACCTTTAGCCCTTGCAAAGGCTTTAAAGGTAGCGCATATCTGCTTTCTGTCCTGTAAACTGCTTTAGTGGCATAATAAGATAAAGCAGTGAGGTCTTTAAAGTTGATTACTCTACTCTCTCATGAGTCGAAAAGTAGCATGTGCCCTGACTTTAAAATTGCAATGTCATTGCAATTAAATTGTTTGCCTCTAGAAGATTTATCAGGTAAAGAAAGGCTCTTCATGGGTCTACCAGTGCAAAAGTTCAGCGAACTTGAAATTCTTAATGCCATGGATCAAATCTTGTTGTCATTTAAACTTCTTGAGGATGATAATTTCCATCTGGACACCTCTTTTTGCAACAGTCTTAGTGACGGCTTAGTAATTTCTTTCGCCTCTCAGTGGAGGAGGTAAAGGTATATTTTTGTTTGTCACCTGACTTGAAGTTCATTAAGTTGGAGAGAGAAAGGGAGAGGACCAAGTGAGGGGGAACACGGGGTTGGGAATTTTTTGTCACATAGTCCTTCACAATAGTCCTTACCTGTATATAGAATAATTGAGTAGCTCAATCAATTTATTTGTTCGAAGTCATTGCAATACCACTATTTAATTATTTTATCGACTAAATAATTGTTTTGTGATTTTAGAACCCAGTTGAGTTAGATGGATTGAAAAAGGCACACATCAGGGATGGGGCAGCTGTTGTGCAATATCTTGTCTGGTTGGACAAGCAGGTATGTTGTTAGGACTTAGGGCATCTGACTTCTGCTTTTTTTTAGAACAATAAATACATGTACTCTGTCTTAGTTAAAGGTTTGTCTATTTTTTCTGTACCTCAAATTCTTTATGCGTTCAAAATATGAGACTTCAAACATGATGCTGAACCTTCTTCTGGATGTGCAGATGCAGGAGATTTACGGGGCTTCTGGTTACTTCTTGGAGGGGGAGAGTATAAATACGACTAAACAACTGTGAGTTTGTCTTTCCTAGTCCACAAGTTTTCCTTTTCTTTTTGTGCTGGTTGTGCATTGGATTGCTAGTTGATATTGAAAAAAGATCAAATGATACATTCAAGTCAAGATTGTGTCGAGTAATGAACAACAGGTGCATAGACGGGGATTCTATTTTTCGTAATCAGAGCACTAACATAAGTGGACACAAATACCCAGTAACCATTAAACTAGAAACTAAGCCAACAATTAAATTTTTATTATGAACTTAGCAAATATTAAAGGACTTCTTCAACCCTTTATTTTTTTGTTTGCCAAAGTAGGTACAAAGATTTGATAAAATAAAAATGGAACAAAAGAAACTCCTTGTTCTTTTCTTGGTTAGATGAGATTAGTTGTTATTGGATTTCGAGTCTTTGATCGTTATTCTACTTGTGTTTGATCCAAATTATGTGCATCAGTGTAGAAGATTGAAGCCCGGGTGCATGTATTTGACTTTTATGTTATGTAAACCATAAAGTACTTTTTCCTGATTCCAACAAACAATGTTATTTTTTGTAATAAAACATTTAGCCGAATAGCAGTCGTATGGCAAGTTGAGCTAGAGTCCACCATATCAGCAGTTATATTAAAAAGCTCGACTAGTGCTCTGGCCAATCAGGGATTTCTTTAGACTGTTGAATTTTTATCAGAGTTGAAAAGACTGGCAGACAGTTCATCTAAAAATAAAAAGTACTGCACTGAACAAGTACAATATTAAAATCAGCATCTCTTAAATTTATGTGCTGGTATACCAAAGTTTCTGATGACTTGCTCATTTGTCAACACTCCACATGTCACTGATCCATAATTTTGTATAATTGAAATGAGATGCAGGAAAACCATGAAACTGACAGAGGTGACTGCTAGTGATAAGCTGGAGAGCTTCCGAGCTTCAAAGGAGGTAACAGGACGCTGGATGTACTCATTCTTTTCCTTTTTCGATTATTTGTTCTTTTAGATAATTAGGGATTGGTCATGGTACATGGTTTAAGTGGGCATTTTATAACAAACAAGGCACTCGATTATACAAACCACTTATTATAGGGTTTGCACTCTCAATTTCTCATAATATCACTGACTGTTATTCTTGTTGATTTAAACTGACTTTGAAGAAGTTGGCCAAGAGGTGGCTGTTTGTTATTGCTTGCACAAGATGCAAGGTATTTTTATTCCCCCCTCTCTTAATAAATTAATGATATTATCTCATAACTTACCCAAGAAAAAGAGAATTTTTTCTCTGGTAGATGTTTTCATGTTAATCTGGTTATGATGACCAAATGTAGAGGACTCATGTTATTTATCTGGAACAAAGTCACTGCTCTGATGATTAATTAGAGGAACCAATGCCTCTTGAAGGCCCAGTTGATATGTCAAATTCTTGGCATGTTTGATTGTTGTTCTTAATATCTAGTAACACTGTGGTTTTTCTTGTATTTATTGCGCTAAATATCGCTGTTTGCCGGAAAAGTGACGGAATAAAAAGCTAGGTGTTACTTGTTAATTGTTATGATATGCGATCCATATTGTGTGGCATATTATCTGTCTGGGCAGGTGCGTGCAATTTGAGTTTTGTGACGTATATTCTTAATGTTCTGTAATTGCAGAATTTTAGAGGATTGAGTTTTCCTACTATTTCATCTGTTGGACCTAATGCGGCAATCATCCATTATTCACCACAAGCAGAGACATGTGCTGAGCTTGATCCAGATAGCATTTATCTATTTGATTCAGGGGCACAGGTTTGTGAAAATATTAAATGGTGATATCGCTATTGGACTATGCCTCCTACTGTAGTTTCTAGGTATGTACTGACATTTTATTTCTGTACTGATCACGTAATTTCATCATGAAGTATCTGGATGGAACAACTGATATAACTCGGACAGTTCATTTTGGAAAACCTTCATCACATGAGAAAGCATGCTATACTGCGGTAGGTCTTTTCAGTTGCTATCTATCTATCTGGCATATTCTGATCTTCTTTAACAACAGGCTGCTAATTATCATTAATTTTATTAGAAATCAAGCTTGTATTGGTTCTTCTGGATTAATGTTGTTAGTTATATCAATTGAATGGTTTACCTCACGGGTGCTTAGTAGTCAAGATTATGCCCACCTCAGATAGGATCTTGGTGATTGCCAGATTGGAACATAAATTTTCTCGTGACAAGCCTTTCTCAAATTGGCCTCTACTCTTCTTTAAAATCCGAAGTCCATGATAGCTCTTAAAAACAATCTTGATTTCTGATTGTCATGCAGGTCCTCAAAGGTCATATTGCTCTTGGTAACACTCGATTTCCTAACGGAACCAGTGGTATTACAACTGCTTCTGCCTGTAGTTATTCTGGTTTTTAATTTATCAGTGGACTGCTGAGTTTTAAGCTAACTTTTAAATAATCAAATTGGAAATTTTGGAACTGCCAACATCCTGTTGCATTAACTTACCCTTTCAATGATGATGGCTCATATAGGTAATGCCCTCGACATTCTTGCTCGAGTTCCTTTGTGGAAGTATGGTCTGGATTATCGACATGGTACAGGTCATGGAATTGGGAGTTATCTAAATGTTCATGAAGGTGAATGAACTTCTTGGCTTTAGCTATCCTAATTTAAGAAGCCTAATGTTGTGCTAACTGGTGGAATTATATTGCTGCACTCCTTGAGCAGGACCCCATTTGATAAGTTTCAGGCCGCATGCTCGAAATGTGCCACTACAAGCTTCCATGACTGTAACTGATGGTAATTATCATATTGATTTTGACTTTTGTTACATTTCCATTGGAATTTTCATTTGGACTCAATAAAGCTATCTTTTTATGTGCTGGGGATAGATACATCATTGATGCGTGGGCTGTTTGTTTAAGTAATTATTGTGTCTTCTCCGCTCTAGTTTACTTTCTCTGTTAATCTGGGTGGATATACATTTTGTTTGAGAAGTTTTACCTTGGGTTAGGACATCTGTTTTGACAGTTGCTGTGATGGTTAGATTTCTAAAATGTGATCTTCCGGAATGCTTACTTGTTTGTTTTTTTTTTTTGAAAAGAAAACCATGCCATAAAAGAGTACCTTATGGGTCTGAATACTGTATTTTCTACTTTGTATGTGGTCCTGCACTTCTCATAAAAGAAGTAGTCACACTTTTTTGCGTAGAAACGTAAATTTTTTTTTGGTTATTGTCCAAGTTTATCCGGTTAACGTAATTTTTTAGCTTTAAAAGAGTACTTTATGTACTGCATGTCAAGTATATGTCTTTGAATGATGTCTGTCTTGTCAGTGTAGGTTTTTTCTGGAAACTAGAAATGGTTTTATTCTGGTCTGTTGAGATTTGTTACAATTGTACATTAATTTTGTGTTCTCAGAGCCTGGTTACTATGAGGATGGCAACTTCGGTGTAAGATTGGAGAATGTGCTCATAGTCAATGAGGCCAGTGCAAAGTTCAATTTCGGTGACAAAGGTTACTTGTCATTTGAGCACATAACATGGGTAAGCCACAACTTATATTTTACGTTTTCTTTTACCGTACCAGTAAAAAAAAATCTCTAATTACCCTAGGTCATCCCAAAAGTTTCCAATTTGTTGTTTTGTTTTGCCAACTCTCACTTACTTGCCTGGTTGGTATAGAGAAGGAAGCACAGTGCACTATAAGCATCTTTCTTTCCGGCACTACCTAATAGAAGTGCTAAATTAAAATATATTCTTAAAAGAGTCAAAGTAAGATATGTTTTAATTATGTATCCAGTACCTGCTACAAGCCCTGGCTTGAAACCCCGTCTGTTCCCCCCGATTGTGCCATCCGTTTATACACTGAATTGCTGTATAGGTTTTCAGAAGAGTCTGTTCTTTTTTTCATTGGTTCAGATGAATCAATTGTTCGTTCATTTTCTTATCGGTACGCCTTGTTACCATTATGAGCCATATATAATGGATTGTTATCTCAGTGCCACCCTAACATTGCAGCAGTCGAATGTGGCTAGTTTTAATTTTTTTATGTCATCTGATGTGTAGGCACCATATCAGAAGAAGTTGATCGACACGTGCTTATTAACACCTGAAGAGAGAGATTGGCTGAACACTTACCATGCAAGGTGTGGTGAGATTCTTGCACCATACTTGAATGAATCTGAGAGGTCGTGGCTAATGAAAGTTACTGAACCATTAAGCGTCTGACTTGTCTATTCCTGAAGTAGTAAAGAAGATATTGAATGCCGGACTTATTTTGTGTTGTCATCAATTTCTTATGATAATAATGCATGAATACAAATGTCCTCTGAGTGATAGTAGCCCCAGAGACAAACTAAATTAAATATTTATACTCCTTTTTCTGGTTATTTTTCATAATCCGTGTGCCGATAAATTTTTCCTATTACACATAGGTCAGTATTTCTGCTGTTTATATATATAAAAAGAATATAGCAGTGACAAATACAATAGTTGTGGGGGTGGATCTGGACATCAGGAAGACTGTACAAAAGTGTTACTCTCTATCTACTATTCTACTGTCAAGAATTGGATATACAATGTGTATTTATATATATGTATGTGTGGAATGCCTGCATTGGTATGATACACTCGGGAATTGTCCAAATTGCATTAAGGTCTGAATCTCCGAACGGTTCTACATATAGAGAGAGTAGTAAATAAGAAGTAGCACTTTTTACCGATTAATGGACTCAAGACTCGGGCCAGGATCAGGGAGAAGCTACAGAAACAGATTGAGTGGGGAACTGTTAGGTAAGCTTGACTCATTATTGCTTCTAGAAATTTGGACAATGCTCAAATTGCTTCTATTGGCAGGGTTGGAGGAATGTATGTTATGACTGAGTTCTAGAAATGAAATCATAATAAGAGGTAGAATAGTTTTTGAATATCAAAATTCATTCTCCTTAATGGTGACTAGTTAATCTCATCATTTTGGTGAGTTTGGAATTCCACCCTTCCAAAATCAACCAAATAAGAGAGTGGGTGATTCTCATTCTCATCTCACCATATTCCCCTCTAACTGTCAACCAAATGCCCCATAAGTGCTTGATAAACTGAAGAGTTTATTGAATCAGGACCACATAACTAAAATTTTAATATTTCAATGTTTATCTTAAATTTGTGATCCTCATAAAGAAAAAAGGGATACTGTGTGCTAATACAACTCTAGCCTGCAAGTAAGTTTGCGGTTTAACGACAATCACTTTGCATTTAAAGATCAATAATTTCAATAGGGAGTGGGATTAATATTTCTCTTCTAAAATATGGTAAAAAAAGCAAAAGAAGAACAAATGATGAAAAGAATGTTAGAAAATCCACCCTCTCACAAAAAAAAAATATCGGATTTGGGTTATCCGTTTTATGTCAATATATCGAACTTGCAATACTTTATTCTTTTTGGACCGTTTCACTTAATGGTACTTATACTCTAAAAAATGTCTTGAATGTATAGAGATGAGTGAGTCTTTCCATCATAAGTAAAGAAGTGATTATGGACGGAAATTGTCGAAAGAAAAAATTTTCTCAGTAAATAATGAGTGATTGCCGACTGAATTCAGGTTTGGAGATTTACCGATAGTTTCCTCAGTTTCACGATCAAGGTTTTTTATTCCATAGTTTTGTTTCATAGGAACTCTTTCTGGATAAAAGTCCGCATATATTCGCATGGAAATTATAGAAAGTGCAAAATTTTAACTAAAATTTTAAATTATTTGCCTAGTATAATTCTGTGGTCTGATAATTACCAATTTACCATTGGGCCTCTATATCTTGGTCCCACAAAGTCATCCTCTTACAAGGGATCGAATTTGAGATGCAGAGTAATTTACTCACTCAATTAAACCTATATTCTGGTTATGCCGGGCTACTTTGGTATATGTTTGACCAGAAAGTTCGTGATCAAAATTTTCCAATCTCTATAGCCACTTCAACTAGTTTCATGGCACAAGGAAATCAGGAGATGTTTGTAACTTTTACGGATAAGTGCTAGAAAAGCTCCTTCATGGTAGCATTTGAAAATGCTGGTCAATTATTTTTTGGAGAAATAGTTATTTAGCGCACCAAAGTATCATATATATGCTACTCTAATATATGTAAAAAAAAGGTAAGTATGACTAGCAATACTGATTTTCGGGGTGCTAACAGTTGATTTTAGTGGATTTTTTAATATTTTAATTAAACAGTTTAGTCCATTTTCTCTTGAATTTTAGTGAAAATATATAATTTTTTTTCAAAAAACTCATCAAACGGTTTGATTTTGATTTTTTTTGTTGTTGACAATCCTACCGATTTCTTTCCCCAATCAGATTTTACCGAACTGTCAGGACTATTTTGGGAAGTAGGAAATCCACAGTAATGGACTCAGGAACAGTAATCCAAAACACGAAAGATAAGAACGAAAATCGACGAAAATGGAGGTCGGGACTGGATATGACTACGCTAACGAACAGGATAAGGTTCAATTCCTTGAAGTTCGAGCAGGAGTGGTTATCTACTGATCTCTTAACTCGCTCAGTGAACACTTGCTTTCTCTTCTCGTCAAATTCATCAAAATCGACATGGCGGACACGCTCGCTGCGTTGAGGTATCTAATGGCCTCGCACTCTCCGCCCCTTGATGCCCTGATTGTCCCCTCAGAGGATTATCATCAGGTTCTCTTCCTGCTTCTCTGTATGATTTCATATTACATATGAACTGGCGTATGTATGTCAGCCCTTCAATTTGCCTCTTTAGAGCCCTAGGAGGCTAGGATTGACAGCTTTAGTAATGTTCCTTTTTAAAATTTATGTATTTATGATCGTTCTCATAGGGCATTTCCCCTTGTTCATTGATGCTAATATATTTCGTTTCTTTTGGGTCACAGAGTGAATATGCATCTGCTCGGGATAAGAGACGTGAATTTGTCTCTGGATTCACCGGAAGTGCAGGTCAGTTTTCAATAATTTTTTTGGTGAATGTCTTAATTGCTTACTGCTGTGCTTTCGCTTGCAACATAACAATAGTTTGATATTGAATCTGCCGTGACTTAATATTGGATGGACTTCTGAAGCATGCCACGTCCTTTGGGACGGTTTTCTTATCCCTTTCTTTGCAAAGTTCCCAATTTCAAGGCTAGGTAAGTGGAAAGCAAAAAAATTAAGTGTACTTGATTATGAACTTCGTGTTAAAATCCTGTTTGCTAATGTACTTAACCTAAATTTTGTTCGAATTATCTTAGGAACTTTTAGTGAAAGTAAAGTGACAGCCAACCTGATAATAATAGTTAAGTGTATGGCATTAATAGTTAATACAGATTCCTTTGTTTTTAATTGTTGGGTACAGATTTCTTTGATAGGTGTTTTGGAGGCTTCATTTTTATTATTTAACCGTTAGATGTCCTAAGTATGATATATATATGTGACCAGTTATTCTATATCTTCTGTGCTAAAGATGTCCTTTTTTTTGTTTGTTCATGTGGCATTGTGCTTGTATTTGTATCGTGAAGTTCTTAGTCGGACGTGATGTGAATAGATGTATGTATGTCGCTAGATACCATTTTGTGTCACTAAGTATTTTTTATTGGAGCTACTATCAGGTTTGGCAGTCATTACAAACACAGAAGCACGGCTGTGGACCGATGCACGTTACTACTTGCAGGCAGAACAAGAACTTAGTGATGAATGGACACTAATGCGTATTGAAAAGGACCCTGCTGTGGATAAATGGATGGCTGATGTGAGTCCTCTTCCTCTCAATGATAAGTAGAGGTTATCAAGGATTATAAGAATGTACTAAGTTGGGTGCCTAAGGAAAAGAGCAAAATTTTCGAGTACAGTTATGTCAGTTCAAATGTTTCCATGATGGGTTTTCTTTTATAGAGGTTTCTTTTCTATCATTTTTCTTTTTATATGAACTTCTTAATAATGTTTTCATAGGCTTTAGTTTTGATACACTTTTCCAGAATTCTCTATTTATTCCAGCTTCTTTCCAGCTTTTATTCTTGCATTTGATCTTGTTCTGATAAGTCTAGCGAGTGGCAAGCTGATCCTAAAATTTGAGCATATCTCGGTACTTGTTTCACATTGCATTTCCATATGTATGGTGGCGGTCTTACACACTACTACTTTGTGATATTCTGATTTCATTTCTGCCTTTTAGAATTTTTCGAAAGATGCGGCTGTCGGTATTGATCCTTGGTGTGTGTCGGTTGAAAAGGCTCTAAAATGGGAAGCTGTATTTTCAAGAAAACAACAGAAGCTGGTCCAAACCTTTACAAATTTGGTAGATGAGGTATGGAAAAATAGGCCTCCGGTAGAGATTGATCCAGCTTTTGTTCTTCCCTTGGAATTTGCTGGTCTTTCAGTTGCAGAGAAGTTGAAGCATTTGAGAGAGAAACTCTTAACTGAGAAAGCTCGTGGTATAATTATTACGGCACTTGATGAGGTGATATTTCTTCATTCTTAGCTTCTTCTTTTTTTGACAACTCTTTTAAAAAGGGGGTTGAGAATTCCCTTATTGTTAACCTTCATTCCTTTTATATATATCTTGATTCTGCTGGGGTATGTTTCAGTTTAATCAGTGGTTTGCAGGTTGCTTGGTTATACAACATTCGTGGGAGTGATATACCGTACTGTCCTGTTGTTCATGCATTTACTATTGTAACTTCAAGTTCAGCTTTTTTGTACATGGACAAGAGGAAAGTGTCTCTTGAGGTCAGTATTATTGCTTCAGCTCCTGATTTTCTACAAAATGCATGTTCTGTGTTTGCTTTCTTTCTGGTACCCTGGCAAGTAGTATACTTTTATACAATATTTCAAGTGTATATTGAATTTCTAGTTTTTTCATTATTTCTCCCCTTTCCGTGCATTTTTTTCTTTCTGTAATGAGGGTAGGGTTTAACGGTTTTATAGCTTGATATCAATTTAAAATCAACTGGAATTTTATACAAGCATTTGTAGGAATGAACATTGTGTTATAGATTACCCAGTTCGCATGATCTTGGGCAGGTGAAATCCCATTTGCAGGAGAATGGAATTGAAGTTCGTGACTATGGTTCAGTTAGCTCAGATGTTGGGTTGCTTGCATCAAATGAGCTTGATTCTTCTTCTGCAGTCAAAGGAATTCAACCTGAGGTTATGCAAGAGGTGGAAGTTAATTCTAGAGAAAATGTGAAAGGAAATGGTAGGAATGAGGAGGAAGAAAATGATAATGATCTCATATGGATCTCTCCTGGTTCTTACTGCCATGCGCTCTACTCAAAGTTGAATCGTGAAAAGGTGCTTTTGCAGCGGTCACCTTTGGCACTTGCGAAGGCTTTAAAGGTAGTGAAGGCCTGCTCCCTGTCTGAATTTCTCTAATGGCATAATAAGCTAGTGCACTGCAGTGTTTAGAAAGTTGATGAATATGCTCTGATGAAAACTTGGCATGATGCCCCAACTTTAAGTGGCACTGTCATTGAAATTAAATTGACTGCCCCTAGAAGAATTAGCGGATGAAGAGAAGCTCTTGATTAGTCTAGCTGAGCGGAAGTTTTAGGAACTAGAAGTTCTAAGGGCCATGGAGAAAATCCAATTATCAGTTAAACTTCTTGTGTGAGAATGATATTTTATACCTAAACACCTTACTCTATAACAGGCTTAGTGGCGTGGATGGCGTGTATTTGCTTTTCATTATTTGAGGAGTGTGCATGGATCAAATATGTGTGTTTTTCCCCCCTCTTAGAGTTCAAGTTCAATAAATTGTAGAGAAAGAGAGAGGGTATTGTGCGAGGGGGTGGGGAACATGGTTCGGGTAATTTTGTTACAAATAAGCGGCTCATTGATATTATTCGATTGTGGTCAGTGCAATCTGGACTGAATTATTTTTTGTGATATTAGAACCCCATTGAGTTGGATGGTTTGAAAAAGGCACACATCAGGGATGGTGCAGCTGTCGTCCAATATCTTGTCTGGTTGGATAAGCAGGTCGGTTCCTCATACTTAAGGCCTCTGAATTTTGCATATTCTTTGAAAAATTGGTAAAGTTATTCTCTCTCCTTCAAGGTTTGTCTCTACTCCACGTATTGAATTCTTTATGCTCTGAATATGCACTTTAACTTGAAGCTGAAGCAATTCTTTATTTGCAGATGCAGGAGGTGTATGGAGCTTCTGGTTACTTCTTGGAGGAAGAGATTAAAAATACGAATAATCAATTGTGAGTTTCTGTTTCTTAGTCAGCAAAGTTCCTCGCAGTTGTTAAGTAGATTAATAGGTAGCCGAGTCATACTTAGGTTTTAGTAACCTAAAATTGTCATATGAAAAACTGTATGGATGATTAAATTTGGATTATTTATTGATGGAATTTCCCCGAACTTTTTCTTGCCCAAGGATTAAAAAACTCGATAAAACTGAAAAAGGGGGCAAGGGAACAAATATTAATGTCTTTCATTTACCTTGGTTTTGCCCTGCGTTTCCGTGATTTTTACCTAGTTCCAGTTGCTATTTTTGTATGATCCATGTCAGATGGACGTTGTGTATGAGGTATCGTACGATTTTCACAAAATCACTGATGCATAGTCTTGAGATGCACTCGGAACCACTCTGTTCCAATACTTACCTCAAAATGTGCATAGTGAGTTGCACAAGTTTTACAACCACAATTAGAGTATTAAAATCAGCTTGCTTTAATTTTGTGTTCTGCTATACCACGTTGCTGGTCCATTAGTTTGATGTTTTTGGAATGAGCTATGCAGGAAAACCATGAAACTGACAGAGTTGACTGTAAGCGATAAGCTGGAGAGCTTTCGAGCATCAAAGGAGGTAGGAATACCATACATGTCAAGTAGCATCAAATTTTGAACTATTTGTGGATTTTACTTATCATGAATCCACTGGTTTCATTTCTGCAATGGAATTTATGTGTTGCTTGAGTTATTTTAAGCATGAAATTGTCCTCATTTTCATCTTAACATGAAGATTTGGCTGTTGAATGCTGATATATATTGAGGGATAACCCAGGCCATATTAAAGTCCAACATGTGTGGAGAGCGGAGATTGAAAAATAAAGGGTAGGTTGTACTTGGTATGAAATCCAATTCATTTACAGGGGAACATGTGGCCCAATGGTAGTGTTGCATGGGTGCAACTTAAAGGTCACAGGTTCAATTCTTGAAAACGGTTTCTTTAAATATTATGGGGTTTGGGTTTAGGTCTGTATATCCTGCAGGAGTCTTTTGCACCTTTTTTTTTTAAAATTTTATGATGTGAGAGGAAATGTTCTTTATGTAATTGCAGAATTTTAGAGGATTGAGCTTTCCTACTATTTCATCGGTTGGCCCTAACGCAGCAATGAACCATTATAACCCACAAGCAGAAACATGTGCCGAGCTGGATCCCAATAACATTTATCTGTTTGATTCAGGGGGACAGGTTTGTCAAAATAAACATTTTACATTTGTGTATAACAAATGGACAAAAGTACTAATATGGTGCCTCCTTCTCTAGATGCTGAGTATTTACTGACATTTTTTTTCTTTACTAATAATGGTAATGGCACCACTAAAGTATCTGGATGGAACAACAGATATAACAAGAACAGTTCATTTTGGAAAACCTTCTGCGCATGAGAAGGCATGCTATACTGCGGTAAGTTTCTTCCGTTGCTTCCTTTTTCGGGCTTTGTGTTTCATTTGGAGTTGCATTTACCATTAGTCCCTCAAGTGTTAGACCTAGGGATTTCATGATTGCTTTTGGCTTTGTGACTTGTAATAAGTGTTGTGTTGTGTTGTGGCTCTTGAAGCTCAGTCTGTGGCCTACTGGCCTCTGGGCTGGCACTTCTATCTCTTTTATCATTATTCTCTTAATAAATCTAATCCACTAAATTATCAAACAAAAAATCTAAAATTGGCCTGTTTCTTGTGTATCAAAACTGTGACGTAATTTCCCCAAACTATTGTCGCCCTTAGCAGCTGTCTTGATTGCTGAAAGCTGTGCAGGTTCTCAAAGGTCATATTGCTCTGGGAAGCGCTCGATTTCCTAATGGAACCTATGGTATTATTATAAGTTTACAACTCTTCTTCCTTATAGCTGTACTAGTTCCTTAATTTATAAATGAGCCATCTTAGTTTCAGAGGCACATTTAAATTGTGGAACTGGAAAATATGGATACACCAACTCCAGGTTAATTCAACCTTTCATTGATTATGGCTCATACAGGTAATGCCCTTGACATTCTGGCTCGAGCTTCTTTATGGAAGGATGGTCTGGATTATCGACATGGTACAGGTCATGGAATTGGGAGTTATCTAAATGTTCATGAAGGTCAATGAACTGCTTGTTGTTTGCTATTTTAATTCATGAAGGTTAACAAAGAGCTAACTGGTGATATTTTATCTCTGCATAACCTTGAGTAGGACCCCATTGGATTGGTTCAGGGCCACAGGAACGGAATGTGCCACTACAAGTTTCCATGACTGTAACTGATGGTAAGTATCATATTCTCTTGGCCTTTAAGTACAGTTTGATGTTTTGTTTGAGTTTATAAAAAGTCATCTTCTGTTTGCTGGGAGACAGATCTAGTAGGGCTACAATAATATTGGAGCTTTTATTGATCAACTAAAGTTCTACTTGGCTCAAGGTTGAATTTGAGTTCAAATATGGACAAAAACTCAATAATTAATCGAGTTTTCAAATTCCAATATAATGATTTTCGCATGTGAAGCTTGATAAGATTGTCGCAAAAAAATAATATTAAAAATATGCACTCATACACTGAGTGTTAAATGTGGTTCACATACATTGATGGGTCGTGAGCCTAATTGAATTTTGTTTGATCGTGGCCATTATATGTATCAGTCGATATTGAATTTTAGGCTGAAATCAATCTCAGGCTCATTCTTATAACAGTTTTACTCAAGCTGAGCATCACATTTTTAAATCTCAGCTCTATTTTGATGGATTGCGCTCTTATGATACAGCATTAATCATGAGGTCTGTTTATTTACTTATTCTCTTTTGCTGCCTGGGTTTACAGTCTCGGTTAATCTCTATTTGTGTCTGTGAATCTGTCCTCCAGAAACCAGGAAATTTCCCTGGGTTTTAAGTTATCCATTAGGCAGTTGCTTTGATGTGCTCTTCTGGATTGTTTGTTCTGAGTTCTGATTCCTATACTTAACAAATCTTGTGTTTCTAGGATTTCTTCCATAAAGAGCTAGCGAAGATCTTCCCACAGAAATCCAACGTTTTGATGTTGTCTAAGTTGTTTCTGTTAAATTTTTTTGGCCATGATATAGTGCTAGGCTTTTACTTGAACTCAAGCTCATGCAGTATCTGTGTTTTGAATGTTTTAATTTACAACTGTTGAGATTTCTACTGATTGTATATTAATTTTGCGTCCTCAGAGCCTGGTTACTATGAGGATGGCTACTTTGGTATAAGATTGGAGAATGTGCTCGTTGTCAAGGAGGCAGATACAAAATTCAATTTTGGTGACAAGGGTTACTTGACATTTGAGCACATAACTTGGGTAAGCCTGCAACTTATGTTTTACAGTTTTTCACAGTTTTACCCGGCCTACATGTATTCTCAACTGGAGGGAATCATCCTGCACAAGAAACAATTGTTCTTCATGCTGACATCCACACGAGTCATAGCTTTAGAGACCCATAAAAAAAAGGATTTTAATCAGCCTGACATTGAAACTATCTAATGTTGGCTAGTTTTAACTCAGCACAAGAATCTGATATGCAGGCACCATATCAGAAGAAGTTGATTGACCTGCTCCTATTGACACCTGACGAGATAAATTGGCTAGACTCATACCATGCAAGGTGTGGGGAGATTCTTGCTCCATATCTGGATGAATCTGAGAGGGGTTGGCTGAAGAAAGCAACTGAACCAGTAAGCGCCTGACTTGTCTGTTCCTGAAACTGAAACTAGATATCCTACGTATTTCTTGTTAATTGCATACAAATTATTGTTGTGTGAATCATCTTGAACTACCCGAATGCAGTTCTTTTCTTTTTTCATGTGTCATTCCAGTTCATAAATAAGTTGAAAATTTATCATGAAAGGGATTCAGAGAAAGTTTTGCATACCATTCACCATACTCTAGAGTATAATTCCAACCGCAATTTGATAGAAATCCACCGATTGATGGTGCGCTGCCCACGAGTCCCCTCTACCTGAGTCAAGAACCCCTCTCATCAGAGTCCATTGGTGTTTACTAACACAAACTAGTAAAATTGAACGTGTATCCACGGACACACACAAAATATCATTTTGTAAGCCAATACACAGAGTGCAGTGCAGTCTATTAAGTGTGACTGTACATGATCCCGGACGAGACTCGAACCTCAAAAGAATCAAGACATTGTTAGAGTTCTCACCATCAGTTGAGAGCATGCAGCCGGCTCGAGGGATTTTGAGCGCATGCTATGTCCAAACGAGTAAAATTAAACGTGCACACATGTACATACACAAACACACAGAATATCACTCTGTAAGCCAATGCAGAGTCCAGTGCAGTCTATACTGGACTGACAAAGATGGTATTGAAATGTCAAGCATACAGGGGCGGTCGCTGAACCACAGGTACTATCAGTTGCCTAGTCTTTAGGAATATATGCCCCAACCACCAAGCAGGAAAAAAGAGAGACAGAGAGACAGAGAATTTAATTTGCAGGTTGGTTTTACAAGCATCTCAGCACAATGACAGATTTCAATGGGCATTTAGTGCCATCATGTGAAACCTACATACAACGGGGGAAAAAGGTTTGCCCCACATAACCTCCAGCCATAGCTCTTCTCACATTCGCTTCAAACGTCTTCGGGTTGTCCCTCAACACTGCAGCAGCATCATGATTAAGGGGATCCTCATGATTTGGTTCCTGCATACATATCAAACAAAATTTTCAAGAATGGCAGCCATTAAATCCTAGAGATCTACCGGAATAAGCACAAATAATACCGTGAAAAGATGATATAATCCATAGATAACAGTATTTATATTGAGGACGGGTTTCCAATCTTCTCGTAAGATGTTGAGGCACACGTGCCCTTCCAAATCAATATTTGGATGGTAAACCTGGAAGTATGATGCATGTGAGCCAAGTATAAGAAGAAACCAATCTATAACATGTATACATAAAAGCAAGGAAAATGGATTTCAAGAGAAATAAATCTGATCGAGCAGTCTACCTTGGTCTTGCACTTAACTTTTGGAGCCTCATGTGGATAGACAGGAGAAACCTGGAAAGAGAACAAAAATGTTCCCCCTCTAAAGCAAAAATTAAAGAAAATCAAGCCAGATTTCAATTACTCTCATTCTACAGATATATTGCCTGAAGTGTATTAAATGAGAAGAGAAAAAACCTATCTTCCTCGTGAAAAAGGAGGCAAATGCCAATGTTTTAAATCGTGCAAAATTTTGAAAATAATAGTTTTAATAAACATAAGAGAGAGAATCATGACAGGAGAGTTCCTCACAGATAATATCCTTCATCTGGCCGAATTGAGACCTCAAAGTTCATCAGGTCATCCTTTCCATTGGGAAAAGATATGGTGCACGATTTAGGTAGGTTCAGCTCAGTAATATCTGTAAGATATCAGAAATGTGATGAGGTCGCAAAAATTGGATATAATATTCAGATATTACAAACACACACACACGTATATATTACAAAAGCTTCCCACCTTGACAAAGTATCAAACTTTTCACGATAAAACTTGGATCCTCACGAGTCATGATCCATAATAAAAGAGTGGCATACTAAACAAAAAGAAAAGTGAAAAGGCTGAAAAGGAGAAAGGAGTATATTATCTGCAGAGCCATCAATTGGTTTGTTCAAAAAAATATAACATAGTAGTATTGAAAAATCTACCAGTATCCCACAAATGCATAAATCAAAGACTACCCAATATCTAAGTACACAATGCACTGAAGGCCCGTAGATAATGTAAATAGACCACTCGAAGCGACATGAATTTCAGCTTGGATTTTCAATTAACAGTGGAACTTTTATTTGAACTAATTTGATCTTCTATATTTATTTATTTTTGAATGGAATTTGATCTTCTATATTGACTCTCTTCCATTGAATTTTAGACAAAATGAATTCTCTTAGATCCAAAAATGAAGCCAGAGAAACCTAAATCGCTTAACAAATCGTCTCACTCATTTCAATCCATCCTTCACCATCCACATCTCCCTCCAGGCTCCAACTCCCTTGTTACAAAACTCATCTCACCAAAACTGACTCGTATTTCTCGGCATAGACTTCAGAAATGAAAACTTCATCACATATACAACATAACCTAGAGGGAAAAATTCTTCAAAAAAAAAAAAAAGTAATGCAGAAAAATTACACATGGTACCTCTACTAAGACGCAATTCTCCAGCATTTTGCTTTTTCATAGGTGGTCCTCCTCCATTGGCTTTTTCTGCACGTTCTCTTTCCTTTACTTTGAACAACTTAATCATGGTCCTAGGAAATAGAAAGAAATGGAAAAATTCCATATGGTCCGAAAGAAACTCAAAGCATTTTTTAGTCATTTATTAAACACACAATAACATCCAAGGCATATAAATGAATTACAAATACCTGAGCCTATGGTTGAGCACAGCAAGGAAGGCCAAGGGATTTTATCCCAAGTTTAAATCCCCCCTTCCCCTGCTCTTAAGGTGTTATCCATAAAAAATGAATAAAATTTCCCACTCCACATAATAAAAAATAAGCAACAAATGAAAGAAACAGTTTCTGCTTCACCTGCCAATGTCAAGAACCTTAATAGACTTCGTGATAGAAATCTGAAGGCACATTACTAATAATATAACAATCGGACAGCCAACCATCAGCTAGTCATTTAGGTAAATTGACAATATCAAAAGCGAGACACTTAAGTATCCTTTAATCAGCATTTTGTTCCCAAACTATTTTGAGGGTGAAGACACAAAGACTAGACGTGATCAATTAAATCAAAGAGACAAGAGAGCAACCACAACTCTTCCTTCACAACTTTTATATTATTTTGGAGTTCACTCTCCTCTCTGAACAATACATTCAACCCTTCCTTCACAAGCTAATTCCAGTTTCTTAACAGAACATCTTAATAGGAAGCGTTTGATCATCAAACCACTCCATTAACCACTGAGCAGCTCACTGCAAGAATATTAATGTCCAAATTAGCGTGTTTCACCTGTAAAACTGGTTCACATAATGATTAAGCTTTGTTGTAAATCTCAAACTCACTCACACACGCTATGTGGTAAATCTCAAGTTCGTGCTTTGGATTATCTGGTTCTCACGGCTTTGTTCTCCCTAGGCTGTCTCACTTAATTGTACATGGGTACAAGAAAAAAATCCTTGCTTATGGGCCGAGGTTTGTCCTTACAAACAAGAAGGAATCCTCGCATCTTTTCGATGTAAGACTCCTTAACAAGCTTCGTTACCTTGTAGCAAAGTTTCCAAGAAAACGTTGATGGATCATTCCAATGGTTCTCTCATAACTGGATTCCAAAACAGAGCAGATTTTCCTCAAACTATTCACTAATACGACTTATTCCCAACAAGAAACCATGAAATTTTCTAACGATCAGTTCTAGAAGAAACCAGAACATATCTCAGCCAAAGATCAAAGCATCTGAACTATAAGAAGCCAATAGTAGGAAAGATGAATCTAAAACTTAGATCAAAATAAGAAAATCGAAGGTATATACGTTAATAAAGGAAACCAACCTGTTTGAAGAAAAGCCCCAGAGAGAGATTATGATCGGTTATCTAGGATAAAACCGAATTGGTGGAGACGGTAATAAAGAGGAGAAGTACTACGCAGATTTGGCAAGCGAATGACGGCAACGTGGACCCGCTCTGTGGTTTTGCGGCTTTGCTGGTGGAAATTGGATTGTAAAGTAAAGAGGCCAAAAAATGGAGAATTTCTAGGTTCCATCACCTTTTAGACGGTTTCGTATTACTCTCTCTATCACATTTTAGTGGTCGCTTCCAATTTTACATATAATTTAAAAAATTATATAATGTCTGTCAACGTGCCCCCGGGATATATGGTGTAGCGGTGAGCTGAGGAGCGTGACCCTTAAGTGGGAATAATAACGTGTTTATTAGCGTGCTTTGGTGTTCAGGTTCAAGTTGCACCAGCAACACGCCCTTGGATGCTCAGCGCTGGTGGGCAGCATGAAAACTCATCTCCCCTGCTATTGGGCTACATAACTCACATCTTACTTTTTATCCCTTGATCCAGGGTTGGTTCGGGATAGGACGAGTTCTTGGATTCCGTGCAAATTCAAGAAATTGTATAACTCTTCTTTAATTTGACATTTATACCCTTATTGAAACAATTAAAAGCTAATTAATGTGTATAGTTTTTTCAATTTAAGAATAAATAAATATAAGATGAGAAAAAAATGGATAAAATTAGTTTTAATAATAGAAATGGGTATATATTTTTGGACATGTCAAAAAGGAACAGTGTACAATTAAAATAGGATGAATGAATTAGTATTTAATGGTCTTTCAATATAATTATAAATAATTTAAAATATATATATTAACATGTGAATGTTTGTGTGTAAGTGGTGAGTCCACACCACGTGACAGCATCTTGACTAATAATTGAGATGATTTTTGGTCGCTTCCAAAGAGGGGCCGGACAATGACACGGCTCAAAAAATGTTGTTTTGAGCACTTGTAATGGTGTCAAGTTAATGGGCCAACAAAGTTAATGTGTTTTGCTGATGAGACTGTATTGAAAAATGTGTTTTGTTGATGTGGTTGTATTGAGATATGTATTTTGATGATGTGGATGATGATGTGGCTTGACATTTTGTAATAAAGGTGGACTCAGCCTTGATTTTGGTGTAAATTTGATGAGGATAATATGAAGGATAGGAAAATAGTTGGGTTGGATAATGGTTTTGTATTGAAAGATGTGTTTTGCTGATGTGACAGTATTGGAATATGTGTTATGCTGATTTGATTGTATTGGGAGTTGTGTTTTTGTGAGATAGATATGGGACCCAAAAATAAAATTGTTGGGTCATTACAATTGCAACCATTGTGGTTGCCTTACACTATATATAAGCAAACCAAGATAAACTTCCTTCTGCCGTCAAATTGTTTTTGTTTGCTATTGTTATGCTGAAATTCAACAAATCAACAAGAAAAAAAGGGATGCATGAGCTGTGTGTTTGTATTTTGCGTGGAAATACAAGTTTTTGAATTTCTCTCCGTTAAATTGTATGCACTCGAGAGTTTCAAGTTCGATTTCACTTGGAGAAATATGTTTATAAGTTCACTTGATTAAACTGTATGGACTTGAGAGGTTTCAAATACGATTTTAATAGGAACAATCTCTATATAATCACACACTGAATTTTGACTCAAATTATCTTGTTGTCTAATGAAAAGCTTTTGTGTACACGAAATGATAGTTCAAATTTTGATACATGTCAACTGTCTAAATGGTAAACTTATTCGAACAAGTATTGTAGCCGTTAAGAAATGTGACAGCTTGCCATATTAATTCTACCAAACATGAAGTTTTTAATTAGATAAGACTCAATGTGGGACTGGGCCATAAATAAATAAATTTTAAAAAAAACCCACCCCAGGAACCATAGCCATACAAAGAAGATAAGACTCAAAGTGGGACTGGGCCATATCATACCATACCATCTTTGCAAGGGAGAAAGGATTCAATCCTCAGCCGAAGCACTGGTCACCTGGGAGAGGTCCTGGAATTGAACCTTGCTCAAGAAACTGCAATCCAAAGACAACAAAAATGGCAAGTAATGATAAGTAAGACAATCCTTCAACAGCTCCTAGTAACCCAAGTGGTCCATTTGGAAGGCCAGAACCAGTCTTGGTTTTGGTGTAAACGGACCAACCTACAATCCCCACTACAACCAGGTAGCTCACGCCTTCTAGTGCACCTATTGAGCCTCCTGGTCCAGGTGGAAGCCCACAGCCGGTGGTCTTGAGAGTATAGAGAGACCACGCAATCACTGGAGTTGACACCAACCCACCTGCTATTGCTGCTTTCTCTATAGCACCATTGCCACTGCCATCGCTGCTCTCATTTGCCATGCCTGACACCTTGAGTGGCTTGTGCAGCCTAGTTCTGGATCTGAGCTTGGGGCCATGATGTTGTAGTGTTGTTAACGCAATAGATGTTGGAAATGTAATCAGCATCTTTGAGGCTCCAATTATCACCAGTGAATTTGAACCAACCGCTGCTTAAGTTTCTGCTTGAGATACGTGTGTGAGAGTAGTGAGACAGTTGCCAATTTCGATTCCTGCTTTTTAAGAGGAGTTCTAATAGGGATGGAAGAAAAAAAAATTGATTCTGAGTCGCATAACATAAAGTTTATGAAATATTGGATAAAATCAACTTTTAGTCACTATTTTTTTTTATGTCTTAATTTAGTCATTGAAATATATATTTTTTTCTCAAATTGATAATTGAATTTTTTTTTATTTTTTTTGGTCACAATGATCACTCTGTCAGTTTTCCTTATTTCAATTAGATTTTGTGTTTATGTGTCATTTGTCCGTTTGTTGACCATCTAGTTTAACAAACACCCTTAACTTATGTTGATGTGGAAAAAATTACAAAAAAATTTAAAAATAAAATCACTTCTCTCTCTCATCTCTCTCGTGTGCCATCTTTCTAAAATCCTCTTTAGGGTTCCTTCTTCTTCTGTTTCCTCAAAAAACTCCATTGCCATTGAACTCGCTCCCCTACTCTTCACTACCTCAACAAATATATTCACATTTTTCTTTTGGTTGAAGAGAGTTTTGAGTATTGACGTTGAAATGCCTTGGAGCTGACAACATAGTTTTGAAATAGTAAATGATTTTTGGGTTTTTTTACCAATAAGGACAAAAACTAATAAGAATTGTATTCCAATAAGAACAAGTAAAAAAAAACTATATCGAACCCGCTTCGATACCAAATCGAACCCGCTTCGATACCAATTTGAAACAATGGATTCGAACCAAAGAAACAACAATAAAGAAAAACAAGAACACAATGATTTACGTAGAAAACCCTTAAAAGGGAAAAAAAACCATGGGCAGAGAGAAATAATTTCACTATGTGGAGAAAACATGTACAAGAGATACTGAGTGACGACTTTACAACGAATAAATACTAGTCGAAACCCTAATCACAATAGGTCCCAAAAATTTTCAAAAAACAATTCATCTTCCAAATTTGTCGCACCGCGAACTTTTGGAATAAAACCCAACTGAATTCGGATCACAAACTCTAACATAACCTAAACAATAAGTGTTTTATCCTAAAAGAAAAGCTGTAGAAACGGCTTTGGCCCAAAAAAATTTAGGTAATTTAGCATTGGACAGCATACAACGTACTTTTTCCATAAAAGTTATATTCATACGCTCTTCTACGCCGTTATGTTGTGGAGTACCCGGAACTGTCAAGTGCCTCACAATGCCTTCTGTCTTACAAAAGACATTAAATTCATCTGAATAAAACTCCCAACCGTTATATGTGCGAAGACGCTTCACCTGCTTCCCTGTCTGCTTTTCAATCATGGTCTTCCAATCCTTAAAAGTGTGGAACACATCACTCTTGTATTTCAAAAAGAATACCCATACTTTTCTGGAAAAATCATCAATAATTGTTAGGATATAACTAGCACCACCCTTAGAAGATACTCTGGCTGGTCCCCAAAGGTCAGAATGAATATAATCAAGAGTGCCCTTCGTATTATGTGTGTTTTTACTAAATTTGAGTCTTTTCTGCTTCCCAAACACACAATGCTCACAAAACTGTAACTTGCTAATATTCTGCCCATCAAGAAGTCCTCTTTTGCTCAATTCGGTCATCCCATTTACACTCATATGCCCCAGACGCATATGTCAAAGTCTTGTAATTTCACCATCTATCAAAGAAGGAGTAGATACTGCTGCATCGCCAACAACTGTAGAGCCATACAAAACATATAAGTTGACAATTTTTGTTTGCCCTTTCATCACAACTAAAGCACCTTTGCTAATCTTAAAAACTCCACCTTCACTCATGTATTTTTACCCTTTTAGATCAAGAGTACTCAAAGAAATCAGATTTCCTTTCAAATCTGGAATATGACGAACGTCACTAAGCGTTCTAACCATGCCATCAAACATCTTAATTCTGATAGATCCAATTCCAGCAATTTTGCAAGCCTCATTATTTCCTATCAAAATAGCACCATTTGTCACCTTTTCATATGTTGAAAACCATTCCTGATTAGGACACATATGAAACGTGCAACCAGAATCAAGAATCCAATCCTCACCAGGTTTTGGGGCAACATCAGAGGCAACCAATATATCACCATCACTATATTCAGTTTCTGCAACATCTGCTTCACCAGAATTTTTGGGTTCTTTACCCTTTGAATTGGCACCGCCCTTCTTCTTGTTCTTATTATGCAACTTATAGCAATCAACTTTGATGTGCCATTTTTTCTTACAATAGTTACAGATTTTATCCTTATTTTTCGACTTTGATCTGCCTCTGCCTTCAAAACCAGAATTTCTTTCTTGATTTCTGCCTCGAATAACAAGACCTTTTGCCAGATTTTCAGAACTACCAACCAGCTGTTTCATCATTTCCTTAGAAGATAGAGCATCATAAACAACCTCAATATTAAGAGTTTCACGACTATACAAAATAATATCTCGAAAAGTTACATATGAAGAAGGCAGTGAACACAATAGGATTAACCATAAGAGCAAATGCAGTAAGGCTATTGTGCTGGGCCAAAATAGGTTTTGCTGGTGTCCTTTAATGGGCCAAAGAAAAAATGGGCATGCAATAAGAGCAAAATGGATGTCTGATTTTGCTTGGGCCAATTTGTTGGCATGGTCTGGCACATGCTTGCATATTGTCTTCTGCTGGGCCCACTGGAGTTAATCGCCAACCACCTTCCAGCTATACTTCACTGCATACAACATACTCATTTCTACCCTAAATCCTTTGAGGCGCCGATTTGAGCAAAGAATGACAAAGGCAACTCTGAGTGATCCTGTGAGAATAAACGCAGCAACACTATTGATCGCTTTAATCAAGTAAGTTCCATGGATTTGTACTTCTTGTTCTTGATTTAGGATGGATTTAGATTCATCATGAGACTTTTAAATAGAGGGTTAAAAGTCCCATTTTTCAGCTCAGATTGGGCCAATCTGAGCCATGTCTTGACATAATTGTTGTGCTTGTGCTAATTTAGATCGATATGCTTCGACTTGTCCGGATCCATTTTGTTGTTTTCAATTTTGTCATGATATGTTATTTCAGATTCTAGGGAATGATTGTAATACTGATTCATCTTTTTGAAATCTGATTTTTAGTTCACTTCCCTTGTTGGAAACAAGCAATTGAGGGAAAAGCTACAATTGGGTGGATTAATTCACTTCCAATTAACCAGGTCTTGTTTCTAACTTCAATCTTCTATTATGGTTACTAGTTAATGTTGATCACATGTTGAATAATTATGATCTACTGATATTGACTGTAAGTATAGTTCATGAAACTATTTATCTATCTATCTATATTTACAAAGCTTAACAATAATTTATTACAATGTAGTAATTATAAATTGCAAATCCATTAAATTTGTGGAATTGAAAATTTGTTTACAGGGCACAATATGAAGCCAAATGTATGGCATTTGACATCATAATTGATAATGCTATAATGTTTCCCTTATTGCATTTGAATTCACAGACATATCTAAATTGGCTTTCGCATGCTACCCTTTTTTTTGGTATTGCATTTGTTCAAATAATTGTTTGAACAAGGATGGTTCAAGTATCTTTAATTCTATGATGTTTTGTTATCATTCTGATTGGTTTCTCAGTATATCTAGCTTTTATGTTTATGTTATTTGAGATTGGTGGTCTCAATGCAAGTGGATTGGTATCTTGGCTTGGGATGTATTACTGATATATATTTGTAGCTAAATTTGTGTAAATTATTGGTCCATTCCAGGAGGTGCAGGACTGGTGTGGAAAATTTTTGTTCCCAAGTTCACCCATGAATCCCAATAACACCCCAAATTACCCCCCACATTTACCCATGAATCCCAATCAACCCCCAAATCCCCAAACTCCTCATAACCCTCAATATATGAACCCCACAAATATTTCACCTCTTTTATCTTCCATGTTCCAATTTGTCCAATCCGGCATGGACCCTCGTGCGATACAAAATAATCCTGCCATTTTCCAACAAATGTTAGCTATGCAACAGGCTACTCAAGGATTTCCAGGAATTACACAACCATCATCATCCTATACACCAACTTTCACTGAAAGCCAGCAGGATCCAAATTCTGCCTCCCAACCCACTGTAAATGCCTCTTCAAAGCGCAGGAGAGGCAAAAATCCAGCAAACGAGGTACGCACGTCACGGCCAAAAAATTGGAAAATGGATGAAGACGTCGATCTATGTAAGGCTTGGGTGAGGATTAGTACTGACCCAAAAAGAGGGAATAGTCAAGACAAGGTCACATTCTGGAATAGAGTCTGGGATGACTTTGTACAGAGAAGAGGTGGGGATGAGACTAGAAATGAGCAAGCATGTGAAAGTAGGTGGGGTCTCATTCACCCATGGGTTACAAAATGGACTGCTATTTGGAAAAAAAGCATGGAATTCAAGCCCAGTGGCTTCACTCTTCAAGACCAGGTTTGTCCTCTTATCATTATAATGCAATATGTGATCTTAATTTGCATTTTTGTACTCTTAACGTGGTTGGTCACTTATGTATTGTTAGGAGCGTTCTGCAAGGACATTGTTCCAGGATACACATCAACAACCTTTCAAGTACGAGCATTGTTGGGTGATTCTACGAAGTTCTCCAAAATGGCATACTTATAGTGCCGAGAGCAAAACTGGAATAGAGCTTGGCTTTGACAAGCAAGCAACTTTTCATGATCCTATGGAGGAATGGAATGTGGGAGGTTCACAGGATTTTGCCTTTAACATCGACGCAACTGACGCTACTTCGGCTGAGAATAATACTACATCCCATCTTCCAGAGACTCCAGGAACCGATGGATCACCTTTCCAAGCATCCAATGGGCAAGAGGCTAATGCACATGCAGAAGTTGGTAGTGATTTACCTAGGCCGGTTGGGTCAAAGGCAGCTAAGGCTGCTAGGGCACGCAAGAAAACATCTAGAGGTGATGCATCTAGTCAAGTGAGTGAGAGTATCAATAAAGGATTCAATGGCGTGATTGAAACCAGCCACCGTAATTGGAACTCATACATGAAGTCTTTAGAAGAGCGGAGACAGATCAAAGAGGAGAACGATCGAATGAGGGCTGAAGAGGATCGAAAGAAACTAGAAATGCTAGAGAAAAAGATTGATGAGGAGAGGATGTTAACAATGGTCGCCAAAAAATCAAAGATTTATAAAAACAAGGCAAGCATCACCTCGAAGCTTTTCAAAGCGAGGAAGCAGCTTAGAGAGATGGTGAAAAAAATATTGACGGAACCTGACGAGTTCGAGGAGTTGGAGCAGCTGAGGCAAATGGTGCAAGCATTTGAGGCTCAATTGGAAGGTAATGTATGAACAACCTCAGTTATTTCATTTTCATTTGCTAAGGATTTTTTTTAACTGTCAATAAATATTTTGCATCATACCTATTCAATTTTTTTGAACTGTCACTGACAATTTTTCTCTAAAAATGCATTTTAGAGCTCGATGATGTTAGCCAATCTGAGAGTGGCAGTCCTGCACGACGTCGAAATCGAAATGTTCAACCATCAAGTGCGTCAAATGGAAACGAGATGAGGTAAATGAGAATTAAACAGATTCTACTATGCCATTTGTTGAGCTGCCAATGTAAATTAATTTTCAACCATTGCTTCTTCTTCCTAGAAATTGACAAAATATTTTCAAATGTATTGTGTGCATTTTCTGGAGTATTGTTGGCTGATTCACTGTGTTGTAGAACTTGCTAGAAAGATGAGTAATTTGTAGTGGATTATGATGTTTAAATTCTCTTTTATTATAGGTATGATGATGATGATTGGCTTCGTCGCATGTAGAGGAAATGCTTATCAAATAACCTCATTGGGGATATTCTTGCTTGTATTCCATAGCTGAGAATTAGTAGTCAATTTTTCTATTTGTGGAAATGTTTGTCTTATTTATGAACATTTTCCTTGTGATGTTTAAATTCTTATTTGTTAACTCCTGTCATGACTTATGAAAGCTTATGTATGGTACTGTTATGTTTGATTTGGGAAGCACTTCTACTCTAGAGGCCTATATGACTTTTATTTCTCTTGAGAGCTTGTAATCTACTGACAAAGCTATGCATGAGATATCTTGATTCTATATTGTCACGGGCACTTATTTAGATATGAGTTTGTGGATTGAGTGGTTGTATTATTTTCAACTATTTTGTTTCAGATTTTTGGCATGATATAAGTAGGTTTGGTTTTGAGTTAAGTGCTTTGTTCACGGATGGTACTTCAATACTCTATATTGGTAAAAATATGCATGATTTGTGCTGACATTATTTGGCAGGTTGTGAGTGAGGCTAACAATGACAGTATTTGATATTGATGTAAGGTTAAATAGAGTGGTCCATGAATGTGAATGTAGACCATAAATGGTCAAAAGTAAAAAGTGGCATGTACAAGTAAAGTGACACGACAAAAGAATTTTTGGCGTGATATAAGTGACAATATTCATGATTTGTGCATAAAACGTGCCAACAGTCCATCTTTGATCCAAAAGTTGGCCGAAACACGAGCACACAGTAAAGATTCTTTGGCATGGCAGTGATTCCAAAACAAAACATGCATTTTTTTTTTTATAAAAGGCCAGCAGCACACATTTGAAAAACAGAAAACTTGTATCAATCCTTGCATTTTGTTACACTCAAAAGAAGAAGGTAAATATGGGTGAGAGCTCAACAAGTCGTTTGTGGAACTATCTTCGGTCTAAGAGCAACAATGACGAGCCTGAGGAGGTAGATGAAGGTGTCGAAGGCTTACATGTAAATCAACTTACAATGTGGCATAGTATGCAAGAAATGATTCCTACAATGGAAGCAGCCGTATCTATCCACCCAATGACGAGGATTACAATTCCAAGAGATCGCGAGTCATCGCATGAGGAGTTGGTTCGCGACTATTTTGCTCCGGATTGCATATATCCACCTCACATATTTCGGCGGCGATTTCGAATGCGTCGAGAATTATTTATGAGGATCAAAGAGGCCTTGGAAAGTGCAGACACATATTTTCACCGACGACCTGATTGTGCCGGGCGAATAGGATTCTCGTCCATCCAAAAAATAACGACAGCCCTGCGCCTTTTGGCGTACGGAGGACCTGTGGATAGGGTGGATGAATTTATCAAAATTGGGGAGACAACAGCGAAGGAAACACTGATAAAGTTCTGTGAAAATATTATTACTATATACAAGCAACAATATTTAAGAGCACCAACTTTGCAAGATATGCAAAGGTTGATGGAAGAGAATGCTGCTCGAGGATTTCCAGGAATGTTGGGATCTCTTGATTGCATGCACTGGGAATGGCGTGGATGCCCTGTGGCGTGGATGCCCTGTTGCATGGCAAGGTGCCTTTGTAGGTCACATTGGTAGGCCTACATTGATATTGGAGGCGGTTGCCTCATATGACTTATGGATTTGGCATGCTTTTTTCGGTATGGCAGGAAGTCACAACGACATAACTGTTCTTCGACATTCGCCCATTTTCAACAGATTCATAAGAGGGCAGACGCCTAATGTTCAGTTTACTGTCAATGGTCATGTTTATAGTACTCCATACTACCTTACAGATGGAATTTATCCGCGGTATGCTACTCTGATGCAATCAATTTCACATCCACACACACCGCAGGAAAAGGTCTTTGCAAACGTACAAGAAAGTGTTTGAAAGGATGTGGAGCGAGCTTTTGGGGTCCTCCAAGCGAGGTGGGGCATCACCCAGGGACCATGCCGATATTACAAGACATCTGAGTTGAGTAAAATCATGATCACCTGCATTATTCTCCATAACATGATCATTGAGGATGAACGCCATTTAGATATCGATCCATGGGCCGCTCCACACGAAGAAGTGCCTTTAATGATCGATAGAATTACCGATCCCGACGTTCTTGCACACTACATCCATATGCGAATGGAACAAATCCGTGACAATTCAATCAATGCAAATTTGAAAAGAGATTTAATGGCGCACATTTGGAATATGTATGGAAACCTACAATTTGATTAGAATAAAATGTTATGTTGATTTTTAAAAAATATTTTTTTTAACTTTTTTGTAGTATGTTTGTTGTGTTAGCACATATGTATTAAAATTTATGTGTTTATTAGTTTGGTGTAATATGATTAGAATGGACAACAATACATATTAATTTAGCACCAAAAATAACTACCAAAAGAACCCAACAAAAATATACCATTGTGCACCATAAATTTCCATTCCCAACCAAATCAGCATTATGCGTATCCCAATATCGCCACATCAGCAAAACACAATTTCCAATACAATATCCATTCCCAATTACATTTCTCTTATTACATTTGCTCTAAATCTTCTTCTTCGTACTTGACCTCCATAGCCTCTAAATCAGCAATAATCTCCTTAAAGATCGTTAGATGATCTTGTACAGATCCACCTTCTGAAAGCTTATGAGAATATAAACGTTGTTTTAGATGCAACTTACTGGTCAAGGTTTTTGTCATACACAATTGTTCCAACTTCTTCCATAAATCAGCAGTCGTCTTCTCCTTCAAAACATCCTGTAATATCTGATTCGACAGATGAAGTTGAATCTGGGTTAGAGCATTTTTGTCCTTCAACAAATTTTCTTCTGGTGTCCAAGATTTCGGCATCTTATCAGATCCTAGCAGTGTATCATCAAGATACATCTGTGCAAGGACAGCTCGCATCTTCACATGCTATAGCGTAAATCTTGTGTCACGATCAAGCAACGGAAGATCATACTTCATTGTTACCATTCCAAATCGAACCCGCTTCGATACCAATTTGAAACAATGGATTCGAACCAAAGAAACAACAATAAAGAAAAACAAGAACACAATGATTTACGTAGAAAACCCTTAAAGGGAAAAAAATCATGGGCAGAGAGAGAATTTCACTATGTGGAGAAAACATGTACAAGAGATACTGAGTGACGACTTTACAACGAATAAATACTAGTCGAAACCCTAATCACAATAGGTCCCAAAAATTTTCAAAAAACAATTCATCTTCCAAATTTGTCGCACCGCGAACTTTTGGAATAAAACCAAACTGAATTCGGATCACAAACTCTAACATAACCTAAACAATAAGTGTTTTATCCTAAAAGAAACAGATTCGCTAAACCCTAAGTGACTAATAGACAATTTATTAAGACCCTTAGGGGCAGCAAGGATAGGAGCGAAAGAAGGATTTGCTGGTCTTTCCAGGGGACAAGGCTTCGTCTATGAGTTCACAAAGTCTTAGTCAATTGCCTCGTAGTCAATTGTCATTGTTGGACTTATTGGAATGAAACTTATTTGAGTGTCTTTATTCAAATAAAACTTATAAATGAGGGAATTATCCCTAATTTTCCCATGATTTTTTATCTTCTTAATTCTTGATTTTGGTGTTAATGATCCTTGATGTTTACTGAGAGTACACTTCATCTTATACTTGGGTTATATTTTTCATATTTATAAACCAAATATTTTTTATTTTTTATTTTTTTTAGAAAACAGTTTTCAGTATTTTAAACCAAACATATTTTTTGTTTTCTTTTTCTTTAAAAATAAGAACAGAGAATAGAAAATGTAAAAGAAAAAATGAAAATGAAAACACAAACCAAAGGGATAAAGTGATTCAAGTCAATTTCACTTAGATTTTTTACAACATCAAGTCAATATATACATTTACATATAAATTTTCTCTAGATTTCTTTTGTCTATGCATTGTTTGATCGCTTCTAAAAAAAGGATAAATATCAAATTAGCTCATTTACTTACCTTTTTAGACAATTTTGACAACTCAACTTTTTTTCGGACCAATCATGCTCTCGTACTTTTCATTATGGGTCATATTAGCCCCTTTGAATAAATTAATACAAAAATGCTAAGCTGACTGTTATGTGTCGACATGTCATATTTTTTAAAAAAAATACAACATACGTCAAATAAACTCACATGAATATTTATTAAAAAAAGAAAGAAATTCAACAGGGAAAATATGATTTTAAAAATTAATGATTTAAAATGAAACCAAATTATGAAATCAGGAGATCTTTGAAGGCAACCGGTCGCTAAGAGTTGTGCTCGTCATTCTCGCCATCTAGAAGGCCGACCTTCTAAACCCAAAATACTCTGGATTATCTTGTGAAGCAAGCCATCTACGAGGAGACCTAGGGATGCACTCCTCCTTACATCATCTACGTTGACCACGAACACAAGGAGATCGTACTCACCATTCATGGACTCAATCTCGTTAAGGGAAGTGATTACAAATTACTCTTCGATAATCGATCGTGTTTGCAATAATGGTGAGGAGAATATCAGACAGTGACAAGTGTCACCGGAGAAGAGGGAGTGTCGCCGAAGAAGACGGAGTGTCACTGGAGAAGACGAAAAGACTTAAGTTTTTACTTATTATTTTTTATTATTTGTTTTATTAGATTTAATTTATGTTTTTAAGAAAATGTACATGTGTCATCTAGTAAATCTATGTGACAATTTTTTTTTAAATGACAAGTCAACATAAAGGTCAACTCAACATTTTTTGACGAGATTTGTTCAAAAGGGCTAATGTTATTCATAATAAAAAGTATAAGAACTTGATCGGTTCAAAAACAATTGAGGCCCAAAATTGCCCAAAAATATAAGGGTGTGTTTGGTAATGATTTTCAAAACAGTTTTCTGTTTTGAAAAATGAAATGATTGCTTAAAATTCATTTGTCTAATCTGTTTTGAGTTTTTATTTTTAAAAACAGTTTTCATTTTTCAGTTTTAAAAACTAGAAAACCAAAACAACATTTTGTTGTTTTGTAAGATTTTCAAGCGGCATAATTGTAATTAAGAAGAATTTATTTTATTTTATTTTTCTCTCTTTTCTCTCACTCCCAACGGTGACTCGCCTCTCTTCATCGACATCGTCGTCCGGCCACCGGACGGCCTTGCTTTGGTGTTGGCCCAAAATCACCTTCATTTTTATCCGATTGATGAATTTGAATTTCATTTTGATAAATTTGAGTTTTATTTGGATGAATTTCAATTTCATTTGACTAAATTTCAATTTTAATTTCATATTTTTCGGTTTTCGAAAACAAAGAATATCACCAACCAAATGAATTTTTTAACAGTTCTTTTTCCTAAAAGGTGTTTCTAAAAACTATACTCAAAATCGTTTTTAAAAACTAAAAAAAAAAATATCCAAACACACTCTAAGTTTTGGGACAGATATGATAATTATCTAAAAAAATATTATTTGATCCGGGTGGGTTAGGGGTCGGAAAGTAAACCCGACCCTTTCGGATATGCGAATTGTGTTTCTTGTTTGGCCCGCCATGTCCCCAAAGCTGGATCGGAAAACCCGCAAGATTTGGGGCGGGGCGGGTAAGAATTGTCATTCCCTATACGGGTGCTTTTGGTCTTTGGAGGTCCATTCATTTGGACTCGACTTGTTTAAGAAACCCGATCCAAATAGCTCCCATAAGTGTTATCTGCATAACCTCCTCGCCCAAACCCCGATTCCACCAACCACAACCCTAGCTCATCTCCGATCTACTCACGATGGGAGACTACAACGACGCGTTCATGCGGAGCCAAAACCCGGCCGTGCAGGCGCGAACCAAGGCCCAGAACCGCTCAAATGTTCTCCAGCTCAAGCTGGTGGGTTCCGCATCTCTATTGTTAGGGATTTTGTTGTTTTTCAATGTTGATAAAACTAGGTTTCATTATTTTGTGGTTTGATATGTAATCAGGTAATATGAATTTTTTCGTGCGAGATGGAGATTGTTTCCGTTCGTTTTACAGTTAATGGTTGGAGTCCTGTTTGATGCTACCGATTGTTCAAGATTTGATTTACGCAGTTTAGATTATGTTAAAAAGTTGGCCATGTTTTGTCTTTGTTATCGGTGCTTTTCTCCCCTGGTTTTGATGGGATGATTAGGTTTGCTTGTTTGTGAATGATTTTGTGCTCTTCACGGCCATTATGATGTCTAGAGGTTAGGGGCTTGCTTGGATTAAAAAACTGGGGTTAAGTGGAGTAGTGTAAGTGAGAATTAAGTGTGGTAACGTAGAGTTATTAAATGAAATTTGACCTTGATTGGATAGAATAAGAGTTAATTAAAGTATAAATTTTCAACTTTGTTTGGATAGGAGGTAGAGTATGAAAGATTAAAGAATTTAAAACTCTAAAATGATTAATCTCTTATTCTACCTTCCTACTCTCAAAATCAAGGAGTTACAATTATCACTTGATGAGAGTTGTGTAGGGGATAATTTATCCCTTACACTATCCTCTTAACTCATTCTCACTTAAAATCAAGCAAGTTATACAATGACTACTTCACTTAATCCAATACCCTAATCCAAGTAGACCCTAAGGTTTTTGCCTCTACAAGAAGTTATTTCATGCAATCCAACAATTAATCTGGAATGCTTTTTCTTGTGTATAAGGGTTTAGTAGTCCATCTGGATGTGCAAACAAAATACACTTTGATATGTTCTATTTTATTGAAGTGACTGCAGGTTGTGGTGGCTTTCTCTTTGTTCAATGTGTTGCCTGTTTGGGCCTACGAAATGACAGAAGCAACTATGCTCACTTTCATGACCTAGTGTCATTTACTGTGTATTTAAGAAGAAAAAAGGGATTTTAATCTCTCTGTTTGTTGCGTAGATTGGGCAAAGTCATCCAACTGGATTAACAAACAACCTCTTGAAGCTCTTTGAGCCTCGACCCCCATTGGAATACAGACCACCTCCAGAGAAAAGAAAATGCCCACCATACACAGGTTTTTTCTAATTTTTTGAATGAAGTTTCTTTCATTTTGACATTTTCTTAGTCTCATAACACGACTCTAATTTGTTGTTATTTAACTTTGGACAGGAATGGCTCAATTTGTGAGTAAATTCGCCGAGACAGGGGATCCCGAATATGCTCCACCAGTACCTGAAGTTGAAACTCCTGTAGGATTTCTCCACAAGAACTCCAATTATTTTAAGTGCTTTGGATTTCTCCCATTTTGTGTCCACTGAATTAACTTCTGTTATAAGAATCTCAAGAAAGATTGTATATTTTATGTTGGTAATATATCCTTACTTATCCTTCTACCTTATTATGTCTATAAAATTCAATGTAGTCTATTCTGGCCTCGCAATCCATTAATTTAAGGTTTAACATCGTTCTCATCATTTTGCAAAACTTCTACAACTTTTAAAGGTTGATCTCTGCCACTCTGCATGGGTAGAAGGTGCTAGTTAGTCTTCCGAGTTAGTAGAATTTGGGTACTTGATATTAATGTTATGAATTTCAGATGCCACAGGGCTGGATTTGTATGAATTCCAGAGCATCTATTATTTGAGCTGCATTGTTTTATCAAGAAATGGCTTTCTGTTGTGCTCTGTGATTTTATCTCATTATCTGTATCCAGGCACAAAAAAGGGCCCGAATTCACAGGATACGTCTTGAAAAGGGTGCTGAGAAGGCTGCTGAGGATTTTAAGACATGTAACTTGCCATGCATTCTGTAATTATTAGTGTATCTGCAGGGTTTAGGTAATGACTAACTTTGTCTTGATTTTCTGTGTAGATAATCCAAACAATGATCCTAATATTTCAGGAGATCCATACAAGACATTGTTTGCTGCTAGACTTGTAAGTGAGATTTTCTCATTTCTTACCACAGGCAAACATGAGTTTTTGACCTTTACCTTGTCACTTTTGATGTTTCAACTGATATTTCACAGTGCTGACTTATTGCCATTTGCTTGCAGAACTATGAGACAACTGAAAGTAGAATTAAAAGGGAGTTTGAATCATATGGACCAATAAAGCGGGTAGGTATTTTTAAGCACTGAAGCGGTGTTTGGTAAGAAGTTTATGTGGCAGTTTGCTCGTCTCTGTCTCTTTGTTAGGGACTTTTGTTCCATATCTCGCATTTTTCATGCTTTAAAAATGATTCGCAAGTTGCATTATTTTATTTTGAAATTTAAGATCATTGCACAGTTTTTCAGGCACTAAACTTTTTGTGGCCTAATCTGCTAAACCTCATTTATTTGAAATTATAAAAAAACTGCATAAATATTTGTTTCGTGGAAAGTTATTCTGCAATTCCATTTTCTGCAAAATATAAGGTGAATGTGTCTATGAATTTCTGTATTCAAAGGCAAGGGTAATTAGTGATTCATACTGGATCTTTTGTCTGCATATGTGTGAACCATGAAAGGCCACATTTAGTATCTCCCGTTCTATAACATGATTTTTGGTGTCTACAAGGGATGGAATTATGTGCCCAGGTAAAGTTTTCCGGTAAGGGTATATAGGTTTATTTCTTGATCTTACATACCTTTACCTCTTAAAATAATTGGGTTAAAAGGCCATAATGGGCCAGGATTTTGCTCCAGTTTCTGGGTATTTTTCCAAATTAAGAAATATCAGAGGTTAAGAACTTACCTGGTAAGGGGGCTGATACTCTATCCAGTAAAGGTAATTCTAGTTTTCAATTATCTTATAATTAATTCCAAGTAAGATGCCTCATCCTCCACAGCAAAGCTCAAAGTTAAGTTGGACAGAGCAGTGATGTACTCTGGCTTTTTTGGCCTCTTTATTTTCAAGCAACAAAAGGAGATTGACGTCTGTTCTTTTCCTGGCACTGGGTAAAACTTGTTGGGAGTATTAGTATCTCTTCCTCTTCTATTTGAATTTTCTGTACATGCATTTCTTGCTACTGAAAATTTGTATTTTTTTACTTCAAAGGCAATCAAAACATATCAGCAGTGTTGAAGATGTTCTGGTATTTTTCTATTTTTAATTTTTAAAATTCTAATCCCTGGTAAGGGGATATTAGTGTGTCAACAAAATGGTAAATTTTCCAAGATACATCCGTTTTTTTCTCCGACTCTAGCAATGGTGGCGACGCATCTCGCGATGGGAGCCCTGTGATTAAAAGGTGAGCACGGCTAATGGGGCATACTGCCTTTCTGCCGTGCCATTTAGGATTTTTTTAATTTTATTTATGTAGTGTTGTCAATTGTGGAGAATGAGCGGCATATTTTATGAAGATTCTTTGTAGAAGAGCTGTCTTATCTGTAATTATAATTTATTCATTTGTATTTTCTGCTTTGAGGTTTGCAGGTTCGACTGATCACAGATAGAGAGACCAATAAGCCGAGAGGCTATGCTTTCATCGAATATGTGCATACTCGGGATATGAAAGGTAGGTTGAATGACAATGGATGATTGGCGTCCACTACTTTTTAGAAGTTATTCTAACAAAAAATTTAATGTTTTATGCAGCTGCATACAAGCAAGCTGATGGGAGGAAAATTGATGGCAGGAGGGTGCTCGTGGATGTAGAACGTGGTAGAACTGTCCCTAATTGGCATCCTCGCAGACTAGGTGGGGGACTTGGCACTACCAGAGTTGGAGGTGAAGAAGTTAATCAAAAGAACTCTGGGAGGTAGTTCCACAGTTACTTATGAGCATGCTTGATAGTTTTGTATTTATTATTTTCTGCCCATAGAATGTAAATTGAAACAAACCTTTTATTTGTTTTTGTCTGATAGAAAAGAAGTTTGAAATTCAAGCCTAACTATTTCTAAATTCTAGATTCCTAGTCTTGCATTTAATTTTATTGTACTATGGAAATGCTCTTTCTTCTGCTATGCTGGTCAAACTTTATATATTCTCAAAATTAGTGTGAATTTGGGTTGAGCAGTAAATAGTTTTTTTTTTCTTCATCTTTTGTCAGGGAGCAACTTCAATCTGTGGTTCCGTCTCGGTCTGAGGAGCCTAGGATACGAGATGATCGGTAAGATTCACTAGAATTCTTGTCCTTTTTTAAGTTAGTCGATAAAGCTCATAGTTAGATTTAGATATAGATATGCTTTATGAGGAAAGAATTAAGTTATTGTGATTGTTAAGTTAGTGTAACTGTTCCATTTGTTTAATTCAAATGGCCATGTAATTGTTAATTTGTTTTGCTTAGGTGATGAAACTATATCATGGAAGTACTGTAACCATCTCTTGTTGAACACTCCAAGGCATGTTGATTGTGCCTGTGATTGACATAAATTAATATATTTCAGGGATAGGGAAAAATCACGTGAGAGGGGAAGGGAGCGAGACAGGGAACGTGAGAAGTCCCGTGAGCGCTCCAATGACAGGCCAAGAGACGTTGATTATAGAGAGGATAGGCGTCACAAAGACAGAGACAGGGAGAGAGAACGGGGTCGTGATCATGATCGTGATCGTGATCATGTACGTGATCGAGATAAAGACCGAGGTCGAGAGCGGGATAGGGCTCGTGATCGGGGTAGAGACCGTGGACGAGAGCGTGATCGGGATCGTACTCGAGATAGGGATAGGGATTATGAAGCTGGTGAAACGGACCACTCTCGTTCTCTTGATGGAGAGCCTGAGCATGATCGTGTTGAGTCAAAACATGAGCGTGACTGGCATGGTGAAAAAGAGTATGATCATGCTAAGCCAGAGGATGATCAGGGGTCGTATGAACAAACTGACTATGGGCACAGGAGGTCTGACCTGGAACAGGGCAAGCACTTTGATCGCTATGACCATCGAAGTAGGGGACATTATGACCGCATGGAAGTCCAGGGTGATGATGATCGTTACGCTGACCAGGATCATAGTCGATATGATCAAACAGAGGAAGATGACTACCATTATGATCATGCAGCACCTGAGTCAAGGGAGAGGGATAGGACTCGGGAACTGGATCTTGAATATCGGCGATCAGAGAGATCACTTTCCAGAGAATATGATCACTGAGATTGCTTTTGAGCTTGCAATTATGCTGGCTAGGTCATCCAAGACACCCTTTATGTTTTATGGATTTGAACTCGTGTTTTACAACAAGGTGTGCGGTTTAATTTTAAATCGCATGCAGAGTGATGTGGTCTATGCCCAAGGTATTATTAGCTTTGAATTTGCCTTTTTAAATGGTTTGCTTTCTGCTTCAAACTTATCCTGTTTTTTCAAGACCTATGTTTGAGAGCACACTGGCAATTTGGTTATTTTTTGTTTTTGATATCTGTAATGAATTATATATGATGTTTTGGACTAAATTGTCAAGGTTCAAATTCTTGACTGGATATGAGGCTAAAAGGTGTTAGCTCCAACTGTTTGGCATTTTAAGCCCTCAAGCATTCAACCTACCGTATCTGGTAGGTTTTTGAGAAGCTGTCGTATGTGTTGGTTTTATTATTCTTACAATGGACTTTAGGGTCTGTTCCGCAGATCCCACCTCGCCTAGATGGGTAAGGGAGGGCTATGTAAGCGATGCGGGATACGTGTAACAGAGTCTAAATTAAGGTCCTCGTTTTAGTAGGGATGCAACTCGCTGGTCTTGATTGTTTGTTTGTACTATAATTGCTGTTGGTTAGTTTTGTATTGCTATGAGAATTTGTTCAGTTTTAGGTCGTGGACTTGGAATACCAGGCTCAGAGCCTAATATAATCTGACCACATACCCGTTGGTTTGTCACAGCCTTGTCCGTCCTTGACCGCAGTGATGTGGCCATGACGCGAGTTGCGCGACAGAGATGCATAGGTGTGCTTGAGGATGGGAGGAAACGGGTAGCTGTCTAGGTTCCTCAAATTCTTAGGATACCACAATTTTAAAAGATTATAGTATTATAGTAGTATTAAACACATATAAATCACCATTAAAAAAAACACATTTAATCACAATTAGAAACAAAATTAGCCGATAATACTTGCTTCTTTTTAATTTTAAAAATACACTTTAATTAATTTTTTATGAGGGTCCATTTTTTAGAATTGTCCCGAACCTCTCAAGCCATGCACTTCAAAAGTGGGATGGAAAGGCAAGGCTCCCTTCAATATGGAAAACAAGTGCATACTTGGAGGCATTGGGGTGGGATTAAGCATGGTAACATACACCTACATGCCTAATATTTATTGTTAATATAACAGTGTCATCGCTGAAAGATTTATTTTGTTTTAACTTAGTTATGTAATGTTCAAACGTTTCAAGCCAATAATTTAAAATTCTTATTTATTATATTTTGGGTATCAAACAATACATTATCCTAAAATAAATAAGAGTACTGACTTGAAATGTTCGAATATTTTGGGGTTCCAATTTTTCGAGGATAACATGTTATATTAAAGGGAAAAGTTATGATTTAACCCTTGAACTTTCACAAACGGATCCAATTGCGCCATATACTTTCATTTGGCTAAAATTATCCTCTCAATTTTCATTTATGTATATCGTTAATCTTGACCGTCAAAAGTTGTCCATTTTAATAAACATACATGATGGGGACCACTTAAAACTCGACACATGACAAAACATAGCATTTCAATCACCAATGAATCTGTGATATGTTCGAAATAAAGTTTCACATCAGCGAAATAAGTAGTTATATCTAATAGTTGTGATAAGGAATAGAATCGCAACATCTTGGTAGTTTTGGCTTGGAGTAGTTGTGGATGTTACTAATTTTTGTTGTTAATGCCTGCTCTACTATCTGCGATTTTCTTAGGGAACTATTTCATGTACAAAATAAGTAAATACCTACAAATAGATATGAAAAAGTAATCTACATAAATGAATAAGCCGACTATAACGCCGCGGGTTTACTACCTAATACTCTATATATGTTCCAAAAAATAAGCAACATGGAAAAATTATGTGTGGTCTGGATGATCAATTTGTTCGAGTTAGATAAAATCAACTCTTGACATAAGTTTTATGTCAAAAATATTGATCTAAACATAATGATTTTCTAATTTAAAATCCGATTAAGATCCAAACACAAATATTATTAGATTTAGTTTTCTAAACTCTAATTTAGAGTGAATTCTTTTTCGATTTATTTCTTCCGATTTAAACCAATTCTAATATAGAGTGATCAATTAGGTACGATAACATTCCAAACCCTACATAAATTTTTTATAAATACCGTATGTTATCCATCCAAAATCAATTGATCACCCCTGTAATCGATGAGTGATGAATCACATGAATCAGCCACCTCTCTCTCTAGTCGGCAAGAAAATATCTGGTAAATTCTGAGAGCACATGCAATGGGGTGTGTTTAATGGGGACATTTGATATTGTTGAAATTTATGTTTTTGCTGATGTGGCTGTATTGAGAGATGTGTTTTGTTGATGTGGTTATATTGAAAGATGTGTTTTGATAGGATCAATCTTGATTTTTATATAGTTTTGTTGTGGAAATGATGTAGGAAAGGAAAATAGTTGGTTTGAATAATGAAGAAAGAAATAATTATAATGAGAGATGTGTTTTATTGATATGACTATATTGAAATATGTATTTTACTGATATAACTGTATTGAAAGATGCGTGTGAATCAAATTTTTATGTGATAAAAATGAAACTCACGAAAAATTTTAACCGGGACAGCAATTGATAAACCATTAAAATGTGTTCTGATAAGAGAAACAGCCACCGCCTTTACACAGTCAAGGCTCCAACTAACCCACGTGAACGACTGTGAACCGTTTGATCATTTCAATCGTTATTAATCGTGTACGTCCATTTTACGGAGCCCCCATTATAAAGGTAGGTTTTCTTCGTATTTTTCTTATGGATATGGTTTCATTTCCGCCTCCGCATTATTTCTTTTGCTATTTGACTCTCATAGGAGTTGCAGATGGCTGATCTATTGGGGTTCTCTTCTCTAGGATTGTGTAGATCGTCAAGCGATCTACATGATGATGTGAAACTTGCGTGTATTGAGCCGACTCCTGCTTAGAATCTTGGCTCTGGCTAGACGAGATAAAGGTCGACGGATCTTGATGTAGGTATGCGTTCATTCAGATCTGTTTTTATTTTATTTAAGTTTATGTTTAATTTCGTCTTTTTCAGAGACAGATCTTGATGGAGGTGTGTTTTCTTCGGATCTGTTATTGTTTTACTTACGTTACTGTTTTAATTTCTTCTATTTCAGACCTTATTTCGTAGATTCTTCCCTTTATTCTCGTTCCTCATATATTCTATTTGATCCACCATCTGAATTTTGTCTGTTTTCAGATACTGATCTTGACTCTATAGATGTTTGCATTTACTATGTAGATTGCATGTGCAGCGTTAGCGGGCGCTGGGGATCGTTTGGGTGATTCAATTTTTTTTGGTGAGCACTCGAGGGAATGCTTCTGGATGCTGAGATTATTGATCTCGTATTGAGGATGAACTAATTGTATCTTGCAAAAAATTGTGATCTCCTATTGTTCTGGAAGATTGAGTTTCGATTTGGATGTGAAAGATATTGGGAGGAGCCCTTTTGTAAGGGCGGAATCCCTTATATTCTTTGTCATCCGACCTTTGCCATGACAGGTGCGCTTGCATGGCAGGTCACCTCTACACTAAATAAAAAATTACGTTTTGTGTTTGAGGGGAGATCGCACGGGGATTGCCCGGGTTCTCTCCTCGTGTTCGTCGTGTGTGTGTCTTCCTTCTCATCTATCCCGTCTCAAAGCTAAATTCGTCGTCCTCCCCATATGCAAATGCAATGAATTTAGGCCATCGTCTACGGCAAAGAATGAAGAGGTACCTTCAACACCCATATGCAATGCCCCTATAATTTTCGTTCAAGCATTTTTTTTTGAAATTAATTCGTTAGTCTGCAAATAAGATAACAAAATTGATGGTCTGGAAAGATTTTAATTCGTACAAAATTGATTAGTTTGGTTATGTCGATTTTTTTATATGGCAGTTTATATCGAAGGAATTCATCGGAACGGTGAGTGAGGATTTCCATTGAAAGGGAAGCAATTTGATCATTTAACGTTAATTCATATATAATTTTTTCAGGTTTTGATTTCTTCTAATAAAAAATAGTCCGACTTTTAGTACTTCAGAATTTTTTACTTGATCATATGTTACATGGGTTTAAGCTTTATTATAGTAATATTATTTTTGTGAAGTATTGATAACATAATCGAGTGCTCTAAACTCACTGGATGTTTCTTTTCGTTGGCTGTTCATGTATTTACAATTTAGATTGTCATGTTTTTGTACATTTGGTGTATTTCTTCTATAAGCATACTTGGCAATCTATACAATTGTCCCAAGATCTGTAGCATGTATACCAAATTTCTGTCCTAAGTGTTTTGTGAGCTTTTGGCATTCTCATTGCAAGGCAGCAATCATTAGTTATTATGTTCGGTGAAGTTCTGTTTTATCATATATGCTAATCTTCTCATTCAGTGTTCACATCCGATGGAAGTTCAGGATTTATTTATTGTACTTATTATTTAGTTCTGCGCCCTTTAGTGGTTTTTTCGTATCTCTTTTGTTGTGGGCAAGTTTTGTAACAATATTAGAAGAAATGTAAAAAAATTGGACTATGTGATTGTGAAGATTTATAGTTCTGGCCATGTCTCACCTCGAAAGAAATATTACTGAAATTTCCGCTCTACGAACATACGGTTATCGATATGTTTATTATTATAATTTGCAAATATTGCCATAGGGTCTTGATTTCAAGTCAATGGCAAAATGGTATTTTAAATTTGACGAAATATTGTGGTTTATATGGGTTCTTGAAGATGTAAGCTGGTTTAGAGTTCTTGGACCAGAAATTGGATCCGAGTGGTTGGTGATTGGTGGTTTCAATCCATCCAGATCTCTATTTTTTATGGTATGGTTATCGACATTAATCAGCCACATTCTTAGGAAGATTAATTAGCTGCGACAGATACTCTGTGCTAGTGAAGTGCAAAAACAATTTTATTTTCACTAGGAAATCCTGTGAGAAGTTGCTGAAGGCTTGTTTATGATGATCAGGTCAGTGAATTTTGCTGGACCTTTATTTGGACGCAGTTAAAAGTTGTGCTCCAATCCATGCCTGCGGAGATATTTCAGGGCGCAAAACTGGAATGTGGATAAAGCGAAGTTAATGTTGGAGAAGATGATCTACAAGGCCTGAACTACTTAGGGTAGGCCAAATGAATCACTGAATGGAAGTTGAGTACCTTTTTTTGAAAAAATAATGATCTGGCTCAAATATATGAAGGCTATAAATCATAGGACGACAGAGCAATGCAATATTCTGGAAGCTGATTGTCTCGAGCAGCGGCTCATCAATTTTGTAAATTTGGAAATAAATGGTTGGGAATGTTAATTGAGATCCTTGAGGCAATGATTGATATGCTCAGGCAGAAGGCATTCTGATGCTTGTTAATCTTCAAAGTACTAACTCTCGAGTCCCTTCAATTTATTTCAGTATCATCAATCAAATTTTCAATAGCAAATTGTGCCATTTGACACCGTGATATCAATTTGTAATGAATAATGCCGTTTTGATTCGACGTAATGAATGATACAGAAACAAATTAGAGAACAAAAACTATTGCACAAAATTACAAGGTTAATGAAACATGACAAAAATGCAAGATTAATGACACATGACAAACTGTCAGACTTCTCGAACAAAGATAAAAATTTCAACGAGGGTGACACGAAATTTCAACGGGAAAAACTCTAATATGTCAGGAATTAACTAAAATTTCATACCCAATTAACATGGATCAACAAAATCCTAAAGATTTTCAAAAGGTTGCAGCAGGATAAAAAAAACTATGCTCATGGCTTCTCTGAAAGTCTTTTGCCGGGGAAATATTGTGTTATTTCTATATCATATATTCATATCCCTTCTGTTATTGAAGGCTTGGCCCAAATGCCATTATATGTACTGCGTAATGAATAAATTTAAAGTTGTCTCTGGGCCTTCGGGGAAGTTTCTCACTCTTGGATTCCTTTTTAATGTGTTTAAATTGTCGATGCAGCCTATTGTTACCAATATTTTTAATGCATATTTATTATGATTTCAAGCATGATGTTGAGTTTAATTTCTGAGCTGTTTATTTTTATTTTTTAAAATTATGCTTTTCTTGTGTCGTGTCGTGCCTAAAGGAGAATATAGAAAACCAGGCTTCTAGAAGTAAGATATTTTTATCAAAATGAGTTGTCAATTATCTTTCTCAGATTGATAGTTCAACAACCCCCACCACCTCCACTTTCAAATTTCAAGAGATCGAGGAGGCCCATTACACTGACACCATCATGCCGTTATACTTTGTCAATATCAGTGCGCCTTTCACAATCACATGTTAATATTCCTGACTGACTTATATTTTACTGACGTGTACTGTATTTAATTATTTCGTTAATTAATACTTATCTTTTAATCGTGAATCGCGACGTACAAAATTTTAATAATAAATACAAAGAGTACCCTGCAAAAATTTAATTAATAAATAAATACAAAAAAGTTTCGAATCTCTCGATGCATCCAGATTATGCCCCGTATTTGTTTGGACTTTGGACTTTGGAAGACCAACTCATAAGACTTTTCATTCTCCGACTTTGGATGTTCAGGTTAAAACGCGAAAGAGAAAGTCCATCAGAAGCTGCAAGAGCACATGGTCAAGTATTCAATAAGATACGGCCATCTCATTTTCCTCGGGTTGATTTTTTGAGATGCACAGATTGTTTTATATACATTTTTCTCTGGAAAAACTTCTCCTGGTCAATCGGGTTGCTTGGTTGAGTCAATGTTACATCGAATATATCGTGAGATATGTCACATGTATCAATTCATGGAATGATCAAAAGAGAGTGAATTATACGTTGCTTCTATTAGGAAGACTTTGGGAGAACATCTACACTCAAAAGTATTTGGAAGCAATGAGAGGACGATTAGTTGGTCAGACCTACAGTCCTGCAAGACTAGCAAGGGTGAAGACCCTTCCAAGGAGCCGACTAGCCGAGCAACCGACCAGGGGTGAAGACGCTTCCAAAGAGCCGAGCAGTCTAGCAACTGACCAGCCAGGCTGTCTAGTAAAAGTTCCAAGGATGCAAGTCCTTCCAAAGAACTTACCAGCCAGGCAGTCTTGCACAATGAACAAAGATGAGCTAAAGGCCACACCAGAGGTAGTCCTCTGGCGTTGACGCTCCGACGCTCAAGTCAGTGTGTATTATCAAATCAGGTGAGCTCCTTGGACTAGAGCTCTATCTTTTTTCAAAGTTCCAATTGTCATTAGAAAAAAAATATACCTGACTTTGAGAGCTTTATATAGGGTTCGGAGTCATTATTAAGGTGGGTCCCCAAATTATGATTGGGGATTGCACTTAAATGCCCTACACCTAGGTGGGCCCAGGTATTTTACTATATCGAGGAGGTAACCTCAGTAGGTCATTGCTGCCCGGCTGCTTGCCTTCTCTTCTTACCGAGATGACTTTGCCTTCTCTTCTTACCGAGATGACTTCCTGGTAGGTAAGGTAGCCCTTCTCAAACATAAATGACACGTGTCGAAACATTATTGGTGGGATTATTTTTGTAATATCAGACTTAAACTAAACGAAGGAAAAAACAGTAAATGAAAATTACTACGATTAAATTAATCCTAAGGCTTACATTGAATAGAAAAGACGAACATTGAACTGAAAAGACGGACACAAAAAATTTATAGGCTTATACACTAAAAAGTAAAATTTGTGGGTATAGTTCTGGACTATTTCCTCAGTCTCTTTTTACGGTGCTTGTTGCTTCTTTCTTTTCTGATTGGCTAATTCAAACAACCTCTTGTAGTAACCAACTGCATGAATTCTCTTGTCTTCGTATTTCACCGGGCCTCGATTTTGATCTTCTTCGTGATCGAAGCAGAGAGAGAAGGAAACCATTCAAGATTGCATCTATCCGTTGAGGGTCAATATATTTAGTGTGTAATCATAAGGCCATCCATAAGGGTGTTGCTCGCCACGCAATTATAACAGAATTTTGAGCCTTTCAAATTCGTACAGTTGGGTTTCAAAGATATTCATCGCTATAGTATCACTCAAACAACGACAAACATAACAACCTGCGCTCAATTGTACTCATAGGGAAAAAAATTATTTGCACTACTTTTATATGAATATTTATTTTTATTAGTAACCTAGATGATTTGAATTTTTTTAGTAATTATGTCCGGAAAATCCATACACGATCGAGATGAATGATTCAATGATTTTCTAGTTATATATATATTGAAAAATGTGTTTGATCAAATTGCTGATGAAGTTGTATTGTCCAGATATTGTTTTTATAATACAAACTTTTATTTTAGATTCATATTTTTTTAACAAGTGATTGATAAATAACTAGAATTCAGTGATTCCCTACCACTTATTTGTCCCCTACTTTTTATACTGGTTCCGCCACCCAAGTGGTTGAGATGTATAATCCAATAATACATATACAAATAATCTATGATTAAGATCATAACATTAATTTTTTCTAATATTATTGGCTGCAATTTTTATTTCTACATCAAATAACTGTTTTTCTGTCAAATCCTGTTTTTTCAAATAATTATATCAACTAATCTTTTCAAGTATCCCACATTGGTTTGAGACGCTTAAACGTTGTGATTTAAATGAGACGGTTCAAGGAAAATAAATTTTGAGGGCCTGATATATTTATGACAATCCGACAACTAAAATCAGATAATATTTTTGATATAAGTGGTTGAGATTTTCAACATGATATTGAAGCGATGTTTCGATCCATTTGGATGGGTCTCTACCTGTATCCACAAATGCGGAAGAATATCAAGTTCGACATTGATTTGGGATTCCTACATCATGTTATTGATTTTGTAGCTCAAATTCGTATCACATATAAGTCACATTTATCTGAGGCTAAGTATCATTCTGTGAGACGGCTTAAGAAGAATAATATTGTACTAACTTGATATATATCCACGAAAACTAAACAATCTAAAACGGTTAATATCTTTGAGTTAGTTTGAGATTTTCAAACATATATTATTATTATTATTTAACATCGTTAATTTCTCCAAAAAAGTCAATACCTTAATTTTTTTGAAAACTTTTGATAATAAAAAAAAATGTCCGACTAAAACGAGTTGAACATATTTATTTTTGCCTATATTTTTTTATTTCTCTAAAGCAAAAGTATAACACAGAGAAAATAAAAAAATAAAAATCAAGCTGCAAGCCAAACACGAAAGTCACAGACCCCGGCCACTTGTACTTGGCGCCAATATTGGGGTCGTACTAAAAAGTGTGTTTTCCATTTTTATAGATCTCAATTATTTTTATCTTAATATAATTTTAATATTGTGTGACATTTATTTATGGAGTGTGTTGACATCATAACAAAGAGTAATTATTCAAAGATCGGGATACATTTTCACTTGGTACATTGAAAAGTGTGAATGATATTCATATGAGAATAATATCAATAAAAAATGAAGAAAAATAACACATATTAATATTAATAAGACCATTAGATATGTCACATGAGATATGCACCTGAATTATTAAATAACTTCTCCGATAAGAGATATTAAAAATCACAATCAATAAATGAATGCCACGTACCTACTACTGAAATAATTTTAGAATAAAAATCATTACATATCTTTATCATTTAATTTTTGTTCTGTCATTCTCCATCCATATTCGTTTTCGCTTCGACCTTGCAGCGTAACGCATGGCTCTCTGTCTCTCCATTAAAGCTTGAGCGATAACTCGTCCTCTGTGCGTATCTCTGTTTCTTCATAAAAAGTGACATTTTGTCTCTCCAAAAGGTCTGAATATAAGTCCTGGCTTTTCTCAGCTTTACTTCTTTTATGTGATCAGAGGAGATCTGTCACTGCTGACTGTTAAGCGATTGATTATAGATTCGTGATAGAGCGGTTGATCCTTGCTTGAACTACTTGATGCAGTGTTTAATGGATGTTGAGTGTTCAGATTGTGTTATGAGCTACGTAGATGTTGCCGTGGAATCTGATCCGGTGCTAATTGTATTTGTTTATTCTATCTTGACCTTGTTAATGCTTGCATCCGTGAGGGCCGTAGGCCGGACAATACTTAATTGAATACTTGTAGATTTGATCAATCTGATGTTTGATTGTATTTTCATGCTGATTCTCTGTGTAGGTGGTCAAAGGAGGCAAGTGGTGGCAGATTGCGGCTCCTCTGCGCAGTTTACTTTGAAGGATTCTGCGTTTAGGTAGACTTTAAGTTTAATTTTCCCCCTGTTTTATCACCTGCTTGAACCAGATAATGATTGAATTGTTGCCATAACCTATGACTGATATAGATAAGAACTCATATAAGAATGAAATTCATTTGTGTTCTTGGCAATTGTAATTTCCCCATTTCAATGAGCAAATAACTGGCAGTCTTAAGATGTGAAATCATTTGTGTTTTACAAATCTTTCTCCAGCAGAAAAACGCACATACTGAACACAAAATGGGAAATATGTGTTGACGAAGATTATTTGCTGCAGGTTGAAGTCCAGATATAGTCGACATGAATCTTTGGAAATGGCGCCCTCAGAAACATCTGGTGGATGAGTCTCAAAATCCAGACGCAAAGGTAACATGAGGCTTGAATAGACTTTCGTGCTCGAGAAGTTATTGCATTCTCTCTTAAATAAAGAAATTTCTAATGTGGTATAAAGGGGAGAGAAGCTGAAGATTTCTCTATTATCAGGTTGCTGAACTTAGGGCTGCTCTTGGATCCTTATCGGGGCGAAATTCAATGTTCTGCTCAGATGCATGCCTGAGAAGATATTTGGTAGCTAGGAACTGGAATGTTAATAAGGCAAAGACGATGTTGGAGGGGACACTTAAGTGGAGGGCAACTTATAAGCCTGAAGAAATTTGTTGGGTAATTCACATGAAAAAATGAGAAGTATAAATATGGGTCTTTGGTTACTGTTCTGGACCCTTAGATCCATTTGAGCTTCCACTTATCACCTAGATTTGTTGTGGTGCAGCAAGAAATAGCACATGAAGGTGAAACTGGCAAAGTTTTCAGGGCAAATTTTCATGATCGAGTCGGTAGGACTGTTCTGATCATGACGCCAGCAAAGCAGGTATGCAGGGGATTTTCTTCATGCGGCTTGTATACAGTGAATTTATTGGTAAATTAGCTGCTGACTATTTTTTTTATTTCGACAGAACTCCGATGATGCAGAAAACAGCGTTCGACATTTAGTCTATCTTATGGAAAATGCTATCCTTAACCTTCCTGAGGGTCAAGAGCAAATGTCATGGTTAATAGATTTCACAGGATGGAGCTTGACCACCAATGTCTCTGTCAGAACAGCTCGTGATGTCATTAACATTTTACAAAACCACTACCCAGAAAGACTGGGCATTGCAATTCTCTATAGTCCACCTAGAATTTTTGAGGCGTTCTGGAAGGTCAGTTCACCTCCAAGACTTATTTTAGTCTTGTGTATTATAGATTTACCTAAACCACTGATGTCTGAAATTTTTTATGTGATTGTGGATGCGATTTTTGCATCACTTGACCGTTCTTATCCGCTCACGATTTTTATCTCAAGAAATTATCCCGCCTTCTCCACTCGAACCCATGATCTCTTTAATTTGGGAGAGCGAGTACCCAAGTTACCAGTTTAGCAGAAAATGCCTTTGGATGTAAAAATCTCATCTATGGTTATAAAGCACGTCTACTGAGTATTTGAGGTGCTAACATTTTTAAAACTTCAACTTGTGCAGGCCGTCAAGTTCTTTCTTGACCCGTTAACATTTCAAAAAGTGAAGTTTATTTATAAAAAAGATAAAGGCAGCGAGGAGCTGATGAGGTCGTTGTTTGATGTTGAAAACCTTCCAAGCGAGTTTGGAGGAAAAGCCACACTTGCATATAATCATGAAGAGTTCTCGAGACAGATGAGGGAGGACGATGTGAAGACTGCTAAGTTCTGGGGAATTGATAAAAAGATGAGTCACACTGCCAGTGGCCGTTCAAGGGCTGAGGTGGTGCCGGAGCTGCTTGCTGCTGCACCACTTTCAGATTGAACCCCTTGTCCAATCCCTATAATGGGCTGAATAATTAGTAGATTGTGATACTGCTTGGACGGATTAATGAAATTATATTATAGAATCCTAACTTGAAGAGACTGAAAATAATTTAGATTCCTTGCGGATGTGTATAAACTTTCTTTTTTATGGCTCACTGCTAACCGTAAGAAAGGAGCCTCTGCTTTTCTTCGCGTATACTAACCATAGTTCGAGTTTGGCTCGAGCTCGAATCTATATGAATTCGAACCAAGTCTAATCGAGCTCGTGCTCGAGCTGAATAATTCGTTTTGAGTCTCGGCTCGTATGCAGCGGATTTGAGGCCGGTGATGTTTTGTCTTAAGAAATGTCGCATCTTCAGATTTTCTTTTATGACAGGAGAAATTATACAGAGGCCTTTTTAAGAACTTGTATCTTCTTTGGGGTCTGTCGGTTCTGGTTATGTTCCTCTACCTGGTAATCATTCTCTTGCTCAACTCGCTGAGAATTTTAGTTGCTTACGAGGCCTAAACAGTAAATCTTGGAGTGGCAAAAAAAAAAAAATTCCGGTTTGAACATGATGTGTTCACAAAATATGTATAGGTTCGGACTCAAATTAGTTAGGATTTTCGAACGTAATTAATTGATTATATTTAAATTGATTTTAAATTCAAACAAATAAATCAGATAATAATCTAATTTACATTAAAATTCGAACAATTAGATCAATTTTTTTTTTATTTGGACCCAATCTCGATTTTAAACTACGATAAAAATTTTATACTTGGATTCAGATTTCGAACATATAATTTATTTTCAATCTTAATTTAATTTAAGTCGGATAATTTCGATAATCTGGATTGTCGATTGGAGATGGTTTGTCATCCCTACCCTTCTCTTTCTTGTTACAAGTTATTTTCCGATAAATAAAAAAAAACCACCTCACATGGAATTGACCATCCCTGAATAGCAGTTCTAAGTTTTCAACAGGTACCCAATTTTTGTTGCTTGCCTGTGAAACGGTAAACAACGACACCAACCCTAGACCCTTCACGAGGAGCATCCACGTGTAAGATCTCCACTTCAAAAAGCTTCTTTGCCTTCTTGAAGAACGCAGACTCCTTTTTCCATCTCTTCAAATGAGCCATAACAAATACCATTCCTTCTTCCCCTTCCAGCAATAATCGTAGGGTTTCGATCAGAGGTTCAAACAGGTTTTGATGATAAACCACATCAGATGCCAATATCAGATCAAAATTCCGCCCAATTCTCTCCACATCCTCAGCCTCTCCCCATCTAAGTGGCTTCGCACGGACTGAACCTCTTTGGAGCGTCAAAATCTCAGCATTGGCTTCAATATTGAATTCAAGATTCGAGATGACGTGTGGAAGGTCGGTGACCGTGACATTAGCTCCGAGAATGGAGGCGGCAGCGATTCCGACGAGTCCAGTGCCGGAGCCGAGTTCGAGGATGTTAATTTGGGGATGATCTAGGCCTTCGGATACGGCTGATAGAGCGCGGCAGAGGCCCATTTTGATAGGGTCAACGCGGTGGTTGTCGAGGAGCGTGACGAGAGTTGTAGCCGCTGGCCAGAGTTGGAATGAGAGGCCTTCGAATGGGAGCTGTCTGATCACCACCGTCGAGTCGATCGAGCGGATGTAATGCCGCTGCGTCTGCTCGGCATCATGTACGGTAGGTAATCTATTGTCAATTTCCAGTTTGTTCTGTAGGAGCATTTTGATTGAGTCTATGTCGTCTTCGTCGTCGTCCTCGTGTTGAGAGGCCATGTATCCGCCGACGCCGTCAATGCAACTCTCTTCTTCTATATGATAGATAGGTCATTGCTGGCCTGCTGCTACTTAGGGCTGGCTTTGACTAGCCACTAGCCAGTATCGGTGTGAATTTCCTGACATGCCCTCCTCCCTTGCATTTTCAAATTTTTATTCAAGTAGCCAGGGATGACAAAGTTATGTCCGATTCGGATGACTATTTTGTCTGATCCGTATTAAATAAAGTTTGATCATAAATTTTATGTTAAAAATTTGAGTCTAAATATAAAAATTTTGTTTGATTTAAAATTAGGTTAGAGCTTAAAGACAAATTTTTTGTTCGATTTAGTTATTTGAATATTAATTCGAATTGAATTATTATCTTATTTATATATTCGAATTTAAATCAATTCAAATATGATTAATTTAATACATTCGAAAATCTAAATCAATCTGGATCGACAGATTTGTCATAAACATGCTATGTTGTTTGGTCCGAATGGACCCGGATCCAATTTTTTAGGATTGACCTTCAAGCAATTGGGTGCTACAAGGGACAATTTGGATTTACGAAAAAACCAATATAGGCCCATAGCCCAATAATGTAATGGTTTGGGCTAAAGATCCATTGTAGGCCTTTAGCCCAATAATGCTGTGATGGACCTTGCGAACCAAAACAAACAATAACTCAATGGCTTAATCAGCTCCATGATAAATAAACGGAGTTTAGTAGTTACAGTAGCTGTAATCGTTTTTTTGGAAGAGAGGAACCGCAGAGGAGATGATTAAAGCAGTAATTGTAATAAACACGGAGGGGAAGCCTCGTCTTGCGAAATTTTATGAGTTTCAGGTATTGTTCTGGAATCTTCGTTTACGGTTTTGTTTCCATGTTTTCTCGTTCAAGGAAAATTCATGTACGATCTGTATTTTTTTGAGTGCAGCCGGTCGAGAAGCAGCAGGAGCTTATACGCAGTGTCTATGGAGGTTCTATCTCTTTAATTTTGTTTCTCTCAATCAATTTTTTGTTTGATCTATAGAAATTTCCTTGAAACCTCTCAAAATTTAACAGTCTGAAAACACATTTTGGACCACACTCAAGAACTTAGTTCATGATCCATGGTTTTACGACTTTGCGTAATCATCGATTGCTTAGTTAATCGGTAATTCAGTATTGATTTGCTTTCTTCTTTTTCTGCTGAATTCGGTGTTACTTCAGTTTTATGCAGTAGAGCCGAGAACGTGAGCAATTTCGTGGAGACGGAAACAGTATTTGGTCCGGTATTTGTCTCTGACTTCAAATTTACTTCCTTAAATTTGCAAATTCTGCGATTTGCAGCATTTCTAAGATCTTTTTGTGGAACTGTGTGTTTGTTATGTTAATTGTTTTGCAGGATTCTCGTCTTGTGTACAAGCACTATGCAACTCTATACTTTGTCTTTGTTTTTGATAGGTCTGAGAATGAACTTGCGATGCTTGACTTGATACAAGGTACATTCACAAACTAATTAACTCAGTATTGGAGGTTATGCGTGGAAATTTACTTCTGTCATTGAATATCAAATGGTAAATGAAGTCTTGGAAATTAAAACTATGGCGAACCATAGTATACCTAAAGCTTTCGCGCATTTCCACTCCTCAATTGGAATTTCCGATTTCTTCAGGTTCTATCTATGGCTTTTTAACCCCTTTCATTCTCCTTAAGTTTTCTTTCACTTCAGTCACTCTAATACGTCTTATTTACCAAGTATCCCTATCCTCAGGAAAAAATATGACGATTTTTAATATTCACTTTGTGACCATAATTAAGTAACTTCTCCACCTCTCGTTAATTTCTACGTCTTTTACCGAAATTCTATCATACATCTTTGTTGAATTTTGCATGATTTAGATCGCTAGTTTCCTTTTCACATATTTTAGCTAGCCTATAAATATATATTTTTCTCTCCATCTCTTGTATCTAACTTATTATGTAACTCAGTATATGTTTTGTGACAGACCAGATAAAAATTTGTGGTTAAATTTTGCTTTCCTTAATGTCACAATGAGAAGTTCATCAGACGTATATTTGAAGCTTCCGAGTTCCTTGGAAAAAGTAACCTAAAGCATAGAGCTAGATACTTCATATAGCTGAGGGTCATAAATGCCAAAACGTAGAAAATGGTTGTGACCATTGCCTGATCAAATAGAGGGCTAAAGAAAATGATATATTTGCCTGATCAAATAGTGTATCCTCTCAATCATGAGACTTTTGCTTAAAGTTGTTGAGTTCATTGCGCTAATTTAGGAGATAAGATTTAAGGTTATTCTTGCATTGTGCACGTGAAAGCATCTCTTATCTCAATTTTTACATTTACATCGTGTAGACAATGTCTTTTATACTTGTTATCCGAACTTTCATTTGAGGTCAATTGGTACCTCCTCATTGAGCATAATCTGTAGCCTCTTGATCACATATGGTAGGCATGGCCTATTTAGAGTAACTGGATTTCATCAGCCTTGACATGTCTGTCTGTATAAAGATCACAGAGAACTAGTTGATTATTACTTAGGTCTTGTCATGAAATCTGATAGCTTTTTCTCCTGAATAGTTAATTTTTAATATTTATTGGCAGTTTTTTTTATTCTGCTTACATGAAATTTCTTGTCTTCAAGTTTTTGTAGAAACGTTGGACAAATGCTTCAAAAATGTTTGCGAGCTTGACATTGTGTTCAATTATAGCAAGGTTGCATCTTCTTCTATTTACTTGTTAATTTTGAATTTTAGATTGTCTGGTATGTATAAAAATTTGAAAGAAAAGTTTTATGATGGACTTGACCAACATAATGTCAGGTCATATAGTGTTGATTTTGTCGTATCTATTTGAGAAATTTATATGTTTCATTTTTAACACCAACTCATAATAATTATTTTAAAATACTTAATCTCTAACATTTGGATTTGCTATTCTTAATGCTATATAGCTCTTAAAAGTAAAATCGTGTCTGGCGTTTGGAGTCATCAGTAGAATTTACTGGTTCTTTTGATCTTTTTTATGAGAAGAAACTATACTGTTTTATTATTATGACTTTATGAGCCTTGTGGTGGTAACTGTGTGATAGATAAGAGCGAAGTTGTTAGAAGCAAGCAGTAAATCCCATGGGGGTAGAATATGGATGGAAAGTTTTTTTGTCGTGCTTTTCTGAGATTTCAAATGTTTTATTTACAAAAGAGCCTATTGGTTCAGAGATTTTTCAACTCATTTTATTCCCTCTAGAATTTTCTGATGTTCTTTATTCGGCTATCTGGAAGCCAAAATTCCTTTGTAATGAGTTTCCACTGATGCTTTTTGCAGTTGCATACTGTTTTAGATGAGATCATTTTTGGAGGTCAAGTGATTGAAACAAATTCTTCAGAAGTTATGAAGGTAGTGGAAGAAATATCAAGGTCTCTCTCTCTCTCTCTCTCGTTTTGATTTTGTTGCATGGAGATCAATCGGGGGAGTTGGCTGGGGTCTGATTGTGCTAGGTCTTTTTGTGGATGGAAGGGCATTGAATCACTATGGATATTGTTTACGTGTAATGCAGGTTAGAAGCAGCCTCAAATTCTATAACACTTGTCCCCAAATCAGTTTCTGGTTGGCGTAGTCGATAGCTTGTGATTGGGGCTGTTAAAAACAGAGTTCTCTTAGCACAGTCCCATCATTTGTCCGACTGCTGGATTTTCGTAGCATTTGGTTTCAGTATGACCTTAAACTGATTTGAATTCAGTATAGTGGTGAAAATTTTCAACTATACTTGTTTACATTAAACACAAGGGTTGATGAAAGCCTTGAGAGAAGCTATTGTTTGTGTTCAGAAAACCATCTTGGAAAAGTAAGGTTAGTCAAAACTGCTTGTTCTAATTCTTGCTAACATATTCATGGGATCTGCTCAAGGACCTACTGGTTTAGGTAAATATCTAAGGCGTTCCCCGACCGGAGAAGTTAATTTTGGAGGTGAAACTATGCGTTTTTGGGATTTGCTTGCTCCCTGCTTAGAACCTCTAAGGGGTCCTCCCAATGGTTTGGACTTGAGTAGGCTGAAAAAAGACATACAATCCTGGCAAGAACGACGTTCCGCGGAATATATGACCCATGCCCCGTTGGGCTCTTTAAATTCTGTGGGTACAGACGAGCGAGATTTGCCTCAATTGTTTGCCTCTTGCCTCCGGCTTTTTTAAGTTATCTTCCGCTGTTTTAAGAGTTACGAGCTTCTTGTGGATCAATGTCAATACTCTTTTCTGCATCATTCACTGTCATAAAATATTCTAAAACAGTGATGCACTTAAACAATGATCTCATTATTTCATATTTTAGCGAAACCGTTCAAGGCCATCGTTAACCATTGCTGATTAAGGCGTATTCTCGATATATATATATATATATGGCTGTGGCAATAGGCCCATGATTTGGAAATACGCCAATTGTCCACTATTAGTAGATAAAATGATTTCTTTCACTTCTGAATCCCAAATAATTTGATTCGGGGTCAGTGCACAAAAGATTTAAGGTCATTTCTTCAATCTGTTCTTAATTTTTTTTTATGCCCCTGCATTAACCCATGTATTAAGGTTGAACTTCAACGGGCGATTCTGAAATTGATTCACCATGTAAACTTGAACATCTGTTGTCTGCCCCAATTATTTGGATATAAATGAGAGTTTCTAAGTAAAGTCGGGCGGCGTTTCTTAAAATTTGAGTCTGGGTATCTTTCCGGGCTGCGCCATTAAGTAAGCCTTACATCATTGTTTAAGTCAGGCCTAACGCCTGAGTCTTAGATTTCAAAAAACGTTTAGGGCTGGGCCCAGTTAGTTGGGCCTATTTAAGTCGCTTAGTGCAATTGGCGTCCCTCATTTTTCTAAGTTGATCTCATTAAACATTCAAAAACCTCATCAACAGCCTGTGTTTTGCTGCAAATTTTTTACAATAGACCCCGTTGTAGAAGTATTTTTGGCTACTAAATTTTTTTTTATTTTATTTTTTAAAAATCACGAATATGTTCTAATCAAAATTACGAATCCAATGATGTATTGCTTATATTAAATAAAAATCAAATGAACAGCAAAAATTGAGAAAATGTTTCGAGTTTATATTTAACGGTTCAGATTTATCGTATTTGTTTGATGATCCATTTGATTTTTATTTGATGCAAGCAATATATTATTAGACTAATTTCAATTAAAATATATTCATGATTTTTAAATAATAAAATAAATTTTTTTAGTGGCATAAAATACTCCTAGAACGGAATTTGCTATAAAAAATTTATAGTAGACCCCAGGCAGCCATTGTGTCCCTATCACTTTTATCCCACCCTGCTCATTGATTCTCCCCTCCTCCTCTTCTTCCTCGTGTGATGCACCTTGTTATGCAAATCGAGACATCTGTGATCCCCTCTTCCCTCTTCCCTCTTCTTTCGGTACTGGTCCAGCTCTTTATCCATGGTGTATTCGCGCATGGTATCAAATACAAAGTTAAGGGCAGCCATTACTATTGGAATCGTTAAGATATCACGAGTCATCTTGGAAAGAGTTGTGTACTTCTGAATTTCCACCAACCTAATACATCAAACTCTTGGACATTAGGCAAGAAAGACTCCTCCAAATACTGATCCAGCTCAAATTTCACCTGTTGGCTACCACTTTTACCCCACCCTCCTCCTTCCCTCTTTCTCGTGCGATGCACTTGCGTCTGCAAATCATGGCGTTCTCTTAATGTTCATCAGCAAACTTTGGAAAAGAAATGAAATTTGAGATGTACTCATAAACATTAAGTTTTTTAATGGAATTTTTATTTAAAAGTTTGATGTACTAAATTAAAAACGTGCCGCAACTGAGGCTCATCATTTAAATTTTAAGTCGTCTCACTGTAAGTAAGTTTTTAAAGTTTTCTTGGGCCTATATAAGTCCGGCTCGAGTCTAACTTTCTATTTACTAGAAAGAATTTTGGGTTTGGGCTGGACTCAAGTTAAAGACATCAAACCAAGCCCGGCCCAAAATTCGGATAGCATTACTCTCTTTGCAAAGCCCAGCCCATAAACCTACAAAACTATCCAAGCCTGCCCTTTTAGGCTTGGTAAGGCTTCCAGGCTGGTAATCTACTCTTTTCCAAACCCAGATGCCCTCCCACAATCCCAGACATCAACTGTAGTCAGAGATATTTTCTGGTAATGACTCTAGTTTAGTTTCTTGGTTGAGGACCTTTAGATTCAGAATTCAGAAGTCAGAAGTAGTAATAGACTTGCTCTTTTCCCTTGTTGAGACTGGGCAGCCTAAGAGAAGCTACTAACGGGATCTACATATAATATTTTGTAAACAGGGTGTCATGAACACACATTTTGCCCTGCAGGGATACTTACAGGCACTAACAAGCAAACACACAAGTGGAAAAGATACAAGAAAAATAATTCAAAGTGCATTTTATTGAAGGCCGTTACAAAATATCTTCAGCAGGTGGTTCATCTTGGGGTTTCATAGCAGGAAAGAGAAGAACTTCCTGTAATAGAAAAACATAAAACAAATTAAATAGTTGCCAACAACATTACCTCTGTTCCACACGTCGATGCAAATATACTCGGAGAGAGAGAGAGAGAGGTGCAAAGTGCAAACCTTGATATTCTGAGAATCAGTCAATAACATGGAAAGCCGATCGATACCCAATCCCCAACCACCAGTTGGAGGCAAACCATACTCGAGAGCTGTGCAGAATGTTTCATCCAAAGCCATGGCTTCATCATCACCAGATTGTCGATCCTGAGATTCAAACAATTTTTTTGACAAAAATTTATTATAAAAGAGTCAAAACGAAAAAATCACAACTCCACACTTGCTCAATGCTACATCACATGCAGATACCTTAAGTTGCTCAGCAAATCGCTGTCGTTGAACTACAGGATCGTTTAATTCAGTGTATGCATTGCAAAGCTGCAAGGTTGTGGAACAATTATAACAGGAAGCATAAATTACAAAGACAAAAAAAAAAAAAAAAAGAGGAAAAAAAATTAGGCCAAAAACAGAATAATTAATGTGAAATTGCACACATACTTACCTCATGTTTGTTGATAAACAATTCAAAACGCTCGGTGAGGCCAGGTCTATCTCTATGCCATTTTGCCAAAGGACTCATTATCTCCGGATGGTTAATGATGAAAGTTGGGTTGACACACTTCTCTTCTAGAAAGTGCCCAACGAGCTGTACAAACACAAGTAGGAAGAAACATGAGAAGGTAATAAAATGTTTCACAGTCCTCTTCTCTACAGATTAGCTACTTCTTGCAGTTTCTTTCATAAATGCATTTAATATAATATTTATCATAAGCCATTATCCCAATATCGTCCACTAATTTGGGGTCGGGAGCATTAGCCCGTCTGAGAAATTAGTTGAAATCTACTATCTTAATTCTCTCACACAAAATCCAAAAGATATTACATTATTAATTTTCAGACATGGATGCATAATACATTCATTTAAATCATTCAGAATCCCATAGCCAGACCAGCAGACCCCCTCAAATGCCCAAACCACACACATGAAACTTCACTATCTTCTAGTGAGGATTCATTTAGCAAACCAGAACATTGTTATAAGGACTTTGCTCATGTTACAGACAAAAAGACGTGCATTAAGAATATAAAAAACATCAAATTCCAGACAAGCTAGCATAGAAACATGGATTTCATCAATGCAGAGAAATTAGATTAGCTACTTGCTGCACTTTCTTTCTGCGCATCCTTACAAGTGTGATCCAGGAAGGCTAAAGCAATTGTCCATTGCTTGAACAGGACAATGGTGAATTTTGGATAAGCTATAATATATACTCTAAAAAGTCCTCCATTCAAAGAGAACACATCAATCCTCCTTTTCTGTCCCACAGGCCCCAACTGTCATGGTTTCCCAGGCCCTCAACATGAAATTAAACACTCAGCTTGCTACTCCAGCAAGTGAAATCCGACACAGAACCCAGAACATCATCCACAATATATCACACATGAAAAGACAAATCATAATCCCACCTAAAATGATAGATTCATTGCAAAGAAAAAAAAATAGTGAAAAGAAAAGCCTTACTTTGTCCAATAAACGAGTTGTTGTTTGAGGAGGTGGGCATTTGATACCAAACTTTAAGCATGCATCTGCCAAATACACGTTAGCTTCCTCACTTGACAAATCCTTTGGTATATTAAGATTCGCCTCTTTTTCCAAGTCTTCTATCATATCAATCCTCCTGCAACAGTCAGAATGCCCATAACTTAATCCTTAATAAAAACTTAAGATGTTCAACGAAATTCCATGCTACTAATAAGTAATAAAGATTGCACCTCAGAATGTCCATAATTATAGAACAAGTGTAGTAACAGACCTGAATGGGGGAGTGAAGTCAATCTCAATTGGATCTTTGTCAAGGCCATTTCCATGATATTTTATCTTATAACTGCCTGTAAGCTCCTTAACCATCCCTACATCAAATAAGCCAAGTCATTAAAACATTCCAAATACTCCTCCAAACCAAAGGATATGAGAAAATTGGCATAGGCACCTATTGCAACATCAATCTGTTGACACTTACCACTTAACATTTTTTCAGTGAGACCCATCAAGTCGTTGTAGTCTGCAAAAGCCATATAGAACTCACAAGTGGTGAACTCTGGATTATGAGTCAAGTCAATTCCCTCATTTCTGAATTGTTTCCCAATCTCATAAACACGGTCTAGTCCACCAACAACAAGCTCCTTCAGATAAAGTTCAGGTGCAATACGCATAAAAAGCTTCATGTTTAGCTCATTGTGATGAGTCAAAAAAGGACGGGCAGCCGCGCCACCAGCAATCATGTTCATCATAGGTGTCTCAACCTGGCAAAGATGAATGCACCAGATATTAAAGGTCAAGCTACAATAGAAACCACATATTTAATGTCAGCCACCAAAGAAATGCTAACCTCCAAAAAATCAAGGTTGTCAAGAAATCTCCTAATATATGAAATAATTTTTGATCTCGTTTTGAATAGTTGCCGAACTTCCCCATTCAACATCAAGTCTAGATAGCGTTGACGATATCTAGTTTCCTATAATAGAGAAAAGGAAAACATCACTTTCGCAGAGAGTTTTAATGCATGCAACAACATAATCAGCACAGAATTCTAATTGCATGCAAGAAAATCATCATCATCAACAACAAGAAGTACCTGATCTTTTAAAATATATGTTTCAGGATGTCGGGTAGTTCCTGGGACCCATGCATTCATTTTCTGCTCAACAATACAAAAAGATTGACATGGTGAATTGAGCGCATCCAATATCAAGGTCTCTAAAAAATTGAACTTCATTCACCTTTATATTGGCATTCTCTGACGCAGGTGCAGCTTTTTGCCTAGGCATCATGTGGAGACAATGGGATAAAACTACGAATGTTTTTGGGAAAATGCTCAGCTCCCCTTTTTTAGTTTTTCCTGAGAAGTATTACAGAACAAAAGACGAAAGAGACATCCAAAAAATTAAATTGATATTACAAAAGTCACGTTTCGAAAAAAAGAAAGGAAAAGGCGAATACAAAGACAGAGCATAGGCAAGGTCTTGCCTAGTAGCAGTCCAACTGCAAATAAAAACATTACCTGGAAACCCGGTAACACCAACAATATCTCCGCGCTTGACACTGGAATGCAACTTAGAAAATTCAACTTCATCCATGCCTGACTTTCTACAGTTACAGAATTTTATGTCTTGTTAGTCAACAGATCAAGCCAGGAACAATCGTAATACAGATTATCCATGTCAATCCCAGATATGGAAAAATAATAATTAATTAGTACAATCAAAAGTGAAGTAGTTACACCTAGGTAATTACCCTTCCTGGCAGGGCATGGTTAATAAATGTTGGAGAAAGGATGAAACAATATTCACGTATACAAGCCTATGTGGACCAATAACTAACAAGTCTCATCTTTCAAAGCCATGGATAGTAACAATGGTTGACATAATGTTATCACTAGATTCGAAAGGATGACTGTGAAGTCAGCAGTGTGTCATTCATCAACTATATAGAAAAGGTCTACATAACAAAGATACAAACAATGGAAGTCAAACAATAAAAAGAACACGATATTCAATTAAACAAAGATTTGTCATCATAAGATACCTTGCATCAGCCATAACTTGAACTTTAGCACCTCCTCCATGTAAATCGTAAAAGAACAGTTTTGAGGAGGATGATCTTTTACTCATAATTCGCCCTTTCAAAAACAAAGAATGAAATAGACCAATTTAATGGAACATTAATTCAACAGATAATATGAATGAAGCACGCGATCCCAAATACCAGCCAAAGATTGTGAGATATCCTCAAGATGCTCTCCATTGCTTAGGCCCTCATATTTTTCCAAGTATTCTAGGATTGACATTGTAACAAAGAATTTGTGAGGATATGGGTTCTTCCCTTCAGCCTTCTGCATTCCAAGATACTTTATCCTGTTCTCGAAGTATTGCTTCACAAGAAAACATAAAATATCCACAACAAGCAAACGACTAAGGTTCTAACCCACAAGTCAAATAAAGATCCAGAAATTTAACATAAGGGAGAATACAGGTATACCGTTGGATCCATATTCTCATCATCAGCAGCAGCAGATTTCTGAGCCTGAGAGCTGGGTTTCTCAGCATCCTGGCCAGTAAATAAATAGTAAATCAACGCAACTGCTAGAAGATACCAATAAATGGCACAAGATGCTCAATTTTATCCATCATTCAACAAAGATAAACCACGTATTGCAAAAAAAACAGAATACAAAATTAATTTGCTTAAGATCAAAGTTATTTCCTTCATTTGTTCATAAATGAATGAACAAACTCAGTGCAAAAAGAATGAAAGCTAGATGATAAGCTGTAACCAAAGTTTTAATACGCGAAAGTGTTACCCGAGGCATTTTGGGGTTGCAGCGGCATAAACCTCGACACGTTGAGGCGTAAGCTTTTGTGACAAATTTTTAGATAATATAAAACAATTAAATATAGTTAAGATATGAAATGTGTTGTTTAAACTGCATATGAAGACATGTGGAATAGTATTAATCGAAGCCCAAGAAAGCAGGGCCAACGTCAGATAAACACGAAAGACTTCAAGCCCACTAGGAGAAGAAGCTAACACAGAAGGAGAAGAAGCTCCCAAAGTGATCGCAAGTCAGATGGCAGCAATGGAAGCTTTCTTCTCTTTACAGGACCGCCCGCCAAGCCCATGATCCCAAATCCAAACTCTTTACAGCTTTCTTTTTTTTCCTGCTTTATCTGAAACAACACCGTTCTTCAGACTTCGAATCCTCCATTGCCATCAATGTCATGTCGTTTTCCTTGAGCCTACGAATCGCACCGATTCCATCTCTGAATCATGCAGTTCAATTTGCATATGCCTCACCTGCCTCACGTGTATGCCTCACCTGCTACATGTGCACACCGCCACAGGTATGCTTCTTTTGCACTTCATAATACATCCGCCTAATTGATTACAACTTGATGAAATTCAAGAACGCCTCGCATGGAGGCGAGCCTCAAACTCGCCTTTTAAAACACTGGCTGTAACACACCCAGAAATTTAAAGCAAATCCAAAAAAACACAAATTTAATGCAGGAATGCCCATATTACTCGGATCTTACTGATAGCAGTGCCAAAACATAACTGATTTCAAGGATTATTTACCATTGGATGATAGCAAAACATGACTAATTTCGAGGATTAGTCACCCTTCAAGACTAAATTCTAGGTTTAGTCGTCTGCTAGTTAAATTCAAGCTTTAGCAATCCTCCAAACTCAACACTCAAAATACAATATATTTTTGGAATGCCCTGGGGATTCTTAGACACACGAACATGTGACTCACTCGTAGAGTTGAAGTGGGTGCAACCTAGGGTTCCAAGTTTAATTCCTGAAAACAACAGCATCTCCACATACCTCAAAGACAACCACTCTACTCCTAATTCAATGATAATACCTAATCAACTTTAATATATTTTTGGAATTTCCAGGGCATTGTTTTACAGATGAACATGTGACCCACTCGCAGAGTTGAAGTGGTGCAACCTACAAGTCACGAGTTTAATTCCTGAAAACAACCTCCACATACAAAAAAGACAACCACCCTACTTCTAATTCAATGAAAATACCTAATTAACTTTCTAAGCTTAAAATGCTTATTTAAATAAATATGGAACTTTGACATAAGCGAAACAGAGGGAAGTACTAAATTACTACCTTCATCGCCTTCGCCTCATCTTTGAGTCTCTTTTGTTCTTCCCTCTTCTGGTTCTTCTCCGCCTTCTTGAGTGCGCTATAACCGGAAAAAGAAATAGCAATCACAGAGCAAATGTGTAAAAAAAAAAAAAAAACCTCCAGAAAGGAAAGCGAAAAAAAATCAAGCAACTCATGTGAACGAAAGAATGTGATAGGAGTCAATTACTTCTTGCTCATCTGTTGTCCCGAATCAGAGGCTTCCATTGCTAAGCCAGCTACTCCTTTCGCAGCCTCGTCTGCAGATCCTTCCATCCAGTAAGAATCGGAGAAACGCAAGTGAATTCTAGTGTAAGGCCGGCGTACGTGAACTAGGTCTTTTGTTTGGGCAGAGTCGCGACGCATGCAATCCCAGGGTCTGCAGTAAATAGTTTACAGGACCGCTGCAATTTTAAGCATTAAAAGTTCATTAAGAATAGAATAAAAAGAGAAATTACTTTTTCTAATCCCTCTATTCAATTATGTATATATTATTTTATTTTTTTTACACGAGAGGATTGAGGATGAGGATGAGGACTTACTCGATATTGAAATAGTAGATTATTATATGTATAGTAATTGTCACTAGTATATGTGCTCACATAATGGATATTATTTGGATATATTATACATAAAAAAATAATAATATCAATAGGTGATAGTCTGATTGGTCTTTCTACTGTGTAGAAAATGAGAGGTCTTGTATTCGAATCTCCCATGTTATCAATTTCACTATTATGGTGAAAGTTATAAAAGAAAGAGGGTTACCTCTATTTATATACTAATATATGCATTAATAATATTATTATATATTATTATAAAGGGTAAAGGATAAATGATAAAATGAATATTGCATATATTTCATTCTCATTACTAATACAATTTTTTATATGTACCAAACGTGAGAATTTATATCTCATTCTATTTTTATTTCATTCTCATTTTCATTCTCATTCTCATTCTCACTCAAACCATTTTACTTCCAAATGATACCTAATTATTTTTAAAAAATGACAAATTTGTTTTAAGGGTAATATCCTCCGACGCAAAACTATTATTTTTGTACAAATACTCTCTACAGTAAGGAAAATGACAAATATGCCTTCAATTTTTGGTTGATTGTTAAAGAAAGTGGTAAACCCTTCTAAACCTACTTAAACACAAAAATAACTGTCAAAAGATTAGGCGGGTAAGTGCATTATATGAAAACTATAGGGGTATTTACATCAAATATAGAAAATGACTAAATTCACAATAAGAACAATCTCATGTGTAGAAAAACAACAATTGCTGATGCAAAATAATATTTCACAACATAAGCAGTCTTCCATTGACATAAGAAAAACAAAGGCAAATTCTAAAAATGAACACCTATCAAATTCTCAACACAAAACGAAGATCTTATCTCAAAATCAATTTTAACCTTTAGGTTGGTTTAGAGGCCTGACAAGAGGGATCTTAGGACGAAAAAGTCTCTTTTTTATGTGAGTTTAGTAGAGTTGATTGTTTTTGTTGACGATCAACTGAAAACTAGGGGTGTGTTTTTCATTTTCGTTAGTATATGATAGTGTTTGTACAAAGATAATAGTTTCGGGGTGGTATGAGCATATTTCCCTTGTTTTAATAGAAATTATGAGTTTAATGATATATACCATATCATACGAAGATTATATTTTTTATCCAAAATAAAAATTAAATGAATTGTAAATCCAAAATATTCCATATTTTTATGTTTTTCTTTTTATAATAAAAATTATTAATGAACTCATAATTTTGATTAAAATATTTTAAAAAATAAAAACAAATTTCTTTAATAGCTTAAAAAGTCATTGCAACACAGTCATTTGCACAAAATTTATTCCAGATCATGACCACTCAATCACAAGTGTCTTTATTCTTTTTCTTTTTTTCTATTCACGATTTGAGATTATATATTATTCAGTTCGTCAATTAAATTATATGATTAGCTCACTAAGACCCTACTCCTTTTCAGAATTATTCATTTTTTAATTTATTCATCAAATTTTTTTTTATTGAACACTTTGTCCAAGTGCCTGAAAGGGGCCTTAATAATTGGGTTTCATCAATAATAATAATGGGCCTTGATAATTGGACTTCATCAATAATTATAATTGGTTTCTATTAAAACTCACTAAGCTATTATTAACTAGAGGGAAATGGTCAAAAGTCCCATTTTTAGTTCTTATTTGTAAAAAAAATATGCGGGAAATCTTAATTCATTTTAAGTCAAAAAAATGATAACAATGTAATTTCAAGTGTTAATTTTTTTTCTTAATGACCAAACTACCCTTGACAATACAACATAAAGGCTTTATGACAAATAAATTACTCCACACAAGTCAATGGAAAGTGGAGCATGCTTGCCTTCTCTCTCTCCCACATTGGTACTTCCTCTTTTCACACATTCTCATGATTTCATGATTTCATCTTCACTTGCGCATAAATGATGCCAAAGAGCTGCACGATCAACATTTGTCTTGCTCATTTTTTTTTGTAAATTATTGATCTGACCTTGGAAGCAACACAAGTAAGGTTCTTTGGGCGAGAGGGATGCACAGCTAACTAGAAAGAGAATCCAGATCTGGGAGTGAGAGTGTCGTGTCTTGCTGGTTCATCTATTTTGCCTTTCAATGTCAATATCGTCGGTTTTCATCGTGTGTTCGTTCTTTTTTGAGTTCGAAGCAGCATTCTCATATCTGGTGTTTGACTGGAGCGATGCTCTCTTAGCTCCTCCTTATATTGATATTGTCTGCGCATTTTCTTGATGATGGAGTTGTTTTAGAAGGTATTTTTGTTCATTATTCAGTTGTTGATTTATTGTTGGTTTTGTAGCTTATGATTATTGCGTTTTTGCATCGCTTGCATTCGTTCTTTAGGTTTTTTCTTCTTCTTTACTGATTTTCTGTAATTTCTTGTGATAGGTTTGTGATTTGGTGAAGTTAGGTTTCTTTTTGTGATGTATGTTCCAGTGGTGATACCCTTGTGATACATCAGTTATTCATTCATACGCCTTTTTTGTTATAATTGCATTGTTTATTATGGCGGAGGGTGTATTTCTTATGATTAAGAATTCTTCACAAGTCTTTCCTATTATGCTTGGTATGGATGTTGATTTTCATTATTTACTTCGTAAAATTGTTGAGAAATGGAGTTGTTATTCAAACTATATGATTATGGTTTTGTGTTTGGAAAAGAATTTACCAAATTGAATGTGGGCATGTCATTTATCCACTCTCTCTCTTTAACTTATGATTGTTATTTCTCCATATGAGGTTCAGAGTTGGTATTTACTGGTTCCTACAAGGAAGTAGGGTAGCATTACGGATCATGGATATATCTCTATTGTACTTTTAGTTAAGCATGCATGTATCACAGAGGTATTTTACTTGTATCAATGATATATCTTTTACTAGGAAGCCTGGTAAGTTGCTGCTTATTGGAGTAGATGTATGCCTCAACTTCTGAGTCAATTCATGCACTTCTATTTCAGTCAACTCATATTCAAGTGTTAAGGCTATATTTCCTTTGGGTATTACGAATTTGTAATTGAATTTGGGTATCACGAATTTGAAATTGGCTTTGGGTATCACGCCATTTAGCCATCTACAATGTGAATGATTTACAATTTGAAATGTGTATCACATAGAGATATCACGCAGGTATCACAAAGCAATCAACATTCTCACAGGAAATCTCGGTGTTCAACATGGTCTAGATGAGTATCATAAATTAATCATAAATATATCATAGATTATCAAACGTGACATAGTGACAAAAATAATGGTAAGACTAACCATCATAACAGCGTGGGTATCTGAAGGGTATCACAAATGCATCACATTCCAATTGTAACAGCGTAGTTTGAGTATCATGCATGTTAGGGTGTCACGATTCACGAGATAATGAAATAAAATTTGAATTCTGTGACACAGTATCACGGTTAACGAGACAATCAAATATAATTTAAATTTTGTGATACAAACGTAGCATAGTTCACGAGGTAATAAATGAGTTAGTATCACACACGCATCACAACCTTTTTGAATTTCAAAACTCTGATACAAGGGCAGATTTGTCAATGTAGTATTTAATGGTCTAAAAGACAAAGAAGATTTTGGCGCCAGTCCTATCAGCAAATAAGTTCTCCACAGTGTACCGGCCTACAAATCCTCATATTAACTACTAGTATCTAAAATTCCTTTGGGCTTTTTCATTATGGTAGCTCATGACAGAGACAGTTGAATGGGCTTTAACAGTCTCATTCTCGTTGACTGATCATCTTATTGTTTCCTTTACGTATTGAAATTCAAATAGGGATAACATCGAATCGGATTTGGATCAAATTTTTCAAAATTCATATTCAATCCTAAATAAAAATAATGTATCTATATTTATATATCACGGATAAAAAAAATCAATATCATATCCATCAAATTTCAGATATTCTCCACAGATATCGAATTTATTTGTGCGACACATATTTTGCTAGTCTACGACACCAACTAGAATTTTAGGATTCATGAATCTATGAACATAAATCAAAGTCTAAAATATAAATAATATTAAAAATCATCAGCAACATAGAAAATTATATAAAATCAAAGTCTAAAGTTCATAAAATATCACATACAAATAATATCAAAAATCATCCAACAACAGAGAAAGTTCTCTAAAATCAAAGTCTAACGTCCATAAAACATCACAAATAAAAATATTTCCATCAACTGTCAAATTCAAAATGAATCTCATATTCAATAAAGTTTGATATTTCTCATCTTCCTAAGAGTTGGTGACCATTCCATGTACTGCATATTCTGTATCATTCAGTTTATACATTCTAGTATAATATTCCTCCAGCAACTCGTAACCAAGTTGTTTAATGTTGCTAATTTGTTCACTATAGTCATTTGGATAAACAATACGAAAATAAAAGCGAAGTAAAACCATCTTTACATGGTTAGGGTTTATACTTGATAGTGTTTGGGTTATGGTTTATAACATTTGATTAGGGTTTCCAATGTTATAGTTAAAATTTACAGTATTAGATATTAGAATTTGTGGTGTTAAATTAAGGTTTACAGTGTTAGTGTTTGTGATGTTTGATGTTTCAATGTTAGAATTAAAGTTTACAATATTAGAGATTAGAATTTGTAGTGTTAGTTTAGGGTCAAGGACTTAGGGTTTTTGGTGTTATAAGTTTAGAGTTTACGGTCTTGAAAGGGTTACGGTTTTGCAATGTTAGGATTTTACGTTAGGATTTAGGGTACGTTTGTTTCACATTTTGCACAACTTAAAGTGTGGGGTCCGGATAAAATGTTGTATCAACCAAACGCTACATTTTATTGATAGTTTAAGGTTGTGGGCCCTACAGCTTTAAGCTGTGCAAAATGAAATAATGTCATCTCATAGTTTTTCAGAGCTTAAAGCTGTGAGACCCACAATATTCTACAACTACATTAAATAATTATCCCTCCGTATATTTAAAGTTTTCAATTATTTTTTTATTGTAATATAATTTTTTTAATTTTATCCACAAAATTAATCTAACAAAAAAATAAACCAAACACTCCACAATATTTTGTACAGCTTAAAGGTGTGGATTCCATAACTTTTTACACAACATTTTTCATAACTTTAAACACAATATTTTTAACAGCTTAAAGTCAAGAAATGCAATTGTGAAATAAACAGACCCTTACAAATTACAACTAGAACTAGATTTATAGTTTAAAATAAAATTATTGTTAGGTTCAGGGCTTACAATGTCGTTTAAATTATTGTGTTTTTAGTATTCATTATTAACTTTAGTAATTGAGATTTTAAAATATTAGTCAATTGAATATTTAAATTAATATATTACATTAAAAAAAAACCTATGTTAGACAATTACATAATTATATATGTGTGCATGGACTATTATATATGTTTATGGACTATTATCTGCACATTCGGGTCGGATCGAATATGAGTTTCGGATCAGAAATGCCTAAATCAATAATCAATCCATATCCATTCAAAATATTCGAATTTTATTCATATTCATATCTAATCAACAAAATTTTCTACTATTTGATCGAATCAGATCGGTTCAAAAATCCACAAATACGGACACATTTGTCATTTATAAACTCAAAGAAATGAATGACTAAAAGGTATAATACGATTTTATTGTCTACCATCTTTTCCTATTCCTGCTAGGTGATTGTATTAATTTAATTGTCACATTCTTTTGACTTTTCAAGATGTGGTTTTGATTTGAACGGCGAGATCCTCGTTTCAGTGAACTGTACATTCCCTAATTACGTGGTTGATTTGGTATACAGATAGAACCTTGAACAAATTCAAACTTTTATTTACAAGTGCAGGTGTTCCAAACATTCATTCATGGATCTTTTTTTTCCTTCTAAATCTTTCTGTAAATATTCCACACATCGAGCTGGTTCTTGTAGACCCAAATCCAAACCTAAACCCTAAAACTTTAAGCCCTAAATTTTAAAACTTTAAACCCCAATGATTGAAATGATGGCAACATCATGGAAGACGGAAGATAGAAAACCCTATGGAAATATTAATAAATACAACATTCATAACTTTTTTTAAAATAATAATAAAAATAATGTGCATGTGGTATATGAACCTGTGCTGGAAATTTCAGCGCACACACTCGATCCGACTAGTCCACACCCTATGGGTACGGCATTTGACCAGGCAGTCCAACTTGCCGTGCCAACTCAATCCCCATCCCCTCCCCACCCCTTGAGGCTGAAGGGGCCATTTTCAAATCGCTAGTTTGAGTTGGGGCGAGACTCAAAGACTCGTCTTTCCATCCGCATTCTTGATATATTAATAAAATTAATAAAATATTAATTGCAACTTATACAATGTTAATGGCAATTTATATGACGCAGAGGTAAGAATCAAACTCGAGTATTTCGGACAAATAATTTATTGTTCTCATGGCGATTATCACTGCACCATATGCGCTCGGGGCCTTCAAATCGCAAGCTTCAAGTGGCCAGAATTGGTTCTAGTGGACCAAGTCAAATTAAGTGGATTTGTTAGGTAGAAAAATCAGACATCATGACTCATCTCAATCGCGATTCCATTTTCAAACCCTGACGGCTTCATTCAACACCTGAAAACCAATAACTCTCTCTTTCGTCGAATTGCCTCTTCTCAATTACTCCAAGTAATTGGTCATACTATATAGTTTTTGAACGATGTGCATTCAGAGCTTCGTGTATCTACGATTATTTTAGTTACTCATGAATATGCTTTTATTTTAATTTTGGAATTTTTACAGGACTATGGCAGATTCATTCACGTTGGAGCTGCCAGATTTTGATTCAGCCAAGATAGAAACTACTACTCCACAAGAGGATGAAACACATAAGCCGTACTACAAACTCAACATGGAAGATTCAACTGACACAGACGGATCAGAAGAAGTCGAACCCACCTTTCCTTCCTTTGATAAAATGATAGAACAAAGCATAGGAGGAACTTTTGGGTGGGCACAGTTGATTCAAGCACTTCTTGTGGCTTTTTCATCATTCTTTGATTCACAACAAACATTTATCAGCATCTTCACCGATGCCCACCCAAAATGGCATTGCACCGATGATTCAATATGCAACTCAAACTCTAATATTTGCCAACTCCCCAAGTCTGCTTGGGCTTGGGATGGACCCTCAACAATGGTATCTGAATGGGATTTAGGGTGCTCCACTTCATTCATCACAGGACTTCCAGCATCAGCTTACTTTATGGGTAGCCTACTTGGGGGTTTCTTTCTAGCCACAATTGCAGATTCATCAATTGGTCGCAAGAGGTTGCTTTTCCTATCATGTTTAGCAATGTCTGTCACTAGTGCTCTCACTGCATTCTCGGCTAACATATGGGTTTATTCGGCTTTGAGATTCATTTGTGGCGTTGGCCGGGTGCCAATCGGGACATGTAACATCATATTATTAACAGAGAAGGTTGGAAAGGAATGGCGTGGACGAGTAGGGGTCATGGACGAACTGTTTTTCACACTAGGGTTCTTGTCATTGCCAGTAGTAGCATACTTAAATAGAGATTCTTCTTGGAGAGAACTTTATTTATGGACTTCCATTCCGACACTTATTTATTGTTTCATGATTCAATCTTTTGTGAGTGAGTCTCCTAGGTGGCTTTTCATGGAAGGACGGTATCAAGAAGCAATCAAGGTACTTAAAACCATTTCGCCTTCTAGGAAAAATGTAATGCTAAGCCTCTACCCTTTAGATAGTCGTGTCACACAGAAGACTTCAAATACTGATCCTAGACCCAGTTCCATGATCAGAAAATTGTTTAAGAAAAAATGGGCTTTGAAGAGAATTGTGGCACTTCTAATACCGGGTTTTTGTATCGGCCTTGGATATTTTGGTATGGCATTGGGGCTTGGAAACTTAAACATTAATCTCTACTTGAGTGTAACTTATAATGCGGCATTGGAGATACCTTCTTGTTTTCTCACGGTCTTGATGATTGAGAAGTGGAGTAGGAAAGGTTCACTACTTACACTTTGTTTACTAAGTGGGATATCTGGTATAATGACTACAGTAGCAGGAAATGGAGGAATACAGATGGGATTAGAATTGGTATCTTTCTTTTGTGCATGTACTGCATACAATGTAATATTGATATACACAGTAGAATTGTTTCCAACTTGCGTGAGAAACTTTGCAATGACAGCAGTAAGGCAAACCCTTATATTTGGTGCTATGTTTGGGCCAGTATTGGTTGCTTCCTGGAGGAATAATGAATTGCTATCGTATGGTGTTTTTGGGGCTCTACTATTGTTTTCTGGGTTCTTTATAGTGAGGTTGCCTGAGACAAAAGGGATGTCCCTGGCTGATACCTTGGATGAGCAGGAGCATAATGACAATATGGTCGTTTAAATTTTCAGTAACATTCATATAATAAGTAGTTCATAGTTCCAATTTTTAATGTTTTGTTTTTAATTTTTTGAATAGATTTTTTTTTAATTAACAGCACTACGACAATGAAAGTTTTGTTTTGTTTTTGTGTATTCCTAACTTCTCTAATCTTTTCTTTCCTAAAGGAGATCTCTAACCCTACGTTTGGTTGAGAAAAATAAGAGATGAGCCATTGGTTCATATAAAACATGACCCATGAGCATGAGCTCATGAACCCTATTCTCCTCACGGGGAGAATAACATATTTTTTAAAATAACGAATTTAATCTTCATTTTAAAATTGTCAATTTATTATGAAAGAAAAGTAATGTTTTTTTATCTATATTACAATTTATTCAAACCAAAACTCATACTCATTCTTATATTCAACCAAACATACAAAATTTTATCTTTAAACTCATTCACTCTCTCTATTCTCCCTCTCAGTAAGCTCATGTTAAGTTCATCTTAAACGCATTCAGACCTGAAATTCACTTTCAACCAAACATGGTGTAATATTGAAAAAGTTAGTGTTCATACAGAGATGCCTTACTCTTTCAAATCGTAGATGCTTAAGCACATACAAATGCTTGTCATCTTGATGACAGTTCATCAAATAAAAGCAACAATCACAATCAAAAGAATTTGTTTTTAAATATGTAGCACTGAAAAAGAGATGCTTAGCTAGACAAACTATATCACAGGCACATTAGAATGATAGTAAAAATAACAATTACAATCTCTCTCCCACTTGCATTGTGAATTAAACAAAGAGAAGCAAATACCTTTGAGCAAATTAGTTGGTCACTGTTTTGAAAATGCAAACTAGCTTTCTTTACTCATCAAAGACCATATGCTGCGTATATTAAAAGTGTTACTTGCAACTGGTAATTATGTGTTAAGTCAACATAATAAACCGGAAAGCGACTGTCTGTCCTTGGAAACACTAATCACTGTCACACGCTTGATCTGCTGCATAATCATTAAACAATGTCCATTTGCCTAATTACGTCAGACAACTTGCACCACCCTATCACGCCTTAGCTAGTGTAAAAGAAAGCTCTCATTGCAATATTCCCTTCAGTAGAGTCTGCCTTAAGTAACATTTCCTCAGTTTCCTACTTGTGGGCTCCCAATAAATCCGTTACCTCTCTGGATTTGATTTTCATATCCTCACTCAAAACTCGATCCTTCTCAATCAGTTCTCTTACATTTGTCGAATCCTATGTACTGATATACTAAGCCTCTTTCAGCATCTCCACGAGATTAATGACGTCCACCTTGTCTTCATCCCTAAAACCTAGTTCAAGCTGAACAGCTAGGCCCTACAAGTAGATCGAAAATGATCTGGAAACTTATGATAAGGATACACTGGACCGATGGGAGGAGATTGCCAAGGTTGTCGGCCGGACAACAGAGGAACCAAAAAGGCAATATGAGATCCTTCAACATGACAACAAGAACATTGAACTAGGCGAAGTGCCCTTTCCCAATTACAGGAGCAACAGAGGAGGCAGCAACAGAAACAAGGTAAGAAATGAAGAGCAAAGCAGAGGTCATAAATCTGTTTCATCATTAACTTATAGTGAGAACTAAGAAGAGAAATGGATTAGCATATTGATAATTCCAAACCCTCAGTACACATGCTGTCTGCAGTCTCTTATAATGTAGACATAGCCATGTTCAACCAATGAAACTCTATTTCCTGCTCAATCCATTCTCCCTAAAATAAAGAAAAAGTTTACTGATGTTGTGTGTCTTTTACATATTAAAGGAAATGGCTCTCAACCATATTGTCAATTCATCTTCCCGTCCCTAATCCAAAGGAAACGCTACATTACAGATCAACTAATACTCTTAATCCTTAAAAACTATAGGCCAACTTGCTCACCCAAACTTCAATTTTACCTCAAACCAGCATTGATTAACATATCATCAAAACTTGAAGTCACCAACGTCTACCACATGTTTCTTCAATATCATAATGGAACACAAATATTCCTCTTGATAATCTGGAACAGTTTGTCAGTCAGAGAGCCTCTGTGTTTTCTAATATTAATCTAATCATAAAAATAGAATAAACTATAGCCTGTTGCACTAATTAACAGTCCCCATGTATTCTAACTCGGCATGCCTTCTTCTGCAGCTTGAGGCATCAACAGCTCTAATGAAACGAAAACAGAAGAGTGCTATTATTTTAGAATCTATCAACAATGACACATGGTCAATTATCTACTCAACAATTTTCTCTGGATTCATTCGACTAGATTGTAAATCCTCAAGTAGCCACTACTACGAAGATCCAATATCAATTTTATCAAATCAAGTGGCTCAACATAATGGATAAGCAATCACAAATTCAAAATCAGAGTTGAAATTGAAGTTGCGAGAAAAAGAGGAAGACACATAAGAACGATGATGCTGGCAAAACTATAATCAGTTCATTTAGATATATAAATTCCTTTCTGAAAATACAGATCGCTGTTTTCTCCTTTTCTTTAGGCATTTTTCACTTCTTTTTTTCCTGCAATTTTATGGATTTAAGTGACTCTAAGACGAGAAAAGAAAACTCAGACTCATATACACAGAGATTAGTTGCAGAAGCTCCGCTACTTAAAATTAAACTACCACATTCACAAATTATACAAATCCCAAGAATCTGTGAGTATTTGCAACCAAAACACGACAATCAATAGATTTTCCACAACAAAGCCAGATGTGCGGATATTACCTCGTCTTTAAGCATAAAAAACGAGGGACATTACAAGGAATATAGTCGAGAAATTTGGGGATTAACCAGCTCTATGAATGCCAAATTCACTACGTTTATAAAAAGAAGGAAAGCAAAGTCGAAGATTCATTAAACAACATATCACAATTGAAAAATATAATGGATCTACCATAGCAAAATTACCTCCGTTGGCTGATACTAAGATCCAGAAGAAGCAGAGAGCTAGAGAAATTACAATTCCTGCTCGCGAAACGAAAATGGCAGTGATGTAGAGATACAGTGATACACACACAGAGTCACCGATCGATTTGGGCGGGAATTGCGTGAAGGAAATTATTTACAAGATTAGAAAAGGGCCAAGCATCTAACGACGTCGTTTGGTTATCCTGAATAGAAGGGTTTTGATTTTCTTCTTTCTGAGAAAACGACGGCGTATTGTGTCGTAAGACACGTGGTGACTGGTGATAGGTTCCAGGCTTTTCAGGGTATCCTATGGCTTGCTCATCGTACTCATCTTAAGCCACCAAGCCATCTGGGCAGTACGTGTAACATCTCGACGAGTGAGCTCTGCGGGAACGAGACCAGGAAAGAAAACCCTTTCTTCCTGGTCGATTGCACGGTAGAGGAGCACGCGAGACCTCCATCTTCAGCCTTCAGTTGCAACGCCCATCAAGTATGAGCTTAACCCTAGACTTGATCCTTTCTCCTTTGTAGCTTCTCTCCTCCTTCAGTTTACTTGTCCATGTTCGTTTGCCTGATTTAAATGAAGTATTGGGTTTCATTTCTTTTGTCTGATTTAACCTATTAATGGTGTTGATTCAATTAAACGAAGTATTCTTTGTTGGGAATGTATCGCTTTAAGATTAATCGGAGCCATTGGTTGCCTTGGAAACATTAGAACATAGATTATAGGTTTTTATTCGATGATAGGTTTGTATTTTTCTACGATGAAATGAATTGACATTCGCGTTTATTTATGAAACGGTGCTGGAAATTTGTTGTTAGGTGTCTGGTACCGGAGAATTTGGTTTGTGACAGAGCTGGTGTTAGAGCTCACAAATTGTTCGACAGACAAAATGCCTGTGCTTGTGATGCCGGAACATTTTCTCTGAACATCTTCTTGCTTTATTTCGACCTCGTTGGTATCATTCAAAACTCTCATCTGTCTGATGCTTGAATGTATCCCGTCCACTTTAGCCACTTCAAATTGGATTCTGGCAAGACCTGTTGACACTTGCTTTCTTGTGTTCTTATAGTGCTGGAGTTTTAGGCATCTATGTGTATATGAATATGATGCTGCCTTAGTTTGATAACCTACACCTTTGACTTCATGCTGCTCGTGGTGGGATGTTTTATTGGTTTCTAATTTGAATCATGATGCAATGAATAAGTGAAAATTTGCTTTTTTCTTTTTCTTGATGTCGAGTCAATTCACTCTTTCGCTATCTTCTAGTTTGGAGTGAATTGCCTTTTCATCCGACATTACACTCTTAGTTGATAATTATCTATAAGATCATACCATGTTTAAAGAGAATGTGTTTATTTGAAAATAAATATGCAGTTCTCCTTCTTTATAGTAACTAGTTATCTTATCATTCAGGAGAATCCAGGATTTAAATTGACACTAACTATAATGGAAGCCAAGTTCTTTCGTTTTCTGAAGATTGTTGGTGTTGGATATAAAGCCAGGGCCGAAGCAGCGGGACGCCAATTATTTCTCAAATTGGGGTATAGTCACGAGGTTGAACTAACTGTTCCTCCTGCTGTTCGTGTTTTCTGTTTCAAGAACAATGTAGTTTGCTGCACCGGCATAGACAAACAAAGGGTTCACCAGTTTGCTGCTGCAGTTCGTAGTTGCAAGCCTCCTGAAGTTTACAAAGGCAAGGGCATAATGTACATTGATGAAGTTATCAAGAAGAAGCAAGGGAAGAAGTCCAAATGATGGCCAATGTCTTTGTTCGTACGTACATACACTCCAGGGCCTGTTCACAATGCTTCTTTTTGTAGAACTAATTTTCATTTTTTAGCCCAAATGAAAGGATTTTGTAGTTAGAAGCTATTGTTCCATCAATTTTTTAGTCGCAATTGCAGATTCTTGACCATTTACTTAGGATATAAGTAGAAATGTTAGTTGTGCATGCAAACTTCGTTTTGGATACAATAAAGTTTGAACATTTGTATATTTGCAATTGAAGGGGGAAATATGAACGGATAAAACTGATGAGCAAGTCCAAGTTTCTCTAGTACTTTAACCACAAATTCAATCTACCCATCATAAAGCAGTTGACAAGAGAAATGAACCCCAAATTGATTACTGATTAGTCGAGCATATAAATCCGAGAGGCGATGTCCTGGACCAACCAGTCGACTCCCACAAGCAAGCCCTCACCAGTGTAAGCACTACAACCCACAATTTCCCAATGCCGTGTTTTGTCCAGATTTTCCAGGTTCAAAACCTGTAAGTTTAAACAAAAGCCAGCCATCTCAGAAAAGAAAACGAGTTTTTTCTCATGTGAAAAGGAATATAGGTGCAATGAGACAGGCAGTGAAGAAACCAGCTCTCACCATCACTGTATTTACTGACTTACATAATTATTTTGCATCTAAAACTCTAAAGCAGCAGTGATTTCCATTCAATGAGAAAACAAGTACTCGCAAATTCAAATTGCATAAACAACTCATCAAATTCAAAAAATCACAATGTGTAGGTTTACCTTGGCAATTTCCCCAGGTGTGAGAGCTCCTTTGATGTCTTGCTTATTAGCGAATATCAGTAAAGATGCTCCCGATAGCCTCTGTCAGATAAACAGAAGCTTAAGGTTTTCATTAGCATATTCATTTGAGCAAGCTACCCACCTAGGAAAACAGTCTACTTTCTTTCAATATTCTAAACTTCCATTCAACAATCTCATCTTTCAGGCAAATTTCAATGCTTATTTGTGAATTTTCAACATTTATGCTGACGAAGGGCCGGAAAATAAATCCTTTGCCAGGAACACACCAAAATTGAATCAATGTGTCGGTCCATATAACAGTCTTTTCCAATAAACTCCTGAGAAACAGCAAATATCCAGGCAGCTAGGAGTTTATAAAGAGTCATTCAACACTTGAAACAGCAACAAGCGGGAAATTTTAGAATGTAGGGAAGCCTAATCCAACTTAGTGCTACAGAGAACAAAAACAAATAATCCCTAAAGTTATGAACTACCTCTTCCTTCAAAAGGTTGTGCAGTTCCATTCTGCAATCATCCAACCTTCTCAGATCTGAACTATCGACTACCCACACCAAACCGTCAGTTTGCTCAAAGTAGTTCCTCCAATATGATCTTATCGTTTTTTGGCCTCCAACATCCCATATATTTAAGGTGTACCTGCAATATCCAAACAAATTTGCATCCCAACATTCAGCACTTCAGGATAAATGGCACAGACTAAATCTCAGGAGTGATGATCACCATAGAACACTGAAGCCAAAAAGAATTTATATTTTAATTTCTCCGCAGAGGAACCAAGCATCATAAAAGATATGCTCGTTACATGTTTGACAAAATGCCTGATGAACAGTAACACCATAAAACGGTAACGAATGTACAATTAACAATCAAAGAAACACAGATAATTACTTTTGATCATAACTATAATTTGTATTGACAGAGATCTCACTTTTGGTATACGATGGTTTTGATATTGAAACCCAGCGTAGGACTGATGACACTGGTGTCTTCTCCGTTTATCTTCAGAACAATCGTCGTCTTCCCAGAATTATCAAGTCCCCTGAAACAAGAACTAGCTTTTCATTCCAAATCTAGAGATACAAACAAGAATGTGTAGTAGTGCATGTCACAGGAAGGAGATGGGAGGTAGTACATACACCATGAGAATGCGCATTTCCTTCTCTTTCTTCTTGATTTTCCGAATAATGCTCAGAAGCCCCATCACCTCACAGATCAGATCAAACAAAAGAGAGAGAAAAGTGAAATTTGAAACTCTTCGGGATAGATCAAAGGACTCGTGTTTCGATTTCGATTTTCTTCTTTTGATTCCATATTCCCATCCAATTCCGTTTTCTTTTATTGGGCTTAATGGGCTTTATTATTGTTAGATACTCACTATCTTTGTCCAAGACGACCCAAAGTTAAGTGGTAGCTGCAGGCCCATTAATGAAGAAACCCAAACGAGCATAGATGAAAAAGGAACAAACGGGCGCCTGGTAAGACCATTCATCACTGGCGATGATCTAACAAGCCCTTTAAGATAACTTCATTAAAAATGAAAAACACTAATACAGAGAGAGCAACTAATGGAGTATCAATTGGGGTTGTAATTAACCCTATGACGCAGCAACAGCCGCAGGGGAACGATGCTCAAGCGGTGAAAGAAACTAGAAGCTTAAAGACTTGATTTGGGGGACCGGTTGTCGAGGCTTCAACGATCAAATCAGTTTAATAAAATAAAAAAAAATGACGATAATCACAGTAGACACCGGAAAAATAGGTTAGTGTTTTGGAATAACTAAAGGTTCGGGAAATGTGCAGGCTGAAAATTTTGAGAGTGTTTTAGGTTAGTTTAGCTCTGGAATCAAATGTGTATTTCCTCTCTCAAGGAGTGGCTATTTATAGTCCATAGTTGACCCGGAAAGGCCCCATTTGCTAAATAGAGTCGGGGTTTTATGGTCTTTGTTAATGAATCGATAATTCAAACATTGTGACATATGAGAATTTGCATGAAGTGACAGTTGCTTTACGAAAAACAAGTCAAAAAGGAGGTTTGTAACATAAAGCAGTGTAGAAGCATTAAACAAAAATACAAAGTCGAATGTTACATGCAGTTTGACAACGTGTGTCTGATAGATTGTCCGAGAAAGAAGATATTGTTGAAAAATTATGAGATTCTTTTTGTAGAAATATCACAGTATTAGAGAAAATTGAAACATAAAAGTGTAACAATTACAACACAAGAATTCAACGTGAAAAACTCCAAATCTAGAAGAAAAAAAAATCACGGGTGCTGTCAAAAGACAACCAAGAGAAAAATTACACTATGTAAAAAATTTGTATAACTATACAGTTCCAATTTTCTCTCACCAAGAAATCTAGTCAAATTCCGAAAATAAAATTCATTATTCTCCTTTTGTGCTCACCGCACACCATCCACCCTTGAAGTCTCTATCTTTTACACCCACAATACAACCATAAATCATAGTAAACCAATAGTATTTATAAAATAGTAAAGTCTATAAGTTTTATTCTGGCTAGGAATCTCTCTCCAAGATGTATCCAATTACAAATATGATACAAACTACATTGTTAATTTAAGACGAATTTGGAAACATGTTTGTCAAAACAGGAATTTCTTTTGTAGCAAAAGAACTCATCCAACTTTTTTGATCAAACTCCTAACAAAAAAATACCTTTCGAGATTGACGAGCTCTTTGTATGACGATTGCTAGCGAGCTCCAAACCTAGATGAAGAGCTCTCTTGTAAGCTCCAATAGTCTCTATTATGTGAGCTCTATCTTAGGCAAGCTCTAATACTAGATCTCCAACCTGCAAGTTGTGGGCTTCGCAGTCTTTTAGGGTCCGAGCCTCGTCTTTGAACTTTGGATCTATTAGGTCATAGTTGAAATAGATTTTGACTTAGTCAAATGCTTACTAGGCTTCTAACTTTATTTAAAAAGTGAGTCAGACCTAATTTTGGTCAATAAGATAGACAATGTGGACGGAGAATTCAGATGCCGATTATTTGTGCTACATTCATGTTTGAAGAAAGATGACGATATACTTTAAATCAAAAGTTGACTAACGTGGTGATGTGTCATTCATTTTGACCTTTAAATAAATTGGACGATCAGTGTACCCCAATCCTACCGAGCATGGTTAAATGGCAAAAGAGAATCCATAGCTATCTACACAATTTGTGATTTAATAATAAATGTAATTGTGATTAATGCTTCAAAAATGACAACGGTATGTATTTCCTCCGTCACATTTTAATTGTTCCCTTAAGTTTTACACACAATTTAAGAAATTGTATAACTTCACTTTAATTTGACATTTATACCCTCATTTATAGTGACAAGTAATTAATGTACATACTCCCTCCGTCCCATTTTAATTGTCTCGTTCACTTTTTTCACACAGTTTAAGAAAATATTTAATTTCCTTTCAATTTGACGTTTATACCCCTATTTATAATGACAAATACTTTGACACTATAATTAATGTGCATGGTTATTGAGCTTTTCAAGTTAAGGGTAAATAAGAAAAAAATGAAAAAAATAGCTTTCATTAATTGAAATGGGCATGCATTTTGGGACAACCCAAAAAGGAATAAAGGACAATTAAAATGGGACGGAGGGAGTTGTTATTGAGCTTTTGAATTTAAGAATAAATAAGAGTAAAATGAGAAAAATGTACTCTCTCCGTCCCATTTTAATTGTCCTTTATTCCTTTTTGGGATGGCCCAAAATGCATGTCCATTTCAATTAATGAAAGCTATTTTTTTCCATTTTTTCTCATTTTGCCCTTATTTATACCCATAACTTTTTTTTTTGATAAAAGTAACAGATTCCATTAAACTGCAAACCACCAAGTACAAGCTGGAGAACAGATAATTAGGGTATTTAACCCGTTACAGAGGGCACAACACACATCATAAAAACTTAAGACTAGCCCAAAAGATAATTGGCACACTGGCCTACAAAGAGTTAAGTGCTGGAAATAAAATCTAAGCAACTCAAGAACTAGTGTACACCAAGTAATATGGGACACTAAGAGAATGAGTGACCACTAGGTAAGCTGGGCACTAGAAAACCCGCACACAGCAAGCATTCGGCGGGAGAGCAATCCAGATCTGGAAACTGGTAGCTGAGCAGAGAGTCGATAAAAGCCTGAGAACCCATATCAACTAGATCTGTGAAGGAAGAAGCAAATCTGCAAAACAGATCTGTCATATTCACCTCATAGAACCCAGATCTATAAGTCCACCAGACCTCGAAATCCCTGCAAAATAAAACAAAAACCACAAGAGCAAATAGCATATGAAAATACTGGTCAAGCAAAAGGGAGAAAAAATGGATAGAAAGATGGAGACAAGAAGGAGAATAAGTGGAGATAAAGAAGAAGCAGACGGAGGAGGAGGAGGGGGAGGGCGAGGGGGAGAGAAATGGAGAGGAGGAGGAGATGAACATCATCTCCTCCTCCCCAATCGGCTGCTGTTGGGTTGAAACCAGAGGAGAGAGAGAGAGAGAGAGCGCCAGAGGAGAGAGAGAGCGCTTTATACCCTTAACTTGAAAAACTCAATAATTAACTCAATAACCATGCACATTATAATGTATAACTTCACTTTAATTTGACATTTATACCCTCATTTATAGTGACAAGTAATTAATGTACATACTCCCTCCGTCCCATTTTAATTGTCCCCTTCACTTTTTTCACACAGTTTAAGAAAATATTTAATTTCCTTTCAATTTGACGTTTATACCCCTATTTATAATGACAAATACTTTGGCACTATAATTAATGTGCATGGTTATTGAGCTTTTCAAGTTAAGGGTAAATAAGGAAAAAATGAGAAAAAATAGCTTTCATTAATTGAAATGGGCATGCATTTTGGGACAACCCAAAAAGGAATAAAGGACAATTAAAATGGGACGGAGGGAGTTGTTATTGAGCTTTTCAATTTAAGAATAAATAAGAGTAAAATGAGAAAAAATGTACTCTCTCCGTCCCATTTTAATTGTCCTTTATTCCTTTTTGGGATGACCCAAAATGCATGTCCATTTCAATTAATGAAAGCTATTTTTCCATTTTTTTCTCATTTTGCCCTTATTTATACCCTTAACTTGAAAAACTCAATAATTAACTCAATAACCATGCACATTATAAATAAGGATATAAATGTTAAATTGAAAGAAAATTAAATATTTTCTTAAACTGTGTGAAAAAATGAATGAGACAATTAAAATGGGACGGAGAGAGTATATTTTAGAGTAATTTTAATTAATTGAAATAGACATGCATTTTGAGACATCCCAAAAAAGAATAGTGGACAATTAAAATGGGACGAATGTAGTACAATGAAACAAATAAATGTTTCCTCAAAAAGAAACTAATAAATGAGATTCCAATATTGTATGGTCCTATAACTAGAGCTAAAATCACCGGCGATGATGCATAATTGTGTAATTCCTACAGTATCATGGAGAGGTCCTTCGTGGCCCCCTCGTGCATTTGTATGAGGTAGGGATCGAACTCTTGACCTAATGTAAGCGGGATGGAGACACTACCACCAAGCCGGGATTTTTTTTGCTGCCACGTAAGGAATTTTTTTTATGTACTTGCTCGCACCAACTCTATTACAATAAAACACGTAAATTCACATGAAATCAACTCAATCTCAATAAATTGTGATCGGAGATATACATATGAATGTGATAAAAAATAAATATACACATCAATAATGAACGAGGTTATCATCCTGTGATTCTACCCAAAAACCTATCTAATAAGTTGGTTAATGTTTCAATTTCATAGGAGGGCTCATTCGTTGGAGTTCTACTTTTCCCTCCTTTTCCATTGCTTTGGTCCACTGACCTCTCAATTATCTATTAATATTTATTACTTTGAAGCCTTCCAACCTCCAACATCCTTCCTCCTGTTTAAAAAATAACATCAATTTCCCTATTCCAAAAAAAAAAAAATCCATAAACCCGTGGACAAGAAAGAGAAAGAAGGTGCCAGAGAGAGAGAGAAAAAATAGGGGGAGACAGACATTCCAGTTGTATCTCGTTGCTTTTGAGGAATGTTAATTTAATATGATTCAAAATTAATTCGCTTTTATGTTTTAATTTAATTTAACAGATTTTGCATGCATGCAAGTAAATATCCCTAGACACCCACGTGGCACCTTGATTAGCTAGTGATCGATACGAGATTGATTTATTTAATGACTAATAATAATACTAATAGTTTTCATTAAGATCATTTGCCTCTGCAGAAGTGCAGATACGTTCTGCCTCTTCGTTTACCTTGGAAAAGGAACAAAACCTGACTGGGTCCCACCAAATCCAACGAGCCGCATAACATCATGATTGATATTCAAAAGCATGCAAAACCTTAATAATTATCTTCGCTTGGTTTGCATGATTAAGCAAATCCCAGAGTTTCCCAGTAAAAAAGATTTCAGTCTCATCTTTCCCAGGTCAGGATCGTCATTAATTACTCGAATTTATATAGGCATTAGTGCTTAAAAACGATTTCAGTCTCATCTTTCCCATTTCACTCCACACAGCGGGTGTGAACCACAGTGACTGGAAATTCAAATCGTGTGTTTCACGTAGAATGGGATCGCGTGTACATGTGTGTGCATCGTGTCTAGGGCCTAACCATGATAGTTTAGATTTACAAAGAGAGGAGCATCTTTAATCTTTTGGAAAGCGGTGGTACCGGTTGTCCAGTTTGTCGAACTCTGTGGTTCACCCATCTCTAGACTATCTGACTCTCTCTATCTCTCTCTCTCTCTCTCTGTTTTTAGAATCTTTTGATCGAATGGGTAGGTACGTACTTCAGAGTAGTTTATTTGTTCGTTCTAGCTATGATGAATTATGTGGGCCTACAATCTCTCTCTCTCTCTTCATGTTTTTGTTTATTTTTGACCTTTTTCTTTATCTGGGTTCCATCTTTGACTCAGCGTGGAGTCTAGCTTGGTAAGCGAAGTAGGGAAGGAGAGGAGAAGTAGATATATGTTGCTGTGATGATTGCGGAGTATCTTGTTTGGATACCTTTATCTCTCTTTTTTCTTAGATTTTCTCTTTCTGTGGAGTTTCCATCAAAATCTTCGGATTTTTTACGACACTGGCAGAAGCTTTTTGGTTTGTTGTGATGGGTTTGTGACTTTTGTGTGTGAAGATTAATTATATCATGACGAAATCTTGGCGTTTGCTTGGGTTGATCACGTGAATCCATGGCTGTTGCTGGTCATAATAATTATGTATTCTACCCTGTAGATTGTAAAGATTGACGGATTGGATTTTCCCCACAACACAATACATATATCTATATATAGAGAGAGAGTACTGTGGTGATCATTGCTATTTTGAAGAACACCACATTTCATATCATAGTGTGTGAAGGGGTTTGCATTAAAGCTATGCAGATCACACCACCCTCATAAAGTTTGAAGACGACATACATACACATACATATCTGTCATTCAAAATAAAAACAAAAGCTATCAAACATAATGCCATAATTAAAGACTTCAACGTGAAAAAATAACCTAGCTATATATATATAGCTCTATAGAAAAGCTATGGTGAATAAACCTCTTTCAACTTGTATTCTAAAAATAGTCTGCTACATTAATTGAGACACAGGTACAAATTCCTATTATATCAATCTCATTCTCTCTCGCATTGCAGAACACACTACGAACGTATTATAAATTCAAAAGCTTAATTATTTGCTAATGTTATTGAATCTTGTTTATTCTTTGTCGTAATTATCAACCGAGCCTATACACATTCTGTATACATATGAAATTCCACATTTAAATGGAAGAAATAACTTATGACGTCCAAACCAACGAACTAGTTTGCTAGTACGTAGCCCAGTTAGTGAGAGTTGCATTTCTTTTAGGGATTGTAGATTTAAGACTAATGAAATACAAGATTTGCTCATATTTTATATGCATGGGAGAATATTGCCCCTCACACTCTTGGAGAATGTCTCATAGTTGATGGGTGGTCACGTACTCACATTTCAAATAGTAGTTATGACTCAAACTCTAACATTTTAGAGCGGAGCGGAGGAGAAATCTTAATTACCGTCACGCGGAATGATTTTGAATCGCTTATATATAATATATACACGAATTGTTGTATACTACTAAAAATAGGTCTAAAAGTCGAAAGAAAAAACAATGAAATTATTGATGATCGAGTGGGACATGGTTACTGGTCAAGGGTTCGCTTTGAATATAGTCAGTCATATACTAGTGGCAGATGCATGTGATGCATGCAGCGAATGATCATCATGTGGAGATGACAGACGACAGGAAGGCGCGTGGGGATCGGAACAACAAAAAGAGAGAGGACTATTCCATTTTCCTTGGGAGGCTTGCAGTCAGTCGCAGAGCAGAGCAGAGAGAGAGAGAGAGAGGATACGGACAGAGGTTTGTATTGGGTTCGTGACTCCAACACCCAACAGAGGTCCTCGTGATCGGCGAAGGGCAGATCCATGGAAGACTGTACCCGCTCGATTGTCACGTGGGCTCTCTCTTTTGACCCAAGTCGATCTCTCTTTCATTGTTACTAGCGCCACACCCCAACACACATAACCATAAAACACTCAAGACACTCACTAATTAAGCTGATGAGTCATTATATTTTCTCATTAAAAATTTATATTTTACTAAATATACGTACAGTAAGAGTAGAGATGTCTCCAATTTGCATTTGTGGACAACGTGGACTGCAGGTGCTGAGTGCTGACTGGTATTTCGCCATTTTATTAGCCTATAAAGCTACCAGACAAACATTTGTTCTCAGTCTTCTCTCCCAACTCCTTATTCAAACACTATATTATTACATATCGCTTTCAGTTTACTATTTGGCTCGTACTCTCTGTCACTACCTCTTTAACCTTTAACTAAACTCTACACCATCTCTTCAAAATTCTCTCATTGCCTCTCCCTTCTCCTTCAATTCCTTCTAGCTCAAGATCAAATGATGCATAGGTGTCAAGGGAACAAGGAGGGACAATGTTCATGTGGTTGCTTCTCCATGCTATTCTCGGTGACTGATAATCACAAACCTTATGAAGAAACAACCGAAATGCATTCTTTCACGCCCTATTCATCATCATCGGTTGATTGCACACTATCTCTCGGCACCCCATCCACTCGTTTAAGCGATCAAGACGACAACGAGAAGCAGAGAAGTCGCTGCATGTCGAACTTCTGTTGGGACATTTGGCAGTCCAAAAGTTCAACGTCCTATCCAGTACCAACTCAACAATCTCACAAGACAGCCAGCCTTAGTGGAAGCAACAATGGTGGCAGCAGTACTAGCAGCTCAAACAATGATTCCCTCCTCGCTCGTCGATGTGCAAACTGTGACACCACCTCTACCCCTCTTTGGAGAAACGGACCCAGAGGCCCAAAGGTACTAATTTAACCAAGAAACTACAGTACCCTCCTATAGATATATATATAGAAGCGAAACTGTTGTCTATAGTATTTGTGTATTTACTGATTTACTTTCTTTGTTTTTGGTGGTGCGGCAGTCATTGTGCAATGCGTGTGGAATTCGGTTCAAGAAGGAAGAGAGGAGAACCACAGCAGGAAATGGGAATGGAAGTGGAGGTACATCAGGAGTAATGGAGGAGCAGCAGCAACAGAGTTACAATGCATGGGTTCATCAGTCACAGCAGAGTTCACAACAGAAAATGCCATGCTATTCTCAGGGAAATGATCAAATCAGGTTCGTAGGAGACAGTAGCGATCTTGACTCAGCTGATCATAATAACACAGGAAGCATTCCATTCCTTTCTTGGCGACTCAACGTCACAGACAGGCCAACAAGCCTTGTCCATGACTTTACAAGATGAATTATTTATATATTTACGGTACTTGACGTATGACGATGGATGTTGAAGATGTTGTTGATGGTAATGGTTGTGATCTTCTCGTCTAGTAAAAGAATTATATTTGCAGTTGCTTGTAAGTATATATGTTGTTTCCTTTTCTTCTCCTTCTCAGTTACCTAGATGGAGTGGAAACGGGGTAATTCCATGTTTCTTTGTTTGATTAGCACATTCTTTTTTCTTCGATCTCACTTTTCTTCTCCTCCCCTTGGCTTTTCTCTGTTGGGTCTATTTCTCATTTTCCAGCTATATATGTGTATTTTTCTTTTTCTTTTTTTCAAAAACTAAGTTTTTTTTTTTTTTTACTGAATCTGAATCTGGATCGATTCGTTCAGTCCTTAGGGTATCTTATTATAAAATTCACAATAACTCATGCGAGGTTTGTGACACATATATGCATGAAGACTCTCCGGATAAACCAGTGAGAGTCCAGTGACTGTGTTTGATCAGGGTCACTGTATTCTTCTGATCCAGAAACTACTGTGCACGGAGGATTTCCGACTATAAAAAAATGGGAAAACATGTATTATGCTGCAGAAAATGAATTTTTCTTGATAATAGTATGTGTCTGTTGTTTTTTCATCATCTCATCATGTGATAGAACAGACAAAGTACAGTAACTTAATCATTGAAATTGTGTGTTGTAACTTGTAAGTACTGTCACATAAAACTCGATTTAAACCATTACCGAGGAGAGGCTACGTTGGAATACTCGTAAGGTGGTTGTGCAACCCAATATTTAGCACATGTTTGATACAGCATATGAGTTAGCTTATACTCTGTCAGACATACTCTCAGACACTCTCAGCTTTTACGTTTTACGATAGCTTATACTCTATCACACATACTCTCTACCAAACATGCGCTAATATGAACTTATCTCCCGTTGTATTCCCTCTCTCGATCCAAACACATCATAAATTGATTTTAATTTTTTGATTAATTGAATTATATGGATGGCAATATTTTTGTGGCTATATGTTGTTTTTAGACCCAATTTATCATATCGTCGAGTGAGAAACTTGTATATAATGATACTAACAGCTCGAGTTTAGGCTCATATTAAATATACAAAAAATAAATTTGAGCGACGTTATTCTCGATTATATAAAAAATTAGTGTTGGTTATATAATGACCAAAATCAGTCCTGACTCTTTGATGATCAACACAATACCAACTCAGCAAATACAGAAAAAGAAAGGAACTTGTGTTGCATGTATAATGGTCAAAATCAATCATGACCCACTTTGACCATCAACACAATCCCAACTCAGCAAATATAGTCAAAAAAGTATCAAATTCCCTCAGTGTTGATGTTAGGCGTCGGTACTCGTCACGCCGAGGTACACTTCACACACTAGAACCTATTTTCAAACTGGTTAAGGTATTGTCTAGAATTTGTACCAGGTAAGAATACTTCACTAAAATTTACTTCATTACTTACTCATTATCATGTGTATACATAAACCATTATTTTCCCAGTGTCTGTGCATTTATTTAATAGTTACACATGATCCAAAATTACTAAATAATTACTCACGATCTCAAGTTAACTTCCCTGTGACGGTTCGGCCAGCATACCCACGATCTCCACTACAAGCTAGACTCCTCAGCTTTCCATAATCGCTCCATGAAAACACCCACTACGCACTTATACAACAATAGACATATTTTAGTGTAAATACCCCCATCCTTCCTCCAAGAGGAGGATGGTGAATCTTTGACCCATAAGCCTAAATAAAAATCCTCCCTCTAAATAGCCTACTTGTTGTTCATTCTATCCTACTCATGCTAAATTCAAGTTACAATTGTACAATATATATTTTCTTTTTCGATCACTAACTTGATTGTCAAAGTGTCTTTGGCAAGCACCACACCAGTGTCCCAATATCTTCTTCAATTATCCAACTCTTATTTTCCTAAACTATAGATGGTTCACCTTATTGTTCTAACACGTCATTGATTGTAGAATTTAGCATCTACAACATGCATGACAAATTTCAAGAATTTCTTGAATAATTTCAACAGTCTGAGTTAGGTTTTATGATCACTTGATAGTCATTTTCATTATCATAGGCATACACAGTGTGGTGTGATGTGCCACAGTTCACAAACCATTAGATGGCAATGGTTTACATAACCTCTAATACCTTTCTACATATCTGCTGCAATATTTTTTCTTTTAATGAGGCCTACTTAATAATTACATGTGTATATATAAATACCGTGTATATATCAATCAACAATGTTACCATCTAAAAAACATCACAATAGTGTGTGAGACTCATCCATTGTATATGATTATCGATATCGACAACAAAGTAAAAATCCCATTAAAAATGGCACCCAATTGAATGAATGTCACACACTACTTTTTTTGTTGTTGATAAAACTGATAAGTCACAGAATATATTGAAACAAACCTCACCAATGGCATGTCACACACTACTTGGATATCTTTGGGACGAGTCTCAAATCATACAGTGATCATGGATTGTGAACAAGTCCTAACCCACATTAAGAATGTTCAATGCTATTCATAACAAATAGACCAATCCAAAACTGGCCCAAAAGACCTTGTTTTGGACTCATCTTATGGATTGGGCTATTTAAATCAAATTTATAGTCCAAATTGGCCTACAATAATATTGAGGTGAGCTCTATTTGCACTCCATCATTTTCTAACCATACCCCAATATATTTTTTATATATATATAAACAAGCTTAGCTTAGGCATACATTAGAAAACAATCCTCACTAATGACAGAGTAACACCAATATATAATCATGAAGAAAAAAAATAATCCTTCAATAAGAAGAATTTAGAGAAAACAAAAGAGCAAGAAGGCAAAAAAATAAACAATATTTGGCCAACATACATAATATGTTGAAATAAACACACACAAAAAAAACAATAGAAAAAGCTACCTAATTAATGTCATACCAGAGAAAAATAAAGCCATAACCACCATCTCAGCAGGCTCCATTCTCTTGCTAAAAACCAAAGGGCATCCTTACAGCTGAGACAAGAAAACCCTGTGAAAATATGATATGTTACAGCAAGAGTTCGACCATTCTACATTCATCTGCTAAACGAAGAAATATCGTCACAGCCAAGACAAGAAAACTCTGTGATGCAAAAGACCTTATAGCAAGACTTCGACCCTTCTTCAAGATGACCATATCTACCAAATCATTTCTTTCACGCCTGATGCTGGATATGGATATGTCTGATAGGTGGCTCATGAAATGACTCGCTAAGTTTTCCAACTAATTAAGTTTTCATGTACAAATTGAGAGATTTGCAGAAAGTTTTGAACTTTAGCTCATTAGACTCACAGATGCCTATGTTGCATGAAAATTGACACAAGATTAAACCCTACCCATTTCTTAGAACATTTCCAATACTTGCCAAACCCAATTTTCCTATTGATGACCCATCCAAATTCCGTTTGAGCTTCCCTTGTGTAGGTGGTACCCATTGAAGCAACCTTCTAAATATGATTGAAGGATTACTTCTCCATGACTTGAGGCAGCAAGCGGAGTAAAAAATCTGGTTGCTTGAGCATGAAAAATTTGGGATTAGCTTGCAAATCCATATTTGCTATCTCACAAATACCAAGTGTAGAATATTTTTCCAGTCCATTGCTTTTCCTAAAAAAATCAATTCATTTCTTGCCTTCCACATGTTGACCTATGATGATGAAAACAATTAGTCCAAGGCGTTGATACTGTCCATAAGGATTATTCCGGCACGGTCGAATATCCTCCAGGATTCAACGAACTCTTCCTCAATTGAGAGGGAAACCGGAACAACACAAAAATGAAGATAATAGACCAAAGAGAGGATAAAACAATATTGGAGAGGGAAAGTTTTAGTTATTAGCAATAGGATCTATCTGATTGTTTTATACTTGAGTTAATTAGTTACTGCGCGTCAACAAAACTCCCTGATTTTGTGATAACCATTTACAAGATAATAGCTAACTATTCAAAATATCTGGAACCCAACTAAGCACAACCAACTAACAATTTGAATTGGTGTGACTTAGTCTACGAAACAACTACTAAGAAGTGGTCAAATATTTTGCCACAAAATTCTCTTTTTGTGCATTTTTCCTGACATATAAATACTGGTCCATTGTTGAAATTAAAAAATCATATGTCTTCCGGAGGACATCAGGATAATCCCCACCATTTCATGATCTGATACCATAGAGTTGAAGTGCCCGAGCAATGGCAAAATAGAAGATTTATGGATTCTGAACCAGTAGCACAAAAAGGACATAAGTTGGCAAGAGTTCTCAATAATTCCTCTTTGAACTTGCAAATCTCTCGTAGACAGGTTGTTGTGCAATACAATCCAAGAGAAATTTTCAACTTTTGGTGGTACTATACGCCTCCATAGCTTGCTCAATATGTGATAATTCACGGCAGGTATAACCACTGATCGTAGCTCCCTTCTAGCACACCCCAATATATCTACACTCCATAGATTGAAAAATATATAATCACACCCTAAATAATTAAAAATTCACACATTTATGAAATACACTCTAAAGATTAAAAAAACATAACAAACAATGATCTCAAAAATATTATAAGCAACGGAAGATGACATTTGTTCGTCTTGTACATGCAGTCAAGCATGTATACATACGAGAACTTTTATCAAATGAATTGTAGGAGAGTATGTCCTAAACAAATTCAGCATAACATTTACTCTACGCTCGCTACAGTATGCCAAAAAATCATCATTGTGATAGCTCACCTTATCGGAAAGGACGTTAACGAGAGGATGTGATGAGGGCCAAAAAATCATCATTGTGATAGCTCACCTTATCGGAAAGGACGTTAACGAGAGGGTGTGATGAGGGCGACATTCCTAGTGATGAAAACGAAGACAATTTGAGTGTGTAGAACATTGCCAATGTCGTCGCATGATTGAGATATGCAAGGATAGAGTATGAGCATCATATACTTTTTAAAAAATAAAAGTAATTTTGACCAAAATTGATATATAATTAAAAAAAATAGTGTGGTCCAAATAAAATTGGTCTTGTATAATTGACCTTACTTTGGGCTCTTTCGTGTCAATGGCCTTTAGCAGACTTGGCCACCAGGCCGAAACTTATTTCCCATACGTTTCTATTAATCTTTTAGTTTTAAGAAATCAATATTATATGTTCATCAATTACTAACTGCAGGACAACAAAATATTGGACCACAAAACCCTCCTTTTTTTCCCGGGCAATTGAAAAGTCAACCACAGGGCACGAATTTGTTAGCCAGGGTAGGTGGTGCAGTTTATCAAAATTCGAACAACCTGTACGACAGTAAGGAAAAAAATGGTTAATCGGTTGTAGTTAAGCAAACAAAACAATACTGAACAAGAAAATCATATTATAAATCTCAAGTTTACTCATACCAATAATATTGTAATGTTCGCTATGGATTGTCTGATTTTCATATGCACTACTTTGTTTTTACTTGGACGGTTTCACTTATTAGTTCTGAAGCCCAAGGAAAATATCTTGTTGTGTGAAAGGGTGTTCTTTTTTCTTACAAGTGAAATTGGAATCTCAACAATCTTTTGAAGTAGGATTCCTAATAGATCATATCATCGTCGTGCAAGGAACGATGATATCAGCAAAGTTGAATTCATTTGGTCCTAAATATCAAAAAAAATTAACAAGTTTTAGCTTCAAAGGAGATCTTAGATCTTGAGAGGCTTGAGACGAACTTTAAAAAATGAAGCTTTTATAAAAATAATAATTAAATGATGTTTAATCATATTGATTTTTTAATTTTTAATTTTTAATAAGATGAATATTATTAAGTTAATTTTTTTCAAACGACACTTAAATGTGTTCGAGATTATTATAATACTACTATATTTTTTAAAACATGAGGACTTAAGCATTGGAATCCACGATCCCCCGTCTCGGTCACCCCAGGGTGCGGCTGAAAGGAACGAGTCATCAAAGCTAGCAACTCTTGCATTAAAATCTCTCATTCTTTGAAAAGCTTTCTTTGAGGAGTAACAGATAACAACCCCTCACCCACCTGTTCTTCCCTTGATTTAAAATCCTCTCTCCCTCCCTCCCCCCCTCTCTCTCTCTCATTCTCATTTACATTAGTTTGTTTCCTGAATTATCACCAAGACAGAGACATGGTGAACCTGGTGGCAGCACAGAGGCCACTACTTCATGGGCTAATGAAAATGGCAGGAGTGAAGCCCCACACAGTAGAGATTGAGCCAGGCACAGTCATGAACTTCTGGGTTCCAACTGAAACCATCAAGAAGCCAAAAAAAGGGGAAAAAGAGCCCGAAATTCGGTCCAAACCAACCAAGCCTGTACTTGTCCTAATCCATGGTTTTGCAGCAGAGGGAATTGTAACCTGGCAATTCCAAGTTGGTGCCTTAACCAAAAAATACTCTGTTTACATCCCTGACCTCCTCTTCTTTGGTGGCTCAATCACCGACAAGCCGGACCGGTCGCCGAAGTTTCAAGCGGAGTGCTTGGTTACTGGTTTAAGGAAGCTGGGGGTGGAGAAGTGTAAGGTGGTTGGGTTTAGTTATGGAGGGATGGTGGCTTTTAAGATTGCTGAGTTGTATCCTGATTTGGTGGAAGCCATGGTTGTGTCTGGATCAATTTTGGCTATGACTGACTCTATTAGTGAATCTACACTAAGTAGTATTGGATTCAATTCTTCTTCTGAGCTGCTTCTGCCTTCTTCTGTTAAAGGTCTCAAGGCACTTCTCTCTGTTGCTGCTTATAAGAAGTTGTGGTTCCCGGATCGGCTTCACAAAGATTTTCTTGAGGTATGCTTGCTTCATTATTCCTCACTCTAATCCTTAAATTTTACATAATTGTGTCAGATTTTATATTAATTGTCACTGCCAACCTGACATTCATGGGATAGGAGCAATGCTAAAGTTTAGTAGATTAGGTAGAACTTGCTTTTGTTGCTCTGTTTTTAGTGAGGGTGATAATACAATCAAATATTAAATTTCACATGGCCCCATGTCAACAATTGGGTGTTAGTTGTGGATGTGAATTAAGTTAAAAAGATCGACAAATCTTTCCCAACCAACCCTAGGGACAATATTTATTCGAGTTGTTTGGATTTAATTTATGTGGTGCTTTCACGAGTATACAATATATAACATGATATCAGAAGGAAAACTCAATCCTAGAAAATTTCATCTACTCGTGTCTATTTGTTGGATTTTGCATAACTGAGCCCGCAAATGCAGGAAAGTGTTACCACTTATATCTCACATCAATTATGTGTAAGTCACCGATATAATTTTTAGAGCGCGCGATATATCTTCGAATTGTTTGACTTAAATTTATGCGATTTTATAATAGACACAAGCTTATAGTTCATCAAACAATACATTTACACAAGTCTCATGTCAACAATTGGGTAGTTGAAAGTCTCTAATCTCTATTTCATAGGGAGAGAGATTGTAGGAGAGGTCTAATTCAATTTGTTCATCTAATCGAACTTTACATTTATTTCTCTTATCTCACAGACTTTCTTGGCACTAATTGTTGGATTACTGCAATGACTATTAACAGGCGATGTTCACCAACAGGAAGGAGAGAGCAGAACTGCTGCAGGGTTTAGTCATAAGTAACAAGGACGCAATCATTCACAGTTTCCCACAAGTATGTAAATATTGCATCCTCTTGTCCTTCTGTGCTAATTAGAATTGAGACTGCTAACCAATTTCATTCTTCAATCTCCCTGTTTTGAAGAAAATCCATCTCTTGTGGGGCGAAAATGACCAGATTTTCAACCTTGAGCTTGCACAAAGCATGAAAGAGTAAATCCAATATAAATTTATAGCTAGCTAATCATGGTTTAACTGTAGAAAGCTGACTATATTGCTTGATTTTTTATTTATTTTTTTAACTTGGAGTACAGGCAGTTAGGAGAGAGTGCAACCTTTCAAGGGATAAGTAAGGCAGGCCATTTGGTTCATCTGGAGCGACCTTGCGTCTACAATAGGTGCCTCAAGCAGTTCCTCAATTCCCTGCCATAGATTTTGTACTAAAAAAAAGGGTGCGTGTGAGACCAGACATTTTATTGTAATCTGAATCAAATTTATTGCTCCCCTGTTGTGAAGTAGAAATGGGAGCTTCTGCTTTGGTTGATTCAAGAATTCTGGTTCTGGCTGTAATGGTTTATATGCAAATTCAAGAACTCTGGTTCTGGTTGTTTTCTTTTGAGAAAAATGGTTTATTGCCTGAGAAATACAATTTTCTGGGATGTTATGATTCAAAGTCCCACATCAATTAGTACAAGAGCCAAGCAAGTGTTTATATGAGCAAAGCCCACTCTTAACATGCAACAAGTCTTTTTCTCATCCAAGTGAGTTGGGTTTCGGCCTATAGTATATGAGCACGGAAAAACAAAGTCGTGTTGTGGATTGTAGAGATTTATGTGGTTCGGTCAATTGTGTCACTATTCAAAAAAGTGTACAGTATAAGACTTTAGGGTTACATCCACAATTTTAACATTAACCTTGCTCTTGACAAATGAGTTGAAAAAATGCATTAAAAAGGGCCCAAAAATACATTTTTGGACCTGAAACAATCTTTATTGGATCATCAAGTCCTGTTACCACACACAAAAGAACAGGCTCCAGGCAAAAAACCCAACAAGAATGTTCTACTAGATGCAGAGGTTTCTAAGTAATGGCCACTACACAGCTTTGGGCCCATGGGCCTTCTTTTGTCCTCAGATAATTATGTCCTTAAGTTGGTACTCGAGTAGGTGGGCCTGGTCCTTGTTTTGCTTCTCCAAAGTTTGGACAAACTATTAGGAATTCGGGCCTGGACTTCTGGCCGGCCCTCTATTGCAGCAGCACATCCTAAGTTCCTAACAATAAAATTTTGGAAACCAAGTAGTTTTTTTTTTTTTTGAGAAGTAGAAACCAAGTAATATGAAACTCTAATATAAGTAACATTTGATATTCTACATCAAATTGGATCGTCAGCTTGGTACATAACATGTGCAATGTTAGTCGTTTCCAATAATGGTGTTGGCAGGTGGTAAGTAGTATGGGAATCACGCGTACTCCGATCAGGGTTCAATCTTCTTCGAAGGCTTGAGCTCATAAATGAATTTTGTACAGGCTTGTCTGACATGCGTAGTTTGTGGACTAGTACACAGCCCTATTAGTTTGGGTTAATAAAACAAGTCATTCCTAAAAAATGGTTATGTTTCATTTTAATTACCCAATGCAATATTTCACTTCAGTAACTCAAAGTTTGAGATTGTTCTACTATACAATGCACGGTTTGGTTCGTTTTAAACTGATCAATAACATCTACCATTCCGCCTTCAATTATAAATTCATTGGAGAATCCTATTTTTTATTCAAATCATTAATCATCATACATCAAATTCAAATGTATTATGTATATGTATCAATATATAAAAATAATAATATATAAATAAAGAAAGTTTATCACGGTTTTTCGGTTTAAAACCGAACGAATCCGTCTAAGGAACCGAAAACCAACTGATATAAACTCAATTTAAAGATACATATTGGGTTGCAATGATTCATTTAAAAATATAAGTGCGTATAATGATAGTTGAGCAATATACACACTCATATACATCTTCGGATCTTCCCTTGGAGAAGCTCTTATAAACTCAATTTTTGAGCTCGCAAACTTCTAATGTGGACACATATTCTTCACACGATATTGATTTTGACATATGTAAATACCCGGCATTTATCTAGTTCGGAGATGTACGAACTCGATCAAGTTCAGATCTGTCCCAAATAAAATACACGTGGATTCCATATTTATTAGTGCTCAAAGTGGATCCATTGCCACCAATATCCAACATACGAACCTTCACTAAATAAAATAAAATAAAATAAAAAACACTTTGAGCTATTTGTTGTAGTTAAGATTAATGTTGTCTCGTCATTCATTATGTCGAGGTTTGGCATCTTTTAAAACCTGTTTTGAGTGGAAATTTAGGACACCCAGGTCTCCTCAATATGCAACAAATCCATGGTTTAATTCAAAGTAAGCATCAAAACAGAATAATAAATAGGAAGAAGGGATTTGATGGAAGCAGCTGTTTCTGACTAGAGAATCGATGGAAGCTATCTCCCATTATAAGGAAGTGACCAATTTTTGTTCTCCACTGTTGCTTTTATGTGAAGTTGAATAAATCCTGGTATTGACATGACAACTCAAGTCATTTTGTGCAATATTTGGTGCTCCTAATCTGATTTTATTGAGTGAAGAGTTGACTCACCCATTTTCACTGGTGCATTCACTTGTTGTTTGATAACCCAAAATGAAATCATACAAATTCATCATCTGATTATTCAATAATAATTTAAATTCGAATCCTCACACCTAACACAAATATTTTTTTCCTCACGTAAACAATATAATAAAATTCAATAATAATTTTGTTGGATTCCAAAGCTGCATACATTTGATGACGTACAAGTCCACCAGCAGCCCGTCCATAAGTTGATTTGACCATGATCCAATGTTAGATTCGCTTGTCTTGAGATTCTGGTTCGGGAGAAAAAGGCTGAATCCCCCACCATGCAAACCTTTTACTGTGTATTCCTTGCCATAGCTTCGTTTCTTCGTATATGTCTTTTGGCTAGTGTCCAAAATTATGTGGGGAAGGGTCTTCCTTCCCTCAGATGATATGAGTTCAGTCCAATTTCGAAATTAATTACTTTTAATCAATTTTTGGGGTGGTATTAGATGAACATAAATGAGGACTTTGTATCAAACTTGACTAGGTTTAGGGTTCTGTTTCATCCCAAAAAAAAAGGGTTAGGGTTTCTAGCTTACCATATCAAAGGTTATTGATACTAATTCTTATTTCGGTCTAACTTTTTTTCCTCATTAAAAAAAAATCATTGTACTCTTATAAAAACTCTGTATATCTATATTGGTGGAGAAAAAATGAGACAAATTTTAAAAATGAAAAAAACATAGTACGATGTGACATGTGCCAGCTTCTTCATCAAATTTAATTGTTGTAGCTGGGAACCTGTTAAGTAGGGATTGGATGGTGAAAGTTCAACATGTTTATAGGGAGAGCAATTGTGTTAACTCTTCAATATGACCATGACCTGCATCTGTTCCAATGGCCATCGAATGAAGCCACAAGTCTGCATCTGTTCCAATGGCCATCGAATGAAGCCACAAGTCTGCTTTGGGATGATGTTGTTGGTGTTATGTGGCCTAAATCGATTTCTTATAACGATGAGTGAAGTTTATTTTGTGTAATCTAGACTAGATTTTCCCCTCTTTGATAGAAAAAAATTGCATACCCTATCATTTATAAGGAATTAAGGAAATCCCAATCTAAACACAAACCAACCTCGAGTAGAAAAAGAAAAGAAAATACTCAACTCTAGTAGAGAGAGAAGCAAAGAAAGAAGAGCTAGAGAGAGAATCTGACACATAACAAAGGACAAATGCTGTGTTGTGGACCACCATTTCTGGGACTTTTAATTCCTTTCCTCACAAACAACCAATAAAAGTCCCCCCGTACCTTTCCCCCACCCTGTTCTACCCCTTCTTTATTCAGTAATCAATGTTATGCACTCCAAAACTCTATATCCTTAAACATTGATGTTGTCTTAGGGGTCTCATTATGGAGAAGGTGGAGAAAATATGGGAAGAGAGGGGAGGAGGCAATAATTATGAGATGGACCAGGAATGCAGGGTTAAGGGAGAGGTGGACTAGGGGGGACTAGTGACTAAAATGAGTGTCGGTTGGAGTGTGCGACTCATCTCACTTTATTTTTTGGGGGTAAAATGTTACCAACTGAACTTCCCTTGTACCTTGCGTCATTTTTAGGTATCTACTTTGTAGTTTCAAGAGTTCAATTAACAAATTCAATTATTTATGCTCCGGCAAGAATTTCCGGTCATGTGGATCATCTTATTATTTGAGAGTCTAATTTTTGTGTGGCTCCTCTCTTTTGTAGAGAAAGATATTGTCCCGGGATTGTAATGTTTTTTGTCTTAATTTAATCTAATTTTTCTATAAAAAAAAAATTCGATTAAGAAACATCTATGTTATTCAGGTTTATCTGTTGTCAGGTTCCTTTCGTCCATTATAGCTGACATTATACAATAACGTAAAAAATTAGTTTTTCACTTCAAATAATACCCCTCTCCAAGCCCTATTTTTTGGAACAATTCAAAAATAATATTCTTCCCAAAGAATAAATGGATAAAGGATCTCATAATACATAAACCTAATAAGTACATGACATGTTCCTCAAACTTTTGAGACTAGGTAAGGTGTATTTAGAGTTGATCTAAACCACAAGGGGTGTGTTTTTTTTGGGCAGCAAAGCCAAATCCATCTGTGCTCCTTTGATAGATAGGGTTAGATGGGATGTCGGGAAACACAGCCTTCATAGACACTTCTCTGTCCTCTTTCTTTCACTTCTCTTTCTCTCTCTTTTTTTTCTGACAAAATTAAGATTTTAACATCTCTTCCTCAACTCAGATTAGCCCTTCTTATATCTGGACATCAAAACTGAATATAGTGCCCTGCAAGGCTGCAATTATGTCTCTCTCTCCCTTTTACTTCAACTCTACTGCTCATAAATTAAAGGTAAGTTTTCTCACTTGGACCCAAGTACCAGTTTTTATTCTTAGAACATATAGTTTATAGTTTATTTTATTCTTATATCAATCACTTGCTCATGTTTGGGTCAGTGGGTTGTGCACTAGTAAACGTCAAAATCAGAATTAGGGCAAGAGGAGAATAATTTTCGGGTCTCGTGATGATCTCTTTGATTAAGTTGTATTTTTGGGATCAATTAATTATTCTGAATTAGCTAGGGTTGAAAAGATTACACTTGAGAGGAGGATTTAATCATGGAGATGATTACAATGAAGACACAGTGAATGCCTTTTCACTACAGTGCACAAAATAAAAAGAAACTCGGATCAAGATTCAGATCAAAGTTTGTTTACCATTAGATTTTAATGGAGGTTGGAGGAGGAGAGGATAAGGAAATAACGAGACCAAGCTCTTTAGGTTAAGTTAATGGAGACTCTCCCTGTGGAAGAGAAGGAATAAGTACGATCAATCAACCCCGACCATCACAAGATCTGAGCTCACCTCGATTAACTGTGGTCACTGCTGCAACAACTGCACCAGTTGCCAGCGGATCAATCATGAGATCACCGAGTGCGTCAACCTCAATCACAACCGTCCGATATCGAGAATGTCTGAAGAATCACGCAGCAAGCATGGGAGGACATGTTGCGGACGGGTGTGGAGAATTCATGCCCAGCGGCGAAGAAGGTACGACGGAATCACTGAAATGTGCAGCATGTGAATGTCACCGGAATTTTCACCGAAAAGAGGTTAATGGAGCGGCGGTGAAAAGAGACAGTACTGCAGTAGTAGCGGCTCCTCCTCCCCCCCAATTACCTAATTTTGGACCACAAGTAGTATCTCCTAGTCATCATCGTCAATTGAATCATCTTAGGCTGCCTATTACGCCGGTGATGGTGGCGTTTGGCGGGGGTGTAGTGGCGGAGTCGTCTAGTGGAGATCTGAATATATTTCAATCGGGAGGGCAGACGTCGATGCGGCAGCCGAAGAAGAGATTTAGGACCAAGTTTAGTCAAGAACAGAAGGACAAGATGACCGAATTTGCTGATAAACTGGGGTGGAAGATTCAGACACAAGATAAGCTACAAGTGCAAGAGTTTTGTTCTCAAGTGGGTGTTACAAGGAAAGTTTTCAAAGTGTGGATGCACAACAACAAACAAGCCACGAAGAAGAAAACAAGTTTAAGAGATTAATGTTCCACATCCCTCAATTGTAAGTACTCATTATATATATATACACACATTGATCACACACACACACACACATATATATATACACACACATATATTTGATTAGGGCACTCACTATATTTTTTGAGTTTCAACTTTCACTAGCTAGAAGTGATATTCATCTACACATTCATTTGATAATTTAATTTACTGGATTAATCTATCACTCAATTACATACTAATCACAAAAACCAAAACTTGCATCTTGTCTTCAAACTTGTTTAGTTCAAACCTTAATTTTGTTTGCATTGAATCTGGCAGGAAGATATAAAAGGAGCTAGATGTATAATAAGGTTCACATTTGAAAACATAATCTCGTTTGATTTGTTTTCTATTTTTTCATTTTCTGTTTCTTTTTTCATTTCCTATTGTCCATTTCTGTTTCTAACCAATGTTTGGTTTGAAAACAGAAAACGCATGAAAAACACCTAAATCAAATGCACTCTAGTGTTGACAAAGGGAGCTGATTGGCATAAATTAATTTCAAGGTTTCCAATGCAAATATTAAAGCCGAGTCATGTTGAAGTCTCTCCATGATATACTGATAACCACATGTGAATGATTTTTTTTTATATAAAAGAGGACGATACCTCATTAGTTTATTAAAATCTTCACGTGTTTATGGACTAATGTTCATTAGCAGTGGCAAACGAATTCGACTGATATATACTTATTCGTATTTAGATATCCTGCAATCCACCATAATAAGAGTCGGAAGAACTAATGTATATCTTCCTTGCCCCAGCAATAATTAAGTTCAAATATAATAATTAAGTTCTCCATAATTTCGGTGGTATAAAAAGTAAGGGTAGTGTTTCTTGGTCACAAAGTTTATCTCCATATACGATGATAGAATAATCCTCCTTATTTCGGACCGTCAATATGGTAAGACATTCTTCTTCTTTTATCTCCATTATTATATAATCTTCAATGCAAGATCTTCATATGGAAACTAAATACTCTCCTTAAGCTCATATCACATGCTTCATTGAACACAACTTGATTAGCTTCATCTCTCGCCAACATATATAGCATTTTACATAAATGCCTGGAAAAATCTAATATTTAAGATTAGAGTTGAATAAACCCTAAATTCTAAACCATACATCATAAAACTTAAGTCTAAAATCCGAAACCCCAGTCACTAAAATTTAACTCCAGAACAATGAAATTTTGTTCCAAGCCTATGATCAACAAAATAATCCTCAAAGCTTGCCTTATGTTTGAATTTAACTAGTTCAACGCATTTTCATTTCAAAGTGAAAATGGTAATTAACTAACTACTCTAGTGTGAAGAGAAATAAATTACAGAAGTGCAATGCAAGAGGGACCCCTACGTGATATAACACGAGATATATGGCACTATATATATATACCCAAAATCTGGTCAAAGTTTCAGTCGAGCATTCAAAGGTAGGCAAAAGTTGATATTGATCTGATGAGTAATATTAAATTATTAATTATTACTTATTAATTAATATAGGAAGGAAAAGGACGAAAGAAAAATAATGGGAACGCTACGTGGCGAGAATAGCCATAGGGGACGCTTTTGCGGCACATATGGGCTTACGACACGTGTATTCTAAAAGGTCCCACTCTGAATGATTAGACTCTTGCTTGCTTTACTTTACTTTTCTTCTGTCTTTTTGTACCTGTAAATTGAAAAATAATTATAAGCAAGGGCAAAAGCGTAAAATAAATATGACCTCGGGCCGAGAGTAAGACCCAGAGGCATGGGTTGGGCGTCCGAACAGCAGGCCTGAACACATTCGTTTTAAAGCCCACTCATCTGACGGACCTAATGAAGCCCACTTTTTTATTTTTAAATATATACTATATACTTTGAATTTATTCAATTCTGATCCCTTCGTTTTTTTTAAAAAAAAATACCTTAAATACTGTCAATTCTTTCAATTTTTTCCACTATAAAACATATTTTTCCAAATCCCACTAATCTTTTTTTATTCCAAAACATAAACTTCAATTCTATAAAATTGATAAAATTCAATTGGCAAATATCGCTCCACTTGACTCTCTCTGCCAGTTCAAAAGACCAAATTAATTTAATTAGGGCTGTAAAAAAATTCACCAAAATTGAAACCGACCAAAATCCAATGATTTGGTCGATTTTTTCAAAAAAAGAGAAAAAGTCACATATTTTACACTAATATCGATCGAAAAAATCAAAAAATCGACATAACCGATCGATAATCGACAAAACAGTTTGAGTAAAATATGTAAAAAAAACCGATCAAAACCCACCATCGACACCCCTACATTTAACTTTGCTCAATTGTGTCATGCCTCTCTCTCTTTGTCTCTCAACTCATTATGGATCATGTGATGTTAGGTCTATACTTGTTTTTTTTTTCTTTCTTGTAAATATCCTTAAAATTTTGGTGGTACTGCCTTCAAATTTTCCCCACTTTTATCTGAAATCTTGGCTCGGCCAAAGAGGTGGATGGTCATTCTACTATGCAACTATGGATGCTTGGATTCAGAATCACAAGTCTTTGGCGAGACTGAGCATAAACCCTATAAACGGCAATGTTGAAACTTAGAAACATATTTGCCGACAGAGCAATGCAAATTCGACCCAACGGCAAATGGGAAAAAGAGCGAACAAGACCTCAGTCGTTAGTTCTGGTAAAGACGTAGATTTTTATAGAAAAAAAATTGGTGAATTGCAGTTTGCAGGTCGGTTCAAAATAGTAGACTTATTAAGGGTATATAGTCAACAAAAAAAACTAATTCGAATTTCAGAACGTTTACACTGACATATACGCTGAGCTTATAAGCTCAGTCTCTCTGTGCATTTCATCTTATACTCTGTCAGACATACTCTATCTTAAGTTTGAGATAAGATTAAATACTAGAGTGATTAGTTCTTGCAATAATCACTAGGAGAATAAATTCCTTAAGATAAAATCTTTATCTCTGGTTGAAATATGTACAAACACTATTGAAGATTATCTCGTTTCAATTCAGCCCACACACACATATATGTGTATATGTATATGTATATATGTCAACAAAACAAAACGTGCACACACATTGCAGTCAAAAGATGCAAGAGAAACCAAATTGCAATTCTCTACAATTTATTGCGGTGGTCCTCACATGAGCGGTACGACCACCGCCCAACAAATCTCCCCCTACAACCTCACGAGGGGAACTCCGACAAGCCCGCAATCCTCTTGCATGTATACAAGCAACTTTTCCATTAATAATGACACTTAACATACATTCATATCAATCAAAGCAATTGCAACAATTGTGCTATGTTGTGTTTGAAACATATGTTGAATAGTTGATATACTTTAGATTCATATCTTTGTAATCTTTATTCTCATTGTGTTTTTTTTTTCTAGTTAGGTTTTCTCGTTAAAACCAATGTTGTTATTTGCTTTAATTTATTCTGCATAATTTCCATATATTTTGACTAACGATTGCTCAAGTAGGGCAGTACAGATTCTCAAAAGGAGTTGGAAAAAGAGAGGAGAGTAGCATATATAACTCAGATCTTGGTACATTCCCAAATTGCATTGCATGTAATAATTTTCTTTTGTTTTCACTATTTTATTAGTAAGGCAAAGTTTCTGGACATTTTGAGGCCACTGAATATGCAAGCATTTAAGATAGAAAGGAAGAAAGTGTTTTAGTACGTAGAATTAATTGATATCCATGTCAAAATTTGTGAGTCTATGTGGTAATGTAGTAAACAGATAGGTGGAGATCGATGATTGGTGCACCCTAATAATCAGCAGTGGAATCGATGTCCATTTATAAGTAGTTTGTCTATACATTTCCAGGACCCACATCATGGAATACATTTGAAGCTCTGGAATGCTGGTGCATATATGGTAAGGTCTCGCATTTGACTTATAAGTGTTTGTGTAGCGTGTGTACAAGCGAGCTTAGAACAAGCTAAAAATGGCATGGTTTGGCTGATAGAAGGTAGAATAACTTGAGCAGTGCATTACCTCTATTTCTCTTTCCTGTCTTAGTTGTTGTTCGCACCTGACCTGTAATTGGGAAATGGGATTCGGCCAGACTCACTTTCCCTAACATCCTTAATGCGAGATCTCATAATTCCTCTTCACATCCTCTGGAGATTTTCCACGAACAGCTTTGGCCACATTCTGCTAGCGACCAGGTGTGTCCTTGTCATACAAGGCCAGGACATTCTCAAATTGTTTATTTCTCTTAGTTATCCACAAGGAGCTAGAGCTATAGGAAGAAGTAAGAGAGTAGGATGCCATAAAGAAAAAATTCATCTTCACTGTAAGGATTGTTGAATGCTAGATACACGTTTATAGGCTGTAGATGATAGCAGGCGAAGTGTCAAAAACTATTTTTGAACTGAAGAGCGGCTAGATTGAATGTCACCAAAAGAGAAAGAAGGGAGAATTTGGGTTATTACAGTCAAGGAAGTGTGTTTGTAGTCAAAGAATGGTTTTGGAGATGCAACAAAGAGGAAAAGGGCGGTGACAAGAACAGTGAAGGAAAGAGAAGAATCAGTAGCAAAGGACGTGGGTCTATATTTTCGTTCAAAACAAGCAAGATTCCTTGATTATATCAGTGGCAAGTGGAATTTCCTTTATCTGGAGCTATTTCACAGCTTGTTTTCTTCCAGTAATATTGCATCAACTCAAGATATGATCATTCCATTAAGCATATAACGACATCATTCGGTGGAATTCTGAGGCTACAAAAGAAACTGAAAGGAGCTTTTAGTTGCTTATATAGATGGTTCTGATTATAAATCTCACCTATCAAGTAGGTAGATATTCCTTTGCCATCTTCTGCTGATATTTTTTGCATCTCAGTTTGGAAAAGTGAGGCTGCAAATGGATTTTCTCCCAATTCTCCAGCTGTTTGATTGAAACTAATCACTTGGACTTGTTGTTTGGCTCCATAAAGAGTAGTACCACCTAGACTCATCCTTATGGTATGAGGAATCCGTATGCGTCGACACTAATTAAATTACTAGCTGCAGTTGTTAATCTGCATAATGCATATATGTACTTTTTGCACAATTGAGGTTTGAAAAATGACATGGATTAGCAAGCTTTGAGATTGGACGAACATTGGAGAAACAGGGAGTATATAAGAGAAATCTTAGTAATAAAAGTTACAAGACACCTGTAGAAATGCTAAGCCATGCCTTTTCTCATGTTCTGTTGATCATTTGAAGACCTTTGTGAAAATGCATCTGCTTTAGCTGTTAGGCTTCTTGCAGATTAAAACATCCAAGCATCACGGATAAGATATATGGATCCATTGATTATGCTAACTTGGATATGATGGTTCCTTTTCAATATTGTTGAAAAATAAAGATGTCTTGCCTTTGATGAATGAATACTCTTGCCACAAAGGAAAAATTAAAGAGACCATTATAGTCATACACAACTAATTATATTTGCTTTCAGTAGGATGTCATCGATCAAACTCATTTGAATTGTTCTGCGACTCAGTGGCATACCCATCAATCTTGAGAGCCCTAAGGTGAACATTGAGAAATGGGCTCTTGTAAAAAATAATTAAAAATATTTTTAAATGGGTAATTTTTTTTTATTTTTAAGTTGTGATAGAGCGAGCATTATTGAACTAATTTTTTCCTTCTAAATGAGGCCAAAATTTATTTAGGACTATTATAATATATACTACTAACTTTTTCAAAAATATGGAGCTCGGAGAATTTAGGGCTCTAGGCGGGAGTCGGTCTTGCCTCCACCCAGGGACACCCTTGTCGTCCTTTCATAGTGACCAATTAAAAGATTTTCTTGATGATGTATCATTTTTCCTGTGGCATGAAGAATGTCGATCAGTGCCTGGCATGGTATTCTTCTAATTTTTTTTCCATCTATTGACACCAATATATAATCGCTAAAGCCTAAAGGAATTCTTTAGCTAGGAGGCTTTTGGAGAAGTGGGATATCATCGGGTCATCGGTTAAGAAAGACTCAATTATGAAAATATGAAAAGCATATGTATCCAAATTAAGTGGTTCTCAAGGTACATCATCCTGCTGATATTTGCTAGTCAATTTACCAGAAAAAGTGTGGGTTTTACTCAAGTCAGTTTACCAGAGAACTACTCCATCCTTCCAGTAGTGGAAATCAACAACTGCATCATGGCTGCATGAGTCTGCATGCGAGGGTTTGAATGATGTTGGTGTTATTTCGTTGTTTACATCATTATGATTTCCTGTCCTTTTCATCTGTGTCCTTAAACTGATTCCTCTAACAAGTACATTAAACAGCTGTTCTATTAAATTCCTTGTACACAAGCGAGTGTCAATTAATGTGAGGTGGATCAGTTTGTAAATGCAAATGCATGGAGTGGTCCATCCAGTGTTTAATGGGGATCTAACTCCACGTTTACAACACTTATTTCATTTTGGCCACTAATATACTAATATCTCGAGTAACTCGGATCGTTTACGACACTTATTTCATTTTGGCCATTAATATATTAATATCTCGAGTAACTCAGATCGTATGTAATCTTGAATCTCATCCCTTCTTCCTGATTTAAAAAAAAAAAAACACAGGATTACTCGTACTTAAAAAAAAAGAATATTGGATAACAGTGGGGAGATGAAATGAAATTTGACAAAAACAGGATCTTGCGGCAATTAATAGGAATTTGCTTCGAATAGGTTCAAACCAATCATAATCTTCGAAGTCTGCGTTTTCAGTCAAGTGGCAATAAACGTCAAGTCTTTTCTTGCCGGACTTTTCTTTTCTTTTCTTTTCTTGTCAAGTCGGGCACAATTACTTTATTTATTAAGAGAAGATATGGAATAAATTCGACAACGGAGAGGTCTTCCAACTTCCAAGCTTGGAATAATTTGAAGCAGATCTAGCCGATGGTGTGCTTAACATTCCTTCTTAGTAGTTCATGGTTGCTATTTAAGCATAAAGCAGGTTGCTGGGGATTTCAAAAAAAGGATGTTTGTGGGACCATGCTTGTTTTTCTTTGTGTTCATTTTCCGATTTTATTTCTGAAAATGATCATATCTCAGTATTTTGTAGCTTCGAGATCGATCTCAGATGGAGTTTCCATGGTGACAGAGGAGGCCTAGATGGATGGCTTTAATGAAGCTCGGGGGAGATAAACAGAGGAGAACTGAGGCAAGCCGTGAGACCAGAGGAGAGGTGAGAAAATAAAAAAAATGGTCCTTGAACGTCAGACATGGCTTATTAAAAATGGATGGCCAGACATTTCAACCTAAAATAAAGGGGCGGGCGGGGCCTGCTGTAAATCTTTTACAGCAGGCCCAGCTGTGAGGGCGTTTTAGTCCATTAATTTTTTTTTTTATTTCTTAAAAATTATATGTGTGTTTTGATCGGGATAACGTGTCCAACGGCATATTATTTGTTAAAAAAAGATCAAATGGATCGTAAAAATGTTAGGATAATTCTGAACCGTTAAATAAAAACTCGAAACACTTTATCTCATTTTTCACTGTCCATTTGATTTTTGTTTGACATAAAAAATATACCGTTGAACTCGTAATCCCGATCAGAACACACGCATAACTTTTAAAAAATAAAAAAATTATTTAATGGACCAAAAGTCTCTCACGGCTGGGCCCACTGTAAATAATTTACAGCGGCCCTGCCCACCCTAAATAAAGTTATTTGAGCTAAAGCTCATATGAGAAAAAACTTTACTTTTGTATATTCAAATAAACACGCTTATTTTTTTTTAAATAAATAATGTTTGAAATCTTCAAGATATGACTCATATTTGATCGCATTTAACCTAGAGTGTTGGATGATAAATGGGCTCCTATAGGTATTTATAATAAAAGATTTTATTTCATATTATCATATTTTAAATGTATATAATAACATTAGTCTTAAGCTAAAAGAAAATGCAATGACATATACACTTTTTCACTTTTATTATACAAAAAGTCAAGTTACATATTCATTCATATAATTAAAATATATTTTTTAATATAATCACATCAACAAAACATAAATATTTATATAATTTTTAAAATTTTTCTATCAGCAAGAAAATCACTATTTCATTCTTTTCATCTATTTTTCAATAAAATTACACCAAAATTAATATTAAATCTCATATTTTTTACAAAAAATTAAATCACATCAATAAATTACGTCTTTCGATAATCACATTAACAAAAATACACATTCTCATCCATCACATATCACTGACAAAAACACACAATTGCAATGCATGTGCTCTAATCACGGGAATAAATTACACGACAGAAGCGTCTCCTAATTCAGGCAAGTATAAAGTCTAAAAAGTCATTAGTTGTGGGGTTAAATTATATTTTATGGATATGTCAATTCTTTCCTTTTCCATTCTAATCGTTCAATGAAGACGGCGCATGGAATAGTTCATCAGATTTTTTTCGTTCACTATCGTTTCCGCCACACGCATCAAAAGTGTGCTTGTTGCCATTTAGATTCCTAAAGTGGAACCCCTTGACATTTTGGAAATCCAACGGCGGAGAATCATTACTGCCATCACAGACTCGTGCAGCGTCTCTGTCGTCTCATATTTCTTTTACATGCTTTCTCCTTGCGAAACTGAAAGAGAATTCTCTCCCACCCATTTTTCTTTAGGCATGGCGGATGACCAAGGAATTGCGTTCATACTTTGAGTCAGTTTACAAGTCTCTCTAAAAAAACTGAGGTTATAACTTATAAAGAACACATAAATTCTATGCTTATCGCTTTCTTTAGCTTTTGCCTTTTCTCACTCTCCTGCAAAGGCTTTTCTGTCAGTAGAGAACCAACAGTTTTCATTATATTCTCGTTTCACGTTTCTCTTTTATCCTTGGACTCTGGGTTCTGGGTTATTGTTTTGGGATGCTTGAAAAGTGCATCACTTCTGCTGCTGGAGATGTATGCTGATTCTTGTAGAAGCATCCGCACAGCTCTGCACTGTAGATTGTTCAAGAACCCAAAATTCTGCCCGAATTAGAAATCTTTTAGGGGATTTAAGAGCATGGTCTTGCCCATTTTATATACTTGGTCTTACTCATGGCTCGGACGATATTGTGTGTGTTGGATAGCAATTAAGGCTTTCTTCTATCGCTTCCCTAGCAAGTGGTTAGCAGAGTAGAGAGCTTCACATTGCTGCTCTGCTTTGGAAAACACCGGGTAAGGCCTTCCTTTGTTATTTTATTTCTACTGGCTGATTTTTGCGACTTAACGGGAAATTTTTTCAAAATTGTATATCTCCATGGACAATATCTGCACGATCCACTAAAGATTTGAAGCATCCTACGTCATATAGTCTTTACATTTTCATTCGTATGATTCTATGTTTATTGCTTCCTCGATACTGTCAACTCTCCCATTATTGCTGTCGGATTTTCTTTTGGTCAACTTTGTGTTATTCATCATATTTTCCTTAGGTCAAATGGACAGGATTGATGAAAGAAATGCATTTTGATTAACCCTTTGTAAATTCTTTTGGATAGGCAGATCAAAATTACTGCCCTTTTGAATGGGGACTGACGTTGCTGAAGCAGTGGTCTTATTGCCACATCCTATTAAATTTAAGGTATAATAATTCCCATACAACATTTTATTTTCTGGTCCAATTATTATCTTTGGTTTAGAAAGGAACTTCAGCTCTCTTTGCGCATTTTTTTAACATTGCAAGTTCCGTGTCTCATGTTAATTCTGTTAAAATATATATATAAATGATGTGAAATGGTTTAATCCAACAACTTAGTTTATTGGGTTGAACGTCAAAGTAAATAATCTTAATATGATATCGGAGCGGGAGGTATTGGGTTCAAACCTTAGTTTTCCCAATTTAAAACCTCATTTGTTGTTGCGTCAAGTGTGGGGCTAGTTTGTTGTGCACGTGTTAAACTGTCGGATTGTTTAGTTCACACGTGAGTGAGGGAGTGTTAGAATATTCTTATTGAGTTGAGTGACAAAATAACTAATCTTAACCTGGTATAGAGCTTAACAGATTCGCTATTACTCATGATCACAGGTGCATTGTTCAATGTGCACTGAGCTTATGAAATTGGTGGATAGAATCACAAATATACTTCCTGATATAGAAGCAGCTCGACCTGGATGCTCATCAGGATTACAGGCATTATGCTCGCTGAATTTTGCAATAGAGAAATCCAAGCTAATTCTCCAGTACTGCAGTGATTCTAGTAAACTCTATCTGGTTTGTATTTTCTTTTATTCATCTAGAATGAAGAAAGTAATATATAATGTATATATAGATAGATATATGTAGCTTTACTGGTCCTAGGCAAAGAACATAATGCTTTTGAAGGTTTAGGATCATGGAGATGTATCATCAGGTGCCACAGTAGTTTGATATTTTGACTGCATCATGTGTATAAGGAATTGTTGTGTTATTAAGTCTTCTGCATAAATTGCTTCTTTGTAGAACCTCTAATATTTGTGTGGAAATAGATGCATTAATTTTTTTGGTTTTACATTGTGTTACAGTTGATCAGTTCATGCAGTTATACATTATTCTGCTGAACTCTAATTTCACATCCCATGGAATGTTGTCCCTTTCAGGCAATAACTGGAGATAAGATAGTCTCAAGATGTCAAAGGTCAAGGAACTTACTGGAATTTTTTTTGAAAGAGATTCGAACCGTGGTTCCAGTATTGTTGGCTGCTGAGGTTGGGTACTACGTGTCTTTTGAGTGTTTTGCCTTGCTCTCCTTTCCATTTTTCCCCAGTATGATGACTTCGAAAACTTATATTTATGCACAGCTGTTTGGTGTAAATTCAAAGCATTTGTCAGCTACTTGATGTTTCCTCAAATAAATGTCCTCGTCACATGAGCTCCAACCTTAGTTTTTGAGTTGATCACTTTGTAGAAGTTGGCATATTATGATCATGCATTTGGTAATTCTAATTGAGATTATGAGTGTGGTTTCTAGGATGATAGAGATACCACAATGCTTTGTTCAATAAGCATTTAGTTTACAATTTTCAAATCCAATGCTGTTCATTTATTTGACTTTGAGCTTTGCTGAATCCTGTAAATGATACTAGATGGATTATGTACTTTTGTTTTGTCACTTGTACAATTTTTCTTTGTCTCATCTTCTAGCACTCTCCCCCATCCGAGTTATGATTTTCTTCCACAGAAAATTGTATGATAAGTAAACTGACCTCCCTTTTTGGGAATCAGTTCCCCTTAATTCTCAGTTGTTCCTGAAAATTTTCTGTGGAATGTTTCTCTGGTGATTGCTTGCTGTTATTCCTTGTTTCATTTTGGACTACTAAAAATTTTCCCGAGCGATTACCACAGTTGTATGGCAAATGTCTGGTAAAGCGGTTTTCATCCTCTTTCTATGAGCATTTTTGCTGCATTTCTTTCTTGAATTTATTGATTGTTGCGATGAATAATGATGTGGAGATGAGTCTATCTTAGGTAGGCACTTTTAGGCTCTGTATTTCTTATGTGTAAAATTAACTTGCAATTTTATCCTTTTCCGGAATCAATTTCTGTTTGCAGATCTCTCAAATTATTGATGATCTTGGAGATGCAATGTTTATCCAGGATTCTTCTGAGGAAGAAGCTGGTAAGCGGATGCGTGAATTGCTCCAGAACAATAATTCTAGATTGGATTCGGGGGACAATTCTGAACTCAAAGCTCTTCAATTTGCTGCTTTAAAGTTGTGTATTACATCATCAAAGGCCATCTTAATAGAGAAAAGATCAATTAAGAGGCTGTTAGATAAAGTTGGTGATGAAGACCCTAGAAAGAAGAAAATCTTAAAATATTTACTGTATCTACTGAAGAAGTATGGAACCTTGATAGTGGAGGAGCGAACAGAGGGTGAAGGTGCTCAGCATGATGGATCATGTGTGGTTACGAGCAATAGGGGCCATTGTCATAGTTCTAGATCTACTGTAGTAGAATCTTCCCAAATTGACCTGTTAAATAGAGCTGTGCCTCCTGAGCAATTTAAGTGCCCCATATCTTTGAGATTGATGTATGATCCTGTTGTCATAGCTTCTGGACAAACACTTGAAAGGGTGTGGATCCAGAAGTGGTTTGATGAGGGTAATAATATATGTCCAGTAACAAAAATGAGGCTGGCTCATCAGTTTTTAACTCCGAACGTTGCGATGAAGGACCTAATATCAAAGTGGTGCATCACTTATGGAATCACCATTACTGATCCAAGTATATGTCTAAATGTGCTTCACTCAGACCAATCCTCCACTTCTATTGCTAGCTTCGGCAGTTCCATGAACGATCTGTGCCTTCCGTTGGATATCAGCAATGTGTCTCTTGGATCTTTATATACTAGTTACTCTTCAGACTCGCCACATGCTAAGGTTGCAGATGCCTTGAATACAACGCTGGAAATGGGAAATGTTGATTCTCGTAGATGTCATTCTTTAAATGAGACAGATATGAGGTTTTTATCTACACTTTCAGAGCTTAACTGGGAATCACAAAACAAGACGGTTGAAAATATCAAAAGCTATTTGCAGCACAGTAATCAAGCTTGTCATTCTCTGTCATCTGAGAATTTTGTTGAACCTCTCATTAAATTTTTGAGTGAAGCTCATAGCTCACATGATCTAGGAGCACAGAGGACTGGATGTCAGTTGTTATTGGCATTTGTCAGGAAAAACACGTAAGTTTTTTTTGGCAGTAGTAGATAAGAGGAATTTTGTGATGTTACAATTTCCTTTTATTGACGGCGATGCTTATTGTTTTTAACCTATAGAACTGCCATTACAAGTTCATACTTGTTTCTTCTAATTGAGAATTTTAAGCCTTTTTCCCGACTTCTATGTTAAGCTGACCTGTAAATGGATTGACATCCAGTACATAAGGCTCTTGTGAGCTCTGTCATGTCATAGTACACAGTAGTTTGGGGGGGAAAAAGAACTGTGTTCTCTCCTGTGGAGTCCTTCATTATATAGGACTTTACAAGCCTTATTATAAGGAATCAAACAGCTAATTTGCAGAGCTGTAATCTGCTTAATTAGGAAAAAATATACACTATGTGATCTATCTAATAAGCAATAACTGTACATATTAAGCAATAACTATACAGCTAATATATAACAGGCTTCCCTGCTTTGGTGTCATTGACATCCCTAAATATCTGCCATTAACATGCCATAGTCATGCAGGTGCTTCTTGTTTCAGCAGCCAATTTGTGACTCAAATCATTTACTTATAATGTGTATAAATTTCACAAGTAAATTTTTTATTTCTCTGTGCTGCTTCGTTCAGGGGTGGGATGTCATACCTAAATGGAGATGCATTTAGCCTCTTGGCATCTTTTCTTGATTCAGAAGTAACTGAAGAAGTTATTTCCGTATTGGATGTGTTGTCTGGCCACTCACATATGAGATCTAAAATTGCTGAATTTGGTGCTCTTGTTCCCATCATAAAGATCCTTGAACCCCAGACCAGAAAATTCAAGGAACAAGCCATAAGAATTCTGCATAATTTGTCCTCAAACAAGGAGATCTGTTCCCGCATTGTATCTTTAGGCTGCATTCCTATTTTAGTTCCTCTCTTAAAAGAAAGCTCTCTTGCAAACCATTGTTTATCTCTTTTGAAAGTTTTCTGTGACAATGAGGAGGCCAGGGTTTCCATTGCTGAATCTGATGAATGTGTTGCTTCTATTGCTGAAATACTCGAGATTGGAAGTCGTGAGGGCCAAGAGCATGCAGTGGCCGTTCTTCTCTCTTTGTGCTCACAGCAGGTTCAATATTGTTACACGGTCATGGATAAAGGTGTTATCCCTGCACTGGTTGATATATCTCTCAATGGAACTGAGAAGGCAAGGGCTGGTGCATTTGAACTGCTCCGGCAATTAAGAGATATCAAATATGATGCCGAGGAAGACTGCAATGGATCTTACTGTGATGTCTCTCGAGATGTCAGTGACAATTCCACGGTAAAGAAATCATCTTCCAAGGCTTCAAGGTTTTTTGGGATGAAATTATCGGTGTTCTCAAAGTCCATTTTTCTTGCACCCCGAAAGCAGACATGAAAGCTTAGATCTTCCTCGTTTAACAACCAGTCGTTGAGCTAGAGTTCGTTCTACTGGTGAGTGCATTAAATCTGCCAGGTGAGAATCTTCTTTTGCATCTGAAGGGCTTCTCTTACTTGTCTCGAACGGGGCGGTGAGATAATCATGCAAGAACTAATTTAGTTAGTGGTTTTTTTTCTTCTCACAATACTATTTCTTAACCTGTAGATTATCTTTATGTATAATTCTTTATTTGCTGATGCTTTTGGGCTATATAGATTGTAAAATATATAGTTCAGTCATGTGTAATTGATATGCTGCATGGTATTTTATCGTTCTGAAGTATACCTGCAGTTTTTTGGGCGTAACTTTGTCTTCCATGCTGGATACTTAAATTAAAGTAGTTGTACTATCATAAGCTTCATATTTGTTTCAATCCGACGAGAGATCGTGTTCTTGTGTTAAACTGTTGAGTCCTTTGTTTAATATAGCGTTTAGGAGCTTATATGCCCTTTTTCTCGACTTACAAGTTTATACGCTCACTCGATATACGTACAAATTATTTGACATAAAAATAACTTTTTCAAAAGTATTCTCTCCATTTTTCTCTCTCCTCTTATATTAAATTGACATAAAGTACTTTATATAATCATAGTTGTAATTTTACGGCTTCTATGCTATCATAATTTTTGATATATCAAATATCATGTAATTTATTTAACAGTTTATACGTTAGTTATTAATTTTACTCAATTATAACATACGCTCTGTACATCAAAAGGCCAACTACTTGTTGCTGGATTAATGTTGGTTCGTTGAAGTTGGTGTTAAACTGAAGAAGATTTTTGATTGGGATACAGAGTAGTAGTAGGTAAGCGAGTGGTTCACTTTTCATGGCCAAAGCAATTGGTGACTTATCCTCTTGCCCATACATTTAATGGAGGTCTCTACCTGTTTTATCCTAATAAATCTGAAATCTTGAAGGAAGAGGTATTAGGGCCCTTTGATCCACTCATTATATCTTCGCCCATCAAAGGTAATATGATATTGACCCTTGATTTGTCGGGTTTGATTTAATAACATGCATTAAAATAAAAAAAAATCAAATAGAGTTTATGGAAGTATGATTCTAAATAGAAATGAATAGCGAATATGAATAGACATTGTGTGTTGTCTTCGGATTTTTTTAAGACTCATCCAAACTTTTGAGATGACGACTCAGACGATGACGATGAGGATTTTAGTAACTAAGCATTGGGTAGTATATGTAGGGAGGGACGATGATTCAGATTACACTTTAGAGATGTCAGTAGTACATTTAATTGAAGAAAAATTACTTCGAATTTTTTGAAAGCCAAATTTTTTTTTGAGGGAAATGCAATGGTAAATTAGTCAGTAATTGGTCAATTATGTCGGCTTATGATAGGTTCTTCGATCAATTTTATTAATGTAAAATATGTAATTGTTTTTTGAAAAAATTGGCCAAACGATTCGGTCTTGGTCGGTTTTTGATTTTTTTACATATTTTAGTCAAACCGTTTTATCGGTTATTGGTCGGTTATGCCGATTTTTCAATTTTTAGTCTTTTTTTAGTCAAACCATTTTGTTAGTTATTGGTCAATTTTTGGTGGATTCTTTGATCGGTCTTATAAAGTGTAAAATATGTAATTTTTTTTTAAAAAAAACTGATCAAATGATTTGGTTTTGGTTGGTTTCGATTTTGATGGGTTTTTGTACAACACTAATGAATAGTGACTTTTCACTTTAAAATAAAAGAAAAAATGTATTGTATCTACTTCTAAATTTCTAATTATAGAATTAGAAACTACTCCCTCAGTCCTTTATTCCTTTTTAGGATGTCCCAAAATGTATGTTCATTTCAATTAATGAAAGCTATTTTTTCTCATTTTACCCTTAACTTGAAAAGCTCAACAATTAACTCAATAACCATGCGCATTATAAATAAGGGTATAAAGGTCAAATTGAAATAGAATTAAATATTTTATTAAATGTGAAAAAGTAAAGAGGACAATTAAAATGAAACAGAAGGAATATTAAAAATCTTTTTTAGTCTTGATGGCTTGCGAGGACAAGAGAGAAGGTTGAAAGGATACGGTATGAGACCAAAATCTCGTTCGATGCCTATCACCGGTCCTCTGCGCGAACATTTATCATACAAGTTATGTCGTAACCCATGGCGCTACTGCATCCTTTGTTGGAGTTGCATTCTTTCGACTCTCTCAAACACATTCTCTCTCATCTGTCCGTTTTCTGCAAAAGTTGGCCTCTTCTTTGTTTTTATTGGTTTTGGGAATATCAACAATCTCATTCTCTCCCAACAAAGCAATTGTTTTTGAGTGGCAAAGAAAGCTTGAACAATGTGCGCATGGCTCTGCTTTAAAGACAACAGGGGTTGCTTCAGCTTCAACACTTCATGTTGCAGAACCAGTCGGGCCATCAAGAGATGTTCAAGAGAAAAGCAGAGGTGGGTTTAATTGATTTGTGCGGGTTATTTTGTTTCAGTTTTTGACAACAAAGGAAGGTAAGGACGAGTGAAATTGGGTAGCAATGAAAATTAAAACTCTCCAGATACTTCAAAGGAAGAATCTGTTGTAATTTCCACACCCCCACACACTAACAATATTGTCCGCTTTAGGTTGTCCGGTTCACTGGATACATCGGGGCCACATAGGGGTTGTCCGGTTCACAAGGATACAACGGGCCCGCAAGGCCTTGTTTCTCCTTAAGTGCAGCAAGCGGGCTTGGGCCCAACTCACTACACAAGGGAAAATGCCTTGTTAGTGTAGGAGGTGGGCTTTGGCTCTTATAAAGAGCATTTTACATCCCACATCTTTCGATGTGGGATTCTTTACACTCCCCCGCACTTGTGGGCTGGGTTATACCACAGACCCAACAAGTGGAGTAGAGGTCATACCCAAGAATCCAACTGGATCAAACCTGCTCCGATACCATGTTGTAATTTCCACACCCCCACACACTAACAATATTGTCCGCTTTAGGTTGTCCGGTTCACTGGATACATCGGGGCCACATAAGGGTTGTCCGGTTCACAAGGATACAACGGGCCCGCACGGCTTTGTTTCTCCTTAAGTGCAGCAAGCGGGCTTGGGCCCAACTCACTACACAAGGGAAAAGGCCTTGTTAGTGTAGGAGGTGGGCTTTGGCTCTTATAAAGAGCATTTTACATCCCACATCTTTCGATGTGGGATTCTTTACAGAATCCAATACTTCACAAGCAGATTACATTCATGTCCGGGCGCGTCGCAGACAGACCACTGACAGTCATAGCTCGGCAGAAAGAGTGTTCGAATTTCTTTTGAATAGAATTTGACTTAAAAAAGTGGGATGTAGAAGTTGTGATTGAATCTGCAAGTGATATGTGCAGGCGAGAAGGGATAAGATTAGTAGGAAAATGAGATGTTTGGAAGAATTAGTCGCTGGTTGCAACAATGTTATTGGAAAGACTGGAATGCTTGCTTGATGAAATCATCAATTATGTTCAATCTCTTCAAAGACAAGTTGAGATGATTACACATACTTATCATGTCCCCCATTTCAAATGAAACTAATGATGTCTGAATTTCATGGCAGTTTTTGTCAATGAAATTGGCTGCTTTAAGTACGACGGAATTCGGCATCGATAACTTCTCCCCAAAAGAGGTGAGACTGCATCTCTATGAATGGAAAATTGGGTAATTTATGAAATGTTTAAACTAATTTGTGTTGAAGAATTATGCAATGAAGTTTGTCTTCAAAGGCAGCTGATAATCTTCCTGAATCGTGTCCGACTCATCTTGCTTGTCTATAGTTTTCTCAACCCTCCATTTCTTTAGACAGGTACGCTCCATTAGTTAACGAATCGGATAACAGGTGTAAGTATTTTCATGAGAAAAACAACGGGTACGTGTCACATATGAGTTTGTCTAAATTCAACCCAATTAATTATAATACTTATAGTTTACATATATGGAAGAATTCTCCTATTTGGTTGTAAAATGAGGTCCTAACTTTTCCATATATATGCTAGTATATTACATAATATATATATATATATATATTAAAGATGTGCTATTTTTTGGAAATTAATTTATTATTTAGACGAAATTTGTCTTTTCTTTTATTCAGGAGAACTGGAATGGAGGATTCGAACTCACTCCCTATTAAAAAGGTCAATCCTTACATGTATACTGATTGTTAGTCAATCACATACTCCACTTGCTTCCTTTTAATTTGTAGATTGATTGACTTTTTTATGCAAGGAACACTTATATTGAGTCCATGATGTGAAAATTTTATATAGGTGATTTTTTTTGGTTAGGATAACATATTTTAATTTTTTTAGTTTTTTTGAAGAACCATTCTATTCTCTTGTGTTTATTTAATTTGATTAACTAATTATTTACACAAGTTTTTTATATTTGTGAAGAAGAAATATATATATATATATTATCTAACAAATTAATTCATTTTTTTTGATTTGGTTAGTAATTTTTTTTTTCATTTTTACATCTAGTAGGGTTGGGTTAATGGGGACATATATAGGGGCGGGAATCCCCGCTCTAATGGGTTTGAGGATATGGATAAAAGGTTTATCTAATGAGTACGAGGATACATGTATGAATAGAGGAGTCCTTGCTCCAAATCTATTTCGCTGATATTTTTATATTTAAACCCAAACTTACTTTAAATTTAATAAATATTTGTATTTCCAAATTTTAGAAATATAAATTTGTGTCAAATTTAATTTAATCCAAATCGAACAAATTGATTATTTAAATTGTTTTGGCTACCCTAATTATGTTTGTCTAGTTGCTTATCCAATATAGAGTATAGACTCAAAAGATGGTTGCAAAATCTCAATCGAGATGGCGACGTGCTAATTTGTCGTCTCCTCCATAATTGGCTACAGTTGTATATTTTCGGAAATGAAAATGAAAAATGACAATCTGATTTACTGGCTATCGGGAAATTAGGGCTTGGCTTTGTGCGTTTTGGTGACATTAGGGTTTTTATTGTTTATAGTCCCTTTGATTTACCAAATTGGGGTTTTGAGAAATGGCGACAGTGTCATCGGAAGGAGAAGATGAGGGGAAGATAAGCGGAGGGAACCAGCATCTGATTGTGGACGACGATCTTAGAGAGATGGGCAAGAAGGCTGCTTGGAGTGTCAGCTCGTGCAAGCCCGGCAATGGCGTCTCTTCTCTCCGTGATGAAAACCTCGACACATATTGGCAGTAAGTACACATTTATGTGACTCTTCAATTGCAATCTTTTAGTTTTCAAAATCTAGCGAGGAGATGCATATTATTATCTGGTTTCAGATCAGACGGTGCACAGCCTCATTTGGTGAATGTTCAGTTCCAGAAGAAAGTGAAGCTGCAGGTAACGTGTTCAAACCCGAATCTCTTAAAATTGGCTTTAATCAGTTTGTAATTGCTAGGTTCTCTTTAGCTTTTCACTTGTTTGGTTAACAAGAGCTAGTAGGATTTTCATGAATTGGCTTTTATTGTGAAGTTGGTTGTTCTATATGTGGATTTCAAGCTTGACGAGAGCTACACACCGAGTAAAATCTCCATTCGAGCTGGTGATGGATTTCACAACTTGAAGGTAAATTTCCAAACTTCGTAGACATTTTGACATGCTTGACAATAATAGTTATCTATTGTTTTCCCCGCTTATAGCGTTTGGCTTTCTTTACAAATATTCTTATAGGAGATAAAAACCGTGGAGCTTGTCAAGCCAACTGGTTGGGTTTATATATCATTATCTGGAAATGATCCCAGGTGAGTTGCAAAGAACAAATTATCCACTTTGTTATTAAATATATGCAGATTATCTTCATATTGCAATTCTTTTTGTTGGTCATGACTCATGAATTATTTGTCACCAAGGCTAGCAAACAGTGCTTTTTTTGGAAAATATGAATGTCTCTTGAAGCTTAATGACAGTGGTTTTAGTTTAATTGCTATCTTTTCGTACTCAGTAATCTGTATTACTTATGTGACCATTTTAAGCTCAACAACAATACTTGTAGTTTTGTTTTAGGAAGTACTAAGTGAAATTGCTGCAGGTTGTTTATTGAAACGTAAAAATAGCCTTTTGTTGCCTGTTCTGTATGCCTTTGAGAAAGTGGTGCACGGCTTGAGAAAACTCTTTGGCTTGTTAATCAATCTGTTATCTGCACCATTTGGCAGGGAAACTTTTGTCAATACCTTTTTGTTGCAAATCATTGTGCTGTCGAATCACCTAAATGGGAGGGATACTCATGTCCGCCAGATTAAAGTTTATGGGCCTCGACCGTATGTCTCTCCTTTGTTATTTTCCCTTCTTTGTTTCGTTTGCCAGTATTTAGATTTTCCACTGTGGCTTATTTTGATTGCTTCATCGCAGAAACCCTATTCCACACCAACCGTTTCAGTTTACTTCTCCAGAATTTATTACCTATTCTTCCGTGAGATGAGAATCTAACACAGTAGACAAGGGAGGCAGCATCATACTGGAGAGGATTACAGCATATAGTTACCAGATCATTCAAGGACCGTGAAGAGGTTTCCTAATTCTGGACATTTAAACTCAAGTCTAAAAATTATTGAAAAAGAAATGTTATTAGATGTTTCCTTACGTTTGCGGGGACGAGCTTGAAAATGGGGCCATTTCCCAACTTTATTCTTCCTGATTGCACTTTCTTTGCTTCATTGATCCACATCTGCAAGTGAGAATCTATGCAATTCGCACTGCAATATGACTTGATGGTCTGGGGTGATCTTTCTTTGGTTTTTTTTTTTTTTTTTGATAAATTGCTTTGGAACGTATTTGCACTTAGCCTCGTGGAAATCATTTAGTCAATTAGATATCGTGATGTTCTTCAATGTTTTGTGATTGAAATTTTCCAAAGAGACTTATGTAAGTTTATTTTAAATGGATTAGAGACCTGTTATTCGAAACATTGATTGTCACCATTCATATTACTGGATTTGTTTCCTCTAGGTTTACTCCTCACTGCACACAATTTTTACTGCTGCATGGGAAGAAGATTTGCTCAGTCCCTTGGAAGATATGGAGAATCCGCTACTACTGAAAAGAAAATCCAACCAGGGTTGTAGTGAAATGACTTCAAAAATTCACAATATTGTAAAGAAAATCCAACACAAGCATTTTCGGTTTTTCTTCTTCTGAAAAAAAAAAAACATTGTGAGCCACAAAATTCAAGATTCTCTTCTTTGTAATAGCAGTAAACCCAACAGTATGACCATAAAGGCACAAACACAGGCAGATGGATCAATCAAGGAAAAGATAATGAGAACTACTGAGTCATCCAGTCAGGATATCAAATTGGAGCAGGGAGGTCAACACTGGAACTACAGTACGGAAGTTCATAGAGCTTCTTCTAAAAGTCGCATAAAGTAGTGCCAATATGATAAGGCAACACACAAGTAATTCTAAGATCAGAAAAAGAACTGCCCACGGAATGGCCACAAACGTCAGTGGATGGCCATGTACAGTGCTGTAGATCATTTACATACAAAATAGCAAGGAAGCAAATTAGCACGCCACGATATGATCTCTTGGAACTTGGTTATCATTCACAGGCTGGTTTGGTATCAAAGCTGCTCAGGCAGATTGCGAAGGCTTGAAATGCTGAAAGGGGGTAACGGTAATCCATGGTGAAGATATCTTTTCCAATTTTACCAAATTGTAAGATTACCTTTTCTTGTTCCGCAGCAGGGACATTGTGGGATGGCTCAAGAGCAGCCACAAGCTGGAAATTCTTTACAGAAGCCACAGTAACACGTCCTTTGAAGTTTAGGCACCAGCACTGCAGTTGCTCATGCCATCTAGGAGCCTTATTTTTAAGGATCAGTGGCTCAACTGAACGCTGAACCACCACTGGTGACCCCAACGAGCTTACAGATCTGCTATCCATGACTGTTTCCTTTAGTTTTGAGCCTGGTAAGGGGGGAGCACGATCATCAAATGATTGTGAAAAGAACATTGGTGTTGGTGCAGTGCCCCCCTCTTCTATAGAAGATACAGGAATATAATGCATGACACAATTCATTCTTCTAGGTCCTCTTGTCCGCAAAACATTTAGCTCATATGAGATAGAGCCTACAATGTAGTTACATGCCGGAACTCTTGGAGACACCTGCTTAGTCTTGATCCTGCAGCTTGTACGGCTAGTCGTTTGCATTGCTGCTTCACATGGAGGCTGGCTGTCAAATACGGTGAACTTGGTACCCAATAAGTTAGACCTGGGACGAATAAGCTTGTTAGTTGCAGCTGAAAGACGAGAGCACTCTTAAACCAAATTGAGAAACATGTGTGAGGTGCCAAACGCCGAGACTCACCTTAATTTACCAACATATGTGTTGCTGGCCCGTGAAAAATCATCAGAAACCAACGAAATCACAAAGTCTGTACGTGCTCGCTTCCTGATCTTTCTGGCAGCTAACAACAGTTTATCATTCTCGGCTTCAGCTGTCAATACATTACATCGGCAATAAAGCCACTTTAAAACCAATAATCTGATGATACAACTAAAACTACACAACATGTTTAGTAAGGTCAACTTTGTCAGCCTATAATTTTAGATCAACAACTAACTTCTTTTTTCTTGAGTACGAAGAACTAGAAACTTAACTCCAACATAACCCCTTTTTATTTTTGCTAATAATCTTCCTAATAGTATCAGGAAATTTGGTCAACAGTTGACAACATAATACCTATTGACATCAGAAACTGACCATTTGATAATATACTTAAAAAACAAAGTATTTAACAAAGCCACCTTATCAGATCATACTACTATTAGACTAGAAAAATGTGGCTCCAACGTCATTCCTTTTTTTCCTTCTTCAACTTCTCCCCTTCTCTTTTCCCCCCTAAAATCATTTACCCAGAGTACCAACTACAATGAATATCATGTTCCTAATCAATACTTCATCAGTAGGATCAAAAGGCTGGGTAGCAAGTGGTAATAATCAATAGTATGTTCTCATCTGCAAGAAACTAAACAAGAACATTGTAATGGCACAAGGATAAAATGAAAAAACAAAGACAAAGTAATATCAATCATGAGTGAAGGGCAGAACAGCACTTACAAGGCACAAGACCAAAGTACAAATAAAAAGTAGAGGTAGTTCTATCTCTCCTGATAAAGCACTGTATGGGAGATTCACGAGGACCCGGCTATTTACAAGCACAAAGAGAAGACAAAAAAACAATTAAAAACAATGAGCAACCATGATAACGGAGAAAAAAAAACCTTAAAAATAAAGAGAAAAGATTGTTACCTGCTTTAATGAGATGGGAAACGTTATCTTTCCACATTGCTCTGGAGTCATAACAATCTCCTTTGTAATTTCCCTCCACGACCTACAAACTGAAGCACAAAATGTAACACCAGCACGAGCAGGCCATGAGGTCTCACTCTCTTCCACCCTTTGAATAATGTCCATTAGCAATTCTGGTGGGAGGTTCACCCACTGCCCCTGCTCTATTGATTCTACAAAGGGTAGTTCTTCATCGGGCGCTATATATGACTTAGTACAGCCACTCCAAGACTTCCTCCCAAACCTACGTTTTGATTTGCTTCCAATTACATCTGTAATCTCCTTCAATTCGCGTACAATGGTTTTGAGAACCATCTCTATGGAACACTACAATTATTTCCTGCAATTTTCAACAGCAAACAGGAAGGATAGAAAATGAGAACAAATCTATTGAGTCCTACTATTATGATTATCCCATCAAGCCTAAGGTTTTACAGCATTCAAAGGAAAAAATCCACCAGATCATTTAAACCAGTCTAAAGCTTCTAATTTCAGAAAACTCTAGACGTATTAACGCAAGAACTCCACCTAGACAACAACAACAAACCCTCAAATCACAGTCACGGTAAAATCAAACAATGGCCACAAATTGTTCAAATTTCATAAACCTCATCTCAAATTCATCATCAAAGTCTCAAATATCAACGGTGCATCACCCCAATGGATAAACCGAAAGAAAAGAAAAGAAAAAAAAAAAGAACAACGTACCAACCAACTTGAAGAAACCCCACCAGATCGGCCAAATGAGAACCGGCCAGGTAAGCCCCCAGTCCAGAAATGAGCCTCAATAAGATTAGAAACAAAGCTCTAGAGCCCAAACCAAAGGAAATACGCCTGTTGTAGAGAGAGATTAGAACCGGAGAAACACGGCCAAACTATAAATCGCCGACCATGCTCTCCGATTTAGCTAGCTCGAAACCCATAATCGCCCCCTCATATGCAATCTCAAGCCCCCAGGTCCACACCAACGCAACCGCCGGCCTCCGCCATCACCCCCAACCACGAAGAGCGAGGCTTTCGTTAGCAGTCCCACAATTCTCTCTCCCTAAAAACGGATCCAAGCGCTTTTCCCATAGCTTTTGCTGTATTTTAGCGTTGAGAGCTGCTCGTTGTGTGTTGATCGACACGTGGCACTTTGAGTTTCTCAACATAAAAACAAAACCGACTAATTGCACGCGCGATCTGCTTACTCGCGCATGCGTGAACTTCCACACTTTATTCAATTTTTTGAAAGGTTTTTTGGAAAAATGATCATCTTTTACATAATTATTAGAGATCTAACTCCACCCCCATTAAATATAAATTTAATCTTTTTGTCAAATGAAAAGACACTGCAGCCCCCTGCACGTCTTTTGATACATTTTTCTTTTTAAAAAGTTGAATACTCCATGAAAACAAGCTCTCTCTTTCTCTCTCTTCTTTCCCACTCCTCCATGGTTCGTATTCCTCAAAGTTTTCAGATTATTCAACATTCGTGCAATCTAAACTTCATAATATGTTACAAAGACGCCACCCAGAACTGAAACGATGCTAAAATCGACTACGCAAGCTCCGTCTTCGAATTCGCGAACATAGAAATGTTAAACGTTCTTATTAAGTGTCTAGTATTTCGTCTCAGCTTTTACCTGTATTTTAAGTCGAGAAGGAAAATCACTAAACTAAGGTTAGTTTTGTGCATTTGGTTTTCACAACTGCCATATTTTTACGTAACTATACAAAAAAAAGTATTTCGTTGATAAATATATATATTTTTAGTTGAGAATAGTTTTGTTTTTGTTTATATCATGCTAATTTTTCGTTGATATTTGATTTATTTTTTGTTTAGCTCATGAAATTTATAGGGTTGATAAATGTTGTAATATTTGTTTGAAATTGTTGAGTTTGTTTGAGAAATTTTACATGCAGGTTTGAGAAATTTTCCTCCATGACTCGTACCTCTCAAGCTTCGAAGTGAAGTAGATCTCTCACCTTATTCAGCATTTGGTCATAGACGTCTCCCAGAAACGATCTTAAACTCCGGAACAAGGACCGTATGCAAGCTCCGAGTGCTAGTGGACGAACATACCCGTGCTCAATGTCATTTCTAAGTGTTCAGCACTCCAACCTTTCTTGAACCGAAGCTCCAAAGCTTCATGTGTCGTTGTACATCTTGTCCTCAATTTTTGTTTGCCTTCTAATTTTCTTTTAAGGAGGAATATCACCAAACTAAGGTTAGTCTGATGCATTTGGTTTTGAGAACTGTCATATATTACAACCGAACGATACAAAGTCAAATATTTATTTGATAAATACATGTATTATTCGTCCAGAAGTAGTTTCGTTCAGACAATTTTTTCGTTGACAAGTAGTTTTATTCTCGTTGATATGGGTTAATGTTTTCATTGAGAAATATGTTTAAGCTCGTTTATCTGGGTCGACTTTTTTCGTTGATAAATAGTTTTATTTTCGTTTATATAGGTTAGTTTTTTCGTTGAGAAATATGTTTAAAGTCGTTTATCTGGGTCAAGTTTTTTCGTTGAGAAATATGTTTAAAGTCGTTTATTTGGGTCAAATGTTTTCGTTGATAAATAGTTTTATTTTCGTTTATATATGTCTATTTTTTCGTTGAGAAATATGTTTACAATTATTTTCATTGACAAATTAATTTCTTTTCGTTTATCCCAGATAACCATTTGGTTGATAAATATCTATATACTTTTTGTTTAGAACTGTATGTATTTTTGGTTTATAATTATTTGCATGTGAGTATTATGTTGAGGACTGTGTATAAATTTTTTGTTGACTACTTGTTATCTATGTGATTCAGAAATGGAGGAGGTAATCATATTGGTACGCTATTGTGGTTCTTGGGAACGGGTTGGACTTAGTTATGTGTATAAAGGTGGGAAAAGTATGGGCTTGATCATTCCAAATGATATTTCGTATGACCAATTATTGGATATGATGTATGAATTGACGGAAAAAGATCGTGAAACATACAATGTTCAATTGAAGTACATTTACAATGTTCATGGTCCAATTGAGCCCGTTGAGATTGAGAGTGATAAGGACGTCCGCTTATTGTCTGAATGAAACTATCGATTAGTAAGTCACAAAGTTATGGAATTGAAGCTTCCAATTCTATTAGTAAGTCAAAAAGTTGTGGTAATATGATATCCTTCAACCAACATCTTGTACTTGATGATGCATCTATCATTTTGAAAGTCGGCGAAATATTTCCAGATAAAAAGAGTCTGTTAAAAAAGTTATGCATTCATGCTCTTCATTTGCACTTTGAATTCAAAGTGCATTAATCGACAAAAATTCTTTTTGTTGTTAAATGCAAAGTAGATGAGTGCAAGTGGTGGCTTCGAGCAACCAGAGTTAAGGAAACCTCTTTTTTCATGATCAAGGTATTTCAGGATAGCCATTTTTCTTCATCGTGTTTTGATATAATAATGCTCGACAAGCGACAGGATGGGTTGTAGGAGAATGCATCAAATCTAAATACGAGGGAGTTAGCTATATTTATAGGCCAAAGGACATTGTTTTCATTTCGGATAGAAATGCTAGTATTGGCAAAGGAATTCGTAGAGTGTTTCCCGATGTCAAACATGGTATTTGCATGTATCACCTTGGTCAGAATTTGAAGGCAAGAAAATTTAGTGACTCTGTCATCCCTGTATTCTACAAGGCAGCCAAGACGTACAATCAGATGGAATTGAAAGACTATTATGATAAAGTCTCTGAAGAAAGAAGGGATAGATATGCAATTTTTAGATCATTATTTGATATTTTCTCGTTGATAATACTTATCGTTGATATATGGTCAATTTTTCGTTGATTATTTCATAATTATGGTTGATATCCGAGTTACATGTCAGATCTAGTTGACAAACTTTCGTTGATAATACTTATCGTTGATATATGGGTCACTTTTTTGTTGATTATTTCATAATTATGGTTGATATCCGATTCACATGCCAGACATGTCTGAAATAACCAAGTCTTCTCGTTGATAAACTCTCGTTGATAATATTTATCGTTGATATATAAGTAAATTTTTCGATGATTATTTCTTAATTATGGTTGATATCCGAGTCACATGCCAGACATGTTTGAAATAACCAAGTCTTCTCGTTGATAATATTTATCGTTGATATATGAGTCAATTGTTCGTTGATTATTTCTTAATTATGGTTGATATCCGAGTCACATGCCAGACATGTCTGAAATAACCAAGTCTTCTCGTCGACAAACTCCCGTTGATAATGTTTATTGTTGATATATGGATCACTTTTTCGTTGATTATTTCTTAAGTATGGTCATAAAGTAATTGAAATTAATTTAATGATCTGTTATAATGAGTACCATATTCGATAAACATTTGCTTTGGTCCATTGCGTATCGAACCATTCTTTATTCGCATCACAAACTTTCATAACTATGACCTTTTTGGTTGAGAACTATATTTACGGGAAAAAATATAAACATAACAAACAAGCTTGATTTTTTTTCCCATGCCAGTAGTTCTTGATGAAACAAAAGTGCTAATCAAAATATATGCATTTCATAAACCTAAAGATAATATAGTTATCAACGAAAAATATGAGTTATAAACCTCAAGATAATGCATTTATAAACCTAAAAATAATGCATTAATTAACGAAAAGTTACAAACTGTCAGGCAACAATTAATGTTATGTTTTCTGTTACAAAATCAATAACAAATTAAGAGTAGTCCGTCACATTTGCGTGTAGCATCCATTGAAATCATTTGTTATCATCTATATCTACAAGAGAGGGAAAAAAACACAAGCAACAAACTTTTCTCAACTTAACAACCAATTCTAAGCCCTAATATTTATATATATATATATATATATATATATATATATATATATATATATATATATTAACCACTTCAAGAACTCTAAGATTTTGTAAACGATATGTAACACAAATCCCATTATTCAAAAATTCATGGAGGCGAAGGCAATAACAACGAAAATTAATGTAAAATAAACTAGAAGCAACCTTAACAAGAAAAATGAAGAATATAAAATTAACCTTGGTCTCTTATGTTGGTTATGAAGAAAATAAAACTGTGAAAATCGCACCATAAATCGTTTAAGGAAGAATAAGATGAATCAAAAGTGAGAATGCCAAAGCTTGATGAAACAAAAGCACTAACTGAAATATATGCATCTCATAAACAAAAAAATAATACAGTTATCAACGAAAATTATGAGTTATAAACCTAAATATAATACTTTTATAAACTTAAAAAAATACAGTAATCAACGAAAAGTTACAAACTTTCAAGCTGCAAGTAGTATTCTATTTTCTACCACAAAATCAACAACAAATTAAGAATAGTCGTTCACGTTTGCAATAAGCATCCATTGGAACCATTCATTATCATATATATATAAAGGAATTTTTTTCAAACCTGCATGTAAAATTTATCAACCAAACTCAACAATTTCAAACAAATATTACAACATTTATCAACCCTACAAATTTCATAAGCTAAACAAAAAATGAATCAAATATCAACGAAAAATTAGCATGATATAAACGAAAACAAAACTATTCTCAACTGAAAATATATACATTTATCAACGAAATACTTTTTTTGTATAGTTACGTAAAAATATGACAGTTGTGAAAACCAAATGCACAAAACTAACCTTAGTTTAGTGATTTTCCTTCTCGACTTAAAATACAGGTAAAATCTGAGACGAAATACTGGACATTTAGCAAGAACGTTGAACATTTCTATGTTCATGAATTCGAAGACGGAGCTTGCGTAGTCGATTTCAGCATCGTTTTAGTTCTGAGTGGCGTCTTTGTAACATATTATGAAGTTTAGATTGCACGAATGATGAATAATCTGAAAAACTTGAGGAATACGAACCATGGAGGAGTGGGAAAGAAGAGAGAGAAAGAGAGCTTGTTTTCATGGAGTATTCAGCTTTTTAGAAAAGAAAATGCATCAAAAGACGTGCGAGGGGCTGCAGTGTCTTTTCCTTTGACAAAAGGGTTAAAATTTACATTTAATGGGACGTGGGGTTAGATCTCCAAAAATTATGCAAAAGGGGGTCATTTTTCCAAAAAACCCTTTTTTGAATCTGCATGGCCCGTTTGGGTCAATCAGACGAGCTGGATATGGGCTCTTAAAGATATGTTATCCATGGACAGTTTGGGCCCACAAGATAGAGGGCCCATTATGGTGACATGACTGGTTTTAAATCCGTGAATTTTGGGCTGGCAAATGGCAATGTCAATGACACATAAATATTAGACTACTAACCTTCGTTTGGGACTCTGTGTAAAACGCATGTTTGGTAAAAAGTATGTGTGATAGAGTATAAGTTATCATAAAACGTAAAAGCTGAGAGTGTCTGAGAGTATGTTTGACAAAGTATAAACTAGCTTATACGTTGTACCAAACATGTGCTTTTGTACAATTTATTTCTCAGACAATATAATGTTTGATGTTGGATTTTTTGTTAGAAAAAATGATAGCATAATTTTTTTTTATTTGACATGTTAACTATTATTTTAAGCATTATGTATAAAATAAAAAAGAGTTAATGGTGTTTTAATATTATACAACCAGCATCATATAAAAGTTCATTTTGCATAAAGTTATACATTATCCTAAGTTTTTTTTTAAATCATACAAACACATGATAATATCATTAAAGAATAATTTTATACTATATGCTCATCCCCTCCTCCAAATTTATGTTATGAATTTAAAATTAGCCTCGTTGGCTTGGGCTCCCAATTTCAAAAAAATTAAAGACCATGGAAACTTAAATGAGCCCAACATAAACCTATGTTTATCGTTGAACTCAAATTTTGACCATATAGTAGATTGACTCGAAATCGGATTTAAATGTTCGTGGTAAAAGCTAATCAACTCATTCAGTGGACGGCATCGGGACAAAAAAGATGTACGAAATTTTTAACGCATTATACTCGGAGATACTATTTCCAAGTTTTGAACTTGTGAAGCATTCTCAGCAGCTTCCATATCCCTATTACTATTACGCAGTGCATGATCATTCCCCAGCATAAGGATTCAATTACAGCCTTTTGCACCCAACAATTCATCTATATTGGATCCATATAGTTTGAATTTTAAATTTTAAAAATAGGATGATAATATTTTTGAAATAAAAATATGATGATAATATTTTTGAAAAGTACAACGGTCATATTTTTGAAATCAAAAATTTAAATTTCAAAAGTATAATGTTAATATTTTTGAGATGATTCGAACTGACCTTCAGCTCTAGAGAAGACGAACACTCAGTGATACTTTTGAGAAGCAGAAGCTCATTGAAAAGATGATCGCCGATGAAGGTGTGAAGAATGAGAGAATGTGAAAGTGGCTCTGGAGAAGAAGTTGTTCGATGTAAAAAAATGAAATCCAACGAATCAATACCCCCTTGACCACTGACGTGGTATGAAAATGAGGGACAAATTTGTGAAATTTCACATATAGACACAGGTATTTCCACTCCTTCATCCTTGGGAGTGAAATGAAGTATAGAGATTTAGATAGAGAATGATTTAGGGAGAAAAATTGCTGGATTCGATAATCTTTTCATGTAATAGAGATACTACTGAGAATGTTTAAGTAACCACTGAACCACATGTTCGTCTGTAGTTAAACTGTTTGTGGAAACTACAATTTCGGTGTTCTTATTAGACATTAATGATTATCTAAAACACTTTCACATTGTTTTTGCTCGAAAGAGAGAAGGGCAGTGATGATTACCCTTCAAATTGAAAAGTTCATACACTCAAGCTATTGCATGGTCGTGCGTTTATGTCTTTGCTTCAAGATTAATCTATCCACTCCATATACTTTATCCATAACTAAGGCTTAGAAGTAATTATGCTCAACAGCAACTAACATCAAAGACCAGATTCTGATTCTATCAAGGACTCTCAGAGAGAGAGAGAATTACTCAAATTGTAATAATCAAACCACATTTTCCTGGGATATGAAAAACACAAACCCTTCTTATTTTCCTAGTCGATTATCTCTCCGGACTTAGGGTGTAACGAATCTCACTCGCGATAGGTCAAGAGTTCGATTCTAAGCTGGCATTATTTCTCCTTAACGATAAAGCTTGATGTGCATGCACTCAAGTTTTTGGGCTGTCCTTGTGTACCTTTCATGCCAAATCCATTTTCCACAATATTCTATATTTAATAAAAATGAACCCTTGATGCATGTGAAGTAAATCCTCTTCTTGGCTTAGCAATCCCAGCCTCTACATCAGTCAATATACAGCCTAGCCTTTATGTCTCCATCGCAATGTTGCTTACAAGCTTTTGCATTCGTAGTTTAATTTCTACCTAATCAGCTTCAATTCCTTCTCCTTAATTAAACTGATCATATATGGTCATATATATATATATATATATATATATATATATATATATATTTATATATCCATATATCTTATCGACATCGAACTCTAATAGAAGTTCAAAGAGAAACAAACCGAGAGATGGTTGTGTATGGCAGTTTCTCTTTTGTGGCATTCTTTCTCTTCTTGGTGTTTCTTTGGTTTGTTTTTTTCGCACGGAAGCAGCCTTAAGGAAGTATCATTTTGATGTGAGTGCAAATGCTGCATCATTATGTATGTTCGAGTAGAAATGCTTCTTTCGTTGTTCTAATCGACAAAAGATTTTTTCTTCTTCTTCAGGTTCAAGTGAAGAATATAAGCAGATTATGCCATGCAAAACCAATTGTGACTGTGAACGGGAGGTTCCCAAGGCCTACTATCTATGTCAGAGAAGGACAGAGTTCTTGTTAACATTACTAACCATGCACAATACAACATTTCAATACATTGACATGGTCTGAAGCAATATCGTAATGGTTGGGCTGATGGACCTGCATATATAACAAAATGTTTGATTCGGATCAGAAGTAGCTACAATTATGACTTTAATGTAACAGGACAGAGAGGAACTCTGTGGTGGCACGCTCATATTCTCTGGTTGAGAGCCACCGTGTACGGTGCAATTGTGATCATACCAAAACCTGGAACTCCATTTCCCTTCCCAAAGCCGTAAAGAGAATAAGTTATACTGCTCGGTCACACATTCATAATTTATATGTATTCTTCAATTACATTCTTTGGTGTCAAATTTTCAGAACATGAAAATGGTTTCTCTACAATTGCAGAGGAATGGTGGCACAAAGATATGGAAGAGATTGAAAAGCAAGTGAGCTGCATGGGTTTGCCACCAAATATGTCTAATGCACACACAATCAATGGAAAACCAGGCCCTTTATTCCTCTGCTTAGAGAAACTTAAGCACCCATACGCAACTTTATTTAGCTTCAAGACGTAGCATGCATGTAAGGATAAGTAACACTGGGCTCCAGAGGGCTGTGGTACAAACTTGATAGTCCTGGACGAATTGAAGGAGGTGCACTATATCTCACATCGCTTATGAAAATAATTGAAACGCATAATATATATAATAAGTCAAACTTCTCAACCTAGTAGAAGCATTTTCTGGTTCAAAAACCTAAGAAAACAAATCCATACATGCCAATATAGGATGGCCCAAAACGAAAAATATCTACTGGGTCTAGGCATCCAAGGAGGGGTGGACTGTAACATATAATGTGAGAGATTTGAAAGTAAAACATGTACGTCTTTGATTTTGTAGATACTTTTGCAATGGAGGTTGAGTCAGGGAAAACTTACTTGTTAAGGTTCATCAAATCTGTGCTCCAAGACAAGCTTTTCTTTGCCATTGCTGGACACACCATGACAGTTGTGGAGGTCGATGCAGTCTATACAAAGCCATTCATTACTCAATCTATACTAATTGCACCTGGACACACCACAAATGTTCTCGTTCAAGCCAACCAGGTCCCGAACAGATACTTCATAGCTGCAAGGTCATTCATGGATGTTCCACTCCAAGTAGACAATAAAAAGTCATTGCAATCCTTCAATACAAAGGGATCCCAAACAGTGTCATGCCTTCCTTTCCTCAGTTACCGGCACCAAATGACACTGAAATCGCTTTGAGCTACAATAAGAAGTTGAAAAACCTAAACACTCTACAATTTCTTGCAAATGTGTCGCTCAAAGTCGATCGAAAACTGTTTTACGCTGTTGGGTTTAGGAAAGATTCCTGCCCAACTTGTGTCAATGGAACAAGACTTCTTGCTTCATTGAATAATATCTCTTTTGTGATGCCTCAAACTGGGCTTCTCCAAACTCATTACTTCAATATTTCAGGAGTTTTTAGGACTGATTTCCCTGACAAGCCTTCTAAGCCTTCCAATTACACTGGTGCACCACTCACTGCCAGTCTCGGCACTACACATGGTACCAGACTTAGCAAGATTAAATTTAATTCTATAGTGGAGCTAGTGCTGCAGGATACTAATCTGTTATCAGTTGAGTCACACCCATTTCATCTTCATGGTTACAACTTCTTTTTGTTGTTGGAACTAGAATAGGAAACTTTGATCCTAACAAAGAAGCTGCTAACTACAATATGGTAGACTCAATAGAGAGAAACACAGTAGGGGTTCCCACTGGAGGTTGGACTGCAATCAGGTTTAAAGCTGATAATCCAGGTTAGTGGTTATGAATCTTTAGATTGATGAACCAAAAATCTTTTGCTGATTTAGTGTTTTTGATCTTTTGATGATTTGGTTTTGTAGGAGTTTGGTTTATGCATTGTCATTTGGAGCTTCACACTGGCTGGGGATTGAAAACAACATTTGTAGTAGAGGATGGTCCGGGATTGGAACAAAATGTCCTGCCTCCACCAAAGGATCTTCCACAATGCTAGTTGGTTATAAAAATGCAGGGGAGACTTTGTACATATTTGAAAACAGAGTATTTTCTGTGTGTTTGTTTCCTACAAAAGTTGCAGGGGATTCTTTGAGGATAATATCTGAAACAAAAGAAGAGATTGAATGGTCAATTGTAATAAAAGAAGGGTTGGTTGAAAGTTGAAGCACAAATGTAATAAACTCCATTGAATATCTATATATTGGTTTATTATTTCCTTACACTTGTCTTTCATCATCTTTGAATTCATTTGCCTCTGGTGAGTCTATTTGTAATTTTGTAATTCTTTGCTTCAATTCTAGAAATTCGTGTTCTTGAGTGGCTTGGTTGGGCCAGCATTTTGGAAGGAGTTGAGTTTATCTAGGCTTGGATAGTTTGAAACCATAACGATATGGCCTGTCTAATGGGCTAATATTTTCTCAATTCTCAAAAGAACAAGGAAAGATTAGACCAATATACAAAGATTCTAGTTAACAATTGCTTGCTTTATGAAAATGCACAGTGAGACGGGATACAATTTTTCTCTACAATTCTACTCAAAACTATGTTTGATTCATAATTTGTTTTTGAAAATTGCATATTAGAGTTTTGAAGTCGAGATTTAGTCTTTGCTTGACATTTTACAAATGAGGGATCGAGAGATATTGGGTTGAGAGGGGAGGGGTTGGGCTGAGAAGGTTCAAATTTAGAGTGTTGAGAGGGTTTCAGTTTTTGCCAAACAGGGGTTAAATGAGATTTGTTACGAACACAACCCCTTCCAACTCCTCATTTGTAAAATATCAAGCAAGGTTTTAGTGTTTAAAGTTTAGATTCAAATTTTAGTATTTAGGGTTTAATATTATTTTTTCCTTCAAAAGAACCCCAAAATATTTAATAACACATTTTAAAGCATGATTTAACTTTATTTTGGGAAGAAATTGTAACTCAAATTGTTGCAGAAATTGTAGCTTCCTATCCCGAGTGTCGGCATTCAAAGATGATCTATTGTAGAAGGCTGGGAATAGTAAGAAATGTGACTCTTTAATAAAATTCTAGCACATGTACGCAATTCCAAACACTACAAATGAGGAGATGCTTCTATAAAGATATCTTTCAAATCTTGTGCCACATTGTTTAGATGTGATTTCTTTCACATGGTAGGTAGGACTCTTGAGAGGCTGATTCTCTGTTCTGGCTAGCCGTTGCTTTTGACCTTCTCGACTTCAAGCTTTGTCGACATTGTTGAACTCAACTTATGTCCGGTGCATCCTTCTAAAACAAGATCAACGACTTCAACCTACAAGAAACAAGACTCACAATATTCAGCCCTTACTTTTTACAATACTTTAAACACCATAAAGAAAATACCATGTTTTTACATGTTCAAAACAACAATCTACATAGACACTATACAAGAAGCTCAAACCTTTAGCTGCGAAAGGCCCCGCTCTGCTCTCTTTATATTAATTGACAGCCCACCTTGTAATGTCTCTTTGCTGTGAGATATCCAAAATCAGTTATTCAATATAATTACAACACTCATTTCTTGGTAGATGAGAAAAATACAATGTGTCCAACATAATGGTATGGGGCTTTGGCTTATTCAAATTCCTTTTGAGTGCAGTATGAGCAAACATGCGATGCAAATCAGTTTTTCTTAAAAGACAATCTGCAGGCAGAACCTTCTCTGATAGAGACGAGGATACAAACTAATCTCATAACTATAGCATCCAGCTTTTCATCAACAATTGAAGGGCCATAAGAGTCTATGATAGGATCAACTCGTACAGTCAGCTCAGGCTTAACCGACTGAAAATAATTGCCACAAAAAGAAAACTAACCATCACAGTTAAAATGAGGACAGAATAAAACATCCATCCTTACACAATATGCCTTTATGTACTTTTCAACACTACGCATTCTTTCCTCGATGGTTTTATCAAATCGGCATACTACACGAGAGTGAATAATGAAAGAACGAGCTTTACAGAATCCAATAAAAAAGGAGTCAATTGTCACTTTTCATACACTTCCAAGTGTGGCATGGCAGAAATCAACATACTACTTTACAATGTTGAGAAATTAAAGTTTAAACTAATCAAACCCCAGCAGTAATACAAGCACTTATAATTTGTTGTAATTTCATAGGACAAAACAAAACTGAAGCTGGATACAAACAAAACCTTAAAGAAGCAAATGCAATTCATCTATGAACCTTCTTATTATTGGATAAGAAATAGCTTAAAGACATTGTCAATCCTTTTTGTACTTAAATATTCAAGGCATATGTTCATACTGTTTTTCTAAATCTTACTTTCAAAATGAACCACTATCTGGCTTAGTAGGTGAGGATCAAAGCACTTACAGTGTTATAATTTTCCCACCTCTTACATGGTAATAATATTGTCCGCTTTAGGTTGTTCAGTTTACTGGATATATCGGGTCCATATATGGGTTGTCTGATTCACTTGAATATATCGGGCTCGCATAACTTTATTCCTCCTCAAATCTAACAAAAGAGCTTGGACCCAACTCACTAGACAAAAGAAAATGTTTTATTACTAATGAGAGGGTGGGTAGCACTTATAAAGTGCATTGATGTCTCACATCGCCCGCACTATACCACAGACCCAAAAAGTGGAGTAGAGGTCATATCCAAATAACTGGACCAAGTAACCTGGCTTCGATACTAAGTTATAATTTTCACAGCCCCCACACATCAACAATATTGTCCGTTTAATCCCACATCGACTGGGTTTGAGAAAAATATGATGTATAAATGAGGGTATCTCCAACCATCTAATAAGCCCTTTAGATGGTGGAAAATGGTGGCCCAAAATGTTAACAAGTTTTAGGTTGTTCGGTTCACTTAGATACATTGAACCCGAACGATTTTATTCCTTCTCAAATCTAACAAGTGGGCTTGGACCCAACTCACTATACAAGAAAAAATGTCTTGTTACTAGTGAGTGGATGGATAGCACTTATAAAGTACATTGATGTCCCACATCTTACCGATGTGGGACTTTAACATATAGTGCAAGCAACATGCACAAATTCAAGATTCAACAAGACACACAGCAGGCCAGCACCTTACCTAGGATTGGCTGGATCTTGAGAAGGAAAAGTAGGGAAAATCAATGAAAATCAATTCCCAACTGAACCTAACAAGGGGAATATTTTTCCTAGCCCTACTTTTTTCCCTAAACGATTCAAAACCTACAACAACCCAACTCCTTCACAATGGATCACATACGATCTTTTAAGTATCACATTAGGCAGCTCATCAAAGAAAAGTACCACATCAGGCAAACATCAAAGAGAAATCAAAGCTACCAATCAAATTTCAAAAATCATCACCAAATTTGAGAGATTCTGTAATTTTTTTAAATCCAATCAAATAAACTGTTATAATTTTCACACCTCCACACATTAATAATATTGTCCGCTTTAGGTTGTCCAATTCATTGGATACATCGGGCCCATATATGGGTTGTCTGGTTCACATGGATACAACGGGCCCGTACGACTTTATTCCTCTTCAAGTGTAGCAGATGGGTTAGGCCCAACAAATTACACAAAGGAAAAGACCTTGTTAGTGGGTTGAGGTGGGCTTGCACGTATAAAGTGCATTGTCATTCCCACATCTATCGATGTGGGACATTTTATACTCCCCCGCACTTGTGAGTTGGGTTATACCCACAAACTCAACAAGTGGAGTAGATGTCATATCCAAGTAACTGAACCGAGCAACCTGGCTCCGATACCATGTTATAATTTTCATACCCCCACACACGCAAATAATATTGTCCACTTTAGGTTATCCGGTTCACTGGATATGTCGGACCCATATATGGGTTATTCGGTTCACATGGATACAACGGGCCCGCACGACTTTGTTCCTCTTAAAGTGTAGCAAGTGGGCTAAGCCCAACTCACTACACAAAGGAAAAGACCTTGTTAGTGGGTTGTGGAGGACTTGCACTTATAAAGTGCATTATCATTCCCACATCTATTGATGTTGGAACATTTTACATAACCTAACAAATTGATCATATCCAATTCATTTTTTGTTTTAAAACCTTCTTTTTTGTCAACATAAGACCCTCGCAAACACCGAGCACAATCTGATTCTTTGCCAGCTCTGTCGAGGCCTACATACATAGACAAATTGGAATCTCGGAAAAAATAATGAATTTCAATAGAGAGAGGCATAGAGAGACAGGAGAAAGAAGGAACCTTGAGGAAAACATGATGCCCTTCGTGTTGCCGGTCAAAGGTTCCACCGAGTACTGGAGCGCCATATGAGTTTGGGGGAGAAATAGTTGAATTCACCACTGGTTCATCCATTTCAACTTTGAAGAGACAAATAGAGACGAAATAAAAAAAAGTCTTCTTCTCCAACTGCCCCGCGTGAGACTCACCCCAAAGATGTTGTGTGGCAGTTGGTATAGTCGTTGATGTCATTGTCAGGATTAATGTTCTTTTTTTAAAAAAACAAAATTTGTTTTGTGTGCCGAGATGATTAGACGTGGGCAGATGTGGAAGAAAAAAAAAACGATTTTAGGCCTATATTTCTATTGCACAATAAAAGTCATTTATAAAATACTTGTATGATTGAATTGAAATTTGTTTGAGTTTGGATAATTAAATCAGATAATAATACAATTGAAGTTAGTGTTCAAATAACTAGGTTTTTTTTTGGACTATGTAAAATCCGTATCCAACCTGTCCCTTTATACATCCTACCCAACTCGCCCTCGGGTCATAATGTTTTTACCCGCATCCAACCCGCGGATATACCTGCCCCAAATGTACTTATTCAAATTAAGTATTCGCAGTATTTAATTACAGTTGCAACATTCTAATTTCCAAACCAATTTAGTACGTAGACAACATTCCAAACTAACTCAATACACAAATCACAAACACAATCAGTTTAAAGTCTACAAAAATAATAAATGACACTCTCATATTTATATGTATAATAGTATATATGTGTGTTATATATTTTTCATCTCATTATTTAATTATAACTTGGTCGGAGGTCGTCTATACCCGCATCCGACCCAACCCTGGGCCAGTCACTGAGTTGAGGATTGTATTCATTGGATACATAGCATTCTATACAGATTCTTGCATTATTTATTTATTGCATATCCTGATGTAGAACATGTGGCAGAGACGTTTATGGCTAAAAGGGAGCAATCGTGCGAGAAAACAGCTCGGAAGACGCGTCCGATCAGGTCCAAGGAGGGATTGGCCTTTCTAGGACCATAACTTTCAGCTAGGGTAGAGTTACGAGGCCCATAATATGTTTTCGGAAAGGGAATTTCGTGCTCTACACACTATGAAGACTTTGACCTCATAACTGTTCATCCGGATTCCCAATTCCTTCATTTTCCTTGGCTGCGCAGACTTTCTAGTTTGTTGTGCGTTAATTTATTTGTTTCCTATTTTATTTTGATTTCCTTTGTTCTAGTTCGGTTAGGGTTTGGTATGTAATATAAATAGCACTCCATACTTATGTTGGGACACTTTTTGATCATTATTCTCAATAAGACGGCTATTGCTCCGTTTGTTCATATTGGAATTGTTATCTTTTCCTTAAATTATCATTGTATAATTCGGGTGGTTACTTTCGCTTCGTCATATCCAGACCAGCCAAAACCCCAATGGGGAAAATTGACTAGGGCATTGTTTTGGACACCTCTGGCCCACATTATTACCAGTAAGACAATTGATGATCAATACTTAAAGATTGGTAATCGACGCTTGCACCCAAAGGGGAATTTTCCAAAGCCCGTCTCAAGCGCTAAAATTATACAAAATTTTCCTCTGAATTGTGCTTACTAAATAGTTCTTCCTTGTGGTTGCATTTTTTCATCTAAGATATTGTCTACGAGAATCTTACAGTCATTCATACCCTTCACTCGTAATTTTTTGAAATAAAACTATCAGGGAAGCGTAGGACATCTGTAGAGATACTTAAACCGGACAATACCTTTAGAGGCTTGCTCGACCTCAATAGAACCTCAGTCCATCGGAATCATGCATTAGTGCCCACTTTTGGGTACATGACAAAGTTGGTTTTGGTATTGGCTAGAGAGAATACAGTTTGTAGTCTAAAAAGTTAGAACTTGTTGGAAGCTTCAACAGTTTTGTAGTTACATATATAGCCTATAAGTATATTCCCACTTGGACTACTATCAACCTATAGTGTTTTTTTTATTTCAGGCGATCTGTAGTTTTTTTAATCTTTGACAGCTAAGTTTTGTGTTCTGTTGATATAAATCTTTGTCTATTTTCCATGGGGAAAAATCTATGATCAGACAATCAGTATAATTATGTTGTTAACTGTATTAGATAATCTGTATATTTTTGTTTAGTCTGGCCTATTGTATTCTTGCGCTATACAACAATGGCTAGGATCTTGGCCTTCTAAGATGTTATTACTGTCGAAAATGAATTTGGCAGAGACAGAAAGGACAAAAGATCCTTAATGTAAGCCTAGATATTAAAGGAAACACAGCTTGAATCATTGTGAATTTTCTGTCAACTTATGTTTGTCCAGAAAATATTGCATCGTCTTCATCGCTTTTCTTTGTAATCGCCGCCTTCTCAAATTTAAGCATCCTTTTGTCTCTCTTCATGGATTCCTTATATCCTCTTGATCCTTCTGTGCAAAGTCGCCATCTTTGTTGATTCTCCTTTTTCATATAACTTTTTCATGAGTAGCCAAGTTTGATGTCCTTCTCTAAGACATCATAAAAGCCTTTCAAGTCAACAGCCTTTGTTCAAGAAAAATGGAGAATTTGAAGCAGAGGCGAAGTGGCTATGAACCTTCTGATACAGAGACCGAGCTGCAGGACACTCCATGGCATGATCGCAGAACTAGTGGGAGCATCAATACGCCAAGAAACAATATAAGTCCTTTGAAGCTCAACTTGTCAAGCTCTTCCAAATATGAGTTCTATCACGTAAGTCCTGCTAATGAAAAAAAAGCTGCTACTAGTCCGGTTCGAAGAAGACATTGCAGTAAGTCACCTTACAAGCCAAAGAGAGATGATGCTGGTACAGTTTTTCCTATGTCAAATCAAAGAAATATTAGTCCCATACCGAAATCTCAGCGGCAAAAACAAGCATCTCCTTATAAGCCAATAATTCATACTAGGGAGGAAAAGGAAAAAGGAACTCAATTACTGGTCAAAGAAGATACTAGAGTTAGTGAGAGATCAAGTTCTGGACGAAGATCAGCAACTGCACCAAGACAAAGAAAAAGAGAGAAGGGACATGTGGAGCAAAAAGGGGAGAGGACTATATCTCCATTATCAGGAAGTATGAGTCGCAAACAAAGGGAAGCTACTCACAAGAAGATGCCTTCTGCTGGCGAGATAAATGAAATGGCAGGCAATGCAAAAATAATCGGAGCTCCCACATCTAATTGTCTAGCCTTTCTTGATAATACTGACTCGATTTCCATTTCACCGGGAGACATCTTCTTTTCCGTGGCAGGCTTGGCAGCACAAAAGAATGTTTTGCCCGAGAATGGTAGCACAGTAAATCATACATATGTTCTACCTAAAAATGGTAGCTCTGAAAACCATATATATCCCAGGCCAACTATGTATTTCCAGGCAAACAATGGCTCTTACCAGCAAAGTCGGAACGGGCTAAAGAATTCAACAAGTTCTGGTATTACGCGTACAAGTTCTGGTATTACACGCACAACTATGAGTTCTAGCTCTGCTGTAAGTAGGCAAAGCAGTGAAAATAGTAAGATAACTGATGCAAGTGGAAGGACTACTACCAGTATGAGAAAGTTTACAGACAACAGAAGAAAGAACCAAACTGAGCCGTGGTTTGCTTGTATGAGAAAGGGATCTTGCAGGACCTCTAAATCACCAGAAAAGGTACAATTTGATGAAACTGCTTATATTGAAAAAGCATTTGTGGTTGAAAGCTTGAGACAGTTCTGGGCTGAGAAGCATCAACCTGGTTCATTGAATGGATTTACTTGCCACAAACAAGAAGCTCAACTTCTCAAACAACTTGTATGTTACTTCAACCTAGCCTAAGTTTCTTGTTCTTTTTGACAATTTTTTGCTGACCTCATAATCTTGGGACTTTCAGGTATCCAAAAACATCTGCCCTCACATTTTTTTTAAGGGGCCTTCTGGTTCTGGGAAAAAAGCTCTAACAATGGCTCTTCTAAGTGAAATATATGGTGATGCTTGTAGGGATGTATGTTCTTCATCATTCGACGTTGTTTCCCTAACGTTGTTTCCAATGCTTAGGCTGAATTTCATACTTTTTTCTTTGTAGGTTTCTCATGAATTAAGAGCTTTCGCAGTTCAGGTTTCTTGTTCCCTTAGCTACATTTTTTTGACCTTCTAAAACATTCCATAATATGAATCGATGAAACATTTAGCATAGATTGTATCATCTTTGAGGGGTATAACTCCAAATTATTATAATTTGCATCTTGATAGGACCAAAAGCCGATACAGGTAGTTGTTCCAGTAACATCTAGTGCTCATCATGTTGAACTCAATGTGAAGCTTGAAGCGAATGCTAGATATGCATTGATGGGTATAGTGAAGGAAATCAGCAACTACTATGCTATTGCACCTGAAGTCAGCAATGTCAATTTCAACCCAGATTATAAAGGTCCACTCTGAGATTCACATAATTCATGATGTTTAGGGTTTTAATCTATCCACTCAAAGCTAACCTTGTTATTGCTTCTTCATATCAGTCATTGTTCTTTATGAAGTTGACAAAGCACCGGAGAATGTTCAGCACCTGATAAAATTGATTATGGACTGTCACAATGATTCATGTAAGCTTATACTTTGCTGCAACGATGATGCAAACATCATAGAATCAGTAAAGAGCCATTGTGAGATTATCAATGTTGATGCTCCTGTGACCAATGAAGTAAGTACTAATCCGTTATTTGGATTCATATAATCTATAAGCTCGCAGTGCATATACTCAAAATTTAACAGTCAATAATTATTTTCCTATTGCTGTTGAAACCAACAGATCACGGAGGTTCTTATACAGATAGCGAAGAAAGAGGGCTTTGATCTATCTATGAGCTTTGCATGCAAGCTTGCAACCAAATCAAAGTGGAACCTGAGAAAAGCCATCATGGCACTTGAAACATGTAAAGCGCACAAGTAAGTGTTTAACTAAACTTTTGAAACATAAGATAGATACCAAATCCAATAACCTCATCTATATTTTCATGAGATGATGTGCCTATGTAGCTATCCTTTTTCTGACGATCAACCAATTGCTATCGGATGGGAAGAGGTCTTGGTAGAACTCGCTGAAGAAATCCTTGCAGACCCATCACCTAAGAGGTATTGTGGATTGGTATCATGTATGAAAACTCAATACTGTAAAAAATAGTGCAAACGAATGGTTTTAATAACTGAATATAACACATCAAAAATCTAACAAATGGATGTGACAGACTATTTTTGCTAAGGGGAAAGCTTCAAAAGCTTCTTGTGGATTTTGTTCATCCAAGACTGATTCTATTGGTAAAGCATTTGTTACCCCTAGTTTGAATCTCTGCCAATAAAAGAAAATTTTGCTTACTAATAGTTAGGTTATCAACATGCAGAAGCTTTCGGAACAATTCCTAAAAGGGGTTTATGCCAGCTCAAGAAGAGAAGTTTACTACTGGCATGCTTATTATGTGAGTTGTATTTCTCCTCTCTTACAATCTTTTTTTGGAGATAGAAGTTACTAATGTGAAGGTTATTTTCACAGTACAAGAGACTCCCAACAGGAACTGCTGCTTTATTGAAATTAGAAGGTAAAAAACATGCTTGTCCTTTCAGCATCACTATAGATATAGTATAGAAACAGTATATATGAATCTTTATCTAAAGTTTTTGACTATTTTTTGATGGTTTTCTAGCTAATCATGCAATTTTCCTGCAGAATATGTGGCCAAGTTCATGAGCATTTTCAGGAAGAGTTTTGTCAATCGTTCGCATTTTGTCTAACTAGTTTACACACCACAAAGTTTCAAAGTTAAAGCAATTGACAAGAAGTAGAAGACTGTTGGCCTGATAGTCTTTCCTTTGCACAACGTACGTAGAATATTGTTCAGATCATTATTTGTCTAGTGTTTCACAACTTTGAAATAAAAATGATACAAGAACTAGTAAAAATTGGGAGACCTCAGAGAAGCTTGAATTCTGCAAAAATCCGAATTGATATGCTCGTCTAGCTACCAATAAGCAAGCAAGCAATGCTGCCTTCTGCCGCTAATTGTTTCACTTTATGTGGTTCAGTAATGGACAGTGGAAGTTACAATAAAAGAGATTCAGGTTTAGCTTCCAACCTTGTCTCCTAGGAATGTGCAGAAAATTATTCAACCTCCTGTCGATTGTAGGAAAACATGCATTCGAACTATTGAGACTTGTATCCACATCGGATAGTGTGAATCACAGATGTAGTTTATAAGTAATAAAGATCTCTCATCTAAGAGGACTCTTTTATTGACAAAATCGTGCGGACCTTGATTGAGTTGTTTGGGCATAGAAAGTTCACAAAACTATATAAAAGTTATGTAAAAAAGAGATAGGCGGGAAGCCAGACTATTACAGGAAATGCATGCAATGCTGACAAGAACCTTAAGCAAAGGTGTCGATTTGGATTCCCATATTTTTGTAATTGGCACTTCCATAGCCATGAATCATTGTGTGAGAAATTCCAAACCTTTTTCCACCATAAATCCCAAAAAAACTACTAAAATGGAACATGACTATTTTTTGACGACCACATATACGAATCATTGTGATTCGCATCCTATGGTTTAAGATTCTTGCAGTACATGCACTTGATTAGTTGATTCCCTTGATTTTCTTTGCATTGCTGATTCCTCTAGTCCTTGTGAGTTTGGCTTTATAGCGTTTTAATGGCGTAAAAAACTTTTGTGCCTTCTTCATCTTTGTGCTTTTTGCTGCATTTGTGCTTTTTCTACATGTATATGTTTTCTTGGAGAATCAGTACTAGTGAGAATGATGTGAAAGAAGCTCTTAGATGGTGTCTATTGGTTAGTTGATGATGCAATCCAATGGGGTTAATTTTCTGTCTGCCTGTTTGGGCTACTCGTAGTGTTGCTTGCTTTGGATGAATTTTTGTTTTGGTGGGTGTTTGAGGGATTGAGCACTAACCCTACGGATTTCTCAATACATCTTTTTAGCGCGTCACAGAATAATCACTGGATTTTTGTTCTGGTGGGCTGATTATGTTGCTTGATTACTTGATCTATACAGGACTATGTGCTCAGCAGTTTTCAACTGTGTATGTTTTGGCTTCTTCATCATTTATTTGTTGCCAGCTTTTCTTGAGTAAATTGCTAATACATGAGTATAATATTTGAACTTGACAAAACAAGCGACCTTATAAAAGTTTTATCTCTCTTCTTTTTTATTTTTTCCTCCAAGCTGGATAATATATTTGATTGTCATCATTGAAATGCAGTTTCATTAGTTATATGTTGGTGTTGACTGATAACAATTGCACAAATGTTTGAGACTTCAAAATTAAAATACTGAAATTGATGATGATTTACTTACATTAATATAAAATACTATGAGATTTGATTTGGTTTATTTAAAAACTTTGGTCAGTCAGGCTTGAACCATGCATTTCTATTGATTGTATGGCTCACTTGAATGTCACTGAGGAAGGATTTTTTTCCCATTTCAAGGTAGATATTGAATGGGAAATTCTCTATACAGTATGAACCATTCTATTTATACAACTAGAGTCACCACTAGCGCTATGCGGCAGGTTGTTTCTCTCTCTCTCTCTCGCTTTTGGTCTTTAGGTGGATTACTATGTAGCCTAATTTTTTTTATTGATGGTTTATCGTCTTTCATATTTTTCGTGTTTCTGTTATTGATTCTTTGATGTCAAACTTCTTTTAATGGGAATTAGAGTGTTAATATTCTCATTTGTCTATTTTGAGTTTCTGTTCTTGCGATTTGGTTATTGCGAGAGCAAGCAAGTGTACAAACTTCTTGATAATTGGTGAGTTTTTAGTTTAAAAATTCAATAATTATGAGAAAAAAATTAAAGATCAATGGAGCCCTAAGACAATGCCTCAAGAGTCTTCAAGTAGCATCCATGGTAACCATGGTATTATAAGTGCTATCCTTGAGCATTCTTCGACAACATGCTTATTATTGACTATTAAAATTGTAGTTCCGGTGCTTTGTTCATCATATTGACGGGAGAGTATTGAATTCTCTCCCTAAACATCCTGCAGTGAACAATCATTGGTAATTTGAGAATAAAAAACTCGATCAAATATTAGGGTAGTCAAAATGATCCTTGAAATGATAGAATAGAATACTGAATGAGAAAAGGGCATATACTTGGATGGGCTTCAAGAGATATAAATCGCACTCATTTAACTTGCTGATAGTTAAAACATAGTACTCAAATTGGTAACCATGTACGTGAGGTAAGGTATTGGTCTCCTCATAATTGGATTAATGGGTACACATCCATCTCATATCTATCTACCATGAGAGAACAACCAACCAAAGAGAACATATTCTTTCAGACACCAATAATCATTCATTACTAAATCCCAATAAGATCACAACATCCACCATGAAATTGATTGAGATTCATCAAACTTAAACAATAGTTACAACAAAAACTTCTCAATTCAAGTACTCTATTCCTCTAATCTCGTCTTAGTTGTAATATTTTACTTATATTCGATAAGAACTTATGAATTAATATTTCGTGTGTAAATTATATTTTATACATCAATTTATATACCATGTGCTCGTTTGGTAAACAATTCTCATTAGCATATAATTTAACATTCAGCATACATGCTACACACAAACAGTCACATAATCAAACACCCAATAACAATTTTAGCATATATGTTACAATTTTTAAATGTTACATAAAAAATCATTTTTAGCAACATTTTACCTTCTCTCAAAAATAAAAAGTCTAAACTACCCCTTATATTTCAGCCAATTGACCAAAATGTCCTTAATGTTTACAATCTATTATTTATTTTATTTAATAATAAATTGTTATTTATTTTTATTTATTAATATATTGATTTTTATTTAATAATAAATTGTTATTCATTTATATTTAATAATATATTAACATTTTCACTAATATATTTAATTATTTATTTTTAAATAATATATTCAATTATATTTATTTATTTATTTATTTATATTTACTAATCTATTATTTACTCTTATTTAATAAAATATTCATTTATATTTAATAATATATTAACATTTTTACTAATATATTTAATTATTTATTTTTTTGGATACATTTAATTAATTATTTGTTTAATTATTTTAATTTAATAATATACTTATTTTAAAATAATATATTCAATTATATTTAATAATTTATTTATTTAATAATATTAATATTCAATTATATTTAATAGTTCATTATATATTTTGAAAAATATTTTTTTAATTTGTGGTACTGCCTCTGTATGTAATTAGCGACAACATTTGAAACAACATATATATTTTTCAGCAATAATAAACCAAACACTACAGCATTTGAAATAACATATATGCTACTAACATATAAACTAAATTATATTTTAACTGTAAAATTGTTTACCAAATACTCTCATGTGTAAAATGAAAGACATTATGATAATATATATTTTTCATATTTATTATTAAACAAAGGAGTTTGAAATTTGAATACCCCTATCCCATCACATAGGTCCTTGGTTCGACCTTCTAATGAGAATGAGGTCCTTGCACCGGCGTCTCATCCCTAAAACTTGCTTTCTCTGTATGGAATGGCCCGTGGTTCTTCGAGTGCCAGCCGCAGAGAGGAATGCAATCAAGTAGAGCGCTATTGGCCACTAACCAGTCGCTCAGCCTCTGTTCGTTATCCTACCCGTCTCCTCTGCTCCACCGGAAGCCGGTCCCTTATTCTGTCTTATCTTATCCGTACTTTCGTATGCTTGGTTATTCGACAAATAGTAACGTTCTAAGCCTTTTAGTGCGCGGTTCTCATGCCCACCACTTGTTCGAGGAAATGCCCCTTAGAGACCCCTATTTGCTCAACACTCAACTTGTCTCCTACCTTCGTAATGGGAACCCTCGTGCAACATGGGATCTCTTTGGGCGCATTCATTGCGAATCTACTGTGCTTAGTGCTTACACTTTCACACCAGTTCTTGGTGCGTGCTCTGCTTTGCCCGGCCCTGAGCGTGGTAGACAAGTTCATGGTTTAATGGTCAAGGTGGGTGCAGAATCAGGACCCGTTAAAACTGCCCTCTTGGACATGTACTCCAAGTATGGTTATTTGGATGACTCGGTTAGGGTGTTTGAAGAGATACAAGATAGAGATGTTGTGGCGTGGAATACTATGCTTTCTAGTTGTTTGCGCAATAGGTTTGCCGAGGAAGCTCTTGGTGTTTTTGCAGCAATGAGGAGGGAAGGAATGAAGTTTAGCGAGTTTACGTTATGTTCCGTGCTTAAAGCTTGTGCTTCATTAAAGGCTGTTCGACCTGGTAAGCAGGTGCATGGTTTAGTGGTCGTGATGGGCCGTGATTTGGTGGTTTTAGGAACTGCTCTTATTGACTTGTACTCAACTGTTGGGTGCGTAGGTGAGGCCATAAAAGTGTTTTCCAGTTTGGGTTGGGGGAAAGATGAAGCAATGCACAATTCTTTAATTTCTGGGTGTGTTCGGAATCGAAAGTATAAAGAGGCTTTTTCAGTTATGAGTAGAATGAAGCCAAATGTTGTTGCGCTCACTAGTGCTCTCTCGGCCTGTGCAGAAAATTCAGCTTTGTGGATTGGGAAGCAGATTCATTGTGTGGCGATACGTCTTAGGCTTATTTCTGATACTCAATTATGCAATGTTATACTGGATATGTATGCAAAATGCGGAAAGATTTTGAGTGCCCGATTGGTGTTTGACACAATTTGTTACAAAGATGTAGTTTCTTGGACAACCATGATAGATGCCTATGGAAGTCATGGTCATGGACATGAAGCTCTTGAACTGTTCAAGAAGATGGGGAAAGGAAATGTAGTCTTGCCAAATGCTGTGACATTTCTTGTTGTTTTGTCAGCTTGTGGGCATTCTGGACTGGTGGATCAAGGCCGAGAATGTTTTGAGTCCATGAAGATGAGTTGTCTGGAAGCAAAGCCTGAGCATTATGCATGCTTTATAGATATCTTAGGCAGGGCTGGTCTTATAGAGGAGGCATGGCGTTTGTACCATGATATGGCTAAGGACGGTGTTAAGCCAGCAGCTGAAGTGTGGATGGCCCTCTTGAATGCTTGCACTCTTAACTTGGATATCTCAAGGGGTGAGTTTGCAGCAAAGCATCTCCTGGAATTAGAGCCAAACAAGCCTGGAAATTATGTGCTACTTTCAAACTTTTATGCAGCTACGGGAAAATGGGATTCTGTGAACACCCTGAGAGACGTTATGAAGAAGAAATCGCTGGTTAAGGAAGTAGGAAGTAGCTGGGTTAGCACTAGTCATGGCCACAAAGATGCCTCTATACTACAACTTTGCTAACACTGAACTAGTAAGAAGAACTTTTCAGATATACAGTGGTATTCTATATGATGCAGTTGTGTAACAAAATATTTCAGCTGGTTAGAAGCTACTGGGCAGCTCAACATTCTTCTCAATTTTCTCTTGACATTTGATTTGGTCATGACAACTTACAGGCTACAGCTTGCCATAAGCATATTTAATTTGTTGCCCTGGCTATCTTGTGCTTTCTTAACGACTTGGATAGAACCAAAAGAGGTGCAGCGATTTGTGGTGGATTACTCACATCCTGGTTGGAGAAGGACTAGCTATAGATTGCTCACCTTCTCAATAAGCACTTGGCATTGGAAATGATGAATCAATTTCATTTCAGAAGTCTGCAACATGAGAGACCTTGACTGTAATCAGGAGCCACTATGGACGTAGGAGGAGAATGCATTGTCCATTCCCATAAAGCAAAATGCAGTCATTTTGAGGTTTGGCATCTTCTCTCTCTTTGATAAGCTGAGGGAAATTAGGGCAAGCTGGTTTTTCAGGTGCACAATGAATATGCCTTTTGCTCTGTGAATTGTAATTTAATGATTTAATGAATATGGAGTGAAATCTTTTTGATGCTTGGATTTAGTGAAATACATGAAAAGTTAGCTGACACTAGAACATGTTCTTAGAATTTTCTTTTGAGAAGGACTACCTCAAAAATAATTTGACAGGGAACTTCATAGAGATGTAGTAGTCGGTAACAGTGCTTCGGAATTTGAAATGAAGCTTAGTTGTTGTTCTAGATCTTTGGGGTGCTTCCTTCTCGATGTTTATTTTATTCTTGATAATTGCTTCCTTCTCAAAATGTTTTATAGAATTTTTATGTGGGTTGAATTTCACTATCTTTGTCAAAGATTTTGAGTCTGATTTGCTAAAACCTTCACAATCCATATTGATAACTCAGTAGCAGTGTACATCGAGTCCAAAAACCGGCTCGACCTAGTGAGCCGGCCCAACACGGCAAAAAAATATTATTGTTATAAAAAGCATCTCGGGTTGTTAGGTTTGGAGTTAAACCAAGCCAACAAGGTCGGGTAACCCCGAATCCAGCAATTCATAGCAGAGCTATTGTTCAGGTTTAGCTTCTCTTAAAAAATATCAGGTCGGACTCGACCCTGAGAGTACTCAATCAAATATTAGGTGGCAACAAGACTATATATCTGCTTTTGGTCCCTTTTATCCCCTGCAACCCAAATTTCTCCAAACCCCAGTGGTTATCATATTCTCCTTCTCATATCTTTGGTGACATTAGTGGTGCTTGAACAAAGCAAGCGTATTGGAAGCCATGGCATTTGCAGGAACAACCCAGATATGCCTGACGTGACAACTGACAAGACTCTGTATCTTGTGGATATGCTAACTGTCGATAACCGTGTATATCACAAAGCTTGCTTCCGTGCCATAACTGCAAATTAACTCAAGGTAATCTGCTCATTTTAGTTCTGAGTAGAACTTCAGATCTTTTGGAGCTTGATCTATCTACACTCAATAGCTGCATCTTGATTTATCTACAATCAACGGCTGCTCAAAACCAGTAAAAGGGTCCACTTAATAAGAAGCTTGATCCATGAAGTTGCTGGTTTTGCACCATATGAGAAGAGAATAACTGAGCTTTTGAAGGTTGGTAAGGACGAAGCGTGCCTTGAAGGTAGCAAAAAAAAAGTTTGGCACACACACGAGGGCAAAAAAGAAGAGAGAGGAGATGTCCAACCTTCTTCGCGAGAGAGGTAATTTCTTGGAATATTTCTTCTGTATGTAATCTTAAACCTAAGTTCTATTTAATCATTGCCTTGATTTTGCCATGCAGGGCTGCTGGAGGAGGTGAGAAGAAGAAGTAAAGCGTATTGTAAGACAATTGACTTCTCGGGTCTAGATACTTAATCTTGGAGTTGGAAGCTGAGTAATAATATTGGAATTCTAGTTTTTGGTAGTATGTTTTGACATCCATATTCATATAAAGAGTGGTTTACATGAATCAATGGATCTTGAATATAACCCTCCTTGGAAGAGCTGTTGGGAGGGGTTGTGTTCGTGAACCCTTCCAAACCCTTGTTTGGAGCGAACACCTCAAGATGTTTAGAGGGATTGAGTTCACGAATCCCTATTAACACTCATTTTTTCAATCCCTCAAAATGAGAGATTTGAGGGTGTTCATTTACAAAAACACCTCTTAACCTCTCTCAATATCAAGTAAGGATTCACTTTTATGGTCTATGAAAGCAAATATGTTTAGAGAGAGAGCACCAACCCACTACCCAAACAACCGTAACCTGCCACCATCTTGCATTCATCCAGCTTTCCCACCACCACCACCCACCACATTAACTACTCATCTCCCCCATATCCATTCCCCAACCTGGCCGCTACTTCAATCTCAAGTCCATCAACAAAACCCAATACCGCTCCAAACCAAACACAACTACTCCAACGCAGTTCATATCCTAAATCACCATTATGACCCAAATCCAACAAGCAACATACTTACCACAAACCCCAAATTCTATTTTGAAAATTTCCCATCTCAATCATCTGCATTCGATATGAGAAAGGCATTTTCTCACTTTGGCGAAGTTCTGGACGTTTATATTCTGGGGAAATTAAATCAGCGAGGAACTCGATATGGCTTTGTTAGGTACAAGAAAACTGGATATGAGGAAGTCCTTGTTAGCAATCTGAGCAAAATGTGGCTAGGAATCTACAAGGTGCGGGTGAACTGGGCAAAAGATAACCACCCAATGTATAAGCACAAAGAAATATTTATGTTCAAAAATGCTTCTCAACCTCAGCAACAAACCAAGGTGCAGAGGCAAAGTAACGGCAAGGGTGAAATGTTAAAGAATGTTGAACTCCATGAAGGACAAAAGAAGAACTATGCAGATGTCACCAAGTGAGTGAACAAGACAGAGACAGATAGAGAGGCAAAATATGATGTCAAAGAGGCTAGTAGAAAAGCTAACCTCAAGGATCTGGAAACAACAACTATAGTGGAGGGAGTCAAGGAAGGAATTTTGGAGGATTCCCGTCTTGAATATTTCTCTGCTAGAGAAGATACTCTGTGGTTAGAAAGATCGGCTGTGGGATTCCTCTGGCAAGGTGACTCTATTCATGGGCTGGCTACAAGATGTCAGATGGATCCAACTATTCACTTCACGATAACTCCAAGGGGTGGAAGAATATGATACTCCTTTCTTTTGATTCCAAGGAGGAGATGCAATCTGTGATACAAGGAAAGCTTGGGTGGATTGAGGAGTGGTTTGAATCAGTGAGACCATGGCAATCAGAGGACATCTGCAAGCGCCGATATGTGTGAATTAAATGTTTGGGTGTGCCGCTCCATGCTTGGAACATTGGTCTGTTCATGTTAGTAGGAGACAAGATTGGGGAATCGGTGTCTGTTTGCTCGTACACTGCCAGGAAGAAACGGCTTGATGTCGCAAGAATCCTCATTGCTACAGACAAAAATCAGATAATCAATCAGAAATTAAATCTAATGGTGGATGGAAAATCATATGAAATTCGGATTATAGAAGACTCATCTGATGGTCCTTGGTATCATAAGAGATTGGCAGATGCAACACTAGATGAATCAGATGAAGAAATCCCCAACTCGGCAGAAGATACCTCAGACCATGACAGCCTACTAGAGCTTAACTCGGGAAGGTTTGATATTCTGAAGTCGGAAGATGCGAAGGAGTTTCCGATAGGGCCCCCGGGCAGTGTTCAGGAGGCTGAAATCGTGGAGATAGCCGGCTATAAAGTGAACTCAAAATCAGTCGGAAAAAGAGATTCTGGTGATTGAAAAAGAACCACGTCAGCAGAAATAGGTCAAATGAGTTTGAATTTCGAAAAGACAGCTGGACAAAAAGTAGATGTCAGTTCTGGATATGAAGTCAGTCTAACTTTCTTATCAAAAGCAGAAAAGAAGAGATGTAGCCGCTCTAAGGCTACTAAAAATCAAAGCCAAGAGAGAATTTGGGATGAGATCGTGCCGACTTTAACAAGGAAACAGAGAGGAATTACATGAAAATAGCTTCTCCAAAAGTCTCTCTCACAAAAGATAAGCGTGAAGGTCCAGAGCGTTCAAAAAATATTCTAAAAAATGATGAAAGTAGCTGGGCTTTAGAGGACATGGAAATGCCATTTGGGCCAAATGGGCCTAATCACTCTTTAGAGTCTTCCAATCGAATTGAACCCAATCAGCAGCTTCGTGCTAACGGGCCCCAATACAATCTCTCCTCCAGTATCACGCCTGCTGACATTGAAATCGGGGAAAAGTCCAACAAGAAGAAAACTAAGAGACGTACCAAGAGCTGTAGTAAAAATTCTGCATGCTCCAGTGACAACAATGCAAAAATTTCAGAGGAAGTTTATTTGAAAGATCTGAGAGAGGAATGTAGAAGGAAACGGACTTCAAAAAGAAAGCTTGTTCGGAAAAATACTCAAAGCTTAAGCCATCTAAATCCCTTGAAATTTGGTCTCATGCTATCCAAATGCAAAAACCAACTCACAGAAAAATCAATCAATAGACTCAGCAGAATGGTTCAGGAAGAGACAAACTTTGAGTTAGAAGACTCGGGCTCAATGGTGGGATTGATGCACTCAGATATTGGCGTTGGCAACAATAAAGAAATTTTGAATTCTCCGTTAGGAGGCACAAAGGAACTTCAGAATATAGTTGTTGGATCTCTAAAAGTTGGCAGAAAAAAGAGTAGAAAATGCACCTCGGATTCTCTTCATCAAAATGGTCTGGCTGGTGTCTCTAAATCTGATAATGGGCCAAGGAATGAAGATTGTGAAGTGGAAGCTGAGAAAACTTGGCATATTGGTAAGCTAGTTGGTCTGCATAGTGGTGACAGTGATGTAGATATGGTGCAGCGAATTAAAAATATGATTGTTCTAGAAGAAGGGATTTGGGCAGTGAACCAAAAGGGCAAGCACCAATCTGTCCCAAGTTCAAGAAGTTAAGTCTCCTTGTCCTTGGCTTGCTTTTAATAATTTAAAATGTCTTCTTTTTTATGTTGGAATGTTAGGGGCCTTGGGAGTTCTCTAAAGAGGAAGGCTGTCTCCCGTTGGGTTAGGGAGAAAAATCCTGAATTCATTTGCCTCATTGAAACTAAGTTGAGCTCGGTGGATGCTAGGGTGGTCAATTCTATTTGAAGGTCAGATTCGCTGGTTTGGAAAAGTTGTGATGTTGTTGGGTCTTCAGGAGGGATCCTGTGTATTTGGAATCCTAATTTTTTCCTGCTAGAGAATGAGTTTATTGGAGATAGATGGGTTGCTCTTGAAGGAACGTTGCTGCAGTACAATTTTAAATGCTCAATCATCTGCTTTTACGGGTATAACTCTGTAGCTCAAAGGTAGAGTCAGTGGGCAGCTTTACGTAGTCTAAAATCTGTCATTATGACTCTGTGGCTTATCTGGGGAGATTTTAACGAGGTTTTGTTTCCTCAAGATCGTGCAGGAGTTTCGCAAGCTAGTTTGTCTATAGGCATGCAAAACTTTGGAAATTTCATCAGTGGGTGCAATCTTGTTGAGTTGCCTTTGTCTGGAAGAAAATTTACATGGTATAATAGTAGGAGTATGAGCAGGATTGATAGGGCTTTTGTGGACGTAGAGTGGTTCTGCAATCTTCCTAATATTTGTCTTGTCGGGCTTAAGCGAGGTGTCTCAGATTATTGCCCTCTTCTCATTTCTCTTCATCAAATTGACTGGGGGCCCAGGCCTTTCAAGTTTCTTGACTGTTGGTGGCTTCACCCTCAATTTTCGGAGTTCGTTCGGCAAGCTTGGGGAGAGTGTAGTGCAGTGGTTCCGGAGCAAGCTGGTATTGGTAAAAAGCTCAAACTAATGAGAGCTAAACTTCGGCATTGGAATTCAAATGTCTATGGAAATCTTGATTTTAAAATTACTGCTGCAGAATTGGAAATTGATAAGTATGAGAAATTGCGTGAAGCAGGTCCTCTATCTGAGATTGAAGATCTCGCCTACAAATCCCAGCAATGCAGTTTATGGTCTTTGAGTAGGCAAAGAGAAAATCTCTGGCGTCAAAAATCTCGTGTGCAGTGGGTCAAGGAAGGTGACAAAAACTCAAAATTCTTCCACATTGTGGCGAGTAGAAGGCATCGTCGAAATCAAATATCTTCTTTAGTGACCAGAAAAGGTAGGGTCGATGCTCAGGGTTGGTTAGACAAGCTATTCACTCATATTTCACTCTTCAATTTTCGTCTCAAAATTGGAAGCCAATGGGTATGACAGGTCTCACTTTCAATTCCATCACTTCAGAGCAACGTGATATTCTAGAGTCCCATTTCTCTTTTGAAGAAATTCGAGATGTTATTTGGAGTTGTGATAGCAACAAAGCTCCAGGGCCAGACGGTTTCAACTTCGATTTTTAAAAAAGACTTTGGGACCTAATCTCGGATGAAATTGTGCAATTACTCAACTCCTTTCACTCTACTGGGATCCTTTCGAGAGGCATTAATTCTTCCTTCATAACTTTGATCCCGAAGGTGATGGGAGCTGATTGCCTAAAAGATTTCAGGCCCATAAGTCTTATAGGCAGTCTTTACAAAATTGTTGCAAAAACCTTGGCCAATCGTTTGAAGAGTGTTTTGCCATATATTATCAGTGAAGAGCAATCTGGTTTCATTAGAGGAAGGCAAATTATGGATGCTGTCTTGGTTGCTAATGAGATTGTTGACTCCATCAAAAAAGAAAGGAAAAGGGTTATATCATAAAAGTTGACTTCGAGAAGGCTTTCGACTCGGTGCAACGGGAGTTCCTTATGAATGTGCTATCGTGTATGGGCTTCGGAAGAAGATGGCTTGGGTGGATCGACGAATGTGTGAAAACTGCTAGAGTCTCTGTTCTAGTGAATGGAAGCCCAACTGCGGAAATAAACTTGAATCGAGGTATAAGACAAGGCTGCCCGTTGTCTCCTTTCATATTCATCATTGCTGCAGAGGGATTACATCTGTTGCTTAAAAATGCTCATAGCCAGGGGTTAATAAAGGGGCTCTCAGTCAAAAGAAGAGGCACAGAGATTACACACCTCCAATATGCTGATGATACCATTCTATTTAGTCGAGCGAATGAAGATAGTGTCTTGAATTTGAAACGAGTCCTTAGATGTTTTGAGCTTCTTTCAAGCTTAAAAGTAAACTACTCAAAATCAGCTATTGTTGGAGTTAGAGTCCCGAATTCTGAAGTGCATATAATGTCATCTATTTTAAGGTGCAGCTCGAGTAAGCTTCCCTTCAATTATTTGGGAATGCCATTGGGAGGGGATATGACGAAATAAAAAATGTGGCAGCCAATCATTTCAAAAATTGAATCCAGACTTGCGCAATGGAAGACAAAACTCTTGTCTATAGGAGGCCGGATTACTCTTATTAAATCGGTTCTTGCGAGTATGCCAATTTATTTTCTGTCGCTTTTCAAAATTCCAAAGGAAGTAGCTAGATGTATTGAAAAGATTGAGCGAGATTTTCTATGGGGCAGTGTTGATGGCAATCGAAAAATTCATTGTGTGAAGTGGGAGCAAGTGGTCAAAAGGAAAGACAAGGGGAGCATTGGTATTGGTTCAATTTTGGATAAAAACAAAGCTCTTTTATTTAAATGGACTTGGCGTTTTAATTGTTCTGAACATTCCTCTCAACCCTTGTGGAAAAATATTCTTTGTGAGAAGTATGATATTCCCAGCATTATAGTTCAGCCAGTGGAGTCCTTTCATGTTTCAAAGCTGTGGAAAAATATCCAATTTCTTTTGGATCCTTCCCAAGGTAATGTTGAGAAAGCTATTGGGGAGGGCTTATCTTTCAGTGTTGGAAATGGTAGATCCATCAACTTTTGGGAAGACTGGTGGTTGGGTGAAAAGCCTCTAAAAGATTCATTTCAAAGACTCTATAGCATCTCAAGTCTTCAGCTTCATCCTATCAAAAATTTTGGTTTATGGGATTGAATGATATGACGATGGATTCTCCCATGGAGAAGACAATTGTTCAGTTAGGAAGAAGCTTTAGAAGTGGACCTCCTCCAAATTCTGAGCACTGCATCCTTATGCAATTCAAGAAGAGATAAGATAATATGGAGGCACTCTGTTGATGGTTTGTATTCAGTGAAATCTTTAATACATGTTGTGCAAGACAAGGAAACCCTGGTTATGGATGTTGCCTCTACCAAAGTTTGGAAAGGTTGGGCTCCCCCAAAAGTTGAATATTTTGTTTGGCTTTCTCTGTGTGGAAAGATAAACACTAGGTCGAGATTGAATAATATGGGAATCTTGCGAGATGGTATTATCAATTGCTCTTTTTGTGATAAAGCTCCTGAAACAATTGATCATCTTTTTCTACATTGTCACGGAGCTTGTAAGATTTGGTATCGTCTCATGCTATAGTGGGGAGTCCAATGCTGTATTCCAAATAGCTTTAAAAATCTTTTTGATCAGTAGTCGATTTTTGCTACTGGAAAGAGTCAACAAAGGGTGTGGTTTATGATCTTTTATGTTACAATCTGGACGATTTGGTTGGAAAGAAACAAGTTGATCTTTGAAAATTGTAAAACTGATTGGAACAACATCTTCCATCTTATCTTTTTGAGATTCGGCCTTTGGCTAAAGGCTATCAATATCAATCTGCCTTTCAGTGGGCTTGAGCTGATGAGCTCCTCTGATGGGGTTAAATTCCGTAATTCCATAAAGAAGTCTCTGAGGCCTCTTTGCTTCTGGAATCCTCCTTTGCAAGGTCAATTCAAATGGAATACTGATGGCTCTTTTCAAAAGAATAAGGCTGGAATGGGCGGTGTTTTGAGAGACAGCAGTGGTATTTTTCTCAGTATTTTCTCCGGGCCTTGTTCTGTTTCAGATTCCAACTCCGCTGAAATTAAAGCTGTTTGAAAAGCTCTTGAGATTTCTTGTAACTCAAACCTGTCTCTCAAAGGTGAAATTACTATGGAGACTGACTCCTTAAATGCGGTAAATTGGTTCATCTAGAAGGAAAACATTCCTTGGGCGTTGGATCAAGATTATAATGCTATCTTTTCCATTTGTGAGTTCCTTGCTCCGGTTAGTTTTAATCATATTTGGTGGGAGGCAAATGAGGTGGCAGACCATCTTGCCAAAAAGGGCGCTGATTTGCCAAATATTTTTATCGCCTGGCTGATTTAATTGTAGTTGCTGAATTGGGTTAAATTGGTTGCTTTAGGGGTGGGAAACACGAGTGAAATGGGAGGCATCTTTGTGTGTTAAACACGAGTGGTTTGTGAGAATTTTTGTGGTTTTTGAGAGGTGGGAAACACGAGTGAAATGCGGGATTTTGCTTTTGAGAGAAATTTGTATGAGTGTCAGAGAAGATATTTCTAACCTCTCCCCATCCTTATCACCCAATCTGTCTGTTTTGCAGGTTTTGTTGAAGTTGAAGATCTTGATTTTATTGGGTGAATCTCAAGTGCAAGTGAGGCCTCTCAAATTTGGGAAACACGAGTGAAAAGTATGGGTCTTCAAGAGTGTGAATACCAGTGAAGTCGCTTGTGTGGAAAGGAAGTATGAGTGATGGATGAGTTTTCTTTAACCTCTCCCCTCCCCCTCCCCCATCTGTGTTTTTGTTTTGCAGGACCTGTTAAAGCTGGATAGCTTGGTCATTTGGTGTGTGATTCTCGAGTGTCAAGGAGATCCTTCAAATATGGGAAACACGAGAGTCAATGAGGTCCTCCAAAAATTGGGAAACACGAGCGAATGGTAGGGGAAATTGGGAGTGAAAGTTTAGCAGGATTCTTGAGAGATGTGAGTGTGCTAAAATCATTGAATCTTGGGTATCTTAGTCAAGTATGGGTGCCTTCTATACGTTGGCTCTCTCTGATTATTCTCCTGTGATGAACCGATGTCACTTAAGGTGTTCAAGCTGGTCTTGGTGTTCTCCTTATGCTGCGGCTTTTAGCTGGTGGATTGAGTTTCTGTGTTTCATGAAATCTGGGAATTGTTCTATCCTCATGCAGCTGCTTTTGGCTAAGTGATTGAGTGTTTGTGTACCATGGAATCTGGGTTTTGCTCTCTAATAAGGTTTGGTTGAAGGTCTCGCAATGCATTTCTGAAATTTTGATATTTTCTTCCCAATATATGAGGCAACTTTGGCTGGAGATTATGTGGCTCTTACTCATATTTTTTGGAATTGTCTCATGTCAAGAGCATTTCTGGTCTTCGAAGTCAGTTTTTCTGCAGCTGAAATCATAAAAAGTATTTTTATGTCATCGTTGTGGAATATCTTTCAACCTCAGACTTTCTTGATCTCATGCAGAATGTTGTTCAAGCAATTTCAGAGTCTACAGGGTTTATATTGCCGAAACCCTTGCCCATTTTAGATATCAAATCTTCTTTGCTCTTAGATTTAGACTATCATGTTCTCATTGAAGGTTGGAAGGGCTGCTGTGGGCTGAACTCTTCGTCCTTTGTTTGGCTTCTTTGATATCAAAGCTTGGGAGGCTATTCACTCAATTGAGAGGCTGCTGAAGTTCTTTTTTGTTTGTTGTTTGGCTTAGTTTTATAATTTGTCTGTTGGGTTTTATGTGCGTCTGTTGGCCGGGCTAATTGTCTTGTTTTGAATTCTCTGTTGGAAGCTAAGGATCTCCTTAGTTTTTTCAATTAATAAAACTTCATTTTATTGATAAAAAAAAAGAATTTACTTTTATGAATCCCTTTCAATTCAATCCCTTCCAACTTAATCTCTTTCAATGCCTCCCAATTCAACTCCTCTCAATCCTCATGCCAAACATAACCTAAAATAGAAGTATCTATATATACATCAGGCACAAATAGAGCAAGTACTGAAACTCAAATCCTCAGTTTCACCACTATTTTACTCTTATTTGTTTTGTTCTGATGTAAAGATTGTATCTGAGTTGATGAAAATGTCATTCATCTTCATTAGAGTGGTAATTCCCTTTATGGCTTCGATAGATGGTCTAATAATAAGCCAACCAAATTCGCAAAACAAAAGGTGATACGTAAAACTATCAACAAGCCTATATTGCAGGACAGAAGGATCTCTCTGCAGCTTGTCAACGACAATTCCTTTGAAGGAATCCTATATTGCAGAGTCACAATTTCAAAGGAGGAGGAGCCGAGGAGGAGAAAGATCACCAAAAGGTTTGTACACTACCTGTGATTGAGCCATCTTTGGTGTTGGAATTTTCTATTTTACAGACAAAACAAAACTATGACAGACGCCAAGTTGCTTATTATTAATGAATTTTTCTTCAAATAATGCTTACCCAGAAGAAGGGCAAAAAAAACAACTGGAAGAGAGGAGAGGAGGTCGTGACCGTCGTGTTTCAAATGCTCGTTCGCGGAGAGAAAACGGAGAGATAGGCGAGCACCCATCAGAGGCTGCCGTGGCGATAAAAACTAAAAAGCTTCCAAGTCCCTTCGTCTCTTTTTGGTAGCTCACAGAACATTCGTGAAGCTCTACATGTTTTTTTATTATCTTTCTATCTCTGATAAAAGGAACAGAAACTATGCCGTTTTATCTTCTACCTTGCTGGGTACGCTTCGGTTTCTCTATTTCTCTTATTTAATACACTCGATCACTCAGATACTGACTCGTCGCTTAGATTTCCTCCGCCGCCGGAACACTTTCTGGTTCATATAAGGTAAGAGGTTTCATCTTCTTTTTTTTCTTGGTTGAAATTTTGTGGTTTTTTGGGCTGGTGTTTGCTTGCTGAGAAAAATGCAAAGACTTGTACTGAGCTGTTAGATTGTAAATCCTTTTATTTGGTTCCTTTTTCTCTGAATGACCTGGCGATATAGCTATTCTTATACTCGAGTTTTGTAGACTTCCTGGTTATATTTTCTTTTGACCATTCTTACTCTTGTGTTTTCCTATATCATTTTCCATTGATTGAATATTTCAATTTCAGGTTGGTTTGTTTGAAGTTATTTTAGTAGGGTTTAAGTTGTATGGAGGTTCTGTTCTCTTATGACCTTGTCTTAACCGCGGCTCTTTTTAAGATTTTCTTCGGATTATTGGGTTTACTTTTGTATTTGAGTTTCAGTGATTAGAGGTATTGAACAACGGGAGTTATTTGTTCTTCATAGGTTTGATTAGACGAAATTGGTTTACAGTTTACTCTGTTTAATTGGCATACAGGTTTGCTAATTGGAAACTAGGGAAGTAATCATATTGACAATTCCTTTTACCTTTTCGATCACATGTTTTCTCAGCTGAATAAATTGAAGGCTTGTACATATTCACTTCATTTTTGCCCTCTATTTCAGGTGGTGTTTTCCTAGCTTAACATCAAGCTCGCTACATTTTTTATATAATTTTTCTCTCTCTCTTGATTCTTGAATGTCAGAGTCTGGTTAGTCATAGTTGTGAACGGTGTTCTCATATATAGTTGAAGTAGTTAACAAAAGGGGTTTGAGTGACCGGTCTGATTTTGTTTATTTTTGGATGATGCAGTGCCGTGCCAACATTCACAGCTATGGCTTTGGATAGGTTGTTAGAACCTGGAGCTTCCAGATCACTTGGCAAACCTAGTCCTAATTCAAGGCTTGACGCTAACAATTCCATGCTGGAGAGGGGAAATAGTTCCTCAGTAATTGAGAGGAGACCTCCACGCCCCCAGATATCGCCAGCTCTCTATGCTACTCCTGAAGCAACTCCACTCCCAGATTCACCTTCATCATTCCCTTCTTCCCCATACATCATCAATCACAAGCGACGTGGGCCCCGGCTCCTGAAGAGTTCTTCTGAGGAGGCTGATGTATCGTCTCGAAGGAAAACACTTGATAATGACAAGGTCAATGAGAATTCAAATGTTGCAGAAACTAACACTGTGGATTCAGCTAAGGATGGTGTTTTTACTCCTACAGTTGCTGTTCATGTCCAGGAGGAGCATGAAAATGGAATTTACAATAGCCATATTGAAGAAGAGTGCGATGACGGTGTAATTCGTGGTCCTGTTCTTGTTCAGCATGTTGTAAATGGAGCTGACAAAATTGGAACTGATCATGGGGAACTTGGGAGCAGTAACATGCAATATTGACTTTGACAGGGGAAATGGCATGCTGAAGCCTGTTGTGTCAAGTCCTGAAAGAGATCTCAACTCTGATGATTTCTTTGATCCACGGGATTCAATGAGTGTCACAAGCTATACAGATGGAGAGGAAATTTCTGGGGCTGAAAGTTTTGTACAGCTAGCTACATCGACGGGGGAGTTTTATGATGCTCCGGATGGTAATTGAACTTGCCATCTTGATTGTTTTAATGGATGTTCTTTTTTGTTTCTTCTTTTTCTGGAGGGGGTTATATTGTCACTCATTGAGTTGGTGGAGGATTTTATATTATTTACTTTATGTTTAGTGTTTAGTGTTTGATTCTCTTTTTGGTTGTGCTGTTGCATACTTTAATTGGTGGTGTTATGCACTTATGCTGGTTCACTTAAATGAGGTCTCACATTTTCCTTCGGTTGGAATCATTTCCTGCTCGTTTCAAAAATAGCACCAGTAGTATTTGAAGACTTGGACTCTGTAAGATTCATTTAGAGTGAAGTATTGGATAGGAAATGGCAAAGGAGAATGCATTTCATGAGTTCACACTAATTTCTTATATTTGATTCATGTACCCTACCCCATGTTGTTTGGGATAACCTGTTGTTGTTTAATTACCTAAAATATTATGCAATTGTAAGTATGCATATTTCTACAATTTTTGAAAAGTTTTATGAGTCTTTGTCACTGGATTGGGAAGATTAGATGTGTATTATGACGTTCTCTGGTTTCAATTGTAAAGAATGCTATTTCAAGCATAAAAAGTTCACTTGTCCTGTTGTCCATCTTCATTCTTATAATTCTAGAATTCTCATCTGAGAGTGGGCTACAGACTGCTGTTCGCAATATTGAAGCCGAACTGAGTGAAATAAGATTGAGTTTGTTGATGGAGATAGAGAAGCGGAAGCAATCAGAAGAAGCTCTGAATGACATGCAAAGCCGGTGGGAACATATCAGACGACAACTGGCCCTCGTGGGTTTGACGCTTCCAGATCCTACTGCTCTAGCAGAAGGGGAGCATACGGCTGCTGATCCTGCAGAAGAGCTATGCCAGCAAGTTAATCTTGCACGGTTTGTATCACATTCTATTGGAAGGGGCATAGCAAAAGCTGAGATGGAGGCTCAGATTGAGGCAAAGAACTTTGAGATTGCACGTTTGTCGGACCGACTTCTGTTTAACGAGGCAGTGAATTGTGAAATGTCTCGGAGAAATCAAGAAGCCATAGGTGAGATTTCTGATCATCCTTTACCCCTTGGTTTATTTATAATGTCAATAATGTGGGACAACTTTTGAAGTTGTTCTGCTCTTGAACTGTTTGACTGTGTGATTTGCTGGACACGCTTTGTCAACATCCATTATGTCTTGCTTGCATGTGTTAGAGACCCGGCAGCTAACTCAGGGCTGGGAGGGCTGGGCTCAGTCTGCCCTCCCTGGTCGCAACCCTCCGGGCCCTAACAGGCCTGCAGACCATACACCCCAACCCATCACGCGGCAGCTAACTCAGGGCTGGGCTCAGTCTGCCCTCCCTGGTCGCAACCCTCCGCGTAGGTTGTTGGAGCGAGGAGTCGAACTCCTCACCTCCCTTTAACATGAGGTCGACTCCTCGCTCCAACAACCTACGCGGAGGGTTGCGACCAGGGAGGACAGACTGAGCCCAGCCCTGAGTTAGCTGCCGCGTGATGGGTTGGGGTGTATGGTCTGCAGGCCTGTTAGGGCCCGGAGAGTTGCGACCAGGGAGGGCAGACTGAGCCCAGCCCTGAGTTAGCTGCCGGGTCTCTAACAGCATGCTAACTGTAATTTGTCGTCCCCTTATATTTGGTTTTTCATCAACATAACCTATCGTATGACATGCTATAGATTTTTTTTTTGTATGACTTGTAGTCTTGCTTTAAACAGGCAAAAAAGTGATGGCTGGCTAATTTGTCAATATGCTTAATGACTTCCTCATGCTTTTAATTTATTTACTAAATTGGTTTTATTTTGCATATCAATTGGATGGAATGCTTATTGGGGAGTTGTTGCTTTTGCATCTTCCCTACAATTAGCACCTTTATGGCTTGATGGTATGGCCACTCGCTTAAGAACAGGTCATGGTGCATAGTGGTTTGGCTTTCTGGATGGTGAAGTTGGGCGATGTCAAGTAAGCAGCGGTTTCTAATCGCGACATGGAATAAATGTCATAGTGATAGAATTATGTAACGGTCCTGCTATAATATTATTTTATTTTGGAGTTGGAAGTAGAACAATGTTCATCTTTCACTGCTTTAGTTAGAATGTTAATTTACCAGCTTCAAGTAGGCCAATCATGGGTAGTCCCTTGATTTCCTATTAATTCTTGCACTTGTTTTGTGCAGAGATGGGGCGGCGTAATAGGCAGATAAGGAAACTAAGGCAGCGTTGGGTCTGGGGCTCAATTGCCAGTGCCATTACTCTCGGCACGGCTGCCTTGGCATGGTCTTACCTCCCCTCAGGAGAAGCATCAGTTTCCAGCAATGGGTCTCAGGCTTCTGAAAGTAACGATGCTGCTAAGCAATAAGCAGATCCAAAAAAGTTGTCTATGATGTTTTTCGTAGAAGAAAAAGATAATAGGAGAGAATACTTTGCGTCCTTGTGAATCACAATATATCTAGATTTTGGGCGTTTATGTTTGTATTCATGTTCTTGCATACTTGATTTGGTCTGACTTAGTGTCATGAGTCATGACATCTTTTCAGGCTCGATATACAAACTACAAAGATATTACTCTCAATAGGAATCGAACTCAGAACCTCCAATAGTTCATATTGTAGTAATTCACCAATTAAGCTTTTCAAATCTCTCTATGCACCCGTGCCGGAATTAAGATGTATCACAAGATGTTTGAACAGAGCAGAAGTTAGAACAACGTATGTATACAATTATACATGCATGAATACGTCCAATCAAGGGCTCATGTTTTGGCTGGGCCAGGCCCACTTTCAAAAGCCAATCCTCTAGATCATCCAAAGTTACTATACTACTAGGGGGAAGGACGGCATGATATATAGGTCCAAATCAAAACAATTAAATTGAGAAGACAAAATATCAAAGAGTACAAATTAATGGGTTGATTCTCCGAAGCCAGAAGATTCATTTAATTTCAAATAAAGACAAACACCAGCACAATTGGACGAGTAGTACAAAAAATTTGTTAGGGTGGTGAACAAACCAAAGATTGGGTGCACCGGTTCACCTAAGACTAGTGATTATACTTATATAGCTGGCTTACCAATAATCAATCTAGAACTCCAGTCTGTGGTTATAATGCAACAATAGGTCTCTTCTATGGTTCAAAGAACAGTCTTGAAGGTTGATATTTCATGCCTCAAGTGCAAGAAGCAGCTCCTCAAAGCAGTCTCTAAATTACAAGGTTAGTACGTTGTCTTGAATTCTATCAACTTCTCATCACATCTAGCATCAAAGTGTTAGAAATTCAATTCTAAACACATCAATAAATATTGTATGTTCTAACCTTTGGCCTCCATATATTTAATTTATTGGACATCTCTGCAATATTTATGCCCGAAAACGTGTTTATTGTGTCAGAGGTGCAAGTTTTTTGCTTATATATCATTGGGTTGAGTTATGCTAATCCGACGTGGGATATAACCTTGTGACTCTCACACACTTGAGGCTCGGTTATGCAAAGTCCAACAAGTGGATACGGGAATAGGTGATATCCAAATGGGCCGAGCTTTCGCTCGAATATCATGTTATAATTTGACTCGATCCAATCCACATGAGATATTGTCCACTCTGAACTCAAAACTCACACGATTTTTTCCGTTATTAAAAGGTACCTCAAGTGTTAAGAAGATGAACATGTTTATAAATCACTGGGTTTTCTTATGTCAAACACATGTGGATTATGACTTTCCAATTACTTCTTTATTTACATTTTACAGGGGTGGATAAAGTTGAGATTGATGCAGCTAAGGGGACACTAACGGTGACAGGAGATGCAGATCCATATGAGATCATTGTCCGAACAAGAAAAGCAGGCAAGTCTGTTGAAGTGGTGAGTATTGGGCCTCCTCCTGCGCCACCAAAACAAGAAGCTCAAAAGAAGCCGGACCAGAAGAAGGAAGAGGAGAAGAAAAAGCCCGAATACAAAGTGGCCCATTTCGACCACAACCCCTACAGCTGCACCTGCCCCGTATGCCAACCAATGGCCTATTCCACGTATCCGCGAGTCGTTCAGGTGGGCCGGTATGACGAGCCCAATCCATCGTGTTCAATAATGTAACTGTTCGGCCCAATACTTAAATTTTGTAATCACTAGTTTTTTTTTTTTGAGAAATAATAATAATATTAAAAAACTCCCGCAGGAGAGAAAGCTCCCGGAGGAGATGGAAATACAACCCACCCAAAAGGATGACAAAACCAAACCAACATACAGGAAGAAAATGACCAAATCAACCTACAAATATCAAATCACATGAGAAAAGAGCCTCAAATAACAACACACAATAGCCTAACAAGACTAGATCTGGAGAATACTGCAATCCATAGAGTAGTTTTGAAAGAGGGCGCCTTAAATTGCAAGATCGTACCCCTGAGGACCACCCATACCAAGATCTGAGGTGAGTAAACCTCTGTAAGCTGATTGGAAGCTTCAAATCACTAGTTTGCTCCTTCTAATCAACCAGTTTTGCTCGATAATCAAGTTATTGTGATCAAATTATTGCTATAATGAAACACGTCTCATCTTTTCGTTTAAAAGAAAATTTGAACTAGGAAGGATTGATATAAGTAGATCATGTGGTTCAAAAATAAGACTAAAGTTGTTAATACTCAAGAAGCTTTTAATAAAAGACAAAATTGGCCCTTGACCCTTAGTGAATAATAGATCAAGATTATTGAGTCAAATTATAATATGATATCGGATGATGATTAACTATATTCTAAAATACCTTCACTTATTTGAATCATCTTATAGGTCTTTTGAATGTCTTTGTGGGCGAATCACCCATGTGTGAGAGGTGTCTGAATCCCTTATGGTTAGGAGTGTCCTTTCAAATTTTGGTTTGGTTAATAATTGAAACTAAAATCTCCTAATTAAAAACAAAGATAATGAAAATAGTCACAAAAACATAGAAGTACATAGATAAATGCAATAAACTTGGGTTAAATATGAAATTACATTCTTCAATAATTAACCTTTCATTTTAGGAAAATACATGGATCCCTACAAAATTAGCCAAAAAACAATGAATAGAGAGTAGTGAGCAAAACACAATTAAGCCCATATTCAACAAATCAAGTGCTGAATTTTAACACAACTTGAACCTAATTAAAGTTTAACATTCCTTTGAAATAATAAAAAATACTAAAAAAAAATCTCAACAAAAATCCCACAACTTATAACGTAGAGGATATGAAGAAGAACAGCAAATGAGAGAAGATATTAGAGAAGGAGCGTAAGAGAAGAGAGATTAGAAGAGACACTTGATTGACGTCATAGACAGAGTTGGAGTTTCAACTCTTCACATTTCAAGTCCTAGGGAAATTGGTGTTAAACTCCCACATCGGTGGATCATCAATTTATACACTTATATATAGTTGGGGTTACCTCCCCTCTTCTATTGGGTGTTTTATAGGAGTGTGTTGAGCTCCAATTTATATCAAAGTATCGGAGGAGGTTGTCGGGGTTGTAAACTCCACTTGTATTGGGCTCATCCGGTAATTTGGATGATCCCGTAAGTTCGTAAACTCACACACGTGCGAGAGAATGTTAAAGTCTCACATTGGTGGATCATCAACTTATATCCTTGTATATAGTTAGGGTTACCTCCCTTTCTCTATTGGGCCTTTTAGAGAAGTGTGTTGGGCTTCAATTTATATAAATTGGAAATAGTATTTGGAGATCAATTTTAGATTTTTGGGCCTTTATCGGAATAAAAAATCTATAAAACATAGAATTTATTTAATTTTTTAGTTAAATTCAAATCCGAAATCGAAAAAAATTGATCCAAAAAAATATTCGAAAAAATTTGTATTACCAACCGAATTTGAAACCGTTAACCAAAAAATCAAAACTTAAAAATTGAATAACCACAAATCGATTCGTCAGTTGATGATCGAATTTGGACACACCTATTTATGGATCAATTATAGGGCCTTTTCAGATGTCTAATGAACGAATCACCCACATGTAAGAAGATTCCAACACATATAGTGCACTTGTTGGTTCTCAAATAACCAAGCGCACGAGTGTGGGACAAAAGGGATAATATACATATATTAGCGTGGAGCCCGGACGTTGCCCCGGGTCATTTTGAAACAGCATGGCGCACTTGGGTGTATCTGATGAAGTTGTATTTGTTCTTGGCAACCTCTTTCTTCTTGCAAGTGAGATTGCAGTCGCATCAAATTTCAATTTAACAAGATGTGAACTCGAAAGGCGCCAACTAGAGGCTTAGGAGCAGCTTGAAGAACCAGGGTTCATTCTGACCCCATATAAGTCCCTCAGGAAAGAAGTTGAATCGAAACAGTAGCTGCACTAAAAAAATTGAGATATTGACAGAGGCTTGCCCCCATGAAAAATAGCATTTCAGTGGTGCCATACCATCCTCAACATCATAGCCAAGAAAGCCTAGAAGAAGATCAAGATACTTTGAGAGACAGCTCCATCCATACCTTGACAAACGAGGAACCCAATTCATGAAGTTTAAGAATGCAAGTAATTAGCTGATAAGGATTTTGTACTGATTAAAATTCAAACTATTATACTTAAATGTAAATAAAAAATACCAGAGAATAAAGATCAAATTATATTTAGATAACTATTTTTTTTGAAGATTAATAAGAACAAAGGAGGCCAATTTGGGTAACTAACTACCTACTTATACACAAACACTTCATTTGGGCAACTAATCACTCATTATTAAGGTCAAAAGTGGATGAGAGACGGCCTAGCAATGCAATGACATCTCCCACTTTGTTTTCAGTCCGGTGACGGGGGAGATGCCAGGTGTCGTTACAGGTGGACCGTGTCCTTTTCTTGGTTTGGTGTTCCTTTTCGTGCTTGGTGTACCGACTACGAGTTGGGACTGTCACTCAGACGTGACAAACTGACTGCATACCACAAAAGCCGTTGCATTCGTGCGCCCCGAGTTTCTGCTCGACTCCGATTTCAATCGGACAATCCATGGCCGAGTTTTCTGATAAATCGCCCCGAGTTTTCTGCGTTGGCACGGCTGATACGAAACTCGACGAGCTCCGATTCCTGGCGGAGTCTGTTCGATCCAGTCTCAACAACTTTTCCAATTCACAGGTACTCTTTACACAACGTTACTCTGGGTTAAGCAGACTCGATTCTTTCAATCTTAGCTTATGTTGCCAAACATGACCGAATCAATTGACTATGTTGCAGGTCCCTGCGCCTAAGTTCTAAACATTCCTCTGTTAATTTCCTCTTTATATTGGATTTTTAAAAGATGCTTGCTTTTTTGTTTTATTCCCCAGTTTGATTTCGTGGTACTTTCTAATTATAAGATCTCAGTATTGTCATTGAATGCTAGTGGGCTTGTGTTAGTTCATCAAGTTGTTGGATTTGAATGTCCAACAAACTACCTAGAGAAAATGAGATAATGGGTTCTCTTGTGGCTGATTTTGGGGGGTCAAAGAGGTTACAAGTAGGTCCAAAAAATAAGGAAAGTTGGAGGATTTTATGGACCAATTAATTGGGCTCTAAGCTATAAATAGAGCCCCCAAAGCTTGTAAAGAATAAAGAATTTCCAGCCAACTCTTTCCCCTCTTGCTACCATTTTTCTCTCTTCTTTTGCTTCCATTTCAATTCATATCTGTGAGAGTACAAGTTCAGTTTTGGTTCGTCAGTATCGTTTGTTTTGAAGTGTCTCTAACAAGCGCTGAAGCAGTGTTGTATCTTGAGAGGTGTTCGTCCATAGAGAGCTTAGACACTCGTTGCCGGACGTAAATTACCTTAAGGAGATTCGGCTTTACCGTGCCTCACTTCATCCGTCCCATCTTCACTCAGCTAACTACAGTTTGGTAAAATAATTCTTTGGATGGATGGAGTGAGACACGGTAAAGCCGAATCTTCTTAAGGTGATTTACGTCCAATCATGGGTGTCTAAGCTCTCTTTGGACGAACACCTCCCAATATACAACACTCCTTCACCGCTTGTTAGAAGCACTTCAAAACAAACGATATTGACAAACCAAAACTGAACTTGTACTCTCACAAATATGAATTGAAATGGAAGCAAAAGAAGAGAGAATTAAAAATGGCAGCAAGAGGGGAAAGAGTTGGCTGGAAATTCTTTATTCTTTACAAGCTTTGGGGGGCTCTATTTATAGCTTAGAGCCCAATTATTCGTCCTATACCATTTGAGATGCTTGATGATGCCAGGATTGTGTTATTTAGTTCTTAGTTATACTTTGTATGTTGTTGTTTGATTTTACATGCTTGAATGCAGATTTTCTGCAGAGTATATTGCTTCATATGCAAAAGAGAATTGTGGTTGCGAGCCCTGTTTAGTTTGATCTTCAGCTTGAATTTTTAAAAATGGGTCATGGACACCGAGTGGAATTAGTTCTAGTTGTCAATTTCATTTAGCTTCTAATTTTCTTTCTCCAATGGAAATGTCAGGTACAAGTAGTGGTTGTTGATGTTTCTACAGCTCAAAATGCTGAGATTGAAAGTTTGTTGGATTTTACATTGGTACCAAGAAATGATGTTCTCTTCAGCCATTTTGGATCGACTGGGGAAATCCCAGATGATAGAGCTAAAGCTGTTGCAATAATGAGTGAAGCACTTGAACATTTTCTACAAGAAGCTCAGAAGAATGATGTGCTCGTTGGAGTTATTGGCCTTGGAGGCAGTGGGGGCACATCTTTGACTTCATCTGCTTTTAGATGTCTTCCCCTTGGAGTGCCTAAGGTCATTGTGTCTACTGTAGCTAGTGGGCAAACTGAACCTTACGTTGGGACATCGGATTTAATATTGATTCCGTCAGTGGTTGATGTTTGTGGGATTAATAGTGTAAGTAGGATCGTGTTATCAAATGCTGGTGCTGCTTTTGCTGGAATGGTTACAGAGAGGCTTGTGAGGTCCAAAAGTGATACTAAGACTAATGAAAAACTTACTGTTGGTTTAACCATGTTTGGAGTTACCACTCCATGTGTAAATGCTGTCAAAGATAAATTGCATAAAGAAGGCTATGACACCATGGTTTTCCACGCAACAGGAGTGGGAGGTAGGGCTATGGAATCTCTTGTTAGAAAGGGATTTATACAGGTACCTCTCTCCTCCTTTGATTTGCTTTCAAAGGTTTTAGCTTGATCACTATCCATTGACATTTTCCTCCTTAAATATGGTGGAGTTACTATAAATAATGCTTGATTTTTTACTGCATTGTGGTGCGATCTGTAGCACAGCAGTCAGCAAAGATCATAAGCAATTGGTGTGGTTCTACTATTATGTGCATCTTCATTCTTTGGTTCACTCCTTCTGTTTCAATTTTAATTAGGGTGTTTTGGACATTACAACGACAGAAGTTGCAGATTATGTAATCGGGGGTGTTATGGCTTGTGATAGTTCTCGGTTTGATGCCATTGTAGAGAAAAAGATTCCTTTAGTTCTGAGCGTGGGGGCTTTGGATATGGTAAACTTTGGAGCTAAGGACACCATACCTTCTGAGTTTCGGACTGGTAAAATTCATGTACATAATGAACAGGTAATATGTCCCTTTTGATACTTCCCTTTTGCGTATTGGTGCCTGTAGTGTTCCGGTGCTGGAAGGATTGTATGATGCCTTTGTTTGACTAAAGTAATTTGCTAACTTTTATTGTTTATTTGATGTGAACTATAATTCTGGCATCTGATATGAAGTTTTCTGCTTGAAAAAAATGTAACCAGCCCAATTCTTGATCTCACTTTCTTGTTCAAGACTTCAAGTCCATAGTTATACAATATCTGTGTTTGCAGGTTTCACTTGTGCGAACCAATGTAGATGAAAACAAGAAATTTGCTGCCTTTATAGCTGACAAATTGAATAAGGCATCGTCAAATATACGCATTTGCCTCCCGCAAAAGGGCGTTTCTGCTTTGGACGCACCAGGGAAGCCCTTTCATGATACTGAGGCTACTGGTGCTCTTCTAAATGAACTACAGAAGCTTATACAGACAAATGAGCATCGACAGGTACCACATTTCCTTTGAACTAACATTTTCTTCTATTCAATAAAATCTACCTGAATTATCAAAAATAAAAAAAGAAAACAAAAAGGGTACTGCATTTCCTTATACCATATTTCACCCACTCTTATTATAGGTCATGCTGTGCTATTAACTTTCTTTATAAAACTTTGTAATAGGTAACGGTGTATCCTTATCACATCAATGACCCAGAGTTCGCGGATGCCCTGGTTGACTCATTTTTAGAAATTAGCATGAAGAATGCTACTCCTTCCACACCTCCCCATGATGATTCTAGTGCAGCCAATCAAGGCCTTTCTGATCATCTTGCTTCAGACATGAATCGTCTAAGCCATGAGACCATTTGTCATAGCCCTGGAAATTTCCCCGAAGCTAAACCAGGTCAATAGCTTGAAGATTTCTTTAACTAACTTAGAATCAATTAACTTGATAACTCTTATCTTTTATGATGTGTTACTGTCACCACTCACAAAGCAGCAAAAATTATGCCAACAGCTGAATTTTCTAATTTATGCGCAAAACTAATCAGTGACCAACACTGTTTGAAACAGAGACATTGACAAGAACTCGAACAATATTGCAGCAACTGAGGGATCAAATAGATAAAGGATTGCCCATAATAGGTGCAGGTGCGGGGACTGGAATATCTGCGAAATTTGAAGAAGCTGGTGGTGTTGATCTAGTAGTTGTGTATAATTCAGGACGCTTTCGCATGGCTGGTAGGGGTTCTTTAGCAGGGTTGTTGCCTTTTGCTGATGCAAATGCTATAGTGCTTGAGATGGCTAATGAAGTACTGCCAGTATGTTTCTAACTGCTTCCTTGTTCAAATACTTCTTATCATCACAATCTGACTTCATTTATCCAATAATCTAAAAATTAAAAATGTTGTTTCATGTATTTGACCGTGAAAACCATTGTAAAAAATGCCCAGGTGGTGAAAAAGGTACCAGTTCTTGCTGGAGTATGTGCAACTGATCCATTTCGCCTGATGGGTTACTTCCTAAAGCAGTTAGAGGAAATTGGATTCTGTGGAGTGCAAAACTTTCCAACTGTTGGGCTGTTTGATGGCAATTTTAGGCTGAATCTTGAAGAGACAGGGATGGGATATAGGTAGGTCTTACAAATGATATACTGTACCTTCTCTCTCTAGAGACTTTGCTTATTCCGGTCATAGCTCTCTCTTGCTGTTCGTTTTACAGAGTGGAGGTCCAGATGATTGAAAAGGCTCATAGGATGGGTCTGTTAACAACCCCTTACGCTTTTAACCAAAATGAAGCTAGGGAAATGGCAAAAGCTGGAGCTGATATCATTGTGGCCCATATGGGCCTTACTACGGCAGGCTCTATAGGTGCAAAAACTGCTGTTTCATTGGAGGAAAGTGTGCTCCGTGTACAAGCTATTGCAGATGCTGCCCAGAATATCAATCCAAATGTTATTGTGCTTTGCCATGGGGGTAAGTAGGAGACTTATTCATTATCACAATCGAGCTCTTATACTTATTCCAATTTATGTGCAACTATTGTTTGGCCGCAATGATATCTGTTTGCACAGCAGTGGTCAGCTGAACCAGTACAAATGCTCTTCTGATACTATTTGCAGGTCCTATATCTGGTCCTGGGGAGGCAGAATTCGTATTGAAGAGAACCAAGGGAGTTCATGGGTTCTATGGTGCATCAAGTATGGAGAGGCTGCCAGTTGAACAAGCTATAATGAGCACAATGCAGCAATACAAATCAATTCCCATCAAGTGAACTTCAAATTCATCCATTCGTTGAATCTTTTGTTTGGTGTGTTTACTCTCTCTCTCTATCTCTTTCATTTTATAAGAATGTGAGGACTTTCAAGTTGTGTGACTACGGCTTGCAAGAAGTTGATTATGTACTGTGCATTACTGAGTGAACAAATGCTGCTCCAAGAGGACGAGAGGGGGAGGTGGGGGTGGTTTGTGGGGGAATGAATTTGCTGCTTGATTGAATATTATAGAAATGGACGAGTTCATTGATTTTTTTTTTCCTCAAGATAATTTCATTTCAAATATAACCAACTCTTTCAAGTGACAAATTCATTGTTTTTCAAACTAGATAGAGTTAAATATTGAGAATGGACTAATAAGATCATGATCATGCACATTCTCTTGCTCATGCATTTCAGTGTCTCAGGCAGTTATGATTTTGCTGCTTGATTGAATATTATAGAAATGAACAAGTTCATTGAATATATTTTTTTCCTCAGGATACGTTCATTTCAAATATAGTAAACTCTTTCAAGTGACAAGTTCATTGTATTTGCCTATTTGGAACTAGAAAGAGTTAGATGTTGAATGGACTAATTAGATAATGATCTTAAAATTTAGTAGTCGTCAAAGCAAAGGGGAATCTTTATACGAGGAGGTTCTTTTAATATAAAGAGCTAGCTTGCTTTTGTTCTTCGGCTAAAATATATATATATATATTCAACCGTGGTGTTCAAGTGCGGACATCCGTAACTTATAAATTACTAGACATAGCAATCAAAATGAGAAATACATCCCTATTTACAGGCTCGTGCAGAAATGCTGAAGTATTTTTGTGGTTAATTAGCAGTAAAATTCCTTTAATTCCTACTCATAATTACCATGAAGAAGAATGTATGCTATTGCTAGACTCTACCGAGGTTTGAATTTGGGCATGTGAAAAACGTTTCCTGGTATTTGGCCATCTTTGACTCCACCAAGACACCAACCCACCACCACCAGCACACAACACAGTATTTTGCAACCAATGATAAAATGTGAGATCGAACCTTCCTCTCATCCTCTCTCTTTACTTCCCTAAAGCAGTAGTACATACAGATATATACACTTTCATATTTTAATTGTGATAATAGTGTCATTGTCAACGATGTCGGATTGAGCTGAAAATCACATGGTTGATTGAAACAACGTATTTCAAAACTAATTATTTTCGTGGTTTTCTGAATCAAATTGAAAGAAAAACCGACAAATAATTGATTTACATTTACCATATTAAATTAATTAATTGAGCTTCTGATATGATTTCAAGGTCATATTGTCCAAATATGTTGATCAATCTTGCGCATGCTGTGCCATTCCTGCGTATAATAAGGAAAAACAAATGGGTTGGGTGTCCTTTCCATTGATGCTAGAGACCAGATCTGCAACTCTCTCTTAAAAAATGGGGGTAGTGGCTCTGTTTCTGAGACGCACTATATGGTCCGGCCAGCTAGAACCGCTACTGGCATTTTTTAATTTTTTTTTACAGTACAGCACCGCCTGACTCCATGATCTAACATTAGAGTATGTATTAATAGTTTAAAGCATAATTATTAATCCAGATTTAAATATTTTACAATTTTTTTTTAAATAACTGAGAACGATATCATCAAATTGACCTTTTTGTTAGTAACCCAGATTCGAGAAAGATACCATCATGCTGGTTTATTTTGCACAATTACGTTGAGCCTAAACTCAGACCGAACAATCCACGCGCGCAGTCCACCGACATATCAATTGGATCGAAAGCCGATACAAAACTAACCGAAATAGAAACCAGCTGGGATGAAACTAAAGAAAAGTTGCAGATAACTTTTGACGGAAGCCAAACAACTGGGCTGTCGCTGTCGCCTGTTGTAACTTTGGAATTGTGAAATTTTTGGCAATATCACTTTCAAGCATGCTTGTGAACGTAGACGTGACATTATCACATTATGCTTGCTTTCTTAAATTATTGACCCACTCTCAATTATTTATTGATTTCCAAGAGCCATTTCTGGTCTATATATTCTGCCATTGACACTCACAGAAACCTCTCCCTCGTCCTCTTATGTTTTCCTCCCCATTGATTTCATTTCTCCCTTATCTCTTCCTCTGTTCCTCCCTCTCCACCTTTTCTTTTCATATATAAATCTGCTCTCAAATCCAGTTCTTCCTTTGAAGGTTCTTTCTTTTTGACAAACACCGTCCATGCATAACTTGTTGACTCTCATGTTCGAGATCCATGTCTCCGGTACTCAGTGAAATCCTCCTTTCTGGATTTATGATCAACTCCACTCTCAGGCGCAGGACCCATCTTGTTCAATCATTCTCTGTTGTCTTCCTCTACTGGTTCTACGTCTTTTCATGAACTAGCTTGCTTGCCCACCCTTGATTAATTTCATCTGATTCAATATAAAATAACGTCAGATCTTCATCTGGGTCTTCTTCAAATCGCTTTTTTTCTTCTTCAATCAACTTATCTCCATCTGGGTCCTGGGCTTTGCACCATTTCTTGTCTTCCTGTTTTTGATTTTGGTTAATTAGTACTAATAACTATGGCTTCCTCAAGTGGGACATCTTCAGGGCTTAGCACGCTTAAGAACTCAAGTTCAGAGGAGGATCTGCAGCAGGTCATGGACCAGAGAAAGCGCAAGAGAACGCTCTCCAATCGCGAATCCGCTCGGAGGTCTAGACAGCGAAAGCAAAAACACCTTGACGATCTGATGGGGCAGGTGGATCAATTGAGACAGGAGAATAACCAGATCTTGACAACCATGGACATGACAACTCAACTATACATTAACATTGAAGCAGAGAACTCTGTTCTCAGGGCCCAAATGGCTGAACTCACTCAAAGGTTACAGTCTCTCAATGAGATCATAAGTTTTATGAACATAAGCAATGGAATGTTTGAGGCTGAAGAGAGTAATAGTCTTAATGACCAGATTGGCTGGTTTGATTCCTTCATGAATCCTTGGAGTTCTTCTCTTTCTGTAAACCAACAGCCGATTTTGTACTGATTCATATGTACTCGTTTTTATCCAACTTTGGTTGTCTTAATCCTGGTGATGCACCCATTAATAAATCTAGTATTGTAATATCTTATTAATGGCAAACTTTACTTAATTGCAAATATAGAAAATAAGAGACAATGATGAGGAGGAAAATTAGCTCTAGAGTTGGATACTGTGGAAAACTCAATAATTTTGTTAGGTAACTGAAAACGATATTATACAAATTTACTCTTTAAATGTTTGATGAGTCAATTTTTGGGTCGTTAGGACGCACATATATAAATTTTCATCGGGAGATGTGTAGAGTTGGTTAAAGTCTAGCACTTTGATACAATAATATTGTTTTCAATCAAAATTGAAGTTAGAACCTTCCAGGTCCATATATACATTGTCTTCGTTTGGGACAGAGTATAAGCTAGCTTATATTCTGTTCTCATACTCTCAGACACTCTCAGCTTTTACGTTTTACGAGAGCTTATACTCTATCAACATACTCATCCAAACGGACCCATGAATTCTAAATAAATTTAAAATTATCATGCAAGTGATTAGAATACTCAATAAGCTCTTGATGATATCATTTTCAAACTCTAAGTATTGATACATATTTTTTTAATGTCTACCATGATAATTATTAATGATATGTATATCATAAAAACTTATAATTTAATAGTCGATATTGCTTCTCCTTTTTTTTCCTTTTTCCAAAGGCTATGCCATCACCAAATTGAAATGATTGTCATTTTTTTATTAGTTATGAAAAGTGATGATGCCAAATTAGATGTGGTTTTATGCGTGGCTTCTTAATGGGTGTATATGTTTGGACTTGAAGACAAAAATAAATAAATTGTGGGAAATTAATGAAAGAAGGGACAAGTTTCGAAATGACCCCTATACTTTTAACAATGGACCACTTAAGCCCCTCCACTTTGTTTTGGAACAAAGAAGCCTTTCTAGTTAACAGAACAGGTCACGTTAGCCCTGTAATGCATTTTTCGTCCATTTCATCTGACGTGTCACTTAAGTAATTAGATAAATTTTTTATGTTAAAAAAGAAATACAGGTGGAAATACATGTTGGCTAATATGTGCAATATATGACACAAATTTTTTAAAATTAAAAATATAGAGTTAAAAATCATAAAATCAAAAACATCATCTTCCCCAGTCACCTCTGAGCATGCTTCGATGGAGATCCCAAAATCACAAGGCTCCATCCCGATCATAGGCACGGTCGGCCCAGGAGTGTTCGAGTCAGGTAATTGTTCCTGTCGATTTGAGTGTTCTTGTCGGAGAGACTGGGACTGGAAACCTTGAAGATCTGGGTTTTGGGTATTTGAGAGGAATGGAAACCTTGAAGATCTGAGACTAGAGTTGGGCTCTCCTGCGAGTTCGTGCATGATTTCAAAGCGAACAACATCTATTCTGTCAAGATCTCGGTGGAAGCCTTGGCTTTCCTGTCACAAATGGCAGTGGAGCATGGGGGAGCTGTATCCCTTTTGACTGATAGAAAGCGTCTCTCTCTCTTTTTTCCCTCCCCGCAAAAAAAATCAAGCGATACACCTCTCTATCCTCGTCGAATGGATAGCTCTCCCTTGTTATTTGGTTATTCTCTGCTAGATATTGGCCTATCGCCAGAGACTATGATCTTACTCCCACCTACATTCCAATTCCCTTCTTGATTAACTTCTTGTTCAATAAGAATTGATACGTCTTTCCCAGCCTTTTCATGTGATAAGCGCTTCCCTTTCTCCTTGATCGGAGATGGCGGGTCGTCACCGGAGATGGATAAATGTTTTTTTTTTTTCTGCCATTAATTTTTAGATTTTGTAATATCATATATAAAATAAGACACATGTCATTTTCTTATTGGTTAATGCCATGCTTGGAATATCATTTAAAAAATAAAAATTACATGTGAGCAATTAAAAGACACATGGACAATTTTGGACGGAAACTGGGTCGAAGGACAAACACAACCCATATTTTAAAGATGAGGGGCTTTCTTGACTCGAAACAAAGTAGAGGGACTTAAGTGGTCCATTATTAAAAGTATAAGGGTCATTTTAAAACTTGTCCTATGAAAGAAAGAAGAAGAGAGAAGACCTAATATAATTTGCAATTTAGTATTGGGATAATTTCAATATATTTTTTTTAAAAAAGATAAAGATAATTAATATTATTTAATAAAAAGTGTAAGCATATGTCTTGGCGGCTTGGTGCATGCCATCCGAGAATTGTTGTTTTTTTAAAAAATATTATACTAGATAGTTAATCGCGCGTTGTAGCATTACATTTGATTTTTCATTTTCGAGTGGAGAAGGATTTTTTACTCATGGATGTGCGGTTCACAAAAAAAAAATCCACATTAAACAATATACCAAATGAACAATTCCATTACTTATTGGCATCCGTTCCCCATAAAACAATAAACAGGGTTCCCAAGCATCCAAAATGCCATACATCAATACACTCAAACCTTTTGTTTTGCATACAGTACAAATTGGAACGGTACAGTTTTGCTTTAATACCTCAAAGGAACAAGCGCGACTAATGACCTACATAGTGCCTACTCGTCATAAAAAAGTTTCAAATCCTGAGACTTTAAATATATGTCTCGATTGGAATGGTGTTGTTTTGTCTTAACACTTTAAAGGAACACGTGTGATTAATGACATGCACAGTGTCTACTCGTCATGAAAAAAGCTTCAAACCCTGAGACTTTAAATATGTCTCAATTTCTCGATTGGAACGGTATCGTTTTGCATTAACACTTTAAAGGAACAAGCGTGATTGATGACAATTGACTAGGGGTGTAATCAAGCCGAGCCGAGCCGAGCTTTGACATGTTCAGGCTCGGACCGGTTCTAATAAGGTAAGCTTGAGCTCGACTCGAGCTAGAATTTTTGTTCGAGCTCGGCTCGATTATTACTCCAAAGGGCTCGAGCTCGGGTCGCCAAATGCTCGATTATTCTATAAACGAGAACTGGTGGATTATTTGTTCTAGTTCGGGCTCTTTGTAGAGCTCAATAAGCTACTCGTTTATTTTTTTGAAAACTCTAAAAAAGTTGCTTTTGGTTGGGTTAGAACCTATGACCTCCATTTGAATGTAAGTCTTTTGACCAACTAAGCTACACAAGTTTATTGACTTAAAGTGAAACATTAATTAATATATAATTCCTCTCAACTTTATTAATTTAAAGTCAAACATTTACTAAATATATAGTATTTTTATATATTAATTTAATTTATAAAAAATAATATATATATAGACACACAAATATTTAATTTAATAAAAAATAATATTATTATGAGTATTATAAAATATAAATATTTTTAATTATTACTTATAATATAATTTAATTATAACATAGGGGTTTAGTCCTTTACGGTTATAACTTATATTATCATAAATTTAAATCATAGATTTAGGGTTTAAGGTTAAATCAAATGAGTTTATGGTTTTGGCTTATAACTCATATTATCATGAATTATGTTATATAACATAGGGGTTTAGTCCTTTAGGGTTTTTAGGGAATATAAGTTATCATGAATTATGTTATAACTTATATTATCATGAGATTAAATCAAATGAGTTTATGGTTTTGGCTTATAAGGATATAATTTAAATCATAGGTTTAGGATTTAAGTATATAACTTATATTATCACGAATTATGTAATTATATAACATAGTGTATTAGTGTTTAGGGTTATATCACTTGAGTTTAAAGTTTATTACATATGTTTAGGGTTTAGGGATATAACTTGCTTACTTACATTATCACAAATTCACAATCATGTTATATAACTTATATAGTTACATTAGCATGTGTTACTTAAATAACTTAACTTATGTTATATTAGTTGATTAAGATAAAACTTTATCAATGAAATTATTTTTCTTGCTTAGCTTGTAAAAAATTGTTCCTAATTTTATCAAATTCTTATTAATTTTATATACACATATAATATACTAATAATGATACATAATTATAGATATAACATATATTTATATTTATATCATATAATCAAGTCTACAATCGAGCAAGCTCACGAGCCTTAACGAGCCGAGCTTTATGTTGCTCAAGCTCGGCTCGTTTATAAATCAAGCCTCAAAATTTATTAAGTCAAAACATATTTGCTATGAGGTCTTTACTGTGCCTCTATATCTAGAACTCTTATTGTGTAGGGTTTGGACGTTTTTTTGGATAATCTGAAAAAAATAATCCTGAAACCCTAAGTCAAAAGCTTTCCCACTTGAGTTCAAGTTCCTGAAACGAGATAACACAGCAGAAGACATCTAGCCCTGGGCTTTTGATCGTGTTGTGTTTGGTTCGTGATCAAAGAAGTTGTTAGGTTTGTGATTAACTGTAACAACCCGACCCTTTGGAATAACTAGGTGTGATAAATGTGGTAAGATAAGTGAGGTCATGTGCGACCTAGGTGATGTTATGTGCAAATTAAATTGGATCGAAATATCCTACATGAATTATATAAGGGAAATAAAAATTATGTGTGCAAGAATCACTATAATCGGAGTTAAAATTAAAATACCATTAATTTTCAAATAAAGTATTAGAATAGGAAATCATGATATATTAAGTGGCAAACTCGTAATTAGGGATGTGTATTATGTGCAATTAAACATAAAAGGGAAGGGCAAAAGGGTAAATGGGGGCTAAAAATACAATAACATAAATTTAAGGCACGCATCTCGAGGATGCCCTAAACCGGACTGTAGCGACGGCGGCGACGGAACAAGCTCCTGACGAAAACGGCGACCAATCGGAAACTGATGGCACGGGGAGGACCGAAGCGGAGAGACGAGTTTATTGACACAACTTTCGGATTGAACGGTGAAGGTTTAGGCCACCAATCGGGGAGGAGAAGCGGGCGCAACCGTGAACTTCAAAGCCGGATTCCGGCAATATCCAGCCACCTCTCAGGTAGAAAGCACCGGCGTTGTGCTCATCGCACCATCATCTACCGTTTGATGTCAACGGCGGGCCTTACCGTGCCTTAAACGGCGGTGACCCGAGAGTGAGACCTCACGGGTCTGCGTGACCCGCGAAAGGTAGAACCGGGTCTGCTTGACCCGGTTGTGTGAGACAGACCTAATCCGGGTCCTGTTGACCAAATTAGAAACTGGATCCAACCTAGATTAATTAGGAATAAATTAATAAATAAAAATATTAACGCTTAGTATATTGTTGTGGATTTCAGGAAGGAATACTAGTTACCGAAATTTTGTCGGGTTAACGAGGAACACACAGGTAAGTAATACTCACCTGTGTCACGGAATTATATGTTTGGTGAATTGTTAATTTATAATTCATGTATTTATGCATATATATATATATATGTTGGAATGATTGAGTTATTTTGATGAGATTAGTATTACTATAATATTATCTATAATGAATACGTGTGGTATTTGAGACTCAATCGATTGTGATGATATGGGTATTATGTTAGTATGATTGGGTGATTTTAATGAGACCGTTATTGTTATAATATTATATGTATTGAATATGTTTGCTTTTTAAGATTGAATTGGTTGTGATGTTTGAGGGTCGTGAATTGTGAACTACTAGATGATGATATGTATACAGGTCATGTGTAATGTTGAATAGTGATAAAAGGAAATTTGATTTGCGAATGTGATGTTGATATAATATTTTATGTGATGGGCTTTACTTATATGAGGCTGATATGATGACGATTTTGATATTATTGGAAGTGACTGGTTTATGTGTGAATTACCGAGGCTTTAAATACTGTTCATAAGCATGATGCATTGCATTACATGAAAATGGAAAATTTCATTTTAATGAGAGGATGTTTTTAGGAATCGGGTACAACTGCTACAGGGAGGGTGTATGGAAAGGTTAAGGTTGAGGTTTACTGGAAAGGAAAACGAAAATAGAAACAGTTTTTGACTGGAAAGTGTTCTTTGGTAGTACACTTAATTAAAGAAAAATCTCGACCGGTTGCTCTGTAGCAGTTTACCTAGGTTAAGGGCCCGAGTACTGGAAAAAGGATTTAAATGGCTAACTGTTTTACTAATAATGAGGTTCATGTGCATTCATGCATAAGTATTACTTGCTGAGCCTCGGCTCACTATGTTCCGTGATGCAGATATTGAATTCTTAGATGATTATGCTGAGCTAGGAGTTGATGGTGTCGCCGTAGATCCATGAAGAAGATGCTCATGTGACGGGAGTTAGTTTTCGCAGAAAATTAATCAATTAAGCTTTTCATTTATTTATGCACTTATAATTAATAGCTTTAATGTATAGTAATAAATGTAGTTTCGGAAAACCCAGATGAGAAGTATAGGATTTACGGTAGTATTCATAGAGGATATTAATTGAAGGTTATTGCTTATTTGGAATATATAAGATGACGCCTTAAATTCCGGTTAGGTTAGTATTAACTTGGTGGAATTGTTTCTGGCAGTGGATCTGTGTGAATATAATGGTAAGTTTATTTTGAAAAATAAGTAGCGTTCTGGACTACAAGCCCGGTAAGTAGGGTTTCGTGGGACGGGGCGTTACATTAACAGTAGTTATTCTGTTCGTGATCAAGTTCCTATAGTCATGTAGTTCGTGAACAGAGAAAAAGAAGTCATTCACTGTTACCCGCTCGTTGTGCGATTTTAACAACAGATTTGCTAAGATAAAGTTCTGGATTAAAGAATATTAAAAAGGGAAAAAAAATTTAATTTGATATGTCATGTGCTCTATCAATCAGAGCATCCTCCGAATCATTTCGCTGCTTACCCTTCAATTTATGCATGACTTCTCTGCATGGGTGTATATGTTTGGCTTGAAGACAAAGTTGGAAATTAATGAAAAAAGAAGAAGAAAGAGGTCCTAATATAATTTACAATTGGGATAATTTCCATATATTTTTAAAAATAAAGATAAAGATAAAGATAATTAATATTATCTAATTAAAAAGTTTAACACTTTAAAGGAACATGCGCAATTGATGACATGCATAGTGCCTATTCGTCACGAAAATACTTCAAATCCTAAGATTTTAAAGATATGTTCTTGATTGAAACGATATCGTTTTGCCTTAACAATTTAAAAGAACACGCACGATTGATGACATACACAAGTAGCTACTCGCCACGAAAAAACTTCAAAGCTTAAAATTTTAAATATATGTCTCGATATCTTGATTTTCTTGGCCCAAGAACGTTTGGGCAAATTGAGATGTGACTATCCGGTTTCTGCTTATATTATTTAAACGGGTAACTAACAGCGAACCAAAACAGAGAACAATGGCGCCTGCAAACCCTAGAAATTGGCGGTTCACATGGGAAGCCCATTCTCACAGCCCTACGCTCCGGTTATTTCTCTTCGATTCGGACACAAACCCTGCCGTTCACTGCAAGAATCTCGAGGTCCATTTGGATTTCCCTAAGTTCCATCTTCTGGTGAACTGGGCAGGTGATGAAGACGTCAAACAAGTCTCGCTTAGGGTTCCGATTCCAAGGGTGTTGATTGACCCCGAAGCTCCGGTCCGTTTCAGGGCTCGTGATGATCATATTGAACTTAAACTAGCGCTGCTACTTCCTGTTGATCATCAAATTGTTATGCGATTTGATTCTGTGTTGAATTTATCTGATGGAGATAACATTCTAGGGGATAAGGTTAATCTGCTTTCGATGGACTATGGTGAGTTCGATTACTGCAAACATTTACTCGGGTTTTTCAACTTTTGCTGAATTGGTGGATTCATGCCTGCGGAATTGTTTCATCTACTCTATACCTGATGCATTGTTATTTTTTCTTATGAATTTTTTTTTAGAGTTTTCTGCTTTTCTTACCTTTATTTATTGAATTAGTTTGATATTGACCCTAAGGGAATTGTGGCTTCTCCATTTTATGTTCTGTACAGACACCCAGAGTTTGTCATCAGCTGATGGGGTGCACTTTTATTGCAGAAGTTGCTTGACTAGGTTGACTAAGAGTCCTCTTAGGTAATTGTATGCCTACTTTATTTTTATCCACTTTTAGCTCTTTTTTTTTATTTGCTTTGATTGCAATTTGACAAAGTTTCCTGAGGATAGCTTACTACTTTTCTTTCCTTTGCTTGTTTGATTGAAGTCTTATTTTGTCAAATTATCTTGTATAAGTACCACTAAGCTTCAGGATGTTCTGTACTACTGATAAGATAGAAGCTTATGTATTGATTGTTATCTTTTTTTTTTTACTAAAAAAGACACGAGATTTATTTTCTCCTTTTTTTGGGACCACTGCAATATATATACTCTTTTAGTCTTTTATGCTTCAATGAATGTTTTCAGACATTTTGTGGAAATGCCATCTGTAGACTGGCATGATGTGGCTGACAACTGGTTTGGAGGTTGCTGTTGTTCGTTTGGAGGCATAAGTGAGAAGCTGGTGGCTAGGTATGCAAATCTGTACGATTGTGCTGAGGGTACGTGTCTCTTAAACTCAGCAACTGTTATGCTCCACAAGGATGATCTTGTCGAATTCAAGATTAAAAGCTTTGATGGAAGCCAAAAGTACGAGCCTGGATCAGACACTGCTGGAAACTATGGGTTAAATGTGGATATGGTAGATTTTGCAAGTAATCAGGGGCTACTCACAGAATGTGATGGTCGAGATGCGGGATTGCAGTATGGTGATTCAAAACTAAGTTTCAAGGATTGCGTTAATGGAAACCTTACTGGTAGCCGCAAATGTGAAGCTAATGATAAAGAAAGTAGTGGCGATCAATCATGCTGCTTGTCACCCATATCAAATTCCTCAGAAACCTCGGCATCTGCTTCAGGATGTTGTGGTGCAGCAAGTGATGTTCAAAACGATGCTGATGAAACTTCTACAAGAAACCGAAGTATCATACATAACGCAGAGCTTGCAGCTAGTCAAAAGTATTTCCTTAATGGCTTCCTTGGAAATGTTTTTATGGCTCGATCCTCTAATCTCTCAACAGATGTCAAATGGATAGAATTTAGCTGCCCTCAGTGTTCATCTCTGCTTGGGACTTATCCTTGTGCAAACAGTGAGATACCAATGGGTGGTGGAATTCAGCTCTTCAAATGTTACATTTCCACTTCTTCTTCAGTTGGTGGATCCAGTGATCTGTTCAGGTAGCCAATAGTCATATTCAATTTACGCATGTACTACCTTTAGTCTTTTTTTTGGACAAATCTCTCTCAAAAAAGAACATGGTTGTAGTTCTGTTTCTGGCTGATATCATGTAAGTGTCTGATCAGGAGTAGTTAATGAACAAATTTGCTTATCTTGACAGGGAATACACCTTGGAAAAAATGTTCACGAGTCAACTGCTGGAAAATGCAAAAGATGAGTTATCATTTAGGACTGTTGTGAGGGACTTGACCACCAAGTCTACCATACTTCAAATTGTTCTCTTAAATTCAAACTCGTGGTGCTATAGTGATGATTGTTGGGGCATAGAAAAAATGGAATCATTTTCAAAGATAGCTCTACGCCCTGTTATCAAGGTGCTGTTTTCTGATTGCAGAAATGGTGCAGAATCTCAAATAAGGTTAGTTTGAAAATTTGAAAATTTCTTTCGTCGTAGAATTAAATAGTACATATCTTAACGAGGTCAGATTTGCTATATCAACAAAAGGTTAAGAAGCATGGCTTGAACTGTAGGAGGAAACTACAAGCATTCCATCCATTCTCTTTCAACATTCATTATAATGTGGTATGTATCAGAACTTTTCGGTCTATTGATAGTCATCTCACTCAATTTTTCCCTTTGTTTGTTTTTGCAGGATATCAGGAGGTAAGGTGACGAATGAAGTAGCTGAAGAAGTTTTCATGTTGAGACATCAGGCAGAAGAATTGATTCAATGTTTGGCATCTGCAAAGGTTTTACTCCCTCCTTCATGTACTACCGTCCAAGGTCTTCAGTTGTCATCCTTGCAGAGGTAATAATGGTAACTTATTTTGTAGCTCTTCTATGGTGGATCCTAATATGCCAACAAGTAAGGCTATGGGGGTGTTGTTTAGAATGCAAATAATGAGTAATTGTTTGAAGAATGTACTGAAGAAATTGCAATTTTGAGATCAATTCATATCCATATGACCACATTTCATGATACTGGAAGTATCCGCATGTTGATTGAGGGAGCTAGTAACTATAACTGCCCCGCCCCATGGAAACCCTTCTAAAGGTCATTCAGAGGAACTGAGAGTTTGTCGAGTGTACACTCAATATTGAATGTTGTATATTCCATCTGTCTAGGTAGGAATCACAGTGACTCCTACGGCTCAAATTGCAAGGAGTGGAGATGACCAAAGAAGGTCCTTCAGACTGTTTTCTTGGTTTGTAGGCTATGAAGTTCATGGGGGCACCACGTGAAACAAGCCCTTAAAGTAGGATCTTTTCAGCCCACGACACCACCCGATTATGAGCCCATGTGAAAGGATCGGATCCAAATCCTTCGTACCTATCCTGATCCTCAGCCTTTCCATCCTGACAATTATAGGGATTCTAGTTTTTTTTTTTTGGTTTTGTTTTGTTTCAACTACCCATCAACTATGTAGTATGACAGTATTTAGTGTTATGTAATGTTCTTTCCATATGTGTATCAGTGTTTGTGTGTGTGCCGGGTCTTGCTCGGTTTACAGAGTAAACTCAGTAGGAATGGATTAACTTGCCGTGAATTTGCCTATTCTCACAAAATTTACAAGCTGGATTTCTTACTTTTAACCTAGTTCGAGATATATTTCCCTAATCTCCTGTATTAGTAACACTTTGGTTTTAAAACCACCAATTGACCATGTGAATAGTATATGTGGATAGTATCCCCTTCGTTGCTTACATGGACTCAAATTTCAACCAGGCCTTGCTGGAAGACATTTTCTTGATGGATACCAGATTAACAGACACCATACAAGTTTGTGACATCCAATACAAAAGTCGACACCATACAAATTTGTTCTTTTGGACATCCAATAAAAAAGTTTTTCATCTAATAACTGCCTGGGTAGTTTTTGGCTCATTTGCATTGCTGATGTCTTCTGACAAATGTTGTCCGGATGGGCCTACGTGCTGTTCGGACAGCATGGGCTCTCCAAGACGCAGAGAATATCAGTGGTCGATCGCACAATTGAGCCTCCCAACTTGTTCGGATAGGTCCCGAGCCTGTCTGGACACCGTGCATTGATCCAGATCGGGCCAAATTCGTTTACATTCGAATTTACAAGAGTTTCGAGCCTAACTTAGACTTGCCTGAGTGCCTGATCTGATGAATCCTATTAGATATCTTAGACCACAATTGAGAACGTTGCAGGGCCTCTTTTACCAAAGGTATTAGTCAAGATGGCTGCTATGCAAAGAGAATTAATATCATGGCATGCATGTTTCATGGTGACATTCAGAGTCGGGAATCAACTACTCTGAGTATATCCGTGTTGTACTGCAGACTTGGTACATATATATATTTATCTCCAGTACCCAGAATTGGTATATCCTCGTTGTTGTACTGCAGAACAGTACGCAAGAGAAGAAGACTTGAAAGCAAAGCAAAGTAGACCTCGACATGTTTGGTGACTCAGCATATATATATAGGAGACATCGATCAGTTTTCATTTCTGTTACGGCATCAGATGCGAAAATCAGATACTAATCTCGTTCTTGTCATGTGGTCGCCACGCCTCAATTGAAAATTATTGGTAGTTCAAATGTTCAATTCAATCAGAGCACCCGCTCTTCTCTGAAGAAGCAAGAGAGGTGGCTGGCTAAGGGCAACCACAATGGTTGCCCTTTTAATGGGCCAATAATTTTGTTTTTGGGTCCCACATCTCTCACAAAAATACAATTTTCAATACAATCAAATCAGCATAACACATATTTCAATGCTGCCACATCAGCAAAACACATCTTTCAATACAAAACTATTATCCAACCCAACAATTTTCTTATCTTTCATACTATCCCCATCAAATTTACACCAAAATCAAGGCTGGGTCCCACATTTATTACAAAAAGTCAAGTCACATCATCATCCACATCACCAAAATACATATCTCAATATAACCACATCAACAAAACACATTTTTCAATACAGCCACATCAACAAAATACAATAACTTTGTTGGCCCATTAACTTACACCATTCCAAGTGCCCTAATGCTTATCTCTGAAATTCAAAAGCTAGAGTAGTTGTCTGTTGTCCCACCTAAACTGTTTTTTTCACACTTTATGCCTTAATCAGATTAACTTAATGCACAATTCTCGAGTGCGGAATATCAAAGTGTGTGAGTGATTTTTCTAAAAACAGCGAGCCCAGAGTCCCAGAAGTGCTAAAAAACTGTGGAAAAAGAAAAGTGGAGACAAGTTTTGGTATCCCGTCCATATCTTCCTGCTTTTTAGATCAGATTCTTAAAACGTTAAAATGGACGGCATGCAAAAGAGACGAGAACCTGCAGTGAGCTCGTCCAAGTAGAAAAAGACTATTAATACCCCACAGAGGACCCTTTGTCAGGAACTGTCTCAATCCTTGGATTAGAATATATGATTTAACGTGTGTCAACAATAATTGATGGGTGATATATTCGCATGGGTCCTTACTAGTATTGTCTTTGTCGCCACCGACGTGCTAGATTTTAGTTAACTTAATTACCCTGTCGGTGAGAAACTTTCATGCGCCGTCCAATTTTTTTTTCTTTTTTTCTTTCATATATCTCTGGATCTCACTGTTCGAGTTTAAATTCATATTGAATGTGCAAAATCTAACGGTCTAAACTTGTATGATACCGTTTTTTATTTAAAAATGTTTTATTATAAACGAGGGCTCTAAATACGTCTTAAGTCTTAATATTTGATGCCAAGTTCACATCATGTTTACAATCAGAATCATCCAATTTTGTCTATAAAGAAGTTGTGGCTACTCCCCTTTCCGAAACCTTACTTTTGTCTTCATCTCATCATTTAGTCAGTCATAGAAATCCCATGTTAACCGGTGTGTCTTCGAAGTAGAAAATGTGATTTAAGTGGCTCTTAATTATAATCTAATGGGTCTAGATTATATGATTTGCTCCAATCATGTAAAGAGAGAAAAACTAACACCGACAGAGGTGAATTCCTTCTACATCACACCATGCCTTGCTTGATTGGACTTGTTAATTGTATGCTAAATGAAGTTAGGCAACTTCTGTGATGAGTACTCTAGTGACTTCTACTGCAGGACCCTTCGTCCGGGTGTGTTACACATCGCACCACACTTTTTTTTGTATTTTTTCCACCATTAGATGGTAATGGGAATTCAATTGTAAATGAAATGTCACTCCTCACTAATTTTTCTCATTTTGGTTTCTAATACATGGAAAAGTTTAGTTGCCAAAACATGGCATCATCATTTTCGAAGCTAAATGAAGGTTTAGTTCAGCATAATATGGTAATAGCTCTCTGTTTTTACTATGGTTGTTGATAAAAATGTTGAACTGGTAACCTCTTTTTTAGTAAACGTCAGTAGCTACCAACTGGTCCAACTCCAACCCTTGATTGTCTCTCAAGTTCCATGGCTGTAATTTGTAAAGCTAGTCAGCTACCAATTCCAACCAACTTTAATTTGCTTTTCCTCCCTTTCTTAAGGTCCTTGTATGTATGGAGCTAGACTTCTCTCGAAATACCCACAAAGGCACAAACCATCCAGCTGGCTTCAATCACAGAAACTTTATAGTTTTCCTTCATACTTCAATCAGTGTTTTTCTTGTAGAAGTTTGTTCCTTGAAAGTGAAAAAATGGCTTTGGCTCAGTACATGAGCTTCTTCGTCATTCTTCTTTCTCTCCTAGCTTTAGCCCCCACCGGCTTCTCTGGCAAGACCAGTGGAGGTCATCTTCACCCACAGTTTTATGACCATTCATGCCCAAAAGTTCAAAAGATTGTCAAGTCCATTGTTGCTAAGGCTGTTGCCAAAGAAACTCGTATGGCTGCCTCCTTGCTTAGGCTCCATTTCCATGACTGTTTTGTCAAGGTATCTCATCTAGTTCATCACAATCCACTTAATTTTCTATCTTGTTTTCAGTAACTTGTAAACACGACTAAGATATATGTTCTTCATCTGCATTGCAGGGCTGTGATGCATCAGTATTGTTAGACAGCAGTGGGAGCATAGTCAGTGAGAAGAGGTCGAACCCGAACCGGAACTCAGCTCGCGGATTTGAAGTTCTTGACAAGATCAAGTCTGCACTGGAGAAAGAATGCCCGCACACGGTATCTTGTGCCGATATTTTGACTCTGGCTGCTAGAGATTCTACTGTTCTGGTAAGTGTTAGATCTTTGAAATTGACCACGGCTTGGCAAATTCTCCTAGTCTAGTAGTCTTGACGATATTTGTGTTTGTGTAGACTGGTGGGCCGAGCTGGAAAGTTCCATTGGGAAGGAGAGACTCCAAAGGTGCAAGCTTGAGTGGATCTAATAACAACATTCCTGCTCCAAATAACACATTCCAGACCATTCTAACTAAGTTCAAGCTGAAAGGGCTCAATATTGTTGATCTCGTAGCACTATCAGGTAAACTTACATAGTTTTCCTTCATGTTTGTGTTATGGGTTCGCGTGGGGAGGCAGGATATTTTTCTAGAATAAAACCGTGTGAGGGAGGGCAGGAAAACCGTAGAAGTACCCTAAAGCTGACAATATATTTGACGAGAAAATCGCATCCATAGAAATCAGGATTGAATCAAAGTTTTGGAAAAATTGGGTCACTCTGCTATTTTTTATGCAGGAAGCCACACAATTGGAAAGTCTAGGTGCACCAGCTTCAGGCAGAGACTATACAACCAGACTGGAAATGGGTTACCCGATCCCACTCTTAACCCATCATATGCTGCTCAGTTGCGCACCAGGTGCCCGCGGTCCGGAGGTGATCAGAACCTGTTCTCCTTGGACTTTGTCAGCCCAACAAAGTTCGATAACAGTTACTTCAAGAACCTGTTGGCTTCAAAGGGACTGCTAAGCTCTGATCAAGTTCTAGTGACAAAGAACAAAGCATCAATGAAGTTAGTGAAGAAATATGCAAAGAGCAAAAAGATTTTCTTCAAGCAATTTGCCAATTCCATCGTTAAAATGGGAAACATCTCTCCATTGACAGGTTCCAGGGGAGAGATTAGGAAGAATTGCAGGAAAGTCAACAGTTGAGAATCTGTGGAGATTATGAGGAAATAATTTGCTGAGTGTAATGTGCTTTAATCTTATTATTCATTTGCCTTTTCTTTTCTTCATTATTGTTGTCTTTTCCCTCTCCTGTATCTGAAAAAGAAATTTATTCAGTGTTTGTTAGTGAAAGTGTGGAACTCTCACAACACTGATGTACAAATTAATGTAATGAATTCTAATAATATGAAAGTTTGATACCGTATTGAATCTTATAGTCGTAGCCCTGTTCAAAGTTGGCAAGCGCTGGATTTGCCCTTCAGCCCCTAAAGCCGGTGAGAGAGAGTGTGAAATAAGGATTGATTTTAGATCGTATCCCACCCCATCTACCTATTATCAAAGGCAAATCGTTGCTCCCTCTCTCGAGATTGCAATCCCTATCGGGTCGGAAAAATTTCCTCCAAACCTTAATTGTAGAAATGGTAAAAAATTGGTTATGGGTTTAATTAATAACATATGTGTTTATAAAATATTTATATGTTCGGACGCGAATTGATTTGGATTTCTTTTGTTGTTACTTAATTAATCATATTCGAATCGTCGAATCGGTTTAAATTCGGACAAGTAAATCGGATAATAATTCAATCATGATTATGGTCCGGACAATAAATTCAGACAAATTTGTTCATGTTTGGATGCAAATCCGATTTTAAACTAGACAAATTTTTTGTGTTGGGCTTTCAGTTGATTCATGGGCCCTTGCCAACTTTGTTTTATTTTGGGCCGTGCCTATTAGTTTCTGCCAGCCTAAGGGCTGCTCCAGCCCGTATATCTGAAAGACTAAAACAAAACTGTTTTGCAGCTGTCAGGCCCAAGGGCAAAAGACAGTACTCAGTAGCTTCAATTTGGAGTGGGCAGGCCCGCACCTCCGATTCCGCCCAAGTCCCAACCTCTCAAATGCCACTATGCCAGCCTCGTTTAGGCGGCGGGGCGCATATCGATTGCGGGGCGATGCCCTGGTGATTGCTCAGAAAAATACCGCAGCTCTCGTCCACAGGAATCCATCCTCTGTCGATCGTTTGCTCCGGAATTCTGCTCAAGCCTGCTAAAAGCATGTAATGAAAACAGCCTCTGCAGCAGCAAAAGAAGAAAAAAATGTCAGCTTTACGGCAGTCAAAACTCCCAATGACAATGGGAGAACGCCACTGGAGAAGCCCTTGCCGGAATCGCTACTTTCGCCGCCATGCGCCACCTTGATGTCGTCCGTACTAGATTTCAAGGTTAATGACCTGCTTTAAACTCTCTGCCTCCATAATACATGTGGATATGCTGTAACAATATGTCGAGTATAATTGGAAGTGAGAGAAGGATCTAGCTTTTTGGTTTCTGTTCCTGCTATATGTGATTGGTTTAATAGTTAACGATGCTCAAATTCCAGCTTACAAGAACACTGCACACGCTATCTTAACCCTAGCACGCTCAGAGGTTCGTTGCTTTTCTGCTTTTGATATTCCACTGACTTTAGGGGTTAGTCGTTTTCTTCCCTGTACATTTTCGTTATTTATTATGTCTCTTTTTCCACACTTCCAATTTATATGTTGTGATGATCACTGAACTTTCTTAATTCAGCTTCAGAACAAGCTTCTCCAGATTCCAACGATGTTGTTAGTTGAGCATCATTAAGCACTTGTAAAAATGTATGAATGAGAATGCACAAAGAGATTGCTTGAAAGATGATAGGGGATAATTTTCATTGTATATTTGGGATACTGCATGACAATCTTGTTGTTGTTGGATCTTGAGTGCAAAAATGCAAATGCTTCTTTTATTGTGGTATGGAGCCTAAGAAATCTGGTAATCAAACGCAATGAATGGATTTCTTGTCAACTATACAATCTTAGGAAAGGTCTTTGCTTGTAAAGTGGCTGGGAATGGTGAATTGAAGCACTTATTTTACCAGCCTTATGATATAAACGTGTGGGTATCGTTTTTTATGATCCTTTTGAATTCATTGCATTGCAGGGTATGAAAGGGATTTATGCAGTCTTTTATCCTGCTGTTTTTGGCTCAACTGTTTCGTGGGCTTTATATTTTTCTTGTAAGTCGCAATTATAACGGTTATGTTTGACCCAGTGTGTATGAAAATGTGTTTCCTAAGTTACTTTTGCTTCATTTTGTTTCAGCTTACAGTGATGTTTGCCACTTAGCTTCTTTTGTTATTCGTCACCATTCAGACTCTCATTTTGCTACATTCTTTTACTCATCACCTACCTCACATTTTTTAGGTTACTTTTTCTTCATTTTTGATCCTTTTTTTTTTCCTTTACTTCAGCTTATTCTTCTGTCGCACTGCCTCATGCTTTTGTTATTAAATATAACTTATACATTTAAGAAAGATGAATATGTGTTTGGGGTATATTAGATTGGTACATTGCTATTTTTATTTTATCTTGATGAAATAAGAAAAACTGTTTTTCTAGATGCTTATATGTTGCATAGTTTAAACATTTAGTTTAAATTTTGGTATGATATCATTCAGCTCTTTGTTTTATGTCTGATATTTATATTTCTCTGGAAATATGAACTTTTATATTAGATAGAAAACAAGTTTTTTTTTAAGGATATAAATAGAGTTGTTGTTGGGTGACTTTATTTGAATGGGGAAAAAAGTGTTATCTGTTGTATTTTCTCGTTAACTGAATTAGTATCAACTATTAATGTTATGTTGAAGGGGTATCGTAAATTAATGTGTGTTATCATCTAAATTATGTTACAAACTGGACCTTGGTTCTGATTTTGATTGTTTTTAAGGAGGAAGATTGCAGCTTCAAACTCCACTTCATCACTCTCGACCATATTCTGGGTTTTATGGTCTGCTTGATATCTTATATAAACTTGCTTATAATGTGTTCTGTAACTTATACCTTGTACATAAATTCAATAACACATCTCATGCCTTGAAAGTTAATTCAAAGGATGTTGATTCTTAGGATTTGGAACTGCTAACCTTTTTTTTGAGTTAACGTCGGTAGTTGCCAACTCCAACCCTTATTGGCTCAAGTTTCCTTCCACTGCTTTTCCTCCCTTTCTCAAGGTTCATCTATGTATGAAAACTCTTCTATAAATACCCATAAATCATCCAGCAGGCTTCGAAACATTAAAGCTTTCCTTCATACTTCAATCAGTGTTTTTGTCGTAGAAGTTTGTTCCTTGAATGTGAAAAAATGGCTTTGGCTCAGTACATGAGCTTCTTCGTCATTCTACTTTCTCTCCTAGATTTTGCCCCCACCAGCTTCTCTGGCAAGACCAGTGGGGGCCATCTTCACCCACAGTTTTATCACCATTCATGCCCAAAAGTTCAAAAGATTGTGAAGTCCATTGTTGCTAAGGCTGTTGCCAAAGAAACTCGTATGGCTGCCTCGTTGCTTAGGCTTCATTTCCATGACTGTTTTGTCAAGGTATCTCATTTAGTTCATCACAATCCCCTTAATTTTCTATCTTGTTTTCAGTAACTTGTAAACACGACTAAGATATATGTTCTTCATCTGCATTGCAGGGCTGTGATGCATCATTATTGTTAGACAGCAGTGGGAGCATAGTCAGTGAGAAGAGGTCGAACTCGAACCGGAACTCAGCTCGCGGATTTGAAGTTCTTGACCAGATCAAGTCTGCACTGGAGAAAGAATGCCCTCACACGGTATCTTGTGCTGATATTTTGACTCTGGCTGCTAGAGATTCTACTGTTCTGGTAAGTGTTAGATCTTTGAAATTGACCAAGGCTTGGCAAATTCTCCTAGTCTTGACAATATTTGTGTTTGTGTAGACTGGTGGGCCGAGCTGGAAAGTTCCACTGGGAAGGAGAGACTCCAAAGGTGCAAGCTTGAGTGGATCTAATAACAACATTCCTGCTCCAAATAACACATTCCAGACCATTCTAACTAAGTTCAAGCTGAAAGGGCTCAATATTGTTGATCTTGTAGCACTATCAGGTAAACTTACATAATTTTCCTTCATGTTTGTGTTATGGGTTTGAGTGGTGGAGGCCGGATATTTTACTGGAATAAAATCGTGAGTGGAGGGTAGGAAAACCCCTAGAGGTACATACACCAGAGTGGACAATACATTGGATACGAAATTCGCATCCGTAGAAATCGTGATTCAATCAAAGTATGGAAAATTGGGTTACTGCTATTTTTTATGCAGGAAGCCACACAATTGGAAATTCTAGGTGCACCAGCTTCAGGCAGAGATTATACAACCAGACAGGAAATGGGTTACCTGATTCCACTCTTGACCCATCATATGCAGCTCAATTGCGCACAAGGTGTCCGCGGTCCGGTGGTGATCAGAACCTGTTCTTCTTGGACTTTGTCAGCCCTACAAAGTTTGATAACAGTTACTTCAAGAACTTGTTGGCTTCAAAGGGACTGCTAAACTCTGATCAAGTTCTGGTGACAAAGAATAAAGCATCAATGAAGTTAGTGAAGAAATATGCAAAGAACAAAAAGATTTTCTTCAAGCAATTTGCCAAGTCTATAGTTAAAATGGGAAACATCTCTCCACTGACAGGTTCCAAGGGAGAGATTAGGAAGAATTGCAGGAGAGTCAACAGTTAATAATGATTATGGGGAATAATGTATGAGTGCAATTCACTTTTATCGTATTATTCATTTCGGTTTCTTTTCTTCATCAATGTTGTCTTTTTTCGTTTCCTCTATCTGAGAGATTTAAATTTGTTCGTTGTTTGCAAGTGAAACTCTCACAATTTCTCTGACGCCTCTGAGATTCTTAATAGTTTTTTTCAGAATATGTAGAGGCGTCATTTTCAATTAGCAACAGTGATGTTCAAATTAATACCTATCAATATGCTGTAAAAATATGTCGAGTATAGTTGGAAGTGAGAGAAGGATTTCAGCTTACAAGAACACTACACACGCTATTCTCAAAGTAATTTAGTATAAGATTTAACAAGTCGACTATTTGAGTATTTTTACTGGTAGTTATGGCTGAGCTAAAGAGAGATACTCTAGGAACAGAAGTGAGGAGCTGGGCCCTGCTCTTCTGCTTGCTTCTGCTACAGAAGTTGGAGCATTGGTGAGTTTGTGAAACCTAATTGCAGAACTTGAAACGTTCATTTAATGTACATGCTAAAGAATATTCAGATTGTGTCCCCGCATCAAAAGATACCTGAGAGGAATATTGACGTTTCAGATACTGGTGGCTAGAATGGTAGAAAGCAAAATGTTACATAAAAAAAAGGAGTTTTTTTTAAGGATATAAAAATAGTTGTTGTTGGGCGACTTAATTTAGATGGGAAAAAAAGTGATCTGTTGTATTTTCTCATTAGTTTGAGTGAATTAGTATCAACTATTAATGCTATATTGAAAGGGGGAGTATCGTGTATCAATGTGTGTTTTGATCTAAATTATGTTACAAACCGGATCTTGGTTCTGATTTTTGATTGTTTTTAAGGGAGGAAAACTCTTTTGTTTAGTGTGTAATACTGGTCCTTTATGATTTTGGTCCAATTGATGATTGCGACCTTGTGTCCTTGCCAGGTTTCTTTATGTACAAATCCTATTTGGTTTGTAAAAACAAGATTGCAGCTTCAAACTCCACTTCATCACTCTTGACCATATTCTGGGCTTTATGGTCTGCACGATGCCTTATATAAACTTGCTTGTAATTTGTTCTGTAACTTATATCTTGCAGTGTTGTCAAATGTGCACTCCTGGCTTACTTAAGCGATGAAGCGACGCGGTGCAAAGGAATTTCACCTCGCTTCGTCTTGCATCGCGTCAATTTCTTGTGCGCAGTCAAGCGCCCGCTTCTGTCGATGTGCAAGGCAAGGCGAAGCGCACTGTTCATGGATTTTGGGCTGAACTTAGGCTTGTTTTTACGCTTATTCTTGTGAAATTGAAAACCAAGGCACCTTCAACATCAGGGTTGGATAAGTGTTGATATTGCGACATTGAAAACGGGATCGGCAGCTCAGTTCGCACATCATTGAGATTGGCAGCGGCAGCTCAGTTCGTCTATGTGTCAAATATAATCAAACTCTCAAGACTCGATATGATAGGGGGAATTTGGATAATCCTATTTGTTTGAATGATATTGATGATAGCAATGTGTGGTTGATTGGAGAAATGTTAGAAGATGAACTGGTGTTTGAGAATGATAGTTTGATGTGGAATGTTGTGCAACAAGTATCGGGAGCTGGAGAAGCAAGAGTGAACACTAGACAATCAAATGGTTCTAGTTCTAGAGTGGTGCAAGTGGAAGAATTTGTAGATGAGGACACAGAGGAGGAAGAAATTGGTGGGGAATACAATTATGATGAAGTTGATTCCGATGAAGAGATGTTCAGTGGTTATGATGATGTTACTCATATGACAGTGGAAGATTAAAGATATTTGTGATGAATAACATGTGCTGCTCAACACTTTAATACAGTTTTAGAATCGAGTATTTAATTTATGATTAATTCTAGTATGTTATTGATTACTTATTTAAGTTTTATTTTGCTTGTGTGCTTTAATGTATATAATTTATTTTGATTATCTAATTTATTGAATAATTATTGATAGTTCCGCTTCTTGTCTTTGAAGTGTGCACTTAAATTGCGTTTTGCGCTTTGAAGCGATGCGAGACCTTGACACTTTGCATGCGCTTTGCACATTAACTAGCTTGTATCTTGTACATAAATTCAATAACACATCTTATGCCTTGAAAGTTAATTCAAAGGATGTTGATTCTTAGGATTTGGAACTGCTAACCTTTTTGTTTGAGTTAACTTCGGTAGCTACCAACTCCAACCCTTATTGTCTCGAGTTTCCTTCCCCTGCTTTTCCTCCCTTTCTCAAGGTCCTTCTATGTATGGGGACTCCTCTATAAATACCCATAAATCATCCAGCAGGCTTCAACCACAGAAACATTAAAGCTTACCTTCATACTTCAATCAATATTTTTGTTGTAGAAGTTTGTTCCTTGAATGTGAAAAATGGCTTTGGCTCAGTACATGAGCTTCTTCATTGTGCTTTCTCTACTAGCTTTTGCTCCCACCGGCTTCTCTGGCAACACCAGTGGAGGTTTTCTTCACCCACAGTTTTATGACCATTCATGCCCGAAAGTTCAAGAGATTGTGAAGTCCATTGTTGCTAAGGCTGTTGCCAAAGAAACTCGTATGGCTGCCTCATTGCTTAGGCTCCATTTCCATGACTGTTTTGTCAAGGTATCTCATTTAGTTCGTCACAATCAACTTAGTTTTCTATCTTGTTTTCAGTAACTTGTAAACATGACTAAGATATATATTCTTCATGTGCATTGCAGGGCTGTGATGCATCAGTATTGTTAGACAGCAGTGGGAGCATAGTCAGTGAGAAGAGGTCGAACTCAAACCTGAACTCAGCTCGTGGATTTGAAGTTCTTGACGAGATCAAGTCTGCACTGGAGAAAGAATGCCCTCACACGGTATCTTGTGCTGATATTTTGACCCTGGCTGCTAGAGATTCTACTGTTCTAGTAAGTGTTATTCTCTGAAATTTACCATGCCTTGGCAAGTTCTCCAAGTCTAACAATATTTGTGTGTGTAGGCTGGTGGGCCGAGCTGGGAAGTTCCACTGGGAAGGAGAGACTCCATAGGTGCAAGCTTGAGTGGATCTAATAACAACATTCCTCCTCCAAACAGCACATTCCAAACTATTCTAACTAAGTTCAAGCTGAAAGGGCTCAATATTGTTGATCTTGTAACACTATCAGGTAAACTTAATAATTTTCCTTTACGTTTGTGTCATGGGTTTGAGTGGTGGAGGCCGAGATTTTTTACTGGAATAAAATCGTGAGTGGAGGGTAGGAAAACCCGTAGCGGTACATACACTAGAGTGGACAATACATTGGATACAAAAATCGCATCCGCAGAAATCATGATTAAATCAAAGTTTTGGCAACATTGGGTTACTGCTATTTTTTATGCAGGAAGCCACACAATTGGAAATTCTAGGTGCACCAGCTTCAGGCAGAGATTATACAACCAGACAGGAAATGGGTTACCTGATTCCACTCTTGACCCATCATATGCTGCTCAATTGCGCACCAGGTGTCCCAGGTCCGGTGGTGATCAGAACCTTTTTTTCTTGGACTTTGTCAGCCCAACAAAGTTCGATAACAGTTACTTCAAGAACCTGTTGGCTTCAAAGGGACTTCTAAACTCTGATCAAGTACTGGTGACAAAGAATAAGACATCAATGGAGTTAGTGAAGAAATATGCAGAGAACAGTGAGATTTTCTTCAAGCAATTTGCCAAGTCTATAGTTAAAATGGGAAACATCTCTCCACTGACAGGTTCCAAGGGAGAGATTAGGAAGAATTGCAGGAGAGTCAACAGTTAAGAATCTATGGAGATTATGGGGAAATAATGTACGAGTGCAATTTGCTTTTATCCTATTTTTCATTTTCGTTTATTTTCTTCATCAATGTTGTCCTTTTTCGTTTCCTCTATCTGAGAGAGATTAAAATTTGTTCAGTGTTTGCTAGTGAAACTCTCACAATATCTCTGATGCCTCTGAGATTCTTCATAGTTTTTTCTGAACATGTAGAGGCGCCATTTTCAATTAGTAACAGTGATGTTCAAATTAATTTAATGATCAGAGCTGCGAGCCTGATTTTTTTTAAAAAAATAATCCAAACCCTCACACGGCCATTAAACGATAATTTTATAGTCTTATCTTTTCCTCCAAACAAGCGTTGGACTTGCTGTTTAGCCTCTAAAATATCCTCCAACCTTTATATAGGGGTGTTAAAAAATTGGTTTCGGGTCGGACTATATATGTGTTTACAAAATATTTGTATGTACAAATTCGAATTGGTCGTATCTAAATTGGTTTAAATCCGGACAATAATACAATTCGGGTTAAAGTCTGAACAACTAAATCGGACAAAATTCTCGCATTTGGACTTGAACCAAGTTTTAAATGAGACAAAAAATTTATATTTCTTATGTCCAAACTTGATTTAATACAAATTAGACAAATCGATCTTCCTAGCCAGCCAAGCCAATTCCCCAAGTTTGCACTTTGATGAGCACTATTGACACACCACTATTTCTCAAGTTCACCTCAAAAATAATTTTAAAAGTATAAATCTAAAATCACCCCATTTCATCCAAACAATCCCTACACTATTCCTCTTGTCTTTTCTCCCTCTACCATCCGCTCATCTCTCCAAAACCTAATTGTTGAGCTAAAGTTTCAGTGAAATCCTTGTTTTGTTGGTGAAATCCAGTTGAGCCATATTGGGTAGTCTCACTTTGCTGCAAAAGTCACAGTAGAAGATAAAAGGAAGTTATGGGAGGGCACGACCCGACTATGGACAAGTCAATAAATGTCCAAGTTCATCGCCAAGGGCACAACCCAACTATGATCTCCTCTACATCTCTCGCTCTTCTCCTCTCGCTTTGGCTCCCTCTTAAAGCCCCTTGTTTGATGGGAAGCAGATGTTCTGTTGAAGCATGTGGAATATAATCTAACCTGTTTTGAAGAAATAGCAACTGATCAGCTTGACATTGGGAGAAAAGTATTAAAGTCAATAATGGAGGAGGACGACACTAACTAAAAGTGCTTTTACCCCTATCTTTCACCCGTAGGTCCGCCTAGTGTAGGGAATGAAGATAGAGGTGGTGTTGCAGAGAGAGACGGTGGATGAATAGTTACACGATTGTTTGGATACAATTGAGTGGTTAAAGAGTTGTACTTTTGAAATTATTTTTGGGGTGAACTTGGAAAACAATGGTGTGTTAATAGTGCTCATCTGGCACTTTTCAGATGTTGTACTCGACTACTTGTGCCTTTGGTTGATTTTTGGGCCTTGGCAACTTTGTTTTCTTATGGGCCGTACCAATTAGTAACTGTGCTCTTGCAGCTCGTTTATCTAAAACAGAACTGTTTTGCAGCTGCAGGCCCGACAAGGGCAAAAGAAGGTAGCTTCAATTTGAAGTGGGCAGGCCCGCACCTCCGATTCCGCTCAAGCTCTCAAACGCCGGCCTCGAATAGGCGGCGCACATATCGATCGCGGGGCGAGGCCCTGGTGATTGCTCAGAAAAATACCGCAGCTCCTGTTCAGGCGAGTCCATCCTCTGTATAGCGTTTGCGCCGGAATTCTTCTCAAACTTGCTAAAAGCATGAAATGAAACAGCCTCTGTAGCAGCAAATGAATAAAAAAATGCCAGCTTCACAGCAGTCAAACTCCCAATGGCAATGGGAGAACGCCACCGCGGGAGCCTTTGCCGGATTCGCTACTGTCGCCGCCGTGCACCCTCTTGATGTCGTTCGTACTAGATTTCAAGGTTGGTGAATCACCTCCATAATACATATCGATATGATCTATAAATATGTTTTAAGTATAGTAGGGAAGTCAGAAAAGGATCAAGTTTTTTGTTTTCTGATCTTGCTATGTGATTGATTTAATAGTTAACGATGGTCGAGTTGCCAATCTTCCAGCTTACAAGAACACTGCACACGCTATCTTAACCATAGCACGCTCAGAGGTTGGTGCTTTTTTTTTCGTTTGCTTTTGATATTTCATTGACTATTGTCTATTGGGGTTGGTTGTTTTCTTCCTTGTGCATTTTCGTAATATATTATGTCTCTTTTTCCTACACTTCCAATTTGTATGTTGTGATGATCACTGAACTTTCTTAATTCAACTTCAGAACAAGCTTATCCAGATTTTAGTTGAGCACTATTCAACACTTGTAGAAATATGTGAATGAAAAGGCCAAAAGATAGTGCTTGAAAGATGATGGAGGATATTTTTTCATTGTATATTTGGTATCTTGCATGAAAATCTTGTAGTGGTTCTATCTTGAGTGTAAAAATGCACATGCTTCTTTTGTTATCTCAAATAGTAATATAGAGCCTAAGAAATCGGGAATCAAATATAATGAATGGATTTCTTGTCAAAAAGACACAATCTTAAGGAAAGGTCTTTGCTTGTAAAGGGGCTGGGATGATGGATTGAAGCACTTATTTTACCAACCTTACGATATAAATGCGTGGATATCATTTTTTATGATCCTTTTGAATTCATTCTATTGCAGGGTATGAAAGGGCTTTATGCAGGCTTTTATCCTGCTGTTGTTGGCTCAACTGTTTCGTGGGCTTTATATTTTTTCTTGTAAGTGACAGATATAATGGTGATGTTTGATCCAGTATATGAAGATGTGCTTCCTCAGTTACTTTTGCTTCACTTTCTATCAGATTAGAATGATGTCTGCCTCTTAATTTCTTTTGTTATTTGTTACCATTCAGACTTTCATTATGCTACATTCTTTTACTCACCAACCTCACATTTTTTGAGGTTCCCTTTTCTTCGGTTTTGATCATTTTTTTTTTGCTTTACTTCGGCTTATTCTTCTGACACACTGCCTCAGGCTAATGTTATCAAATATAACTTATACATTTAAGAAAGAGGAATATGTGTTAGGGGTATATTATATTGATACATTACTATTTTTTAATTTTATATTGGTGAAATAGGAAAATCTGCTTTTCTAGATGCTTATATGTTACATAGCTTAACATTTAGTTCTAAATTATTGTTGGCAATTGGAATGATATCATTCAGCTCTTTGTATTATGTCTGATATTTATATTTCTCTGGAAATATAAACTTTTATATTAGATAGAAAAAGTTTCTGGTTTGACATCATCAAATTGCTCTGCATGCCTACTTTCGGAGTTGTGTTGATTATTTTTAATCGTGTTCTCAAAGTAATTTATTATAAGATTTTATAAGTTGACTATTTGAGACTTTGAGTATTTTTACTTGTAGTTATGGCCGAGCTAAAGAGAGATACTCTAGGAACAGAAGTGAGGCGCTTAGCCCTGCTCTTCATCTTGCTTCTGCTGCAGAAGCTGGAGCATTGGTGAGTATGTGAAACCTAATTGCAGGACTTGAAAAGGTCATTTAATGGCCAAGGTAAAGAATATTCGGATTGCGTTCCTGCATCAAAAGATACCTGAGATGAATATTGATGTTTAAGAGACATCAGCAGGCTAGAATGGTAGAAAGCATAATGTTACATATAAAAAGAGTTTTTTGTAAGGATATAAAAATAGTTGTTGATTGACTTGATTTACATGGGGAAAAAGGTGTTATCTGTTGTATTTTCTCATTTATTCTAGTGAATTAGTATCAACTATTATTGTTATGTTGAGAGGAGCATCGTCAACGTGTATTATAATCTAAATTCTTTTACAAACTGGACCTTGGTTCTGATTTTTTTTAATTGTATTTGAGGGTGGAAAACTCTTTTGTTTCACTGTAATACTGGTCCTTTATGATTTCTATCCAATTGATGACTGCGACCTTGTGTCTTTGTCAGGTTTCTTTATGTACAAATCCTATCTGGATTGTAAAAACAAGATTGCAGCTTCAAACTCCACTTCATCAGTCTCGACCATATTCTGGGCTTTATGGTCTGCTCAATGTCTTACATAAACTTGCTTATAATGTGTTCTGTAATTTATATCTTGTACATAAATTTAATAACACATCTCATGCCTTGAAAGTTAAATTCAAAGGATGTCGATTCTTAGGATTTGGAACTTCACTTGATTGATTCCATGTGCTGTTGATTTTTGATATTATGCATGCCATCTCAACTGTTTCAATAGTTTCTGTGGAGATTTTGACTGACAATGTGGCCTCTATTTTATATAATATTTTATGTAAGATCTCCTGAGTTCACATTATTCTGGGGTTTTCCCTCAAATGTGTGTTAAAGCAACTTTAAATTGAGGACATGGATCTTATTGAAACATATTTCCTCTCGCAGTCTTAGCATGCTTGACACACAACCTTTTTTTTCTTTGTCCGTATAGAATGTGCTCTCTTTGTTCGTCATTTCAATTATTTTTATTTGTATCAATTTCAGATGCCTTAAAAACCATCATGAGGGAGGAAGGGTGGAATGGCCTTTATAAAGGGCTTGGTCCCAGTCTTATTCTGGTAAGCTGTTGGTGTTTATTCGCGCCTTTTGTTCTTTCATCTGTTACAAGTAGAGTTTGTGGCATCTTACTGGTTTCTGTGCATGTTTCAGCAGGTCTCTCATGGAGCTGTTCAATTCACCATATACGAGGAACTCCGTAAAGTTATTTGCAACTTAAAATCTAAAGGGGGTGAACAGAATCCTGAAACTGCAGACAATCTGTTGGTATGCATCTTGCACTTGATGTTGCTAGTGAAGTTTTCATTACCTTATATTAAATTACTGATGTTCTCTCAGAGTGGTTTTTTGTGATATTTGGAAAATTACTTTCTAGTCAGAAGACATGATGTTTGGCCATTAAATGAAGAAAATTGTGATCTGATTCTAGTGTGTAGTTGCACTAACATGTTATTCCTAAGGAATACATGTCGTCAAGTACGTGTTCAACTCTTCACAATAATGTTTGTAAAAAAATGCTATATTGGTGTTTTTGTCTCACACAAATCATAATGAAGAGCTTAGAGCTCCACTCATGTGGGGTTGTAATATGATCTTTTTGAGAGGTTCTACTAACAATATATTAAATTTTTGTGTAGAATTCGTTCGATTATGCTATGCTCGGGGGAACTTCTAAGGTTGCTGCCATTCTTTTGACTTACCCATTTCAGGTAGCCATTTGCATTGATGTGAAGTCTTACATATAGATGTTTTACATAGTAATCGTTCTTATGTGAATGGGGTCCATTTTCAGGTTATTCGAGCTCGATTGCAGGTGAGACTCGTGTCAGGATCTACTCGTCATTCAGTTTTTGTTGACTTAAGTTGAAGAAAACAAGCTGTTATAAAGTCTGATTAATCTGGGACTACAATTCCTCTCCGTCGTTCATCTTGAAATGTGTTACTAGTAAAGTTACCCCCTGAGATGGCTCATGGCTTGTTTCATATCTCCATTATTCATCACTGATCATGGATGTCTGATAATTTCTTATCCTTCCGCAGCAACGGCCCAATACAGACGGAACTCCAAGGTATATGGATAGCTGGCATGTAATGAAGCAAACTGCAAGGTTAGAATGAATTCAGCCCACAACTTTTGTCTCTCTTTACTAATAAAGTTACCCCTTGAGGTGCTAAAATATAGATCTGATCAAATGAAAGACTGGATTTTTTTTTTTTTATGATCAGCTCATCAAAGCGACAGAAAAATAGCTTGCTGACTAGAGTCTTAAGGAGTCCTTCTTAAGAAGTCTCAAATTATTTTATTTTCTCATGTTTATTCTGCTTCATACGGCGTGCGTGCAGATTTGAAGGTGTTCGAGGTTTTTACAAGGGCATCGTGCCAAACCTTCTGAAAAATGCGCCTGCTTCATCGATAACATTTATCGTGTATGAGAATGTCATGAAACTGCTAAGATTGGCAAACAGGAGTGACTGAATCCTTCTCAGTAAGTTCTCCTGGCATTCTTTCATAGCTACTAACCTCTATGTGTACTAGTCTATTGTCACATTTTTATCTCCTTTAATCCTTCGGTCGGTTTTTTTTTTTGGTAATTCATCTCTCTGACAGTTTCTGCAGCTGTTTGCTAATGTTAAATATATTCTCTGTGCTATAAATTTCTGAAACAAAACTAATACTTATCATTAGGAGAGGATTACTGGTCAAATATACACCCGAGTAATCACAGTTCCCTTTCCCGTGCTCGGGTGTGCAAGTAACCAACTAACCACCATATATTCTTCAATGTATGCTCAAACTGAAACTTACCGTTAGGAGAGGATTATTGGTCAAATATACTTCCGAAGTTAAACCCGAAATACAACATCCAGGCAATTGAACAAATAAAATTATGAAATTTTTTTGGCTTAATTCATGTGCTAAACCAGTACTAAATACCTTGACTTGAGTAATTAAGCATATTGAATCGAGTTTATTCCTCGCAACTTAAAATACAAATTATCCCTCTTCCTTCACAGATAACAGGCATTGCCAGTCCAGGAGTGATAATGCATTCATAACAAAATTGCGGTTGCTGAATACATTTCTCCATTCATTTACTTCAAAGGTGGTCATCTACTTTTATTATTATACCAAATGACTACCATGGTTACACTTTATCATCGTGGAACCACCATCTAGTTTCCTTTGGGGATCTTCCATTTCTGCAATTCTTTACATAACGATCATTGTCTTCAGGGCGTTGCTGCAAAGAAATTCAAATTCATATTAGAATGGAAAACACGATATCAATTATCAAGTGCCTAAAAACATAGATATACAATCTCATAATTTGGATCCATAACATGTGCACCGCAAGTCCCGTATTTTTTACAAAAGAATTCAATCCCCTGAATAAACATGATGACAAGTATGTCCTGGAGAAAATTTAAAAACATAAATTCAAACCTTCGCGGTCGAGCTTGATAGCATTGAGAGAATGCTCATACAGATGGAACTGACGGTCATGGCGGGAGACCATGAATCATATAGAATATCTAGACAGATAATAAATTCGATATCAGTCTTGCTGTAAGGATAATTAGGAGCATATTTAACTTAGGCAATCACACCAGGCTAAGAATATGAATAATAACACGTATTAAACATTCCAGTAATACACCAGTCCAAAACATTTCAGGAAAAACAACCTACCCCTTGGTTCCAAAAACAGCACAGGGTTAAAAATCAAAAGTTTGCAAGATGGAGTTGTGCATCTTTTATTTTTTAGAATGCAGAATTCATGTATTAGTATGTGCATGTGGCCACAACTGGTGTGTTGCGAGGATTACATTCAGTTTGTTGTCTTAAGTTTTAACATGCACATCATGATATCTGCTAATTTGTTCAAGCGCCTATAGGCCCTATACAAATGGAAGAAAAAAAGTAACATTAAATATACTTTCTAATCAAATGCAGATGGCATTGAAGATTAAATACACGACCCTTTAGCTAGCCATCAATAAAAAATCTTCATTCAGCAAGTGGAACAAATTATATAAGAACTCAGTACATATGCATTTCTTGTAAGCAGTGGACAAACCCTTTACAGAAATCACCATTAGGGGACAAGATGCAGCAAAGAGAGACCAAAAAAAACTTATTGCAATCCAAACACGAAAAGGAGACACTCTTCCATTTATGAAATCCTTAAAATTATATTTTATTCATAACACGTTACCTTCGAGAGTTTTTTTTCCCAATCTCCAGAGAGATACAAGAGAAATTCAAAGTTAGCACTAGAAGTTTGAAATAGTACACTAAAGCAACAACACGGGAACAAATGTTTCACTTTACTATGTCATATCAATACGAGCAAAATTGAATACCATAGTTTGCATTACCAAATCCTCCGCAGAAAGAAACAACAAACAAAGACTACCCCGTGTTCTATCTCCATTATAGTAAAACATAGAACCCAGCTAAACCTCCATAGAGTTCGATACAAATCACTAGAAGGCAAAAAAAAAATCAAGCTAAGATTTCTCTCACCGCTTATTACCCTCATATATTTCAATACAACCAAATAACCATTACCAAAGGCAGACATGTATTTGACCTCTGCATGTTGAGTGAAATAGAAGGCTTTAAATTTTATATATGAAACATAGGCAAGCATGGAAAGTGAAAAAAACACTCCAGATATCTATAGACCTGCAACACTAAAACATAAATCTCCTGAAAAAGGAAGCCTAAAGAAATCTGAGCAAGGATCAAAACAGGTAAACCCAGAAAAGAAAGACTATTACTTCAAAATCCATCACAGAAAAAAGAAAGGAGGACCAACATAGTACGAACGAACAAGTAACTCGTGAATGATTCACAATTTCCAACCAAAAACACAGCATGAATTCAAAAGTCAATGCTACCATAGCACACTACAAAAGCCCCGGAAAAAACTGCAACGAAGAGGAATGCATATAAAAGAGATGATAAACAAAATTCAAAGCAACAGCAAACCATTACCTAAACATATATGGCCGTTGCTGTATATATGAGCATGCAGCGGGGCAGGATGAAGAAATATAACCTGTTAAAACTCACCATCAAGATAAGTAAAGCCATCATCAAAGCTAGAACAAAATGTTCAACCAAAAAAATCTGTCTGCAGAAAAAACAAAAACACAAGAGCGTAAGAAGTTAAGCAAACCTGAGGGGCTTCCATAGGGTAATGCTCAGGAAAATCAACCTGAAGTTGATAGGTTTCACCAGCGTAGATCGTTCCTGATGCTCCATTTACTTCAATAACCCATCTTCACATAAAAAATCCGCACAACCCCACCCCCAAAAGCAAATTATAAGAAAAAATTGCATTAAAAAAACCCGTCAAGAAAACAAAATATGAGAATCCTCAAATTTTAACAACCAAAAAAAAAAGTAACAAAATCAGAGACGGACGAAGCACTAGCAACCGCCTCTCCTCAATTCAATAGAGAACCAGATTCCTCCCTTTTCCTCTAATTAGCCGCACATAAACGTACTAAAGAAGATTTTCATAGAAAGAGAAGACGAAGAGATGAAACCTTTGAAGATTATCGGTGACTTTGTGTTTAAAACCGGATGGAGGGTTGACCTGCCACTCCAGAAGCTCCTTCTGTAACCGATTGCAAGCGATCTTACTTAGTGCCTGGAATTGCAGATTGTCTCGCCACCATCAACAAAAATAAAAAAACACAGAACTTTGACAGACATGTAAAACTGTATATGCAAATAAGTTAGCGTTTACCTTGCGAGCGTTGGCGGAGGAGCCGGTCATGACGGTCTTGTCTCTCAACAATGGCGCAGAGAGTAAAGAGAGAGATTGCGAATCGGAGCTTCGACGAAAGGGACAAACAGAAATACGACGGTTTATGACCCCAGGCTGCCCAAAAAAAACCCGACAAAATCCAAATCCATCCAAACCGAATCTTGATCAGTTTTTGACTTTTGTCAAAAAAAAATTACATATTTTCCCCAAATCCATTTAAAATTTGATTTAAAATTAAAAAAATAAATTAAACGATTTGCTAAAATATGTCAAAAAATTGATCAGAACAGGCCAATACCCAATTCTATGCACGTGACTTCAATGGCTCCTTTGTGTTCCCCTCCATATCCTTATTCTCTCTCTACATATATTTTATGTTCATTTTTTTTTATTTCTTTTCATTTAAAAATCAGAATATCGAATCTTGTCAGACCATTTGTCAGGGTCACATGGCATCCCTCTTCAACGATGTCGTTTGAACAATAGCCAATCAATATCTCCACATAGGGTACTCAGTTTTTTAAGTGCAATTGTACACTTGATAATAATGCTGTAAATTTTGAAATGTGTAGAGAGAATGATTTGAAAAAATTATATTGGAAGATGAGAGAAATGATGTTGATGATTGATATTTGGAGTGTTTGTAAATGAGAATTGAAAAAAATTGTATTGAAATATGTATTTTACTGATATGACTGTATTAAGAGTCATATTTTACTGTAATAGAAATGGGACTGCATCGGAAAATTTGGAGTGACTTACATGAGAGATGCTTAATAGACGAAAATTCGTATGTGTCAATGAAATTTAGAGTAATGTATATGTGCCTATTAAATGGTGGGCTGGACCCGTAACAATCTAGGTTGGTTTCAAAGTCAACGACCCACTTCTTGTTGATGAGCCCACTTTTAACCAAATACACTTCATTATTTATAAAATCACAGTAAAAAACATAACATTTATAAATTCACCCCAAACTTCATTTTTTTTTTCAACTTTTGCATAGCACACCCCAAACTAACTCCCTTTCTCACGAAGCAAAACAGATTCTTTGGTGGCAATGGCACATCCAGACATCAGATTCCCATCCAAAAGGTAGGGATGGGCGTTTAAAGATAGACATATGTCTCCATAGAAAGAAGAGATCCATGCTCTACAGAAAAAGGCGGGTCTAGCTAATCCACTCACTCAGGAAAAGAAAGGGCACCCGAACCAAGATATGTTGAAATAAATCGAGACTCTCATTGGTCTGCTAAAGGTGTTGAAAAGAGTAGCACCTTTCCGGTAAGAAAATGGGGCTTATGTTTAATTAAGTTTCCCCCTTTTGTGGGCACACCCTGAAAGTTGAACCTCTTGTTGTATGGTTTGCTTAGAGAGGTCTACGATTTTATAGGAGATATAGGTTAAACAATTGACTTATTCCTCTCCAATGAACTCTTCTATGTCGAAGCTGAGTTCCTCAACGTCCATCGCGTCACCATCAAAGTCGAGATCGTCTTCGTTAACATCAACTTGTCGAAGAAGAGAAAGAATCGAGATGCTCTATTTTCACATGAAGTGGGAGAGGGGAAAAAGAAGGAACAGTGGGTGAGAGCGGTAGGTATAGTACTGGGTGTTCAAACTAATCCTTCTTGTTTGCATGTCTCATATTACGAGGAGGTTTTGGGCCGATAGTTAAATGGGCTTAACTCAAGAAGACCTAAGCGGGCTTCAAATTAAGCTACGCTTCTTTTAGCCCATATTGTTAGGCTTACGAAATAGGGCATTTTGTTCTTTTTCATATTCTCCTCCACACTCATCCCGATCCTAGTCATCTTGACGAAGTGAAGCGCACAGTAAGGAAATTTGGCAAAATGATCCTTTATGAAAACCTTTTTAGCTAACTAACCATTTTCTCAAAAAAATAAATTTCTAACCCTTTCGCCCATGGAAAGGTCCCAAATTCCCCCTGCATATATCTCCCTCCAAGAAAAATCAATGAGCTTGTTGCTTGCAAATTTTCAGTGAAATGAAGACAATTAAAGGAGGTGTGAAAACAAAATTTATTATGTTATAAATAGCAAAAGACAATTAGACGAGGAGTGACAATAAGACAATTAAACAAGGCGTGAAAGTAAGACGATTAACACTTTGCTAAACCAAAAAACACTATTCCAAACAGAGAATTATCATGTGTTTCTAATCAATTTTTCTATATGCAACCAACAAATCCCCGGTTTCCATGACCCTATCAAAATGAAGACCTCCACAGTGTAGTTAGCAATTCATAATCTGAACTTGGAAAAATATGGGTTCAAGATTTGATCTGTAGTGAGTATAAGCACAAAACAAAGCTAGCTTTGTATGTAATCGAGCCTTCCAAGTTGATCAAAACCAATTTGGAGCTAGTCGAAACCATATTAGAGCTTCGAAGAAGTTTCACGGTCTGAAATCGGGACTCGCATTACCTAAGGACAAGGTCTGAAATCAAGATGTTGAGGTGCGATTTTCGAGAATGAGAAGTGTTTCATGTTTAATGTTATCAATTTTTTGTTGAAAATTAACAAATGTTGAAAAGTGTGACAGTGGGCATTGGGGACATTTTCATGGACGAAAGGGTTATAAATTTATGTAAACGACCTGAGCTTTGAGGTGCTCAAGCTCGGCTTGGTTCAAATATGATAAACTCAAGCTCGAGCTAAAAGTTTTGTTTGAGCTCTGATCATTAAAAACTCGAGAAATTCCTAAACAAGTCCAGCTCGAGCTTGGCTCGTTAAAAGCTCAGTAAATCACGAAATGAGTCGAGCCCGATAACGGGCTTATCAAGATTCAAGTGTTTTTTCAAGAATTATTCATGTAATGAAACTTAATGAGTTAATAATATATTGAATCACATGAATAGTTTATTACGTTCAAATATATTAATAATGTTAAATTAAAAATCAAAGGAACAATTACACACACATATATAATATAATCAACTAGGCCAACGAGCTAGCTCGAGAGCCTTAACGAGTCGAGCTCTGTGATGTTCAAGCTCGGCTCGTTTATTTATTAATCGAACTTTAAAATCAAGCTTAAGTTCGGCTCATTTATGAATCGAGTCGAACACGAAAGAGTTTTTTTTGAGCCGAATGTCATGCGGCTTGGCTCGTTTACACCCCTAAATTTGTGGCAACTCAAAAGTTGGAGATTCTTTGTCAATCTATCAAAAAATATTTTTTTCGAACTCACCTTTGTTTCTCAACCCCCGCCACTTCTGAGGACCCGAGTCTCCGCGACTTAATTGCTCAAGCCGCTGTTGTCACGCCCCCAAACCAACCCCAAGTGAGTACTCAAATCTTCAGGAGCAATTTGAATTAGTTTAATCCTAGGACCATTGATGTTCCATTGGCTTGACAGCCCTCTAATATACTAGCAGAATTAAAAAAAAAAAAAGGACTACTTGGAGTTCGTGACAGTGGAACTCATGAACATGATAGTCAAAATTGCTTGGCTTGATTGATTTTCTTTACCTGAGTGAGCAAGTCTTGGTTAATGGTTTTCATGAATAGTACTACATGTTGTTTGAATGGTTCTGCACGCTTTTTGCTTTCTGTCCCTTCACTATTTCATTTCCAGATGATATAGCTATGGAGTTGGATAGAATATGAGAAAACTATCTTAGCTTCATTGATTTGTATGTATTGTATATATACACAGTGTAGCTTCTAAAGTTGTACAAAGATGTCAAATATATCTTGTATATATACACAGTGTCGCTTCTAAAGTTGTACAAAGATGTCAAATATATCATCATGAAGCCTGTGATGTCAAATTAATATTCATTATATGGAGAGATTGTGTTATCTATAATGAAGAATGATGTATATGATGGAGTTGTGCCAAAACCTAAGAGTGCAGAGATCATCTTCACCAATACCAGTGCAATTAGGGACAATGCAGAAGAAAAGGTATGGCAGAGACTGATTTTTTTTGTTTCTAGAAAGAAAAAAAAAGCACTGGAAGAGCAATGTCACTATTGGAAGGTCCGAATCTCTACACCCTCCAAAGGTAGTTGTATTTAGAATTTTGGATGTATGGCCGAGAGGTTAAAGCTTATATACTTATGCAGATAAGATAGTCAATGTGGTCTTTGGAGCTGATGCTTACGGGGACTTGCCCCGGTTATTAGCGTAAACTTCCACATCGGAAGATGTGAAAATGTTAAAGCACTTTGTAAGTGTAAACCCACCTCAACTCACTAACAAGGTATTTTCATTCACCGTTTCAGGTTTCTGCGGAGAAACATAAGAAGTGCATAGAGGCACACTTAATCAGTTAATAAAACTCACTCAGAATAAGCAGGTCAAAGATGTTATGTGTATATAAATATATCAAAATTGAGAAGATTAAACTACGGGCCTCTACAGTTGTCGAGATTGGCTATATGTATTGGGGTGTTAATTAAAATCATTCATTCTTTTGTTCCTTGAAGCTTATAGGGTGTGACATTTGCAGTGTTCATACTGCCTAGCCTTAATTTATGGATTACTGTTAATGTGAATTTAGCTGCTGTAGGATTTTGAACTGGTTGGACATCAATGCTTAGTTGACACTATTCTTTGATGTCGCTTTGAGATTTCTATACAATTTATTGATTACATATCTAAGATCAAATTTGCAGCGGAAGCAAACAAAAGGGTGGTCAAGCCCAAACTGTAAGTGCAGGCGCAGCCATGACAAGTGGCAACCACCCAGTTTACATTCACAAAGAAACAAAGAATGGACTATTGAGTCATATCTCAGTCACAGAATCATGAAAAGATCGTGCTGGTGCTTTGATATGCATGAAGGGGAAGGAGAGTGATGGTGGGCAGCAGTGGTGATCACTGTTAGACTACTGAAATTGATGAAGACAAGTCGATGGGTTTGGGTTGTCCCCATAATACATCAGTGAAGGCTGACACCTTTGGCTCCCCTTTTGGACCATTATCTCACGTGTGCTCACTACATGCTCTAATTATGGGTTTCAAGAATAATATACAACTCCCACAGACCCACTGGTGGATCAACAAATGCCGTAGTGGCCTTGAATATGTGTTGAATGATTAAATAAATTAGAAGATATAGGTGAGAAAAATAAGCAGCATCATTTGATTAATCATGAAAAATTGTTGTAAATCTCGAGTACATTCACATCCTAATTAGATATTGTGTGCTTTGCGTTATCCCATTTTTGTGGATATTACGGTTCGTACAATTTTATTTTTCTTAGATCATCTCGCTTAATTGTACTCAAATAAAGGCAGAACCCTCTAGATATGATTGTCTACATTGTTTTTGAGTTTTTTTTGTTTACTCAAATTAATGGGTTCCAAACTCTAAACCGACTAGCAAGTTTTTTTTATAACAAATCATGTTATTAGACAAGTTTGTTATTTCAATAATTGTATGAGTATAAACATCCACTCGCACACAAAATTTCAATGTGTCAACAAAATTTCAAAGTGTCAACAGGTAAAAATTTAGCTCTTAGTCATAAGAGTATTGTTCCAAATATGAATCGAATTCAAGATCTTCCGAATCTATACGAGAAATTCATTAATTAGGATATCGCCCAAAACGACTAGCAAATTAAATCTCAATCCTACATATGCAATTTATTTGTGACCACCTACGCATGGACTTGGGTCTGCATGTGGAAACTTGTTAGTGGACTATGGTCCAACTACTTGATCTTCCAGCAAAAAATTAGTGTCTTCTATCCATACTAACTTGATAGACTGTCTAAAATTTAGAAATGATCCAATTATTAGAACACGTTAAATTAAAAAATTCTCCATTACTAAAAAAAGGAAAAAGAGGAGCAATTCTCAATAGAGACTTACTAATATATATATATATATATACAAGGAGACTGTCATACGGACGTCTGTCTTTTGCCAAAGTTACGGGCTTCTATTTCAGACCGCTCGATCATATGAACATCCGCATAAGAGCCTCGTTGTATATATATATATAGAAAAGAAAGGACACTAAAGACAACATCATTAGTACCACGTTATGCGGTTGAGACTTGTCCGCCTTAAATAATGGGCACATGCATGTACTACTAATTAATCAAGATCCCTAAAATTATATGACCCATTCCAACAAGTCAATTATACACGATAAAGACAGCCTAGCCATCTATCCCGAGATTCAATATCCAAAACAATATACAATTATTGAACAAACAAAAAATCATATAATAATATTTATGACTTCACTTCAGCTATACATACATTCACCAAAACCAATATGTACTTTAGGAAATTAGGTATGCCAATTTCAAAAAAGAAATAAAGTAGGTTTGCCGGTATGGTAATTATAAAATCTTTTAATATGTTGCTTTGTTTGTATTTGTTTGATTACAATATATATATATATATATAGATTGATAGATAGATATATTCTTTGATGTGCACTTAATGTACACGTAATTTTTTATATCACTTTTAGAGTCTCATTTATTTTTAATTTTAAGAAAATATATTTATATTTGTTCTGTTTTAGGAATGTAATAATATTTTTTTTTTGTTTGAAACAAAAATCAAATCCAACTTTAAAAATGTATGAAGTATTTTTTGTTTTATATCAAAATTATCATATATTTTTTTATGTTGAATTTAATTTTTATTTTTAAAAAATTATCATTAGAGTTGTAAAATCAATTAAAATATAAATATAATATTTTTTAAAAATCTCTTGTACTACAAAATTAAGTATTAACACACTTTTTTGATATGATAGATTTGGTGCTACCAATATTAGGCAACGCATTTAATGAGTAGGTGTAAACTTTCAAGATATTCTTCTCTCGCACAGTAATCATCCAGAGATCAAATATTATCTCTCTGCCCTTCCCAGTATTTCAATCTCTCTCCCTCTCTCTCTCTCTCGTTCTATCTTGTTATTGCATGGAGTGAAAAAGATAAACTTGTCTTCGTTTTGTTGAAAGAATTCACTAGGGTTTTGGAGAGAGTGTAAATTATGAATTATTGGGTTTGGTTTCTGGTGTGTGGTGTTGTAGTAGGATGGTTCTGGTACAACGAGAAGAAGAAGATGAAGATCAAGTCAGTGGAGGTTAAGAAGAGAAGAGGAGAAGTGATCATTCCAAGAGGGAGTTTAGGTTGGCCCTTGATAGGAGAAACTCTTGAATTCATTGCTTGTGGATATACGTCAAAGCCTGTCAGTTTCATGGATAAACGCAAACTCCTGTAAGCGCTCTCTCTCTCTCGATCTCATAATTCTTAATTTATTTATTTAATATTTTAATTTTTGAATTAACTAGCATTCGGGCTTGCTTGTCCCTGATTAGTAAATCTTTTCTCCTGATGAAAATTCTACCGATAATGGAGTTTTTTTATTAATTCTTCCATAATTGGTTATATTTAAGCGATAAATCAATTTTCTTTTAATTAATTAATTAATTATACTTTTACTCATATTCTCTCTTGTATTCTGGGTAGTGTTTAAAATTGAGTATACTCTTTGATGCTGATCATGTCCAAAATTGCATGCACTGATGCACCTTTACATGTATACATCGCGTGCACATATATCACTCTATATATATATATATATATATATATATATGTTTTTCTTCACTTGCTTGGCATAAAAATGCCAAAATTGGTAGTGACAACACAGCAAACCCAGAGTTGGGTAAAGCCTGCAGAGCAGTCTCTAGCCACAGTTGTAGCCTTTTAGACATGGCTTGGCAGACAGTAACCACAGCCTAGCTGGCTATTCCCTATAGATTTCAGCTTTTCAATGAATGGTAGTTACCTTTCCATAAATTTATTTATGTTCTACCCAAAAGTGAGTTCAATCAATAAAAAGTCAAAAATACTAGTCCCTTCTTTTTTAATCTCAGCCATCTTATACGTTGCGATAGACATCCATAATAATCCATGTAGAATCGTGTGCGTTTATTTGAATATTAAAAAATAATAAAAATTTCAGATGTTAAATTGTACACATAAAATTTAAAATTCAAATGAATGGGTCAGATCTACATGATGCATATTAAATTAACAGTCGTAATAATTGGTATCTCAATTGTTGAGATTCGCCTATCACTGCGTCTGAATATTTAGATTAACTGGGATGAAAAATACTGAAATTCATTTGATTGCTAACTTGCTGATAAAAATAGTACTGAAACATATAAGTGAAAGAAAAAGAAAAAGAAACTTACATTTATTTTTACTTGAATAACCATGCAGGTACGGCAATGTGTTCAAGACAAACATATTGGGAACCCCAATTATAGTGTCGACAGATCCTGAAGTGAACAAGGTGGTCTTACTGAACCATGGCAATGTATTTGTTCCTGCTTATCCCAAATCAATTACTGAGTTGTTGGGAAAAAACTCTATTTTACAAATGAATGGGAATTTACATAAGAGATTGCATGCACTTGTCGGTGGATTCTTGAGATCGCCACAGTTTAAAGCCAGAATCACAAGGGACATTGAAGACTCAGTCAAACTCACTCTGGCTTCTTGGAAGGACATGCACCGACTAAGCGTCCAAGATGAAACAAAGAAGGTCCAATCCCCAACTCACTCTCTCTCTCACTACTACACATAATCAGCCACATAAACAATACTTATAATAGTCGAGCATATGAACCAGTGATAGAGTTACCTACATACGGTAGTACGGGGTTAATTCTGTATTCAAAATTTGCAATGATATCATGCTTTGTTGGTATATATCGCAGATAACATTTTCTATACTGGTTAAAGCGTTGATGAGCGTTGGTCCAGGAGAAGATCTAGACTTGATGAAGAGAGAGTTTGGAGAGTTCATTAAAGCCTTGATTTGCATACCCATTAAGCTTCCAGGGACAAGACTCTATAAATCTTTGAAGGTAACACACTAAATTACATTTGATGACCAAAAAGTATGGTGCCGATCTAATTAGGGTTATTTTGCTTGATTGCCTACAAACCCGGCCCGTCTAGACGGTTAAGGCATATACTCGACTTTGTGGTACTTAAGTTCGAGTCTCGTACCCGCTTACTTAATAAAAATGTTTATTTGGTTTGGTTTCTTGATAAATGTAGGCTAAGGAGAGATTGTTGAAGAAAGTGAGGAACATTGTAGGGGAGAGAAAGATGGCAATGGATGATATTTATTCAGGTGACGCAAAGGATGCAGTGGAAGTTCTGTTACGTGAAAGTAATGGTGATAGAAATGATAAGCTATCAATGACGCTTGATGAAATCAGTAATCACATTATAGAGCTGATGATCCCCGGAGAAGAAACCATGCCTACGGCCATGACGCTAGCCGTCAAATTCCTCACTGACAGCCCCGTCGTTCTAACCAAGTTAATGGTACGTATTCAAATTGAGTCAGTACTCTTGTGGATGGTAGTTTTTTGATCGGACGGCTGGGATTACCGTAATCTGAAGTTTATAAAAGTGGGCCCCGTAATGGTATGTTTGTCTGGTCAATAATTTTATTACATCTGGCGGTAGACAATTAGACAGTCATTTTCATCTCACACGTGTGTGAATGATGGCCCACTCATTATGTGCAAGGCCCTCAGCCGTACGATTCTAAATTGGACGTGCTTCCAGGCAGGGACCATATTAATTCAGTGCCCGTGAGGGTGAGGCCTTACATTTGTTTCCAACCGTACATGTAGATAGGATGGACCATTTGTGTCCAATTAGATGATGTGATATATAATTATTAGGACCATTTGTTTTACATAAAAAATAAATAATTCTCGCGCATAAGGCTGCTATAGTAGGCAAGATCAGGGACAGATGGGATGTTGCATACTTTAATCGTGCATAATATATAGAGAAATTGTTTTCGAGAATTGAACTAACACATAATAGTCAAGTCGTGTTTGAACTCCAACTTGCCATATTTACCTAAGTTATTATTGTTCGATCACCTAATCTGTACATACATAATATTAGGCTATTAGGTTTCCATTCCATTCCATTCCGAGTAGAGTGTAAAGTGTGTTCATGCAGGAGGAGAACATGGAGTTAAGGAGGCAAAAGACAGAGTCGAGCGATGATTATGGTTGGATCGATTACATGTCATTAGCATTTACTCAAAACGTGAGTATGATCACATCATGTTCTGTATAGCCTTGTAATTAAGGATGATTTTATTTACACTAATTTTGTATTCTCTTTTGGCACCACTAGGTGATTAGCGAAACTCTTAGAATGGCAAATATCATTAATGGAGTGTGGAGGAAAGCTCTCAAGGATGTACCTGTTAAAGGTAAGTACACCTCATATGTATTTTTTAAGAATTAAACGCATTAACAAATATTATCCGACTTGAGCCACATATCCGCACAGATTTGTTCTTTTGGGCCATCTCTTTAGTGCATGAGCCCGGAAAACAAGTTTGTTGTGTGAAAGGTGCACGACCTTTACTTATATACTGCTCAATTGGGTTATGTCAATTCGATGTAGGATATAAGTCTTGAAACTCCACACATTTGACATTTTTTTTTGGACAAATCAATTTTAGTTTTCATATTAGACTTTTGAATGGTGTTTTGTGGTGCAGGCTATTTGATACCAGAGGGGTGGTGTGTGTTGTCAGCTTTCATATCTGTTCATATGGGAGAAGAATATTATACAAACCCATATAAATTTGATCCGTGGAGATGGGAGGTAATGGGTTAATTAACCTCTTCATATCCCGAATTTATCTTGATCATTTCAACGCTTTGTTTCTGAAATTTGTTTACAGAAAAATGGAGCAGTAGCGAACAACAATAACTTTACACCATTTGGTGGTGGGCAAAGGCTATGCCCTGGTCTCGAATTATCCCGACTCGAACTCTCAATCTTCCTTCATCATCTGGTTACTACTTATAGGTAATAACTGTTGGACATTTAGCATGCATAATTGGAAATAGTAGCAATTATAAACACAATTAAATTCATTTCCAACAATAACTAATAACTGTGTGTGTTTATGTGGTTAGCCTTAGTTGTTGGTTAATATGTAGATGAGTAGTTAGTATTAGTTCCACAACCTTAAATTAGCGTGGTCATCATCTGCTGTAGAGAGCTATTGGTGCCTGTGGCTACTTGAGTTTATGTCCATATCAGATATCCAAAGGACGAACATGTATGATGTCGTTCTCGGTTACATTTTTTTTTTTTTTTTAACGAGGCCCTTGAATTTTTCAATAATCTTCTTCGGCCGCTGGACTCATACATTGATAGGTTAATTAGAGATGACTGCTATTATGAGATCTAGATAGGAAGAACTCTGCATTGCTAGCTAAAAGACTGTTTCTATTGAAGCTTGTCTTTCTCTGTTGCAGTTGGGTGGCAGAAAATGATGAGATTGTTTACTTCCCGACAGTCAAGATGAAGAGGAAATTGCCCATCGTTGTCAAAACTATACAATGAAGTGATGGCTCATATTATAGGCAGACAAGTTCATGGGGGTTCCCTAACAAAAATGAGGAACTGGTCTATCTAATAGTGTTAGTTCTGATGTCACTGTCTTCCATACATTGCTGGAATGGTCTTTGGGTCCTCTATGTCCTTGAAAATTTATTGCAAATGAATTGATTCCCATGGCATCCATATATCTAATGCAATTTCGTTGATAATTCCATAGCAACAACATTTTTGTTGGTATTAAGGTCATGGTGGTTTAAAAACACCGACAAGTGTACGCATGTATTGAATAAGGGGCAACCCGAATTCGACATGCGCAAAAGACACTGCTCATGGAATTCGGGTGACAAGCATACGCATGTATTGGGTAAGGTGCCACCTGAATTCGACACGCGCAACAAATGCTGATCATGGAATTCGGGTGATTTATATGAAAACCTCCAATTTATCCCTTCCATTGCGTTGTATAACCTGCAACTTATATTCTATCGACATTCCATGGGCATGGGTCAGTGAACGGTCATTTGATCCCGCCTCAATCGAAGTATTAACATCCAACGATATTGAGGTTGATCAAGCCATCTCTACTAGGACAAAGTAGTGGATAGAGGTCATTGTCGTTGTTCCATAAGTGATGACAAAGGCCCAACGGGTTTATAGATTTATTAGGATTGAATTTAAAACAATATTGAGGTTGATCAAGCCTACTGGGACAAGTTGGGAGATGGGGTCATTGTCGTTGTTCCAGAAGAGATGACAGAGGCTTTGGGCATTTTAGATCCGTAAGAATGAAGAAGCCAAGATAAAAACAAACGGTGAAAGAAACTTAGGCGCTCAACTGAATTGATGTGCCTTTCGTTTCACAAAGTCTAAGGACATGAATGTTTTTAACTCAGAAAAAGAAAGAAAAAAAAACAGATATGCGAAGTCACTGGCAGCTGCTTGGGTAGATGAAAACGTATCGAACAGAGTTGCAAAATGCCCCACTGTTTTGAGACATGATTTGGTCAGAGGCTAAAATTCACTGGAAAAAACAGTGGCTCTCTTGACACACAGATTAGTAGGAAAATCATACTCGGATCTTATAGGAACCAAGTCTAAAGTAAGTGAGGGGAAACAAACTATGCCATTGTTCTCTTCTTCTCTTCCTCCAACCGCTGCAGCTCAGCAAGTCTCTCAGCCCATGCTCTCTCCCTTGCCACTGCAGCCATCTTACGCTCTACCCTCTTATTTCTCTTCTTCCTGTTAGCTTCCTGCATTTCAGCTTTCCTCTTTTTTGCCTCTGTCTGAACACATTTAAAATGCAGCAGACTAATAATCATGAGCATCCATAGTACAAAAAAATAAACAGAAACTGAAATAAAAGGATTAGCGTGCGTAATCACAAGACAGGCAACTGAGCATGGCAAATGGTTCAGGCTGCACATGGCATAGGCTACAGGAGAATTCACCAGAGCTTCATAATCTGAACAAAAAAAAACACCAAGTTTCGGAAGATGAGATTTTTTAAAATTGCTTGTTTAACCATTATATTTAAGCTCATCAGCGTCTTTCTCCCCTCCTGTAACATCATCTCAAAATCTTATTTGAAAAATATCTATCAAATGATCGCAACATCATCATCCACCAAGCTTGTATCCCAAAAGTTTGGGGTCGACTATGAGTCTATAAGCAAATGATCACATACAAGGAAATATAACTTGGCCAGCATGAGTCAACGATGATGACAATATTGCTTATGCAAGTAGAAGATATCAACACTGAATACAGCAAATTAAGATAGTTTGACAACCAAAATAATTTACATTCTAAACCATAGATCTTTTGTCACAGCCAACAGCTAAACAAGTAGAAGTTTGAGCCCTTCGAATTCATTTCCAGAATTAACATCATTGAAAGCAATGATTTCAACATGAAAAGAGAAATGTGAGCAACAACCACGTTCATCATGTCCTCGGCGCCATGAGAACACATTAACACAACACAGCTTCTTGACAGTGAATTGTAAACTCAAACCATATGAGTCATCACTTTGATTAATATTACTAAAATGTACCAGCAGCTACTGCCAAGAGACGTATGTCATTTTTAAGTGGAGATAGACTATATCATTATTACAGCGTCTTGGCAATCAATTGTCAGCACCCTAATCATTAAAGTATCACATAGATTACATCCACCTTCCACTTAGAATTATGGAAACCAGCACAAGAGAAGTCATATCGGCATAACTTCAGAACTAATCAAGCAGCTCTATGACTTATATCCATTATATGCTTAGAATTCCTTTGAAATAGCTGCAGGGAAACTATTTGGAATCATGGCTCAACATGGGTGATATTCCATAGTCATCCACCTAATACTTGAAGTGCCAAATTGTAACTAATTGACCAATCTAATCCGATCATGAATTACCTATCCTAACCTTACTTTATGTTTCTCCAGTTATCTACCCTTCTCAAACATAAAATTGAAGATACGCCGAGAATCATAAGCATGGTTTAACAGTCTAACACAAAATATTTCTATTTTATGAAAAACTAGCACTTGCAAATATCACCTAATGCGAAAAACCATTGATTCAAAACGTTCAAGCTACAATCAGGTGATAATAATTAACAAACAAGGTGTTCTAAAAAAGTTAAAAAAAAAAATATCACCTTTATAAATTCGCGGCGCTGCCTCATACGCTTCTTCTCATTCCTTCTCTTCACACTCCCTTCGTTGGGGTTGTTAGGGAGGATTGGCTCCCCGGGTGTATATTTCACCCAAGCATATGGCCCTGCAAGGTTAACCCAATTAGCATTCGCACTTATTCACGAATTGGAACAAAAGTTACAGCCAATGACTTTGCAAATCATCCTGCTAATCAAAAACTTCATCTAAATCAGTTGCCATAGCCCAATTTCAATGCGGCGTCTAATAGAACAAGAAGGAGTTAATCAGTGAATATAGTTATGAAACCTGGGGGTCTCAAGGCGACCCTTTTCCGACGGGGTTTGTCAACGGGTCTTCGCTTTGGGAATCGAGTGTCCGTCAAGCTGCTAGTCAACCCGTGCAAATGGTTGGCAAACGGAGTCCATGGAGATTGCCGGTGAAGCAAGCCACCGAGAGGGAAGCGAAACTCGGGTCTTGGAGATGGGGAGGCGCCCAACAAAAATGAAGAAGACACTGTAGGAGTCGATGCGCGAGATATTAGGGTTCTCGAGAGAGGTCGAATGAAGCTTCGCAGGGCTCCAAATCCCATTTGAAGAGATTCAAAGTGAAGGCTTTTGTTGAATTTGCAGCGATTTCGTGCGTCCGACAGCTTGGGAGAGATCTCAAGGAAGACGAGAGGCTTCTGATGTGCGTAGCGAAGGGTTTGGGCCTTAGTAATGGGCGAGAGGCTTCGCTCTGTGCCTTTGTGTACCTGTCCATATAATGTTGGGCCCAAATATTGTACTGTTCTGTTTTTTTCCGTTGAGTAGTGGTTCAACCGGTGATGAAAAAAAACGGTTTGGCCTGTTTATACAATTTTTTTTTTTTGGTAATTAAAGAATGACATGAAACAAATTCGTACTTTGATATTTGATATGATTCTAAACTCGGGCTCTCATACATACACAGAAGATAGATAAGTTGAATTAACACCCAATGCATGAACCATTGAAACATATTTTTGCTTAGCTCAATAGTTGACACTAACAATCAACCAACATTGAAACATATATATTTCTGTGTCCTTGGTTTTTTATTTTTCAATCTATGAAGCAGGCCAAGAAAAAACAATTTAGTTACAAGAAAACAAAATAAAGTACAGCTATGAACTGAAAGTAGCAGCAAGTGCTACATTTTTTGCATCCTTGGACTTTGCTAGGTCATGAAAATATATTCCAGCCTGATTAAATGAAGACAGCAACTGCAACAACTCCTCATTTGATAGTTTTGAAGGCCTCTTCTTGTCGAATCCTCCTGAGTTCAAGATCTCAATTACCTTCTCTTTGAACAAACTCACTTCCATTTGTGAGGGAGAAGATGAACAAAGTCTTTCATCACTCTCTCCTTCTTCGGTGTCATCAGAATCACTGCTAAATTCAAAAGCTTCACAGCATTTATCAGCAGTCTCGGTTCTAAAGCCTGTCATTTTGGATAGCCTGAGTAGCTCAAGCACCTTCCACTTCTGCTTAAGAGTTGCTCCTAGTGTCCTGTTCTTCTTATTGAAACACGTCCTGGTGAATGCCCACCACTCTTGCAGATTAACATCCGGGATGTCGGCTTTTGGACGAATTATAACCACAGAGGAGTCGACTTTTGGGCATGGAAGAAAGTCTCTTTTGCTGACATCCATCACGAACTCCACTTCAGCCACCAACTTCACATTCACGGCTAATCTGTTGAACTCAGAATCTCCAGGTTTGGCCAACAACCGTCTGGCGAACTCTTTCTGCAGTAAAAGTGTCGCACTTCTAAACGGGTTCATTCCATACACCAATTTAATCACCAGAGGCGACGATATCCCGTATGGTATGTTGGCCACAACAAGATCAACGTTTGGAAACTCAGTTCTTAATGCATCTTTACATATGACCTGCAAACACTCAAGGCCAAGCGAAAAAAGTTTCAAAATTACTCATTGAGGCATTTCATCAAACACATGTAGGTTATAATCATACTCTTGCTTACATTTAGCTTGTCTTGAAACCCGTGTTCAGCTACCCGTTTGTTGAGAATTTCTACCATTCTCGTATCAATCTCAACTGCGACTACCTCTTTAGCTGCGTCAAGAAGCCTGAGAGTGAGATTACCAGTGCCGGGTCCGATCTCTAAGACGGTATCGGTCGTTTTTATGGAAGATGTTCTAACGATTTTGTCGAGCACTCGAGGATTGGTAAGGATATGCTGGCCCTTGCTCTTGTACAGGTACAGATCACGTGCCTCTTGATTTTGCCTTCTCTTTCCAGTATCCGAATCATCTCTATCTCTGCCGTCCGTTCTCCGAGAATGGTGACCAGATTTCGAGCCCAGTTGTCGCGGATGTTGTTGTAAAATGAGGCGAGTCAGTTCGCTGGGAACTCGCTTGGGCTTGCAGAGCATCTCTCGTCTTTCTTCAACTGAAACAACGAACCTCATTATTTACTATTTAGAGAGAGAGAAGGGAATTGCAGTAGCAGGAACCTAGCCCCAGGCCCACAATGGGCCATAAACCCAAGCCCATTTGATTGGAACAAAATAGGAACGACTGATAAAGCCCAGAGATTGCGGGTTTTTTTTGGCAATCTTTAAGCCCACAATTAGGAAGGCTAACTTGAATTGGCCTAAAAATGGACTAGAAGCCCACAGAATAGACGAAAAAAAGTGAGATTTGCAAGCCGGTCCATAAAATGGAACTTATAAGCATTAAAGTTTACTGAAAAAATCTTATTCGTATTCCAATCCAGTCCACTGCAATTTTTTTATCTTTTTCAAAAACAAAATTTTAAAACGTTTTATCTATTAAAATACATGATAGATTTCAATAGCAAAACATAAGTTGAGAATAACTAAATGTGAGTAGTATGAAGTTTTACTCCATCTCATTCTTTGGATGTACTAAGTGCTGCTAAGAGGAGTGTTTAGATTAAGCTATACTTTTAATGATTTCTATATCTTGTAAATATATAAGTGGAGTATTAGAAAATATTTTTGATAGGACATCAATTATGTGAGTGAAGAGCAAGACCGACTCTATGAAAATATTTAAAATGCGATATTTTCTAAAGCACTCACTGAACCCAAGACATTCATGGCCGAAAAAATAAACACGACCGAGAACCAATTATGAATTGGATCAATGCTATGTGAGGTTTATTAACTGGGCTTGCATAAATAATTGATAGTTCAAGGCATCAGTCTACCGACTAGTTAAGTAAGTCCGATAGACTTTCACTAAAAATGTTCAAAGCCAAAAGTTACCTATCTCGATTCAGTATTGGTCCTACTGTACTCTCAGACAAGTTTCCAATCTCAGACAAATCCTCGTGTCCGAATTTTCGTTTGTTTCCATTCAATGTGGGGGATTGTTGGAAAAATGGTGGTCAACCACTATTTGACCAATATATTATAACAACTAATTACGTTTTATTTAAATGTAATTAAATGAGTTCTAATATTCAATATAAAGACTATAGATTGGATTTGAAAGTTGTTCAAAATCATTTTTTGTTGAATGAAAATTGACTTCAAAGTAATCATGTGAGACATGATATGTCAAGTGCAAAATAATAGAAATGTGGGAATCCACATTGAAGAATTGTGATGTGTGTGATGGGTTTATAAACACAAGTGTTTGATGTAAGACTTTGGCCCAAGGGCACCCAAACTTATATGAATGAGAGGGGCTCTACATCATGGGCTTAGGCTCACAAAAACACATGCACGCGCACCTCGTTTAGCCACGCCATAGCTGGTGCCAGCCTGGTCGGGCTCAGACATGGGCTTGGGTTTGGGCCTCCGTAGCCCATCTGGACTTATCCTTTTGCACTAGCCCACTACCCAGGTTCATTGAATGAGAGGGGCTCTACATCATAGGCTTAGGCTCACAAAAACACACGCACACGCACCTCGTTTAGTCACGCCATAGCTGGTGCCTGGTCGGGCTCAGACATGAGCTTGGGTGTGGGCTTCCGTAGCCCATCTGGACTTATCATTTTGCACTAGCCCACTACCCAGGTTCATTGAATGTGGACATGAGGACAATTCAAAATTCAAATTGGTTATTACATTCAAGCCAAAATAAATGGGATCTGAAAAATCAGCCACCCTTGAATAGTCCCTGATTTTTGGGGTCGGTTTGATTACTGGGTTCTACTATAAATAGTAGCCCAGTGACAGAGGAAACGAGACGAGAAAATTCATTTACTTCCAAATCTACCGATCTTCCTTTGTTCTTCATCTTCCAGCCAAATATGTTATTCTGCTGGTATACCTGTGTCAACTACCTGCAGATGGAAGTGTTGTATCTTGAGAGTTGGTTGTCTGCTTTAGCATCAACATCAGTGATTGCATTTCACCTTAAGGAGATTTGATGTGCGCATAAATCACTTCAATCTTCTTCTCTTTTTTTTACCTATCCGAGTTTTTGGTAATATCAATTGTACTTTTAAATCTATTTATTTAATATATTGTGTTAATCGCATTTTATCGTGTTATATATATTAACAGTTTCGAACACCCACAAGTAGTCTTGAAAAACCCATAAAAAATGAATCCGTAAGGCGAAACTAAAGTAAATGTTTATCGATTTACCCAACTATTACATATACCTTTTAAATGAAAAGTACTTCACAACAATGTGAATAAGTTTCACTTATTAGACATTCAGTACATGAAACGTGCGTTTCTTTTCAAGCAAAGGAGATTCAAGGCTATCTTTGACAAGATGTTACATACTCTTTTGAATTCGCATGTTCACTAGTCGTTTGGAATGACTTTGAACAATGATTAATGAACATGCAACTAGTCCCCAAAAATACACTCCTTTGATGAGAAAAAGTGAACCCAAAATGGGCAGGTCAATGGCCACAATAAATATATATATATATATATATATATATATATATATATATATTCACTTTTGGTCAAATTCAAACCAATAACTTGAGTGGCTAAAGGAAAAAAAGAATCAATACATGAATTATTTTACATTGTCAACTAAAAAGTCGTAAAATAAATTACTTAATTATATTTCGGATATTGACTAAAAGTGTGTGTGTATATATTGGAGTGAAAAAAATTAATTTAGATGTGTTTTTTTTCTTCTATTAAGAATGGGCAAAAACAGTGAGGATATCATAGATGATGATGAATGTTATGAGGTACACTGATATAGGGGTGGAAGGTGATGAGGGTGTGATGGGAGGAGATGATGAGTTCTTGTATTTAGGACTAATGATGTAACTGTCTTTAGTGATGGGGAATACACATCTGAGTCGCTGGATAGTTTTGATGATGCTTCTAAGGAAGAAGGTATGGATCGAGAGAGAAGAGATGTCCATCATGTCTTTAGAGAAATTAAGCATATGGACACTTACAAGTGGCATCCATTAGGTTTCCTAGAAGGAACATTGTTAAAGATGCAATTGGTACTTATGCAATTTAGGGTGGGGGTCTGTGGATAATGTTTGAAAATATTAGGGTTAGGGTTGGTTTGGGTGCAATTTCTTGCTATTTTGTACAAAGGTTAGAGGGGCTGATACTTGAGAATTGAAGACTGTACCATCCAAGCATTCATGTGAGAGGACTAGAGAGAACCAATTGTTGAATCCAAAGTGACTTGACAATAGGTTAGAGGATAAAATGAGAATATATCCTAAGATGAAACTCAAGGAAATAATGTAGAAAGTGAGGGAAAAATAAACTATTGAGATAAGCAAAACAACGGCATCTAGGGCAAGGAAAAAAAGCTTTAGAGGTTGTTTATGGTAGTCACAAAGAACAATACAAAAGATTGACATGACTTTTGTGCATAAATACTGAGATCAAACTGTGGAAGTAGTTGTGGCTTGATTGTTGATAGGCCATTGGCCTGCACCATTTAGGACTATGCTGCCACAGTTTGACAAGTTGCATATGTGCCTTGATGAGTGTTAAGAAGGCATTTGTCTATGTTTGTAGGCCAACTGTGGGCCTTGATGGATGCTTTTTGAAGGGGTTATATGGTGGAAAAATTTTGGCTGCATGTTGGGAAAAATCCCAATGATGGGATTCTACATAGTAATTACAGTTGTGAGAATTGAAAACACGGAGACAAGGATGACCAGTTCTTGTGTGTTTTGTAGACCATTGCAGAATCATATGTGAGGGGGTTTACAAGAGGTTCAAGCATTAGTTCTACTGCTACTGCTATCGCACAAAAATCCGTCAACAAGTGAAGGGAATGGAGGATCATATGAGGTGGTGTTGACAATGAAAAGCATGTATTTCACTGTTTTTTAAAATTCTAATGTTTGAATTCTATGTTTTGTAATCCTACCGCCACATTAATGTTTAGATTTCGTGTAATCTGCTACTACATTGAAGTTTGAATTCGGTACAGTCTGCTGGATTTGTATTCTGGATAATGCAAGCACATTTGTTGTTGGATTTATTGGATTTGTGCACCTTTTTTCAAGTTTAGGGATTGAAAGTTGACACCTTCAATAATCTAGAGACACATGGTTCAATTTGTCAATAGTTTGTAGGAAGTCTTCGACGTACCCAATGTGTGCCACATATGATTTTTCCTGTGACAAACCAACTTCAAGGATATCAGAGATTTATCTGACAATCATTGAGGGATGATCGATTTTAAGAGAAAAAAAAGTTTAGAGTCGAAAATAAAATTAAATCTATTTTTTGCCATTAAGAACGTGACATTAAGATAAAAAAGCATATTTCCACATAAGGGTACAAAAGTCCCGGGCTCAATTTTGACATTTAAGTAAAATTAGGCACATCATTAATTAAAATTTTAATATATATATAGTATGGTCCTTGTATATCTTTGGCTTTGTAATAGAGTGAGGGCTCTTACAAATTAGATATTAAAATTGGCATGCATGAGCTTAGTATATCATGACACCGGGGAGAAATTTCAAAAGGATTCTGAAACTAATCTTGTATATCTTTGGCTTTATGGTAGTCGAGTCATAGACAAATTTGTGATGGATCGATGCTTGGTGTGCACGACGGATTACCAGTACGGCCAAAACTTAGTGCGTCAATGAAACTCTTAGCCTCTCTCAAATAGTATGACCGTGTCATCGCCATTTGTCTCACGAAACTCAGAAAATTCAAGGGAGATGCTTCAACCAGTCGGCTCAAACGTTCGACGTCAAGCAAGAATCAACCATGTGTTTAAATCCTGCCATATAACCAACGACAGTATAGTTCAGTTGTTTTAAAAACTCTACATAAAAATAAATGAATTTTTATATTTAATTATAATATAAATGAGTTTTGAGTTTTAATTATGATGTTCAATGTGAAACATGGAGAGAGTTAGTTAGCTTTGGGATTCGCGGGCTCTCTTGCAGGGTTTGCATTAATTCCTTTCCCCTCCTCCCCTAACCACCAACCCCACATACTCTACTGTTGTGCAAGCAATATTATCGTTTAAAAAATTAATGGTAGATGGGTTTATCAATCATCACCCGTACAATTAATATTTTTCGACATCCGATTTTGAACTTTTTCAGGGTCTGCTTGGATTAAAGGTTTACAGGCTTAATTGGGATATTGATTATATGCTTTGTTTGTTTTAAGTGAGAAGATGTTTTTTTTTGATAAAAGAGGACGGTACCTCACAGATATATAAAAACCCTCGCTTGTGGCGGAGGAAAACCGAGGATACAAAATAATTGGCAAACAAGATGAGAATTATAAGCAAAGCTACCAGTCATCCATAGATGACTAGGGAAGAAGAAAAGAAAGACAACAAATACACTAATCTACTCTAAGAGATACACCAGCCACCAACTATATCAAAACCACATGACAAAATCTCTCTCTATTGACGCCACTCTTAGCTAGTAAGTCAGCAATCTCATTTCTTTCTCTAGGGATGTGCTTCACCTCCACATTTAATATCTGCTGTTTAATAGAGTCAATTGCATTAGAAATTTGACCAAGTCTCCATGGGCTATTGTCACCTTTTTCTGTCCACGCAAGAGCATTTTTTGAATCAGTTTCAACAATAACATGCTTTTGAAGATTAGGCAAGTTCTCCATCCAGATCAACGTTAAAGACATAGCTTTCATGATGGCCCGAAATTCTGCCTCATTTGAATCACATGTTCCAATACTGCATGAGAATATGCAGATGTATGCCCCTCGTTCGTCCCTTAGAATGCCTCCAATACCTGCAGGACCAGGTTTGCCAAAAGCTGATCCATCTACATTCCATTTAACTTCACCATCAGATGGGGGTATCCATTCCAATAATCCAGGTTGTTGAGATGTTGCTGGCCTGCTCCAATCCTTTATAGTAGATGCTGATAGAGATAGTTGTTGTACTGAGTACGGAAAGTGTGGGTTAAGGTAGAATATCCAGAGATGTAATCGTGAGTAAATAAGTGCCAAAACAGATGCCCAGTCGACAACTTTATTTCTGAAGATGACATCATTGCGTTCTTTCCAAATTGACCACACAATAACATATAGCAACATGGACCAGATCTTCTTTTGACACCCTCCTCTGACCATATGAGACCATTGTTCAAACAATGATAATATATCCCCTGGCTGACACCAACTTAGCCCCCACCAATCCACAACCTTATACCATAAAGAAGTTGGGCCATTGCAATGACAAAATAAGTGAAAAACAGATTCAGATGAAGCCAGACAGAAAGGACACACATTTGATGCAATTGGTATAATGCCAAGATGTGCTAATCTTTCTTTAGTGTTTACTCTTTCCTGCAGCAGCAACCAAGTGAAGAATTCAATTCTTGGAGGTACAAATCCTTGCCAAACATGTCCCAGTATAGGTGCACGTTCCACGCCATCATTTTGGAGATTAAGATTGACCAACTTTTGATATAATGAATTCACAGTGAATTGGCCACTCGTAGTATATTTCCAAATTAATCTATCCTTCTTATTGGCGCATAGGCATACATTAGCCAACTGCTGCATTAATTCTCCCACTAGAGCTTCTTCCCACCCAAACAATCTTCTTCTCCATTGTAATCGCCATTCCCATGTATAATTAATCCAGACACCCATATCCCTGATTTTATCATTTCTTTGCAGGGACAGATTAAATAATCTGTTGAATTGACTAGACAACGGGGTGTCACCAGCCCACATGTCCATCCAAAAATAAACACAGCTGCCATTGCCCACCAAATGACCAATGCCATCACTAGCCACTCTTCCCATGCTATTATCAAAGCTTCTGAAAGGGTTATGAATATCTTTCCACAACAGAGATGAAGAACCCATAACTGGAGTGACAGCCCCACTACGGCCAGCTCGACTATATTTCTCATATATCAGTCTCCTCCACAAGGACCCTTCTTCAGATTTGTATCTCCATGACCATTTGAACAATAAGGCAAGATTTCGGTATTGAATATCGCCTATCCCCAAACCCCCATACATTTTAGGAATCAACAATTTTTTCCAGCTCACACAATGAATTTTCTTTTTTCCCTCCAAGTCTCCCCACAAGAAATTTCGTTGAAGCCTATCCAATCTCTTCGCCACAGATACTGGAATTTTAAACAATGACATATAGTACAAAGGAAGACTTACCAAGACTGATTTAATAAGTGTTATTCTACCACCAGTGGATAATTGTCTACCCTTCCAAGCTGAGAGCTTTGATTTGAATTTCTCCACCACTGGCCTCCACGGTCTAGATTGTCGTAGGTTAGCACCCAAAGGTAGACCTAAGTGAGAAGATGTTAGGAGGATAGCATAGGGGATAACTCCCCTCTCATTAGGATGAGAATTTGCGGGTGAAGAAAAGAAAGAGCAGGTTAGATTTGTCACATTGAATTGGATTGGAGTGGTAGATTGAGAAATAATTGTGAAATATTATTATACAACATCATCCATGTTTTACAATTTTGACTTAATGATGCTGTTTGAAACAGTGTTAATCCTCAGGAAGTGAATGACGCTTTTCCTAACAAACATCGTCATTAGGCAATAAAAAAAAAAAAACCAATGCATTACTTGTAATTCTCATAACAATCCTTGAACATAAACCATCCTTCATATCATAATACTATCACCAATTCATTATAAATACCAACACATACATAATACCATCAGAATACATATATAGGTTCATTATATGTATATGGCACATACCAGAATTTCATAATCTAAAACATATTTTTTTTCGTTTTATTGCTTAAACAACGTCATTCACTTTCAAAGGATTAACGATGCTTCAAACAACACCATTAAGCCTAAATTGCAAAACATGGATTACGCTGTTTCTAGCCGCGTGAATTGTTATTTGTGCAAATAATTGAGAGGAATGGTTATGTCACTAATTAATTATTAAAATGTTATTTTTTCGAAGAAAAAAAATACATTTGACATGTGTTGTTTGGGTATCTACAGTGTAGAAATTGAAGTAAAGCCGCAGCCTAAGGTAGTCAACCATGGAGACAAACACAGGGCTCGAGAATGACAGACAATGGATGGAGAGAGGGGGGAGGGGAGAGAGAGAGTTATTGGCACACAGTCTTCATTGTTCACTTTTTTCTCTCTCTCACCGTATATGCTAGGTTATATTCTGTCATCCATATCCTCAGACATTCTCAATTTTTACGTTTTACAATAATTTATACGGTATGAGACATATTTTTTTCTAAATAGACTCGAACCTAATTACTCATCCCCGTCCAGACAGTGGATATTTTACAGGAAATGAAGACTTATGTTTTTGAGTCTTAAGATGATTTAATTTATTATAATTAATTAATAATTAATCATTCAGAGCAATTAAATTTAAACCCCATGAATTAAACTTGGTTATTTTATTGATTTGCAGTCTTAAAATTCCTTTTCACAGCTGGACTTGTTTTGACTTGATGAATCCTTCAGGAAACTATCCAGCTACCTATTTTGCATGCAAAAAAATATATATATATACAGACACACACACGGGACAATCATTATTGACTAATACCAACTAATTAGTCAACAAAACATTTTTGTCACGTGAGAATAAGGTACAATGGAGGAGCAACTTGCAACAAAATATACACGCAATAAAGTTTTTATATTAAATATTATTTAGTTAGTTAGCAAATCATGTTCTATACTTGTATATGTTGCCAGAAAATATATTTATATACATTTATTTATTTGACTTATAAGATTCGGTCGTAGAAAATAGAAATCGAAACTAGTTAATGCCAGCCTGGTGCACCAAAATACTTAACTAAGCAACCCATCAAAGGTTTTACATCATATTTTCAAAATATTATTTATGAAAACTATTATATATACGTACACACTTGTATATGCAGATATAAAATGAAAATAGGTTATACGCATGAGTGGGACTGATTTCTTCTGTATGTAAGTCAAGCTCAGAGAACTTATATATATATATATATATAGTAGGACCATCTTATGAGAGAAAGATTTTTAATAAAGAAAACCGTATTTGTATTTAATTTATTTTTGATTAATTGTTAATGAATATTTATTTAATTATGACAATAAATCATTGGCTTTTGACATATAAACTCTAGCATTTGCATTGTTTCGATCCTAAATTTTTGTGACAAGTCTTTTATCTTCCAGAGTTCTCTGCAATCTTAAGTGTAAACTGTCATTAGGGAACTTCTTACCTGACTCTAGCAGTTTTGGTGATGAGTCTGAGCTTGAGTAGAACTAGGACACTCTCTTACTCTCATCAGCGTCATTGATCTTTGGATGAGTTCCTAAAAAGTTTGAGCCTTGTTGAAAGTCCTCTTCTAATGGGAGTAAGACTCCTCTTCAGGATTAGTCTGCTACTAGGTTGTGGATACTGTTAATACCGAGGTGCCCGTTAAGAAGGTCGACTGAGGTGTTCGCTAAAAAGATCGATCGAGGTACCACTTAAGAAGGTCGACTGAGGTGCCTCTTTAGAATGCCGACCGAGGTGACCCCATCCATGCTGAGCTGGTGTCCTCGGGTGACAAGTGTCACGCATTGATTGGTAGGGTTGTTTAGGTATCATCAAAGCCCCAACACTTTTACATGGGCGATCTGCAGTTCGGATAGGTGTATAAACTTTTCATGCTAGACCTCTTGGCCGAGGAAGATTTCTTTTCTGAGGTGATGTCTTTTGGCCAAGGAAGACTTCTTTTTCTAAGACAACCTCTTTGCCGAGGAATACCTATATTCTGAGGTGACCTTTTGTTCGAGGATGACCTCTTGGCCGAGAAAGACCTCTTTTCCAAGGTGACCTATTTTTCGAGGTGATGTCTCTTGGTCAAGCAAGATCTCTTTTTCGAGGTAAACTCTTGGCCGAGGAAGACCTCTTTTTTTAGGCAACCTCTTGGCTGAGTAATACCTCTTTTCTGATGTGATGTGATGTGCTCGCCAAGGAAGTCCTTTTTTCAGAGGTGAACTCTTTGCCGAGGTGATGTGCTCTCCGAGGAAGTCTTATTTGTCGAGGTGATGTTCTCCCTAAAGAAGTCCTCTTGTTTGAGGTGACATTTTTTTTTTGAAAAGATAATATTTTCCTCTTTTTCTTCCTCCTGGGAGAGGAGAGCTTATCTTTGTGTTCTTATACCTCTTGGGAGAGGAAATCATTTCCTCTTCCTCTCGGGAAAGGAGAGCTTTTGTTCCTCTTCCTCTTATTTTTATTGAAGGGTATCGAGGTAGATCTCTTCATCTTTCTAAGTTCACTAGTCTTGACCATTTTTATTTGGGAAGTTATTCTCTTCCCACAGACGTTGCCAAACTGGTGACATAAAAAAAGAGGGATCGACCTAGATGACATATCAAATGGTATGACTAGCTGATAGAATGTAGATGAATTGCTAGCACAATAAATAAATTTGAGCTAAAAAAACCACTAGAGGTTGTCCTTTGGCGCTAGCGCTTCGACGTTCAATCCAGCTCCTACTCTACAGTAGGGAGAGCTCGATTTCCTAGAGCTCTCTATAAGCTTAAGTGTAAACTATCATTAAAGAACTGCTTGCCTGACTCTAGAAGTTATGTCTTATATGAGAGTTGAGGAGCCCGAGCTTAAGTAGGACTAAGACACTCTCTCCCTCTCATCAGCGTCCTTGATATTTGGATGAGTTTCTAGAGTGTTACGAATAAATATTTCCAATTGAAATGATGTCTTTCTAATTGAAATGCGACTTATCAGTTATTTGAGGAGCATGAAATGATCCAAGTATGTACCATGATTAATTTACTTAGAACACAGACTCACCAAAGTAGATGTAGGTTATTCAAGGACTCGATCTAAACACCTAAAATTTATCATTGTAATCACAATTTTTGCAGTATTATATGTATGATTACAAGAGTTAGGGAAAAAGCAAAAAATCTGATCTCCCCGTGATAGACGAATTTGTATGTTGTGACAAAAATGTCCGTAAAACGGACAGGTGTCCGGAAAACAATGGACTAGACGTGGCATTAATATACACCCCGTTGTAACGCGAAACTTTTTAATTCTCCATGCACATACAAAAACTTAAATTAAAATCAAATACTATAAAAAAAGTAGCGAGTTTTCCGGTGCAAAAAGCTGTGAGACGCCACGTGTCACGATATTGACCATTAGATTTAACCATGACAAGGTAACAGCGGTCGATCAACATTCCTCATTTGAGCGATGAGATCGCGACATCCATAGCCAACGACGAAGGCGCAGTTTAGAGAGAGAGAGAGAGACGGTGTGAGTAAATAGTAAGAAGGTTTTCATAAGAGAGAAGCTGACTTCAGAGCTAAAATAAGCCGTATAACCTGCAAGAAATCAGAGAGAGAGAGAGAAGATCTATGGAAGGCATGGCGGCGGAGCAGACACGGCTGTAATTCTGTCTCCTAAATGCCTTAAACCAAAACAACCGTGAACGGTAACCAGAGAAAGCAAATCCAAGGCGCGCTCAAACTCGCATACGACTAATACGTATAGCACTACAAGAAAAAAGCGAATCCAGCAGAAATTCAAGTGCACCGCGCTTCATCAAGAGAATTCAAGAAATAAACCCTCGTGATTTTGAGTTCTGATATGGAATTTGACCTCCAATTGAGTTCTGACAGAGGTTTAGAGGAGGAATTACAATGGCAGGGTTTTTCTCATTAGGTAGAGGAGGAGGAGGAGGTAGAGGAATAACACCTGTCGACACAAGAGAAGACGAAACCCCGAACAATCCGCCACCGACGGCAATTCCTCAAGAGAGCTGGTTCTGGTACAGAAATCATGAAGACCTCAACAACAAGGGTTTCGAACTTTGGCAACAGCAAGGTGGAGGACACAATAATAATCCCTTGCACCGACAAGATCTCTACACTTCCGCTGCAACTTTAGCCGTTGGATCTCGGAGAACCTCAATCAACGTCTCTGATAAATCCTCTTCGAGATCGGCGATGATGATGAGTCAAAGCACAGCGGGAAGCGGAGGCAGCAGCGGAGGCATTAGCTGTCAAGATTGCGGAAACAAAGCGAAGAGAGATTGCCTTCACATGCGGTGCAGGACTTGCTGTAAGAGTCGGGGATTCGATTGTCAAACACATCTCAAAAGCACTTGGGTTCCCGCCGCTAAACGCCGCGAACGGCAACAACAACTCGCAAATTTACAAAACTCTCAACACCACCAACAACATGAACTTCAACTCCACATAGAAAACTCCAAACGTCGACAGAGAGAAAATCCCAGTCCTTCTGGTACTCTCTCAAGTATATCAGCTTAGCTTCCTTTTTTTTTTGTTCTTTCTTGATTCTTTCTTGTCATGTAGCGATGTATATCTTTTGCAACTACTTCATGATTATTCAGTCTCACTCATAGCAGTAGATCATTAATTGACTTGACTCTTTAGAAGAATTTGAATGGCACCGTATCGATTGCGTGCGCTGTGAAATCGACCCCCATCAGCTTTTCTTGTCGACTTTTACAAACACTGTTGTTTAGTATTCTTGACGCAGTGGATTGACAGGGAAGACACTGTTTCTCCTCTTTCTGTGTGTCTATATATATATATATATACATAAATATATTATTATTATTATTAAAAAAATTGACATGAATTAACTCCTCGTGTTTATTAGGGTTGGAGCTGGGGAATTTCCCGGCTGAGTTGAGCTCGTCTGCGGTGTTTCGTTGTGTGAGAGTGAGCAACATAGATTATGCAGATGATCAGTACGCGTATCAGACGGCTGTAAACATTGGAGGACATGCTTTCAAGGGTATACTCTATGATCAAGGACCTGAAGAAGATAGTTATGTCGTCCAAGCCGGAGAGACGACGTCGTCGGGTGGTGGACTTCAACCATTGAATCATATCGAAGCTGGCACCTCGGGTACTGTTGCGACTACTGGTGTACCGACTGGGGCATCGTTTATTGATCCTTCTAGTCTATACCCAGCTCCGTTCAACACTTTCATGGCTGGTACGCAGATTTTCCCAAATAACCCAAGATCGTGAATGAAATCATGCAACCTACATTGTTAATTCTTCCTTTTCGATCCTCTCTTTCTCTCTCCAACTTCGTAGTCTAGTATTTGGTATATCTAATGGTGATCATAAATGTTGTAGTTTTAGTACATTTGATAACCCATTGAAGTAGGAGTTAAAGTGATCCATGAAAAATGAAAAAAATAATATATCGTATTTGTTAATGGAGAAGCTGTTTTTTTAATTTGTTTCGGATGTGTTTATAGCGTGTAGTACTGTAAGTGTTTTGTTTTTTTTTTTTTCCTTTTGCATTTTGTTCGCATTGTGGTTGGGTTTTCAACATGGGAGTTGGCTTTTTGGTCTCCCTGTATGGTCCGTGTGTGTTTGCTTGTTTGAAAATGGGTTTTGTCTATGGTTGGACAAACCACAACAAAGGGGGAACATCTTTTCCTTGAACGCGGTATGGGGCACGAGACAGCTAGCCATGCATGAGCATTCAAGTTAAAAAGTTGAAACCCAGAGCATGATCCTCTCTCTCTCCTCTCTCTCTCCTCTCTCTCTCTCTGCAATATTGTCAATGCAATTCCATGTGGGATATTAAATGCACATTTTGCATTTCTTCGTCGTTTATAAGGTGGATTAGACATTCACGGATGTGACTTTCATGATAAAATGGGAAAAGTTATTTATCACTTATATTATATATAAATCCCGAATTTTGTATTAAATATGAAAGATGTAGAAGTTTACCTTAATCGATACCATTTCTGAGTTCTGACTGATTACATGTTTTCTTTTTTATAATGCATGATTTCTCTTTTCCCAATGCACAGGTTTTCTTAATTATGGAAGTGTTTTAATTGTGATGTTGTATTTACAGCATTAATTAATTACTTGTGATAGGGAGAATTAGAAGTTTTTCTGGTCTTGTTGGCTGGCTACTTGTGTCCTCACTCTCCCACCTCCTCAAAGAGGTCATGATTTGAGTGGGGGAGGCGAGATCATTTCATAAAATAAAATACGTGCAGATCCTGCCGGTAGAATGTCTTTAGCTACATCATTCATGCCTCTCGTTATCTCCTTAGTTTGTGCTGAATAATATATGCCTGTAGTTTGCCTTATTCATATATTCAACTGGAAACCCAATCAGTCAATATATCTAGCTTTCAGTTGCATGAATATTTTTCAACAACTTCACCTGAAAATGTTGGTTCTTTAACTTGCAAGTCATTTTCTTAAAATGCATGAACCACAACATCGAGTGCTTTATTGTAGTCCATCCTTGTATTGGCTAAAAGTCGCATCACATGCATGATTGTGCCTTGCTTTGCTTTCTCTGGATTGTACAGCAACTCGAGTTTACTGTAAACGTTTCACCAAAGTAGTACAACAACATGTGATGTTTTTGTTCTGTATATATATGTCTTGTGCTCCATGAATAGGTATGTCAATGCAGTGGAAACAGAAGCAGAGATGAAAACTAGGAAGTATTTTGGATCACCTCACCTCTCTTTACCAATGCAAAAAATTATATTTACTAGTTTACTATGTGTGTGTGTTTGTTTTCATTTGTGAGAACGACCTAGCTCGTGCGTTTGTTGTTTGGTCAGAAACTCTAGCAATTTTTTTTCTTACTCGGATTCTCGTGTTTCCTTTGGCAACCACCAAGAAGAATGCTAATATTGCCTCTAATACCACGTGTACGGACAAAGCTTTATTCGCTTGTCTCTCGCACATATGTATGCATGCACATATATATATATATACACGCCCAGGCTCACAGGCGAGATCTCGGGCCAAAAGTGTGGTACGGGATCCCTTTTCTGGCCGTCCGATTAAATGGACGGCCAGATCTTATTTATTTTTTTTGTATTAAAAAATAAAAAGCTGACACCCCTGCTCATCTTCTATCTTCTCCATCTCCAAACCTCTATCTATGTTTTAGCCCTAACCCATGTCGATTCTGATCAGTGAAAGGATCCTCGATCCCAAAGCCAGTTGGAGTACAAGTGCAAGAACATGGTATATCACCAAAAAATTATTAGAGAACCTTCATATTGACTAGGAATAGTACAATTGCAAGGGCAGGGGCCCGAAGCCCGTTTGAATTTCAAATTACAGGGAATCCCCGTAAAGGAAAATTTTCCTTGCTAAATTGAAGACTAAGGAACCTTCTACATTGAAAAATAATTGTTAATTTTTAAAAAATAAACCTTTTTTTTAGCCACATTGAAGGTAGATACTTTAAAAATTTTAATTAGTTTTTTTTAGCCGCAAAACTTGCTACACCAGAATGTCAGATACTCAAGGCATAAGGTTATCGCACTTCATCCTCTAATTAGCGCGACACCACAAATAAGAAACAGTGGGCTGAGCCCGCCTTACACTATTGTTTACATTGTATCCAAGCCCAGGTGGGTTGATGAATCAGTTCAGGTAGATGCAAAAGATGAGCATATTCTTATAATTTGTATCTAAATACTATGAGTAAGCAATGAGACAAGAAAGAAGAAGATGAAGTATAGGTGAGAGGAGAAACTTTAAATTCAACATTCAAAAGTTATCCAATGTCATACAACTAGCTTCTCTATATAGCAGACAAAGTACATAAGTCCGTTGGTAATAAGATATCATTAAGAATGGACTAAGAATTAAATACAAGCAATTGGGCTAAATATCCAAAAGAATAACTGGCCAAATGATAATATATAGAACTAATGAGAGCCTAAACTCAACTAAACCAAGGCCAGTCCATCACTGTTGTCTTCAAGACGGAGAACGCCAATTCTATCACATATGAAACTAAGGCAGAGGATGACACAGACTCTACTTTTAATTCACTACAAATATGGTATTTAAAAGTAAAAGTAAAGGAGTTATCTGATGTGCAAGGAAAACTGGGCTTATCTGACATTAACGATCCCAACAGGACTCCTTGAGTTATTCTTGGATGCAATAGGAGTGGTGGTTGTATTTTGCTATGGAGATGCAGGTTGTTTCTTGTCTTTTATAAATCTGAGAAATATATTATTGATGAGGAAAAAATTGAAAGAAAACAAAGAACCCCAAGGGGGTAGACCCCTGCTAGAACAACACAAAACCCATAGGCAACAGAGCCTGGGCACGACATTCATTTCAAATCTTTGTGGAAATTACAGTGAATTTACCATTCACTGCGTGCTTCCAAATCATCTTGTCTTTTTTTTTTTAACTTATAAATTACATTATTTGATACTCTCCAAGCAATGTACGTACATCCCACGCTTATGATGCGAAATTCAACCAGTGAAATATACGAGTACATCCCACGCTTATGATGCGAAATTCAACAAGTGAATTATACGAGTTAAAGTCCATATGATATCTTTAGTGGTCTATCCATAAGGATATTGACAAAAGGTCCAACGAATAACTCAAATGGATTGATATCTTTTTAAGATCGAGTCTATCCGTAACGATAAGAGAGGTTTTGGCCAAAGTATATTATATATAATATGTTCACAATTTGGAACCACTAAATTTAATGAGCAACATTTGACAGAAGGACCAATAATAACCACAACCAAAAAAACCACTCAATTTCAATAAGAACTCCAAACTAATATGAAAATCATTTTATTCCAAATCCCAACCTCATTGTTTTCTCACGCAAACAATTAACATATTTCATAGATGTACGTAGGGTATGAAATCATGGAGATTTCACTGAATATCAATATATATTGGCATCATCTTCATCCATATATATATATATATATATAATAAAGTCTAAATAGTTAATCAAAAAGACTTGGAAGGTAAATAAGTTGGCGATACAATAATATCATGCATGGTCAAACCTAGGGCTCAGTTGAAGCTGGAGTACTCCCTTTCCTTCCCATTGACTTTCCCTTGCCATGCCCACCACATCCCCATATCCAACAACCTCCACCGTTTCCTCCTCCCCAACCCCAGCCTCCGCCTCCACCCCCTCCACCTCCTCCACCACCGCTCCCTCCACCCCCACCTCCTCCACCATTACCACCACCCCCACCCCCTCCTCCTCCACCATTCCCACCACCCCCACCCCCTCCTCCCCCACCATTGCCTCCGCCCCATCCATGTCCCTTACCATTTCCACCTCCTCCTCCTCCACCACCACCACCACCACCCCCACCCCCTCCTCCTCCTCCTCCACCTTGACCTCCACCACTGCCGCCACCTCTTCCACCTCCATTCCCTCTTCCTCTTTTCTTTTTGTGCCCTTTTCCTCCAGTACCACCGCCGCCCCCTCCACCACTGCCTCCTCCGCTTCCTCCATTATTCATATTACCATTGCTTTTGACGTCTAAAACTCCACCAGTAGCGTTTGCCTTGACTACATCCACAACAACATTAGAGTTGAACCGATCGGGTGTAGTAGAAATATCGTTCAAGTGATGAGTAAGACCATCTCGGTCTTCAACACCATTCATTCCTTGAACCAAACATGTTGGCTTCAACAACACATGAAGTAGAGCGAACAAAATTACCATTCCTCTTGCAACCTCCATATTTGGTTAATTCCTGGCCTGCCTCAACTTGAGAATGCAACCCACGGCTCAATCCATCTATATATATACTCCTTCTGTTGTGTGTGCGTGTGTATATATATATATATATATATATATATATATATATTGTAATCACTGTTGACAACTTGATGTGAGTCCCCACAACAACAAACTAGAAGCAACACCAAACTCCAATTGATCCCTCTGAAAAAGGTTAGAGCTTTGCATTTTATTTTATTTTATTTTTGATAAAAAAGGACGTACGGCACCTCCATATTTTATTAAAACCGAAGTTACAAGAAGATCCGAAAAGCCAACAATTAGTCTAACCAAAATACGAAACAAGAATTCCCGAAATAACAATGTTAATTTTCTGTCTCAATCGGCCTCTAAACTCGGTTACATGCATGTATAGTCAAGGCCACAACTTTTAAGCTACTTAATAAAGTACATCTTTTTTTTTTGTCTTTTTGAAAATGGTCGCCTTAATTTACAAATTTTGGACACTTTTTTTGTTTAGTAATCGAGAATGACATGATATGAGTTTCTCACTTTAGACATTTTATAAATATATCGTTATGCTTCCACGCATAAAAGTTTCTCACTTGATAACTGTATAAGTTAAACCAATGCGTGGCCACGAAAAAATTGCTAATTCAAAACATTTCCGAATTTTCACCACTAAACTATCCGAAATAGTTAACGATTTTGGACAACATGACAGTCTATGTAGAAGTCCTTTTTGTGTATGTAGAGACAATGGACATGATTCATGCATGTGATGAAAGCTAAAAATTGTCATAAAATGTATCCCATGCCATATGTGCTATGTGGGGGAAGAGGATCCTTTTACTTCAAGAATGAGAAAACTCAAAAACATATTTTAATCATGGAGTACTGTGCGGGGAATGTCCACCCGAAATACCTTTTGATTTCTCCATGTGAAGGCAACTCCTCTTTCTTCACGCTTTTACGTTTTTCTGTCGTTTTGTTGTTTAATTGATTAAGTTAGCTCTGGAGTATGTACCTCTGGTGGGTGTGATAGGCCTTCGTGGTGGGCTATTCCATTTCGACCACATTCCAAAGTAAGTAGCCTAGCTGCGGCCTGTCCAAGCTTCCGGCCCATAAAACTCTGACAGGCTACCTGCTAGTTTGAATTGCCTCATTTGAGCAGTGAGCAGTGAGCAGGAAGAGTAATTTTGGGTTGAGCTTTTGAGTTGGATTCCAAAGTTCTGTCAAAAAAAAAAAAACATATACACCAACAAATGTTCACTGTGCTATTCTGGGAAGACCATCCAGGGAAACAAATGTGTATATTACGGTTCAACTGATTCTCTAGATTAAATCAGGAGTTAATAACAATGGTAAACTTCCGGATACAAATAATAATTACAAAACTAAATTGCACACAAATTGCCTGTTTGGTGCCAAACTCATGGGTGCCGATAGCTACAAGATGCTCCCTTCTTGCAATGGCCACTTTCATAAAACTTACAAACTCGCTGCCCTTTGGGCAGTGGTCTGAATGAGCCTCCTCCATTTACACCACCGTGCGCTGCCTGCCTGTTCCGAAAATTCCTAGCCTTACCAAATCCTGAATCCCTGCTGTGAAAAGAGTTGTGATCTCTTTGGCCGGACAATCTTTCTGTAACATGCCTTGATTGGTTACCACAACTGCTTGCATTCCCAGTATAAGTGGCTGAGTTCGCATCATTGTTCTGACATCCACTCCCCTGACTGATCCCCAAACCAACGTTTGCATTTCCTTGAGGTTGTCCTCCCCCGCCTGAGCTTGTGCTCCCAAGGATCGTTCCTTTGCTAACTTCTGATGTGGATGGCACAGGATGATGCTTGACATCTGTTCCCGCTTCCCATCGGTTAACTGAAGCAGCACTTGGTTTTGCATCTCCCTGCACTTCGGTGGTATTTAGAGAAAGATGTCCACGAGACCTTTTTTGAGGATCGAGAGTGGCAATTTGAGATACTCCAGGTGATTCATTTGTTACTGTTGACTGATGTGGCATCTGTAAATCACCAGTGTGGGTGAAAGTCTCAGCTCCCCCACGTGATTCATCTGCCACAATGCCATGAGAAGGAATTTGCAGATCGCCAGTAGAACTAAGAGCATCACTTCTTCTTTGTTCAGGAATGGGGCTAAACCCCTCTACAGGACTAAAGCAATCATTTTCAGTGCCTTGTGTGAAGTCCCTAAATTCCCCACCACAGCTTATACTTGAAGTAGGTGAACCCAAATCGCCAAGAGCTTCCATTGCTTCAACTTCGGCCAGCAGATCCGAAACTGATTCACCGGGTAAAGAGCAGAACTCGGTAGGTTCAGGAACAAACGTCTGCTGCCAACTAGACGCATCAGCCAGGTGGGCTGCAGAAGAATGTGTTGGTTGGCTGCTGACAGATGCTGGAGTAGCAGCATAATCACTGGCCACTTCAACTGGTCTCAAAGAAGATGAAGACACAAGCTTGGAACCCCATTCATCAATGGAAGGTCTTGTTTGAGTTGGGGAACCACCAAAACCATCACCAGGAACTTCTGGGAGCTGCATTTCACCACCTAATAGACTGGAAGTACCACTCCAACTAGGGCCTGAATCCAGGACATGAACACTCAAAGACATAGATTGTTCGTTTTCAGTAGCCTGACCTTCCAACCCTCCTTTGTGCTTTGATGTGGAACTCTGCAAATCAGGGAAACGAATTTCCTGTTTCTGCTGTGATCTTTCAAGAGACATGGTCAAAGAAACAATACCAGAGCCAGAAACCCATCCATTTGAAGAACCGTTGATGGGCGGAGGCCCCAGACCCTGCCCAGAAGAAGCTTGGCCTGAGTAGCTCTCACTCTCACCGTCAGCTTGTTTCCGAGTGCCATCTGCAATACTGCTTTGACTGCCAGTGGTTTTAGGTGGATTTATAGTTAAACTAGCCTGACTAACATTCCTTTTTTCATCCTCGCAACCTTCCCTTACTTGAAGTGATGGAGTGAAGCGAAGCTCATCAGAAGGTGTAGGAGAGGGAAGTGAGGTACATGATTGAGGCTGGTCAGCCCTAGATTCAATGTCTTTTGACAAGTCCGAGCCCTTAAAGGAGCCCTCAGTCTGTTGATTACAAATGGCAGGATGTGCATGTCTAGTCCAACTGGAAGAATGGGAATCCCATTTATTGCTATGGGCAGATTCATTATCACTATTGTTATGGATGCTTGTGTCATTCTGCATTGAGCTCCAAGTCACCTCAACCTTTTCATTATCTACCTGAGTTGCATCTATGTTCTCACACTGAGCAACCACAATTTTATGCGCGTCATCAGATGGAACGCTTACATCCACAGGTGATAAGTGGTTGTCACAAATCAACACTGACACTTTAGAGTGTTGCTCATTGAATGCATCAGATAACAGTATAGAGTCTTCCTGCTTCTCATTTATCCTCCACACTCTCAAATCTGAAGGAAAGTGCCCACTAGTACTCCATTTATGCAGCTGCAACATGGAAAATGGCCCCTGAATATTTCCAGCTGGGTCCTGATAATGCCACAATCTCTCTGTTTCGAAGTCATGAACCGAAAGCTCCATCGCTGTTGAAGAAGGTGGTAGCGAACTTTCTGATGCACCCCGTGAATGCAATTCAGATTGTAGTGCATCTTGATTATTCCAAGTACTAGTCACTGAACTAGCAGGGCCAATCTGATTCTTTGGCTGAGTCCAATTATTCGAACCAAATGATTCTCCTCCCTGATTCCACGTAGATGCATGCAATGGCTCATGTACCAGAGTGGTACCATCTTTATCCACATAAAATGTGGTGTTTCTAATTTGATCGTAGGCAGTACCTAAATTCTTCAGTCCCCTGCTTCCTATATCATTAAAGACACCACTTTCTCTTCCTGGAGATTTTTCCTCCACTATCTTTCTTGCAACAACCAATTTTCCTTGTCCTTCTGCATCTATTAAGCAACATTATGATCAAACAATTGATCTCACCAAATGAACTTTGAGCAAATAAATAAAGACAACAAATTTTTCTAAGTCACCATATGAATGTATCACCACCACAGACCTTGTTTCTTTTCACCTGGCTCTCCATCATTTTCCTCAGACTCATAACTAGGATCCATACTGGGATCAGCATGGACTTCAGGAATTTCATGAAGCCTGCGCTGACGTTCCTTGAGTGAGTTTAGAAGCTCTAATTTCTCCACGCATTCTCTAAGCGTGCAATATAGTCAAGGAAATCAAGATTTTCTACCTGTGGCCTTTTTAGCTAAACAGAATATAAATGTAGAGCACCTTTATTTGGAGGGGCATAGATATTTTATTTCCAGCTACATTTGATAGGCAAGAAAATTGAAGGAAGTAGAAGCAGAAAGAAAGGAAAACAAGGCAGAAAAAGGAACTTCCGTAATAGGCATAGATGTATGCCCAGAATTGGTTATTTTTTTAGAACATTAATGTGGCAATATGACAACAAAAGATAAAGGGCCCCTGATTTTATGAAAATCTGGCTATTCATCTATCTAACAATCAGTGGATTCACAGACACAAGCCATTTGTTGGAGCGGTAGGTAGGCCCATTTCTACCCTGTTTTCCAGGGTTCAGACTTCAGAGGAAACAAACCACCCACCCCCCACACTTGCCCTGTAAAAGCATTACTTTTGTGCAAATCACAGGGCTATGAGATATCTCTATTTAGTTTGCATAACAAGGCATATGGCCTGAAATAATATTGCTGTTGAAAGCCATTGATGCCTATGCTGTAAAGCATTACCAGTTCAGCAATATGAGAAATGTCAAAAATCATAAAGAAGCTGAATGATCTCATATAGAAAAGGATATTCTTTTCGGTGACCCTTTTCACTAGCTCGATCACGAAGATGATTGAACTTCCATACCTCTGCTTCCAGACACTATAAAAATAACAATCAGAGATATAGCATCATTCATGAGAATGATTCGAATTCAGAATTAGCCAAGATCAAACAAAAGAAACCCATATTAAAACCAAGATAACATCCAAAAGGAAACAAATATCTTCTTCCAATAAGAACTACATATAAGCATTTCGGGCATGTTATGTAACAAAATAAAACAGAAAATAACTTACTTCTTTAACTCTCACAGCCCAGAGAGCGATTGCTTTCTTCTGAATCTCCCCCTAGCGGCAAGAAGAAATTTCTTTTAAAGAGGGATTTCGAATAATATGACTGGTATGAAGAACTTAGCAAAATACACATACTTACCACAATCAATCGCTGGATAAGCCCACATTTTATACTCTGGCGTAAGCATTTACACTCATCCTGGAGATGCACATGAACTCATCAACCAGAGGCAAACGTTGTACAGTTTATTTGACTGAAATACAAACTATAATACCTCACAAGTCGCAATGAATATCCAAAAATATACTATATAGAACATCCAATGAAAACATAGTTTTCTTTTATAAAGATACAATAATGCTTGGTTTATCAGAATGAGGATAATAATTGACCAGGCATTTTCTTGAGCAAAGCTAGGCCTCCATGTATTCCACTTGGAAAGCTAGCCTATTGTTCTTGTCACAACAATGTTTCTACAATATGATCCAAAAAGAATGAAGTATGTTGATCTTATATAGTTACACTAGTTATATGTTCTGTGCCATAGAGATTAAATATATGCTCTATATCTAGTAAAAATATGAATTCATCAATAAATTTATGGAAACTTTCTTAGATTATTTGACAAGTTAGAGCAGCAGTAAATGAGTCAAGTTCTACGAGAAAAAACGTAGCTTTCTAAACAGGCTTAAGAGAAAAGGAAGATAATGACAAAGATTGAACTCCGTCAGATATGTACATAAAATGTTCTAATCCCAGTCAACAACCTAACAAAGAGCTTGAAAGACCATTTGCATAATGTGATGCAGGTAGAAAAATATTAGTATTACAGATTACATCATTTTGTCACGCGAGGACTTGTATTTGTATCATGCATTTATATTTAAGACACAAGCAGCCATACTAGCTTGTACAAACAGAATCATAGGCATCTACATATTCCATCGGCCATAAATATATTAGGAAAGAATGTCATGAGAATTGAGATAACATTTCTTAGCCTTTATTGCAGCTGTACGCTTACACTTACAGTTATCAACACTTTGACATAACAATTATCATTCACGTGATCAGCTAAAGACTACTGCATCTATAATTGTAGAAACACAAACAGATGTATTTAATGTAGCCCATATACTCACCTCCGAGAACTCCTGATTAGAAATTTCATCTATGGATACAACCTCTTTCTTGTCCAGGTTCAAAATCTCCAACACGACATTAGTCGTTCTTGTGCCAACTTTATATGATTCAGCCACCTTGCTGGTGCCTGTGTACAAAACAAATAAAATAAAAAATAAAAAATACCAAACCTATACATTTTTGGGCATTGATCTACCATTTCTCTCACTTTTTTTTACATAAAAGGTAATTCAGAGCTCAGTTAAAATAATACCTATAACTTGGACAAGCCTGTACATGTCTTGCTTTTGATCAACAACAGGAATTCTTATCCGCACAATGGAGCCAGAAACTATGTTGTGAAATTTTTCGGCATCGTCTAGTAGATTCTCCATCAGATTACGCTTCATATATAACAAATTAATGTTGTGGACATCAATTGCTGCGTATTCATTTGGATTGGACTGTACTCCTCGCTCATCAGACTTTTTACGTGTTTTATGCTTCCTATCATTATTTATCGTCAGCTGGTTATCATTGCTTTCGGCAGCCTCACCATTGCCTGTGATGGGATCAGCGATATTATTTGCTGGGACATTTTCTTTTATAAGAAAGTGATATTCAAGAAGCTTCAACATTTCAAAATGACCAACACGCTCTTTCCCGAAAAGATTTATAAGCCTTGAGTCACATATAATTTGACATTTCTGAGCGGGATCACGAAGATTGTTTCTCTTTATATATTCTAACAAAAGAGCCTGGACATCAAATTGGGATAACATGGAGCTGTCACCATTCTTCATGTATGCAACAAACTCTAAAAGCTCCTTTGTTGCCCATGGCATGCCTTCAGATAAAGATTTCCCTCCATCGCCACCTGATTTTCCAAACCCTCCAAAATCGTGGTTGAGAAGATATGGCTGATTCCTGGTTTTTCTTCTCTTAGAATTGTTTGCCCCCAGATTTCTACAAGAGTTGTCCAACCTACAAACTTTTTCATCAATGTTATTACAAAATCCACCTGGAGATTCTACCTTAGGCGGCGATGCTACAACTGCCTTCCATGGATTTTTAGCCTTAGTCAACTCCTCGACAGTCAAAGATAGCTTCTGTTTTAGATAAATCCAGTAAACCTTGAAGAGATACTCCCAGTTACCTTTGTCATCAAAATCCACTTGAACCTGCAGAAGTAACATGGGGGAAAAACAGATAAAAATGGCACAAAGTGATGGTAGACAGACATAAACAATCAATTGAGTAATCTCCCAATGTTTAAAAGAATTGCACTTTAAACATAAAGGATGGAGCTTTAAATAGAGGATGAACAAACAATGACTTTGAAGAACCAATGAGGGTGAACAAACAATGGCTTTGGAGAAGCAATGATTCAAGCCTTAATGGCTGGCAAAAGGAAAAAGAACCTAGATAGCAAATAATAACGATCAAGAGATCCGTAGTATAATAAAAGTCATTCAAGTGTACTCAGCTCTTGTATAGATGCCTATGGTCCGATAAAGCTAAAACCACGATGAGTAGATAAATTTCTGAAGGGCAAAGGAAGAAAAATAACAAAACAAAGCCCAACAAATAGATTTAGGCGTACCGCTTCCTTATTTCCTATCGGAATATTTTCAATCAGCATCACAGTTCGCATGCATGTTCCACAAAGTCCTTTGTCTCCTCTCACACACAAGTAATCAGCATCTTTTGTGCATACTTTGCACAGTGAAAATGTACAAGTATAACACATATAATGGGATGCCTTTTGACAACTGCTACATATGTGCCAACCTGAAAATAAACAATGACAATGATACTAACAAATTAATAATTAAAAAAACACCTTAAAAAAGAAATTAATTAAAAAACTGACAATTGACCAACCAAAGTTACTAGAAAGTTGAAACAACAAGAGTAATCACATGTATCAACAAAATGACAATGTTGGTGCATTTAATACAAAGTATTTGAACTTGAAAAACAGCAGCAACACTGCTAAGGCTACTGTAAAATGATTACACAAACATGCATCAAAAAGGGTAACATTTGAAACTGAAACCTCCTCCACGCCACAAGAAACATACCACATGATCAACTTGACTTATTTGGTTATTAACTAAACTAATGAACAGTTCTTCAATTATTTGAAAAATAATCAAATAGAGACACCAAAATGTATAAATTAATACAAATACTATCAGAAGTTTGTCCACTACAACATACCACAGTTCCATTTAGCCTTTGATCGAAAGAATGACTCGTCCCGCTTAATACAAGCCGGATGGTATGCCTTAGGGCAGCCCCTAACATATTACAAAATGCAGGTAATTAATTAGGGGATCACATAATAAATCAGCGAATTCATATAAAATACAAACCAAATCAATAAATCTTGCATTGGTTGCCAGTGAGTTTCGGACACACTAATTAATATTCAATTCCACCAAGTGACGCCCGATAGTTCAAGAGAAGGAAGTTCAACTACAGTTTGCACCAGACATGAAAATCGCAATTGGCTCAATTACATCAAAGTTGTAATTAACCAATTCAGCACGACAACTCACCGACGATCGCATAGCACTAGACTGCCACCATCAAAGCAGATAAAGCAAACATCTTCTTCATCTCTCCTTCTCCTTGGAGGCGGCTGAGCTGGCGTCGACCTTCTCTGACTTTTCGGAGGCCGTCCCCGTACAGGCTTCCTTATACTCTTCTCCGAGTTCCTCGCCGCCGCACTCCTAACAGCCTCCAAGGCCAACACCATCTGCACCGGCACTTGTTGTCTTGCCAACACCTCGGCATCTCCAGCAAGTGTCACCGGAGCTCCGACGATCCGTGAATCGTCAATTTCCCGAATACTATTGCATTGATCGACGCTCATCAACTCAACTCCTTGAGCAGAATCATCAAAACCCCGAGACACTCCCTCCTCGTGGGAGAGACTCGGTCTGTTCATCTCCGAATTCACCACAACTTCCCCTACTTGTTGTTCCATGATGAATTGAGATCGAGGAACTCGAAATTCGTCAAAAATTAGAATCGAGAAACCCTAGTTTTCGATTTTGAATGGTCGTTTGAGAAGTGGCAGTAGGTTCATGTGGAAATGGAACGAGACAGAGAGATGAGGATGTGACAAGGCACTGTTTGCTTGAACACTTTTTTTACTTCTGTGATGGAGGACCACCGAAAGAAAAAAACACTCGGGGGATTAGAGATTTTTGTTTTTTTCGTCAAACACGGCACTTTTTCTGCCCCATCTCTCTTCTTCTGTCTTCCGCTCTTTCCATCCTGTGCACCACGTAGTGGGTGGTGAGTCCCAAGGGAAAGGCGGACTAAATGGTTGGGACCCACCTGCTCTTTATTCAAAATCTGCAAACGTGACCGGAGCACTGATCATTTGCTCTGCCCTCTGGGTTCACCTCTCTTTGGTTTGTCTACTTCACGCAAAACTATTATTTGTCCCCAAAGTTATATTATTATTTCAATATATATATTAAATTTCGGAAGAAGAAAAATACGTATTCAAATTAAATGAGTAAAAGAAAATTCAACAAAGTTTATGTTGAATAAATTGACCGTTTATAAATTATTAAAACTTGTGATCTACCCGTCACAGATGTGTCTCGATTTTACTGGTTTGACCTGAGACAATCGAAAATTGATTACATAAAACTACAGAAGTTACACGGTGGCATTGACACATATTTATAAAAAATAAAACTCATTTCCACGTCATTTTTACAAACTAAAAAAGGAATTGAAACTAATCCCTACTTAATGAATATTCTTGAACTTATTTTCTTCTTCACAGTAATCTAATTCACCAAATTCTCCACCTAACAACATTATCATTTTTGTTTCGAAGCCAGCACATAGCAGTCGTCGGCAGCCACATCGGAGCTTAGATTTGGTAAAGAACTTGTACTCATTTTCTTTATTTTTCATACTCTGTTGAATCCCTAAATTTGTTGTTTACGAACTGGTGAGAACGATGGGGTCTTGTGTGTTTGAAGAAGCCGATGTCGTTGCTGAGGGTAATATCGTCCATTCCCCTCGACAGCAACGACAGTAAGTTTTTGGTGTTGATGAAAACTTTAGTGAGTGCTCTGATGATACTGATAGTGATGATAAATTTGACATTGAAGATCGATGTTCTAATTGATGATGTCGATCATGAAGTTGAAGATGAGAGGTTCATTGATGCTGTTATTGAGGTTGAGCCAATTATGGATGATGATGATTCAAGTGATGAAGCTGGAGATGAGGAGATACTGGAACCCGTTGACTCAATTAGGGGAGTAAGTGATAGATTTTAAAATTTAGGGTTTAGTTTTAATTCATAGTTATTTTGCAAAAAACGATGTCGAAATGATTTCATTACATGTCAAATTGTCAATGTCACCATGTGACTTCGGTGGCAATGAGCAATTTCTGACGGTCTTAGGTCAGAACAGTTAAATCAAGACAAAAATTGGTAGGTTTTAAAACTCTACAATAACTTATAAACTTCAAAAACAAAAACGAGAAACATGTGTAACTTTAGGGGCATAAATAATGATTCGAAAACTCCAATCATACATAAACTAAATTTACGTAAGGTTAAATAATTTGCGTGGTCTTTTTCAAAAAATAAAAATAAGAATAATAATCTACGTGAAATACAATGTCAACATGACACATAGACTAATCCAAGTTAAGCCAATATATTTTCAGCTTCTCTTTTATATTGTCAAATCAGTGCTCCCGTCTTACAATTGATGACGTAAAGCACGCGTAGAAGCATTGTACATACGTACCTCTAGCTTTCTCAATAAGTTTTTATTGTTAGTTTTAACCCACCATAATGAGAGGAAAAAATAATATCATTAAAATAATAAACAATGTAATTTTAACTTCAAAATAATGTAATTACAATCTGACGATGAATAACTGATTCATCCAGTGTTTTTTGTGGGCCTCTTTAGCTATTATTTTTGTAATCGCAAAAATAATTTGTGCAAATCATTCCAAAGACAATGTATTTGACAGATAAAGATAAAATATATGATCATTCTATTGTAATTGACAGATAAAGATAAAACATATGATCATTTAATTTTAATTGATAGATAAATAGAAAACATCTCAAATAACCATTTAATTATAATATTCATGATTAATAGTGGAATAAAAAATTTAAACAATGTAATAAATATGTAAAACAACACAGGTGCTCAAATAACCATTGAAAATCGTCGTTTAGGCACTGTTTTGGAGACTGCAACTTCCAAGTGATCTCTCAAGCTCTGAACAACGAAACCCACCACCAACAACTTGTCAAACAGCCAGAAAAATCTTAAAAAGAAGATGGTCAACTGCGAGAGAAAAGTGGCCGATACTGTCGACTCCGACGACATATCCTCGCACTGCCACCATCGTTGGACTTCTTAAGTTGAGACACACTTGATCCCAATTGAAACGATGTTCGGATTCTGACGACTTTTGTTTGAATGAGAGAGAGATGTTTGTGAGGTGTCAATGAGAGAAAAAATGACTTTGTTTTTAAGATGTTACCATGGTTAGTGTAAGATGGGTTAAATTCAAAAGTCAAATTTGCCAATTAATTTGAATTTTGCTGACTCGTCATGCCAACTAAGCTGCCATGTAAATTATGTATATTTATGTTTGTTTTTTCCTTGTATGTTTATAAATGATTTCGCCCAACTTCATGTTTTTTTATTTGGAAAGAATATAATTATTCGTATTTTTTTAAAATTCTTATTAAGTAGTAATTGAAAGATCGAAGCCACTTCTTTAATGAAAAGCAAAAGAAACATATCGAAACGGAATATTAGGGAAAGTTTGACTGTCTAGTTTTCTAAGAAGATTACTGCTATCATGCATGTCCTATAAAAAGGGTATTATCATGTGTGTGTCTCTGTTTTTGTTACTTTGTACGTGGAATTCGATAAAGGTGGATAAAGCGTTGATGATGGAAAATAAAAGATGTATGCCTTTTGTCTTTTGCTCACTTTGAATCCATTCTTTGCTGAGTAACTACATGCAAGACTACTTTGTTATTTTAATTTCCTCCAAGAATTATGTCACTCTACCTGAGAACATATGCCCTTTCTGTACCTCGAGAATGTGCTTATATCAAAGAGTGTCTTCACCTTTATGAAGAAGCCTCTGGCCAGATAATAAATTTCCAGAAATCATCCATTTCATTCAGTAAAAACACGGGCGCTGACAAAAAATCTGAGGTATGTGCTATGTTGAATGTGGCCTTGACGGAAAATTCTGGAAAATATTTGGGTTTACCCTCTCTAGTGGGAAGAAATAAAAACCAGATTTTTTCTTTTATAGAAGAGAAGTTGTGGTCTCAACTCCAAGGGTGGAAGCGAAAGTTGTTATCCCGTGTGGGGAAGGAGATTCTTATAAAGTATGTGGCTCAAGCTATGCCTTCTTTTGTCATGAATGTGTTCTTGATTCCGCTGAATCTTTGTGCCAAGCTTGAAAGGATGATGAATTCGTTTTGGTGGGGTGGGGGTGGTGGTGGTGGTGGTGGAATGAATTGGATGAGATGGGAGCGCCTTGTGTTGGGAAGTTCATGGTGGAATGGGGTTCCGTAAGATTCATGAATTTAATGTTGGAAAATCATGGCTTTGACCATGTATTTAATATAGATTCAATTATGGAATAATTGAAGTGAGAACATGAATATGTTGAGTTTCATGTGGAGAATAATCATATGTATTCACTTGCTCAAAGCCAAGCAAAGAGTTAATGAAATGTTGCTTCAAAGTAAGCTATTTGAGCATGACCAATAATAAAGGAAATAAATGTCCCACATTGGAGAATTAAGAGGCCAAACTCTTGTTTATAAGAGTGAGTGTTGGACATAGACCTTGGGCCCAAGGGCACCCAAGCTTTTGTGGGAAGGAGGGAATGCACATTATGCTAAATAGTCACGCGCGCGCTTGCCGCCGCCTTCCGTCCGTCCGGCAGGTTCAGTTCGCGCGCGTGTGTGTGTGGTGGGCTTGTTCACCTTGCGTTTCCTTTTGGGCCACGGTCCGATGGGCTTTAAGCCCATAGCTATTGTTCTTGTTTCCTAATTGGGCCATGTCTCAAAGGGCTAAGCTGTGAGCCCAGCCCAGCCCGACCAGATTCCAGAAAATCAGAAATTCTCTGAGATGAGAAGTTGTGTTTAGCTATACTTGAGGTTTATTTCGGATTAATTTGATTTTATCTTGGTTGGCTAACAGATATAATTGTATTCAATTATCTGTTAGATAATATCAATTTAAGAGATTATTCTTCAATCCGATTTTGGCTTAATCTTCTCTCCCCCTCATACACTATAAATAGGGGCGTTTAGTTCTTGGAATAGACACACAAAAATCACAAGCATTCACGTGCATAAGAGTCGAGAGAGAGCTGCCGCCATTCTTTTCGTTCGTTGCTCGGAGTGTTGCTTCCATCCGTGCAGGTGCTGCCATTCTATCATGGGAGACTGTCGTCGAGGATTCCCGAAGCCACGTGTGGGAGGCGATTAAGTCTTAAGGAGACAGAGTTTACTTTGGGCTTGGCGTTTCTGTTTCTTGCTTTCTATCTCCTATTGTTCGTTCAATTGGTAATGTATTTCGAGGTTCTATGGTAATGAAATTCTTGTTGCTCTCTGTTACTTTGATTTAATTTTGATCCATAAACAAGTACGTTACTTTCAACATTCTTACGACTTAATCGTTTATGGTTCAATTTTTAAATCGTTACTAACTTGAGTTTCGTTGTTTTGTAGTTATCAATATGACTAATATGGTTAACGACGTGCCTGCGAATGTGATTGAGGGGAACACCCCTACTGTTGTGCCAACAACAAACTCCACTGGAGTGATTGGGAATGCAAGTGGTGTCATTCCGCAACTCACTGTTGCTGTTCCAACAGCATACCATGGAAATCCTCATGGTGAGAAGCCTGAGAAGTTTAGTGGGACAGATTTCAAAAGGTGGCAGCAGAAGATGCACTTCTACTTTACCACTTTGAATCTGGCCAAGTTCCGCAAGGAGGATGCACCAAAGTTGGATGAGGTAGATATCAATGCTCAAAACGTGGCTACTGTAGCTGCCGTGGATGCATGGAAGCACTCAGACTACCTATGCCGAAACACCATTCTCAATGGTCTGTCCAATAATCTGTACAGTGTGTTTCCTACTTCTAAGACTCTATGGGCAGCTTTAGAGAAGAAGTATAAAACAGAAGATGCTGGCTCGAAGAAATTCGTGGTTGGGCGTTTTTTGGAATATCAGATGGTGGATTCAAAGAAGGTAGTGACCCAAGCCGAGGAACTAGAGATCATCATCAATGAGATCCTTGTTGAAGGAATGATCATAAGTGAATCATTCCAAGTGGCTGCGATCATTGAGAAGCTTCCTCCTTCTTGGAAAGACTTCAAGAGTTATCTCAAACACAAGCGAAAGGAGATGAATCTTGATGATTTGATCTTGAAGTTGAGGATTGAGGAAGACAATCGCAACAATGATAAGAAGGGGTACAAAACTCAAGAGGCGAAAGCTAACTTGGTGGAGACAAACAAACCCTCTGATAAAAAGAGGAAGTTTGGTGGAAATAACAAGACGAACCCTAAAAGGTTCAAAGGAAAGTGTTTTGTGTGCGATAAAGAGGGGCATCAAGCTAAAGATTGTCGCTCAAGGAAAGGTCAAAAGAATGACCAGAAAAGGAAGGCACAAGCACACTTGACTGAAGTGGAAAAGGATTTGGAAGTTATGGACCTCTGTGCAATTATCTCTGAATGCAACTTGACTGGAAATCCCAGAGAATGGTGGGTGGATACCGGAAGTACTCGCCATGTGTGTGCTAGCAAGGAGTTATTTTCCACATACCGACCCATTATGAATGAAAATTTATACATGGGAAATGCCGCTACTGCAAAAGTAGATGGAGTTGGAAATGTGGTGCTGAAAATGACCTCTGGAAAAGAGCTAACTCTTCTCGACGTGTTACACGTGCCAGAAATTCGTAAGAATTTAGTGTCACGGTCACTCCTTAGCAAGAAAGGTTTCAAATTAGTTTTTGAGTCTGAGAAATTTATTCTCACTAAGTATGGGATGTATGTGGGAAAAGGGTTTTTGGCTGATGGCCTCTTTAAACTCAATGTAACCACTGTTGATCGTTCTAATAAAATTGCTTCTTCCGCTTACTTGCTTGAGTCTTGTAATGTATGGCATGGCAGGTTAGGACATGTTAATTATGGAACTTTACGTCAATTAATTAACATGAATCTAATACCTAAATTTGGCTTAGACATGAATAACAAATGTGAAACATGTGTAGAAGCTAAATTGGCAAAAGCGCCATTTCACTCGATCGAAAGAAAAAGTGAACTTTTGGAGTTAATTCACACAGATATTTGTGATTTAAAATTTGTGCAAACGAGAGGTGGTAAAAAATATTTTATCACATTCATTGACGATAGCTCAAGGTATTGCTATGTGTACTTGCTAAGAAGCAAAGACGAAGCTATAGAGGCTTTTAAACAATATAAAGTCGAGGTTGAGAACCAACTTAGCAAGAAAATCAAAATGTTAAGAAGTGATAGAGGTGGTGAATACGAGTCACCATTTGAATCACTTTGTGCCGAACATGACATTATTCATCAAACCACAGCTCCCTACATGCCCCAACAAAATGGGATCGCCGAACGGAAAAACAGAACGTTAAAGGAAATGATGAATGCCATGTTAATAAGTTCTGGATTACCCCATAATATATGGGGGGAAGCTTTGCTTTCTGCAAATTACGTTCTGAATAAGATACCTCACAAGAAGATGGACAAAACTCCATATGAATTTTGGAAAGGACGAGTGCCTTCCTATAAATTCTTAAAGGTGTGGGGGTGTCTTGCAAAGGTTGCAATTCCTAATCCAAAAAGGGTTAAAATAGGACCTAAAACGGTCGACTGTGTATTTATTGGATATGCTCACAACAATAGTGCATATCGCTTCCTAGTTCATAAATCAGAAAATTCTGAAGTACTTGAAAATACGATCATTGAATCTAGGAATGCTTCATTCTTTGAAAACGTGTTTCCTCATAAGATTACACTTGAAATGAGTACTCCTAAAAGAACTCATAGAGATATAAAGAAAGGATTGGAACTTCAAATCAAAATTTTGAAGAACCAAGACGAAGCAAAAGAGCGAGGACTTCTACATCGTTTGGTCCTGACTTTATGTCATACTTGATAGAGAAACCTCAAAGCTTCAAGGAAGCAATGTCTATGCCTGAAGCTCCTCTTTGGAAGGAGACAATAGATAGTGAAATTGAATCTATCATTCAAAACCATACATGGGAACTTGTGGATTTACCTCCTGGAAGTAAACCATTGAGCTCTAAGTGGGTCTTTAAAAGAAAGATGAAGGCTGATGGGTCAATTGACAAATACAAGGCAAGACTTGTTGTCAAAGGTTATAAGCAAACAGAAGGAGTAGATTACTTCGACACTTATTCTCCAGTTTCAAGAATAACGTCTATAAGGCTTCTTATTGCCTTTGCATCATTACGAAATCTCGAGATTCATCAAATGGATGTAAAGAAGGCATTTTTGAATGGTGATTTAGACGAAGAAATCTATATGGAACAACCAGAAGGGTTTGTGGTTCCAGGAAAAGAGAAAAAAGTTTGCAAACTTGTAAAGTCTCTTTATGGACTAAAACAAGCACCAAAACAGTGGCATGAGAAATTTGACCAAGTAATGTTGTCAAATAACTTTCACATTAATGAATGTGATAAGTGTGTTTATATGAAAAGCACATCATCAGATTATGTAATTATCTGCTTATATGTGGACGATATGATTATCATCGGTAGTGATAATAATATTGTCAAAGCCACTAAGAAACTGTTGGCAAGCAAATTTGACATGAAAGACTTAGGTCTTGCAGATGTCATACTTGGAATTAAAATTACCAAGAACGTGGATGGTTACGCATTATCTCAGTCACATTATATTGAGAAAGTGCTCAATAGATTTGACAAAGATAACAGTACCGTAGCAAGAACGCCTGTTGATGTGAATCTTCATCTTAAAAAGAATGAAGGTTCTAGTGTGTCTCAATTGGAGTACTCCCGAATCATTGGTAGCTTAATGTACCTTATGAACTGTACTCGTCCTGATATAGCTTATTCAGTCAGTAAGCTAAGTAGATACACCAGTAATCCAAGTAGATACACCAGTAATCCTGGAGAGGATCACTGGAAAGCAATAGCAAGAGTCCTAAATTATCTTAGGTACACTGCTAATTATGGACTGCATTACACAAGATATCCAGCTGTAATTGAAGGTTACAGTGATGCGAATTGGATTTCTGACTCGGAAGATGCTAAATCTACTAGTGGATACGTCTTCGTACTTGGTGGTGCAGCCATTTCATGGAAATCCACTAAACAAACTTGTATAGCCAGATCTACTATGGAATCAAAGTTCATAGCTCTAGATCAAGCTGGAGAAGAAGCCGAGTGGCTACGAAATTTTTTAGAGGATATTCCTTTGTGGCCAAAACCAGTGTCGTCTATTTGCATACATTGCGATAGTCAGTCTGCAATCGGAAGGGCACAAAATCAAATTTATAATGGGAAGTCTCGACACATACGTCGTAGACATAAGACTGTTAGACAACTTTTGTCTAATGGGATCATATCCATTGATTACGTGAAATCAAAGGATAACATCGCTGATCCATTAACAAAAGGCTTGACTAGAGATCAAGTGCATAATTCATCGAGGGGAATGGGTTTAAAGTCCATGAATTAAAGTTCCATCACACTGGCAACCCAATATAGTTGATTGGAGATCCCAAGATCTATGTTCAATGGGACAACCGAATTGTGGGGGAATTTAAAGAAATCACTAAGGAATTTATTCCTAACTCTTTCCTATGATGAGATAGTGATATCTGCCATGTGTTCAGGATAATTTCTTATTTTAATGATTCTTGTACGTTGGAAATCCAACTAAAGTAAGGCAGAATACTTTTAACAAGAAATCACCTATATGAGTGTGAAGGGGCCGCTTCTATGAGAGTGATAGGACTAATCTCTCTAGAGCACTCATGAATTACCAGGTATGTCCAGGGCCAAAATGGACAGAATGTAAAAAGGAATCAATGATGGTGGAAAAGAAATTGTGTTGGTATCATTGTCTTGGTTTATGCAAAAGCTGAACAGTTCAAGACATCGCGTTCACTGGTTAGCAATTAAACCCGATGATACTTTACTAGGGAAGGTTCAAAGTCAAAAACTACCTATCCCGATGCAACTATTTTCCAAAGCTCTCTCTCAATTGCGTTTGCATAACATTTCTGCATTTCATTCATGTGGGGGATTGTTGGAAAATCATGGCTTTGACCATGTATTTAATATAGATTCAATTATGGAATAATTGAAGTGAGAACATGAATATTTTGAGTTTCATGTGGAGAATAATCATATGTATTCACTTCCTCAAAGCCAAGCAAAGAGTGAATGAAATGTTGCTTCAAAGTAAGCTATTTGAGCATGACCAATAATAAAGGAAATAAATGTCCCACATTGGAGAATTAAGAGGCCAAACTTTTGTTTATAAGAGTGAGTGTTGGACATAGACCTTGGGCCCAAGGGCACCCAAGCTTTTGTGGGAAGGAGGGAATGCACATTATACTAAATAGTCACGCGCGCGCTCGTCGCCGCCTTCCGTCCGTCCGACAGGTTCAGTTCGCGCGCGCGTGTGTGTGGTGGGCTTGTTCACCTTGCGTTTCCTTTTGGGCCATGGTCCAATGGGCTTTAAGCCCATAGCTATTGTTCTTGTTTCCTAATTGGGCCATGTCTCAAAGGGCTAAGCTGCGAGCCCAGCCCAGCCCGACCAGATTCCAGAAAATCAGAAATTCTCTGAGATGAGAAGTTGTGTTTAGCTATACTTGAGGTTTATTTCGGATTAATTTGATTTTATCTTGGTTGGCTAACAGATATAATTGTATTCAATTATCTGTTAGATAATATCAATTTAAGAGATTATTCTTCAATCCGATTTTGGCTTAATCTTCTCTCCCCCTCATACACTATAAATAGGGGCGTTTAGTTCTTGGAATAGACACACAAAAATCACAAGCATTCACGTGCATAAGAGTCGAGAGAGAGCTGCCGCCATTCTTTCCGTTCGTTGCTCGGAGTGTTGCTTCCATCCGTGCAGATGCTGCCATTCTATCATGGGAGACTGTCGTCGAGGATTCCCGAAGCCACGTGTGGGAGGCGATTAAGTCTTAAGGAGACAGAGTTTACTTTGGGTTTAGCGTTTCTGTTTCTTGCTTTCTATCTCCTATTGTTCGTTCAATTGGTAATGTATTTCGAGGTTCTATGGTAATGAAATTCTTGTTGCTCTCTGTTACTTTGATTTAATTTTGATCCATAAACAAGTACGCTACTTTCAACATTTAACTTGGCGATGCTTGGTAAAAAGGGGTGGCGATTGCTTGGGTGCCCGGAATCTTTGGTTGGGCGCCTATATAAAGCCAGGTATTATCCCAAATCAGATTTCTTGAATGCGACGTTGCGATGTAATCCTAGCTATATTTGGCGCAATATAATGGCCTCTCAAGATTTGGTTAGAAGCGGCGCAAGGTGGAGAGTGGGAGATGGGAAACAAATAAAGGTATGGTCCGACTCATGGTTGCCCGATGTCATTAAGCCCCGAGTATCTTTGGTGGTAGTGGAAGGGACTGAGGCAGTTGTTGTACGAAGTCTGATGAGGACAGAGGACCGCTCATGAAAGATATGTTTAATGCAAGGGACCAAGCCTTGATGTATCAGATTCCTTTGAGTCGCACAGAAAGAGTAGATAAGAGGTATTGGTTTTTTAATCGCACGAGAGCTTATACAGTTCGTAGTGCATATAAAAAACTGACTGAGAGTTTAATAGCTCTTAATACAAATCATGGTCTTGATATCTGGAGGCAGATGTGGGCTTTTAAAATACCTCCGAAAGTGAAGAATCTAATTTGGCGTGCTTGCAACAGTTGTATTCCTACCAAGGATTTGTTGCAGATAAGGAGAGTAGAGGTTGATCTCATATGTCCAGTATGTAATTCAGCGCCTGAGTCAATTGCTCATGTGCTAATTCAATGCCCAATCGCACTGGAGTGCTGGAGATCTCCTGCTTTGGACTTGACTTCAGGTATGGGTACAAGCTTTATTGAATGGTTATCAGATGTTTTCAATTCTCATAATAAAGAGATATTGCTCCTGGTTTTCATGGTTATGTGGAGCTTGTGGAGGAATAGAAATGAGGTTGTGTGGAATAATAAAAGACAGCGTGCATCTCAGATTTTGAATTTGGCAAGCACTTATCTCTATCAATGGCAGTTAGCTCAAGTAATATTGAATGAAGAGCAAATGCCATTAACCACGGAAGGGGCTATCAATTGGCAGAAGTCGAGTGAAGGGTGGCTCAAATGTAACGTGGATGGGGCATTGTTTCAAGAGCAGAATAAGCTTGGATATGGATGGGTGTTGCGTGGGGAGACTGGAGAGTTTCTAGCTTCTACTTGTGGACCTTTGGCTGGCCCAATGGATGTGGGACTAGCTGAAGGGATGAGCATGTGTGAGGCATTGAGCTGGCTGAAAGAGAATCACTTCTCAAAGGTGATTGTCGAGACAGACGCACTTGCTATTGTGAAGGCCATGAAGTCAGATGTTACTGATAACTCTTATCTTGGAATTGTTTTAGATGATTGTAAATCTCTTTTGGCAGAGATAAACAATTGCATTATTTGCTTTGTTCGGAGATCAGCGAATTGTGTCGCTCACTTACTCGCTAGAGCGGCATGTTATGAGTCTGGTGTCCAAGTTTGGGGTTGTACACCTCCAAACTTTATCTGTAATGCTCTTCTTGTTGATTCTAGTTAATGAAATTGCTTTAAAGTTCAAAAAAAAAATGCCCTTTTTGTACCTAAACTGCAAAAACTTTAATTCATGTTTTTTTTTGCCATTGCAAGGGGTCTTCGTCGTGCGGATGTTAACGATTGATTTTTTTGACATATTTTCTTCATGCTAGAATCCACCTCAATTTGGTCACCTTAAATGGAATGTTGTTGGGAATCCAGGGAGAGCTGGAATAGGAGGAGTGTTGAGGAATGGATATGGATCTTTCTTATGCCTCTTCTCATGCAATATTGACATTTGCAAGTCCAATGAGGCCGAATTGAAGGCTGTTCTAAAGGCCTTGGAGTTGTCAGTTTCCTCAATAGATCTTTTGAGGAAGAAAATTGTTCTGGAAACATGCTCTATCAATTATTGCAAATGGGCTAAAAAGTCTATGGCTGCATAGTGGAAACTGAACCAAATTAGAATGCGATTGATTTGGCCAAGCTTCAATTGACACATTTTGAAATTATGCATATATCAAGGGATTTTAACGAAGTCACGGATGTTTATTTAGGACTTTTGTTCTCGGCTTTATGTTTCTAATTTGTTTTGTATTACTGTTTCTCCTTGTTTGCTTGATTGTTTCCCTAGGTATTTCTCTCCTCCAAGCCATCCGATTTGATGTCCTATCGTATTTGCCTTATATATATATATTATTTGCCCCTAGTTTTATTATGACATGTGGCAAGTAAACAAATCTCATGTGAGATGTGAACACTTCATTTACGCGACGTCACAGAGAACACTACGTGCTCGGTATTAGCCGAGGAATGTCACTCCTCGACACCCTCATGGAGCAGGTTTCCTAATTTAACAGGGACTCTATTTGGTTGAGGTAGTCTCCTATTACAACAGGAACTATGCCAGAGGTCGAATCCTTATAGGAGAAGGACTCTCCTCGTCCTTTAAAAGGGCCTCACCGCCGAGTATCAATGGTTCAAATTTTCCCATACTTCTTACACTCACAGCTTTTAGAGCACCGGCCTAATATGTTCTAAGGGTCATATTGTTTCTCATCTGACTTGAGTGTCGGAGCGCCAACGCCAGAGAATAACAATCTCTGACTTGGCTCCTAGCTTGCTTGTGCTCATCTCAACAGAAATATCGCCGAACGAGGAAGAATAATCATACCGAGAAGACATAGTTTGGACGAGCAAATACGTGTCAAAACAAGACTGATTATGTACGTCATCATTTTTAGTCTGATGTATAAAATTAAATATATGTATTTTAAAATTTTAAAATTGGGAAATCAAATAAATTCAGACACGTGTATTACAATCCCAATATAAAATTGGACACTATAAAAGATCATATGCAGCACTAAATAGAAAATAATGTAAAACCAAAAACAATAAAAATAAAAGAAGAGGAAGACAAGAAAGATTTTATTGGCTGGTTGGCAATTGTTGGCCCACAGTCCAACAACTATTTTTGTCTCCACCTTTATTTGTGGGGTAGGCAACTCCCTGCCCAAACCATAATCATCATATTTACTTCTACTTCTTTATACTATTACTAGGTAGGGAACCCGGGCGTTGCCCCAGGTGTCCAAAATTGTTAGATTGGCTATTTCAATTGTTATACAACTATTAATGGATGAGTTTTGCATCAATGTGTACATTTTGAGGCACCAGTAATTTACTGCAAACATGAGAAACTATGAAGAAATACAATAGCTACACAATGCCTCACTTGCCAATCACTGGAGATGATCCATCAAATGTACTTGCTTCTTTCTGCATGTCAATCTTACCTGCGTTGCTTCTTTCTGCATGTCAATCTTACCTGCGACCCATTTCATTATTTGGGAAGATACTTGTAAAGCTGAGAGGCATGCCATAGAGATAGGTTTCTATCGATTCTCATTTTTTGTACGATGACCATCAACATGAGACGCATATATTCCATGTATTCTCCTTGTGGATTCTTCACCCACCATCAACTTTGCATAGTAGAAATGTAGATTATGAAACACAAATGACAGGCTATACATGGCAGAAGTATTAGCATATCCAAGCTACAAAAAGCAACGGGAAAAACCGAGTACAAAGCATCTATGAGAAGTAGAGATCCTTACCGGGGTTTCAACTTCAGGTACTGGTGTAGCATATTTGGGATCCCGTCTCGGTAAACTTTCATACAAATTGAGCCATTCCTGACCAAAAATAATCCTAATTATTTTGATGTTATATGTTGCTAATGAGCAGTACAATGAAAGTAAGACGTTAATAGCAATGAACAATAAGACAGTAAGTGAATTGGCATAGGTTATACAATGGCATAGTAAGTTCATTAACCTTGAAACCTGTAGTAACATGTCATTTTAACCACAAATGAATTATACAACAAAATAATATCAACAACTTGTCCATCAGAAAAGGGTCAAACTGGCAAGTGAACACAATGGTAATTGTTGTGTAGGTTCTTAATGACCGCTTTTGATTGGGATGGGAGGGTTGATTTGTTGTCCCTGATGCTTCTCACAAATGCAACATTATATTTGTAAAACCTATGCTGGATATTATCCACACAAAAATACAGTCAAATCATTACTCATTGTGTTTGGTGAAGGAGAACAAATGGAGTTCAAGAATGTAATCACAAGTACAGGAGTCATAAAGGTATCTCTTATGAATTTATTGTCAATAAAATAAAAATAATTGTATAGATATCTAAACAAAAATCATTACTCTTGGATTTACAAAATTTATGATCTCTGCATGCACCTTTTGACCCCTTAACTCCCTCCATTGATGAATTCTCAATCTATGAAGCACAACTAAGTAATACTTCCCTCACCAATCTATGATGATAATACTTTGAAGCAAATTTGTTAAACAGAAAAAGATATATACATAGGCAAACCATCTCTTTCACCCCTGGTGGCTTGCATATGTTAAATTTTTTTATCATAAAGCCATAAACCCACCAATAATTTCATGAACGAAGAGCTATGGTGTCAGTAATTGAAATAAATTAGGCCAGATCTTCTATTTAATTTTAAGTTTTTAACCAAGCAAGGGCTTACCTGATAGCTTAAGAAGACTTTGAAAGGCCACTGAGTACAAAGTAAGTTCTTACAAATTTGCAACTGTCCAGATGTTAGGTCCAACAACAACCAAATCAAAGCAAGTCCATGAAAAAGGTTACAGAACATGTTAAGAATACTGATAAAAGACACAAAAGCAAATCACTTGGACACTCACACACATGTTATTTCTGTTTATGTTTCTCTCTCCAGATTTGCATAATATTTTTGCAACGGCAAGATAAGAGCCGTTTTGGCCTTGTGTTCTCTCTGATTTACTTTTTTTGGTATGGAGCTCTTGCAGTAATACTGGAGAAATGACCATAAACAAATACCCAGGTTAGAGGACTAAAAGTATGTTCTTTTAACCATAAAAAAGGTGAACAACTCAAATGCACCAAGTTTTCTCAGCACACATCAAACTGGGCTATTATATACATGGCTAGCTATACCATGTGATATAAGTTTACACCATTTCTAAAATAAATCCAAAACTTGGCTTCCTTATGATCGTCTCCACTTCTTTACACCCAAGCAGAACACACCTACATTAGTTTAATAAAGCCAAGCTATTTAGCAGTGATAGAAAAGGCACTTGATCTTTGAAGTTTGAAACTTTCAAGAATATTGAAATGCACCTAGAAGTATATTAAAGACATTAGTAGAGTCGAATGAAAACATGAAAGGGACAAAAGGAAGTCGATTATCAAAGCTGGCAAGGCACATGTAATAGCACAGCAAGACCCAACACACGATAACAAAACAGTCGAGGATGACAAAATCGAACCCCAAAAGTATGAGGATAAATCATCACTGAAGGTAATCAAGAATGACCAAACCAAATAAAATCAAATAGTATGGAACCCAAATTCAACAACCAAGCAAGGAAATGGAAAAACGATGGCACAAAAGACCACCCACTCACCGAAATGAACGACGAAGATCAAGTCCTCCCTCCACCGTATGCCTGAACCCATTATTTTTCATCAGTGGTATCGAACAGGAAATCACTAACCACTGTTCCAGCTATGTCGGTTACCAACCATAGCATCTCCTCTTTGCCATTGTAAAAAAAATAATAACTCAGTCTTGCATTCAAGACCCCCACCCAGACGACCATTAATTTTTTTTTAAATTAAAACATAGCTGAGTGCAAATCAATATTATATGATATCTTAGATTGGCTTCTCAACCACTAATATAAGTGTAAAAACAATACCTTAAATAGGGTCACCCACCAAGATAACAACGATTGCCTTTTCCCTCAAGCTTTCCACCTCCGAAACCTCGGACTGCATTTTGTTTGTGCACTGAACCTACAACAAAGGCCTGAAATGACCCAGAGGAACAGCTATTTGATCTTTGAAGTTGAAACACCACAAACCAATCCCATAAATCGCAGCCCCAATCCCAATCTGACCAGCCAAATCCCCTCTTACACAAAACACCACAAAGACACCCTAAAGAAAGGTTTAGCAAGACACAGAATAGGTAAAGAACCACATAAACAGTACTCCAAGACTCCAAGTAGGTGGGTGCGACACAATAAAAGGTTGTAGGACAGCCAGATTAATGGCCTATGTGGAAAAAGTTTGAATTCGAATTCAAAATCTGGCGAGACAAAGAAAAATATGCACAAAATTAGATACATGTACTAACCTCAATGGCTGACGAAAATGAAGGTCTACCCCGAAAAACACCTGCACCAACACAAATTGCATAAAGCAAAATTCAAATTAAAATAGCATACAAAGCAAGAGACGTAGACGAAATAAGCACGAAGTTGACAATTTTAACCAATGAAAGAACTAACATGGGAACTCACGGCCATAGCTTCGCAACTCAAGGATGAAAGCTCACAGATTAGAGATTTCAACAACGGACAACGAACATCAATCACTGAAGAAGCAATATAAGCAAATCTGCACCCATAGACGAATGTCAAATTAAAAGGATTCTGAAAAAATATCTACGGTCGAGATTCATCTCACATGTAAATATGAAATTATTGATCCTTAGTAAGGGGCAGTGTTAAAACCATATCTAAAAGCAAACATGCCTATACTCACCATAGGTCATTGTAAGTGGGCCTTGGAGATAATGCAGCTCTAATGGTAATCTCGTTTTATGGTTTGTAGAAAGCCTGAGCAAAGTAAGTTTTAGAACCCAAGTTTAAATATAGGAGATATCTAATGACACATTTATTTATTTTCCCTATCTATTTTCCTAAGCATACTAAAAATTGCACAGACTTAGAACAGTAAAGAGGAAATTATTGGTTTGTAGTAAGGTTGAGTGTTAAAGCCTATATAAAAGCAAACATGCAATAGATAGCACCTCTAAGTTGAAGAGGGCAACTTCAATAGTCCCTGGAATATGAGTGAAAAAATAAAAAGCTCGAGAGAATTTGTTCAGAAACAAAAGGACTAAGAAAGTTTTTTATTTATCAAATCTACAATTCTGTCCCTTTACTAAAAAACTGTTCACAACAACAGCAGCGTCCATAATAAGTTTGCCGAGCACTGCCTAGAATATTAGACATATGATGGACAAAACATATTGAAAGAATGTGGCCTCAATAAAAAAAACACTGCCTAGAATATTTTTGAGCATAGAGCGTGCAATGTTACTCATGGGCAAAAGGAATTCAAAGCTTGTCAAGTCACTTTCAGTATTACTCATGAACAAAAAAAATTCAACAATGGAGACTAAATAAATGAAAGAAAATACACAAAACTAACCTGGAAGTGACAAAGCGGCAGATGAAAATGGTCTGTAGATTTGACTTTATGCATCTATTTGCATAACAAATCCAATTATTTCACAGACAACTCCACAGTACATTAACAGAGCAAATCCTTTCAGCAACAACACCCAACTCTCAAATCCTTAAAGTCCATAGTTACAGACTACAATAACATGAATCCAGAAATAATATCTAAATGAAACCCCAACTTGGGTTTGCTTCATTTTGTTTATCCTAAAAAATAATTATAATACCATTGAACCAAATAAAGCTAACTTATGATCCAAAACTAATGGTCAATGGTCTCATAAATTCAAAGATTTCCAATAGAAATCAGCATTCATGGAACAAAAGTTACTTAATTTCTTCCTTTCCCATTCACAGTTCCACACCATAGGGAAGAAAGAAGCCCATCAGTGTGAGTTAGATCTTTCAAAAGAACAATAGAAACAAAGGAGAATGACCCCACTTTTACCCAGTTAGAATCGGGCATTGAACAAAGCATCATGAAAAACTAAAGTATAAAGTCAAGCACCACAATGCAAGCACTAACCTGAGTTCAACAGATCCCCTGTCCTACAAAATCCTGAAATTTAAGAAATGAATAAATTGAATTCAGTTTCTACTCAAGTAATTTCGATACTTGCAAAAATGGTGAAATGGGAGCAACTGAATAGAGAAGTAGTTGTTGAAGCAAACTATCCTGCCATTGTGGACGACCATGTAGTTGGCGAAAGGCAGAGAATCCACGCTCGTGTATATGATTCTATTCCGCACAATCAAAGCCGCTACTAATATTCTCGAATTCATTTTCAACCAATCTAAGTGGAGCAATTTGAAGAGAAAAAAGAAAGAACACTAATTAGCATCTTTAGGTGTTCTTGTTAGTCATATATGTATGAATTTAAGTTGCATATATGAAACAGTGGAAGTCATGAAGGGATTACAGTGGCCGGTTTAGGGAAGAGGCCAAGAGAAATGAAAGAGAGAAGACGATGTTGGCAAGAGCTACTGTAAATGTACTAAAGCTAAAGTTACTTCTCACCATGTGGCAACAAACAAATTGAACTAAAAAAACAAATAAGAACTAAAAAATGTATAATCGAAGAACAAACAAATTGAAGTTCGTAATAGATGACATCGCACCTTGAATTATCAGTAGCGGTAGCAAGTTTTTTCTCAGCAGTAGCAATGCAACCCATAAGCAGGATCACTCGGCCTAGAAACAGACTGTGAGAAGGAGGATCGCACGACAAAGGCACAACCTTACAAAAAGCAGAATCAGAGGTCGGTTAACCTTCGAAAGCAAGATCCGACGCTGCAAACACAAGGCACGACAACAATCAATCACAACAAAAACAAATACTTCATAAATTAAAACCACCAAATACCAAAAACCACAGAAAAATATTGAAAACCCATAAGTATTGGATGGTAAATTGAATAGGGTTTCCAGAAATTGAAGATATGTGCCGCCAAAGGAAGCGCTTCTTCCAGGTTGAGAAAGAAGTAATAGATAGATGGGGCTAGAAGACAGCTTACCTTGGATGATCGCATATGACAAACATCAAATTAATCGCAGATCAAGCAGCCAAATCTGGGCACTATAGCGAATAAGGTAAGAGCAATCCAGAGGGTTCCCAAATCTGATTTCCAGCGTAGGTGTACAATCCAGGTGCCCACCGTAGAGCTGATGGAAGCGGTTTATCATCACGTGGGTGTATCTAGATGAATCTGGAAATCACGACGTCGGCAATGACGTCGGCGACGTCTGAATCCGCTGCCGTTTGAATGAAGCGAGAATTGGACGACGTCGTTTTGGTGTACGAATCGTCGCAAAAAAGAAGCAGTCACTCGATTCCGGAATGAACGGCGACTTGGACGACGTCGTTTTGCTGTGCGAATCGTTGCGGCGAAGAAGCAGCCGCGCGATTACGGAATGAACGGGCACTCGCCGCCAGAAAGACGCGCTTCTTCCAGCTTTATATATAAGTAATAGATAATAGATTCTTTGTAGTCTAAAGCAAGCATTGGATTTGGACCCAATGCATCTAACTTGTGTTTTTCGCTTGACTTTTTAATCAATAAATGTTTAGCAAGTTAATCATTAATTAAACGTTTTTATGTGTGTGTATATTTATTTATATCAAACAAACGTACATCACGAGATATTTTTAATCTCATATAAATATTACTTTTCTTGTGTGCTTTTATCTGTACTTTATTTGTGTTTTCCTCATTGGCATTGGGTGGGTTACGTTCTAAACATTTTTCTTTATTTATTTTTTAATTTTATTAAGAAAATGTTATATGATCCACGCTTACAATGAAATATGAAATAAATGAGACAATATGAGATGTTTAGTCTGACCGATTTATTATCGCTGCTTTATTGATCCTCTGCTTGTTTAGTTTTACAATGGTCATACTTGAAATTTCTCTCCAAATTTCACTTTTGAATCTTACCTCTATTACACACAAAACACATATTTCAATATATCAACATCAATAAAATACATTTTTCAATAAAAAAAATTCACTTTTCATTACCAAACTCTTCAAATATCAAGTATTCACATCTCCTAATATAATTTTTTCACTCCAAAATACATCTTCCAATATAACTTTTCACTTTTTACATATTCTCTTTCTTATCGCTCTCTATAGACACTCTAAAATTTTCAGTACCATTAACATCAGGCACCAATGCTGAAGGGCCCATATACTCTTTGCTACTTTTCTAGCTGTATATGCACTTTTTGGCCCAACATTTCCTGACAGAGACAGAGGTATTCTACGCCGTATCTACTTTGAATGCATTAAGTGTCTGTTTATCTCACTCTTCTTAAATGTGTTTGCATTGTGACTCTTCATCTTTTGATTGTACAACTACATCTATCTGTTACTCGTCGTGTCTTTCGAGAGACAAAAAAAGTCGGTGTTGGGTCCTCAGTGGTTAAGGCAGGCAACTGTTCCTCCATTGCCTTCTGGATATATGTTCTTAAATGGAAGAGGTGCATGTTGGGGTATGGTCTCTTCCCGAATTAGGCCTGGTAGGGTGTCATGCCCACTCTATAAATAGCTTCATATGAATGGCTCACATGCTGTTGTTTTGTTGGCTTCCTGATTTTGCTTGTTATATATTTTCATTCTTGTGTTATTTCTCAATTTAGCTGATGCAAGGAGGACTAGTGTTATTCCTTTTATTTGTTTGATGACATTTTATGCTTGCTGCAGCAGGATGTTTGTGTGGACTGAACTTGTGGAATCCATCAAAAGCAGGTACTGCTGAGATTCTTCTTTACCACTGATTATCTTAATCGATTTCCTCTTCAAGCATCAGCCTGGTGCCTTCTTTGTGGGTGAATTCTCAGCCACTGTAGGAGTTTCTTGGGGACTGCTATCCAGACACAAGGTCCTATGAACAATACCTTTGGATCTACTTTTGAATATTGCATTTGAGGCAGGGTAATAGACTTTATTTTCCTTTTGCTTTATTATTCACCCTCGAGCTCTTGCTTGATCCACTTAATTCAATGATGATTTTGAGTCCATTTATGTTTGTGAGCAGTATCAATAATGAATATTCTCTTAATTTGGTTCTAGCAGGTGATGAAGAATGGGTATGTTGCAACTGTAACTCTTTTCCAGTCATGATAATTAATTATCATCCAGTAAGTTCAAGTGGTTTTTTGTCTTCTTATACCGATGAGTGTACAGTTATGCATATATACATGTACAGTTGTTTATTATTTTAGCTTATAATATCAACCTACGATTCCGAATTTAGATGACAGCATTTTCTATGCCTTTCAAAAGCATTGGATTACGAACCTTACTAGTTGAGTTGGCGAGTTAGATCATAAATAAATAATTTCGTTAGTCGGGAAATACAACTACTCGGAATTCATGCCTATTATTCACATATTACAAACTCCTTCAATTTTACAATCTTATTTAGAATTCTTACATAATCAAAACCAGCTCTCCATTAGAGAGAAAGACCCAAGCATATATGCGAGCAAAACACTTGCAAACTTGCATGAAAAATGTAATTTCCACAGACAAAAGACAGTGATACTATAATTTTTTTTTTCACTTTCTTTTGGGGCAAAACTTTAATTTATCAAAATGAGAAGTTCATCATGTCCATGCTCAAGCTCTCCATCATCACATTCTCCATGAACCTACAAGGGCTTAGGGCTGCTGCCTTCTCCATGTAGCTTCCCATTCTGGGCTTCAAGATTGAGGAAGAAGAGATTGGAAGGATTGGGATGTTGTCACAGTTGCAGATTTCAATCATGTATCCATCTGGGTCATGGAAGAACACTTGATCCACTTTGATTCCATCCTCCTCTACTACTGCTGTCACATATCTCGTACCCATTTCTTCTAGCCTCCTCTTCACAACCCCAACATCAGTGCACTATTTGGTCCCAAAGAAGAAGAAGAAAAAACCCAATTAATCAAAAGGGGAAAAGAAAAAAGAAACTAATTTGAAATTAAGAATCTTACTTGGAAGGAAAGGTGATTGTCTTTGGGATTAATTGGCCTTTCTTCATTGACAATGTCAAAATCATCAATTGAAGTTGAAGGATTCTCAATCAAGTGTATCCCAATGCCATAATTGTAAAACCTAGAAAACATGAAAATAAAATTCAATTTTGGCTTTGAAGAAGATCTGATACATTTACTTATAATATATGATAAAAATGAGATAAAAATAATTTGAAGAGTAAAGGAGCTAGTTAATTACCATGCTCCATTGAAATTGAAAGAAGAGGGTCTTTTGATGAGAACAAAGCCCAAAACCTCTTCATAAAACTGTACAGAAGCCCAGACTGATCTGCACAACAAAGACACATGATTCAATGAAAGCAGAGGCAGTGCCTCAAAGCTGCTTACTTCTTTAATCTCCTTTCCCGACATTTCTCTCTTTTCTCGGTTTTCTGGGCCTCTGTTTTTTTACACTCTACTTCTCTCTCACAAAGCATGAACAGAACATACTTGTAAATGTGCCTTATATAAGGCAGGATGTTGTGGAAATATCTCTGTTTGCTTTGATTCAAATTTGTGACTTGTGAGAGCGAGGAACTTTCCTGGCAGATTCTCTCGACCCAAGCTGATATAGTCATTATGCATAACTGCCTTTTAGTAGTGTTCAAAATATCTGCCTCCATTAGATTTTTTTAATCGTGAACGACACATATATGCTCGTCTTGTCTTGCGTACATTTCACGTGAAATTAAACTTATATTGTCAGACTCGCTTGCATAGAAATTTTCCACTTGAAATCAGGTTAAGTCGGACAAAAGTCCACTCGTGCCTATAGGGATATTGCTCCCATTTGTAATCGAAGTCAGAACCTTCTAAATCTATACGGGTTGATCATAGAGAGATTCACTATTGTATTATCACCTAAGTGGTTTCAAAATAACTACCGCTAAGTCTAGACTTTCCAAGTCTACACGGTTCGACATAAATAGATTCACTACTATACTATCGTCCAAGTGATTTCAAAATAATTACCGCCCAAAGATCACGACAATTTCCTTCGTGATTTTAAAGGAAAACAAAATGGATTGGATATGTAAATGTTAAGCCTCTGTTTTTTGCTTTATGTTACTAAGATTACTCTGTTTCCGCACTAATAATAAGCATGCGTGGGACAAAATATATGAGAAAGTTGCCCAACTAAATAAATGAATATTGAAGCTGAGCACACAATAGTAAAAGATTCCAAGCGATGCGAAATTTCTGTGAGCTTTCCTCTCTCCTTCAATATTCATCACGGTTCCTACTTCATGTTTATTCTGTGTTACTTCTTTATGAACTAATTTCTCTTACAATATTGGAACAGATCGGAAAAAAATCATACATCGCTAAAATCATGATCTATGGACATGTTATACGTCCATGAATTTCCTTAATTTAGTAAGATGCGTTTTGAACTCGAGTTCTGAAAGGTTCTGAAAATCCTATAAATATGATAGATTAAGGTTGGACTTGGACTTTAAAAAGTGGACATTATCTTACGAGGCCAACTTTATTTGTAACCTTTTAATTTTCAAATACAATCCAACTTTATTTGTACTTAAATCGTCGCATTTTTGTTGTTGAGAAACATCGTCACCAACAATATCGTCCCTCGACCACATACTCTCTGACAAATGAGCCACAATGGTGAGTTTTTGGATTAATGATACGCTTTTATTTATGTTTTTGCCTTTGAGGTGTATTACATAATTTTGTGAGTTTTTTTATTACTTAAGATGTAGTTAGATATTCTTCAATTTTTATGGAGTATAGATATATTGGGGTGTAGTTAGAAAATAATGAGATGCAAACAGAGCTCATCATCTTACAATAGGGCTGTCAAAAAAATCAAAACCAGCCAAAATTTAATGGTTTGCTTGATTTTTTTATTAAAAAAATACATATTTTACATTAAAACTGACATAAACGATCAATTGAACAATTTGACAAAAATATATACAAAAAATCGATCAAAATCAACCGTCAATACACCTAACAATAATGATAGTCAAATTTAGAGATTTGGACTATGGATTCCATTAGTGGATCCTAACAGTTTTGAGTTCCTTGACGGTTAGACCCAAGGTCCTAATCGTTGACTGGGCCTATTAAACGTTGGGCTATGATGGTCCAGGAACAGCATTTTGAGGACCCAAATTTCACTATGGACAGATTCACACAGGCTTTGCTTTGGTTCGAAGAATCTACTTTTTGTTGGGCTTGAAAAGGCCCACATCATATGCTAATGTCAAATATTAAAAGGTCCGTTTATTTCACAATTGCATTTCATAATTTTAGGATGTCAAAAATGTTGTGCTTAAAGTTATGAAAAATATTGTATAAAAAGTCATGGAGCCCACAACTTTAAGCTGTATAAAATGTTGTGGGGGTGTTTGATTCATTTTTCTGTTAGATTAATTTGTAGATAAAATTATAAAAAATGTATTACAATAAAAATTAATTGAAAACTTTTAAGATATGGAGGAACAATTATGTAATATGTTTATAAAATATTGTGAATCCTACAACTTTAAGCTCCGAAAAGTTATGAGATTAACATTTCATTTTACACAGCTTAAAGCTATAGGGTCCACAGCTTTAACCTATCAACAAAATGTGATGTTTGATTGGTACAACATTTTATGCGAAACGCATAATTTAAACTGTGTAAAATGTGAAATAAACGCACCTAAGTATTAACGAGTCTCTGCCGGACAGCCTCAGGCATGTAATGTGGGCCTACTCGGTATCTTGAATTGGTAACCTTGGGCCTTTGCTCTTCGTTTGATTGGGGCCGGTTTCTTTCGTTATGGCCAATGCTCCATAATAATATTAATTAACATTAAACAATAATTAACTAAGCAGAGGCGTGGTTTCAAAGCAAATTAACACCCTACTTAGCGCGGTTGTGTGGCTAATAATGTAGTTTAATAAAGAAAGCAACTAATTAATCACAAAGGCAGTGACGCGGACGCCGTAACTACTCTTGGAGTACAAAAGCCCATAATTTTGTTGTTAATCACAGAAAAACCTCTCTGCTTTGAATATCGGAGAGGCTACAATTGTCAAGTTATCTCTTCGCGCTCTCTAAGATCTTTTTAATGGAGTTCGTCTCTTCACTGATCATGACTGGGCGTCAGATCACAGCTGCATGAGGTAAGATGATGTTACAGAAGTTCTTTTGTGTTTCATTCTTTTGTTGTTTCTGTTGTTGATTTCTCGAAATGCTAGTAAAATGCCGAGAGAATTTCACGGAATTCTAGAAGAGTGAGAAGATTATATTCGACATTGTTGCCAATCGGAATTTATTTGTGAATTTCGGTCCTATGAACTTCAAAGCGGTAATTTGAGTCATTTAACGACTTCAGATGCGACGAAAAACGAATCTGTTAACAGTTTTGTTGTTTTCTTAGCTGATGCAGCCAACCACTATATTGTGGATGCCCAAATTTGTTTTGATGCTAGCGTTTTCTGAGTTTGGACAGAGTTTCCTGTTAAATGCTGTAAAATCTTGTTTTGGTTTTGATTTCTGAACTGTCTATTTTTGGAATCTTTGTCAGGATTAGCTGGAACTGAAAGCTCGTCAATGCAGGGCCAGACGTCTCCGAAACCAACAAAAATATCAAAATCTTAAGAAAGAAAATCCAAATCCATACTCGGTTTCTAAGCGAATGTAGATTTCTCTCTGCACGGCACTGCACATGGAGTCAGGGAAGAATCTCCGGAAGACCACAAACATTCTCTGGAAAGGACTCTGAATTTTCAAACCTCGAGGTCTGGTATTTCTTTCGTGCATTTTTTTTTTTTGAAAACTTTCGAATTTTCTAATTGCTGTAACATGCCAAGAGCGCTTTGACAGTCTGTTATCGGGGACCACCAGAGAAAACTCCAAATTCTCTTATAAATTACTTTTTGTTTTGTGCGGAAGAGCTGTACGCTCATGAGTCATGATTAGGGACTTCATTGGTCTGGCTCTATTTAAATTATAGAAAATAACTGGATTCTTCTTCTTCTTCTAAAAAAAAATATGTTTTTGTCTGTTTGGGGTGAATCAGTCAACAAAAATGTCGGTGATATCAGGGTAAGACCATGATTAGTTTTTCAATACAGATGATTATGGGTGTAAAAGTTGGTTGGCCCTTATGTTTTGCATGAGCCCAACGACCCACAGCACTTGCTTTGATACTCTGCACCTTAATGTATTAATTGAACCCTGAACAGAAAGTTGTAGGGAGGTGAAGAAATGACGAGGAATATATATGTGCATTGAGTTTTCTTTCTATGGTGTCATTTTGAGGATTGTTGGGAGATTGGTTTGGGCAGAAGGAGGAGAGTAGGTCAGAGATGGGGGCAGTCGCCGGGGAGGAGCTAATGCAAGCACCAAGTGGCCTTGAGGAGAGAATTCTGGTTTCAGTTCGTGTACGGCCTTTGAATGGAAAGGAGATTGCAAGAAATGATGGGGCAGATTGGGAATGTATCAATGATACCACCATCTTATACATGAACAACCTCTCAGTTTCAGAGCGCTCCATGTATCCCACCGCCTATACTTTTGGTAAAGAAAGTGATTACATTTCAATTTAGTCTTTTCTGAGTCATTGTCTTTTGTTTTTCTTCCCTATTTGTTGTTCTAGGCTGATAAAGATCAGAGGCAGCGGCTTAGTGGTTGAAAATGGGCAACATTCTCAGACTGGTTAAAAAATAGGGAGTTTCAAAATTCATAGTTTTTTTTTAGAAAATCGGACGGTAGCTAACAAATTTATTGATATGTCCTCACTTATGGAGGAGGAATACTATGATTACATCCAAAAAAGACACAGATGCAAAGACAAGAAACACTATAAAATTTAAAATATAAAGAACATGAAGCAAAAAATATCATACCATAGGCAACTTATTTAAAGTGAAAAAACTGTAGTCAATATTGCCTATCTAATATAAACTCACCCAAAACTGGCCGTGGAAATTGATCCGTTCGTAAATAAAACTTTGTGATGCTATCTGCTCTTTTTTTGGCTAAAATCAGAAACTGAATTTGCTTCCCTGTAACAATATTGCACCTCAATATTAACTGTAGATTTCATAGCTAAAATATAATCCCAAAGAGATGAGAACTTCCTGGGTGGAAGCACCCCTTTCTTAAACGAGCGAATGACAATAGCATAGTCAGACTCAAAACATAACTTTTCTTATGCCTTGCTGACGGCAATGATGGAAGCCATGATGAAATGCTTTAATCTCTGCCAAAGTATTTGATCCATTCCCCAATATGCAAGGGAAATCCAAAAATTAGGCTCCACGAATCTGTTATATCAGAATTTTAATGGGCTCATTTTCATGTACTTCAAGTTAATGAGTTGATAATTACAACAGGGTAAATGTCATATTGATCGAGTCTGCTGTTCCAGAGCGGTCCTTTTTCAAAAGCATTTTGTACTTAGTATTTGACAGCCGGGTTTTTTTCTTCTTATATAATCTATCTAATGCTGTTTTATTCTTTGTTTCCTTATTCTCTGTTCCAGACAGAGTATTTAGCCCTGATTGTTCATCAAGGCAGGTGTACAAGGACGGTGCCAGGGAAGTTGCTCTTTGTGTTGTTCGTGGTATAAATTGTGAGTCCCAATTTTTTTCTCTTTTTCTTTTCTTCCATTCTCATTTTAACAAACTCCATGGAATTCCATAACAACTTTTTCTTTTCCCGCCATATCAGCAAGTGTTTTTGCTTATGGACAAACAAGCAGTGGAAAGACATACACCATGAGTGGCATCACAGAGTATGCCATGGCAGACATATATGAGTACATATACAAGGTGATGAAAAATTGGAAACATAAAGATCTTATATGCTTTTTGTTGCATTTATTATTGATTTGTATGCTTCACAGGTTTCATTATGTTTGATGATCTTTTCACTATTTTATAGCACAAGGAAAGAGAATTTGTATTGAAGTTTTCTGCCATGGAGATCTACAATGAATCGGTCAGAGACCTCCTCAGTGCAGATAGCACGCCACTCCGACTTTTAGATGATCCAGAGGTGAATTTGATTTTAGTGGTGCATAATTATTTTATTTGCGTTTAATCACAATAACAGTGAGTTGCTTGACAGAAAGGAACTATTGTAGAGAAACTCACTGAGGAAACTTTAAGGGATTGGAATCACTTCAAAGAACTTCTATCCATCTGCGAAGGTATTTTTCCTGTTGGCTAGTTTTGATTTTCCCAGATGGTTTGTGGCTCAATGTTTAGTTTGGTGTCCTACATTCCTACTACACTTATCCAGCTCAAAGACAAATAGGGGAGACTTCACTGAATGAAACAAGCTCCAGATCTCATCAGATCTTGAGAGTGGTATGACTATCTGACTACTTCATTCAAATATCTTAAATATTGCATTCCTTTACAACAATCTAGCAGCCCCTTAGTGTTTTTTTAATATGTCATCTCAGAGTATTGAAAGTTCTGCTTTGGAATTTTTGAGTAACGACAAATCCAGCATGCTCGCAGCCACTGTGGTATAGTTCATGAATTGATAGAACTGATTGTAAATGGTATCATGTTGAACACAATATTTAGAACCATTTAAATGGTATTTCTTCGTCTGTGCAGAACTTTGTTGATCTAGCAGGCAGTGAGCGCGCATCTCAGTCATTATCTGCTGGCACACGGTTGAAAGAAGGTTGCCACATAAATCGAAGTTTATTGACTCTTGGAACTGTTGTCCGTAAGTTAAGGTTAGCTCAGGCAGCTTATTATTAATTTCTTAGGTACAACTTGAGTATATTTATTGATTACCTGAGAAAAAATGATGTTAAAACACTTAAAACATTGTGGTGTCAATTGCTGAACAATTTTGCAAGGCTATGGTTGGAATGTATATCTAAATTTTCATCCCACGAACCTGCACAAATATTTGTTGAAGATGTACAATGACACATTTGACACCATAAATTCACCAGTAATCAATGCTCTGACTACCATATTATGTGAGAAGCTTCAGGCGTCAACCCCAGAAATTGAAGAAAGACCATATAGAAGACCAAAAATCTAATGTGGCATTGTAATTTAAGTTTGGATGAAACAATAGATCTATAAAAAACTCGAGATACCTCATGGGACATTTAAAGTGAATGCATTCTGTATTTGCAATGATTCATCAATCTTTGTGCCAATAAAATATATATCATCTTTATTGTGCTTATTATTTTGCTTCTCTGTTTTTTTTTCTTTTCGTGTTACTCTGAAATGGTAATTATTGAATGTATCACCATATCACGGAACTGTGTGGATGACTGCAGCAAAGGAAGAAATGGGCATGTTCCTTTCAGAGATTCAAAGCTAACCCGCATACTTCAGTCCTCTTTAGGAGGCAATTCTAGAACTGCCATCATTTGTACAATGAGCCCTGCTCGAAGCCATGTTGAGCAATCAAGAAACACCCTCTTGTTCGCAAGCTGTGCTAAAGAAGTGACAACTAGTGCACAAGTGAATGTAGTTGTATCTGATAAAGCATTGGTTAAGAAATTACAGAAGGAATTGGCTAGGCTGGAGAGTGAGTTAAAAAGTTCAAGACCTGCTTCAACTACATCTGATTTGTCTGCAAAACTGCAGGAGAAAGACCTTCAAATTGAAAAGGTGATGAAAGTTGGCTCTTGGTATTTGTTTTAGTACAAATTAAATTCTGGGAAGGGAGCACCATTTCAATATGCAGTTTAACCGTGTAAGATAACTAAAAGTTTTTGTTATTTTGGAGTTATAGATCACTCTCCAATGTCTCCATGAACAAGGTGCATTTGCCTTCTAGTAGGGGTGACAAAAAATCGATTCCGGGTCGGACAACATAAGTGTTTATGAAATATTTGAATGTCCAGACCCAGTATTAAACCGGACAAAATTTTGTGTTTGGTCCTGGATTCGGACATATAACCTATGTCCAAATTTGGTTTAATCCGGGGTGGACAAATTTGGTCTTCTGGACCGTAAAACATTTTGCCACAACCTTCTAGAGCATAGTTAGACACGTAAGTTATGGAGAATCTTCTTAGCTATTACGGCATCATTGTCTCAATTCTCCATCTTCCCCAAATTTGTAAAATATCAAAAAAAGAAGTTTAAAAGGCCTCTCATTTTTTGGAAAAAAATATTGCATTTACTTTCTTACTTCTATCAAAAAAAATTCAGCCAGATGCAGAGGAAACTCCTTCGTGCCCCCATCAGGTCTCCCAACCACCCGTAAAAATCTTCCTTTTTGTCATGATAGCTTCATTTCATTTTATTTTATTTTATTTTATTTTGATAAAAGAGGACGGAACCTCATTAAATTTATTAAAAGCCCTCTCTTATGACAGCTTTATGCTTTGTGTATTTGGACAAATACAAGTTGGCTTGGGCTTACTGCCACAGCCTAATATTTTATCCCCGCAGAATGACACTGCAAAGTCTAAATTTTTTTAAACTTCTGTGTTAGGATTAGCTAATGCCAAGACGTGTAGTTCCTCTCGACAACTTAGCTTAATAAGACGTGGATAATAATCTGAACACAATTTTGTATGAATGTATGCAGGCACGATTTTCTTCATAGATGCTTCTGGTAGAGACTTTATTGTAGGTTAAATCTTGAAGTTTTCTGTCTCTTCATGCAGCTAGAGAAAGACGTAATGGAGCTGACTCGGCAGCGAGACTTTGCGCAGGCTCATTCTGAAGATCTGCTGCAAGCAGCTGAACATGATGAACCTTCAATAGTTTTGGTATGTGCTGACCCTGACGGGTGGGACTGGGGGATAGAGATTGATGTATTCAGCTTTATCTATATGTTCTTTATTTATTGTCTTATTCCTATCTATGCTACTCCAGGGAGATCATCAGTACCCTAAATTGCGAGTACGAAGTTCTCGGAAATTTGACAATTCAATGTTAGAGTTGCCGGTTTATGTGAACCCTAGATGCCATGATGGCAGTGTCGGGTCTTTTGACACATCTCAGTATTCTGATGGGCATAGTAGTAGTTCTGATGACAGTTTTATCCAACTTCCAGAGTTTGAAGGCAACTTCCAACATGTCAATTGCTCTCAACAACTGTCAATTAGTGTTTCTAATTATGATAAAAATGATCAGCATAGGGAGTTCTGGGAGGATATTGAAGAACCTACTTATGAAAATTCTGAAGATCATTGCAAGGAAGTTCGATGTGTTGAGATAGAAGAGTCCAATCATGATACGTACAATATTTCAGAGTCAAACCAAAACATACATGTTGGTTCTAACACAGCATCTCCTGATCAGACCACATCTACTTCAGGATTGACGGTTGTTGAAAATGAAGGTACAGCAGATGAAAAAATAGGGTCACTCAAATGCAAGGATAATAAACGTTTGAATGGGATCCGTCCTTTAGTTCTCGAGTCTCCTGGAAAACCATGTCCTTACTTGCCTGAGAAGGATAATTTGTGCTCCAGCATCATGAAGTTAACCCGGAGTAGAAGCTGTGAAGCAAGACTCATGTCTAATATCTCCTCATGTCGGTTTGAGAAAACATACAAGAATGAAAGCACTCCGCCAAATTTGGTTGAGAAAGATTTATCTTTTAGACCTCAGAATTATGAAAGGAAACTGATAGGATTGCAGTTTGATGTCAACACTGAGAGGTTATCAACCATTGCTTCTCAAAATTCTGTGAGGAGTACTACCATCATCGAGCATCAAATGCAGGATGAAATGGTAGATGATGAGAAGAAAGCCAGTCTCTGTAACATAGATGCTGGATTAAAGGAATTGCAGGACCTTCAGGATGAGAAGCAACTTCGTGATCGTCTGGTTAGTACTTTCTGTCTTAATTCCTTCATGGCAGCTGAAACCTAAGCTACTGAACGCCCTGTTGTGTGGTAATGTACTGTGTGTATTACATACTTCTCTTTTGTTTATTACCAATAAACCATGATAATTATTATGAGAATACGAAAACAATGTCTTCTTCTTTTTTACCTTAAAATCTTAACATCTAATTTGTGGAGTGTTGGATATGGATGTAAGGTACAGGAGACAGAACCAATGACCACTCTAGCCGAGAGGAATGTGAAGGATGTTGGCTTGGAACCAGTACAGGATGATGTAGGAAGTCCTTCAGAAGTGAAGAGGCTCCAGAAAGATATTAAAGATGTTGGCTTGGACTCAATACACGATGATTCAAGAAGACCCATGGAGTGGCCTTCAGAATTCAAGAGGCTCCAACGAGAGATTATTGAACTTTGGCATGCTTGCAATGTATCACTGGTTCACAGAACATTCTTCTTCTTGTTATTTAAGGGTGAACCAACAGATTCAACCTACATGAAACTAGAAATCAGAATGCTCTCCTCCCTTAAGGAAACATATTCTACGAGGAACAGAACTGCAGACGATGGTCACACTCTGACTCATGCTTCAAGGTGCGCTCATGTTATCTAATTTCATATATAAGGTTCTGTTAATTTGGTATCTCAGCTTGACATGTTTCTTTCACGAACAGCGCGAGGGCTTTACGTCAAGAGAGGCAGACGCTGAGCAAGCAAATGCAGAGGAGGCTTTCTAGAGAAGAGAGAGAGAATCTTTTCCTTAAGTGGAGTATCAAGTTGAATTCAAATCATAGAACATTGCAGTTGTCACGCCGCTTGTGGACTGATACAACAGATATGAAGCACATTACAGAGAGTGCCACCATTGTTGCAAAGGTGGTTGGTTTTGTACAGCCAGGACAAGCTTTTGCGGGCGTCAACTTCACACCGCAAAGCACAACCAGGAAACATTCTCTTTGGATGCGCAATTTAATGAAGCCTAAACTTATGAAGCGCAGTATGATGTCCCTCTTGTAAGCTTTGGAGTAAAAATGATTTGAAAAAAGAAGCTTGGAGTCAAAATTAATGGGATTTTTTTAGGTGGTTAATTTGTATCCCGTGGTTTTAATACAGCGTTTGCTCCTAACATGTGCCCAGTTGTAGAGAGTGGTAAGAGTTACAGTAGTGTAATCTCGAGGTCACGTGTTTGATATCTGAAAATAACCTCTCGGGGTAAAGTTTGGGTATATCATGCCATAGTCTTGTGCACTGTGAAAATCTTGTGCATGGAAATTAACCACTGTCTGAGTTCCGGTATTAGTTTAAGAAATATTGTAATTAGTTTGTGCTAGATGTGATGTGTAATTATAATGCTGATGCTTTTCCTCATGTGCTGGAAAGTGTAATTCCAATAGCTAATAAATAATCTGCGAGAAATGTACTAAATACTAATAGAGGATTCAAATGTTTTTAGTACTTGTATATTGCGTACACTTTAGCTCTTGAAAATTGAAATTTAGAGCGCACTCTCTCTATCTCAGTGCTGTAACTGTCAAATTTCTTCAAATATTAAACTTTCAAATCTGCTGCTGTCTGCATGTTTCCTTAATTATAGAATGAACCATTGCTAAGTATTCGGCTCTTTCATATAATTAATTCCTAGCTCCACCCTGAGAGTGAGAGCGAGAAGTACTACTCAAGTAAAACGAAAATAGATAGAAAAGCGTTATTGTATTATCTTTGCAGCCAGTGCCACTTTATGTGTGTTTGTGCGAGTGTTGTCTACCTTATCTTTTGCATGAGGAGGCTGAATAGAAAAAGATGGTCTGCTAATTAAGCTGTTGTTGCGTGCCATGATTGGCATCATTGTTGTCCAAAAGACCAGAGAGCTTTGCTTTAGTCAACCATTTTACTAATTACATGCCCCTCCTCTCCCCACTTCTTATTATTGCAAAAAGCTTCAAAGATTAACGGGGAGTCTCCTGGTAGGTCCATTTACAAAGCTAAAACCCAACCAAACCAAGCCTCAACATGTACTAGTGACGGCATGTCTTTATACATACATACATACATATATATATATATATTTCCTTTTCTTTTTCTCTTCCTTGTTTTTGGTGAGTTAAATTTAGATATATATTTACATATCTTTCTTTTTATATGGCAACATGTGGTGTGTAGTTAACCTTGGTCGACACTTTGTTAGTGTGAGAAGGTCGGGTTCTGTCGCGGATATAGGTGTTTGTCTAACAGAGAATCATTTTTGGCACAAACATACATTCAGAAAGCAAACGAAAATGTGTCTCAGGAATAGTAGAATATTATAGACTGCATACGGCAGAACGATAATTATAATTAATTACCTTTTAAATTAATTAAGTGTTTGATTTAATCAAACTAACGTGATCAGTTCACTCATAATTAATATCTCTCAAACCAAAGTGACACTGGAAATTAATTAATAAATTAATGTGGAAGATAGAAACATGCTTCCTTCCTCAATTTTTTATCCCTATTTTAATCTCCATCGATATGCGCGGGATCCCGCATAGAACAAATCGGACGGTTAGATCAAGATCTTAATTTCTGATTTAACACTGTACTCCCTTCGTCGTCTCCGGTCGTCTGCTCCGGGCTTTGTCTCTAGGAGCCCATTTCTCTACAATTTTCGAAGACTCAAGTCCACAATAATCACAATAAAATCAACCCACCGTGCCTACTTTTGAGTTTACAATTCAAGCTTTTGTGGTGAATATCTGATATCCATCTTGTGTTCTTGTTGATTTTGTGTTCAAGCATCTGCCTTGTATTTGTTGGGAATCAAGGTTTCTTCTTTGGGATTCAGTCATGTCTGTCCTCGTTAACTTCGTGTACGGTATCAAACTAAGAACTCAACTAGATCAAAATTATCACATACACGAAATCGAAGGTAGCTTAAGGAGATCGAAATCGGAGCTCAAAGGTGTTGAAGGTCGAAGTTCGGGGCAGATCGGAGCTAGAAGGGGGTAGATCAGTAAACCCATTTGATGGAGCAGAGCTGCGCGAAGAAGAAGGATAAGGGATGGTGGGAGCTATGTGAAGAAGAAGGAGAAGAGAGGGGTGGGTCTACATGAAGAAGAAGCAGGAGAGAAGGTGGTTTTGAGGGTTATTTTTATTTTTATATTTTTTAAAAAAGAAGAAGATCTAACCATCCAATTTAATCGCACAGTCAAGCACGGGATCCCGTAAAGAACATGAAATGCGGGATCCCGCGCATGATAATCCTTGTATATATTAAGTGTTAGATACTTAGGGTGTCCTACATGACAATCAACGAATATCCCACATGCATGTGGGTTGGGGACTAAAATAGTAGATTATTTATGAAAAATATTAAATCCACCTCACTCGTTTCAATTAATGTTGTATGTTTTGCGTCATTGCGTTCACTGTGAAAATATCAATCCACGCGACTTTATTTTCTCTGCGCCATCATTCTTTAATACTTAGGCTCAAAGAAAATGTCTTAATTATATGAAAGAATGAGTTTTTTCTTATAAATCATATTACATGAAGTTCTCCATCGATGTGAAATTCTAGTCTTGACACAATTTGTCATAGCGTGTAGCATTGCTCAAGAAAATAAATGAAGACAAAGCATGCCCAACAAGTGCCATTGGTGCACTACGCATGCTAGACAATGAATTGGCCCACACCGAGGGGTTCCCATGCTTGACCACGACCCAATTTTGATTAAATCAAAGCTGCTCTTTTTCTCTCTTTTTTTCTTTTTCTCACTCTCAATAATGTTCCTAAATTCCTAGTACTTGGTCTTTCTCTTACATGTTTTTCTTATTCTCAACGAGATTATCCTATTGCTCGCTTCTCGTGTGTGCTTGGTTGCCAATAAAATGGAAGAGAAGGAAATTAACCAATTGTGGTGGGTATATATATATGGTCTCGAAATATTCTTCAAGAATGTCTTATATTTGTCCAATTTTGTTTCTACTATAATTGAACGACATTTATTGTTTGAAGGAGATCACATATAAGTTAAACCCTATAACATGTATAATATCTACTTCAAAAATATTGAAATAATATAATAGTTAATTTAATCATTCAATTATTTGATACCATAATTATAATGTTAAATGTAATCTCTCAATGGAAAATTTAAAAGTCCCACGTTCAATAGGAGAGAATTTTCATATTACTTAAACAAGAGAGAACCCACAATGAGTTAATGTTAGTGTTTCTTTGTTGATTTTTGATTAAAATCTATCTTTATAAATATTAATTAATTAATTAATTTTGATATATCGATAAAAAGAGGAGTTTTTGCACTCATTCAAGACCATATTTTTACAAATTGAACGAAATTTCTTCAAACATTCATAGTATACTACAAATCATAAAACCCTCGTCATCTCTCCTTAATATATATATATATATATCATTTATCGTATACGCAGATACCAATATTATCACAGTCCGAGCTTGAACTCAAGAAGTCATTAATGAACTGCCTATCGTTTCCTTCATCTCTTGACGAACCGCTCTGCAACAACATGAGAGCTTCCATGTCATCATTCTCATTATCATTATGTGCTTCAAAGCTTGAAACTCCATCGCCATCATATCTTTGATCTTCATGACTTAATTGAGATGCAACAAACTTGTCTAGAGCTCTCCAGTCAGTCACTTTGTTTTTGTTGCTGTAATTCCCATAACACGCTCTATTCATATGTTCTTGATGAATATCATCTTCGTTGTTGTTGTTCTCCGATGATGAGATGGGTGATATTGAGCTTGACGGCCTCTTCATCAATGGCAGAGATGGGCTCTCAAGCTGAGGTAGCTGTACAAAGCTATCTGGTTGATGCATGACGAAGCTCAAGTTCTCTGCTTCTAATTCTTGCTTGCACAAGAAATTCTGAGCCAAAAAACTCTGTGGCTGCCTTGATATGTAGTCATTTGGGTCAATTACAGAACTTACTCCACTTGTTTCATCATAAAAGTAACTTGAATCCCACCCTTCAATGCTCTTGGCTTGCCCAGTCATTCTTTTCTTGAATGCGCGACAAACCACCCATCCTTCTTCCTGCATTAATCCCAAAACCATGCATATTAATTTCATACCTTCCTAGCTAACTATTCAAGTTTTTGGACTAAATAGTGAACTAATATCGTGCTTGTTGGAGGTTTTTCTTTTTTGTTTGTCAAAGAGAAAAGAAGTAGTACTGTAGTAGTTAGAAGAGTCAAAGAACCAAAGGAGAAATTAATCGAGTCTGTCTTTTGAAAAATTGAAAGAGGAGAGAAAGGGCATACCAAAAAAGGAACGGCGGGGAAGCTATATATTATTGCATGTGATGTGAAAATGCTAATAGCTTTTGGCTTATAGAGACTAGAGAGATGGTGGTGGAAGTCATAGCTTCTAGACGACAAACATTCTTAGACTACAGATAGTTAGTGGTCTATGTATGGAAAAAGCAAAAGTACCGAGTCTTTTTTCTCATGAGCTTCAAAGCGAATTGTGTGTGGGAAAGAAAAGAAAAAAAAATCTGTGCACAAGATATAAGACTGACAAAAATTTGGGTTGGATAATATTGGGATGTTTAAGAGATATTTACATAAAGATTAATTTAAATTTAGACAAATAAATATGACAATAATTCAATATGAGTTAGAATCTAAACAGTTAAATCGAAAGATTTATGTATTTGGATCAAATCTCCTTTTAGACCAAACAAAATTTTTGTGTTTTAACTTGAACTTTAGACATAATTTATTTCCAAATCTGATTTAATTCGAAGACAAATCGGACATCCGAATTAAGTAGAATTTGGCCACCCCGACGAGATACAAGTCTAAAATTAACTAAAAGACAACCCGTATGTTTTTTTCTTCACTAGAAGAGAAGGAGAAACGTTTTACTGTACAAAACTTTCCATTCATGGAACTGATGGTGATTAATGGATTAATTCCTCGTTGACTGTTTGTATCACATCCACCTTTAATGCAAAAAATCAATTGAGGGAGATTAATAAAGACAACAATGCATGATATATGTGTGTATGTTTTCTTGCCTGTGGTGGTCCATTCTCGTCGGATTCAAGCCGGTACTCATGCATGATCCAATCAGATTTCTGTCCGTTCGGTGCTCTTCCTTTGTAGAAAACAAGTGTTTTTCTCATCCCAATTAGTTTTGTTTTGTCATAGACAGACTTGTCTCTTCCTGTTGCCTTCCAAAACCCTGCCATGGTTGCTCTATTTGTTCTTGTTCCGGTCGGATACTTCTTATCTTTGTGACTGAAGAAGTACCACTCACTCTGCTCCTCGTACCCGATCCGGCATTTCTCTGCAACATTTTCCATATTCGGATCTTATAAGGACTAATAAGTGAACAATTTTACACATTTGAATAAATAATCTAGGTTTTTAGGGTACGTGCATGCGGATTGATCAACAAGTCTACTAATCTTCATACATCTATGATAGAAACCCTAAATGGGTAGATAGTTTAAGAGAGGAGGAGATTCTAGCTAGCTATATATGTATACCTTGTAGATCCCATGGTTCAATTCTATAAAGATCAATGTCTCTGATAACATCAAGATCGATCTTCTGTGATGCAACCTTCTTCCTTAGATAGTATCCAACTAGCTCCTCGTCCGTTGGATGAAACCGGAATCCAGGAGGAACAGATGATTCCATTGGCTCCATCATACGCGCTGTTACTGCATCAAATTGAACACCACTGCTACTCTTTAATTAATTCATCATCTTCGAATCATAAAACCAATTGAGCTTTTACAGAGCTAGAGGCTGTAGAAATATAAACCAAAAAACACTGAACTAAAAGGTTAAAAAGGCAAAGCTGAAGAAGTTTTTTTTTTTAAAAAAAAAATAATAATTCTAGAAGAACAACAATAATAATAATAATGAACCCTCCATTAATCGAAAAGGTGACAAGTGTTATCGAGTATAATCATCAGCTCATTTGGTGGTGAGCAACCCTCACTCACACCAATTTTATATATGTGGCGCGTGTTACATCAGCAGAAACTCAATTAATTATTTCGAAATACCTTTGGTTTCTTTTCTAGATGGATGAAAGAGGAAGCAGTGAAAATGAAAGGAAGAATCATGAGAGTTTGGTTTCCTTTTGGAGAGAGAGAGAGAGAGAGAGAGAGAGAGAGAGTTTATCTTCCGTTTCTGGAGGGTCTTGTAAGAAGCGGACATCTAGAGGTCTGTGCTAATGATGTTGTCTTGTGTTGGTGAAATGGTCGAAATGATGCATCAGTTCCATCAAGAACGGGGCGGGGTCTCCCTCTTAAAACTATTCTATAAAATACCCAGATCGACCCATAAACCAATTCAGACAAATATATTTTTTAAAAACATGATAACTTATATAATGTACATGTACATCTAGTACTATAATTATATATAGAATAAACCCTAACAGAGATTTGACAGACCAAAAAGATTAATGCATAGAAAGACGACATAACAAACGAAATTTACTTTCTGGGCTCCTTAATTAAAAAAAAAAAAAAGCTGAATTTTGCAGTGGATGCATGACGTTATCAGAATTTAAGCATGCGTTTCTTGATAGATAAAAGAAGGAATACTCTTAAAAAATAAAAATAAAAAATAAAAACGGATAGATCATAGATCGACGAGGAAAGAAAAAGGAATAGTAAAAAAGAAGAGAAACTAGAAAGCACTCTTCGTAAGGTTATGGTTGCAGAGTCTGTGTCTCGCAAATGCACAAACGGGGTCTGACCATCTTGTCTGTTTGTCGAGAATTTTCATATATTGCACAAAAAACTAACCTCAATCTCTATCTAATTCTCTCTTCTTCTTTGATGATCAGAAAGAAAGAAAATGTAGGTGACGGACGAATATATCCAAAAATTAAATGAAAACTGAGCCCTTCTTATCAAAAGATTCAAACAAATGGACCTCTTAACTTATACAAGACTGGGGGCGGCTATTGCGTCAAGGTAGGAGTGGTTCAGTGAGAGAGAGTCAAATTATATATATGGTGTGATTGGTGAGGTTATCTTGTCAAGAGGATTGTGGGTTCATTAATGAAGTGAACGTTCTAACATTCGTTTTACCAAATTTAATTTGGTCTTCCTCACTTACGGTTGTAAGCCGACTCTATTCCTCACAAGGACCAAAATCAAGTCAACTTGCACAAAAACCGATTAGGGCAAAGAAAATAAGATGAAGCTTACCTGGTGTGAGCGATGTTTGTAGAGTGTTGGAGTCTACGAGTAGTAGTAGTGCTGGTGTATTTTATTGGGTTAAGGACACAAGGAATGAAGAAGAAGGAGACAGATTAAGGAATACTAGAAGAAGAATAAGACGATGTCAAGTATTAAAATAGTCGGCAACGTATGAGAAAGTATGAGAGAGAGAGAGAGAGACAAATAGGATGAAGAAGAAGAAAGTGGGGATAATAATATAAAAGAAGAGGAGGAGGAGGAAGAGGGGGGAGGGAGGACCGCTCAATTGCGCATGGGTGTATGGCTGTCCCCAGTTTGTGACGTCACTCCCTAGCTTCCTACAGAAACCCACGTACCTTTTATTCTTTCCTTCATCTCTTGTCCGGAGAAGAAGAAATATCTTTTGCTTCAGTACTCTAATAAGAAACTGATTAAGGGAATTAAATTATATCTTGCTTAATTTTACAAGAAATCCTTACGTTTTTCAATGGCTATCCTGATGTAAAAAATTTCAATAAATAAATTTAAACATCACGTTGACTTATTGACAAATATTTATTACCATAATCATCTTACATGCACTAATTATCTAGTGGGCTAATGATTGCAGAAATTAGCCATTATGTGCCTTAAGCTGGCTGCTATTGGCGTGAACGAGACAAAGTTGAGATTAACTTTGGAGCACAGAAATCGTTGTTCTTTCCCAATAACCCACGTCTGATCGCGGAAGCACAAAGTGGCCGGATGTAGAATCGAAGCCGATGTTATTCAATTGTAAATCGAGCAATGGTAAAGGTGGGCGAGAGCGATGGTAAAGATAGGCCGACAGACAGACGGGTGCACTGTTTGTGCGAACACGATGAGAAGATGGAAAATTAGGCTTGACGGAGGAGATTGAAAGTTGGGTCAAAGTTGTCGTTGATCAGAAGGTCGATAAACTCTGAGAATGAAGCCAAGTTTCACAAGTAGGCCAGAAAGTCGAAGACTCGCCCATATGTAGCCCGATTTGTACATGCTATCAATCATCAATGATAAAACAATATTGCAGCATCACCCTTATGAGATAAAGTCAACAAAACAATTGGGCAACCACAAGACAGACATTTGCATGTCCCACACACGTAACTCATCTCTTAATACATTTCTCTCTTTTTCATTTTAGATTAGTCAATAATTTTTCTCTCCTTTCTATTATCCTCGTTAAATTTATATCAAAATCAATATTAGATCTCATTTTTATTACAAAAAAAATTACATATTCACCCACATTAACAATACACATTTGCCAATAAATCAAAATTGCACCATTCAACATCTCAATCCTGTTTTGCCAATCGGTGCTTAAATCATAACCAAAATCTCGCGAATTGAGTACATATTAGCTTTTCGTTAGTGCCATGCTGGCACAAACAAACGATAATCTGACAAGTGTTGCCGCCTAAACGACCACCAGTCAACGTCGAGGTGTATATACACAGTATATATACATGACTTCGTAAGTCAGCTTCTGTAGCCACTACTCACAACTGACAAGCCACCTTTTGTCACTCGAATTGGCTTCCGAGGACGTTTTGGTCATTTAATGTATGACTGAACTAAAATGCTTTCTCCAATACAAGTATTTTTGAGGACGACAGGAAGAAAGGCTGAGAAAACGCAAGTTAATGAGTCGTGGGTGCCACGTGCCGGCCGCTAGTTGGTCGATGTGCATTATACTTCACTTATGAGACAGACATACGTAGAGCTCTGGGCAGCCTTTGATCTAATTAGTTATAGGATGCCCTCCCTGCAGGCAGCTGCCACTTCAACTGAATTCTTAGTCGGAGAAGAAAAAAATGATGTACGGTTTCTCGTTTGTAATACAAATTATCAATTAAAGAGAAATTAATTCACAATGTTGTATTATGAATTAATCGAACATAATCTTAATTAAAGTCTTAGGAATTAGCAATTGATGATCCACAAAACATGTTTCTCCTACGAAAAGTCGAAAACCCATCTCTCTACGTATTGCAACCCATGCAAGGTTAAGATATTTGACACTCGTATATATACAAGACTCACCTTTTCCAATTTCCACAATGGGATTAGTGAGTCCACATCGGTTCGAGAGCCCAATCAATCAAAACAAAATTGTGGACATAATACCTTACATTATTGACTATTGTCCTAATAAGGAGTGGAGAATTTGCCAATAGACTCAAGTTGATTCCTCTTAAGACAGTTTAGTAAAAAATTAATAGATGTAATGGAAACATCATAATCAAGTATATGGTCGGCATGGGCCAAGATCCGCATATATATGTTGATAAGACTCGAGCCACTTTCTGAACTGTGAGCAATCATTTTTTAGTAACAGATCGAGCCTAATGTTATTTTTATTATTATTTATTTATTTTTGGGAAAAGCCTAATGTTACATTGGTTCTAGGCAGCAGTTGAAATATTTAATGCTAATTATTAGTGCCACCTTTTGCTTGCTTATCACACGGAATTTCCCATTCAAGGGAGTGTCGAACAAAGTATTTATCAAGTCCAATTTTAGCTGTATCTATATATCTGGATCAATGCGATTTGATGACAGGACATCACTACATCTTATGACATACACGTGTCTGTGTGTATGTATATGTTGATCAATATATATACCAAAAATTTAAGGGTCGTTTAGTTTGTTTTATATTTTCTATATTCCTAGTGTTGTATATATATTTGTTAAAAACAATTTGTGTTTTATATTTAGCCCCTGTTTGTTTCGGCGTATACTCTGTCACTCATACTCTCAGAAACTCTCAGCTTTTACGCTTTATGAGAGCTTATACTCTATGAAACATACTCTGATCCAAACAGACTCTTAATTTTTTTTCTAGTGATTTCTTGTTTCTTATGTTTTCTATAATAGGCAATCAAACTTGTTTTCATAGTTGTTTTTTGTTTTCTAAAAATAAAAAGTAAAAAATTATGGATGAGAAAAACTAAAGTCATCCCGCGAATCCCATGTAGCTAGGTTGTGGATTACTAAGAGATCCAATTAGCTTCACTCGTGGAGATTTGATCAACAGTTGAATCAAATTGATCAACAATCAAGGTGCAGCACGCAGTGACCTTTTCGTGACTTGGCTGTTAGAGGATTAATCTTTTACTTCTGTTGTTGTTGGTTGTCGCTAGTGCATCTATCAGTCTTCCCCTGCTGGTGTTTCCCCTGCTATTCGTGGGCGTTCTTCTCAGCTTTGCTGTGGTCGATTTTAATTGGCTCAAGTCGAATATTTTTTTGAAAGATTGTTTTGGTATTGTGTATCGCTCAGATGGAGTTTGTTTTCTCCTTTTTGAGTATGCTTGGCTAGTGCTTGGTTTCTTCTGTTGGCTGGTGTTTGATGATCTTTGCACGACGTCCTACTGATTTTTAGTCTAATTTTATGGCTGGTGCTAGGCGTGTTCACTCACGGTTCCTTGCTGGTCTTAGTCTATGCTGGTGTTATGCGTGCTTTTTGGTGCTTATTGGTGCCTTGGTGTTGGAAGCGGTTTGGGTGGTGTTGGTGTTTCAACAATAGTGTCTTTTCTAGCTGCAACTTTCTTTCTCAGTTTAGCCTAAGTCTTTGTTTGTGAGTTTTATATAGGTTGTTTTTGTTTGGTTTGTTTGCGGTTTTATTTATTAATTGTCACCACGATATTCTTCCACCACAAGTGAGGCTATTAATAAAATTTAAAGGTACCGTCATCTTTTATCAAAAAAAAAAGAATCTTAGCCATTATTTTTCTTCTTCTATTAGTTTTGACCGTCTTTGGAGGGAGGTGAATTCTATAGCTAGTGTCATGGTCAAGCAAGGGCTAGATAGAATCTTTGATATATGCTTGTTTGGTTCTTGGATCTTAAATATGTTTAGGCTGTTTCTCTTAGCTAGCCTTGGGGCTTTATTTTTTCTCTTAATAAAATCTTCTCGTTCTATCAAAAAAAGAAAGAAGTTAAGTTAGCGAGCTGAATCATATGCAATATTGAATCGTGAATTCGAGCCCTACTCCCTTCCCCCTATTCAAAAATGTCATGTCCAATTAGTATGACAAATGACAAAAAAAAAAAAAGGATAACTAGGTACAAGAGCTCCCTAGAAAGACAATCGAAGAATCAAGTCAATAAACAATAGGGAAAAGACAATCCCAACCCCCAAGATAAATATCAACACTCAAGATCTCTAATGTCAAGGATTATAATTTATCACAACAGATAAATATAAAAGAGAACGATATCTCATCAATTTATTAAAACCTTCACCTGCGGAGGTACAACGATCAAAGAGATTGGTCGTTATGTAAAAAATATATATATATAAAAAAAAAACCAACCATACCGAAAGGAGCTAGAAAGGAAGATTTGAGGCGGCACAGTCCAAATTATTGGGGTTAATAGGTGGCAGAAAAGAGGAGATTAGACGAATTGTGATGATGAATTAGGGCGGTAAAGACAAGCTGTACTGTAAATTGATTTGTCATGGAAACGCATGGGTCTGTGGACTGAAAACTCTTTTGACTTTAACCAATGTTGTATTATTTATGAACAGTTTTTTTATATCAGGCATGGAGCATCTGCCACGTAAAATACACCTATTTGTGTAGGCATAATGCATTGTTGGGTCTTGTCCTCCCTTTATATTGTGGATTGGTGGGGGTTTGTATTTTTGTTTTTTAACTATTGCTCTACCTCTAACTTTTAACTGGACATTTGATTGACAATCTAATAAGTGTGCATGTCAGACGAACGTAATACGAGTTTAAAATAAATATTATCATTTGGTATGAAATAAAGAGTGATTAAGATTTTAATTGTATAATTTTTATATTACCATTTTTCTTTATTTTTTAACAATAATAGAAACCCATTTTTTAATATAAAAATAGTAATATATTAATTAAATGATTGTGATTATTCATTAATAAGGGGTAAAATTCGATGATTGTGAGCTTCGTTAATCTTCATAATGAGGGACGATAATGGGATAAATTTGAAATTCTATCATCCTAAATTCAATCAAACAAGAAAATGAATGATTTTCACCCACATCTCATCTCATCTGCACTCAAAACACCAAGTAAATGCTGCTTAAAAGCTAAATAGTGAAGAAGTAATATTGTATGTACAGAGGCCGCTGATCCAGCTGAGCTGAATACCTAGAGATTTCCTTACCCAAAAAAAAAAAGAATACCTAGAGATTTGGAAGGTAGTCCACGTAGGACGGCGGTGATAGTCTTTGCGTTTACAATCATGCGGCCGGCCGCCATGATGAGCCCCTTCTCCTGGTGGCCCCACCATCCACCACCGCCACGTACAAACCAAACATACAAACCTTCTCTCTCTGTTTTTTTTTTTATAAAAAATTTTGAAAATGAAATCCAAAACATGTGTGTCTATATATATATATATATATTGCTGTAAGAGAAGAATACCGAGTGCTCCGGAGAAGTGTCCATGTGCACCTGGCCTCCATCAATGCTTGTGCATCGGCCATAGTAGTTAACATACATATTTGGAAATCATGTCAACTAAAATGTTTTAAAAGACTCATTCTTAATCTTTATACATAATAGATGTGATAATCAAAATCTCATTTTCACTCTCATTTTCATTTTCATTTACATTCTCATTCTCACTCAAATCATTATACATACCAAATAACCCTAAGGTAGAGATGACAAATGTGTCCGTATCCGTGGATTTTCGATCTGGTCAAACAGTAGAATCTTCATGTCTTTTTTAAGGTCAATTTGATTTTTGTTTAGCATAAAAATTACCGTTGGACTCTTAATCTTGATCAAAACACAATCGTAAGAAAATAAAATTTTAATGGATATAAACCCATTTACAGGGTTAATGGATATAAACCCACTTATGAATTTCCAATGATCTCACTTTAACCATTTCGTATGCGATTTCCTTCCACAGAGAGCACACCCTGATGCCTGAACCACCTAACCATGTATTCACTTTCTCATCGTTCTCCTAGAGCCTACATGAATCTCTTACGTCTGCTCACTTAGAACGATATATAAAACACGACCTCGAGCCACATACATGTGTTAACACCTTTACCAATATATCACACGGCCCACCTTTCACCAAGAATTGTATATACTCGCTCTTTCCCAACAATATTGACTTAGCGTAACCCACAAAAGGAGATCCCTGGAGGGTCCTATAAAGGATTTTTGGCCTTTTATGGTTGATGGTGGTTGGTGAAGATAAATCTCCACTTTCTCTTTAACTAAACTCTTCAATTTCACTCCTCTATTACTCTCTTTATGCTGAGGTGTGAAACATAAGCTTCTCTTAAAGGATACATGAGCTATTATTGCGACCCTTTTAGGTACCAATTCTAACATCACAATTGAAAGGAAATTCAATTACTATATATATATATCATAAACATCCCGGTGATTTTCATCTCAAAAGCATCTTAATAGTGTGTGTTATTCATTTATTGGATGTGATTTTTAATGGATCCCTTGCTATGATGTCATCGCACCTAATGAATGAGTTTCACACAATGTTGGGATGCTTTTGGGATGAAAATTACTGAGATTTCTAGCATTACTGATATTTTAGATGATCAGATGCACCCCTAACATTAATTTTATTAAAGAGACTATGATTGAAAAATAACAGTTTTTTATTTTTTATCAAATATTCATTTGATTGGAAATTACCTGTGCCTTTTCAAGATCTGTGAATGTTCCTCAAAAAAAAAAAAAGATCTGTGAATAAATAAGAGAAAAAAAAAGAGGCTAATTTTTTAATGATTGACCATCATGTGAATTTTGGAGTAGTGGATATAATATGAGAAACTACTATATGATGCCCCTAGCTTACCCCCCCAAAAAAATCTATGTTATGATGTCAAATTCAAAAGGAGCTCCTGTAACTGATTGATCTGTAAATTGCATCATGCATGTGGAAAGAGTTATCTTTGCAGCATGAAGAAATAACGGACAAGGAAAAGCAAGAATAATCTCACCGCTTTGCTACAAGAAATATCACTCAAGCGAGTCCCGTCTGTTTGGTATAACACTTATACAGTTTATTCTCTGTCAGACATTATCCTCTACACGAGCTTATAAGGGTTTCTCTTGTCATTCAATTTGTTGCATGAGCTTATAAGGGTTTCTCTTGTCATTCAATTTGTTGCATGCCCAAAGAGGGACATCCGTGCACATTTTAGACGCCCATTTGTTAGTCGCCTAAACCATTGATGTCGTAGGTTGTACAGGAACTGTCTAGGCACCAATTTGGGGGTTTCAATATGGGCCATAGATGGGAGAAATGGAGGAGCCAATGATGGTCACAGGTGAGCTTGATGGGTCCTCTGTGGATGGTGATGGTGAGATTCATGAGTCAATTGGGGCTGGCTTCGACTGATCAATCCACCACCCTCGTGCTGATTTAGTGGAGGGTCCAACTCAACAATTGATTATAAACGCGTTGGAATTGACTTGTTAGAGATATCGATCCATCGATCTGTGTTCAACTCTGTTACTCAGAGAGCGAATTGGGATCTCCTTGTTTTGCCTGGGAGCATTACCCTTACGGCTACATTTTAGGTTGAGCATGATTCTCCGAGTTTAGACTCATCCAATAATCAAAGGGCAGATTTGTATGATATTATTGTCGATTAAAAAATAATCTTCAGGTTTATTCTAGATACAATTATTCGGAGGTCATAAAGTAGTGATTCTTAATGCTTTAATTGGCTTTTCTTCCTTTTCTTTATTTATAAACAATTTTAGAGTGAAATCTTCTAGTATTATCGGCTACTCAACTCCTCCTAGTAGTGGTTTCTGCTACTAGGGATGATTGCCAATTTTCTTTGAAGCTAATTTACAAAGGAAATGCCACACACGGATGAAGACTAAATTCCATTTTCTACAATCAATAATCTTCCACTTATGTGCTCCAATGCCTATCCTTCACATACTAACAGTCCTTCTGGCTGGCCCCAAACGGATAGTCTTCTAGCTTTACAGATCTACATTATGAAATCCACAACAAACGTGTGGCTCAATATGTTAATTTTTTACTTTTAATCATCTCAGATTCATCATAACAAGATCCTGAAATAAGCAGAATCAACTGAAGAATAATGAAGCTTGACTTCTTAGGACATTTCTCCATTGCAAGTTTCAGTAGTTACAATGATGATGCAACTCACTAGAATCATGTAATTCCATCAACTCTTTTTTATTTGTGGCTTTTTATCTGAAGTCTGAACCTCATTCACTGAGTATTGAAGGTTAAGCATTCCCATGCTTGCCTAATCCGTTGAAACAGTAGATCACTGGAAAACAGGATGAAATAAAAACGAGAAAAAAGGGACATTTTCCAAGAAAGAAAACATGGGAAACAGAAAAAACGAACCAAACGGATAGTAAACAATGATACTTTAATTTGAACAAAGAGAGAGAATTTAGAATTTCAGGGGAGAAAGAGAGGAATATTATTCTAGTAGCACATTGAAGCTTCAAAGTTCAAAGCAACCAGGCTGGCATATTATGGAGAAAAGGGTACCATATAGCCTGCTCATCGCCAGCTACCATTTGATCTAATAAACGCAACAGTTCATATAAGCCACAGCAAAATAGCACATTACACTTCAGAGTCCAGAAGTAAATTTAAGCAAGCAAATGTTCCAAGTGTAGTACCATTATCATTCTCTGATATGATCTTGAAACTGCTATTGAAGATCTACAAAGCTCTTGCTTAAAAGTCACAACTCGCAAGTACACACGAACTAAAATATAAGTATAATATGTCCTATGTTTGCATCTGTAGTCTCAAATGCAAAAGCATCATGTCATCTCAAGTTTCAGCAACACCAACATATATATCAACCTGCAGAACTTGTAGTTCCAAATAATCAATATTTTCTAGAGAAATTAAATGCTTAGCAGCCTCTGTCTGCATACCCAAAAAAGGAAGGAAGAAAAAAGTCTCTGTGTCTAGTCATGTAAAGAGACTTCAGAAAAGTCTCTCTAACATCCAAACTCAAGAAAGATGAATTCATATTCATACTGCTGGTCTCATTAAAGGTGAGCCTCATCTGTCACAGGGCATTCAGGAATGTATTTACACATTCTACCACTCCACTAGATAGATCATAGATGCACTCACAAACTTCAATTTTTCAGGATTCCACTTTCTTGATCTAAATGTTTTGTGACACACTGAGTAGCTTTGTTTGTTTTATTCGAAAATTATCATAGGCAGCGATAGACTGAGTAAAATAAATCTAGAATGTCAATGCTTCAAGTCCAAATCCACAATATAATAAAGAAAATTGCATATAACTAACTTGACAAAAATATGCCCCACCTATTGTTCTACCTCCACTCTGTGAGGTGTGTAGAGAATTCATAAATTAAAGACCAAGGTGCAGAGAACCCAACATAGTATAACAAAAACGCAAAACAGCAAAACAGTTAACATCAAATATAACATAAAAAACAAAAGAACCATATTCAAACTTTTAACTCACTAGAAAATAACAAGGAAGGGGACAAGTATAAGATTAGACAATAATATTGTTGTCTTTGAGAACAACTAAAGAGTGCAATGTTTCAAAATATCAGTAAAGAAACAACAATATACAGCAGTGCATATTAGACTACGGTAATAAAACTTCTAAATGGCGAGCATAAAGACAAGGTAAGCAAAAGAACAACAAATATTTAGGCCCTTTCACCGCGAATACGCCTGGCAAGCTGGATGTCCTTAGGCATGATGGTAACCCTCTTTGCATGGATAGCACAGAGATTAGTATCCTCAAACAAACCAACAAGGTAGGCCTCTGCAGCCTCCTGAAGCGCAAGAACTGCATGGCTCTGGAACCTCAAATCAGTCTGCACTCAATAAAACCAAAAGTTACATAACATAAAAGTTAAGGCTTAAGAAACGGTTCAAGTAGAATGAACTTCACATTAAATATCACCTTAAAGTCTTGTGCGATTTCACGGACTAGGCGTTGGAATGGCAACTTCCGAATCAAGAGTTCGGTGCTCTTTTGGTACTTCCGAATTTCACTATTCAGAAAACATATTATTAATGAACTCAGAATTACTATTCTCTACGCAAATGCATATAAGACCACAGAAAAGAAGAGTTCTAACAAAAATTTAAAATGCAACTAAATGTAAAACTTTTACCGAAGAGCCACGGTTCCAGGTCTGTAACGGTGAGGTTTCTTAACTCCACCGGTGGTGGGTGCAGACTTTCTCGCAGCCTTCAATGAGAAAGAAAATATATTGGATGTTAATGTTTTACTTCATCTGTATGAAGATCACACATTTAAAATAATAAAAAAAATTGACAAATTTCGATTAAATGTGTCTCACAAAATACCAAAATTAAAATTCTCCTTTTCTTCTTTAAGGTGTCCTTAACCGTAATAGCTAACTAAACCATGTGGAATCAAAATCAAATACAGAAAAGCATTAATAAACAAATATAAGAGGAGAAAGGGGGGCGGGTACCTTGGTGGCGAGTTGCTTCCGTGGAGCTTTACCGCCGGTGGATTTCCGAGCTGTTTGTTTGGTACGCGCCATGTCACCTGTGAATATGAACAACAGAACAAAGTTCAGAACAACCCCAGTTTAACAACTCTCACAGGAGAGATGGGGAAGGAAAGAGAAGAGAACGGCGGATTAGGGTTTGATCACCAGAGGACCAAGTTATTCTCTTGTTTCAAATTTCGAATTTGCGTTGAAAAGTGTGTTGTGGTGGAAAGGGGAAGGATTGGGGAAGCAACCGCCTATATATATATATATATATATATATAAGACTTTCTCATGGGCTGCAGCTCAAATAATCCTATTTGAGCTGTACACATCCTGGCCATCCAATTTCATTAAATTTGATCTGACGGTGGAGCATGATTTTCGTTATATAGGGTTTGCGTCAAACGACTTCTCCCTTCTCCCTCGCGACTCCTCTCATCTTCCTCGCCCTGGCGTCAGTCGCACCCTCGCGACTCCTCTCATCTTCCTCGCCCTGGCATCAGTCGCACCTCACCTGCCCATCTCCATCGGCCTCCGTTCACTTCGTCTCTGTCTATCTCCGCTAATCGTCCGTTTCTGTCCGCTTGCTGTCTCTGTTCATCGTCCGCTTTATTACTCAAGTTGAATCTGGTCCGTTTGCGAGGTACGATTATTGAACTTAACAACAATGATTTATGAATCTGACAGATTAAAAATGTTTCGATTTTCCTTGTTTGAAATCGCAAAGGAGAGAGAGAAGAACAAGATATACAGTCTCACTGTCGAATTGGGGCTTTTTTTAATGGAAAGGGTATTTTTCGTGCAATGAAAGAGGGGTCGAACCTTACTTAATTTTTTGTTTTCTGAAAAAATATCTTATAATCCATCTTGAAGTAAGGCCGGATTCCTTGAGTTGGATTTCAGACTTGGAATTTTTTATGATTGAGTTGAGTTGATTTTTTTTAGTTGGATATGAGGATTGGATTAATTCTTGGGCTGTTCTCTGTTGAATTTTTTTGAGTTGATTTTCATTTGTGGATTGCTCTTGAGGCATTGTAATTGAAAATCAGATTGTGTTGAATTTATCTAGTGTTGAATTTGCACTATATTGTGGAGAAACTGCTGCTCTTGATGTGGTATGTTCAGTAAACTTTTGGTTATTTTGGTTATGTTTCATGCTCCTGTCCAGAAATGTCATGAACCACTGCTGAATTATGGAGATTGCATTATGGAGATTGTTATAGAGACTGCATTAACAAGCATGTGCTGCTCTTTCATTTTATCAATACAAAAAAACAGAGTCATGCTCATGACCATAAAAACTGCTGCTTTTGAATTGGTTCTTTATTGTTGTCATGTTTCATGTCATGTTCAGGGTATATCCAGAAGATACAAGCTAAAGGAAGCTAGTATAAGGACCAGCTGCATGACACGAATGGAATGGCAGAACAAATTGATGGCCAAAATTCGGAGCGTACACAATTTTGGAAGGAGGCACTATCATAAAGAGTCAAGTCTGTAATAGAGAATGACATTATATGATTTAGAGTCACTATTATGAATGATGTCTGTAATAGTGAAGGAATTATATGATTATCTTTATCAATTGCTTGCAATATATGATTTCAATATCATTTGACTTATCTGGTTCGTAATAAGAAATTCCACTTGGATTGAGAAATTGAACATGTCCATTCGGTTTTCTTTTTTCTCCAGACACATCCAAAAGGAACTAGTGAATTCTCAACACAACAAAACCAAGATAATAAAATGAAAGAAGGGCATTCATATAGTTAAACCAGTAAAAACAAGCAAACCATTCCTTCATTTAATATGTCAGCAAACCATTCCTTCAACAAAGATAACTAGAATATAAAATCATCTGAGATAAACTTAGTACAATGACCAATAAATCTAAACAACACAAATAAAACACCCATGTATGAAGGGTCACGAACATGAACCAACCACAATGCTACCTACTGTGTAGTTCCTGCAAGCAAAGTAAAAAAATTATAGTTAACCAACATATCAATTTTATTTGGATTGTCATAACAGTAGGGTCATGAACATTACCCATGTAAGAAGTGAAACCGCTAAACTCCTCATCAGTTTCAAAAGTCTCAATGCTAGGGACTGATTGAGATGCACTGTACAAATAGAAATGCAAACTGTTAGTTTGTATAAAACTTTACAACTAAAGAATACTATAATGCACTTACATGTTATTAAGTGATGGACAATTTCTTTTATCATGTGCTCGCCCGCCACAACCATGACATCGCCTAATCTTCTTAGTGGCAATTTCTTTTCCACCCTTTAGCCTCTTGCCACATCCCTTAGCTCTTACTTTATCCGGATCATTGTATAAACATGTTCGTTGAGACATGCTAGGTGTAGACGATTGTCCTCCATCATTTAACGACAACGACTTGAGATTGCATTGAAGTGATTCGAATGTCTCAAATACAAACTGATAAGCATCTTCATTAATAATAGCAGTCTCAATAATAGCGGTCGACATTCTACGCAAAGTGTTATGCTTCACTACTATGCTTCTATCACAATTTCTTTCTCCAACTGTATCTCCAACACAAGATTTTGCAATCTTTGTCCATCTTCGTAGAACATAACTTTCAGATCGTAGAACATAACTTTCAGATCTTTGACTACTCGACATACCTATAAAATGCACAATTATTTTATCAATTTGATAAACTAAGAATAGGAAAAAAATTAAGCAAAAGAGACAATACAATGACATACCAGCAGAGAATGTAGCATTTACATATGCAGGAATCCACATGGATCGAAGATCGTATAATGATTTCAACCACTCATTTGTACTCAATCCACTTTGCTCAACAACCTCAGCCCATTGAACATCAAACTCCTCCCGATTCTCAGAATTCCATATACATTGATGAAATTGTTGGTAATGATCCCTCCACTTCACAGCATCTAGTTTCTCAGAAAATTTCATCAATATATGCCACATACAGAATCTATGGACAGTGTTTGGCATTACTTCGGCTATGGCTTTAGTCATTGCAGGATCTTGATCAGTAATGATCATTTTAGGTGGATATACTGCCATAGAGGTCAAGAACTGGTTCAAAAGCCACTTGAAAGACTCCGTTGTTTCATCACTTAAGAATGCACACGCAAAGAGAGTAGTTTGAGCATGATGATTAACCCCTACAAAGGGTGCAAAAATCATGCTATAACGATTTGTATTATATGTAGTATCAAATACTACTACATCTCCAAACGCATGGTAAGCCTTTATGCACTCTGCATCTGCCCAAAAGCAACGGGTCATCTTGTTTTCTGAGTCCATGTCGATTGAGAAATAAAATTCTGCATTTTTTTCCTTCTCTGCTTCGAAATACTCAAATAGGATTTGAGCATCATGTCCGACAAACATCCTAACCTCATCCCTACGAGCATTATAAAAATCTTTCTCCGTGCAACCTATATTTTCTATACCTCCTGCATCTAACTCCAAAATACTAATTTGCTGATGAATTGGTACATTCGCTGCAGAAAATTGTTGTGTCAAAGCCTTCTTAGCCTTTGACATAGAGCGATGGGACCTAAGCAAATGCACTTTTTTAGGTGTTGTAAGAATATGATTATGTTCCTCAGTAAAAATTGTAACAACAAACCCAACACCAGAACTTGACCTTATCACAACCATTTTAGCCTTACAACCTTCTCTAGTTGTCCCACGTCTCTTACTCTTCTCCGACCTTAATTCCCCTTGACATTTATTCCCCTCTTTATAGCAAACAAATACCTTTCGAATAATGTCATTATTCTTGTTCAGGTTAGTAGAAGAATTTCGAATACTGAAACCAACCTCTCTTGCATATTCATTGTAAAATGTGTAAGCCTCATCCAATGATTCAAATTGCTGCCCTATTTTTGGCACCTTTTCCACCATGGTCATCACACAAAAATCTGGTTTGGTAATGACAATAAACAAATTACAAAATCATACTAAGCAAAGTTAATTATGGACCACTTTATGAACCAGTTTAGCCTTAAATACCTGAAAATTGGGCAACGAAGAGCGAACGCTGACAGTATATAGAGACTTGTTTGAGATGCTCAGATTCTGCTCCATTAATCAGTAAACAAAACATAAAGCTATGTCAAAGGAAAATTCAGAAATTACTTGAACAAGATAATCAGTCATTAATTCTTAAAGGAGCAATGCAAATTTGGAATTGACATCAATCTCAAAGCATGGAAATCCAACAAATATATTGAAAATAAAAAAACAATGTTGTGCACGTTAAAATTGTTTGAACATATTAACGTACCCTTACAAACTGAGATCAACGGAGGTGCAACGGAGATGAAAAACAGAGGTCAACGATCGTGAGGCCGGAGACGACGAACGAAGATTAACAAAGGCACGATGGAGATGGGCTCGCGCAAGGGAAAGGGCCAGAGAGGAGGCGGGCAGCGGAGAGTATGGACGACGTGAGGGCTGACCGGAGGAGATGTGCAGCGGAGAGGGTGGGCGACTGACTGGGGGAGATGGGCAGCAGAGAGGTGGTCGACGAGAGGGTTGTTCAAGGTTTTGACGGAACAAGGAAAAACGAAAATCATGCTCCACCGTCAGATCAAATTTAATGAAATTGGATGGCCAGGATGTGTACAGCTCAAATAGGATTATTTGAGCTGCAGCCCATAGGAGAAAGTCTGTATATATATAAGCGAGATTTTAATTGGGTCGGTTTGTTAAAATCGTACGGCTACGGTTCGAAGATCGAACGGCTCTCATCAATTAAATTGGCTCAGGTTTAGGCTCTTAGAGCCCAATTAACTGGATAATGAATGCCAATTTAAGACGAATTCTGATAACGACAAATAATGGGCCTTGGTCCACATAAGTTCGGATTGCTTGAAACGGTTTACTAAATAATGGGCCTTTGTTCTGCAACTGAAAGTCCAAAATACAAGGCCCGATTAACTTAAAAAAAAAGTACTAATTATCCATTGATCATAAATACAAATATAATTCCAAACCAAACACCAGATACAACTATCCACATTCACAGACCCGTTAGTCTACTATTTTTTTTTATTTCCTATTTCTCGGTTTCAACTTCATGCAGTAATGTGGCCCGCTTAGCCCTTTTTAGCAATTACCATTTAGCAGTAGAGCATTCTATGGATTAATAGGGCTGTTTGGGCTTAGCTAGGGCCGATTTCTTGGGCCCAATCTTCTTCGCTGCCTTCTTTGCTTTAAGAAAGATAGCCAAAAAAATGACACATAATTGCTCACCTCATGAAATTTGGACACATAGATTTGACAAAAAAAAAAAAAAACTGTCATATGTTATTGTTTCAATGTTAATATTTTGAGTTCATAATATGTTATAATATATGATATCATAATTTGTTACAATGATGTCGCAATCGGTTTTGTGAAAGAAAAATTAAAGAAGTCGCCACCAATTGTAATAGGTGCAATTGGTCACCATAAAAATATTTTGATTTACGAAAATCCAGAAAATGGGTAAGCGAGTTTGTTACGTATGGAGAAGGTGTAAGGCACCCCATAACGTCTGTTTTAAAAAATAGTTGTCAACTTAATTTTTATTATCCCATTAAATGATTACAAAAAATCAAGCGTGGCGTATTAACAAAAATATATACATGGGGTATGATAATTATATAGAATATAAAAACTATATTGAGAGTCTGATATTGATGTTCATAGGATTCTTCCATCCAACAGTTAAGTTTTCATGAAACACTCTCACCTCAAGAATTTCTCTGATGGTGCATCCAATGCATTTCCCAAATTAATTTCGTTGTCGGTTAAGACTTTCGATATGATTTTTATACATAAATAAAATATGAAAAAAATACAAAAATAAATCAATAAATAAATGAATAATAAAAATGTTGGGAACCGAGATTATATTTTGTGGACTAAACGATATTGAAATTATCATAAATCCTCATTCAAACGCATTGACACTTTAAATCATGTAATTTACACATATAATCAAATAACACGAAAAAGGCATATCTCAAGTAAAACAACACATTAAAACATAGCAAACTTTAATAACTATCATACATGGAAGGGTCTCAATTCCTATTTTTATGTGGGTAATTTATCATTTCAATCATACTATTAAATTAGTATGATTGAAAATTATGACTTATTATCAAAAGAAAATTATTATATTGAAAGCACTACACTAGACTTCATGAAAACCTTTTCCATCCAATGGTTGGGGATTCCATAAAAATCATTTTCCTCGAGATTCCTTTCGAGAGAGCATCCAATTTTTTCCAATTAGTTCCGTCATCAAATAGACCTCCAATATAATAATTAGGGCCTTCGTAACCAAGTACAATACTTCACCAAACTAACTCAACTCAATGCAACGAAAAAACAAATAACCAAAATACAAGATCCAACTATCTTAAAATTCCGAACTCTAGAAGTATAATCCCGGATAACGAATCCACCAAAATTAAGTAGAATCCTTTCATGAAATTCCTCCGAAAACATGCATAATCATTTTAAACCTTCCTATAAAAATCTTCTTAGCACGGTATTTCGACTTAATCAATACAACAGTTCATATGATTACACCACTTAACGTATCATCCAACAACTTAAAAAAAAACATTATATAATTCATTAAATACAAGATGACAACATGTTCGTGAAAGTCGTTGCACTCACCAAGAACGTTAGTCAACGAATATTGAAACAAAAATTGCGGAAAATAAATAAAATTAACACCAAGATTTTAACGAGGAAAACCCAACCTGGGAAAAACCTCGAGTCTATGAGCAACTAACCTTGAGGAACAATTCACTAAAACGAATCAGGAGTTACAACCCTATCTTTGAACTAAAGACATCGCTCATCCCTCCCATTCAGTGTTTTGCTTCAACCTCACTCAACCTTAACAAGGTAGAGTCCACTCTTGAATCCCTCAAGAATCTTCACACACAAGTAACTCACAAAGAATAATTTTCAATACAAGAATACTCACTACAAATCACTCATTAAACACTCAAATTCACACTTGAAATAAACAAGTGATTTGCTCAAAAATTCACGCACGAAACTCTCTCGCCAATAGTTTGGGTACTCTCCAAACTAACGTGCATGGTATAAATATATAAGACCAGCTTGTCTTGACTATGAAGACTTCTTCTCCCACCAGCACTCTTAGCATTCTATCACCTGAAGAGATATATCACACATCCAATACTGAAATTGATAATATAAAAATAATCAAAGATAATCCACGGTAGTTATATGTTTAACTTCCAATATAACTTTTATGTGGCTATCCATATATGAATAGACTTCTTATCCCACTTATATAAGACAATCAATTAACAACAAACACTTACATAAAGCCCACCATGCAGTAAAAATTAAAAGCCCATAAGTTAAAACTCTTAAAACCCGTGCAGCTGAAGTAACTTACTCCACATATCGGAGTAACTTACATCACTGCTCAGCATCACCCAATTATCAAAATTCAATTGGTTAAATATATCTCACAATTGTCAATTAATTTTTTTCTTAAATTAAAAACCAACAATCTCCCCCTTGACAGTTGTGGGATCAAAATACCTACACAACAAAACAATCATATATCATATGCAAACAACCAAAAATCAAACATAATATCATGAGCACATGTTCAAACAACTCCCCCTCATTATGTTATCTCCCCCTCAAAATATTATCTCCCCCTTTTCGACCCACAAATTGTCAAAAATGAGCTTTTTAAAATTTCTGTGAAAATGAGGTATTTGAGATTACATTGTAGCTTACTTCTCACTTGGCCTATATACTTGAAAAATATTTCCACCTAGAACATAACTAGGCCATCCCAAAGAATTAAAACCATAAAAGTGAATCCAAATAAAATAGGAAATCAAGAAAAATTGGTTTCAAGGATGGAACTTATAGATTTTGGTACTCAATCAAAAGAATTAAAACAATGATAATGAAGAATTACCATAAGATGTGTTCAAGAAATGGACTTACTATTTCCTCATCATATTCTTGAAATCTGATGCATGTTATTCGTTCATGTGCATTTGTGTGAAAATCTCAAAAACTTGTTAGATCAAGATATAAGATAATACAAGGGATTGACTTTCCATAGGTTGTCAAATCGAAATCTTTTGGTATTTTTATGCACATGCAAGTAACATACAATATTACCCCCTTTATTTCAAAAGGTGAAACCTTTGAGTTCATGGCGGCTTTCACAGTCAAGCTTAGATAGCTCCCTTTATTTCAAAAGATACATACCATCTAACCTTAGGTAGCTCCCTTTATTTCAAGAGATACATACTTTTTTTTTCTTCTTTCAATACCTTTGACGTAGCCATTTCCATTTGAATTACTTGCATCAAGTTTCCCAAAATATTTATTCAATAGACCTATCAAGACAAATCTCAAGCATCAAATGAAAAGAATAATATATATATATATACCTGTACTGACCCTCAAGGTGATGAAGCACGGCTTGAGCTTCTTTCTCAAACAAGAACAATTAGAGATTAATCAAATAGACCAGGTAATGGTATTCAGACTCAAAGGATTGGAACAATGCACCCCATATTGATAGAATGAAACTCGGATTGAAACTAGAGTGATGATGAGTTCAGACCAGCTTCAACGTTAAGCTTGGAATCGAAACAAGGCTGATTGAAACTATTACAAATATGAGACTTATGGTGGTTTTGGGTGATGGTAAAATTTCAGGGAAAGAGGTTCCTAAGAACTAGGTAGAGGCTTCAAGGTTTGGGCAATGATTTTTGAAGAACTAGAAGGATAATAGTGCTTTGTAAAACAAAGGAAATGCAGTATAGTAGAGTATAGAAGTGATGAACTAACAGGTACACAGAGGAGCCAAAGTCGAGTTCCCTCTTTTTTCCCCCTCTTCCCAAAAACTCTTCCTCTATTTATAATTTTCAAGTCAGAATCATACCCTTGGAAGAATCATTCTTCTTCTTGAAATTAATCCCTACACCACTCCCTTTAATTTCTCCAAAAATTTCTATGATTCCCTCCCTTCTATTTTTGCTTGCAATTAACAAAAACGTTCCTTTCTCAAATCGATTTCTTACATTGTCTTCTTCGGATTTCCTCCTCAGTAAGCTCAATCACCTCCTCTTGTTTCTCTGCATCTTTCTCTTGAGTCCTTTCCATTTTAGGAGCCTCTCTCTTGTAACTCCACTGTTAGCACATTAGGGTTTGAATTGAGCTTGGGATTCAGATGGCTTATACTTTAGGTTTACGTGATTGTGAGATTGAAGAAGATGCTTTACAAATTTTCAACGATATTAGGGTCAATCAAACCTCTCTCCGTGTATATGGTCATTTGCTAGATTTAATTTGGCCTTTATTGGATCAAATGTATTGTAATCTCAAGCACACTGCTAGGGAGGAAAACTAGGTGGTGGATGGCCTTGCCCATCCTGCTATCTCATCCCAAGCTAACTGTTTTCTTGTTGGAGATGTTCCTGACCTCGTGGTGGAACGTGATAGGTTTTCTTGATGAATATTTCATTATTCTAAAAAAAGGTTTGAGTTGAGCTAATCAGTCGGATGTTTGGTTCTGTAGGTTTCTTTTGCCTTACAGGGCTCATGTATTGGATCAAATTTTTAGGCTAATGCTTGGGCTAATGAGGTCTTCTATTTTTGTAGATCAATTAGGCTAATGATGAAGAGAAAGCAGAGTGATTTTCTTGAAACCAAATACTCAAATATCGTAAGTAAAAGACACTTTAAGCCAAACCTTATTTTTTTTCTTTTCTTTTTTTCTTTTTTTAAAAAAAAAGAGATTTTATATCAAGAAAGGAGAAGAAAAGCTCTTCTCCGAGGGCTCACAATGGGGGGCAAAGACCTGTCCCATGAGAAGAAGAAGGAAATAAACCAAGAGAGAAAAACAAAACACAGAAAATAGAACTAATTTTTTAATTGTAACAGCTGGAATTCCCATTTGATACATTCTAAGCAAGCCTTTAGCTTTCTCAGGAAGATCCGTCAACCTACAAAACATCTCAAAGTTTCTACTAATTGAAGTTGTAGTAGACATAAAGTCGGCAATGCCATTGATTTCATGAAAGACATGGGAAAAATTAATTTGAGCATTGCTAAAACAAAAGTGAATATGTCTTTTTAGATAAATTAACTTCCAGGGGCAGCAAGAATTAGAGGACAAAACGTTGATGACCACTAAAGAGTTAGATTCAATGCTAAAATTTTTATAACCAAAAGGGAGAGCCAACAGAATACTATCATGAATAGCTTTCATTTTAACAAAGTTGATGGAGTGGACTCCATAATAATTAAAGAAGCTACCTTTAAAATTTCTAGAGTGGTCTCTAATAACCCCTCGTCCTCCCGAGTGACTAGGATTGCCTAAATCACTGCCATCGCAATTCACTTTGAACACATTCATAGGAGGAGGATTCCATAAAATCATGCAAGGCTTGAACTAAATGTTAGCATGTTGTGGAATGTTAAACATAGTGTTTATGAACTCATTTTGAAGTGGAATCTTGTGCACCTTAGGTTGGCTAAAAAAATAAAGTTGAATTTTATCAATGATACAGTTTATAATGGAATCGCTAGAAGGGAATATGTCCTCATACCTGCCTTTGTTCCTTGCTAGCCAAGGAACCCAAAACTGAAGATTTCTTTCTTAAATTCCACCATTCATACAGCAGAAAAAGCATACCAGCAGATTTGAAATTTAGACAAAAGTTCTAAAAAAGAAAGAACAAACTCGCACAACTAAAAGACTTTCCACAAAAACATGCAAGGTAGATTCATATTGATCAGAGACACAACACTAACATTTAGAAACCAAGGAAATGCCTTTCTTTTTTAAATTTTCATCAAGGGGTAATCTTTGATGCAACAATTTCCACATGAAGATAAAAATTTTAGTGGGGATCATGGGGTGCCATATAGATTCAAAAAAAGGAGAGTACATGTGGCTTTGTCTAAGAATATGCCAAGCAGATTTAACAAAAAAAATCTCATTGCCATTTGGGATCCAGATTATCTTGTTAGGGTCTTCAATCAGGGATATGTTTTACATGATAATGATTTAAATCAGAAAATCAAGGATAAGGTTCTTGAATTTATCCACATCCCAAATTTTATCTTTGACAAAATAATTTAGCTGGACAGGCCAGTTGGGTTCAATGGGGGGTTATGTTGGCAATGGGGCCATCATTCATCCAACTATGCCTCCATATGTTGAGGTTACCATCACCTATAATGAATCTAAAATTACTTTCCATGACAGTTCTAACACTACATAATCTTTTCAAAGTTGGAGAGCCAGAAATATAAGCAATGGAAGGATGAAGTTTGCAACAATATTTTTGATGCATGAATTTGGCCCAAATGGAGCCAAACCTTCTATTCCTTTTTAAAGAAGAAAAAACTAGAGATATGCGCTACCTCCACCTTAAGAATAGGTTTGTTCCAACAAACTCAATTGACTAAGTTAGGCCTCACATATGTTGTTATTAGCCTAACAAAATAGGAAGACTTGGTCCAACCCGAAATCCATTCAATTCCAACAATCCCCCACGTTAATGGAATTTGTCTGATCAATCTAGCATCTTAATATATGAGTCATATTTAACAACGTGTAAAGTAAAAGCCTAGTCTTAAGTGTTAATTAGAGTGGCTAACGTTTCACACTTGAAAAATTGTCTTGGTAGGAGTTGTTTTACTCTCTTTATAAATTTGTGTCAAATGGCACATTCAGGCAAATTTGGATAGAGAATTTATCAATGTGGTAGGACAACCGCTTATGTGGCAGATTGATATAGTTTTTTTTCCTTTTCAAATACGAAGGTATATGACAAAGTCCACTTATAAGTGAAAAAAAAAGCAATTAATAAAATATTTAAAATAAAATAACAAAAAAAATTTAGCAACCCTAGCAAGTAGCAAGTCATTCCATCTCGATCTCCCTACCGCCATCCCAATCCCATCACAAGTCATCCCAAATATCCATCTCAATCTCAACAACCCTAAACAAACAATTTTTAGTGGCATATAATTCAAGTGAAAATCAACATTACAATAACATTTCTCAAATTTTTGTTCAGAGAATCATTTTAGTAACATTTGATGGATTTGATATTGAAATGTTTATAGTGCCCTTGCTATTTCTGTTTAATCTCGATAATACTTTTAGTTCATAAATATATTATTAAATACAACGTAACCAGCCAAAATCTTTTCCCTCAAAGCCCAAACATGAATCATTGCCAGCTATCCACCGCAACCAGGGCAGGGTTTTTCCTATTATGTCTTCAAATCCTCGCCATTCACAGAATTTGAAAATCCTTCTAGGGGTTGTCCTCTTCAGTGATGATATACTACTGAATCAACATTTAGGTCTGGTAATACATTCTCGATTTTGGGGGGAAAAAATCATTAGTAATCCCAACTGTTTAAGGGAGTGAGAATGAGACTGGTCATGAAGCCATCGAGGGAACGGAACAGTGTGTCGTGGGCGACGGGTGGTAATCTTCGTCAGGTATAGTTTCAATTAATTCAATCGATGTTTACTTTTTTTACTCCCAATAATTGTTGATTCTGTGTTTCTTTTTGTTCAATTGGGTTGTGCATCTATCGGTCTCCAAGTGGTAAAGATTGAAACTTGTTGTAACTCTGCTTTATTCTTCTAATCCTTTAATATCAATTGATTCGTTTGCATGTCTGTTTTTACTCCTTCAGAGTCGATATACACTGAAAGGCTATAAAGAGTTTTGATGTATTGATGAAACATTTCTTGGTATAATGAAGGGATTCAATCATGAGTAAGAAAACTGCCAGTTGTCCAGTGTTCAATTCACTATTATGCAAAATGGGATTTTTCTTGGATTGATAGATGAGAATGGTTCTGATGAACATTTGTTTTTCAAATGCTGCTTCATGGTAATTTAATTTTCCTATTACTGCTTGAGTTGCATTAGCGCTTTATCGTGGGAAATTTGAATTGTTTCTTAGGCCTTTCTTGGGGAAAGTGTTGGAAGGGGTTTCTCGAACCTTGCTTGGCGTGAACACCTCAAGGTGTTCGGAGGGGTTCACGAACCCTTCCCAACAACCATTTTCCCGACCCTTGAAAATGAGGGGTTGAGAGGAGTTCACTCACATAAAAGGATCTCAACCCCTCTCATACCAAGCAAGGGTTTACTTTTGTGAACCACTCCCAACCTAACCCATCCTCTCCCAACCCCTCCCCTAAGCAGAGCCGTAATATCTCTTTGATTTGCCCCACTTAGTAATTAATTTATGATTGTGGTTTGTGCCCAATTTGGCCGATTCCGTGAAATTCGCTAAAGATTTCAAATATATGTTTCCTTAAAATCTCATTGTTCATTGAGTTTCGTGAATGAATTGAAAGTTTTAATTCCTTGTATTTCAATAGAAAATGAAACTCTGAAGTCATCGACGTCCATGTTCATGTACAAATAGTTAAACTTTTGAAAATCACTAAATTTTCAAAAGTGGATTTATATGGACATTGTAACAGAGGATCGACTAAAAATGTTCTTTGTAAGATCAACTAAAAATGTTATTAGGAAGATTTGATTGTTACATTTCTGACCCAGTTTTGTGACTTTTCCTTTTAAATTTGTTTTAAGAACTGATATTTAAATTTATTCAGGACAAAATGTTGTTTTAACTTTTAAAATCTATACTTTTTTTTTACGTATGGCTTTTGAAAAAGAAAAGCTACATTTAATTCCAATTAATGATATGTTACGTCCAATGTAATTTTGTAATGATTTTCTTGTTTTTGATACATTTTGTTATCAAATGAAGTTCAGTAATCTCATCAATTAATATAGGGACGAATTAGGACCAAGGCATAAAATTATGTCTCTAATTGATTCTTTCACATTTAAAGAGTAGAATCATAAGAACAAGAATTAAAAAAATAGAGTGTCCATTTTTTTTTTTTTGGACGATCCGACATGGATGCCATACCATTCATGTCGTGTCAACATTGGTGGTGGGTTATATTGAAGATTACAGATACCATAGGTCAGCATAATTGCATTCAATTTGACGGTTTGGAAAAACAGAATGATGATGTGTTCTGATGATTCGTTTTTCTTGGATTGGAAAAGTTATTCATTGCAATCTATATGTGACAAGTTTCAATCACGTCTGAAACAGTCTTTCCACATGTAGAGGTTGTGTATATTTTTCCTTCTTGACTCAGTTACCACTACAAGAACCTTGGGCATCGATCTTTTATTTTTATTTCCTTTTTTAAAAGATTTTAAATATGATGTATGTGGTATGACGAATGTGTAAGATACTCTTTTGACTATCTGTCTGAGTTTTGTTAGCTTATAAGTCTATTATACCCCAAACTGTTTGGAACAAAGGCTTTGAGGATGATAAGTCAATTATTGCGGGAAGAAATGGTACTAATGTCGTGACTTCTGGATATTTGAATTTCTTGGGAGTGATTATGCACTTTCCTGTATATTTGTGGTAGTGGCAATTCACAGATTAGGTATTTCATTATAGTTCTTTTTTTTACGGTGGACATGACTGTTTGTTTCACAGAAAGTGTTTGCTTTCATTAAGAGGACTGTGGTTTCTTTTGCTCTAGCATCCTTGTGGACCTTGTGTTAGGGGTTACTGCTTTCCAGGGTTACAAGCGGTAGCATTGATTGGGCTTATTATCCTCAACTTGCGTCTGCGTATATTTTCCTTTTTTCCCCACCTACAAAGTAAGCAAAAGCATAATTGGCGATGATGGGAAGGTTACATTGTGTCATGTCAAAATTGTTGATTTGAACGTTGTTACGCTTTGAAGTCCTACAACCTTTTACGATTATGAGGATTATTTCTGGGTTTTGACTGTATTGCTGGAATTGAATATTTTTTTCCCTCTTTGTCACGTTGTATCATACTACTTAATTTCTTGCTTGAGTTTTCAAATTTTAAATAATTTATTTTGATGATAATTAGTTATAATGTAATTATTAATTTCTCATTTTATATAGGTGAAGCTTGTTCTTGCTCAAGAATCTCCTTCAGAAGTTACTGATGAGCGATTGCAAGGTCAATTGAAGTCATCAGGGATATTGTGTCCGCCAAAAGTTGGTGGCGTGCTGTCGTATGGTCGTGTGAAGTCATCAGGGATGCGGCCATCAAATGGTATGGAGTCTCATGCCCACTTCCCCGGCGTTAACGGCTACCCCAATGTGTGCAATTTATCATTCTGCATCCCTCAGATTAAGTGGAAGTGCCCGCCAGAAGTAAGAAGATTTAGGGGAAAAAATAGCATAAATCTTGAGAACTTTTTCTTCATACATGATAAATCTGGATATCTTAAAGAGTTTTTTTTGCACTGGAAAGATTCTATTTTGTTTCACTGTACCATATTTTGCATTTCATCATGTCAGTAAATCAGTTGTTAAAGTTGTTCACAATTGAATCTAATGGCTTGACTTATGTTCTTGAAAACAGTTTATTTTGTGTCACAACTGGCATGTTGTAGCCGGCGAAGAAAGCTTAGAGAGAGAAGCTCAGAAACTCAGGGAAATGAGATTGGTTGAAGCAGTTTATCCAAGGCTTTCTCAAATTCCTCCTATGTAAAATTTCTTCTATACCTTTTTTCTGGCAATTAGATTTTTTGTTCATAAGTTATAACTAATCCTTTTCTATCGTTGTCCATTTAGCCCTTCTGTTTCACTGGACATAGAAGACCAGCATTATGATGATAGTCTTACCCCTGTAGTACCATTGATCGTTATTGAAGAAGAAGAAGAAGAAGAGGCTACAGTTTTACCTTCTGATTTGGTTGCACCACTGAATACCTCTACAAGTGACCACCTGTCTGTCCGGCCTCATTGTCTATCATCACCTGGAACTTATAACACCCCTGCTTTTGAGCCTGCTGCCAATCAAAAACCCTCATATGGATTGCTACATGATGTTGGTGAAAAATGTTCTCCTAAAACTCTACCTGCCTGTCAAAAACCTTCTTGTGAAACACTACCTGCCTTAGATACACCTGCACCAGAGCTGCTAACTGATCTATTTACAGCAGCAGAAGCTGCTGTAACTGCTTTCGTTAAAAGTAATGAGGAAGGAAGTATGATCGACACAAATTTGCTCATTAAAATATTTAGTGACCCAATTATGATTGAGCAGCTGATGAAAGAAAATGGGGCTCCTTCCAGCACAAGTATGCCAATGTTGTCATCAAAACCCCTTCCTGGATTGGTCAGTGCATCATACCCAAAACCTGAAATGGTCCTGTCACCCATGCCTGCAACTAGAAGCTCACATGATGTACATGTAAGGCCAACTGTAACTAGGATGTCTCCTCAGCCACAGTTGCGGCCAACTGTAACTAGGATGTCTTCTCAGCCACAATTGCGGCCAACGGTAACTAGGATGTCTCCCCAGCTAGGTTATATGCCGGTAACTGGGGTGCATTTTGGGGTAAAGGAAGTAGCTCCATCAGCTCCTTTAGTTGGGCCAGAACTCAGCAGAGTAGTGCCACCCTATCCATCAATTGGAATGGAAATTAGAAACATGTTCTTGAGACCTAATCGGATGCAGCCAAACTTGCCTGCAATGCCTGTTCAAGCTGGCAGCTTTCCGGTCACTTCTTTGTCTGACATGAACCCCGTTCCTTTGCACAGGTCACCTGTCCAATTGAATGGTGTTCCAGTGCCTTCTTTTGTGGCTATGCAAAACAACCAAGTGAAGAATATAGATTGCATTAAGAACCTCATCAGGGAACATGGAGTTCAACGGGAAGAACATCAGGTTCGCCATATACCACCATATAATGCTAACCATCATAATCATATTCACAATCTGGAGAGAGAATTCAAACCGAAGATTCAGAAGCCTTGCACATTCTTTAAGAGCTCCCGGGGATGTAGGAATGGTGCCTCTTGCCCGTTCTTGCATGAAACATGCAGCAACATATTGAATGCCCCTAATCCAAAGCGAATGAAGCTAGGCCTGGGGGAAATGTGAAAAGCTGAGGCATTAAAACCCGGTAGGTAGTGAGAGGGATTTTCAATAAACTAGTTTCACAGGCATTCAAAATAGTTTTTCTAATGACAAATTTACTTTGAATTCTTATTTTTATTTTGTTAGATGATACTGGCTTCCAATTCTTTGCATGAGTAAATGGAATTTTGGTGGTGAGACTATTCTACACAATACAAGGTGAGGTGGAGTACACAAAGGAAGAACACAACAAGTGAACAATTCTTAGAGAGAGCTTGGCTTTTTGGAGTAATTTTTGCATGAAAGATTCGTTAACGAATGAGTTGATTTATGGATGAAAAAGTGGAGTTGAGTTAATTTATGCATAAAAAAGTGGAGTAAACAAAATAAATGAGTTGATTTGTGCATGAAAAATTGGAGTATTAGCCAAAAAAACAAAAAAAAAGGGCAATGGCTAGTGATTCTGTCAAAAAGTGTAATGGAAGAGTGATAATTTGATTTTTTTTTTTTGTTGATGAGTTTTATCTTGGAAAATATTTTTTTAGTTGAGTGTTATAATAGAAAAAAAAAATCTGAGAAATTGGGAATCCTGGCGTCCAATAGCACATTTAGGCTTCAAATTTTTTTTTAAAAAAATATATAAAATAATACTATTTAGGTGGGGCTGGAGTAAATGGGATTTCGATTCGATTAACCATCTAAGTGTAGGTTCAAATTAGTCATACGGTCAAGTCGGACTCGGATAATGTTGATGATGAGATGAAAACACTATCTATGATGCATAGAGGAAATTTGCAGAATTGCAGAGCACTTTTTAAGCCACAAGCTAACCATGGACATGTTGCATCGCATCTAACAGGACACTAAACCATGAATTTATTTCACTAATTCTATAAATATTTGTTAAGAGAATGGCTGTCTCAGCAAGAAACTAAAATTAACTTCCCTGTTACTTTCCTATGCTAACTTCGTTGCCATCCGATGAAATAGGAAGGGTTTTTTTCTCTCTTCCGATCAGACTCTATATCTGCTGACATAGATAAATGAGAGAGGGGAAGTGCTGCTTTTCAACAGGAGAGGGAGAGTCTAGCTGCAGTGTGAAAAAGGTGAATGCCTCTCACACAGTTCGTCACCTCTAGTGTCCATGGATAATGAAAATGAGAATGGTAATACATCTAAAAGACTATATGGAGAATGAATTTTTATATTTACCTTTCTCATCGCGAAAACGTAAAAACAAATTTCTACAGTAGATAATTAAGTCGTTAAGATCTTTACATACAACTTATATATTACGAACTAAACTATTAAAGGTAGTTCCACAAGAAGAGCTATTCCATAGGTTTACATCCAGTTACCACCAGCATTTTCTAGAGTTCAGACTTGATAAGGAAACTCCATATTCAAGCGTATTCATAAGTGGCTGTTGCTTTCGCTGGCTGTGTCGCTCCATCAATCGCGCTCAATTGTCTTCTCAGCTTGATAATGTGAGCTTGCACCTATTACATTCAAGAGCCATCAAAATGAAATCCCCACAAGGTATTAATTATTTTCCTTTCCTCTTGATAGGCAAAAAAAAACATTAGAAAACGAAAAGAAGGAAACCCAATAAGTATACAAAATTGAAATTAAAAGAGAGAGAGAAAAATGGAAAATATAATTATAAACCAAATGCAACTAAGGAAAGATAAACCTAGTTCCATCTTGAACAATAAGTGAATTTTTAAGTAAATTTTCAATGAACTACTCACAAGAAAGATCCATTATGCCAAAATGCAAGTTAAGTCACAATGAGAAATTCTTCTTCTGCCGTTCAAAATAAGTTACAAAGGGCAATTACAAACAGGATTTAAAAAAAAAAAAAAAAACAGTACCATGAACAATGATAAATGCTCAAAAAAATCCTTTGCACTAAAAGAATGCAACTAAACCATTCAAACCTGCTGACGAGCTGCAGCAAGTTTCAAAAGCTCGTCTGCCTCTGAGAAATTCGTGAACCATTGACTAAGTGAATGTTCTTTGGTGTCACTTCTCCCCTTTCGGTTCATATCTTCAAATGACGCTGTGGAAAGCCAAATAGAAAATATGAGGGCCATAAAGAATACAACGAGCACGATTATTTTTAAAAAAAAAATACAAGATATAAACATTACAGAGAAGAAAATGTTTACCAGGAGTAGGTAAATTAAATCCGGCAGGCAACCGGGGAACTATTACAGCAGGATGATTCTGCACACGAGCCAAAAAATTCCCAGAAGGTTCGGGAAAAACAATTTCATTGTAGGATTCCACAACAACTGGTTTTTTTGTTGTCTGTGGACCAGATTCATCTTCAGGATAAAACTTCAAATTGTGATACCTGCAAATGTGCAAAAAACCATTGCTAAACATTTTACCACTGGAAGTGGACCAAGTAATAGACTGATAAAAATACTCACAAATCCAACTGCTTATCACAGACATCTGCATGGAAGCAAAGGGATATGGCTATTTCAAATTCACCCCAGCCACACTCTGACAACTCAAATGGAGGGGAATCAACAACTCTGGTAGGGTTATTGAAACTGGGATGCAGTTGGAATACAACTCGCTTTATCACCACACTGAGATCCTCATTTGTTGCCCCACGGACATACACAGTCCACTTATGTGACTGAGACCTAATTGATGATACAAATGCAGGAGACATTTGTGAAAATACATAACACAAGCATTCATTTCCTGATAAAACCAACGCGGCAACAAAAACTTACTCACTAGCCTTTCGACCTAGGTAAAATGCAATCGTCCCATACACTATAGGAACACTAACTTCAGCATCTTTGAGTCTCCTCTCTGCAAGCTAATTCAAAATAAAGTGCAGCAGATGCTATTAAATATATGATAATTTACAATCATGAATCACCTTAAAATCACCATGATGATACAACATGAGTTACGCCTACTGAAAGTACTAAAAGAAAAAGGTCCCATTAGTTTTGTTTTGAATGGAAAATGAAAAGAAAAAACTAATCATGCTTAAGAAAAAAATTCCGCATCTCCGATTCTAGGCTTGGAACTCAATTCCAACAAAAGCTAAATAAAGATTCTTCCTATTTTACGTCTCACGAAAGGTTAAATATCTTATTTTAACCACAAACGGAATCACCAAAATTAGAAACAACAAATTACAGCTATCTATAATTAAGAGTCTAATCTTCCCACAGAATAGGTATACTGTATACAAAACAAGAGCTCTCAACAATTTTCTGTCCTCCCGTAGAAGATTAAACCAGGAAGAATTATGCACGAATAAACCATAACAATTGAACATTATGGCGCAACGGTTTAATAATAATTAAAAAAGCAATCCAGTTTGCAGTCCCCGCACAAAATAAACCATAAATAATCCAGCGAAAAGTAAATGTATCTAGAAATTCAACTTCAGCGGAAAAAAGAGTACCTTCTTGTTGTCGCTATCGTGAGTGGTTTTAGCCAATTTAGGGCGCTGTATTACACCATCGTCAGCTTCGGCTTCACCTTGTGTTGATGCAGCGTTTGGCATTTTCAGCACTTCCTGCCGCACCAGACTAGGGTTTTAGGATCAATTTCTAGGTTCAGGAATTTGGGGGATTTTGACTCCGATGAAATTCGCTCTTTCCCACTAACCGTTTCAACTTACAAGTTTTAACCCTCTTTTAAGTTTTTTTCTTTTCCTGTCACACTATGATTGCTAATTTTATTTAATAATGGTTAGATTTTAATTAATTAAATATTTTTTTTGTAAAAAAATTAAAATTTGAACAAATAAAAAAATCTCACCGCTTAATTCAATACTTATTTTCAAGGATCTTTGTCGTGATGTTCCCTCTCCTGTCCAAACTTGTTTGATCGAGCTTTAGCAGTACGAAATGAGAGCGAATTACAGTAAGTGCGGAAGAAGAAGTTATTCATAAATTGAACAAAGATCTTACAGATAATGAGCTCTAGGTGAGCTTATGTAGACCAGCTGCTTCGCAACGGTCACAAGAAAAGACCGGTTGCAGAACAACGGTAACAAAATCTAAGAGAGAAGAAGAAAACCTAAGAAGAACAAAAGACAGAAGAGAGCACTAAAACGGTGCCGTGTAACTTAAACAGTAACTAGAATATAAAAAAGAATTAATTTGAAATTATCAAATCCTATCACCCTCCTTCAAGCTCATCATGGGTGTCAACCATGTGAAGCTTGAGCATGAAATTCTGGAGTTGAATGATTCCCATAGGCTTGGTGAAGATATCTGCTGGTTGTTTCAGAGTATTGATGTGATGAAGCTGAATTAACCTCTTGTCTACCTTTTCCCGAACAAAATGAAGATCAATCTCAATGTGCTTGGTGCGTTCGTGAAATACAGGATTAGTAGAGATGTGAATTGCAGCTTTGCTGTCAGAGAACAAAGCTATAGGCCTGTTAATGGGATGCTGAAGCTCTTGAAGCAATGAATTGATCCAGATTATCTCACTTGTGACAGAGGCTATGGCTCTATATTCAGCCTCTGCTGAAGATCTTGAGATGGTTTGCTGCTTTTTAGACTTCCACGCTACAAGAGCCTCTCCAAACATTACACTGTAACCAGTTATTGATCTTCGAGTATCTGGACAGGTTGCCCAATATGCATCACAGTGAGCACTAAGTTCTGTGATCTGTCCTGAAGGATAGTAGAGACCTTGGCCAGAAGTTCCTTTTAGATATCTAAGGAGTCTTTGAGCAGCTTTGAAATGAGAAGATGTTGGAGCCTGCATGAACTGACTAAGAGAATTTACACTGAAAGTAATGTCTGGCCTGGTTAAAGTCAAGTAGATCAGCTTTCCAATCATCCTTCTATATTGCATAGGATCTTTCAAGACTTCTCCCTCTGTGATAGACAATCTGGAATTGATGTCCATTGGAGTACCAATTGGCTTGCAATCCCTGAAATTTGTTTCAACAAGCAAATCCAGAACATACTTTCTTTGGCATATAGTCATGCCTTTGTTAGTTTTGTTAATCTCTAGTCCAAGAAAATATTTCAAGTCACCAAGATCCTTAATTTTAAAACATGAAGCAAGATAAGACTTTATATGCTTAATCAAGACTAAATCATTTCCTCCAACAGCCATGTCATCTACATAAAGTAAAAGCAAAACTTTGGAACTGCCTTTAATGTAAATAAATAATGAATAATCAGATTTAGATTGTTTGAAACCATAATTCAGTAAGGCAAGCTTACACTTTTCATTCCATTGCCTAGAGGCTTGCTTTAATCCATATAAAGATTTATTAAGTTTACACACATAATCTGAACTACCAGTTTCAAAACCAGGTGGCATTTTCATATAAACTTCTTCATGCAATTCTCCATTTAAAAAAGCATTGTGTACGTCTAGATGATGCACAGTCCAATTATTAGCTGCTGCCATAGCAAGAAAAATCCTAACAGTTACCATTTTGATTACTGGGGCAAATGTTTCATTGTAATCAAAACCAAACTTTTGGCTGTATCCCTGAGCCACAAGCCTTGCTTTGTGTCTCTCAACAGTGCCATCTGGGTTATATTTAGTTTTATATACCCATCTTGAACCTACAGCTTTCCTTCCTTTTGGAAGTTTAACCAAGGTCCAAGTATTATTCTCATTTAGAGCATTTATCTCAGCATTCATGGCTTCACACCAGTGAAGAGACTTAAAAGCTTCTAAATGATTTTTAGGTTCATGTTGTGCATCAATGGCAGAAATAGAATGCTTATATGAGGATGCATTAGATATAGTATGCAAACTATTGTTGCTTTTATGAGAAATAAGGTCACTACAATCATAGTTTTCTAAATATTTAGGCATTTTTCTTTCCCTCCTTGAAACTGGAACTACACTACTGGTTCCAGTTTGTTCATTTGCAGACAGAGTTGAATGTTCTGTAACAGGAACATTTGTAACAAAATTTTCATTAACAGTCTGCTTAAATGGAAAAATGTCTTCATAAAATTTGACATCCCTTGAAATGAATATCTCATTTGTTTCTAGATCTAATAATTTGTATCCTTTGACATTATAGGGATATCCTAGAAAAACACATTTTCTTGCTCTTGGATCAAACTTAGAACTTTGTTGTCTCAAAACTTTTGCATAACAAAGGCAACCAAAAGTCTTTAAATCATTGTATATAGGTTCTGTATTGTATAGAATAGAATAAGGACTCTTTTTATCTAAGGTTCTAGAAGGCAACCTATTAATCAAATAGACTGCAGTCATAACACAATAGGTCCAATACTCCTCAGGCAGATTAGCTTGGATTTTAATTGCCCTACTTACATTTAAAAGATGTTGATGCTTCCTTTCTACCACCCCATTCTGTTGGGGTGTGTATGGACAACTCTTTTGATGAACTATCCCTTCAGTTTTATAGAAATCTAGCAGATTAAACTCCATACCATTGTCACTTCTTATAACCTTAATCTTGGTATTGAATTGATTCTTAACATAATTGTTAAAAGACTTTATGTGATCTTTTACTTCAGTCTTAGATTTCATAAGAATAATCCAACTAGCTCTTGAAAAATCATCAACAATAGTCAAGAAATATTTATAACCTTCAAAAGAAACTACACTGTTTGGCCCCCATATGTCTACATGAATCAGCTCAAAAACAACATTACTCTTAGTTTGACTAAGGGAAAATGATGATCTCTTCATCTTAGCTAAAGGGCAAATTAAACATTGATTACATTGTTCACTAACATGAGTAGGTAACATAGACGATATCCTAGACGATGGATGGCCTAATTTGTAGTGCCACTGGTTTTTCTTCTCAGCATGATTAACAAAAGCTACTTTCTTTCTTTCTGGTTCAAGTTCTGGAAGCAAGTAGTACAAACCATTAATCAAGGTTCCCATCCTACTCTTCTTGAATGTGACTAAATCCTGCAAATCACACGAGTTTGGGGTAAAAATCAATTGGTAATTCTGGCTTGCAGCTACCTTACTTATAGATATTAGATTAAAATTAAATTTTTTAACATACAGAACATCTCTTAGGTCTACATTATTCTTTAGTCTAATATTTCCTATGGAATGCACTTCATATCTCACACCATCAGGCAGTATAACATGCATATCATCAACTCTTTTAGATGTATAAAAATAATCAGCAATGCATACTACATGATCTGATGCACCAGTGTCCAGTATCCAAGTTGAGTTTAGGAAAGTACCTCCCACTGCAGAGGCAGTTGTCACGTTGTTCTGGCTGCTTGTAGATCCCATATTTGCTTTCAAATATGCCAGAAGTTGTTGACAGTGCTCTCCAGATAATTGCAGCGAAGAGACTTGAGAATTTTGAGATGAATCAACTTGATTGACTGAGTGATTTCTTTTGTCTCCAAAAGCAGGTGCTGATATCCTTGATTTCTTGGTAGGATTCTCCATGTCTGCAGGAAATCCAATAAGTTTGAAGCACTTGTCCACCGTGTGATTAGTCTTTTTGCAATATTTGCAAAATAACTTCTCTCGTTCACCTTGTGTTCTTTTTCCAGATTTAAAATCCTTTCCCACAGAGTAAGTACCTTTGCCAGAAACCTGCATAGCCATGGAGTCCTGAACATTGTTGTCCTTAGTCTGTTGCTTCTTGTCATTTTGATTCACTGTTAATTTCCTCTCCACCTGTCCAACTTGGGCAAAAGCTTTATTGACTTCTGGTAGAGGATCCATCAGCAATATTTGGTTGGTAACATGCTCAAAAGAGTCATCCAATCCCATGAGAAACTGAAGCAATTTATCCTTATTGCGTTCAAATCTGGCTATTTTCTCTACTTCACAGGAACAACCTCCACATTTGCAAATAGGTAGTGCTTTGTATTGATCTAACTCATCCCAGAGAGATTTTAATCGAGCATAATATTCATTTACAGAAGAACTACCTTGCTTAATATTTGAAATAAGCCTAGCAAGTTCAAAATCTCTTGCTGGGTTAGAAGATGAGTACCTGTTCTTTAGGTCACTCCAGAGTTCAAAAGCTGTCTTGGAAGTAGAAATACTAACAAGAATATCCTGAGAAACACAATTAGTTATCCAGGTTTTGACCAAACTGTCACATTGAACCCAATCTTGGTAACCTGGATGTGTCTCTTCTGGCATCTTGAGGCTTCCATTTATGAAGCCCATCTTGTTTCTTGCCTTCAACGCCGTTTCCAGTTGATTACTCCACAAATGGAAGTTGTTTCCAGTCAATATCAATCCTCCAATCAAGCTTGAAGTAAAATCAGAGTGAGTTAAATAAAAAGGGTTTCGAAAAGGATTTTGGCTCTGATTAAGCGATTGAAGGTTGAAAGACTGAGAATTCTGAAAATCAGCCATAGAAGAAGTGGTAGAAGGAATTGAAGAAGGCAGAGAGATTGTTGCTTGGTTAGATGAGTTTCCAAACTTAGTATGGGTCATGAACGACCTGCTCCGATACCATGAGAGCGAATTACAGTAAGTGCGGAAGAAGAAGTTACTCATAAATTGAACAAAGATCTTACAGATAATGAGCTCTAGGTGAGCTTATGTAGACCAGCTGTTTCGCAACGGTCACAAGAAAAGACCGGTTGCAGAACAACGGTAACAAAATCTAAGAGAGAAGAAGAAAACCTAAGAAGAACAAAAGATAGAAGAGAGCACTAAAACGGTGCCGTGTAACTTAAACAGTAACTAGAATATAAAAAAGAATTAATTTGAAATTATCAAATCCTATCACGAAATAATTAGCATGTCTTCCTGTGTTGTTCTAAATTGTTTAATGTAGTAGTTTCTTTGTTATGCTCCTCGTACTTGCTTTGTCCTCCTTATGGACGAGAAAGTTTCCAGCTTTCATGGCTTGGGTTAATCTTTTTATAAAAATTCAGGTCTTCTGATCTTTCAAAAAAAAGAAGGATAGTGCTAGAGCTGGAGGAAAAAAGGATGGTTGTGCTTGAGAATCAAAACAAGTTTTACGATAGTGGTGGGAAAAAAATGAGTTTCGGGTCCGACAATATAGATGTGTATGAAATATATGTATATCGAAATTCTAATTGATTTGAATTTTTGAACATTCTTAATCAATCATATTTGAATTGATTTAAATCTAAAGAAAATAAATCAAATAATAATTCAATCTTTATTAGGATCCAAACAATTAAATTGGTCAATTTTTTATGTTTAGATCTCAACCCAATTTTAAAATTAGGCAAAATCTTTGCATATAGCCCCAATTTTGGACATATAACTTGTGCTCCTATTTAATTTATTCTGAGTTGAACAAATAGATCATCCACATGAAAATCCTAACTCTTGCCCTGAAATTAGTCTTTCAACTTCTCTTTTTTATTAACTATACATGTTATCTTAATTACTTCAACTAAGGTGGACATTGAGAGCCGTGACATTGAGAGTTGACATGTAAGCACACAATATAATAAAGATATCGCGCATAAAATTACAATGTCATTATTATAGTGAAAAACATAATTTAAACATTTTTACATGTAATTATGTTCTCATGTTTGATTTGGAGGGATTTACTCGTTTGTTGGGTGCAGTTGTGTATGATTCACAAAATATAAACGGTTTTTGAAAGTAATCATATTGCTATATATGTGATATAAGTTGTTTAATACATTGTAATGTATTTTAACCTGTGTAATAGTGCGTAATCACATTGTCTAGATTGTTAATTACATTGCTTTCCTTATCAAGACATTGAGCTGTGCTTTGTGTATAGATTTGTGAACACACAATGTAACCCACATGTCAACCACCGCTAAAAGGCCTCTTAAACCACTAGTAAAATGTTCAAACAAAGTAACACGCCGACCAAACAACGTAATACGCATAAACAATGTAATAACAAAGAATCGTCGTTTGGGCATCATTCATGCTGCCATCACCACAAATTGAACCCCCAAGCTTCAAACAAGCTAAAACACTTGCCATCTGCAGTCAAAAGTCACTCAAAACATCGAAAAATGCTTAAAAATGGTGGCCTTCGCTAGAAAGAAGTGGTAAATTTGGCCAACTCCGACAACATTTTCGTGCGTCGGTACCACCATTCAACTTTTTGTGATGATACGCACCTAATCCAACCATTTTTCAATCGAATCGACCACCAAATTTTGATGAGCTGACTATTCATATGCTTTTGTGAGAGAGAATATGAGCGTGGTGAGAGTGAGCATTGTTGTTCCTTTATTTGGATGACACCAAAGACACTTATTGTCGGGGACAGCTAGTACTACTGTCGTTCAAAAACGCGAGTTTTTTTTTTGAACGCTTAACATAATTCCTCTGTCTACCCTTCAATTGCATACAATATAGATGAAGAATTAAATAATTAATTAACTTTAATCCATTTAAGGTAAGTATGTTAGTATGATCAATGTATGCAGGGGTGGCACAAAAACTATGTCCGGTCTTAATGATCGATTTGTCCTACCCGAATTAAATCAAATTTGAATTATTGTCCGATTTACTTATCTGAATTTAAACAATTATGGATATGATCAATCAATTATGTCTGAAAATCCAAATCGATTTGTGTTCGAACATGCAGATATTTCGTAAACACATTATTTTATTTAACCCTAGATTATTGTCTGATTTATTTTTCTCAATTTAAATAAATTTGGATATGATTAATTAAATATGTTTAAAAATTCAAATCAATTTGAATGAAATGTTTGACCCACACTGTTTTTTTTGGCCACCCATTGATGTACGCCGAATGATTTCAAAAAGGCAAAGAAAAGAATTTGAACACAAAAAGAAAACGCTTGAGGCTAGGGTTTGCTCTCTCCCTTTCTATATATATGTATATATGAATGTATATATATGATATGATTATGTGGTTAGAAGTCTTTGTCTTAGCATTAAAAAGACAGAAAGCAAAGTGTAACATAGCAGCCTAGCAGTCTTGAGATATAGAGAGATATGGAATGATATTGTGATGTGGTGTTTAAGAGAGATGGAGTTAGAAAATAAGTGCAAACTAAATGATTACCCCAAAGAAAAGGGAAGGTTTGCCTCTGCACTACTTCGGCTACTAGGCCCCAATGAGAGAGAGAGAGAGAGAGAGAGCGCTTTACAGGTAAATCCAAAAAAATCCCTTAAAAAAGTTGATCAACAAACTGAGAATGACTACTACAAATCTACTTATTGGGGCCAATGACCCACAAAATTAAACAAAAGATATATGATAAACACACACACACACATCCCCATAGAGATACCAGCCAGTCTCTACTCTAGTCTATTGAGTGAGAGAAAGAACAAAAAGCAATGTAAATGCATGATAAGGAGAGGAAGATCTCATGATGGCAGTGTCAATATCAACACAAATAATGCACTCTGAAAATCAACACAAAAGTTGACAGAAGAGACTGACAGCTGGAGATCAGTCTGCTCAGTCACAGATTAATAACAAGGAATTGTAGAGAAATAAACTCATCAGGAGTGTAACTAGTTACAACTCAAAGAAAGTGAACCATGTACATACATACATATATATATATATATATTATATTATGGCCATGTAATGATGAGACTTTCGAAAAAATTCGATTGCAAGGAAGAAGAAACACTAGTTTCCAGGAAAATACTTTCAGTCTTGGCTTCTTGTTTTGTCAGTCTTTTTCTTTCTTTAACCCACATGAGACAACACCAATATTTTCATGTAGATGGCTACTGCCTGCAACAGTGAACAAAAAGGAAGGGTTTTTGGTTTCTACAGTCCGCCAATCAGACTGATAGATAATAATATATATACAGCAGCATATATATACATACAATAATTACATATATATTGATGATAGATGGAACAGATTACCATTTTTATTTCTTTTATAAATTGTACTTTTGAGGTCCTAGCTAGGTGCATTAGCAGTGGCATTAATTTGTCGAATTTGGTTTTGTTTGGTGAATCAATGTTTCTTGTACATAGTTAATCATAGAAGATCCAGAAACCATGACATTCCTCTCTTGTTAATGAGTTTACATTTGTCTTGGGGGGCGTGGCTTCGACTGCAGACATGGAGGTGACAGTCAAATTCTCTAGGATTGCCTCTCTCTCTCTCTCTCCCACAAGTATACAGAGTATAATTAATCTAGCTACATACTTCGCCTGATTCTACTACCGTACTACTGTTAGTTTTAAAAAAAATTACCATTATAAATATATTCTTTGTATATAAAGATAAGTAATTGAATAGTATACAAATTGTTTCCAACATCTTTGACAGATTTGACAAGCATTTCATGCTTACATAAGCCATTTTTGACTAAGTGGCCATGTAAAACATATCAGGGGATTTAGTTGGATGCGGTTTCCATCTATGTCCAGTTCTACTTCCAATACGATGTCAACCAAATGGCTCCATGTATGCTGACGATATTCTAGTGGGATCTAAGGCTTGGGCAATTTTAAAGTGTACAATTCTCAGCTAATGGTTCGATTAATCGAAGAAGAAAAAAAACCTAAGACTTTCAAAACTATTTGCACATTAACTCTCAGTGTCGTAGTATCTCCAGTGCAGTATGTGGTGTACTTTCTCAACCCCATAATTCTGCAAAATTTACAGAGGATCATATGGGCTATTAGGAATTTAGGATAGTGTAATCAAAGCAATTGAGAAAACCCAGAGGAAAAGATTTGAGACAGAAAGATGACACTACTACTACTACTACTAGCTATGCAAGTCATAGCTTAAAAGGAAATATTGAACATTTTACACTATTGCCCATCACACACAACCATTAAGTACAAAAATTGTGTACTAAGACCATATCCCCATTAAAACAAGAACTCAGAGAAACAAACACAAATCTAAAGAATCAAAACTTTATTTCATTCATTCATTCCTTCACTATTCCTTCTTTCAATCCAAACACCTCTACTGTAGTTTAAAGTGTTTTCCTTGACACCAATAGGAGAAAGTAGAAATTGTACTAGAAGAATATGACCATATCTCCATTAAAAGAAGATCCCCAAAAAGAGAAAAACCCAACTCTAAAAATCAAAAATTTATGGCATATTCTTTCATTCACTCACAAGCCCTGGCCTCCTCTTATTTTTCTTTCTTTCTTTCAATCCAAACATGTCATCTCACATGCCTCATTTTCTACATGATCTCTCTTTCTTCTATCTGCAAGATTGTAAAAGGTGTCATGATTAATCGTATATACATATACCTCGTCATGCCTTTTGATCCAAGTTATTAAAATCCTCTGTTACCCTCTCAGCTTTCCAAGCCCTCTTTTGTCCCTTCCCTTTTCCATCTCTCTCTGTCAACTTCACCAGTCCTTCTCTCTCAGATATTTCTCTGATCCTCTCCCTTTTTATAATCCTTGCTCAACCAACCACACCCTTCATCTCCAAATCTCTGCAAGCTTCAATTCAATTTGTTTGCATCTCTTTGTTTTGTTTCTGTCATGGACCCCCAACAACAACAAAATGATCAAGATAGTAATGGTGGCAGAGGAGTTGGAGGATCTTCATCAAGCTATCTTTGCAGGCAGAGTAGTACTAGGTGGACTCCCACAACTGAGCAAATAAGAATCTTGAAAGACCTTTATTACAACAATGGAGTTAGGTCCCCAAGTGCGGAGCAGATACAGAGAATCTCGGCTAGACTCAGACAGTACGGTAAGATTGAAGGGAAGAATGTGTTTTATTGGTTTCAGAACCACAAAGCCCGTGAAAGACAGAAGAAAAGATTCACTACTACTTCTGCTGATATTGTGCATCCCATGCAAAAAGCTACTACTACTGGTATCAATGCTTGGAAAACTGATCAAGATTATTCTCTCCACAACAACAACCAGAACAACATTTATACTGCGCCTGGTCTCGCCTCTTTAATTCCGTTCTATCTTCAAAAATCGTTGTTTTAATTATTTTAATATTTTTGTGTGGGATTTTTCAGAATTGCTATTCTATCTCACCACTGCAGGGTTTTCTTCTCCAGGTGATGTGTTTGGCGCTGTTGGAAACATGGGGAACTATGGCTATGCTTCCATGACCTTGGAGAAGACCTTTAAGGCAAGTTCTCTCCTCTTGGGTTAAAAAACAAATCAAGTCTAAACTAACTACAATTTCTATTATATGGACACGAGATAAAAATAGTATACATGAAGTTTTTCTGTATCTTAAAGCAGGGTTGCTCAACATCAGCTGCGGGAGGAGGGAGTGACATTGCAGCTGGTGGAACAATAAGTCAGAACTTTGAATGGGTTGGCCATGGAGATCATCATGCTTATAATTATTCACAGCCTTACAGTACTACTGCAACCACTACTCCCTTTGATCATCATAAGAGAAGATCAATTGAGTCAACCCTTGAAGAACATGGAGGAGGGGAAGACGAAGAAGCGGAAGAAGAAGAGGAGGCTGCACCAGAGATTGAAACCCTCCCTTTGTTCCCCATCCACAGTGAGGACATCAATGGCTTCTGCCACAGCAACAACAAGTACTACTCTCACGGCCAGTATTACACCAACTGGTATCGCTCCGGTGACGGTACCGGCCGTGCTTCGTTGGAGCTCAGCCTCAACTCCTACACCGGCATATCACCGGATTAATTCCAGTCTTCCTTCTTTTTGTTTGCCCTAGCTAATCAATATTTAATTAGGCTAAAAGTCAGTGCAGTTGCTACGTGTCGTCCATGGAACTCAATATGTATTTGTAATTTCTCTAGAAAATGTATGGAGTAGTTGATTAATTAGCTAAATTTCATGGATTAATGAACATCACTTTCTCATACTAAAAATATCAAATTACATACCAAGTCTGCAGTCAACAAGAACATGATCATTCAGGATCAGGATCAAAGGGCTATCGATCTCACGCGCTAGGATGTCCTTGAGCTCGTGATTTCTCTACGCATAGATTTTAGGTGGGACATTTGAGAGGGTTAGAGGGATTTTGGAAACCCGGACCCTGCTGGAAAGGGAATAGTAAAAAAATTAATTTTATTTTTCAAAAATTAGGTATTTATTCGATCGAAATTACGAGTCCCACGATATATTGTTTGTTTGTGTCAAATACAAATCAAATAACCAGTGAAAAGTGAGATAAAATATTTCAAGATTATATTAACGGTTCAGAATTATCGTATCTTTCACGGTTCTTTTTTTGATAAAATAATACATCAAATTTTTTTCTTAAAAATAGAAAGATAATTGTAGCTTTTTTTTTTATTGAGTTTTTAATTTATTATAAATTTTTTAGCGGCTTAAATTCCTTTTACAGCAGGGCTCGCTGTAAAAAATTGCAACACCCCCACGTTCTAGAGATTTCTGGGTACTAATATCTATATGTACTATTTATTTTTATTTTAAAAAAAAACTAAGAATCACACTATTTCGTGTTTCAATTATTTCAAACACATATTTCATGTGAAATCATAAACCTCACATGTTTCATATGAAATCGTGTGCGTATTTGAGATAGTTTAAATAAAAAATGCTAGAATTCGTCTGATTGCTTATTTTCCATACGATAAAAGATGAGCTCCTTCAGAAATACTTATTATATATGAAATATTTGGTTTGACCCATAATTATTATCCAAAAGCCAATTCCGTTACCACAATCCCAACAACAGAATACGAGCTGACAATGACCCATGTATAGCTAAATAAATCATTTTATGAACTTTGCCTTGAGTAGAGAATCGACTCTCGTCAAGTGGGCTAGCTACTAGCCAGTTGGTCTATATGTTGCTGCTTACTGCTATGCTATGGAATATTTACAAGTGAAAATCGGCAGTCCTTTATTATTACATAATATACGGACAGTATATATTTTGAAGTTTGGACCCGCATCCAAAGTACTATACGTTGAAGAGTTGTCAATGGGTCGGTTGTGCCTACTGGGCCGCCTATTTCTCTTTAGGATCATCTTTCTTTTAATGAAAAGGTTTGGGTAGGAATTTGAACTTCAATACAGATATAAGGTTAATTTAAGTAGTGGATATGAGTCCTATGTTTCATCTCCAAACACAAAGATTTTATTGGATATAAAATCTTGTTTAATTTAGTTGTACGAACCCTGAACCGGTTTTGATTATTGTTCGATTTACTTGTCCGAATTTGAACTCATTCCGAATATGATTAATTAAGTACGTTCAAAAATCTAAACAATCTGGATACAGACATGCAAATATTTCGTAAACATCTATACATGTTGTAGGATCCAAAACTTCTTTTTTTACAACCCCTAATTTTATGTTATATATAAGAGTGATAAAACTATGTCGGATTTGGATGATCAAATTTGTCCAACTCGGATTAAATAGGTTTAGATAGACATCAATTGCATGTACGAAATTCAGGTTCAACTACTAGTTTTGCTCAATTTAAAATCGGGTCCACGTCTGAATTAAACCGGAAGTGTTTGATTGGTGCAGTTAATCATCATTCGAGTACTTGGTCCTTGAAAAAAAATGGATAGTTCTCATGTGCTAAAAGAACCAAAAAAGGGTTTTTCTTCTCAAGGTGAGTTTTGATGAAGCATCTCTCTTTACTAGACTGCTGAAAACAGAACAAAAGTGGTGATGCGTATAAAGACATTCAACAAATTAACAGCAAGTATTTATTGCCATTGCTATCTTGCACAAGTGTCTTGTTCAAAAGCAGGCTTTGAAGGTTGAAAAGGTCTCCATCATAAAGATATTGAATGGATGCATTTCCTTTATCTGGGTTGACATTTTGTCACTCTTGTAGTCTTGTGCACAGTGAGAATGGTGACCCCAGTGTCGAGCTTTGAAGGAAGAGAAAAGATGTCCCAATAAGGAAAGTATAGACAATACTTCATGATTTACTGGATATATATATATATATATATATTCAGTAGTAGAAGACCACTAAAGCTTTTGGAGACTTCAAGTACGTAATGTCTGAGACCAGTAATGTGGAAGTATGACATGCATCACGCCATTGAACCAATTTTGTGAAAAAGTGATGTAAATGATTTTCCTTGGTGGGTTTCCTTTGCTATTTTCATTACAGTCTCTTTTCAAAAAAAAAAATCTCCTGCTGTAAAAATTCTCAAAATTATGGAGAGAGCAAATACAAACCTTCCAATAAGTAAATTCACAGTAAAATCTATCTGCCAAAAAAGAGACATTCATCTAATATTGTCAAAGTCACAGTTCACAATAAAACCTTAAATCAGAAAACCATCAGGGAAGCCTGCATTACAAATTTACAATGTAGCAATGAATACTCAAGTACTTGCAATTCTCACAAATACTACCTTATAAATATAATTCGTGACAAACTCAAAAATATGATAGCACGTGGATACCGTGCCGGTACAATCAATGTGCAGCACAACATCTCCAAGAAACAAACCCATCAGACAAGCAGCCTAAAGCTACAGAATCCAAAGTAATAGGGTTACATCTGTGCTTGAAGCCGGTATAAACTAGTCAATTACTAGATCAAACAATAACCCACCAACAATTTGAGCAAAAATAGCAAAAAACCATTCTTAGCAACCCCTTCTGACAAACTGAAACCAACTCCTACTCATATGCATCACCAGTCACTTTGAAACCTTTGACACACCTATAATCACGTATACAAATATAATACCACTCTAATTTAGTTGAAAGAAGCTTCACAAGAAACTAGTTGCTTGAAATACCAATTCAGGTCCACAATCAAACAAAGCTGCTAGATATTGAAGATTAGACGGGCCAATAACAAGTATATCCCCAAACTTATACACTCATCAGCTGTCAGGATTCATCCTAAACCTTCACTTATAAAAAGGCCTTGTCTTGTCCGAGTCAAGAAATGCAGCTCTGACTGGCCATAACTTCTCCGAGAAAATCCTCTGCCTTCTATCTTACCCTCTCTTCTAAAAGGCTGCCTTTTAATAGCCTTTTAATACGGCTGTCAGACTTGGGAGAATCATACCTCTTCACTTTGTCTGTTTCATATGATAATGGCCGAATCCCTTGCAAATCAGCTTCTGGAACAAACCCAATCGGCCTCTTTGATTCATCCATTTTTCTGAATGTGATTGATATTCTATGACATAGTAAATAAACAGAAGTCATTTTACAAACTGCGGTCACAACCAAGCAATAGAAATATAATAAATTTGGACTTGGTACCTCTTTGTGGGAACCGCAGGAACACAATGCTTGGCCACATCAGCCCCATTTCCATTTAGAACAAGAACAGACCTAGAAAAGAATAAATGTCAACTTTAAAGCCCTGAATTGCAGAAACATAGTTCAGTAAGAAACCTTGGGAAACATAAGGAAATACACAAGACAACTACAAAAACCAGCGGAATGCAAGCAAGTTGGCGAAAAATCATACTTACCCCACAGGAAGGGGAATAGCAATTGAGCCAGCAAACTCTCCTGCATCCAAAATCTTTAAGTTCGATCCAAATACAATATTGCACTCACTAAGAAATGACACGGTGCAGAAGGGTCGGACAAAATCATGGTTGTCAATGTGCGGAGGTATGCAATCCCCTTCTTCATAGATGTTCACAATGCAGCTGTCAGGTACACAGCTTGGAGGAAGAACATGCCACTTGACCAACCTTCTAATGATCACCTTGAAAAGAGAAGGAAAAGGGTCTACTGTTTCTTTTTGGAGAATGCCTGGAGGGTTGCCCATTTTATCCTGACACAATCATATTCAAATTGTGAGCTTTGCATCCCTTATTATAAAATCTTAATGTCATCAACTCACCACATTGTAAGATAACTTAATATTCAATGAGCAACATGAAGATAGCAAAGACAAACAAATGACAGTGCATACACCTACCAACAGTCAGTCGTGGATCTAACTAATATACAAGAAAATATCACGCAAATAAACTATTGGGAAAACAGTTGAGAGAACCTACAATGGCATAATTGTAACAACAACCAAACTGTATGGTCACACGCCCTTTGCCCCTCATCCACTTCTTGGGTGCTGAATAAGTCCGCTCTGCAAGAAAATTCAAGCAAGCATGAGTAGAGTTCTCCCCAACAGGTTAAACAAAAATGACAAGCATTTCCCTAAAAGCTGCATGCCAAGATATAGAAGTGTACATACGTAGTTCTAAAATTTATGATCGGGATAAATCCAATCTATTTACCTAGTGGCTAGTACAAATGAAGTAGCTTAAAGCAAAACCAAGTAATGAGACTATGAGAAATTCTTGACAAAGACTAACAAGAAGAGGAATCATCATTAGTCAACAGTAAAAAAAGCTAAAAAGCATAAAAGAAGAACAAGAACTACATCACTCTCACAAGGCATATTTGCCACAGATGAGAATAGCCATTGATACTTAAGAAACAAAAAAAAAAAAAACCGCCACAATTAACAATCAAAAACTGTCACAAAGACTAAAACTGATGGCGAGGCTTAAGATCTAAGTCAGTCCAATAACTTATGATACACTGAAATGAAAGGACACCCAACAGACAATAGCTTGCACAGTAGAATGAGCCATTCATACAAGAAAGAGAGCAAGATGATCCTTAATTCAACAAATCAATGACACATTCTTAGGTTAAAACATCCTCCATATAAATAAATCGAAATTACCAGCATGTATTATGTGTCATATGTATCAAAAAGAAATAGAGAACTAAACTAATAGTAGATAATTGATCGAACACAATCAAAATATAATGCAGAAATAGAGAATTATCATTAGGAAATCTAACAAATACATTAAAAAATAGATAGGCCCACTAACCTTTCAATTTCCCCCTTTTGCCTTTCTCCTCAAGTGCATAAACTTCTTCAACTATTCTTTTCTGCTCTACAGCACTGAAAACGCCACTGTGAAGTTCAAGCCCCTCAATAATGTTAACCATCTTCCCTTTAACTCTCTCCAAACAAATAAAATCTTTCTTCCTTTTCACATTCATGAAACGAATGTACTCTCTCTGATCTCTAGAAAGCTTAGGCTTCTCAATAACCTTCGTCAATGTCAAGTCTCCACTCAAAGGACTTGTATTAACCACTCGCTTATTCAATTCAGACTCTTCCTCTTCATCTTCTTCAAGCTCATCTTCCTGTGCCATGTCAGCCCAAGATATTCGAGGACTTGAGGTGGCGTCAACAGAAGGTGATACTGAGGTTACCCCACTACTAGAAGCTTCCTTGTGGGGTTCACAGCACCCGTTTGCACCATTTTTTCCACTACCCAATGAATTCGTATCATCCCCATCTTTGCAACCACCTTGAAAATGTGTGACACAATTATCCTCAGAATTCTCTTTGGTCTCTCCTGAATCCTCATTGTTAGGAGACAAAGTTGTTAAACTCTTATCTGATTGCAAAGCTTCTGCTTCACCATCAAGTTCTACAATAACGCAAAAAATTACATCGTTAAAACTTCCTTTCCAATAAAAAAACATATTTCTTAACCCCACATTCGTCAAATAAATTTCAACTGAGAAACAGACTTCCTACAAGATACCCTAACATACCCAACTGCAGGCATACAAAACATGATCAAACCCAGTTCACGAAGCAAAAGCATAATCTTCCACTAAGAGTATACAATAGTTCCTTTTCGGTCTTTTGGTCGTTAAATCTAAACTTCATTACATATGTCCAGAGTCATATACGAGGATCAAAACCCAAATATGAGAAAGCCGCAAAAATACAATAAACATGCAAGCAACAATACATTAATACTCCTTGCCTGAACAAATTTTCTCGCTAAACAAACAAAACCTAAAACAGAGAGCACTAAGAGTAATTGAAGTTCTGGGTTACCAGGGTCGAGAGAATGGATGCGGTCGGATAGGATTTGATTGCATACGTGACAGAGGTCTCTGGAAAGGAAGGGGAGCCACGTCGTCAAGAACTCCGATGCGACACGAAGGTCTGGTGGCTGGTAGTGCATGAGAAAAGGATCTTCCTTTCTGACACGATCAGGATCGCCTGTCACGGGCATGTCTGAGTCGAATCGGTGGTTGGCCAGTAGATTCGGTAGAATGGTCGCCGGTTTCCACAAAATAGGCAAAAAGGGCAAACGTCTTCGATAGCCAACCGACGACCACCAGACCTAATATCAGACAATAAAAAGCCCAAGCTTAAGCCCAGCTATAAATCCACGGGCCTTTCAGTCATCACACAAAAGCATAGTTCATTTCTAAATTGTATTGCTTGGAGATTAATTGATTGTGACGTGGCCTAAACAGATATTTTCAACAGCTTCTCTTAATTTCACTAAAAATATAATTTTCTGCTTTCGACACCATACATCATATACTATAAATTATTTAAATATTTATTTTTACAATAATTTTTTATTGAATTAAACTCAATTTATTTTATCACTTTTATAACGCACCATATTAAATAATATTAACATATATGCACCTTACCACATGAAATCTTACCATACCAACTAAAAGAAGTTATCGGCCTCGTATGCACCTTATTTACATTTAATTGTCAATTAAAACACTTAATTGCAATTGTTAATTACACAGGCCCATTGATTTTGGGTATAGGATTTGGACCAGGCAACGATATTGAAAACTAGACCCATCATTATACGAAAAATATTAATTTTATAAAAACTCAAAGATGAATTTTAGAGACATGCAGACTACCAACGAGAGAGAGGATTAGGAATCGGAGAAAACAAAAAAAAAGATTTTTTTAATCAAATAAAATGTTACGCATATCTACAGCATTAGAATCACTACTGACTATGCCATTGCTTCTATCAGGGCCCTGAAGGTGTGTTGGAATCATTTCCACAAATAGCACAAGCAACAACGATAGTAGTAGCAGAGGCACTTCCACCATCACTAGTTCCGCCATCTACAAGTCCAACGGTAATTGTGGAAATACGGTTTAGACAAGGTTCGAGGAAGCGAAGACAGCAGATGAAGGATGGATCTAAAGTTGGACAAGCCTTGTTGAAGGCCCAAACTCCGCTGCCGCTGCCTCTGCCTCCCAAGAAATGGGAGGACATGAGTGTTGCAGAGACGCCAACAGAGCTCTAAATGGGAGGAGAAAGGACAGCTCTTCTGGCTTAACAAGTTTGCTCACCCTTCCCTTTTTGCTGTAATTGGAGTTTGGACACTCATCCGCTGTCTCAATCTGTAACAGTAGGAGAATTCAGCAAACCTGCTACACAATTTCATAGTCAAATCAACATTTTGACTGACTTAGAATTTACATAAGATCAATAAACGAAGGAAGCTCTCAACATAAAATGGCTACAAACATGATCCACTCCAATGATCTTTGCTAAACAAAAATTGATTAGCTGTTCATTACATTCATTGGCATTTGCCAACTTTCCAAAATTTCAGTCTATGATATCGTAACATGTTTCATTTCAACACCATGAAACTACATAGTTAAAAACTGATACAGAATCTAAGCAAGAAGAAGTTGAACCTACAGCAATCGAGCCTCCACAAATTTGCTACTAGACAGCATCGACTGGCTGAGATGCCGCTGGCTGAGTAACCACTTCTTTATGAGTTTTACACCTATAGAGAAACCTCCAACATTTAGTTGAACTCACTAATGTAACAAATTAACTTGATAAATCTTACTTATACCCACTGCATCAACCCCACCAAGAGACCACAAAAACCCCTTTAGTAAGGGTCCAATTAATATGCATACATTCATTTATCCAATCCAAAGCATAGTACACAATAACATGGCCAAATACTCTGTGTCCACTGCAAAGTGGCTGTGAGTGTTCTAGGCTTGTAGCATCACCAGACAAAAGCACACGTAAGATATTGCAAAAAAACAGAGTATCAAAGTTTTCATAAAAAGGTGTGTAGGAAATGAAGGAATATATATATCTAATTGCTGAACAGTTTTCACATCTGTGTATGGTGCGATATATTCCTTCTTATGGATTTGAAAACAGCCAAACCAATCCTCCTTCTTATGGATTTGAAAACAGCCAAACCAATCCTCATGGGTTATACAATCATGCGTGTAAACAATGGCGAAAAAAGGGGTGTGGCTTATGGAATCAGATGTCAATACAGACAATAATAGTGTCATTCTTTCTTAACAACAACAAATTACTTCAGAATTGAGATGCATAAACTTTAAATGGGTATATGATTCTCAGAAAAGAGAAGGTATACGTAACAGTCAGATAACATTATCAGCATATCCACGTCAGATTGGGCTTCATGCAATTCTTAATTATGCAAAACTCAAACCTAATGGCTTGCATCAGGCCATGACACCAAGTTAGGAAGGAGGGCACTTTTGATTTGTTATATTTAAATCTTCAAATATGGCAACAAAAGAAATTGCATGATTTGGGAATTACAGGGGAGCAAAATCCTATCAACTTCAAGGTTAAATCCGGGAAACAATGTATATACTAACCTATTGCATTGTGATCGAGATGCATAATTATGATTGTTGCAATTTATGCACATCCAATCTCCATTACGCCATTGCTTTGCCCTGCTAACATTAAAAGATTGAGAATATCAGATTCTTGATTACATAAACATTTGCAAGTGTGCAGGACATAAAACTCATGATCATCATATCATTCCAAGCTATACACAGCAATAAAATGATTCTCAGTTCCAATCTCCATTGTGCAGCATCAAACATCCATAGTATGCAGCAGGTGTCCATTCCTTAAGCATAATCCCTAAAATTTATCAGCAAGGTGAAATGCTTGCTATGTATATTTAAAACTAATAACTTGATCAATAATTACCCTTTTCCAAGCAGAGTGGGTGCTATTGCCTGAAATGGAAACTGCATTGGTGCTTGCCAATTTGGAGCCACACCTGAGCTGCTCGCACTGAGATGGGGACCATGGGGTCCATAGGGAGAATAAAAACCAGTTTTGGGTTCCCCAGTAGCTCCCACCATCTGTTCATATCCCGGATATGATTGGAACTGCCCATTTGTCTGTGTATTAAAACAAAAGGCAATTGAATTAAAAAGAGGAAGGTGATGCAGAGATTTCGACCAACATATACAACATGATTGAAAAAAAAATTAACCAGATGACAACTGCTTACATTTCCTAAATTCACTCTCTTGCTATCCCATTCATGAATTAACTCTTCAGATGCTAACCGCTTTGTTCCGTGTGCTTAATGCCCAGCAATGAAAAGATAACCAAAAAAACACAAAGAAGATAATAATCAGTTAAAGATAAAGGAGTTAGATCACCATGGCAAAAGATACATATCAGATGTATGAAGAACAAAAGGTAATACTATTAACATTATACTTGAGAAACCTGCAAGGATAATGAGCAGATAGCGATCGGCAAATTCATAAAATATGAGCCCCTTGATTCGTGTAAATAAGTCAGACACCAGGATATCAGTCAAAAAGAAAACTTACATACACAATTCATTCGCTAATTTCAACAACTAAATACAGAAACTAGGCACACTTTAGGACGCCCACAAGATATGTTTTCAGATAGAAGCACAAAACATACTACTTGAGGGCCAATGGTGTCATGAGCTCGCCATAAACAGTCGAAAAGGTTCCAGAAGCTGTTAGTGGAGGTGCTGACGTAGAGGCAGTTACAACAGAATCAAGCAAAAGAAATGACAAAGGAGGTGTGAGGTGCAAGACCATTTGTGAAAGCAAGATGCCCATCAGATTCAGTGATGTAGCTAGAGTAAGAATAAATAGTAGATGGTAGAGAGAAGGGTGAGTAATGTGTGTTGCTGAGTGTTACTCTTATTCCTCCCTCCATTTCACTGCTTTTACCTTGCATTTCCTGGATTAATAGACTTCCATTTCGATTCATATCAATTGGCATAGTGTAGTGCCATATTATCCCCTCATACACAAGGAGCCTCAGTTTATCATCGGGAGATGTTTTGCCAATATTACAGAAAGAAACTGAGACTGCTACTGATTTGTTGGCACTTCGTCATGAAATCCTCACTGAGCCAGAATCGGTCCCATTTTATTCCCTTCGACAAGGATTAATTTATTTCAAACATAGACTCGTAGTATCAGCCACTACTCTTTTACGGCTACAGTTGCTGGAGGAATTTCATACAACCCTAATTGTTGGACATGCAGGGGAATTACGAACTTATAAGAGGTTGGCTTCCAATTTCTTTTGGACTTCGATGACATAAAGATGTTCACACTTTTGTGTCTGAATGTATAGTATGTCAGTGGATGAAAACAAGCCAGCTTTCACAGGCGGGAGTCGGGACTATTAAAGCCTTTGCCCATTCCAACGCAAGTGTGGGATGATGTTGCAATGGATTCATAGTTGGGTTACTGGCCTCAGGAGGGAAGACAGCAATGCTTGTGGTAATCGATCGATTGAAGAAGTATGCTCATTTTTGCCCTCTGCCTAGTCATTATACTAGCACTATGGTAGTTATCACCCGCAAACGAATGGGCAAACAGAAGCTTTGAATTGATGTGTTAAGATGTACCTCCGATGTTTTGTATATGAAAACCCAGCATGATGGACCATGAATGTCATTATTTCAAGCTCTTTATGGGCGCCAACCTCCACTAGTTCAGAAGTACTTTCCTGGTCCGTCTTCATGTGATGCTGTGGATAATGACCTCCTCACACGAGATTAAATTTTACACCAGATAAAATCAAATCTCCAACAGGTCCAACTGCGCATGAAGAACTAAACAGACCAGCATCACTGTGAGGTACATTTCGCAGTAGGGGACTTGGTGTTTATTCAGCTCCAGCCTTAACATCAGTTGTCCTTGGTATTTTGGGCCCTTTCCTATTATACAGAGGGTAGGGGAGGTGGCCTATCTCTTGGAGCTGCCGGTATCAGCTAAAATACATCCTGTCTTCCACGTTTCTGCCCTGAAGCAATGCTTGCGAAACCCAGAACAACAATTCGTTCCCTTACCTCTGCTGACTTTATCTTCAGCACCTGTTGTGCAACCTGCTGCCATTCTTAATCAGCAGGAAATTTTCAGGCAGGGTCGAGTAGTCCACCAAGTCTTTGTTCAATGGGAAAATTTACCTCAAGAGGATGCCACATGGGAGGATCAGTCACTCCTTGCAAAACAGTTTCCAAATCTGAACCTTGAGGACAAGGTTCTTACTGGGGAAGGGAGTATTGTCATGAGCTGGCCAGAAAGAGTTGAAAAGGTTCCAGAAGCTGTTAGTGGAGGTGGTGATGTGGAGGCAGTTACAACAGAAATGATGCAGGAGGTGTGAGGTGCAAGACTGTTAGTGAAAGGAAGATGCCTATCAGATTCAGTGATTACGTGTAGGGTTGTGATCTAGCTAGAGTAAGAATAAATAGTGCCTGTGTAATGTGTCTTACTGTTGGTGAGTGTTACTCTAATTCCTCCCTCCATTTCTCTGTTTTTACCTTCCATTTTCTGGCTTAATAGAACTTCCATTTCGATTCATATCAAATGGTGAATCAATAAAAAATCAGAGGTATCTTCATGTGAGATAATAAATATATCAAATTCGTTTTCTGGTTATTCTTGAGCAGCGCAAACTGTAAATTACGAGTTACTAAGAAAAAATTATTGCTATGCCGAAATTAATGAGATTATACCTGGGGGCATAGATGCGTCGCAGTTTTTGCACTGAAAAAAAAAGGCATATCAGCCACATTATGATTACTAAAAATCTGTATAATATTTGTTCAGATGAGCGGGAAAAATAAAACAAAAAAGACAATGTTCAACCACCTGTGCCCGTGAAGAGTAATTATGGAAGCCACAGTGGCATATCCAGTCGCCATTTCGCCACCCTTTCGGAACTGAAAGAGCCTGATTTTTAGGATTCGCATATGGAGGTCCAGAACTATGGCTACCAGTCAATGGCCAAGAAGTTGGTTGGACTCCATATTTGTCAGCTATTCCTATAGACCAACTTGAACTTGAGGGAAATGACTGCGAGAGTGCACTGCTGCCTAATAACCCAAAATTCATCTTTTGTTCTGGTGCACCTGGGCCACTGACAAAATAATGTGAATGAGTTGGAAGCACCCCAGGCATTGCAATTGCTGGCATTGCCGCTACCTCCTTTGGTTGCCCACACTTTTTGCACTTTTCTCTTGATGCATAATTGTTGTTAGTGCAACCTAGTGATCCATTGCCAAACACACGCAACCCACAACGCAGCCACGAAGATGCAAAAGACGCCAAGTATACGCACACCAACCAGCCCATCCCGCACCAAAATACACATACAAAAAACACAAACCACTCAACCTAATTGATAGCAAATTCCTCATCTTGATTGGAAACAAGAAATGCAAATGAATATGCAAATCATAACACTAACAAGAACAAGTTTACACTTCAAGTTTCAATCAATAAAGATGATTAATATCTCATAGATATAGTCTTAAATGTTCTAGAAACTCCAACCCAACCAAATATTTACCCAACTGAGTACATAAAAAAAAGTAGAACAGTTGATCACAACCTAATATCTCCTTCAACAAAGACATACAGCTATATTTCAATGTATTCCAACAGTTTCATGATAGATTCAATTGTGACATTATTCTACAGTCTGCACTATCATATTCAAGTTCTCAAATGACACCTAATCCTAGCAGGCTTGAAGCATCAGTAGAAAGTAGAAACCCATCACAATTGGTGGGTAAATCCTTTGGAGCTACGAGGATTGCATGCATCTACTAAGTTCCCAGAGGGTAAAGAACTAAATATTCAGACACTACAAACAGTACCATTTTCTTCTCCTATGCTCTGCTATCTCTCTCTTTCATTGCTAACTTGGTTTTCGGGGCTTCCAATCAGCAAATTGGGCGTTTCACTTTATTTTTTATTTAATAAATCCCAGAAATTACGACCAAGTGACCAACAGCTACAAACAGAGACCACATTAGCTCTGGCTGTTCCATTTCAAAAAGTCATATCCTAAAACATCAGTAGCACCACTGCTGCACCATATTAAGCAAAAACTAATCAAGTGTCATAATTCACACTCATCCATCGACATACATACACCTATCACTAGAAAACGGTAATTGTTAACCCTAAATCCAAATCCATGGTCTCGTCGAGACATTCTACAAATCCCTACTATACCCAACAAAAAACCCAATAAAACATATTAAAATACAAGTTTCCAGCACAAAAAAATAAGGCAAAAATCGAGTCAATGATAAATCATGGTATACACGAATATATAGCTGAGAGGAAGGAGGTGGGGGTGAGGTGGCTAACCGGTGCATATCCAGTCGCCGATACGAGGAAGCCATTTGGAGTCAGCTGGCGTATTGGTGTCGACAAGAAGACGGGGTTGCTTGCATCTATTGCAAAACGATCTGAAAGCATAGTTCCTGTTCTTGCATCCACCGCAGTCCCAGTCTCCTTCTCTTCCTTCTCCCATCGCTTCTCTCTTTTTATTTTCTTTGCAGATTAGATGAAGAAGAGAGTTCAGCTCCGTCTGTGCCTTTCAGAGGAGAGAACGGGATTGAAGACTGGCCGTCCCTCGCTTGTAGCTTCCAGACATATGTCCGCTTGAGTTGTCTGGTCTGCGTTCTATGGGGCAATAAGGGGCAATCTCGTCATTGTGTCAAGCAATGCTGGAGTTATCAATCAATTGGACCAGGGCCCATTAGATGAGGCTTTTCGTGGTGATGTGAAAGTCGGAAACAATCAATCCGAGCCCAATTAACGGGCCTTCTAGTGGGAAGAGAGACATCATAAATGGATGGCGTCGACCTCTTTATTTTTGAAGTACACTTCAATTTTGATCGATTTAATTTTGATAGTATATTTTTCAATCAATAAAATGTTCACACCTCATTTTCATCTCTTAATTATGCGATAATATAAGAAGAAAATCTATACACTTAAATAATCATTGTTTTCTTCGCTAGGCAACACCGTTATCGATAATATCGTCTCTCTACTATGTCTTCCCAATATCACCTTCACTGATAAATGTTGTGGGAAGCAAAGAGTATTCCATGTTATTTCTATATTCATCGGATGGATCAGCGACAATTGCCCTCTTCCATGACTATGACTATTGAAATTACTAGTTTTTTTTATTTAGATTTTGAACATGACTATTAAAATTATTAGTTTTTCAGTTTTAGAGTTTATATCTTTCATCATATGGTGGTAGCAAATTAGAAGAAAAAAAATTTAAAAAAAAAGTGAAAAGTAGAGAGAGAGAGAGAGGTGATTTCTATGATAGTTGTGTTTAAAACCAGTAAAAGTGTGGTTATCAAAAAAAAAAAACCCTAGTAAAAGTGCATATTTATCTCTTGACTAATGCATGCTCCACCCTTACCTCCTCATTTCCAAACTGAATACTTGCAAAACTAATGAAGGAATTCACATTATGCTCGGCTATGAGTGGAACTGAAACTTGTGCCTCAGGGATCTTCCCTCTTAATCCGAATCTAAACCTGCTTGCATGTGTTGATGTCACCGGAATCAAACAGTAATTGTAAGGGATAAAGTTCTATATCACACACATGACGAAATATGAGGCCACATGTGAGTCAAAGTCTTGGAGGCCGACCTCAATTCCAGGAGAATCAAATGAGGCAATTAGCCATCCCCTTTGGATCCGACCTGGTATAAGGAAAAAAAATGAGGTAATATTCATAATATGTAGATGACCTTGTTAGAAGGAAAAAAAACAATGGAACGTTTGATAGAAAGTAGGGCTACAAAAATTGAAGGCTTTGAACGTGTATTCACTCTCCTTGAGGAAATTATGTCTCCATTATGTTGCTGCTGGGTTTGTGGCAAATTCCTACAGGATAAACGAAGGCATATAGAATTTTAGATAGCAAACTCTAAAATTCTCCCATGAACAAATCAGAGAAACATTTTTCTTTCTTCCATTGAAAATAGTTTGTACATGTATTTATAATGCTTAGAAATGGGAAAAGAGACACAACCCTTGGCCAAACGATTTGTTGGTTAAGCAGTTCATTATTTACTTAATGAAAATAATTAATAAAAAATATTAATCATTTTATAAGATTTAAGACCCAAGGCCCCAAGGTGCCCACTGCCCAAATCTATCCCTCCAAATCTTACCACCATCTAAACTCATAAAGTTTGGTGTGTCGCATCTTTTAAACTATGACATTCAACTTCTCTTTTCCGATGTGGGATTTCTTACATCACTAACTATCTCTAGCAACATCTTGATTATGGCAATCTAACAACACCTTGCGTCTGGACCAAGATGCAAGAACTTTAACTAGGAGATCATCAATATAAAACTTCACAAGATGTCAGATATTGTGAATGAGAGAGTTGCTGCTTCAGAGGAGTTGAATCGAGTTGATTTGGTTTCTAGGGTTGAAGACGATGGACATGTGTGATATCACGTGTTGTTCTATTTTGGATTCTACGCACCATATTAGTAACTTGTCATGCGGCATCGTAATTCAAGTCATGGGTGAATAAGTCAAATACAAGTTTATGTGTATAATTTATCTAGTTTTTACACTGTACACACCAATTCAGTGACCGTTTGTTTGAATTCTTAACGGGTTAATATAACTTTTAGTCACTCAAAGATAGCTCGTATTTCATTTTGGTCACCGAAAGATAAAACGTTTCAACTTGATGACTTAACTTTTTATTTTGTTACAGTCAAGCCACTCGGTCAGGATTTCTCAAATTCAGGCAACCATAAAGGTGACGTGACAGTTTGACTTGCTTCGATTGGTCCACGTGGAAAATAGTCGCCAAGTACGAATTTACACAACGATAATTGGTATTAATACTTGACAGTAGTAGTCCAAAAACAAAGGTAATATCCTAGTGGATGACATATTGAGATTACAATTTTGAGAAAGAATTGCTTAAAGATTAAGAGTCTTGGATATGTTTGTGCTATTTGCTTGAGTTTCTTGTTGGTTCTTCTTCATTGTTGATGTCCCCTCTTCTTGTTTGACCATCTTTCTTAATTAAAGTCTCATTTTTCTCTACCCTGATCCTTCGGCACCCTATACCATCATCTCCTGAATTTCGTGGATCGTGAATCAACTTTCACGTTGTGGCTGGTCACTACTTTGGCAATGGCAGTTGTTCCCACAACTCTTGTCACGTGACCCTAAAGTTAGTTACCAATCCCACCTTTTCAAGACAAAGTGCCTACACACGTCTTACTGAACTTATACATCATCTTATCAATTCTTTCTCGATGGGCGATTTCTTTTAACATATACAACATCATCTACCTGGGCTGGTGTCATTTAATCGTCATGGGCCGAGCTTCTTGGGCCGATATGAGTATGACGAATCATACAAAGATGCCCATCCTATAATTTTAATATTATTTTGCTTCTTGTTTAGATTATTAGAGTCATCGTCATGATCTTATAATGACCGTTCGGTGCCAACTCTCTTAGATAAACTAACTAAATTCATAGAACGAAAATTACGATGCGATTCAAGCCACATTAACACATAAAAATAGCATTTTTCGTATGCGTAATATTAGAGAGATTTGTGCAATAATTGAGCTTTTATTTTTAACTGAATCCCCTGGTAGCAATTACAGGACCTACACTTTGTTTTCTGGTTTAAATAAACTGGATCTATACTATAGATTACAGCTATTGTACATGCAATTACAGCTAGAGGATGGTTGAAGACATTGTGCGATGAATGTGAATGCAACATAGCAAAACCCGCATCATTTTTGTGTCACTGAGCTTAATATTATATGGTCCAACTCATAATAGATCATTCCATTGTAAATTTATAATGAAATATCATATTTCATTGTTAATATTTATTATACACTTACAATGAAATAATTACAATATATCATATTGATTGTACACTTACAGTGGAATATCGTATCCCACTGTAAGTTTTACAATCGAATATGATGTTACAATAAAATGAGATAATATTAGTTGTTTGGCCCTCGGTCATTTATTATCATTGATACTTTAGTGTCATGCCAAAAAAAGGTGCCGGGATTTATATTTTATTTTCATTTTTAATAATATTCCCCAATTAATTATCAAAAGTAAAAGCATACATATTGCACCTTTAATTTTTTTTATTCATGGTGCACATATGAATTATAACAGTGATATTTTTCTTCCAAATATTTTTCTCTTCAAATCACTATCAGAAGAGCACATACAAGCCTCGGAAATTACAGTCAAAAATTGTCGCAGTTCATTTGAGCAAAGGAAACTTGATTTTTGTTGAGATCAAACTCCACCTGAAAATTCGTCTGTGCTATATTTCCCAAAATGGAAACACCATTTGTTGGTACTATTGCCATACAAAATAAATTCTCATATTTCATAAATGTGTTTGTCCTTTTTAACTCAAGCACTCCACGAGTAAAATGAAATTTCAATTCTGGCAGATGTTTATTTGCAACGGATTCTTCCTGGTAACACAAGTTAAATACGTCGGTTGGATCTTCTGCTGGGGTTTCTCTTATCACTTCTTTGACAGCATCTTCCAGACTATTATATAGGCTTGAATGCAAAAGTGTGATACTTGACCCAAAATCTATCTTGATGTCACTTTCGTTTTGGACCGTCCATATTTCCCTATATCCAAAGCTAACACTTTCGAGAGTAAGGTAGTAATTACCAACAGGATGTTGAACTTCAGCTGCAAGCGGAGTTGAAACAAAATCCGGTCCTAAGATTTTCGCTGCCGATCCAAATTTAAGCTTACTGTGGGTCGTTGATTCGATAGGTTGCAAGCAGTAAGAAAATATGTACTCAATTTTCATTTTGGCATGAAGTTGATTGATCAATGAAAACAATCCTCTTCCCAGACCAATAACACCTTGAACATTACTTTTGTAGTTGCCTCGATTATTATGACCGCATCCAAAAACTAATTTATCGAAAGATTTCAGTCTAGAATTGGTGAACTCTAAGTGCAATTTGTCACTGCTAAGGACTCCTTTTGTATATGAACCTTGGGGATCCTCGTATCTATATTCGCAGTGATCTAATGGAGTCGGCTCCTTTTCCTCGAGAGCTTGACAAAATTCGTCTGTGTAAGAGAGTTTTTGGTATGTAGGTGAGTCACTCGAATGAAAAAAGGGAGCATCTTGATGGTAGCAATCATCACAAGGGTAACACTGAATCCAAATAAAATCACTTCCAAGGTCTGCAATACCAATGAATTCAACTGGTGGGGATCCAATATAAATCCTCATGAGATAATTATACGAATCTCGCTGAAGCTCCGAATGAATGTCTTTCTCATCATCGTAGGTGTGCGTAGATGAACGAGAGGAGTTGAGCCTCTTCAAAGAGCGCAGAGCAGCCTTTCTAATAAGTTTTGATGGGTCGGAGGAGGAGTGGTAGAATGGGGATAGTGGAGAATCGCGATAGATTAAATCTACCACAAAAGCATTTTTTCCTACTTTGGCAACGGATTTAATCGACTCATTGAACAAACAGACAAGTAGAAGAATAAAGAAGAATTGATGCATGATAAATGGTTGAGTACAAATGAGATTTTTCTTCTTCTTTTTTTTTTTTTTTTTGATAAAAGAGGACGGTACCTCCAAATTTTATTAATTACCCTCACATATGGCGGAGGAATACCGTGGAAACAGATCGAGAGAAAAAAGAACAAATATACGCGAGAAAACAATGAAGACCAACTTGAATGACACAATCCTTTCTTTCATGGCCACTACAAAAAAGACGAAATTAAGCAGCACCTGCACAGAAAAACACTTAAACCTACTACACAAGCTAGGAACGACCAAACTTGAACAACACCTGCAGAAAACACCTTCAAAAACCAGAGCCTAAAGCAGAACCACCTAACCAAAAAAGAGAGCAAAACCAAGGCAGAAAAAACTGAAGCACGATGGGCGAGGAGAACAGCAACATGAAGAGAGATCAGAGGAGGGAAACTGGGTAGGAGCACCGAACTACATGGCTCTGGAAACAACTTCGGCAGCTCTCTCAAAACAAACCCCATCGGCAATCGGCAACAAGGCCCGACGCCAACCCCTTCTCTCTCTGCACTTCCAGCGACAACTCCACCAGAACTCTCAGAGATGCGCTCTTCTTGAGCCTCTCTACCGAATCTTAACACTTTTGACTTTCTCGGTAATACCCAGAAATTCAAAATCCGCCCTTTGATCTGATTGGGAGTTGATATTCTGGGTTGTTTGGGTTTCTTTCGGCTACACCAGTGGTTGGGATTTTTGTTGAGGAGGAAATAGGGATGGCAAACGGGGTAGAGAGGGAGAGTGGTATTGCGATGTTTAGCGATGAAGGGGTGAGCGAGATAAGTGGGGTCTAGAGAGGGGAAGATTAAATTGAAGTCACGAGTGCGCCCCTGGATGCAATGAAGACAAGCTGACCCTCGAGAATAAAACAGCAGCCAACTCGCAAACCTAGCACTAGCCAAAAACTTAAACCAGCAGGACGCCGAGCAAGCTTGAGGAACAGCAAAGCTCGCCTAGCACCGGGGAGAAGCTTAAGGCTAGCATACGCCATGCAAGAAAGACCTCAAACTGAGAGCCAAAAACAGAAAAACCACCTCAAAACTGAGAGCCACACCAGCTGCTACTGAGCTACCCCTGCAAAGCCAGACCTCCGATAAGAGGATTATCCGGGCTCTGGAACCAAGCCACTATCAAGCTCTGAAGACCTCCTTTTATTGAACCACGACGACAACCTTGAAGGAGAAACCCAAAGAGAATTAAATCAGTCATTAGAAAGCCAAGCCACCATGAGGTCATGCCTTACAACCCCTTGTTTAGCCATAAAATCAGCCACCTCATTTGCCTCCCTCCAAATATGTCTGAAAGCAACCGAAGGAAAAATATTGACAAGATTCCTTATTGAGTTGAAATCTTGATCGAATGCCCAGGGATTCGAACCTTCTTTGAGCATCCAGCTGACTGAATTTAACGAGTCCGACTCTATGATCAGTTTACTTCCTCTACTAGTATGGTTAGCTGAAAGCTCCAAAGCTTTTTTTATGGCCTTCACTTCAGCCTTGTTTGCATCAATATTCCCTGCAGGACCAGAAAATAAACAAATGAAGTTGCCACTACTATCCCTTAACACACCACCAATACCCGAACCATCTCCCTGCTTGGAACCATCTGTATTCCACTTAAGAAATCCCGGAGGCGGAGCTTCCCAATAAGATAGAGGTCTAGGAGTTTTCTTGAGAGTATTTTTGAAACGTAAACCATCTCCAGAGTTCATAATTTCTGGACCAGTGAAAGGAAGTTGAATATTAACTGCCTTTAACCACAACCCATATCTGATGAAGATAAAAAAATACACATTCTCCCACTCTACTTGCTTATCCTCAAAGACAAGATGATTTCTCTCTGTCCACAACGTCCATATAACAGCCGCAAACATCATGTACCATGCTTTTTGTTGGGTCTTTCCCATAGCGAAGGAGTTCCATTCCAAAAACAGCTTTGTAATTGAGTCTGGAGCACACCAAGAATTACCCCACCAATTCATTATTTTGTACCATATATCATGCGGGCCTTTGCATAATAATAAAAGATGATCAATGGATTCCGAATGAACACCGCAAAAAGGACATTGAATGCTATCTAAATCCAGAATCCCCATCTTGTATAACCTCTCTCGAGTATTAATTTTACCATTAATAACTAACCAAATGAAGAATTCCACTTTTGGTGGTGACCAGCCATTCCAAACAGCAGAGGAGGATATTTCGAGGACTGGAATATCATGAACCCTTGCCGCCACTGAAAGAGATTTTACTGTGAAGTTCCCATCGATATTGTGCTTCCAGACGAGTCTATCTTGCTTTGAGGGACAAATCGTGATTTGCCCAATTTCATTTAGGAGATTAGTTTCCAAATCCTCTTCCCATTGAAAAAGAGACCTGCGCCAGCTTAAAATCCATCTCCAATGCACACCATCCCAAACACCGAAATTTTCCACGGAAAGATTTTGCATCTCTGAGACTGCATAAAGTCTTTGAAATCTTTCTTTTAACGGCGAACTACCCACCCAAGGATCTTCCCAAAATCTGATTTTTTGCCTATTTCCAACACTGAAAAGAATCCCCTCTTTTATAGCAAGCTCTACGTTGCCACCTGAAGGATTCATCAGCATTTGGATATTCCTCCACAAGGAGGAGGCAATACCTTGAGTAGGCTGAAGAATAACACTAGGCAGATTATACTTATCTCATAAAATATTTCTCCAAGGCACTCTACTTGTTTCATTTGCAGTATTGTATCTCCATATCCATTTGAAAAGCAAAGCTTTATTCTTCTCTAGAATAGATTCTACACCTGCTCCCCCTTTTATTTTTGGTGTTGAAATAACTTCCCAGCTGATATTATGAATTCTCCTTTTTTCATCTGAGTCACCCCACAAAAATCTCCTTTGCAGTTTCTCAATTTTGTAGGCCACTCCTTTTGGCATTTTGAAAAGGGACATGAAATACACAGGTAAACTGGATAGAACAGACTTGATTAGAGTAAGCCTTCCCCCTACAGAGAGATTTTTTGCTTTCCACATAGATAGCCGAGATTCAACTTTTGCTACCACTGGGTCCCAAATGCTAACTCTATTCATGTTACCACCAAGAGGAACTCCCAGATAATTGATTGGAAAATTTTCAACTTTACAATGTAAAGAATTTGCAAGGATTTCAACTCTTGATTCTGCTACTCCAACCCCAACCAAAGACGTCTTGTGAAAGTTAATCTTTAAGCCGGATAGAAGCTCAAAACATCTAAGCACCCTTTTTAAATTAACCAGCGATTTGTTATCATCCGGGCAAAAGAAGATTGTGTCATCGGCATACTGCAAAATATTAATCTCATCACCATCATTTTTCACCGCAATTCCTTGAATGAGGTGTAAATTTGCAGCTTTTTTGATAAGTTGATTAAGGCTTTCGGTCACCATAATGAAAAGGAAAGGAGACAATGGGTCTCCTTGTCTTAATCCCCGTTTCAAATGAACTTCCTCAGTCGGTGATCCATTAACCAAAGCAGCTACTTTGGCAGTTTTCAAACACTGAAGAATCCACCCATTCCAAACTAGACCAAACCCCATACATGTTAGAACATTCTCAAGAAAATTCCATTGGACCGAATCAAAGGCCTTCTCAAAATCGATTTTGAGAATAAATCCCGCCTTCCTTTTCTTCTTCATGAAATCTACTAGTTCACAAGCTGTCAGAATAGAATCCAGAATTTGCCTTCCTCTAATGAACCCAGACTGTTCTTCACTTATAACCAGCCCTATTACTTGTCTTAAGCGATTTGAGAGGGTTTTAGATATGATTTTGTAGAGGCTGTTTATGAGACTAATAGGTCTAAACTCTCTAAGTTTATTTGACCCCGCTCTCTTTGGAACAAGGGTAATAAAGGATGAGTTTATTCCTCTTGGAAGCACACCCGAGCTATGAAAATTTTCCATCATACTCATAAGATCGTTAGAGACAACCTCCCAAGCTTTTTTGTAGAAGCCTAAGTTATAACCATCCGGCTTAGGTGCTTTGTTGCTTTGACAACTCCACACAGCATCTTTCACTTCCTCATAAGAGAAGGGGAGCTCGAGATTAAGAGCTTGGTCAGGACTGATCTTAAGAAACTGAAAACCAGACATATCCATATCCCTCCATCCAGTAGCAGAATAAAGCAACTGAAAATGACGAACCACTTCAGCGCGAATTTGCGAAGGTTCTTCTAACATACCAGAGCTGACTTGAAGGTTGATAATTCGATTACACTTATTACGATTGCTAGCAACTGCATGGAAGAACTTAGTATTTCTGTCTCCCCCTTTTATCCAGCTAACTCTAGATTTTTGATGCCAAAGACATTCTTGCTTTTTACGAAGACTCCAGAATTCCATTCGTAACTGCAAGAGCTCATTAGACTCCATAGTGCTCAAGCCTCTATCACCTTTAATCTTCTCAAGCCTATCAATTTCTTGCTCTGTATCCTTCAATTTATCATTGATGTTGCCAAAAACATTCACATTCCACTCTTTAAGGAGAGTTTTCAGCATCTTAAGTTTTGTAACAATGCAATACCCGCCACTTGAACTTAGACTCGCCCACGAAGACTTGACAAACTCTGAGAATTCATAGTGATCCCACCAACAATTCAAGAATTTGAATGGCCGAGGACCCCAATTCAAGTCAGACGTCGAGAGGTGGATCGGACAATGGTCAGAGAGACCGTGACTTAGGCCTTGAAGAATTAAATTGGGAAACTGACAGAACCAATCTGAATCCACGAAAGCACGGTCAATGCGGCTCATACTTCTCTTATTCGCCCATGTAAAGTTTCTACCCAAAAGAGGAAGTTCCATCATACTGCATATACAATATATTCCACACTACACACATCTATATATATAGATGGAGATGGATGCCTAATTTGATTCTTATCTCTCTAACCTGTGAACAAAACAAGGTGTCCATGTCATTTAACAATAACAAGGACAATATTGCAGGCATGGAAAAATAACAAGGAAAACAATAACAAGGACAATATTGCAGGCATGGAAAAATAACTAGGAAAATGCAGGCATGTTATCAATTCTCGATCATGTTAAATATGTCTACACTATTGTTATTTTTTTAACAAAATTGTTTTTACCTAATTTTCAAAAACTAGTGGCAGAGCCGCACAGAGATCAGGGAGCCCGAGGGCCACTGTTTTTCTTTTTTTTTAAACTTTTTCCACATATTAAGCTCCGTACTCTATTAATTGTCTCAAATCAAAACCCTAATGTATTAATATATATATATACAGACTCGACTACAATCAGACCCTATCTCTGTCATTGAACAGTCAATACACATACATATTTAAACATAAAACTGCCGACACAATTCAACCAAAAGTGTTCGGCAACTTTCATTATAATGAATATATGATATAATGGCCCCATATTATATATATTATTATTATAATAACATATTATTATAATATAATATTAATTAAATCATGGTCTCATCTTTAATTAATCACAAATGTGCTACCAATGTTCATTAATCAATTGGATTCAATCCGGTTTACAATAAACTTGCATTTAATTAATAATTCGATTATTTTCATCTCATGTAAATTATCGAATTCACACACTTCTTCTTTCCAACCTTAATCTGTGATTCTTTATGTGTTACTTTCTAGGTTTATTACCGATTGACAATAAGAATAATATCATACTCTTTGATATTAATTAAAACAACTTTTAATCATTTCTTATAAATCACGAGTGACACCTAGCAGCATATCATGACTACCTATTAGTGATGAATACTTTCATATGAACATTTAATTATGATTACCGTGTAATAGAATCCTTCCACTGTACAATATCCCAATTGAGTGAGGATCATGGATATCCGTCAAATCCACTAACTCAATCATATGCCCGATCCAATAATTTATTAACAAACAAAATAATTAATGAAAACTCCTTTTTCATTAATCATGTAACCTCGGCCAAGGATTTTCTGTGTCAATAAATATCCAGATCACATAGGATATTCTCCTCGTTTATTTCGAGGTGATGGATCCCTCGTTGACTGTACACAAGTCTCCATACATAACTAACTGAATCCATCAAATGTCAATATTTATTTAATAAATAAATATTTTCAACATTGACAAAATTCAATCACTCATATACAAAACTACTATGTCATCTCATGTCTAAGGATTATTTACACAATGGTAAATAAATAATAAATCATTGACAAGAAAATAAACATTCATGTGATTTATTATTTAGCAAGTCATGCTCGAAGTATTTATTAATCAATAAACCTTCCATATTGTTTGTTCTAATATCTCATATTAAATTGCATGAGACTCACAACCCTATCATTATAGGAAATAAACAGTATGCTGATCTTCCGAATTATTATTGTCCAATTAATAATTCTACGATCAAGAACTTTATTTAATATATTTATACTAGAGATCACTCGTCACTCATATTCTCAACTCTTGAGAATGAGGTCTCTAATAAATATCTACGGACATATTTAACATAACTATTAAATAGAAATATCAAATATATAAATCTGTCATTTATTTAATCAACTAATACAGTACTATTATAATATACGTCCCAAATACAACCGTATAGATTGGCTATATAGGACATATATCTAACAAAAACAACTTTGATATTCTCTAATTGAAAGGATACCCATCCGTTGTTATTAAGGTTGCTAGAGAGAGACGATGGTTATTGGTGGTGGTGGTGATTGTCTTCCTGCCTCTATAGTCTTTGTCTTGGAATGGATATATGGTTTCTTCATTGTTCTTCTGGGTCTTCGTTCTTCCTTTCTTCAACTTTTGTCTAGTTTTTGGTCATTGGACTTTTATTCATATATGAGAATCTACCATGTGAAATATGTAACATACTGTATGATCTCATATTATATATTCCAATATGTATGTGTGTGCTGTTCAAAATCAAGGCCGATATCATTTCAAAAAATCAAGGTATTATTATTCATTGTAGTATGCTCGACCAGTACTTTATATGTTATTGCAGCTTGTAATTTTTCCATCAATCAATGAAAAGGGACTCAAAAAATAAGACTTGCACCTAAAAATAAGACCAACAAATTAAGTTTCTTCAAAGAACTTCTTCAGTTATCATCTCCCTCGATAGGGAATCATAAGTGCTTTCCTTTAGGTGTTGGCAAGCCCTTCAAGCGAACCACACTGGGAGAGACACCGGCTGAATCTTCTTCACCTTTTTCATACTTTTCAACAATCTCATCATCTAATTCATGCACTGTTGATTAAATTGTACGAAAACCACACTGGTCTTCAATAGTTTACTTAAAGTGATTATAAAATTCATTTATTCAATCTATAATTATAAATTTCCATTTTATAATCTCTGTATGTTATTGCTAAATTGATTAATTAAATTGATAATGATTGGTATTACATTGTTTCTACATCTTGTAAGATGAGTGATGCTCTTAAATCCATTCATCATGATAAAATCGTTGAAGAATTGAAAAATTGAGGCTTGATTAGTGGAAAGGGCTTGAATCAAGAAACTACCTTGCAACGATCCGGTGAAACTCGTTGGAGTTCACACTATACCACATTGATTAGTCTTAGACATGTATTGTTGAGTGTTCAAAGTACTTGAGATTGTTATGGAAGATGGGGTAAGTGACCCACAAACAGTGGAAGCGAGTGTCTTGATAGATGTGATGCAATCTTTTGACTTTATACTCAGTATGCATATAATGATAAATACTCTTAGTGTAACCAATGAATTGCCACAAGCCTTCCAAAGAAAACATCAAGACATTGAAAATGCTATGAGGTTAGTGGGCTTGGCTAAAGCAAGGTTGCAAAGGATGAAAGAAGAAAATGATTAATGGGATTCATTTTGAATGAGATTTCATCATTTTGCATTAAATTAGGAGTTGATATTCCAAGTATGGATGTGACTTTCAAAACTCGTGGACGTCCAAAGCGAAGAGCTGAAAAAAGAAAAACTTGCATCACTATCATGTTGAGTTGTTCAATACTATAGTGGATTTACAACTCATGGAGTTGAATGATCGTTTTTTTGAAGCAAGCACTGAGTTACTTATTTGTTTGGGAGCTCTCTGCCCAAATGACTTATTCTTTGCTTTTGACAAAGAAAAGTTACTTCACTTTGCTCAATTATACCCCTTGAGTTCTCTGTAGTGGATCTTGTGATACTTAATAATCAGCTAGAGACTTATATTTTTTACATGCTCACAAATGATGCATTTGCAAGTGTTCATGGGATTGCTTGTCTTGTAGAGAAGATGGTTTCAACAAGAAATAACTTGGTTTGCACACTTGTGTATATGATATAACATTGTCATTGACTTTACCTGTTGTAATGCATCAGTTGAGAGAGCTTTTTCAGCTATGAAGACTGTGAAGAAAATATTACGAAATCGAAAGGAAGATGAATGGCTCAATGATGACTGTTTAGTTACATACATTGAGAAAGAAGTGTTTGATAAAATTCCTAATAAGTTATTATTCAATATTATCAGAATATGAAAACTCGCAAATCACAATTGTAATTGTTAAACAATTTATGATGACTATGGATTTTGGATTTTATATATAGTTTGTTCTTCAATTTCATGAGATATTGTCAGTAGTAGCTCCAAAAACAAATCTGGGGATGCTGCTCCCGAACCCCCATTAATTATTTGTCCCTAGTGGCCAGAGCCCCAAATTGTGAACTAACCATACAAGGCGGTAGAACTAACCATATAAGATATTATTGAAGTATTAAAACTTCTGGGCTTGATAACCACAGGTGGCAAAACCGACCATTTGTGGTGCCGTCAAAGATTCAAAGAATAAAGAGTAAAATAAGAACATAAAAAAACTTATATAAACAATAAAAGCGAGAGAACCAATCATATAAGATATTATTGAAAAATTACAAATATATCTATATATATTTACAAATGTTATATATACCTATAATCCTATCTTTTCTCCTTTTTCTTTTCTCCTTCTCCTCTTCTTTCTTTCCTTCCCTTTCTTTCTTTTCTCTCTTTTTCTCCACATCTCTCTCTCTCTCTCTCTCTCTTTTTCTTTCTTTTTCTCTCTTTTCTCTCTACTTGGCTCGCTCCTTCTCTTTCTCTCAGCCTCCCTTTTTTTCTTTTCCTTCTTTCGGCCAACTGCCTTTTATAGAAAAAAATGTGAAGTCAAGAGTCTTTTATTTTTGTATGACCCGTGACTTCTTAACAAATCAGAGTGTCCAATAATAGAAAATCAGTATTATATGTCTGACATGAATTATTTTTTGAAATAAAATACAAATTTATGGTATGAGCACATAGTCTTAAAAATACCAACTTATGCATGTAACTAAATTTAATCATACAAACACCAACTAATGATATTTTTTGGAGTTAACTTTGATCTCTGAATTTCATAATTCAGGAAATTGTATCATGTAATCATGCACAGATATTTATACATATGTGTGATTTTGACATGTGTCTTTTTATTATATGTGATTTTGACAGGAGTCTTATTCACATTATATTATATATATATTATATGAATTATATATATATCATATATAAAAGTAGGGCAAATTAGATAAAAGGACATAATCATGTTTAATTTTAGAAGGAAGTCCAATTCATTTAAAAAATTAGAAATAAGGACAAAATAATTAAACTATCCAAACTATCCCTCTCATCCATTACATGTGGTCTTCATCTTCGACAATAAAAGCTCATCTTCCCAACATCTGATCCAAGAGATACCACTTCCGTTGAAATTGTATTGTCGAGAGGAGTCCAACGACGGTGGTTTCTCCTCAATCAGCCGCCGAAAAAGGCCGGATCGAGGCAAAACATTCGAAACACATTTTGCCTCAATCTGGACGTTCCTGACATCAGATTGAAGCGATACTGGTGGCGTTGGATTCGTATCGGCCAAACGATTCCAACGCCACAAGTCTTACCTCGATCCAACATCGGAAACAGCTGCAGCAATGAAAAGAAGTTTTGGGGCGTCGTCGGAGCTTCGCGGTGTCTTTCTGGCTGCTATGGACCTCTGTTCTGGCTGTCATAGGTCGGGCTTTACTCCTCTCATAGTTGCACTTCTTTTGAGACCAACGACGATCATTTTGGAGGTCGGACAAAAAAGTTAAGCTAAAAAATATGAAATCATAGTTTTAAAACTCTTTTTATCTGTATAACCTATATTTCTCTGTAGATCCTTTATTTATCTTTAGAATCACTTTTTCTCTGTAAAATATATTTTTCTCTATACAATATACCCAAAGCTCGTATTCAATACTAAAACCCTATGTCCCAAAGTTCAGACATAAAAGTCAGGCCAAAAAATATGAAATCGTAGTTTTCATTCTACTGTTGGTGCATAACTTTTTTTCTCTTTATAACCTATATTTCTCTGTAGAATCTTTATTTCTCTTTAGAACTCTTTTTCTTTATAGAACATATATTTAGAACATATATTTCTGTTTAGAATCACTTTTTCTCTATACAATAGACCCAAAGCTCGGATTCAATACTAAAACCATATGTCCCAAGGTTCAGACATAAAAGTCATGCCAAAAAATATGAAATCACAATTTTCTTTCTACTGCTAGTGCATAACTCCTTTTCTCTTTATAACTTATATTTCTCTGTAGAACATTTATTTCTCTGTAGAACTATTTTTCTCTGTAGAACCTATATTTCTTTGTAGAACTTTTATTTATCTTTAGAATCACTTTCTCTTCGTAAAATATCTTTTTTTCTCTATACAATAGACCCAAAGCTCGGATTCAATAATAAAATTCTATGTCTCAAGTGATGAACCCAAGGTTCCGACATAAAATTCATGCCAAAAAATATGAAATCACATTTTTCATTCTACTGTTAGTGCATAACTCATGTTCTCTTTATAACCTATATTTCTCTGTAGAACCTTGATTTCTTTATACAATTCTTTTTTCTATGTAATTTTTTTCTCTATTCGACAAACCCAAAGCACAGATTCACTACTAAACCTTTATGTCCCAAGTGATAAAACTCAAGGTTCGGATTCGTTAAACCCTAATGGACTCAAGGAACGGATTCACTACTAAAATATTAAATGTCACAAGTGCTAAACCCTAAGGCCCTAACTACTAAACCCTCACGGGCTCGGATACCCTAAACACCGGGGTTCAAACTTCCAAAATTGGTTAGAACTCTTTTTTCCTGTAGAATTATTTTTCTCTATTCGACAAATCAAAACTCAGATTCGCTATTAAAAACCTATGTCCCAAGTTATGAACTAGAAAATTCAGATTCACTAAATCCAACAAATTCTTACCATTGGAAGCACTTGAAGCAAGACCTACATAATGTGCTAATAATATCATCATAAAATGTACAGTGTTATTTTTCTCTGTAGAAAATACTTTTTCTCTGTAGAACCTTCGAAAATATTTTTTGACCAGGTAATCACTTTTCGATGATGGATTGAGGCAAGACCAGTGACGTTGGACTTGTCTGACCAAGATGAATTCAAAGCCACTGATCTCGTCTCGATCTGTTTCCAGAAACGACTAGATCGAGGTAAAACACGTTCTGATTGGTGCCGACTATTTTGCCTTGATTTGGAAGTTTCCAATGTCGGATCTTGACAAGTCTAGTGGCGTTGGATTTGTCTCGGCCTAACGATTCTAAGGCCACTAATCTCACCTCGATCTGACACGAGAAATTATCGGATTGAGGCCAAATGTGTTATGAACGTTTTGCCTTGAATCGACAGTTTTTGATGTCTAATCTTGACAAGACCAATGAAGTTGGATTCGTCTCGACCTCACGATTCCAACGCCACTGGCCTCTTCTCAATCCAAAGTCGGAAGCATCCGCAGCGAGAAAAATAAGTTTTCAATCATATTTAATTGAAATAACAATGACAAATCTGCAATTTCAAGTTTTGTCCTTAATTCAATAAATTTAAAAATCAGCTGCACCTTAACTAATAAAAAAAAATCAGCTGTCCTTTTACTCTTAAAAGTTAGTAAATTTGGACCTAAGCCTAATTTCCCCATAAAAGTATCACTTTTCCACTCAATTTTTCACATATATCGGATCACAACATACTTTAAAATCCTTGATTTGGGCCTAAATTTTATATTTTAGATAATCCAAGATTCAAACATTTCTAGTGTACAATATCATCACCGAAATTATTATTGGTACTCAGAATGAAATCACCAAAATAGCTTTTCCCTCCTCTTATTTTCTTTAAACACAAAGACCCACTATTTTATTCTACTCTCCTTCTTCCATTCTTATTTTTAATATTTTCTTTGAAATAAACCCGGACGAAAACCGGTTACTACAGTCACAAACAAGGGCATAGGCTCTATATAGTAAATAGGTAAGACTTGTGGAGGACTTGATTTTGAAATTCAACTTATATCTTACCTATTTATTATTTAGGCTCTATATAAATTGCATTTCAAAATCTTTTCCTTTATTTTTTTTGATAATGGAATTTCCATTTTTTGGGTGATTTAATATACAGTTAGATTATTTTTGTCTATAAAAATATAAATTAATTACGTAAATGACGTGTTTATTTTTGTTATTAGCAATTTAGCATAAAATGTTATTGATATTATCGCAAATCTCTGTAAGAAACTAAATTAACTAATTCTATCTAAACTGTCAATTTACAACACCTCTCTTAATGGGAGTCAAGCTCATTGATAGCTAGTCTTTTTCTGAATTATGGACACTGGTTATGACCGAGTTGCCTCCTTGGTTGGTTATGAAGGTACTTCTCTTGTTTCATACCGAGGAGCCTTATAGACCTGATACCAATGAGACACATCTAGCTTGATTGGTTGTTGCCTCGGTTTGATTGTTTCACACTGGCATAGACGGCTCCAACGGGAGGCTGCCTAGGCAGCTGCCAAGGGCCTCAGAATCACATTAGGCAGTAAGCATTACAATTCAGTGCCAACTGTAAATACCAGGAACATAGTGAGAAAAGACAAGTTGTGAATTTCTGAGGGCATTTTTGTAGAAAAGTTTGAGTCTTGCTACCACTAATGTCAACACTTGTACTGAAATCTCCTATGTTTTGTTAGAAGTGATAAAAGATTGTAGTGACCAATCTGATGAAACTCTTGTCCCAAGAACCGTGGATTTGGTTCGAATTCTTCCACCTAAGACCAGGATCAGAATGAAGAAAATGGCAGTTCTTTAGAGAGTGGCTTTACTGGAATGGCAAAGGATACAACAACTCGTGCAGAATGAATCGCATACCTTTTTGCAATGCCCATAAGGAACCTTCTTGTGTTGCTCGAGTAGTGAAGAAACCTGGTCCTAATTTTTGTTGGTTGAAAATGAGTGATGGCCATCACTCTGTGTAATGGGCCAAATGAAGCTATTAGCCCAATTTTTCCTAGTTGTGTTGATCGGCATAATGGGCCTCCAAATGTCTATTGATTTGAATATTTGTGTGATGGGTCATATGAAGCTAATCGTCCACTATTCCCAGGCTGGGTTGTAAGGGGCCACATGAAGCTAATCACCCACAATTTCCAGCCCATGGAATTGAATAACATGGCCGCAACCCACCAATAGTGAAATCTGAAGCATATAAAATGTACCACAACCAAAGCGATTTCCCGCATTAAGGTTGAGACGCTCTAGGGTTCTAATCTCCTCCCGCATTCTTCTTAGTCCGTTTATAGTAGGGGTGTGCAAATTGGATCGGTTGGTCTAGTTAGTTGACCAGATTTTGGTCAACGAGTTGAAAAACTGGACCGAAACCAATATATATGGTCTAGTCTCTGGTTTTGTTTTTTCGAAACCACGGTTAATCGGACCGGACCTGTTAAATTTAAATATCTTTAAAATTTAAATATATATATATAGGTGTGAATATATATAGGTCTAATGACATAAATATTTTTTAATTATATGCCCAGTACACATTATTTTATATAAATATTTTTCTTTAGTAATTCATTACTCATTATGCCTTATTTTATAATTATATATATGCCCATTATATATTATTTTATAATTGTAATTATTAATAACATATAATTATATAATTGATTTTAAAACCTTAACCAAACCGGACCGAACTGTTAAAACCGGTTAACCGAAAATATGATTCGATTTCGGTTTCAATTTTTTCAAAATCGAAAGTGATGGTTTTGGTTTCGGTTTGAGGTCCACTGTCCGGTTAATGGGATCATGCACACCCCTAGTTTATAGGCAGGAGATCGAGATCAGCGATGGCGCAACAAGAGGAGAGATCCACAGGAACTGTTCAGTGGTTCAACTATTCAAAAGGATTCGGCTTCATCAAACCAGACGATGGCGACGAAGATCTCTTCGTTCACCATTCCTCCATCAAGGCTAACAGTTTTCGCAAATTCTTTGAGGGTGATTTCGTCGAGTTCCAGATCTCGCTTGGCCCAGAGGACAAAACGGAGGCTATCGACATCACCATCAAGAAGAACACTGGAGGACGCACTGGCAACTGATGGAGAGGAAATGAAAGACGGAGTAAGGGTGTTGGTTATGGTGATGGAGACAGGGACGCCTGATGTTACAACTGTGGCAATCCAAATCACTTGGTTAGGGACTGTAGCTGTGGTGGTAAGAGTGATGGTGGAGGCGGTAATTGCTATAATTGCGGTGGCACGGATCACTTCGCGCGAGACTGTATGGTGGAAAATAACAATGGAGGAGAGAGTTGTTATAACTGTGGGGAGTACGGGCACATGGCAATAGATTGCGGTAATGTCGGTGGGAATACTAGTGGTGGCGGTGTTGGGTGTTACAATTGTAGAGAGCATGGACACTTGGGAAGGGAATGTAGGAACATTGGAGATAGTGGTGGGAGATTCGAGAAGGAGAGGGGGAGGGGATTTGGTGGCGAAGGTGGTGTTGGAATTGGCAGTGGTGGGTGTCACAACTGTGGAGAGCATGGACACTTGGCAAAGGAATATAGGAACAGTGGAGGTGGTGGTGGGAGATTCAAGAGAGAGGGGGGATTTGGTGGCGGAGGCGGTGGATGCTACAATTGCGGCAAGCTTGTGCATTTTGCAAGGGCATTGCATCCTGAATCCAGAACGTGAAAAGAGTAAATAGTAAATTTCTCCTTTTTCTATAATATTTGGGTTTCTTTTTAAGTTGAAATATACACAGGGTTGGCATGACATTTATATTTGTTTGCAGTTGAGTCTAGTGAATCAATGGCTATGATTATTTTTCTGGTTTTGATACACGGAGTTCTGAGAGAGGATTTTTGTTGGTGACTTGGATAATCTTCAAATGATCTGTTCCATATTATCTTTTAGCGTGAATCCATGACAAACATATATTTATATAGATTATTTGACCAATGTTATCATTTTTGTGTTTGTTTGTTTCTGCATTGGTATCTTATAGTTGAAAAACTTGACACTCTCAACTTAGATGTCAATTCCTTGTATAAAACCATAGAAGCAGAGGAATTATATTGAGTTATATGACAAGTTAGGATGTAAATCATGTAAAATACATCATGAGATTTAGATGATAGTGGACATATTGGCAACATTTTTAACTTTAAGTAACTAGAAGAACATTAGAGATAACTAATGTTTTAAATAGCGGAAGGCGGTAGCCTCAAGGCGATTGAGACGACCAAACTCAAACAAAAAAAAAAGCATATAAAATCATCTAATCATCTATAAGAATCACAACATTGAAAAACAAATGAAATCAACACATAAATCATCCATATCATCATTTCACACTATAGCTTCAAAATGAGAGGTAAGAAAAGCAGAGCTTGGAAGAAGACTAGCAATTTTTTCATGCAAACAAATAATCTAAACTGCTGAAAGTGACTTCTGAAAATTCATGTTTTGTTGTCCAGAATTCCAAATTTGTTAGCACCATTTAAAAATAAAATTACTTATCATAAACTAACTCTCATAGTAAAAATAGGCAATTCAAAACCCAGTAATCAAAAGAGATTGGATGAAGATTGATTTCTCCTCTTTCATTGCATAGCATAAGTCTTAAAATATTATGGATCGATATTGAGAGAACGAAGTTGATGGACGAGTGAGAGAAGAGAGTGAGTAGAGATATTATTTCAAGCCCTAATGGTAAAATTAAAAATTATATTTGAGCCTAAATTTTAGATTTTTGGGTTTTAATTATTTGAATAACTAAATATATAAAACATAAAATAAAAAAAAATCGATTAAATCTGAAACCAAATTCGAAAAATATCCAAAATTTTTTATAAATTCATAATCAAATCCGAAATCGTTAACCAAAAAATCGAAATCGAAAAACAAATAACCACGAGGATCTGTTCTTCGGTTGCATATCATAGTTGGACTCCTATGCAGAATCCCATGTGAGCCTTTTGGATATATCAAAAGGCTTCCATAAAACTATTATGTCATGTTTTTTTTTTATAATTTATATTGTTGCACAATCACTGGCATTGATTATAAATATGAGATTATCCTCCCTCTGGTTTTCTGTTACTATGCCGACCTTTTATATATGGCGGTGTCTGCATGTGCCCAATGACGCCTCTTCACAAACCATAAATCCACTTGACCCCAACTACGAACACCCCATATAACTAATAACTCCCTATAAATACCCCAAGCGCTACCACCATCTTTTCTAAAACTCTACACCCATAAAGGAGAATCAAAGATGGCTTCTCCTACTCGCTCCTCACTCGTTTTCCTCTGTCTGCATCTCCTTCTATATCAAATGTTTTTAGGTAAAATATTTGTCGATCTTTTTGGATTATAATCCTGACGAGTTGGTTGGGTTCATTGATCATTCAGGTTTTATTGGAGTCAAGTTGAGATTTTATATATTGGGTTTTTGTTTGTATAGGAGCTTATGGAGCGACATTCACTATTACAAACAAATGCAGCTACACAGTTTGGCCTGGCATTTTATCGAACGCTGGAACTGCACAACTTTCAACAACAGGATTCGCTCATCAACCCGGCAAATCCAGTACCCCTCTCTCCATCCCCACCATCTGGCCTGGCCGCTTATGGGGACGAACATTCTGCTCTCAAGACTCCACAAACGGGAAATTCACCTGCTTAACCGGCGATTGCGGCTCCTCCGCAATCGAATGCGCAGGAGGCGGCATCGCTCCACCAGCAACACTAGCTAGCCGAGTTCACTCTGAACGGGGCCGACGGACTCGACTTCTACGATGTCAGCCTCGTCGATGGCTACAACCTCCCAATCTTGGTTACACCCCTGGGTGGAGGTCTTGTGGACTTGAACCGCGCGCGTCCGGCGGAACTGAAGGTAACAGAAAGCATGAATGGCGAGGGAGTGGCGTGCAAGAGTGCGTCCGAGGCATTTGGGGACCCACAATATTGCTGTAGTGGGGCCTACGGCACGTCGGGCACGTGTAAACCGAGCTCCTACTCGCAATTCTTCAAGAGCGCCTGTCCACGCACTTACCAGGCCCGGCCCTGAACAGGGGCGGGCCTGTGCGACCGCACAGGGCCCCCAATTTTTGGGGGCCCAAAATTTTTTTTAAAGTAATATTATTAATAGAAGCCCTAAAACAGTGAAAGACAAAAAATTGAGAAAATCACACGAAGCTTAGCTGCCGCTTGCCGGAATCGCAGCCAGCAACGCTGCCGGCCTGCCGCTTGCCGGAATCACCTGTTCGCAACATCGCAGACTCTCACTCTCTCAGCCTCTGGTTAGACAGGTTAGTAACAATTGTTTTCATTCTCTTCATCTTCGTCAAGAAATGCTTCACTTTCTCTACAGCTCTCTTTAGTCAAATCCTGGGGCTGGGGAATGATTGAGATTTTTGTGTTGGGTCTACCCATCTCTCTGTTTTAGAGCTTTAGGTAATAAAGAATTAACAAAAAAAAGTGTTTTTGCTCTGGTTTTGATTAATCAAACTATAATATAGATTCGCCCTTTAAATACCAAAGTTTAGGCATGAAGGGACCCAACTGGGCCAACTTGGAAGAAAAGTGTTTTTTCTCCCGATTGAGCTGTCTTTGGAGTGGCAGTTTCTTCCTCAAAGCCATCAAATTATAGTAAAGCATCCAGGGTGCCATCCTCTCCTGCCAATACTAAAGCTCTCTTGCTCTATTATTCTAGTGTTTTTTTTAATCATTGTTTTTTTAATCATTGCTTATGTTTTTTTTCAGGAGTTGAAAATTTGAAAAATGTTTGGCAAGAGACATCAATCGGGAAGTCAAAAAAGAAATAAAAGGAAAAAGGAAGAACAATTGATTCAATCACAAAGAGGAGCACTTGATAAGTTCTTCAAAGGTAATTCTTCAATTGAAGAGTCTCTTGATGATGATGTTGTTAGTGAATTGGGGGTGGGGGAAGCAGTTAATGAATATGTATTTGATGCGGTTGAAGCTGAAATTGAAATTGAAACTAAAACTGTGAATATGTATGATCCAAGAACTTGGGGAAATATTGATAACAAAACAAGGGATCTTTTAATAGAAAAGGGTCCTACAAGAGAAACTAACTTAGAGTACCCTGTGGATGTGTTGGGTAGACATTTTTCTGAATCTCATTATACTAGAAAGTTGACAAATGGAGAGTATCAAGATAGAAAATGGCTAGTGTACTCGAAGGAGGTGAACAGAGTGTACTGTTTTTGTTGTTTATTGTTTAAAGCAGTACACAACAAAAGTCTACTAGCAAATGAGGGGTATTATGACTGGAGACATTTAGCTGTGAGACTTGGACAACATGAAAAGAGTTTTGAACACCTAAATAATATGTGGACTTGGCTTGATTTGGAAAATAGGTTGAGGAAGAACGAAACAATTGATAAAGAGTTACAAGGACAACTTAAAAAAGAAAAAGAACACTGGAAACAGGTTCTAGTAAGAATTGTTTCTGTTGTTAAGTGTCTTGCTTCTCGTGGTTTGGCTTTCCGTGGACAAAATGAGAAAATTTACCAAGATAGTAATGGTAATTTTTTAGGCATTCTTGAATTGATTGCTGAATTTGATATTGTTATGCAAGAGCATTTTAGACGCATTCTGAATAAAGAGATTCATTATCACTATCTCAGTCATAAAATTCAGAATGAGTTGATTGTGTTGTTGGGTTCTACGGTTGAAAGCTCTATATTACAGATAATTAAAAAGTCAAAATATTTTTCTGTAATGCTTGATTGTACCCCTGATGCAAGTCACCAAGAGCAAATGAGTTTGATTATTCGATGTGTTGATGTGTCAAAGAGACCAATAAAAATTGAAGAGTATTTTATAAAATTTTTGCAAGTGGATGATACATCAGGTGTGGGGATTTTTAATGAGTTGCTTGAAGTGTTGAAGTGCCTAGAGCTTGATGTTGATTTTGCAAGTGGATGATACATCAGGTTTGAGTTTTTGTTGGCAATGACTATATGGCATACTGTGTTGGTGAAAATTCAGAGAGTTAGTGCATTTTTGCAATCTGAAGATATGCAAATTGATATTGCTGTAACAAGGTTGAAGGTGTTAATTTCTTATTTTGAAAACTATAGGGCTTCTGGGTTCCCATTGGCTATGGAAAGTGCCAAAAAGATTGCAGCTGATCTAGATATTGAACCTATCTTTCCTAAAAAAAGACAAATCCGTAGGAAAAAACAATTTGATGAAACTGAGGAGGAACAGACCTCAGTGTCTGTTGAGGAATCATTTAGGCTTAATTATTTTTTGATTGTTGTTGATGTTGCTATTTCTTCTTTGAAGAACAGATTTGAACAATTGGAAGCATTTGAGGATATATTTGGATTTTTATTTGATCCTAAGAGGTTTTGCCAGATGGAGTACAACAGTTTGAAAGAATCTTGTGTCAAACTTGAAACTGCTCTAAAACATGACAGCAAATCAGATATTAATGGGGATGATTTATTTAGTGAATTGCAAGTGTTGATCCTTTACTTGCCTGCAGGAACAGAGACATCCATTCAAGTTCTTGAGTTTGTGGAATCTTTGGGTTGTTTACCAAATGTTTCCATAGCTTATAGAATTTTATTAACTGTTCCAGTAACTGTTGCATCCGCAGAGAGGAGTTTTTCTAAGTTGAAATTGTTGAAAAATTATTTGTGGTCAACTATGTCACAAGAGAGGATGAATGGACTGGTCATATTATGCATTGAAAAACATGTATTAGAGAAGTGTGACTTCGAAGCTGTTATTGATGACTTTGCCTCTCAAAATGCAGTACGGTGTAAAATATTTATGTGATTTCATGTAATTATATTTTTAACTGAATATTGTAATGACTAGTTTAATTTTAATGTAATAACATTCAAGGCGTGATGGCCTAGCCTCCCAAAATTGGGTTCCAGCCATCAAAAATTTATTGTTATTTTATTTACTTTAATTTTTATTATTAGTTTAAAACTTATGACTATGTGTATAAAAAAAAATCGGGGCGTTGCCCCGAACTCCAAAAAAATTTTAGGGGCGCTGCCCCGAACGCCGCCTTGAGGGCCCCCAAAAACAATCTTGCCCCGGACCCCAAATAGGCCAGGGCCGGCCCTGGCGCTTACAGCTACGCTTATGAAGACGGTACCAGCACCGTCACTTGCGCCGCCGCGGACTACGTAATCACCTTCTGCCCCGCCCCCTCCACAACCCAAAAGCCATCGGACGGGCAGTACCCGGTTGCAGATACTGTCATAATCCCACATCGGTAGATTAGGGGAAGGAGCCCTTGCTTAAGAGTGCGGACTCTGCCCCTACCTACCAGCCAAGGTTTTCATGGGATTTCACCCCATGGGCCTTGGTTACAGCCGGCCCGCAAGGGTGTCGGTTGGACTTTGGTTGGCAAGGGGTGGCAGGTTCGTTACAATTGGTATCGAAGCCAACCCCCGACGTCCGCTGGTGTGGGCGGTCCCCTGGCGGGCTGCGTGCCGTGTTGGGGCCGGCCATGGGCAGGGTACTGTTGGGCTGGGCCTGAGGCAGGGGCCTTGTGCCATGGTGTCGACCAACGCGGGCGTTGGTCTTAAAGGGCCGGGCTTTGTCATAATCCCACATCGGTAGATTAGGGGAAGGAGCCCTTGCTTAAGAGTGCGGACTCTGCCCCTACCTACCAGCCAAGGTTTTCATGGGATTTCACCCCATGGGCCTTGGTTACAGCCGGCCCGCAAGGGTGTCGGTTGGGCTTTGGTTGGCAAGGGGTGGCAGGTTCGTTATCTGGTTGGCGGTGTAGTTGCTGTTTTGTTGGCAATTTGGCGGTTGCGGCAACTCTTCTTCTGAGTTCTGACCGACTGAAACTCATCATCAGCTGAGCCATCTTTGACCCAGTTTTCGTGGGCCGTATAACAGAAGGAATGGAGCCCACATGACAGGTTGCAACTGTTGCCTAATTGCTTTTCATTTACTTTGTTGTATTGTCATTGATGCAGTTGCAGCTTTTATTTTATTTTGTCAGTCTTTTTTTCTTCTTCTTTCTAGTAAGTATGTTGTATTCTAATTCTTTGGTTGGGGCAGGACAAAAGGGCCTGTCTACCGACCCGTGCCCTCGGGATGCCGGTAGAATGTAAGTCGCAGGTTATGCGACACAACGACAGGGACCGCTGGGTGCGTTCCGATAAATCAACCAAGAATGACCGAAACTGCGCCAAAGGCACGCTTCGAACTCGGGACTCCACCGTACTAACCAAACCGAAGACCCCATTGGGTGCCGCTGAGCCATATGCCCTGGAGGCTGTTGTATTCTAATTCTGCCGACTTAACTCGCTGTATTTTTCTGTTTTGTAGTACAACTTTTAACGTGCGGTTGTGCTAGGCCATAAGCGTATTTGGGCGTGAGAGATGACAATCAGGAGGTTTAAGGGCAATCACAATGGTTCCATATCTAATGGGCCAATAATTTTATTTTTGGGTCTCATATCTATCTCACAAAAACACAACTCTTAATACAATTAAATCAGCATAACACATATTTCAATACTGTCACATCAGCAAAACACATCTCCCAATACAAAATCATTATCCAACCCAACTATTTTCCTATCCTTCAAACTATCCCCATCAAATTTACATCAAAATCAAGGCCGGGTCTCATCTTTATTACAAAAAGTCAAGTCACATCATCATCCACATCACCAAAATACATATCCCAATACAACCACATCAACAAAACACATTTTTCAATACAACCATATCAGCAAAACACATTAACTTTATTGGCCCATTAACTTTACACCATTGCAAGTGCCCTAAGGCTAAGCTATTCTGACAAGGGAAATCCTCAGCCCATCAAAATTTAGTGCCGTAAAGGAAACGACAAAATCGAACTTGAAAATCAAACCAAAATTCAATATAATCGATCAATATCCAACTAAACAGTTTAAACAAATTATTTCAAAAATGACTGTTATGCATCCGCCTGCAGTGAAAATACTTATACCGACGATCATATAAGCCGGTAAAAAAGTTTTCAACCGCGATTTTTCATATATATTGTCGCAGTTATAGAGTTACAGATACATTTAATATCTGTTGTATTGCAGGTAATTAATACAAAAAACATGCATTGTTGTGTTGTTCTCTCTGAATATGTAAATGATAATGAATTGTGAGACCCATGACATGTAGTCACAAATTATAGAAGAAAATAATAATGAAGGGAACAATCTCTCTACAGAATATTGTTCTGTGTTTTGATTGGTGTTTGTCCAGCTTCCAGATGGAAGAAATGAACTTATTCAACAAATTAAACCAAGAAAAGTTGGGGATTGAAATCGAGCTTTGAAGGAGACAATGGGAATGATCCCTCTCCGGTTAGAGGCGGCGCTAGCTGTTGATGATTCAACTCTAGCTTGTTGTTCAGCTTGGTCCCATGGAGATCCGCTCATAAAATTTTGATCAGCGCCTTGCATGTAACACTAACGGCAGAGTATCTTCACATTTGTTACTATTATTATGGAATAAAACAAAATTTCCAGAATGTCGATTCACAGTCTATTCATTGGTTTTCCCAACCTAAACAACCATCCGAACACAACAATATTAGGACTTGTAATTAAGTTGTGTGTATTAATTGTGGTTCCGACGATTCCTTTGTTTTTCTCTTTCTTGCCGGTACAGTTGGATCATTGGCATTTGATTGTATACATACATATATTTACAGTCTGGATGTATCTATATATACATGGAAACAATAAATTCAGAGAGAGAGAGAGAGAGAGAGCAGAGGTTCTTTCCTATACGCAGTTAGAGAAATGGAGTGCAGCTTGCTCATGGTGCTGTGTTGTAGTGTGTGGTTGATGGGGTTTGTAGGCGCCGAGTATGTGGAATACAAGACAGGAGCTGGTGTGGTGCCAGGTAAGTTGAATGTTCATCTGGTGCCACACTCGCATGTCGATGTTGGATGGTTGAAGACTGTTGATCAGTACTATGTTGGATCCAAGCAGAGTATTCAGGTTCTTCTCATCACTTCTTCCTAGTTCTTATATATAGATGCAGATTTATTATTTTAATTTCTTGGGTGTAGGGTGCTTGTGTTGAGAATGTGTTGGATTCGGTTGTGGAGGCTTTGCTTCGTGATCCTAATAGGAAATTTGTGTTTGCCGAGATGGTAATCTAATTTCTTTAAATTTGCTTCAATTCTTGGTATAATTGTTTGTCTCCATTTAATATATTTCGACTACTCAAAATTGAGTCCAGCCCATGCACACACAAAGGCCCAGTCCAGCCCAATAAGAAACAATTTTTTTATTATTTTTTTTAAAACAAAAATAACTCGGAGCAACTGTTTCTCCCCCTCCGACCCCCAGAGGCGCCATTACACGTACTGCAACTGCAAGCTAAAAATCAATTTAGTCGAGCTAGTAGCGCAAATGTGCCTTTCGAGCGGCACCGATGATTCTGCATCATTGTGCTCCACCGCAGGTTCCTCCACCAGGTAAGTAATAAGGATTCTGAGATTGAAAGTGTGAGTGGCGGTGCTAGACGTGTACAAGATTTCTGAGGGATTAGGAGAGGATAAAGATAGAGAAGAAGCAAGAACTATTGATTTTTTTTGGTATGCGTAAGAGTTATCGGATTTTATATTTAATGAGCTTTTCATTTCACCTACAGGCATTTTTCCAGAGATGGTGGGGAGAACAAAGCCCGGCGAGACAGAAACAAGTTAGAAAACTTGTAAAAGATGGCCGACTGGAATTCGTGTATGTATGTAGTTACTGAACAGATTGTATCATTTGTGTTTTGTGTGTGTGTGTGTGTGCAAGTTGCACATATCTGAGATGAGAGTCATGGTCGTTTGAATATTGGATGCGGAGATATAATCATTCGAATGCAGAAATGATGCTTGGCATAGCAGAGCCTTCATGTACAAAAGAGTATGCTGTGAGATAAGAGAGATCTGAGTGTTATTATTGCTTTTTCATATGAAAAATATTTAAGTTTCCGATTGCAGAAATGGTGGTTGGTGTATGCACGACGAAGCAACATGTCATTACATAGACATGATTGATCAAACAACCCTAGGTCACCGCTTGATCAAGGAGCAGTTTAACACAGTTCCTCGCGCTGGATGGCAGATTGATCCATTTGGACACTCTGCTGTGCAAGCTTACCTGCTCGGGGCTGAGGTACATAGTTTCACCATTAGAATTAACTAAATAATGGCCAATTCGTACCGTTTTCCAAATTTTTTTTGCTCAAAAGCATGCATCAGTTACTCAATTTGATGTACAGTTTGCTGAAAGTTAAATTTTGGTTCATCTTTTGGTTCATCACATTGGTTGCAACACTTCTATTATTTAATACCCTGCATCCTCTTCCTGGCTTTACCAGTGAGCTGCATCATCCAGATATTGTGAACATTATACTAACATGGTGTAGTTGTTATGCCTAATGGATGGTACATTTTGATTATTTTTTTCTTACAGCTTGGGTTTGATTCTGTACATTTTGCAAGAATTGATTACCAGGACAGAGAACAGCGTAAAGTGAATAAATCCCTGGAAGTTATCTGGCGTGGTTCTAAAACTTTTGGTTCTTCATCTCAGGTTTCATACATCAACTCTTGCACTGTAGCTCATTATTTCTTAATATATTGAATTTTGAGTTCAATATTCAACTATCTGGGAAATTTGCAGATTTTTGCCAATGCCTTTCCTTATCATTACGGTCCCCCAGAAGGTTTTCGTTTCGAAGTGAATGCTGACTTTGAACCAATCCAGGTTTAATTAGACATCAGTTCTTATGAATATAATCTGATGTTCTTTTTGATTATATAATCCCAATGGTTGCATTTTACACTACAGAACGATCATCTTCTATTTGATTACAATGTTGAAAAGCGGGTCAATGAATTTTTTGAAGCTGCCAAGTCTCAAGTAAATTCTTAGCTCCTTTTTTTTAACTGATTAGTTTGTGTGCTCTATTTCCCTAAAGGAGAGACTTCTCCAGCTTGTTTGGTTAAGAATTCATTAAGCTTAAAATTGGTAACTACACATAATCTCTTTATACGCAGGGAAACTTGACAAGGACAAAGCATATTATGTGGACCATGGGAGGTGACTTTGAGTACCAATATGCTGAGTCTTGGTTCAAGCAAATGGACAAGTTGATTCACTATGTTAATATGGTAGGGTTTGTAGCCTTGTAGGAAGCATTGACAAAACATTTTGAAGTTGGCTTACCTGTAATCGGATTTTCTGTCTTAGTTTTGTTTAGTTAAGTCCATTGAATTTAGGAGTTTCGACTTGCTTTACGTTAAACATAGGGCAATTTATAATTTGTTCTTGAGATGTGCTAGAATGGTCGGGAAAGTTGTTAACATATTTGCATCTCAGGGTTGGCCTGGCTTGGAAAGTTTTTCAATTTTTTTAATATTTTTGGATTTTGTGGGTAACCAATGTTATTGGGTCTGACATTGGGTTATTTCCACTTTTTTCTCAAAGGGTGTGGGTTCACCCTTCATATTAGAATGGTTAAGAGCTCGTACACAAGGCTCACACAATGGTTGGGATTGGGAACATGCTCGCCTCTGTGGGTTCACCCATCTTATTATAACCTTTCAAATTCTCTCACTTTTCAATATGGAATCTTGTGTGGAGGCTGTCTTTTCCAACAAAAGTAAATAGATGCTCATGCTGCGAGGTCTGGTTTCTTTTCAGAGTCTTGTTTCATGCCATCTCGGATGAAAGTGTGATGGCATAAGTAAAGCCACACTTCATCACAACAGTTGATATCATTAAGTGATTTTTTCCCTTTATATCCGATATCTAACCAAATTGACAATAACTTGAACCCACTGACATAATCGATCACTCATTGCATGGAAATGTGTCTTGCATTACCATAACTGCGAGCAACACTTTGTTTATATCTAGCCTAACTGGTTCAGTTTACCCTCATGTTTATTACCTAATACAGAGAACACTTCCTCTTTTGGATTCTTGTTTCCAATATCATTTGTTCTCCTGTTTATTTATTTTATGAATACTGTTGTTTTTATTATTAGTTGTACTTTTAGTATGAGGAGGATTTGAAGACAACCTGTTTGGAATCCTAAGGAGTTGTTACCACTAGATCAAATGCTCCTTTGTTCTCAATTTGGACTGTTTTCTCAGGACGCTCGAGTGAATGCCTTATATTCTACTCCATCTATCTATACCGATGCAAAAAATGCAGCACAAGAATCATGGCCACTGAAAACTGATGATTACTTCCCGTGAGCATTTCTTATTCTTTAATCAGTTGAAGTTGTCTTTCATTGATGAAGCAGCATTGTGATTAGCCAAACTTTTTTATTCAGGTATGCAGATACGGAAAATGATTATTGGACTGGTTTTTTTACTAGTCGTCCAGCTTTTAAGCGATATGTTAGGATGCTGAGTGGATATTATTTGGTGAGACATCGGAATAACTAAACCTAGACAGAGCACACTCTGCAACATTTTGCCTTTGTGCTTTGTTACATCCTTTTCTCTCACTGTGATGAAGCAATCTGTAGTCTGTGAATTGTCAGTTATATTCACTGATTTTGTAAGCTCAGACACCTTAAAGATTTCTGTCTGTCTATCCGAGTCACCTGGTACCAGTGGATATGTGCCATGTGCAGTGAGAATGGCTTCATTGTATCATTTAAGATTGGGTGGCAATTCCGCATCTCTTTTTTTTCTCCAAATATTACTGAAATAGTTCTCATTTTCTAATGTAGACAACACGACAACTGGAATTCCTGGCTGGAAGGAGATCTACTGGTCCTGGCACTTTTCCGCTTGGAGATGCTTTAGGAATTGCACAACACCATGATGCTGTCACTGGCACTGCCAAACAACATACAACAAATGATTATACGAAACGCCTAGCTATTGGCGCCTCTAAGGTGGGCAGTTAGAGTGTCCACAATTTCTTTTGTATTGCTCTTCATCTAAGGCTAACTTCTTCTTTGTGATCCTTAAATACAACTTCTCATATAGGCTGAAGCTGTTTCAAGTTATGCTCTCTCATGCTTGGTTAATAAAAAAACAAGAGGACAGTGTGTAGGACCGTATCTAAAATTTCACCAGGTCTAACTTCAGAGTTTGTTCCTTCTCCTTATAAATAGTACTAGTATCATTTCTATTCAAAAGACACGCTGCAAGTATCCCTTCCCTTCTAATGGTTGATATAAGATTTAAGTTCTTTGTGCCTGTTATGACATCATGCCTACACATTCATTATATGGTCAATGGTTACTTTACATACAAATTATCTAATTGCTATAGATCTGCTACATGGCCAAAGCTATTCCTAGCATTTCAGATGCAAAAGGTTCTAATTTGAGGGTCGTCTTCACTTATTTTGATCTTCTCTGATTATTACTAATCTACTATTATTTGTTTGTTTGTGAAGCATCACAAAATCAATAATAAGTTGTTTTTGCTCTGCTTACACTCGTTTTCACCTCCTTATCCTTCATTTCGAACAGTGCTTGTTACTGAATATTAGTTACTGCCCACCAACAGAGGAAGCTATTCCAGAAGGAAAGAGTTTGGTAATTTTTTTCCATATCTTTCGATGATATTAAATTTTCTTGTATCCTATGAGTTGCATATAATTGCTTTCAGGTTGCTGTGCTATATAACCCACTTGGATGGCATCGTAATGATATTGTTAGGATACCAGTAAGTATATATCTTTCTATTCTGTTATTGGTATTATAGAGCTATTGGATCAATTCAAATTGTTTAGTATGTTATAATACATGCATTAGTACACCACGGCTGAGGTTTATAAGATGACCATGGTCTATAGTTAACACAAGAAGCTATAGGTGACAGAGTGGTAGCTGAGATAGTTTGAATTTGTTTAGCAAGTCCAGTGATCGTTTTGATTTAGGAGGCTATGATTATAAAAGGAAGAAAAATTGCTGTGATGGTTTGTTATCAGTCTCCAAGCTTCTAATTTTGGAACAGTGATTCATATTTTGCCCCTTGATGTAAACAGCAACTGAGTCCAGCACTTACTGTCAGATTTCTCAAATTTTGCATACTTGGTCTTTCCTTGATCTAAGTGCCTTTGTGCTAAGCTAAGGCTACATATTGACACAGTTTTAATTTTCTGGACTGTTGCTTTTTATTGTTTCGTATGTTAGGTTTCTGTGCATTGAAATGATAATGAAGTTGGTCTGCACAGCCTTAATCGCCAATTCAGTTAAACGTTTATGAAGTTGGTCTGGAAATTTTAACACTTTTTAAAGTGCAATGTTGGGATGCTACTTTTTCTTTGGCATATTTGTGTCGAAATTTAGAGAAAAATGGTTTCTTATAGAATGTGTATCTGACAATGTGTACCAGGTGAATGAAAAAAATCTTATTGTCCATGATTTCTCGGGCAATACCATTGAGACACAATATTTAGATTTGGATGAAGTTACAAGAAACTTGAGGAACTTCTATTTGAAGGCTTACTTGGGGCTGACAGCAAACCAAATTCCTAAGTACTGGCTTATATTCGAAGTATCTGTTCCACCACTGGGCTGGACCAATTACTTCATTTCTAAGCACACTGGGAATGGTAAATGTCCAATTTCTTTTCTTTACATCTTGTCCACCTAGCCTTACGATTTTATTATTTTCAGCCATCAAGTATTCATTATCTCATTATGGGAAGTATGATTCTCCAGAATGTTACTTATGTACTAGAATTGAAGCATAATTTTTTTTTCCAAGTCACTGATCTGTTGTTCTCTGTTGTGCAGAAAATAGCAGAAAAGGTTCTCTGTCAAGTAAATACACTCTAAATGATACCTTTGATATTGGGCCCGGAAATTTGAAGATGACCTTTTCTTCAAGCACTGGACTATTGAAACGGATGCATAATTCAATAACTGGGGTACTCTTTTTTTTCACATATGCGAGTGACTTTTTTAAGTAGGGAGTTTAGATTCTAGAATGATTGCTTGATCATTCTTTTGGAAATTATATTCTTGTTCTTTTGGAAATTATATTCTTGTTTTATTTTTGAAACCAGAGAGAGACCCCAGGACTTTGTGTCGATGACATTGACAAAAAATTTGCATTTTGAATTCTTAATACATGTTTTACTTTGTTTTAAACTCCTGTTTGAGGTTGACATGGCCTGCTTCTATAAGAGTGAAGAGTAAAGCCCTTCTGCTCTGGTTTGTATTCTGAGATAAAAATATTTGGAAGATTCCAAAAATATTAGTGCGCTGATTTATTTATTGAGAAAATTTATGTGCAAGTTTCATGTGTTTGGTTTTTTTATGATGGTTTGCATGTTCAATCTTAAGACTTAGTAACCTGTTTGTGTAAGCTGTGTTAGAAAAAGCTGTGAATAGGACCCAGTTGTTGTATCTATCTGGGTCTCCATAAGCTGGAAGTTTTCAGTAATGGATCCACTTTTTTACCAGGTTGATCTAACTGTTGAGCAAGGCTATCTTTGGTATGGTTCGGTATGTGATCACTGTGCTTGGAATAGGACTTTTTCTGATTTTTATGTGCTCTTGCTCGTAATCGACAATATTCTGTCTTCTAGTATTCTGGCGCATATGTTTTTAAACCCTCTGGATCTCCTCGTCTTGTTTCAGCATCAGTGAGTTTTCTTTTCCCTTTATATTTTTAAGGAACCATCAATTGCCATCCTCTCTTTACATAAACTGTATATAAACTAAATCAGGAAAAAATATATATACGCTTAAGCAAAGCTCTGTGCTGAATAACTGAAGTTGGCTACTCAAGTTTATTTTTTCCGTTCCTCTTCCTTTTTTGCTGTCTTTCTTCTTCAACCTTTCAGATACAAAAAAACCCGAAGTAACTTTTACTTACTTCCTTTCTTTTTCGTGGCTTTTAATGTATTCATCAGAATGCATCTTATATGGTCTACAGAAATCCTGGAAGCTCTTTCATGGACCACTAGTTGATGAGGTTCACCAAAAGTTCAATTCATGGATATACCAGGTCCGGTATATTTATGACTTCGGTTCATTTATGTACTGTTCTGTGCTGTAATCATCTAATGTGCTTGTTCACCTTTCTCAAATCTCTGTAAAGTTATTGCTATAGATCAGCAGATGTAAGCCTTACGGACTAGGGACCTCTACCCTATTTGTGCCTAGTTTCATTATCGATGACAATAACAGGACGACTTAGTCAAACTACCTGTTTCAGAGGGCCCTTAAACTTCCATGCAATATATCATATTGTAAAATAAAATCTGCTATTAATTAGGTTCTTTTATTGATAAATTCATATATTCCTTGAGCTTTATTCTTCTTATCTTTAGCCTATATTTGTTATTAGGTCACAAGACTTTACAGAGGCAAGGATCATGCTGAAGTTGAATATACCGTGAGTCATTACTTCTTTTTTTTAACTTTTGGGTCAAGAGAACATTTGTTTATAAAACGTACTTCAATTTGTCCAATTTTAAGAGAACTACATCTAGGCAAGCAAGTTTTACCTCTTCCTACTCAAAAGACTAATTCTGAAAATTTATAATCTGAAGATTGGCCCGATTCCTACTGAAGATGGTACCGGGAAAGAGGTTATCACACGAATGAAAACAAGCATGGAAACTGACAAGGTGTTTTACACCGATTCTAACGGAAGGGACTTTCTGAAGCGGGTAATTCCCTTGATATCTATATTTGGATATCATAATATTTCTGTAAATCCTTTGCGAATGAACATGGTGTTCTTTTGATCTCTCTTTTTTCCTTGTTGGCTCGCATAATTTGGTAATACATCTAGAGCAACCGAATTTGACACTTTTTGAACCTCCTGATTTTTCTGTTGGCATGTAATACTTAAATGAATCTCCTTACATTATTATGTAAATTTCACTTACCATCTTTTATCGTCCATTTTTTTCCTGGATAGTTTTAGTAGTTAATAATAGGCATACATGTTCCCAGTGGTAGAGTTGCATGAGTGCAATGTAAAGATTACATGTTCAATTTCTGCAAACAATCCAATTTCTGCAAACAATCCCTCCATATATTATTTGGAGATAACGTGTGTGTACATCCTGAATGTCGCTGACCCCACACACTGCAGGAGCCTTGTGTGCGGCAGTTGTTTGCCAACAGTTTGAAGAGTTAATACTATAATTATCTAAACTTAACTAAACATTTCAATTTTTTTTATGTTTGTTCACTATGAACATGAGAGATTCTCGTGCAATACTATACCAGTAATATTTTCGATCATAGTAGTTGTTTATTTTCATTCAAACTTTGAATCATTGATTGTCGGTTTTCAGGTTCGAGATAATAGAACAGACTATCGCCTTAAGGTTAACGAACCTGTTGCTGGAAATTATTACCCGGCAAGTTTTACTATTCTTTTTCTTGTTATTATATATCTGTTGGAAGGTCCTAGAGATAAATACGTCATCCTGCAAGTCATGTCGTTGAGACCTGCGAGGATGTCGTGCATACAGCTTATATGGCTGTTGTCTTTGACGGTTCCAACATTGCTAGGAAAGTGTTTAGTAAAGCTTGGGACACTCGAATGATATTTTTATTCCATGTGCTAAGTTTCTGTTACCTGAGCACTAAGGGAATTACTTTTAGTTTTGAGCTGCATTAGTCTAAAAGTAGTTTTTTTGGGCTTTTAACACTATTCAGAAACAAGAAACTCTTGGTCTAGTGGTTACTCCTTAGTACTTGAACCAGGTAACATCTCAGGTTCAAGCCCCCTCACACACTAATTATCATAATAGAAAGAATATAACTTGTCAAAATAAAAAAACTTATCAGGAATTTGAACTATGTAGACACAATTACTTTTGGTTGCTGGGGAATTTAATCTTTGCAATAGAGGACAATGCTGATTACCATATATATAGTTGAGGACATGCATTGCCCAGGCTTAGAATTATCTCATTGACATACCTAGAGATCAGTGGTAAAATAGACAAAAAAAACACTTATGTTTTAAACTTTTAATGCATGAGGAAGGTCAAGCATAAGTTTCTAGAGCAAACAGTATTTGAATAATGGTTTGTTTTTTATTCTTTAATGCTAATTACACTTAGTGCTAATATTAAAAAAATTGTATCGTTTTAAAATGGTCAGATAATTTTCATGTGGTGCCTCTTCGTTAGCATTAATCATCTGCTTTTTTACAGCTTAACCTTGGAATTTTTATAGAAGATGACCATTCTGAATTATCGTTCTTGGTCGATCGTGCTGGAGGAGGAGCCAGTATAGAAGATGGAGCAATAGAAGTGATGCTTCATAGGTTCAATGTCTAATCTTAAGTTTTCCAATATCTTACTAGGGTTACTACGATTACTAACACTGGACTGATTGCCACTCTACTACACAAGGCGTACAGCTCAGGATGACTCCAAAGGAGTGGCTGAAGCTCTTGAAGAAAATGTTTGTGTTGGAGATACATGTAGAGGAATAACGGTAAAACCTTGTATATGCCAACCGGCTTATGTTTTAGAAGCTCAGGATGAAAGTTTCTCATCCATGTCCAGGGGTGGACCCAAGATCTATTGTGAGGGGTCAAATTTATACTTGTTAGGGATTTTATGATAGAATGTGAACCTCAGTGGGGACATGTGAACCTTTTATATAATATAGGTATAATTTGCTATATTTATAAAAAAAAAAGGTATAATTTGCTATATCATTAATAGAAGATTTTCTTTGCTATCCTTGGGTCCACCCCTGTCCATCAATGTTTTAGTTTCTGGATGCGTCAGTTTTACTTGCCACTACATACTGTGCATCTTTGCTACTGAAAGCCATTGTCTTGTGTTTTTTACTTTGTCATGATTCCTGGAACCCTGCACTGTTTACCTGATTAGTGTTTGAAAAATAGGGATGAAAGTATAAAAGCTTTGCGCATCTTTTCCTTTCCCTGATAGATCAGCTGATACACTTTGTGCAGATTCGAGGAAATTATTACATGAACATCAACAAACTAGGGACTGGTGCACGCTGGCGCCGAACAACTGGCCAAGAAGTTTACTCACCTCTCCTCGTGGCTTTCACACATGAGGTATAGCTTGATTGTAGTCACGGTGTGTATCATTTACCAAGGATATTAAAATGATCACGAAAATTGATCTTCCAGAATTCAGAGAACTGGAAGGCGTCTCATTTGACGAAAACAACCACCATGGATCCGGACTACAGTTTGCCACCCTCTGTTGCTTTGATTACTCTTCAGGTGACCATTTTAAAACCCCGAACAGCAAGTGCCAATCTCTTTCTCTCTCTCCCCTTCTTCCTCTCTGTTTATTTTTTTTGGCTCTAATACTAGTTCTACAGGAGTTAGAAGATGGAACTGTGATCCTCCGTCTGGCACATTTATACGAGGTAATCAGCATGCCAAATGCTCAGAGTAAAATGGAAAAAAGAAGAAACTAATAGATTGGTTGTTGAACTGTTCTGGACAGCCAATTTTTCTTTTGACTAATTTTGTTCTTATCGACTTTCATGCCCCAAATTTGATTAGGCGAATGAAGATCCCGAGTATTCACAAGTGGCCAAAGTTGAACTGAATAAGATGTTTGCTGGTAAAACGGTATGTATTATTGCTTATTGTCAGTGTTGCTGCAACTATTTTGGCTTTTTATCTGGATTTATATCTGCATAGGTGGGCCTGATTATTACAATACGCCTCATACCTAACATAAAATCATGAGGTCTGGACACAACTTACCATTTTCTTCTTTAACGGTGGCATCGATTGTGTCTTAGCACATCTTTCGTAAGTTAGTATTTTGTATAGATGAGCCAGAATAATCCTCTACTTTGATGATATATAGATTTGAAAAAAACAACAATGTTCGTTGATCAAACTACAACTTTAATGTCGGCTTTGCTACATCCCTTCCACTACTAACTACTCATTGTTGCTCATTTTTTCATACAAAAGAAAAGGCAAACATGGTGTTTTGCAGAAAGAAAGGATGGCTGGCACTGATCATAAATATTTTGTTTTGTTGCGTTGATTGGTGTTTGAACTTTCAGATTAAGGAACTGAAGGAAACGAGCTTATCAACAAACCGAGAGAAGTCAAAGATGAAGAAAATGGAATGGAGTGTTGAAGGGGACAATAAAAATGATCCCTCTCCTGTTAGAGGCGGCCCGGTGGATGATTCTACTCTTCTTGTTGAGCTTGGTCCCATGGAGATACGCACATTCTTGCTAAAATTTGATTGATCCCAATATGTCATGCATTAGATGTCCATTTGTATTTTCAATTATTCTACGCATCATGATAAAATTTGGATGATCAAGAAGATCATGCTAAAGTATAGATTCCTTCGAATCAGGGCACTTCTGATGCATCACAACATGTGTTTCAATTCATTTTATACTTGCATGGTATAAACCCGAAGAGAAAGTCACAAACTTTTTAGTACAAGCTTCTGGCTTGAAATGATAGAAGTAATATATAGGTAATCTTTATTACCTTCTTTTGCAGACTCAAAATGATATTCATTTTGACAAATATCTTTGAAACTCGATAAGTTTCTCTTTTATTTGGGAGAGTACGATGCTTCCTCAATATATATATTTTTTCTCTTTAGGCAAAATGATATTAGTTTTTCCAAAGCCTTCAACTATTTTTGATGTACTTGAAATGGTATTCACATTTGTTTCAAGTAATGTCAAGTGTAGAAAATATTTCTTATGTTTAATAATAGTGTGTTGTTGCACTATCAATTAAATATATATCTCCGTCGATCATATTTATAACGAAAAAACAGGATAACTTGCATCACATATTAATCCAAAAGTATAATAAAGATAAATATTAGATTGTATATAAATATATCAAACATATAAACTTGACAAGTCCGGGACTAGTGATCGAGTGGTCCCTGAGAACCATACATGAAATAAGTTTCATCATCTCCCTCCGAAGGTTTATTTGACAAATTTTTATTTGTCTGACTTGTTTCACCTTCATATATCTTGTGGTGGTATGAATGATAACCCGAATTATTTCATAAAGGTGGCAGTGAAGCAAAATCATTGATTTAGCCAAATTCTGAGTTGATTTGGTGTTTTCTTCTTTAATGAGTTTTTCAATTTCAAGATCTACAGTTTCAGGTGAGTTTTGGCATCAACAATTCAAGATAAATAATTTTGTCCATAAATATCAAATGTCGTAAAATCTAAACTTTTCAAATTTGACATAACAAATTATTATAATAAACTTAGAAAAGATAATTAACAGGGATTACTTACTTATACCCTCAAAAGCTTGCTTTTGGTACAACGACAGAGACTCGTGTAGATAACGTGTTGTAAAACAAGAAATTAAAAAATTCGCAAAATCAAGATTAACAAATCATGTATCATAAGAATAATATTTAGAAGAATATTTGGAGAGAAAATTTGCAAAGAGCAAATGAGAGAATACTTTTTTCAATTCATGTATTCAAAATGTGAAGTTTAAGCACTTATTTATACTCTGCAAAAACTCACCTAAATTAACTAATACAATAAATATTAATTGAATTTTCTCCATTAATTTTAATATTTTCATCCACCAATATTAATTCATGTCTATTAAATATGTAACATAATTAATATATTTGATGGCTTAGTACATTAAATAAATGTTTTTAACATTAAGAATAGTCTTCCGATTGTTTATTTTTTATTTGAGATTTTGATAATTTTGAGATAGCATCGATAATTATTGGTTCCAAAATAGGCCCACCCATTTAAAAACGTCCAAAACGGACTCCATCCTCCGACCAACCTTCTTCGCCGATGGTGATTCTCCTCTCTTTATTTCTTTTTCTTCCTCGTCTTCACGACTAACTGAAATGGCGTATCAGAACCCCAATCCTCCCAAAACGGCATCACTTTACCCGGCTGTGATCCAATCATACCCGGACGCCCCAATTCACAACTCCTCATCTTCCCCCTCCTCCTCCAACCTTTACCCTACAATCGACCCACAGGACCTCGTCGATAACCTATTCCCTGAAAACATACATTATAGAATCCCTAACGACGACCCACACTCGCCCTCAGCACCACCAGAGGCGACGGAGGAGCTCTTAATCAGAATCCCTGGCGCCATTGTCCACCTTATTGACAGATCCTACAGTGTTGAGCTTGCTTGCGGAGATCTGTCGATTGTACTCCTCCGCCAGGGTGGTAACGTCGTTGCTGTCCTCGTTCGTGTTGCTGGCGAGATCCAGTGGCCGTTGGCGAAGGACGAGGCAGCGGTTAAACTCGACGGTTCGCATTACTTCTTTTCCCTTCGCTTGCCTAAAGATCACGGTTCGGGATCTGATTCCAGCGGCGACGATGGAAAGCCTAAGAAGAACAAGAAGAAGAAAGAGAAGAAAAAGAAGGACGAGTCGGACAGTGATATCTTGAATTACGGATTGACAATCGCGTCAAAGGGGCAGGAGGATCTGTTGAAGGAATTGGATGAGATTCTGCAGTACTACAGCTGCTTTTCAGTCCAGAAGGTGTCGGAGATGGCGAAGGAGTTGGATGACTCGGTGGCAAAGAAGATGACACCAGCGGACTTGAAGTCTGGGGAGAAGAAAGAGATGATGGAGGGGAAGTGCGCTGCGTACTGGACCACGCTAGCGCCCAATGTGGAGGATTACAGTGGCACTGCAGCAAAGCTGATTGCTACTGGTTCAGGGCAATTGATAAAGGGTATTTTGTGGTGTGGAGATGTGACAATGGAGAGGTTGAAGTGGGGAAATGATGTTCTGAAGAAGAGGATTGGTCCCAAGGAGAAAGCCGAGATCAATCCAGATACTTTGAAGAGGATTAAAAGGTATTTTAAGGGAATGTTGCTATAAATTTTCATTTGCCGCAGTGCATTTGGTGTTATTTCCATTTTTCCTTTTCTGTGATTGTTTGTGCATATGCCTTTCATTTTATTCTCTTTCTGTCCTTGTGGTCTCTATGCATATTTAGGAACATTTTCTGCCAGTGGAATTTTTTTTATTTTGGAAAAATTGTGTAAATCATGAAAGGATATCTGATCATGCCATATTATTTAAGTATTGCCCATTTTGAAATAAGGCCCTTAATCCAGTATTCTGTCCTAGAAAGTCAGAGATGTTGATTTGCTCGGGAGCTGCAACATGGACAACAACTTGGATTTGTACGTTAAAGTACTCCTTTCGATTGAGCTCAGAGTGATATTTTGCTTGTGGCTAAAATGTACAGGGTTAAGAGAATGACTAAAATGACAGAGAAAGTTGCAAATGGAGTCCTCTCTGGGGTTGTGAAAGTCTCTGGATTCTTCGCAGGTTCTGTTGCAAACTCAAAATTGGGCAAGAAGTTTTTCGGCCTCCTCCCGGCGGAAATTGTCCTTGCATCCCTGGATGGATTTAGTATGTCTATGTTTATATTTGAAGATTCAATATGATCTTTGCTTTTCAGTATTTGGTGTCAAAATTATTTTATTATCCTGAAATCCACTGATGGCCTATTGATCTCTATAAGTTGGGTGCCAAGTTAAAGACAGTTGCTGAAAATATAATTGTAGCTTTTGACTGACCCACAGGAATATTATGAGCTTGGAAAAGTATCCTGGTATTTAGGTACATGAAAGGCACCACCCATGTGTCATCCATGTTGGTTTTGTGGCTAAGAGAATCACATTCAACTATGAATGATTCTAAAATTTGAAGTTTCTGAGCCAATATGTTGAAATGCTGACACAGCAACACACTAATCACAGAACATTTCATGCAGGAACTTTTATGTTTAATATGGGTTTTTGAAATAATAGTTTCGCAAGAAGTCAGTCTTGCACTCTTGGGGGTTGTTTCACATGGTTAATGTCTGTCCTTTTGTCATCGCCTTACCTTCATGTGTCTTATCTTTCAAGATATACTTGACCGAGGCGCAATGTAAATATGTAATTCATAATTTATCCCTAAAGGTCATTAAATCCTAGATATGATTGCAATACTAAAAACAAAAGTTAATTTTGTTTGAAACCTATGATTAACTGCACCTGCAGTTAGATTTTTTTTCTTGGGTGGCAGCTATCAGCTCTCCATTCCTGTTTGTCGCTTACTCGCTTTTCCTTTTCTTTTCTCATGCTTGCATGAAAGTTCTTGAGGCCTTATTTGGTGTCGGGTCTATCCTCTATGTTTTTCGTTATTTTGTAGTTTGAAATCCCACTGTTAACGTCAGCATCTTTTATTCCACAATTATCTTATGGAAGAGCTTGTATTCCGTCAATTTACATCATTTATTAACTATGTTATTTTCCTTGTGAATAGACAAGGTGTGTGATGCCGTTGAAGTAGCAGGAAAGAACGTTATGTCAACGTCAAACACCGTGACAACTGAGCTTGTCTCCCACAGGTTTTCACTGGATCCTTACCTCTACAGTAATAGTACCAAGTACCAACAGTTTGACCAGCAGAATGATTTCCATTTGCTTACAACTGAAAGGCAATCAAAAATATGTGTTTTCCTCGTGTAAAATTGAGCCAGTTAACCCTGATGTTGTCTGCTGGTGCTGATGGACAAAATGGCGTCAATTTGCCCAATGCTGCTTCAAACTCAGAACCTATTTTGTGAATTTATAGATACGCAAAAGAAGAGATAAATAAAAGATGTAACATTCTGATACATTAGGGTAAACTATTTGAGCTGAAATCATAATTGTTCATTGTTCTGTAGGTATGGGGAAAAGGCGGCAGAGGCTACTAATCAAGGGCTTGATGCAGCAGGGCATGCTATAGGCACAGCATGGGCTGCATTTAAGGTCAGAAAGGCACTTAACCCAAAGAGTGTTATAAAACCCTCCACTATAGCCAAGTCTGCTGCAAAAGCTGCTGCTGCTGAGCAGAAGGCTAAGAGTTCCAAGTAATAGCTGATTGGCATTGTGCTTCTAAAATCAAGATTAGTATTAGTTGAACCATAACAATTAGGTACCATCACCCTTCTCTCCCTTAAATTCATGCTTATGTGTGGGAGTTACTATTTTTTGTTGTAGAAATCAAATCTGTGGAGATGTTCTTTGTAACTGATTTTATTGGACAGTATTTAATCGAATTTGTGCTCATAATTTAGGTCATAGAACTTCATTTCAACATGTAGTCATAAGTTGGTGGAAAATCTGCTGTTAGCCCAATTGTTAATGTCTATGGAAATGCAGTGATTTGTATAGCCCTCATGATACTTGCCTTTCAAGTTTGGGGTACTTGCATGGCTTTTATAGTTTGAAATTCCATACACTTGTTTTCTCCTATGGTACTTTCCAGTAAAAATTCGTTGGCTGATTTTTTCGAACTTTTTTCTCCAGATTTGTCTTTTCAGCCAGGAAAAGAAAATGTACATGTTTGATAATGCTGGGATTGCCACTTTCTATATGACTTCAACGAATGTCACTTTCTTGAGAAAATGATTTTGCTCAATTTTGTATGGACTGCTTGGCCTTTTTTTATTTTTTTATCAGACACACTTGTATATTAAGAACTAGAACTAATGGCGCCAGTCCATGGCTCCATGCGCAATTGAATTGGCGCCTCAACGGACATGGCGAACTTCACAGTTAATGACGCTTAGTGAATCTGATTCAACTTATATATTGCTGACGCCACGGTCAAGTGCAAAATGTACACCCGCAAGAAGAGCTGATGCTTCCCCTGATCGATGTCATTGCAATGCTGCCCCCTTATCATGGCAGAGCTGAAAACATCACCACACCAGTCCTGCAAGACCACTCCAATCCCCAAAAGACCTGCTCAGTATTTACTTTGATAATTTACCTCATTTTAATCCCCAAACCATGCCAAACATAAAGAAATATATCCTACCCTTAAAGTAAGGGCAAGAGGGGTTAAAAAGGCACCACTCTTGAGCAACGAAAGAGGAGATGCCACTAGCTATATCTTATCGTTGTCAATCTGTTAGCAAAAGACCATGTTTGGAGGGGGATTTATTGGCACTAAATTGTTGCTTTAAAGGCAAACTAGAGCCTCAGCAACTCCTACTATGTTTAGTATATGCCGTACTTATCTAATGGTTGTTGGATCGTGAGGTGGAGTCACAAAAGTTTTGTTCTAGAGGTTGAATCCTCCGCACCAAAGTCAAGCCCAGATAGTGCATGCAGCACGCCCTCCCTATCTTCACACGAGTCGTCATCTACCAACTCAAATTGCACAAATTAAATATTAAAACTGTCTACTTTTACGGTTTCTCCTGATGATTTAGGCAATATCATTTAGTTGATCTGCACCTGGTTGAACAGCATCGGTTAATCCTGTCTTCATCCATAGGATCCCAAGTGCCTGGATCAATCGAAAGTTTAATTCTGTCTGAACTACTCATTTGCAAATGAGATCCACATTGTTCACAAATTTCCTTTTTGACAAAAGTTGTCAGAAATTTCCTAGGATATTACTGTACATGTTGCATACTTTTAATCAAATTACAATTTTTATGTTAACGTACGGTTAATAATTCTATTAACTTCATGAATATCAAAATTCTCCGGCTTTAAATTTGACTCCAATGAATTAGTTTACAGTATGTATCTTAATATGATTCTCCTGTTTTTCCGATAGTGAGACAATTTTTATAACTAATATATTGGCTACTAAAATGAGTAAACGACCTCCATCATCGTCGGTCTACGATATCAGAGGAGCCAGAGATGTTCGTTCTTTATCTCATAGTAATATACATTTTTCTCGGATTTAAGTTTTATGTTTCACTATGTTAACAAAGTATTCGCAAATCATCAAATATTTTTATTTCTCATAATAATTACATCCCGCACGAAGCGTAGGGGTATGCATTGCAACTAATTGAATATTAAAACTCTGTATTTTTACGGTTTCTCCTGATGATCCAGATAAATTGCAGAGGTGTACTTGGGGAAATTTCAAATAAGAGTAAATATCTCGACATGGTTGTAATAAAAATTCCAAATTTGTAAACACTGCTATTAATTAGGCATTTGTGGTGATAAAAGTCAGGTTTTTTTCCCTTTTTAAAGTAATCACTTCCATTAATAACATAGGCACAGCCTGACCCACTTTCAACTACAAAATCTCTGGCTAACACTCACTTGGCGTTTTCAGTAGCTCTCACACTGCCCACACAATGACACAGATGAATTTGACAGTGATCTTCTCATTCAACTCTCAGCTAGTAAAGAAGACGGAGAAAAAGCCTTTTCAGTGTTAAAAATTCCCATCAAAGTCCAAATGGTCAGCAATTGAAAGTAAAAGAAAAGGTTGAGGAAATGTGTCACACAAGAAATTGTTGTGGATGAGAGAATAAGAATACCCACTCAAAGAAGACGTGCATTTGTGCCTCAATAATGTGGAAAATGACACAAAAGGCAGTATATTTAAACCCAGTCTCTCTCTCTCTTTCACCCTCAACACTAAAAAGAGGCACACTTGCGTTGTTGCTAAGGTGTGTGCACAGGTTATCTGATGAAAGTCCTGAATGGTCACCAATGGCAACTTCTCTGAGAAAGGTGTTTGACAGAATCTCAGGTCTTGCAATTCCTTGTAAGAGGAACAGGGTGCCATGCGGGAGAAGAATTTTTCGCGGAGATGTTGAGCAGGATGATCAGTTTCAGTATGCAAACAACACTCGCTGCCTCAAGTCTTACTACAGTGTCTTCGTTGCTCGATTGGCTATCATGGTTTGTGAATTTCTTCTGATCAGTTCTGTCTATCTCAATGAAGTTTCGGATGTGTAGTTAGAGTGATCAATTATATATGTAATTTAATAAATTTGAATGGATAAAGATCGGACGAAAAGAAACACAGCTGCCCAACAACTTGAATCATATTTTTGTAAGGTCTTAATTTATAGTTTAAACAAAATATAATTTTTAGAATCTGCAGAAGAGTTTGAATATGAAATCTACTGAGGATAGCCATTTTGTGTAAATTGTAATTCACTTTCGTGGTTAAGTTCAGGCTGATAGATATATAAATCCTGTTATATACATACTCTGAATTGATTGGAAAATTTTGATTTGCACGTCCAAAACTGATATCTTTCAATACCCAGGAATTGTGATTCATAGTATTTGGCTGGCTCTGTGCAGGTCATGTTGGCGATTTTAATTGGGTTGCTGACTGTGCTTACATGGCATTTTACGAGAGTTTATACTAAGAAATCATTGCAGAGTTTGGCATATGGCCTTCGTTACGAGCTTCTACAGCGTCCAATATTACGGATGTGGAATATCTTGAACTCTACTTCAGAAATAACAATAGCCCAAGTTAAGCTGTCTGAGTATGTGATTAGTAAATACAGCAAACCAGTCTCTCAAGTGCAACAAGTTGAGGTTGGTTTCAATTTTTTATTTTGTTAATTTGTGACCTTTTCAATATAGTTTGGTGACATTTTTTAAAAAACTTTTTTCAGCTCTATGGCATGATGAGGGATGTAACATGGGCACTGTTTGTAAGCCGTAAAGCTCTCAATGCGATAACAATAAATCATAGAAATGGTTTTGTACAGGGTTTCCATAGAGATCATAGAAGTAACAACACATTTTACATCTACTCGGATCTTGTAAACTATTCAATCAGTGTCAGTGGATCTGAAGATACCAATTTTCTGGCATTGCATCGGGGATGGAATGATCAATCCATAAGGGGCAATCTTTCTGCAATTTGGTATCGTGAACCGCTGGATCCCATCACTGGTCAGAAGATAGGAAAACAAATGCAAATCCCACCCGATGATCTAATCAATATTGCTGGCCTTTCAGAAGTACCGGATGGTGTAGCTTCATGGCATGTTGCAGTTAGCAAGTTCACAGATTCCCCATTTCTCTCAGCAGCATTGCCTGTATGGGAAGCTAACAATGAAAGTATAATGGCTGTTGTTGGTGTTACTACAGCACTTTACAGTGTTGGCCAGCTGATGAAAGAACTTGTTGAAGTTCACAGTGGTCACATCTATTTGACCTCTCAAGAGGGCTATTTGCTGGCAACTTCTACAAATTCTCCTCTCCTTAGAAATTCTACGACGGGACCCAAGCTTATGATGGCTGTTGACTCAGACGATCGCATAATCCGACTGGGAGCTCAATGGCTACAGAAAGCCTACGGCGACAAGCTTCCTTCTGGTCATGTGGTTCATGTAGATGATGCCAAGCTTGATGGCGAGCAATATTACATCGATTCATTCTTTCTTAATCTAAAAAGACTTCCTATGGTAAGCTCTGGTTATATGCCAATTCTTCCATTGCAACCAGAAACAAAATATTTATGTCTAATTTATGTGAGATTCTTTTTTCTTGTAGGTTGGGGTAATTATCATTCCAAGGAAGTATATAATGGGAAAAGTAGAAGATAGAGCTTACAAAACATTGGTCATACTAATATCTGCATCTGTTTGTATCCTTATTATCGGATGTGTTTGTATTCTGATCCTGACAAATGGAGTATCAAAGGAAATGAAGCTAAGAGCAGAACTGATAAGCCATCTCGATGCAAGGAGAAGAGCAGAGGCATCAAGCAACTACAAAAGCCAATTTCTGGCGAACATGAGGTAAGGGATAGTGGTACATATAAAGTTCAGCTAGTTGATACATTTATCCGACATGAATATCTGAAATCTCTGCTCCTGGGGATTGTTAAGTCAAATTTGACTAAATTCAAGCATGTTATACTTTAGCGACCGATGTCTCTTCTTTTTCTTTTCTTTTTTTATCTTCAAGATAGTGAATGTGATTGTTGTTTTCTTTACAGTCATGAATTAAGGACACCGATGGCTGCAGTAATTGGGCTGCTGGACATTCTTATGAGCGACGACTGTCTTACAAATGAACAATATGCAACAGTTACTCAGATTAAAAAATGCTCAACAACTTTACTTCGGCTTCTTAACAACATCTTAGATCTAAGCAAGGTCAGATGTTCTATATGTTTCTTTTTGATAGAATTTACCAATTTTGAATGTAGATCTAAGTTCAAATGTAAGAAAGAGTTTAGACTTTTGCGGCCAATTAGAACATTATCATGAATTTCTGAGCAGAAAATTTTGTCAAGTCATACGATTTATTTAAAAACCTACACATTCTCAACAGATAAGCCAATTTTTGTCATGCCAATTATGCTCTATATCTCTGTCTTAACAAATATCATATAGGTTGAATCTGGCAAAATGGTGCTGGAGGAAGCTGAGTTTGATTTGGGACGGGAACTTGAAGGACTTTTTGACATGTTTTCTGTGCAGTGCATTAATCACAATGTTGAGACTGTTCTGGACCTCTCTGGTATGTTTTAATCTGAAGCGAGTATGAATAGAAGAATGTGTTTTGAGTTTCTTTTTTATGTTAAATAGTGCTGAATGATCTATTTAATTTTTTTCAGGTGATATGCCAAAATCAGTTTGGGGAGACTCTGCCCGAGTCGTCCAAATATTTGCCAATCTGATAAGCAACTCTATCAAGTTTACAACGTGTAAGTGCAACTTACTTATTTCTTGATTGATGGCCTACTTTTAGTGTCTCGCAGTTTGAATAAAGAATGACCACTAACCAAAAACTGATAATTAAAAAGGAAACTGAAGAATGAGAGGTGAATGGTGAAATAAATATGGTCCCGATTTAGAGGATGAGCCGTTGAGGCTTGATTGATTCTGAGAGTTGAACAATATTCACCTATACATTCTTAAGTAACAGCTTGCACACTGATCAATTATGAATTTATAGATACTTTTAAGGAAAATGACATACAATGATACAAGTATATCTAGATATGTGTTTTAAATCAGCATTAGTAACTGTTTTGAATGGCTCACAGCGGGTCATATTGTCCTGCGGGGATGGTGTGAGAATCTTAATACTCTTGAGGACACAGGAAAGTTTCTTCTCCATCAAAAGAAAGCACTATGTGCGCTCAATACAATTTTGAAGCACCAGGTAAATCATACAAGGAAGGCATGTAAAAGAGATAATAAAGTGATTCTTTGGTTCGAAGTTGATGACACTGGCTGTGGTATGAACCCGAAGAATATTGGCATTTCTATGGCCTTTCCTAAATAAAACCTTCGCACTTCTGGGAAACTAATACCAGTGTGATTTAATTTTCTGTAGGAATCGATCCAAGCAAATGGGAGTCTGTATTTGAAAGTTTTGAGCAAGCAGATCCCTCAACAACTCGAACGTATGTAGCTTAAACAAACTTCAGCAGCCAAATTGGCTGAATGTTCAATTGCAATGTTAATAGCATAATGCTGTATTCATGATTATGTATCTTCAGGCATGGAGGCACTGGTCTTGGATTATGCATTGTTCGTACCTTGGTCAGTAAATCTTTCGACAATATAAATTTCCAGTGCATGTTAAATCAAATAAAAACTACATGACAAAGGATTGCGTAAATTTTAGAATTTTAACTTTTCTAGTGCTGATCTAATCCACAACATCGACGTGAATGCCTGTTTTCCATAATTTTGATTACACTGGTGACAACAGGTGAACAAGATGGGAGGAGAGATCAAGGTTGTGAAAAAGAATGGCCCTGGAACTTTAATGCGGTTATACTTGCTTCTCCGTACACCTATTGACAGAGAGCAGCACTGTGAAGTAGATTTCACAATGCATAATGTTGTGGTGAGTTAAAAGTCACTACTTTTTGGAACACTAGTAAGTATATGAAATAATCAAATGAAGGAAAAAGGAATTCCTACATTAGAACTGCCAAAAAAGAAAAGAGTTCAAATCGAAACCTCTAACAAATTCAAAAATGTCAATGCAGGTGCTGCTTGCACTATATGGTAACATGGGAAGGGTCGTTACATCCAACTGGTTGCATAAAAATGGGGTGTCTACTCTGCAGGCTTCTGAGTGGAATGAGCTTACACAAATTCTTCGAGAACTCTTTCATTGCAGAAGACGAAGCAATGAATATTTCAACACTCATTCCTCTCAAAGTGAAACTTTAAAAGCTGAAGTTCTCAAGATAAGGAACTTGAGGAACCCTGTTATTATCATTGCTCTTGATATAGCTGTACTGGACTTGAGCACGGACATATGGAAGGAGCAGATAAACTACCTTGACAAATTCTCTGGTAAAGCCAAGTTTGCATGGATGCTAAATCATGACACTTCAAATGCCATAAAGATGGAGCTGCGCCGGAAAGGGCATAAATTGATGATTAACAAACCACTGTACAAGACCAAAATGATTCAGATTCTGGAAGCTGTTATGAAGGAGAGAAACCTTGAACTGCAGATGAACACTTCAAATCAATTGACAGAGATAAGAAATGGTGATTCCCACTCGTGTCTTGAGATAGATTCCACTCAGGTTGACACTGCTAGCTCTGATGATTCAGATATCTCTGGAAAGGTTAGTGCTAATTCTGCCAATGGGTTTCTATACCATGAGAATCAAAGGGAAGAGAACTGCTCGGTTGACTCAAAAGTAGACAATTTCTCGTCAGAAGAAGAGTATTGTCCAACCAGACCCAACTCCCACACCACCGGCGATGGAAAACCTATGTTAATGTGCACCAAACAAGCATCACTTTTCATGGAACCTCAATTTGAGAACTCTAAATGCTGGAAACAAAAATCTCAGAGCAGCTGTACTGAACAGCAGAAGAACTCTTATGCGAGCAACACTGCAAAAGAACAAAAAGCTCTCGAGGGCCTCAGGATTCTGCTAGCAGAAGATACGCCAGTGCTCCAGAGAGTTGCAACCATAATGCTGGAAAAAATGGGAGCTACAGTTGTTGCTGTGGGGGATGGAATGCAAGCTGTAGATGCTTTAAGTTCAATGCTTCATGCAGAACGGTCAACAGGGAACTCCATCTCGGATTCACCTTCAATTGACTTGGTCTTAATGGATTGTCAGGTAAAAATCATAAGTGAATGCATAGTTTATTTCTTTAACAATTCAAAAATGCTGTAGGCCCTAATCTTTTTCTTGTGTTCATGGAAAACCCAGATGCCCAAGATGGATGGATATGAAGCAACAAAGGCAGTAAGGAAATCAGAAGAAGGAACTGACATGCATATTCCTATTGTTGCATTGACAGCCCATGCAATGTCATCAGATGAAGCAAAATGCTTGGAGGTGGGAATGGATGCTTATTTAACCAAGCCTATTGACTACAAGCTTATGATTTCCACCATTCTTTCACTCACTAAAAGGGCTTAATGTCCTAAACCACCTTCTTTTTTTCCTTTTTTGCCTTCGAGGACCAAAGAGCCAACACCACCTTGTCTTTTCCAGCTTTGAAAGCTTTGAAATGTAATGCGCAGAGAATATTAATAAAATTAGTGAGGTACCGTCTTCCTTTATCAGGAAAAGAAAAATAAAAATGTAATGCACAATAAATTTAACATATGAATAATGGATCTGTATATCCAATTTTGGATTTGAAAGATATTAATAAAGTAATCCGCTTACTTATTGTTGTTTTGTATAACTTGATTTAACACACAGACACAAGACTCGAATGAGCACAATGTTACGCGATGAGGCACTTTCCAATTGGCAAAACCATACTTTATAACCATAAAGTTTCATTGTATTCTCATTCGTGCCCCTGAAGTTTAAAATGTATCGATTGTGCCATCAAACTTTCGATTCGTCTCAATTATACCCAATTTTCACCAGACCTACATTGACCCACCATTTTTATCCTATGTGGCAACTGGAGTGCTGACTTGGAAAGTTTTAATAAAAAAGTAGAATAATAAATTGCACATGTAATTTCCACATGCATGTATATCCTATTTGGTGTTTAAAAAACTTGATTTTTTTATGAAGTTAGAAAACCTAGGTATTGTCATTGCCCTGCATTTCATCACTATAATTGACTTTAGGTATAGGCTCTGTCTCAACACTAACATCAATGAAACTGTCACCCTCCAGTTCATCCATTACATCATCATGTGTATCCTCCTCTCATCCCCAATATGAAATTTCAAATCACAATCATCGCAACACTCATCACTCATTCTCACAGATGGAAAAAAAGAACAATAAAACTTAACAAATCAGTGAACATGTGAAGGATAAAGTGCCGATTAAAGGCTCGAATCGGGTCTCGTCTTCAACAATTGAAATCGAATCACACCAACTCAAAGCCTCTAGGGTTACTGTGTTGTTGATAGAGGAGGAAAAAATTTGAAATTACAAGTTTGCACTTGAGGACTTCGTTATGTGGCAAGGAATATACATTTGGAATAAAAAAAATTATCTTTTAATTTTGTGAGCTTTCCAAGTTAGGACTCTGATTGTCATGTAAGATAAAAATTGTGGGTCAATGCCGGTCCTGTGAAAATTGGGTATAATTGAGACAAAATCAAAAGTTTAAGGGCACAATTGATAAATTTTAAATTTCAAAGGCATGAAGTATTGTTTAACCCTTTCCAATTTGTTAATATTTGGAGGAATCAATTTAATACTATTGGAGCTGGGCATCAGCTTATTTTTTAAGGAAAATTGTAGGTACGTCTACTTTAAAATACTCATTAAGGGTAAAATCACTCATTTAAATTTATTTGTAATTAGATCTAGTTTTAAGATTTTTTGTAATTAAGTTAATTTTTTATTGATTAAATTACATAAGTGCCCTTTAAAATATGGAAAACATTTTATTATCGTATATGGAAACCAAATATGCTGAGCATACACTAGTCCGTTAGGGTTTAGATACATTACTCTTAGAATTTAACACTTATTGTTTATGTTACAACATGAAAATTCGATACACAAACCTATTAAAGTTTAGCGTCTGAGAGAACACAAATGAATAAGGATAAAATGAATGTCAGTTCACACATGCAAACAAATCCAAAAAACATCGAAAAGAAGAGGTCTGAGAGAACACAAATGAATAAGGATAAAATGAATGTCAGTTCACACATGCAAACAAATCCAAAAAACATCGAAAAGAAGAGATTCGTGAATCACTTAATTTTAATATGCTAGAACTTAATTAATTAATACATAAAAACATAAACAATTATAAAAATCTATAAGCAAACACAAGTCTACAGATATATATTGTTAATTGAAGCAAAGAAAACAAAATCACAAGAAGAAGAACCTAGGAGGCAACAGGTTTGTCAAATTGAAGTTGAAAAGGAAGCACCCGCTGCTGTTTATCCATTTCCATGGCCAATACTTCTAAATTATCACCTGATCTATGCCGCAGAGTAACATGAGAGACAGTGTGATATATACTATATAAAATCTCTTTGGTTGTTTTTTCTTTTTAATGTAATTTTGATAATTTTGGGAGGCGGCTGGACTGGGATGTGAATTAATGTTTTGGGTGGACTAAATCTTTAATAAGACACTATTTAGACCGGCCTGCAATTTACCTTATTTTTTGTCTAAGGCTGCCCGATTTAGATATTGGGTCTAGATAGGTTCGGCCCATGGGCTATATTGTACAAATCAAGCAGGTAGATCAAGGGCCAAGCATATTGGGCCCATAACCATCTCTAACCCAATCGTCAATAGAAAATCAAAGAAAGAAGTGACTTGTTGCCCAAGTCGGATGGATTCTTATAAGCTTGAAGAAAAACAAAGAATCATTTTACAGAACAGAACTAGGTCACTTTCGCAGTCGACGCTGCTGACCAAATTGAGCTGAGAAAGAAGAATGGCGAGATACGACAGAGCAATAACTGTGTTTTCACCGGACGGACATCTGTTCCAAGTGGAGTACGCGCTCGAAGCTGTTCGTAAGGGCAACGCCGCCGTTGGCGTTCGTGGCACTGACAATATCGTCCTTGGCGTCGAGAAGAAATCTACCGCAAAGCTCCAAGACTCCCGGTACCCCCTCGCTCTCTGTGTCTGTGGACCAATTGTTCATACTCATGTTATATAGATGCGAATTTTAAGAGTTGATTTTGGCGATGGTTGTTAGGGCACATTTATGCATAAATTAGCATTATATTTCACAGATATTTGCTAGGAACTGGTGGATTTCTTAATGATCAATACTGCTAGACATTGTTTCATAGCACATAACATGCAATTGAACCTTGCTCGCTATCAAACTTAATGTTGTAGAGTCGAGATTTCCTGTATGGTTAATTTATGATGGCTGTTGTGGTTTCTATCGATTTGTAGTCTTATTTAGCTTGCTGGACATTGAATTTAGCTATAGGAAAGGCACAAAAATGAATGAGAGACTAAAAGTTCTTTTGTATTGTCTGTTGAAATGCCATTTACCAGCAATGGACGTCAGATGGGGATCTATTCTATTCTGTGTCAAACAGTGTGAAAGACTCATTATATTTAGAGACTATGCTTGTTTGTTTGTTGTGTGCACTTGACAGAAGTGACCATAGTTTGTGATTTATTTTATGTATCCAATGTCCCATGACTGAAGCTATCACATATGTTCACTGTTTCTATGATAACTATTTCCATGGATGGAAGAAATCTAGAAGCAAAGAGTCAGCTTGAAAATGACATGAACATGAGTAAATAATTAGGAGTAGAGCTGCCCTAGCCAGTCGAGGGGAGAAAGAAAACTCGCTTGGTAAACTCCACTAGGATTCACCATGATGGACCTCAAATATTTGGACTTTAGGTTTTGATGATGATGGAGATTTTCATAATCATGCCTACATCACTTTGTTTTCTCTTGTTCCACTTCTTGATATTGACCATCTTCTACTGATTATTTATATGTTTTGTGTTTTCCAGATCGGTAAGGAAAATAGTGAATCTGGATGATCACATTGCCTTGGCATGTGCTGGACTTAAAGCAGATGCTCGTGTCCTGATTAACAAGGCTCGGATTGAATGTCAAAGCCACAGGCTGACTCTCGAGGATCCTGTAACTGTTGAGTATATCACGCGTTATATTGCGGGACTCCAGCAAAAGTACACACAAAGTGGTGGTGTGAGACCATTTGGCTTATCAACATTGATTGTGGGCTTTGATCCATACACTGATGTGCCATCCCTTTATCAGACTGATCCATCTGGAACATTTTCAGCTTGGAAAGCTAATGCAACTGGTAGAAATTCAAATTCTATCAGGGAGTTTCTGGAGAAAAACTATAAAGAAACCTCAGGACATGAAACCTTGAAACTCGCAATTCGTGCATTGCTTGAGGTAAGCTCATTTGATTCCCTTCATTCCTTATGACTCGTTTTATTAGTTTTATTCTTATAATTAATAATTCCACAACCTGCTTATCAAAAAAAATTAAAAAAAAAAAAAAAAAACTGCACAATCTTCACAGCTTTAGCCTTTAGGTCCGTGGAGATAGCGGTGATATTAACTTGATTTTTAAACTAAGTTTTTCCATTACAATTTGCACCTGAAATGTTTTATTTTAAGCCATACACAAGAAAAAGATATTCAGTTAGATCCGTTTTCATGAGCAATAAGTTCAATTGGTAGTTTCATTTTACATTAAGCTTCTCGGGATCTTATATTCATCCAATGCCATCTCTCATATCTGTGATACCTACATACTACAGCCTTTGTTTGTCTGGCGTTGCTTGGTTTTTGCCTCTGACATGCCTGTGGATATTTCTCAATTCAGTGCTCATTTTACCAGTAGAATTTGATTTTAGCTTAAATTGAAATCTTATTGTTCTTGCATCCATCCTTTTATGTTCCAATTGCAAACTGAGATGGGTGACTTGCTGAGTTCAACTTTGGTATCTCCTGTTGTTTCTACTTCTTGAGGAAATTCTGACAGGTTTAATGTGAATCCATATTGTATATATCTCATTGATGCTGCTATCAAGCTTAATGATCATATTAAATCACTATAACTAGTTTTAATCCTCCTAGCGCAAGTTTGTTCTCTAGGTTTGTGTCCATTGTGGCGGCCTTACATTAGAGAGGTTCCCTATTCTAAATCCTTAAAGCGCAAGAATATGGCAGCATTCCTTTGGTTGGCATAAGTTTGAAGACTGTGTCCGTACATACTAACTAGTTTTTCTTCTCTTTTTTTTGTGTGCGACATTTATTGGGATCAATGGCTTCTACCTTGCTCCCACTTGCCGTCTGCAAGCCGTGATACTGGTCTATAATACGTCCTCAAAGTCGAATATTTGCAAGTCATGCCTTTTGAAGTAATTTTTTTTTCTTCTGTTTCTTTAGGTTGTTGAGAGTGGGGGCAAGAACATAGAGGTTGCCGTGATGACCAAAGAGCATGGCCTGCGGCAACTTGATGAGGCTGAAATTGATGCAGTTGTTGCTGAGATTGAAGCCGAGAAAGCAGCTGCTGAGGCTGCAAAGAGGGGGCCTGTGCAAGAGACATGATTTATCTCCTGGTGCCCTATGCAAGAGACGTGATTTATCTCCTTGTGTTGTCATTGCCTTCCTTTGGTCAAATTTCCCTGTGACAATTTCTGATTAGATACTCGTTATTGTACTTTATTCTGCTTTAGTCGGTGTTACTGTCCTGAGCAGCTTTCGATAACAAAAACTGTTTGTTACAGGTATTATGTTTCTTATTATCTATTGCACCGCTGAGATGATTTCAAGTGAAGCTATCTGATAGCCATTGGATGAACAAGGATATTTTTATTTCCTGCAAACGCTTTCAAACTTGAAGCATCTACTTCGATCCCTAATGGGATGTTTATTACTTTCAAATTCACTTGTTCTTTATCGGGTGACTCTTCAATATTGTGACTATTGATCACTCAACACTGCGTTCTCATTTCTCACTCCTCCAAATGTTCTCCAAAGAGAGTTGGAAGTCTCGAGATATCGAAGTCTGAAACTGCTGCTCAATTCTCCTAAGAGAGTTGGAAGTCTCGAGATATCGAAGTCTGAAATTGCCGTCCAGTTTAGACACCGATCACAACCATTTATCTAGAGGGTAAAACTCTCAAGGGAACTAAAGAAACATTATTTTTTGCTGGCTGCAAGATAGCTGGGATAGAAACCATTACCATAGAACATTAGTGTTCGATATGCAAGTCCCTCTAGATTGATAGAAGCGCTATAGACTTACTTTTCTCAGTCTTGATCGACTGGCCTATTAGCTCAGTTGGTTAGAGCGTCGTGCTAATAACGCGAAGGTCGCAGGTTCGAAACCTGCATGGGCCACATGTTTTTTTGGTCTACTATTAGTGTTCGAAACCTTCTCCTTATCGAACATATTCAAGATGGGCCGACAAGGAAAATGAACTTGGGTTTTGTTTTAGGTTTTTACTTTTTAACCCAGGAAAATGTAAACTTCTACGTATTTCATACTTCTCGCTACCGACCTAACACAATTGGGCTTCAAATTGGGCTTCGACCTGTCTTTAGCCCAAATCAAAAGTGGGGCTTTTAATTTAGCCCACGAGAAGGCAATCCTGTTTTTCGAGCCCTAAATCCACGCAACGGCTAGCAAGTAAAACGGTAACCTTCAACGGTCGGAAGATTCAAATCTCTCTCTATGGAAACTCAACTCCTTCTCCATATTTCAATCCCCTTCTCTCTCACGCACACTCTCACTTTTTCTGTCTCCTCTCGCTCCATATCTGGTCTTTCTTCACAGAGAAGCACCTGCTCATTTTCTTCTTCACTCTCGCTATTCTTGCTTCGCTTTCTGCAAGAGATGTGGAATGCTCCGCCAGGATTTCGAATCTCCAAATCTGCTCCCTCTTCTCCAGCCAAGCCTTTGGGGGTCTCCAGAACTCGATCTGAGTCCTTCCATGAGATCCACAAAGTCCCAGTAAGTGACAGTCCATACGTGAGAGCGAAGAATGTGCAGGTAATGATTCTGGGTCATCTCAAAATTGTTGATTTTGATTTTTTTTTCCTGATGGGTTGTTTTGTTTGAACAGTTGGTGGAGAAAGATCCAGACAGGGCAATTCCCCTGTTTTGGGCAGCCATAAATGCCGGAGACAGAGTGGATAGTGCTCTGAAAGACATGGCTATTGTCATGAAGCAACAAAACCGAGCAGAGGAAGCCATTGAAGCCATTAAGTCCCTTAGAAGTCGATGTTCAGACCAATCCCAAGAGTCTCTTGATAACATCCTCCTGGATCTGTACAAGGTAATTGCCAATTGTGCCCTATTTGTGTTATTTGGATTGACCAAGTAGTGATTGAAGTCTTTGTTTTTAATGGGTGTGCTGTATTACACTTTGTAGAGATGTGGGAGATTGGATGACCACATATCACTCTTGAAGCACAAGCTTTACTTGATACAAAAAGGGCTTGCTTTCAATGGGAAACGCACCAAGACAGCAAGGTCTCAAGGGAAAAAATTTCAGGTCTCCGTAGAACAAGAAGCAACTAGATTGCTGGTACGAATCCAAGAACTCTTATTAGTTCTCTATATTGAAGATCTACGGAGAACTATTCTAAATGGGTTTTTAATTTCCTGTTTCAGGGGAATCTGGGTTGGGCATTGATGCAGCATAACAACTACATTGAGGCAGAGGATGCTTACCGGCGGGCACTTTCAATTGCTCTGGATAACAACAAGATGTGCAATCTGGGAATATGTTTGATGAAACAAGGGAGGATTTCTGAAGCAAAAGAGACACTGCGGCGAGTGAAGCCAGCAATTGCTGATGGTCCAAGAGGCGAAGACTCCCATCTCAAGGCCTATGAAAGGGCACAGCAGATGCTCAAGGACCTTGAGTCAGAGATGATGAACAAGGGAGGGGATAGGGTCGAACAAAGAAGGATCTTCGATGCCTTCCTCGGTTCTTCATCAATTTGGCAGCCTCAGCCTTGCAAGGATCAACGCGCTGTGTTTACAGCAACAAATGTAGTTCAGTCTCCAGATGATTTTGCTGATGAGAACATCAATTTGTCAAACATAGTTCCCAGCCAAATAAATTTCACCAAACAAGTGGTCCCTTCTTTTGTAAATTCACTGAATATCGATGCACCACCATTTTATTCCGCCAAATTCACTGAGGAACCAATTGTGAAAGACCCAATTGGGAGTCAGTTCCATGAGACTCTAAAGAGAACAAGATCTGGAAATGCTTCCAATTTTAGCAGACTCTCAAAGGCATATGTAGAACCAGAAATACCAGAGCAGAAGTCAAGAATAAGGTTGTCAGATGAAACAGATGGCAAGTTGTCTGCATTGTTGCCAGACCACAAGGATTTTGAAGAGGCAATCATGGCTGCAGTTCTGGGCTCTACAAATGAAGCAGGGAAGCTTGTTGACACAAGCAAAACTGTTTCTGGGATCTTTGAGAAGAAGAAGATTGAGAAGAGGCTGAAGGTCTTTCAGGATATAACACTCTCTCGTAGTCCAAGAGCCTGATTAAGATTTTTCTTTAGACCAATCCATTGGTCCCTAAACTAATTTAATTTCACTGAAGTAGAATTTATAATTTAGGTTTGGAGATAAGGCTCTTCCTTGACTCCAGTTCCTGCTCCAGTTTAATAACCCCTCAGCCAAAAGGAAAAGAATGAAGTAATTTATGCATGTAGAATCACTGTAACACAGAAGTAGACCTACTATCTATTATTTATGTTTGACACTACAATAAGAGGTGTCTGAACATCTGTAATATTTATTGATTATCTCAGTTTATGTACCTTTATAGGGCATGTTTGTCATGGCACCAGAGTTGATCATCAAATTCTGTTTGTAGATCCTGTTCAACATCTATTGCAACTACAAGCCAAATTCCTTCTGCATAACTTCAAGATGTTTAATCAGGTCTAATTACATAATTTCCAAATGAAACCAGCATATTCACTGAACGTGAGGAGTTCACCTGACTCTTCTGTAAAATTCATGGAGATAAATCAAAAAATAGCTCTGCTCAACTCAACCAGGTTACTGGGTCATCGCCATTGAATTTCGGGCACTCCATCTTCGGTTTTCTATGCTCATTCCTACCCCTTCGTCGGTCGTTGCCCTGTCGGTTGGCTTGTCGACCGATTTCTTCCAAGTCCGATAATGATCATTGAGAGCCAGTGCTGAACGTAAGATTTTGCAGATGATAGACTGTTATGGCCGCCTGCCCCTCCTTGCCTTCGGGGTCCTGGATTCCTCCAAAGTGATTGACATGCTCAATAGGTGATCACAAATTTGTTGAACGCCATCATCTGTAGCTTGCATCCCAACTTCAATTCTTGCGAATCATTCTTCGTTTGGTAGCTGTCGCCCGCCCATCGACTCTCAATGAAAGTATCAATGATGAATCTATAACACAAGCGTAGAATTACCTCTCGCGAGCCACAAAAGCATAATAAATTACAAAGACAACTCCCATTCTTAGTCAATAACAAATGTAACCCTACCCCTAATCAGACTCAATCATCCCCCACAATCATGGACTCTTATTATAGAAGGATTCTTAAAATAAACCATAACAGAATGAGGTAATCAATTGGCGCACTCCAACTATTTTTGCCGCCTTGATCTTAACCTTTCGTACGCATTCTTAAATAAACGGCCTTGGTCATGTTCATCAATGGACCCAAACTCGCAATGTTAATGACCTAATGTACGACTTTTAAGCTAAAATGGGCGCATCCCCAGTTCCATAATTCCAACAGAACCATCGGAAGATCTGGCACAAAAAAATTTATTTTATTTTAATGGTACGTCTTTAGGAAATCCAGGTCCCACCTGCTGTGGTGCCGTGATTGGGGAGGACTAGTGGTTTCATTTCCAGCTTTTGCACCTTGGTCATGGAGTAAAAATAATTGGAAGATGCAATATAAAAGCAATCTTGTTATCAAAAACGAAACAAAAATGCTATGTCCCAGGAAAGTGTGTTGCAGAATTGTAAATGATCAAAAGCCAAGAGTCCAGATTTCTGAAAATTTGGATATTTGAAGATAAAATTTTAACAGATATACACAATCAGAAGAAAAGTGATGAAACAATTAGAAAGTATGAATAGCCACTCTACATGAACCAAATTAAGCCAAATACACTAACACAAGGTATTTCTAATCCCAATCTTCTATTTCATCACCAGAAATTTCAATTTCATCATCATCCAGCCTCAACCTCTCAATATCACCATACACCATCCCGCTGCCCTGTGTTAATAACTGATGATCTTCAAGTGCTCTAGATGTTCGACAACCAAGCCATTTGGAAACAGGTGTGTACTCAGTAGCTATAACTGATAAATCACAAAAGCTCGGTGTAGTATTAGTAAATCTCTGCCTTACAATCTCTTTCTGCAACGATGCATGTATAGAAAACCACTAAGCATGTGAGAAAAATAGTGTGATATGACAATAAACGTCAAAGTAACAGTCGACGGACCTTATTCTGCAATGACACATGCTCAACCTGCCAGAGCTTCGGTCTGCGAATAGCATGCCACCTGCAAGTTCCCATTATCTGGTCATATATGCCAATATAATTGCACGGATAGAAAAACAAGTTCAGGTATATGGAACACACCTGGAACGAAGAGGATTAGAATTTCCAAATAAAATACCACGAACTGCAACTGAAGCTGAAGCAGATTGAAGAATGCCTTCTGCCTCATTATATCTAGCCAGCATTCCTCGGAAAGAAGCAAGGAGCAAATCAGCATCACTTAGATATGAAGCCATGCCCCAGGCATCATCCATTGCTTCCTCACTCAGAAAATCTAATACTGTCAGGAAATCAGATAAAAAGAGTATGAAGGAAGTTACTTCTAATACAAATTTATAAAAGAAAAATAACAAAAAGTATTTCAACAGTAAGAAAGAGCAACATGAAGGTCAATAAGTTACCATTTTCATGTAGAAAATCAGCAATAGGTCTTGCTTGCCCATGTGCTTGACAGAGTATCTTTTCAGGAGCATGCATTTTTAATGGTAATCTTGAAAATTTCTCTGATATATTATATGCATCTTCATCTGCAAGAGAAAAACATAAGCTGAGGAGAATAATCATATAAAACCATTTCGAACGGCGTTATCAATATACTAAGAAAAAAATAATTATATCACAATCTCCATATATATAAATTTGTGAATCACCTCATACCAAAAATCAAGAGAAAAGAAGCTGCATGGAGCTCGAGAAAAACCTAAAGGTAACTTCAGGACCTACCCAATTCCATGGCATTTTCAGTTTTTCTTTTGTTGTGTAGAAATTTTCCAAGGGCATGAAATAGAGAAAGGGTCTCATCTCTACCAAAATGGAAGGAAAATCCACCATCCAAAGCATTGAGGTCATGCATTCTTTCTTTTGGGTAGCTGGGAGGGAGATCAGACGGTGGTAATCTATGCATTAAATCTGGTTTCAGCGCAAAAATCTGTAAAGATGTAATCGCATGTCTGATGTCACCTCCACTGGATTTTGCTATTAGATCAATCTGTTCATCAGACAAATTGCAGTGCTCTTCTCTGCATATTCTAGTAATTCTCTTCTTGATGGAATTATATGTAATCGGATTAAATGCAACCTAAAAGATTTACAGAAGGGTTCCAAAATTAGTATTTCGCAATGGCTTAAATTAAACTGCAAAAAGAAAGTTATTGAAGGTGACCTTACAAGCCCCAGCGGTCTCAAGGGACGACTGAAGTTCTTCCAAAAGCCTTGTAGTCTGATCGGCTGGATCTGCATGGCCATTGGCAGTCATCAGTACTGCTGTTGGTGTCTGAACTGATTTCACAAGAAGAAGCAAGCAGTTTTGCAGTTTTTCAAAAGCAGCTCGTCCATTGGTCACCGGTAGATCATCAATTAGGAGTATGATAGATGATTTTGACTCAACAGAAAAAGACGGAGGAAGCAATCCGTACTTTCTTACTTTCTCAACGAAGGTTTCAAACTCATCCAACTTAGATGTGTACAGTGTCCCTATTAGAAAGCAAGTAAACCAGCTGAGATCATGGCTCTATGTTGGAAAGGGAAGCTTAAAGCCTTAACTGAGATTCACACCCCATTTGGCAGCATATATAATAACTAGGCTATAGTGAAGAATTGACTGATATACAAATAACAATTTTGGTTCATATTGTAATTCAAATACAAATATCAGACCTTTTTTGTATGTGAATACCTGAATTAAAGTTATGGATGTGTTCTTGCCAAACTGTGGGAGTAGGTGTATTCCATTCACATACTCTGGCTCCAAGATGCGATGCAATCACATGAATAGTTGCCTATAACATGAGAAGCTTGGTCTTTCAGAAGTCAATGTCCATGTCTCAAATTAAGCTTCACATAATATGTATGAGGGAAGGGGTTCAAATCTCCATCCCCGTTGAACAATCAAAATAAAAATAATAAAAAAGGGAAGAAACTGAACATCATCGTCAACAGAAAAGCCTTGATCCTAAACAATTTGGGGTCACCTACATAAGTCCACAATAAAAAGTAGTCAAAGTCCACTAAGTAGATTCTTCTACATCATTTATTTTTGTCGGCAATGAACATAATTAAAAAAAAATTAACAATTATAAACGGACAGAACCAAACTGCCAAAAATTGCACATGTGGCTATATCTAAGTCAATAAATCATTTCTTAAACAAGAATAAGGTGCACATATGCTCTCTAATCAATCTATAATGCTATCTTCCCTTTACTCCACTCAGATCTGGCACTCGATTTTAGAAATTTTCATCATGCCCCGTAGTATAAAAAGTTAAAAACAAAATCCTTCAGAGATTTACGACACTACCAAGTAACAAACAATATCTTGACAAACCAATCATCTCTCAATATGACCATCATTTATCTTGCACATCAGAGAGCTAGTCCAGCATCAATTAGCACTTAAATGTCTAACAGATATGATGTGGAATCGTTTAAACAAAAGCTATAAACATAGGAGAGACAACATACCGATTTTCCAACACCAGCTTGCCCAGAGATAAGAAGGACGTGGTTACTAAACTCATTCTGTAAAAAACAGTAACAAGACCACAATGACATGTTGTGATGGAGATAAAAACCCAATAGATCACATGAAGGGAAACACATGCCTATGATTATCATCCAATTTTGTCATTTTATTATTGGTTATGTTTTCGAATTGAAAAATCATTCAATTGATTGGAGCATTGTTGTCGTCATCCCCCAAAACTTAGGAATTGCATAAAATCCTGCTGTCATTTGGCAACATCTGGAGTCCTATAACAATGATTCCATGTACTAAGGAAATATAGGAAATAACAGAGCAGCAAATCAGAATTCAACACAACACCACAAAGCAAAACCAGTTATCTAGTTTAGGTACGAATGGCAGAAAAACTTCATATACGTTTAACTAAAAATTTCATCATATGCACTCAGCACTATCCTCCCATCTCTGCGTACAAGTTACTAAATCCTGTATGCTGGCACAACATCCTCAACCCCCAAAGATATGTTTAGTTCTTTTATCCCCTATTTCAAAATAAGGAAATCAAATGCACTATCCTCCCATCTGTGCATGCAATTTACTACATACTGTGTACTGGACAATGAAGTCTCTATTCCCATGAATATGCATCATTCTTTTTATCTCCTAGTTCAATGTAGGGATCTGGAATGTTATCACAATAGATTTCAAAGCTATACAACTACCTTTGAAGGGGTTAGTCTTCCCTCAAACCACACCTTGACTTCTTCAACCTGCATTTACAAAATCAAACTTATCAATCGGATACTCAAACACAGGGTTTAAAAAAAAGAAGCTGACCTTCTTTTTGTGAACAGAAAGCTCTTCCAAGGAACGAGGTTTGTATTTATCAACCCATAGTTCTTTTTTGTGGTTCCCTCCAAAACCTGAACCAGGTTTCTGTTACTTTTGTAGCAATTGAAAGCCCAAGAAACACAAGATTAATAGGAAGTGCTGTGCACCACGAAGGAATATACTTATTTTTCATCAAAAAAGGAAAATACAATATAAAGGGTGCATTGCAATGGGTCCCCTGAGTTTAATTGAACTTGCTAACTGCCACCCAGTTTCAAAATTCATAGAGACTCCATATCCGTAGATGAAGTCAATGGGAGGAACGTGTGAATAAATAAATGAAGTCAACAGGAGGAGTATTTACAGAGGAGGTATCCCACAAAATTTGAAAACTGAGGATCCTATAAAGATTGTATCAACAGAATAGGGTAAGTAAGAGAATAAGATAATGACAGGGTAAAAATCAAAGCTTAATGCCAATTATGAAGACACTCTCAATTCGTAGAAACATCCAAAGCATAGATAGAACACAAACAAAGGAATCTTATGGGGTCTTGCTGCATTTCCCCAACAATTAACAAGGGAGAACACTACTTAATTTTTAAAAATTTAGACCAGTATAGAACTGAATACACATGGAAAAAACACTCCGAAAGCCATGTCCTGACACCAAAAATATAAGAGAACACTCATGATTCAAGTAACGGAATCCCTTTAGTGACCAAAATGATACAAAAACAAAACCAATATAAGTGATGGGTGCATGGAAACAATTTTGTGTGGAACCCCATAAAAGAACATTTCAAGCAAAGAGCAATATATGCTGATCGTAATAAAAGGCATACCGGCAGGTACCTTGGACACAGAATTAACTTCATGGAAGTCTTGGAAAGAAGACCTGATCTACATTACACAAAATCAATATTATATTCCCGCAATTTTAGCAAAAGTAAAAGAATGAGAAAAAATAATCCCGCAAATTATGCTCCGGAAGTCTAATAACAGTATCAACGCAGATTCAAATGTCAATTGCAATTAAAACCAAACAATGCGGCATAAGCATCCACAAACACACAATACGGAACTGAAGTATACCTCGTCTACATAACTAGAATCAATACAGAATCGCGAGCTCGAATCGGAAATGCGACGCTTCTTCTTCCGCACTCTAGGCTCCGTTCTAGTAACCAATGACCTATAACTCGATTTTGAATAACTCCGTTTCGAGCTCAACAAAGGAACATAATCTTCGTCATCTGACGACGATAAGACAACCACAGTATTTCTCTTTCCCATAAAGATCACCACCCAGGACCTCTCCCCCGTCTTAGTCTTCGTTACGGACAACCCTAGCTTTCAAATCCTCCATTGATGTTTCAAAGAGATTCTCCTATCCGACGAAACCCTAACGAACACCGTAAGCCTCCAATTTCCGGAGACTAGATGCAAGAGAATTACTGGAGAGCAAGAAGATTAGAAATGTCGAAAACGAAAGGCGCGATTTGCGACTCCGTTTGTTTAGTCACGGAGAGGTTTTAGAACGAAGGGAATTTCGCGCGGTTGGGGGAAAAGGCGGGCTAAAGCGTGTACGAGAAGCTAATAATGAAATAAAGAGAGAGAAAAATGAGAAATTTGTCAAAAAAGTCTAAAAAAAATAAGAAGATTTTTATATTTGATTTTAGGCAAAAAAAAAAAAAAGAGTGTAGTCATCAAATTTTAGGTGCTAGTATTTTTTTTTAATGACAAAAATATCATTGAATTTGAATTTCTTAAACTTATTTATGTGTGGATATTGTAGAGTTAAAAATGCGGAGGAGAGAGGAAAAATTGACTATCGACAACTGGGTTTTAGATGAAAGAGTAGCTGCCCACCTCATAATAGTTCTAAATCTAGAGACCCAAGATGATTTTCATGCGATAATCTAATATCTAAAGTCAAGCTTTCTTTCTAAAAGCATGTAATGTTCCAAATGTTTTTGTTTCCTTCATTCATTTCTTAAGGCAGGACTATGTTGTATTCTTGAGCTGTCGGTCTAGGTAGTTATCGCCGACATATTCTTTTTATTTCTTCAGTTGTCTTCCAAGGTACACTATGGCAGATTAGTTTGATTTTCTAATTATTATTTTTTTATTTTCCTTACTTGCATTCTTCTCAAAATGTTTTTTTTTTTTAGTTTTTCGATATTGTATGTATTTTTAAGAGGTTTATAATTTGTTGATGTTTGGTTTGGTTTTTTGGTTGCAGGGAAGGCTGTTTCTAGGGGTCACCAAACGGTCAGCGGGCCTAGGTCCGGCCGGAGCCTGAAATGACATCGAGCTTGGGCAGCCCGACCCTAGGCCACGGGCTGGCCTGGGCTCCATTTTTTGAGCCGAGCCCGGCCCGAAGACCGATCACAGTATTAAACATATATACATATATTAAAATTTGATTATTTAATTAATATATGATAAAAATAGTTAAAATCCGAGCCCGAATTTATTGGGCCTAGGCCGGGCTTGGGCTTAAGTTTTTACACCAAGCCTGGCCCGAAGCCCCGAAGTCAATATTCAGGCTTGGGCCTCATATTTTTGGGCCGGTCCGGCCCGATGCCGACCCCTAACTGTTTTAGTAGTATTGTTTTTGTGATACCTTAAGGCGTATCATTTTTATTTCTTAAGTTGTCTTCCAAAGTACATTGTCGCGGTTTGGTTTTGATTTCTAATTTTTTTATTTTCCTTTCTTGCATTCTTCTCAAGATGCTTTGCTTTTTTAGTTTTTTGGTATCGTATGTATTTTTTTTAGAGATTTATACTTTGTTAATATTTGGTTTGATTTTTTAGTTGCAGGGAATGTTGTTTCAGTAGTATTATTTTTGTGATACTTTTAAGATACCTTGAGGCGTATCCTTTTTATTTCTTTAGTTGTCATCCAAAGTACATTGTCGCGGTTTGGTTTGAGTTTCTAATTTTTTTTATTATTTTTCTTTCTTGCATTCTTCTCAAGATGCTTTGTTTTTTTACTTTTTCGATACCATATGTATTTTTTGGGAGGTTCATGATCACATCTTTCCTCAATATGGCTTCAATCAAGTGCCAAAATAATATCTTCTTTAGTTTTCCAGTTTGCCGCTTGCTTAGCAAGAGTTTTTCAATAAGGCCAACAACCTCTTGAAGGCTTGACCTATAATGTTATATGTTTACAGCTTCTTCCTTTTCCTGATATCATTGATGTATCGAGATAGTATTAATAATTGTCCCCTAATTACTAATTTAAGATAACAAAAATATCATCGAGATAACACATAGGTATCATAGATTATCATCAATGTCATACAATAATCTAGCACTATACATAGACATGCCCATATGTTTTAACAATTGTACTAGCTTGTGAATTTCCCAAAAAATTTGGGTTAAAGTGGTCCGCATTCAATTTGTTTGGGCCAATCCATAAAGTTCGTTCAATTCACACAGGCAGGGTGATTGAGGTGCGTGCTTTGAAAGTTTTTGAGTTTCTTCACACAACAAAGGCATGATAGTACTATACTCAACTGCTCGTGCCGTATGGCGAGATTCTTCTACATTCTATATCAGAAGCATATTCAATAGCAAAGGATATTCACCCAGCAGCGACAACTGCTTGAGCTTATATGCAAACAAGACCAGACAGACTTGTATGAAACTCTTTCTTCAACCTTCAGGAACACCTCTATGTTCCATGCCTCGATGGAACAGAGACAAAGGGAGTCGAAGACAAAAGAGCAAAAGTCCCAAGATCCTAAGAGTCAACAACTCCAAGGACCCCTCTTATTCCTTCCATAGTAGTGGAGTCCGGATCTTGATCTATGAGAATAGTCTGTAGCCAGAACCGGTGATAAGGACGGACACGCAGCCACAACAGGGAAGCAGTTTCTTCTAAAGTAGGGGATTAACATTCGATCATCGGGCTCGAGAAATACCCCTATGCTATGAATGAACAGATCCATGAGCTCTATCGATTAGAAAACCATCTTATAAATCACGAGTAATGCCTAGAAGCATATCATGACTAACCAATCAGTGATGAATATTTTCATACGAACCTTTAATTACAATTACCATGTAATTAAATCATTCAACTATACAATATCTCAATTGAGTGAAGATCATAGATATCCGTCAAATCCACTAACTCAATTATATGTCAGATCCAATAGTTTATTGACAAACAAATAATTAATGAAAACACCCTTTTTATTAATCATGTAACCTCGGCCAAGGATTTCCTGTGTCAATAAATATACGGATCACATAGGATATTCTCCTCGTTTATTTCGAGGCGATGGATCCCTTGTTGACTGCACACAAGTCTCCATACATAACTAACTGAATCCATCGAATATCAATATTTATTCAATGAATAAATATTTTCAACATTGACAAAATTCGATCACTCATATACAAGACTGCTATGTTATCTCAGGTCTAAGGATTATTTACACAATCGTAAATAAATAATAAATCATTAACAAAGAAATAAACATTCATGTGATTCATTATTTAGCAAGTCATGTTCGAAGCATTTATTCAACAATAAACCTTCCATGTTGGTTGTTCTAATATCTTATATTAGATTTGCATGAGACTCACAACTCTATCATCATAGGTAACAAACAATATGTTAATCTTTCGAATTATTATTGTCCAATTAATAATTCTACGATCAAGAACTTTATTTAAGATATTCATAATAGAGATCACTCGTCACTCATATTCTCAACTCTTGAAAATGAGGTCTCTAACAAATATTTACAGACATATTTAACATAACTATTAAATAGAAATATCAAATATATAATTCTGCCATTTATTTAATAATTCATACAGTATTATTATAATATACATTCCAAATACAACCGTATAAATTGACTATACTGGACATATATCCAACATCTTGATCAACCCGAACTGCTCCAAAAGTAATATATTTTTTCTGTTATTATTGTAGTTGTCATTTTGCTCTTACTATTTTCATCATTTCGATTCCGGTCGCCTAAAGTTTTGATATTTTTATGTTAAGTAAAGAAAGGTTCAATGCAATTGTTTTATGCGCGTATTTTTTTTTTTTTGATGGAATAGGCTTAGCCTCAGCATATATTAATAATACCCTCACCAATGGCGGAGAAAAACCAATGTACAGACATAACCCTTCAAGAAGAGGGATAGACACAAAAATAAACTAAAAAAACAAGATAAAACATCATAAAAGAACCAGAGAAAAAACAAGGCAAAAATATGCGCGTATTTTTTGTCCTGGTTCAAAGAAAATGCAAGCACCGAAACCCACTGTATGTGCTGAGAGCGACACTAAACTTGGGTCATACATTTGGCCATGTATACAGTTAACTGTGGAGATGTTCAAGTCTGTCATGGCTGTGAGTTTCAATCGACTGTTATTCTTTGAAGTTCTTCCTTTTCTCTCTTTTTATTTCTCTAATGTGCCAGGTTGACAAGAAGGTTGCTGATGGGTTGCTAAGGCTTATCCTTCTGAAAGGTCCTCTGGGCAGGTGCATTTTCACAGGTGATTACGATAGAAAGGCCCTGGATGACGCTCTCCATTCTCCATTCATTTTGCAAGTCTTGATTGGGATCCACTTATTATGCTAGCTGGCAATACCCTTGGTGTGGATGCCTTGTTCTTCCTAGATTACTTAGCCAAATGCATCCTCCAAGTTGTAACTTAAGAAATGACGGTGTTGCCACAAAAAAATAAAATAAAAAATCCTAAAATAAATAACGTTCGATCCATCGAGGTGGTGATCAATTTCAACATTGGTGTCCGAAGTTTGGTTGTCGATCAAGGTGTGGTGAAGCGAAGTATGCGCTCAAGTGAGGTCGATGAAGTCTCCAAGTCAAGATAATATTAAGTAGTTATTATTTGAGAGCGAAAGGTTATAAAGCGGTTTGAAGCTTTTGAATTCTTGTAACATTTTTAGACTTGTATAAATAGGCCGGGCTCTAAAGGCAAATGTAAAATGGTCCAAAACCAACACAAAAATTCTACTTTTTCTCTTATGCTAGGTAGATTTGTAGGCAAGTAGTCATAGTCATAGTTTGTACCCCTTTTGAATTCCAATAGTTTAAAGTAAGTTCTTGCTATCTTTTACCGTTTCATTAGAATCGTTTTACATTCCATTAGTGTAAGTTGCAGTCTCTTTCATACATTCAGTCATCCTAGTGTAGATATTAGTTGCAAAGTCTTTTTAATTTAGGCGCGGTAGAATCCACCAACCTTTTGATCAATTTCATCGAGTGATACGCGTCAAGTATCTGGCGACCTTATTATCATCTTGTATACTCGATTGATCGACTTCATCGATTGAAATTCTGGTCGGAACATATGGCCAAGTCAATAGATATGTTTTTTTCATCTCCTTTTGTATCGTTATCTCATTCACCGGGGAAATCTTGCCATTTCTGTCTAAGAGCTCCAAGGAGGGACTACACTTTGGGGGAAAATTGTATTTCCTTTGAAGGGAGCTCCAGGCCGGTCATCTTTTGCACTTCTCTCAAAACCCAGACTGATGGTTGTCGTTTGAGTGAACTACTTATCGTAACCACATTGAACTTGGATGGCTAGAATTTTTGAGACATCAGGGCAAAGACTAGCATCCTTATTGAATGTCGCCTGCTCGAATGGGACATAAGATCTGTTCTTTCCCGAGCAGTGCTGCATGACATTACCAGAGAGTTTGGTAAAAACATTATTCTCAATCTGATTATATGAATTTGGAATTGAAGAATGGCAAGTCTCTCAAGTATAAAACAGGTTGAGAAACAGTAGAACTTCTGGGACAGCGGATTGAACCTGAGAAGCTAAGCTCTCTTTTCCCACCAATGATCAACGATCTTCCATCATAAGTCACAGACTTGTCTTGCTTTCCTTCATATGCAAAAACCACTATAACCCACAAAGAAACAAGTGCCACTGGAAGCACTAAGATTGGTATCCATTACTTCTTGAACATCAAGAAAAACCCAACTCTGTTTTTTTATGCTCAAAGTAATAATAAATAATAAAAAATAAAAACTTTGTTACAAGAAAGTGAGCCAATGCTGTGATGATAGTGACAAAAAATGGGAAAAAATAATAATAAAGAAGGAAATGTGAGCTCCTCTCGAAGAAATGTCTCTTGATCTGAAGCTGACCTAGTCATTAACTGAAATTCGAATTCGGCGGGTGCCCCGTAAGTAGTCCCAATTGCAACTAAATAATTATGACCAAAAATACAGTGGCAAGATGATGATTATGAGGACCCGATCCATATGTCGGCGGATCCGGACTCCTGGCACAACCACTCCGATTAATTAGCAAATATAGGAGAAAAGGAAAAACAATCGGTGGGTGTAGTTGGCGAAGAGTGGTTCGCTCAACGAACGCTTCAACGGCAATTTTTCGCGGCCCAAAGGTCGTCTTGTCTTTTGATCTCTCCAAACTTACAATCCATCATCTTCCCACATTTTTCTAGGGTTAGGGCACCAATTACTGTTCCTACATTTCTCTCATTAGGGTTTCTTTCAAGTTTTTTATCTTTTCTTTTCTTCTTCTTTCCTTCATCTTTCCTTCAATGCAGAGATGGCTGATTGAAGATACCCAGATTGATGGGTTTTGTGGGATTGAAGAAAGTCCTCAGGTGAAGATCTGAGGCTATTTCTTTTCTGGATTTGATTTTCTTTTTTGTTTGGGATTCTTGGGTTAAATTTGAATCAGAATAAGGAAGAAAAGAAAATGAGCGCATCGAGGTTTATCAAGTGCGTCACAGTCGGTGATGGTGCCGTTGGTAAAACATGCCTCCTCATTTCCTACACCAGCAACACTTTTCCTACGGTAATCTCCTCTCATTTCTTTATATTGTTTCTTTTATATTGTTTATTCGTTCATTTCTGTTTAGAAAGATTGGTGCTTTGATTTGGGGTTCTTTTTCGTTGATTTAGTGGCAGAGATTTTTTATTTTTGAATTTTTATAGTTCTCTCAGTTATGGTGAAAATGGATATCAAAGGGGTAAATAAATTACGTCGAGGGAATGAAATTCCTTTCTTTTTGGTGAAAACGGATGGTGTTTGGTCTTGTCAGGAAAGAGAGCAAAGTAAAACATTAAAAATCGGTAATGCGAGGCTCTATTTGTTGAGGGATTTTACATCTGCGTGGGTCATAAATGCAGAAAAATTATTGAAGATTGTTGTTTGATTCTGTATGTATTTTGGGATGTTGAAGGTGCTAAATAAAGTTAGGCCCGAGCCTGACTTCCTTCTTTAGTTTTGTATTTTGCCTTGACTCTATAGTCATACAATTAAGATTTCTGATCTACAATTAGGATGTTACAATTTTATGATTCACATGACACCATTGCTTGTATGTATATCACATTTCTAAAGAAAATACATTAAAAAAATAGAATGTCTCCATAACAAATAAGTTACAAATTGTGCTAGGACACATTTTGTGTGATGCTTCGTAAGGATCACCGATGAATGCGATCTGTGCATTTGTCTGATTCTTTTTCCCCTGTTGATGGGATGCAGGATTATGTGCCAACTGTGTTTGACAATTTCAGTGCTAATGTGGTTGTGAATGGAGCAACTGTCAACCTGGGATTGTGGGATACTGCTGGTAGGTTTTTCCGTTTCACCTTTCTTTAGCTTAACGGAATAGTTAGCATGAAATTTTTCTCGTGTCTGAAATTGTAAATGTTGTGAAACAGGACAGGAGGATTATAACAGACTAAGACCTCTGAGTTACCGGGGGGCAGATGTTTTCATACTGGCATTTTCTCTCATTAGCAAGGCCAGTTATGAAAATGTTTCCAAGAAGGTCAGGATCCACTTACTGAAAAATGCTTTGTCATTTTCCTTTTTAAGCAGAGAAATTACTTTGCCAGATGATTAAATCATTGTGCTGATTGTTTTGCTCTTTGGCTTCTATTCCAGTGGATTCCAGAGTTGAAGCATTATGCGCCTGGTGTTCCAATAGTTCTTGTTGGAACCAAGCTTGGTGAGATTTCTCTTTTTAGTTGCTGATTTTACCTTAGGAAAATCTCATTTCTTAGTTTCCTTGATCTTCTTTGCATGGAATTACCTAATATTTTATCTCCCAATTTTCCGAATTTGCTCTTTAGAAGAATGAAGTTTTGTGGAAAGCAATGGTATTATGTGCATGATTTTTGCAAATATGGCTCCACTGATTTGTTTTATGACGGAAGTTGTAATTACATTCTATCTTGTATAAAGCTCATAAGCTCCACTTTAGGCTTGTTTAAATGATTCTATTTGATCCTCACATAATTACATTCCCCTTGCCGAACTCATTCAGTTTCATTTTGTTGGTTGTAGCAATTAGGCTACCTTGTTTACAGTTTATTTTCCTCATTTAGTTTATCATGCTTTTCTTTTGCTCTGACATCTTGTAGCTACATATAATATAATGGTCATTTTCCTCATTTAGTTTTCAGTGTTTGCAATTGCATGTCATTTGAAAATTCCATTGTCGTAATGATCATTTTATTGAGAAGATGACATTTTTCTTCAGCATTTTTTTTTTAACTATCATATGTATATTTGCAAGTTTGTTTCTATGGCTGGACTTATGATCAGATGAATGCTGTTGCGACTGTACTGCTTTTTATAAATGATTTGTCTAACATAATACCCCTTATTGTTTTGTGACATTTAATGTGCAAGATCTTCGGGATGATAAGCAGTTCTTTATAGACCATCCTGGTGCAGTCCCCATCACTACGGCACAGGTACAGAATAATCCTCCTTATCTACTGACTCTATGGTCTGTCCAATTTCTTTTTTAAATCTTGAGCATGTTAATTGTTTCACTGCAAGTTTTTGATCTTCGTCTTCACAATTTAATCTTTATTTATAGGGAGAGGAGCTACGGAAGCTGATTGGTGCACCTGCTTACATCGAATGTAGTTCAAAAACACAGGAGGTGCTTCTTCTTTTTTTGGCTTCTTACAGACAGTTTCTTTCTTTTGATGATTTACTTACTGGCATTTTTATTGACATGAAGTTGTGGAACTTTTATCTGCAGAATGTTAAGGGGGTTTTCGATGCAGCAATCAGAGTTGTACTTCAACCGCCGAAGCAGAAGAAAAAGAAGAGCAAAGCACAAATGGCCTGCTCCATATTGTGAGTTGAAAGTCACTGTCCTACCGGCTTTTCCCTCCTTTTGTTTCTACCCTTTGTTGCTCTCAAAGAAGCCAGAGGCCTTGAATTCTTCTCGTAAGAGACTATAATGAGGATCTCATTGAAGATTGTCTGCAGACTTCCATTGCAATATTGCCCACCTCCTCCTTCGGTTCTGATATGTTTTAATGTATTAATTAGACTAGATGTCACATTAGGGAAACAACATATTGCCTCACACAGATGGTTTCGGTATGTTTGTCATGCTAGCATTTCTTGCATGATCTGTTAACATCTTGATAGTTTTTAATTGCTCCTTTTCATCTATACCTTTTGACGACGTTTTTAGAAGACACCAGCTCCATTATGATTTCAAAAAATATATAGAAATACATACGAGTGACCAGTTTCATATATATTATTCCCACAGGCCATAAACATGGTCTAAAATTTTCTACTCGCATTGCAAATCTGGATTTAGATAGGTAATGCTGCAAGAGTAAACCTACAAAATTGAAAATCCTACCCACTATAACTACGGCCAACTATAGAGATCGAAAGCAACTATATATACACACAGGATATATGGTCATTGGAAAGAAAAAAACACAGCAAGAGAGATCAACGAAGCTTGTTCTGAGCAACAGCCTGACATAACTCATCCTCATAAAATAATACCCTATTAGAAGCCAATGATTTGCACGGCGGCTTGGGCAGAACAGAAGGTACCATACACCTTGTAGGGAGTGCTGAATCTTGGAACAAAACAGCTGCAATTTGTCTCATCTCAGACGCTTTCATGCGAGAGGGTGGCCGAGCACCTTGTCGTGGTGCTTTGGGGGTATGTGGGCAAGGCATGGAAACACCCTTACGATTCCCTCTGCACCAAATAATGTATAAAAAACGCAGATTATAAGTTAACATCATTTTGAATAATTTCAAAATTTTACAAAGAATACAAAAAGACTAGATACCAACTTTACAAAAGGCCAGTGTTCTGTAGGTCTTGGGGTCATTGTCATTAACATCTCTTGTCGACTGCGATCTGGAGTTGTGTAATCAAAGTGAAATTGCCTCGCAATCACAACCTTTTCAAAGTACGTAAACATAAGATTAAGAAACCGTAGAAAATAACAATTGATTTGAGAGAGAGGGAGAGAGAGATACAGCTTTTCTAATCCTCTGAGAAACGTGAAAAACTGCCTTCAGTTGATCATGGTGCAAGTGACACAATATTTTAACCTTCAGCCAAACAAAAGAGTAGGAATCAGTATCCAGGGGGAAGGAGGAGAATGGACGATGCACGCGTAATACAATTACAGTATTGCAGTCGTAGATAAAACAAACAAATACAAAGCACTTCATCAAAATCAAATTTCAGCATCTGCAGTACTTTATAAGTTAAGAATCCAAAGCACTTAAGAGTTTAAAGAAGCAGGGGAAAACAAATTCTCAAATTTTCATAATGTAACACATCCTTTTTCCTTGCTTAAAGAGATTCTTCATGATATTAGATTCTTCACATTCCACATTGTAACCACTATAGATTCTTCCTTTGATTAGACATAAAAATGTAGAAATCTAAAACATGAATCTAGTGGAACAATTATGTAAGTTTTCGTCAACTTCTTTGCTTAAATAAGTTGGCAGCAACCATATAGATGCATCATGCATTGATGCAGACAATTTATCCTTGTCATATAGTTTACTTATAACTGTAGACAGACCAGTATTATCGAACTCCAGCAGTTATATATCAAATTCAGAGGAACACAATACTACTACATAAAATATTTATTATCTTGAAATTAAAATAAATGATGTCTACAACCATTATGTCAAATGCATGTTGATACAAGCAAAAAGTAATTACATATAACTATAAGCAATAATTTTAACCAAAATGATATTGGATATGATGTATACCAGTAACTCAGTGGGTAGACATTCAAGGCGTGATTCAGATTGACACTCTTCAGTTCGAGGAGTGTTTGGTGTCCCAACTAAACTATTCTGTTCATGCAAATCCACGGATGACAACATGAAAGTGGTTTTATCGGCAACAACATTTTGAATCATTTGCCCATCATTCTCTGTCTTCTTGCCATCCACCAATCGAATCCTTTTCTTCCCAAGATCAGTGCATGACTTGGCAGCAGAGGCTTTGCTGTACCTTAGCTGAGCAAGAGCTCCCGGTTTCAAGTACTTGTTGGCAGAGCTCTGTAATCGCCTCTTTTGTTCAGTTGTTCCCGCATTCCTATCCTTTGGAGACTTTTTTCCCATACTTCTCCACCTTCAGCTTTGTTTTTGTACTTTTTAATACAGATTCAATCCTCAACCAAATATAGCTTAAGGAACCTGAAGCAAGCAGATTAAAAAATTGCTTCAGTTTTAACAGAAATCACATCTAAGCCCTAAATAGGTAAACCAAGCAAACTGAAAACTCATCCGATTAAAACGAATATTTAGGATCATTTGTATCCCAAACTATATAATCAGAAACTGGGAGTCTACTCAATCAGATTCAATTCATCTTTAGCCTGAAAATTTTTGGAACAAAGCCCTAGAAATATCTCCATTCCAACAACAGAACGTTGATAATCAAATTCGAATCACAAACAAACTGAAGCAGGTAAATAAGAACTTTCTAGAAATTAAAATAAACAAGACAGCCAAAACCAATCAACAATTATAAGATAGAAACCCCAAATCAAGACCGAGAAGGGAAGATCAGAAGGTACAAACCTCAAATTGAAGGCCTAAACGTATAGATTAGCCGGAGCAAGATCGGAAAAGCAGCGAAGAATGGAGAGGCAGCGAGAGAGAAGAAGCGGATAGAGGGAAATGATGGGCGTTCTAGGGTTTGCTCTTTATTTGAAATTTTCAGATGCCCGCCAAAATTTTCAACCACAGTTGCGATTGCGCTAAAAAGTGAGCAGAAATATTGGTCAAGTTAAATTTTTGGGAGAGAAGTCTAACTACCACGTGGTATCTGATGATAGGTCCGTTTTATGTAATTAAGTTGTGTTTTTCGGTTGAGCTATTATTATTATTGGAAAACGCATAAGTATTTATTAGTTTTCAGTGGATGGCGTAGATTGCCCAAATCCCTTGATTATAGCGGATTAATATTTTATTTTTTTAATTTTGAAATTTATGATATAGAGGCAAATCAGATAATGATAATCCAAAGTTAACTCTACTTAACTTTGAATTATCATTATGTAATTAATATTAGATATTTTTGTGAGAGCATGTGCATGGGTAACATATTAAATAGGTAAAAACTCTTTTCAGGTTCACTTTTTAATGAGTAATCTAAATTGTATCCTATTTTTAATTTTATTTTTTTCCGCATACCCTAAAATTAAAAAACTAATATTTTATTATCCTCTTATTTTCTATCATTTTTATATTAAAATATTAAATTTAGTGTTAAAATTTTCAAGTGGTTGGAGTGGCATTAGAATAAGATAACTAAAAATAAAATTTTGAATTAAAATACATATAAAAAATCATGTACTCTATTTTGAATAGAGGTTGTTGGAGTTGTTGATTTGGGCCACCAATGTAGGAGCCATATCAAGCAATAACCACAGCGGTTGTATAAGCAATGACCCAACAATTTTATTTTTGGGTTTCACATCTATCTCACAAAAATATAACTCTCAATATAATCAAATCAGCATAACACATATTTCAATACTGTCACATCAACAAAACACATCTCCCAATACAAAATCATTATCCAACTCAACTACTTTCATATCCTTCATACTATCCCCATCAAATTTATAGCAAAATCAAGAATGGGTCCTATCTTTATTACAAAAAGTCAAGTCATATCATCATCCACCTCACCAAAATACATATCTCAATACAAGCACATCAACAAAACACATTTTTCAATACAGTCACATCAGCAAAACACATATTTCAATACACATTTGTTGGCCCATTAACTTTGCACCATTGCAATTGCTCAATGGAATGAAAGGACAAATTGAACCCTATTCAAAGTTTTGTCTCATAGCGTATAAGTTATCGTAAAGCGTAAAAACTGAGAATCTCTGAGAGTATAAATGACAAAGTATAAGCTAACGCATACGCTCATATAAAGAGTTTTGGAGTTGTAGATGGCCGTGCGAAGCGTGAGAATTAAAAGTTTACCAACTTTTAACATTAGCCTAATAGATATTATCTTCATAATCTTTCTTCTCGTAAGTTGAGAAGCGATATTTATTGGTGCAAATGTGCTTCGTCGCACCTGTGTTCACCAACCAATCTTTGATGTTTCTCACCATTTCGTCTGTCTAAATGGGTGGCCAAGAATCAAAGATGCATCCCGAGAGAAAGTTCATAAGACAAAAGAAGAGTTAAATGGAGAGATGGTGATATGGTTTCTTCTTAATTGGACACCCAACATCAAATGTGTACTTGAGATGCTAAAGTATATTGCTCAGACGTAATCATTTGGTCTCCATCAATGGCATGCATGCTCTATATATACAAACATTAACAATGTCTTCTATTGAGTGCATAAATATGGATAAGCTAGCTAGCAAGCTTGTCTTCACTGTTATAACTGTAGAGTTTAGGAGGATCAAATTACTCAAATGATGATTGTTTACCTCTTCTTGATGTGTGTCATCGTGGATCAACAAATCGGGGTGGCAATTAAGGTACTAGACGATGCACCTAGTTCACTGCACCAATACGGGTCCGTTTGGTTCATTTTTTACAGTAGTGTATAAACGGTCAAATTATTATAAGGGGCATTTGATTTTTGTTTCTTTAATATTGTCTATATTTGGCTAATGATATTTTTGAAAAATTCACTCTAAATTTATCTAAAACTCACCCTAAATTCATCAAAATTTATCCAAATTCAATTAAGATTCACTTGAAATTCATCAAGATTAATCCAAATTAATATGAAATTCTCTCAAATCCACCTAAAATTCATCCAAATTTATCCTAATTCAATTGAGATTCGGCTAAAATTCATCAAAGTTCACCCAAAATCCTCCTGGTATGTTCTTTCACACTACCTTCCAAATGCTCCTCTTTGTTTCATGCCCTTTGCATCGTAGCCTCTCACTAAAAGAAATTCACCCTATCACTAGAAACTCACCCTATCACCAGCTCCTCAGAGAGCTACCCTCTTTGCTTCAACTCCAAGCAGATCCCTTTCCATAGTACGAAATACAACTGCCTCTGCTTGTTTGCTTCTTTTGGAAACTTCGGTTGCTATTGATCCCATCCATCAGTTTCAATAGGAGGTGAGATCCTTCATTCCTTCTCTCTCAAGAGTCAAACACACATCTAGAGAGAAGGAATGCTGAGAGAGAATGAGAAGAAGACTCCAAGTCGGATTTGATTTGTGGTGTTGTCTACGATTAGAGGGGCATGATCGTCTTTCAAAAATCAGAAATTGTAAAAACGAATGAAACGTTATACGAGATCAGCGTCTCGTTTATAATCGAATTTATTCAGTGCAAAATGCGATGCAATACGCAAATGTCAACTGGTGTTTGGTAACAACCATGTTTGTTGTGGGTCCCACAGCTTAAAAACAGAGCCTAAGAACCTATTGACAAAATAAAATTAACAAAACTCTCGCGTTTGATATCTCTTTTCAATAATTGGAGGTCCAATTCTTGAGCTAGTTGTTAGAGTATTTTTTTTGATACAAAATATGCTTGATGTGCTTGTTAAGTATGTTTGATATTCTTTGGTTATTATGTGTTTAACGTTGCTATATGTTATGATGACTAATGTTTTATCAAAGACATGAAGCTTAAAATAAGCTTACAAGCTGTTAAGATTCAGGACTACAAAATTCACTATGGCAGTAGCTGATGTGGAAAATGTTTGCTGACCTATGCACTTGCTGAATAGGCTCAAGTTTTAGTCCATAAAACTTCGTCTAAATCATATAAGTTGAACACTGTCAGAGATGACAGAGAGAACAAGTTATGGGATCAAATCGGGGTTAATTGTCTAAAGCTTGACTTTGATTTGATTCATCAGAAGAAAGGAAATAAGAGATCACTTCCTAGAAGGAAAGAATATTCTCTAAAGAAAAGAAATGAAATTAAGAGAAATTAGGTGGAGAGAGATCAGGATGATTGAAATAGCTAGAATCTATGACATGATTCAAAAGGTCAAAACTCTAGTACTATACAATCTCCACAAAGGTTGCATTAAAAGACACAGAGATATCATACACTCATTGTAAAGCCTCGAAGGAGTCGGTGCTTATATATCACATTCTTGCTTATTGTTTAATCTGTTAGAGATAATTCAGACTTGAACCAAGTTCTTAAACCCCTAGCTATAACACAAATATATACACGTGAGAGCGTGGATGACAATTGACCCAAAACCAACTGTGTAAAGAGGTTGAAATTGTCTCTGCATCAACAGTCTGTCATAATGGATTTTCGAATCTCGAGGAGGAGCCTTGAGCAGTGGATATAGGTCTAATTGCCACTAAAGCACTCTACATTTTTTGCACCCTTTCTACTCTTACTTTTCACAGTTTTTGATATTGCTTATTTGTGCTATTATTTGTGTCTACTTTGTACCAGCCTACATTCTTCTAGTAAATTAGATTACTACTATATCTGATTCTAAACTTTACTGTTTGACAAACTGACTTTATAGCAGAAAAATCTAGTATATTAATTAAACAAATATAAAATAGTTGATAAGCATTTATCTCATACAATTCACCTCTCTTCAAATATTAAACCGATCTTGGGTGCTCCAACAATGAGCCATTAATTAGACCTATCCATTAATTAATAATTCCAACAACAACTTCCCAAAATCAGTTGTTGTTCATTTTCATGACCCTTGTATGTACACAAGAGAGAATCGATACTTTTTATTGCTTTACCTTTCTTAGACATTATATCACTTCAAAAGAAGCACCCTAAAACCCTATTCTTCCCAATTGGAGCTGTGTTCATATGTATATAGGTCAGGTTGGCAAGGATTTGGTCACTAGAACTGAGAGTTGGGGGAAAGCAGATTCAAACTAGACTTTATTAGAAAGATGGCAAGTGTTGGGCTCTTATTTCCTAGTACTGTTCGTTGGGAACCACCACTCCATTCCATGTACTATTATTACATTTTATCCAACGGTTAATTAATGTGACTTTTGTTTTATTAATATATATCCAACGGTTCAAAGAGTGACGCCTGCAGGAAAATAGAAAGAATCAGAATCTAACTGGAATGTATTTGTTTTTTCCTGCTAGTCTCGATAGTCTCTATTTTATTTACTGATGAGTCAATGTCAAATCAGAAATTGTTGTGGAGAAGAATGAGTGTGTTCAGAACCCAAAGCATAGAAACTGCAGGCAGGACCGTCCTTGGTTTATTGGCTTTCCTTTCCCTTCCTCCAAAGCTTGCTCTCTTGTTTTTTTTTTTTTTTGACCAATTTTCCTCCCTTACTTTATTTTCCTCATTGGAATTTGGAGGGTGTATTAAAATGGTTATCGTTTAAGATCATCTGCAATGGGGCGCTGAAAATTTTAGAGTGTGTAGAGAAAGTTATTTAAAAAAATTGTATTTGAAAATGTGTAAAATATTAAAAAAAAAGTGAAATATGGTAGAAAAGTATGAGAGAAATGGTATTGATGCTTGATATTTAGAGTGTTTGTGAATAAATAGTGAAAAAAATTTATTGAAATATGTATTATGTTGATATTATTGTATTAAAAATCGTGTTTTGCTGTAATAGAAGTGAAACCACGCTGAAAATTTTGGAGAGTATAACATTGGAGATACACTGGAAAATTTGGATAAAAGATCATATTTGAGGTGGGGGCGGGGGGGCGGCGAGAGTTGGCTCTTTGAGTTCTGATTTTGTTTGTTTTTTGTGGGAATATTAATTGGGTGGGTGACGTAGAGATAAGGCCAAAACAAGGAGTTAAAAAAGGGCACGGCCAAAATACTACAATAGTGTTTGTGGCAGACCAATAGAAGACTAGACTCTGCAATCTCTGAAAATTAATTGCTCTTAATTTAAAAGTAACTCCAGATCAATTTGTTTTAAATCTCAAACTTACTCCATTAAAAATATCAATATATATATTATTATATTTGAGTCATATGTGCGTATGTGTATATATTTAGTGCAAAGGGAGGTTCCGTGAATTGTGAGGGTCCGTTTGGAATACAATTTGGATTTTAATATATAATTTAATTTATATGTTGGTAGCGTATATACTGTTTAAGATGCTAATATATATGCTGTGGGTGTTTGGTTCGATTTTTCTGATAACATAAATGCTATTCCAAATGTTGTGGCTAATTACATATAGGAGTATTAGCAGAAATTAAAAAACAATGAGATTAATATATTTATAAAAAGAATTATGTATTTTTTATATGAACATTTTAACATTTTTAATAATATTAACAATTTTTTCTAACATTTAAATATTTTTAATAATATTAAAAAATTTCTAACATTTATTTTAATGATATTAACATTTTAAAAAATAATAAATATTTAGATTTTTTCTAACATTTAACGCAATTTAAATAGACTAACATTTTTTTTAAAATAAAATCTAAATATAATAAAAATTAATAATGAAAGGGTCACTTTGGCCATTAAACGAAAATAGTTGGGGTATTTAAGACATTTCATTAGTTAAATGGTAAATGGTTTTTCAAATGCTACAAAAACAAGCATTTCACAAATTATCAAAATATGCTAAACTTTATGTTACATGCTAAATTGTTGTTTGGTTGTGATTTCATCCATGTGTAACATATATGCTAGTTAAAATCATCCACTAAACGGCACCTATAAATTTTTTGTGAAACCATACCTATCAATAATGACTACATGCAAAAACTAGGGTACAGTTTTCTTCTGCTGCTGCTGCAGTACGTTAATGAGAAATATGTTTTGTTGTTATATAAGTGTATGAGGATGTGTATTTTGTTGATATGAATGAGTATGCGACTTGACTTTTGTGTAATAAATGTATGAGTCATAATTAGTTTTACTGGGAAAAATATGTATGAAATGAATGTTAATGGCTTGACTAATGAGATTATATTGAAATATGTGTTTGCTGATGTGACTGTATTGAGAGATGTATTTTGTTAATGTGAATAAATATGTGGATCCATTTTTTATGTAATATAAATAAGACCCAAAACAAAATTAATGAACCATTAGTTGTTGGCACCGTTGTAGATGTAAGACCATTTTATATTTATATTTAGATTGATTTTATCAATATCATGATTTTTTTTTGAAATAAAAATTAAATTTATCATGAAAAATACATAACAATCTTAAATATATACCAAAATACATTCTATATATTTTTCGTAAAGCTTTATGGATTAGCTTTAATATAAGATTAGGAACAATATCATCGTCAATTATATTTAGCCTTCAATTTATGGTGATATAAATTATGCTCCATGAGTCCCAAAATAAAAGATGATATTGTAGGGGTGAATTTCTAAAGAAGTAAATTGTGCGAATTCAGACAACCATAAGATTGATATCAATAATATTGTCCGCGCTCTAGGTTGTCTGATATACTGGAAACATCGGATTCATATATGGATTGTCCTGTACACATGGAGATAATATGCCCGCACGACTTTATTCGTGGACTAGGCTCAATTCACTACACAAAAGAAAAAGTCTTGTTATGTGTATGGGGTGGATCTCACACTTATAAAGTGCACACAACCTCCTATCGAGAGATGTGGGAGTTCTTACACTCATCCGCACTTGTGGGCTGGGTTATACTACAGACTCAACAAGTGGACAGATAGTGGGTTGAGTTATATCACAGACCCAACAAGTGGACAAGTAGCGAAAGATGTGGGAGTTCTTACACTCTCCCGTACTTGTGGGTTATGTTATATCATAGGCTCAACAAGTAGACAGATAGAGGTCATATACAAGTAACTGGACCGAACAAACTAACTCCAATATCATGTTATAATTTTCACACCCCCACACATCAACAATATTATCCGATTTAGGTTGTTCGGTTCACTGGATACATCATACTCATATATGAATTGCCCAATTCACATGATTATAATGGGCCCGCAAGTGGATTAGAATTGAATCTTGCACTTATAAAATGCACATACCAATGCGTCATTCATTGATTGGAATTTCAGTGGCAACGAAGGAAGATGAAATGGGGGAAGTGACATTTGTCGTGTTGTTTTATGGCGGCAAAACCTTCTTCTGTAGAATGAGTGATGGATGAGGAGGATGGGGTTATTTTTTAATTTTAATGCATTGAACATTTACAAATTTAAGTAATGTCGTTGACACGTGATTTCTTAACAAAAATAGAGCACTTGTAATGCATGTGGGCGTGACACTTGTCAACAAATATATGTTTATTTGTTTTTGGCCCCACACACATCTGATCTCAAACTCAATACTAAATTTCACCATTTGTTATACAAAATATGATATCTACTGACCCGCTGTTTAGGAGAGGTGTTCGGAGGAATTATCGAAGACTTTAAAGTGTTGAGAATAATTCACGAATTTCTTTTAATATCTATTTTTTCAACCCCTTAAATGAAGGTTTGAAAGATGTTTACTCATAAAAACACCTCCACACCTCTTAACACAATCCTTCTCAATCCAACCTCTTTTAACCCTCATGTCAAGCATGACCTAAATTTATATATTTTATTGATCTAACTATATTACTAACTTATTTAATAATATAAATAAAACACATATTTTAATACATTTTATTATATCAAGAAAATCTATTGTATTTATATATTTTATCGATTTAACTATATTAATAACTTATTTAATCATATTAATAAAATACATATTTTAATAAATTTTATTAATAAATTTTATTATATCAAGCAAAAAAAAATCATTGTGGGTGGTTTCTAAAATATCAAGATAAGCCAAAATGTGCTCTTTGTGTCAATTTACTGGACTTTAAGGTCAAACCAAGTATTTAAAGACATACCAACAGACTCAAGAGATAGAGCGATAGAGAGAAAAGGAACAAGACAAGTTTCTCGGTTCCTCCCTGTTCCTCAAATGTTGTCTGGTGATATCAACTACAACAAGAAGAACGACAACAATAACAGAGACTCATCATCTTCATCTATTACTTGTTCAGCGCCTTCAGTTTCAGTTTCAGTTTCAGTCTCATTAGGAGCCAAAACCATGGAGGAAATTTGGAAAGACATCACTTTCCTTCAAGACCAGTCAGTCATGACACCAAGACCTAGAATAACCCACAACCACCAGCATCATCATCTTCACAATAACCCCGACTATGCCCTCCAGGAATTCCTTGCCAGACCCTTCAACAGAGACCCACCATCGACAGTCGTCCATGGCGCTTCGCATTCTGCTAGTCCTGTTTCGAGCTTGAATTCTTGTCATGGGTATGATTCATTGGAGCCTAATGAGCACTTACGAGTCTCAAATGCCTCTGCTCTTGCTAACCCATTTGAGACTCTGGGCTCCTCCTCTAATGGTTTACCTTGCTTTGGGAAGAAGAATGTCCAGGAATCTAATAACGGCTCGGCCGATAGAAGGAATAAGCGCATGATCAAGAACAGAGAATCAGCAGCTCGTTCTAGAGCTCGAAAGCAGGAATGTGAATATTGTCAATGTTTTTAATGTGTTTTAGTTTTTCTCTGTATTTTATTGTATTGTATTGGATGGTGTTCTGAAAGTAGTGTGTTTTGACAGGCATATACGAACGAGCTGGAGCTCGAAGTGGCACAGTTAATGGAAGAGAATGCGAGGCTCAAGAGACAGCAAGAACAGGTACATAATGAGCAAAACCCAAAAAGTTAATTCAACCATTTCCTCGTTTGGTTTCAATCATGTTTCTTATATGATGGTTTGTTGTGTCCATACTCTATACTTGTTTTGGAGAGATGCAGTTGTGCTTAGCAGCAGCAGCAGCAGCTCAGATTCCCAGAAAGCACACGCTTCACCGAACGTCAACTGCTCCGTTTTGAGCAGTGATATCTTACTACTTCCTTCAAGCGGTGAGACAAGAATATTTATTTTATGTTTTTTTTTTCCTCCATTGTTTCTGGGATAATGGGTTTTGGTAAAGAGTGTAAGGGGAATGCAAAAAATAAAATAAAAAATGGCTGTTTGGATTCCTAAAGAGGGTGGAATTTGAATTAGGTGGGTCTGACTCTTGTATTTTCTTTTGTTGTGAAGGAATGGAAATGAAAGGATAGGAATGTATGATGAGTATGGAAAGAGAGCTGCAGTGGTGCGGAGTGGAGTGTACGGATTGAAAAGATGGGGACGTTTACTGGCTATCACTTTCATCTTTTGGGTTTGGGCCTCTTTCTGTCTCCATGTACATTAACCTTGTCTTTTTTTTTTTTAATATATTGATGATGGCCCTCTTTCGGGGTTTGTTTTCTCTCCCCCATGTTTTGTCCTTTTCTTCTATATTTTTCAGCTTTTTATCATTCATGATGAATTGTGGGCTTTTGTCCAAAAATGCCACTTTGATTGAAACCACACAATCCAACGACAAAAATGGGAACCATGGCACACTAGTACAGGTCAATGTGGAAGATAGCCGAATAGGTGTTGTGGCCATTTCATTTTCAACTTTACTATTTTTAGTATTTTTGCCTTTCAATAATCCACCTTTTGCCTCCATGTCATGTCACCCCATGTATCTATACTAAAATAAATAAATAAATAATTAATACTTTCGTTTAGAAATAAAATATACTGCAAAATTTAAAGCTGAACAATAGGGTTCAGGATATAAAATCAATGACACTGCAACTCATCGGAGTCTTTGCTTCTGATACTGTAAAGCTTTCTGGATTAATTTTAGTAAATTCAAGCCAAATGAATCCGAGAATACTAAATTCTGTCACATTATAACCATAAATATATAGATGGCTTACAAGAAAAATCTCGCAAGATGTATTTTCCATTTTCTAGCTCAGCCAACCTCGGAACTCGGAAGTCAGAACCAGGCACCCTCCATAGCTAAATACCATTCTCGGGTCTCAGAAGCAGAACAGCAATATCAAATCAGATAAAACCAGGCAGGTCGTAAAGAATCGTGTAATACCACAACGTTAAAAGAGACAATTCAAGCATGATGAGACACCAAAGTCTCTTCAGGCCTATAAAAAAATATAGCAAACAATTTACTGAGTCGATGATGCTCATAAATAAAGTAGAATGGGGTTTGAACAAATAATTCGAAACTGGATCCGTTCCACAAGCTCCAATTCATAACAAATGTATAAATCCACCAAAACCAATCCAACTCTGTTCTGTTCAAAATATTATCTCACAGGTCAAAGAGGAGAGGCATGATAATAAAATTTAAACGCATTTTAAGGCGACCAAGGAGGAGAAATATCGAGAGAGAGACGCCAAATTAGCAAAATAGAACAGTACTAGCATGGCACAAGCAGGCAGCAGCTTCCATCCTTTCTCCCCACAATTCTGCAGACAAAGACCACCTAAAATTTTTATTTCCAATCACTCTCAATATTTAATTTAATCCCTGTACCAGAGGATTAATCTGAACCCAAAGAACTGGGGGAAAAAACCATAAGGGGCAGTAAGGGGAAGCAAAACCAAAAATTCCCCAGATAGGAAACCAACCCTATGAAAAATGGAGTGAAAGACGGGACTCCCAGAAACAACATAAAGAGATATATCACAAGTCCATGCTACCAGCTCAACATCTTACCACATCGTTTCCCCTTCCCACTTCTAATTGCCTGTCTATTTTGCTCTATAAGAAATTGGGTTTCATTATGCCAATTTATAACTATTCTATAATGTAAGATGTTTTTATCATTGTCCTAAAACCTTACTCTCTCCTCTTTCTTCCAAGAACACGTCTCAAAAAGAAAACGTGCACTAGCACTCATCTTCCTTACTTGAATTTCTTGCTGAAGTAGAATGATCCAAATTTACTAGACTGCTCAAGAGTCTTCTTCCCTCGTCACTCTGCTCCTGTGACTGACTGTTCACATCACAGGATGTGCTCATAAATGCTTCTGCATGAATATCTGTTTGGTTAGATGTTTTGTCCTCGAGTGAAATGCTTTGAACACCAGCCGTTAAAATAGACTGAGGACTGGGAGCACTTGGAACTTGAAGCTGAGGCATTATCCATCTCTCCCAATCATTGCGCCTCCTTACTTTGTTACCCTGCATTATGAACGAAAGTGCATAACTGTTCAGGAAGGATTAATGAAGGTAAACAGTACCAAACAACCAATAGAACCATAGTTTTCCCAAATTTCATAAAAATCATTAGCACAAAACCTTCACAAGTATTCACAAAAAATATACCTGCACTTCAACCACAGTTGAACTTCTCAAAGCATCCATGATAAGTTGAATATTGTTAGTCAATTCAGCAACCTGCACAAGAGTTGCATAAAAACATTGTCTTCGCACTGACAACTCACTTAAAGGATCTAGCATGAGCGCAACACTACTTGCCACAAGGTAATAAAACTAGATATTGTTTGGCTTGAGGCAGAAAATCATCTAATTCATAGCATCCATAGAAAGAAAATGGGTACCAGAACTGAAAAGACAAACAAAAACGCAAATAGTCACATAGTCAAAGCAAATGAACTTCTGAAGATAAGTTCAAAAACAATAAAAAAAAAACCCAAACTTCAGAGACACATCAAAGGCTACCAAAAATCAAAGCACTACTTCCAACAGTTCATTTGCAATTGTCCAGGTACATATCTTGCATTTCATTGTTTCTCATAATTTCAATTCTCAAAAAATAATGCAGAGCTATTCTTCAACTTGTTTCGGACACCGACACCGAGCAACTTTATTTTTACAACTGTGCAGCATCACATAATAACTTAGGTTTTACCATTCTATCCAATTCATTAACATGGAGGCGCACACCTACGCTGGCTAGGGACTAGCTTGTACGAACGAATCTTTGGCCAGTAATAAAGAGAGCATAAGCATTAACACTGAAATAACATTAATCAAGGGTGACATCACAGAAATCAACATTAACTGTGGACCTTCAGGAAGATGCAAGGTGATTGATAACAAATATGCCTCTATGTTTCATTAAAACTTATGCAAAAGTATTTAGAATGCAATAATGACAATCTTGCTAGACACATGTATGCATGTGTATCTGATAGATTTTTTTTTGGTTTTAGACTTGCATCCAGCAGCAATTTAACGATTGATTAAATGTCAACAAATACACTTAAGTTAATATTAATAAATAATATCTCAACGCAATGCTTCATCGATCAGAATGACTTGATGCATTCCCAGGAGACTACCAAAAGAGAAAAGAATCAAAACACAGGAACGAAGCAGCATTCAAACGAAAATTTTAAATTTCAACTTTTCTTTCTTTCTTTTTGATACAAAAAGAATATGTTGAGAGGGCGCCAAAGAGGTGCAACTAAAAAACTTTAACTTAAGCAGACTACATTTTTTGGGAGTGCCAAAAAAAAATTTAGTAAAAAAAGCAGATACCATAGCGTCTGACCCAACACATAGGCAATGCAATCACCTTTGAAGAGACTATTACATATATAGATACCATGAGAGCACTTTGTAATATAATAAAGCCTAAACATCCAGAAATTAACCCATTTAATCAAACACAATGAAATATCTAAATTTAGATAAATTAATGGACCACGAGTAATAATCTGTTAAGCCTTTCCCATTCTAATTTCCTTTCAGTGTTCGTTTCACTACTGGTGTCTTTTGTCTACAGCAGCAGCAGAAGCAAGTACCAACCACTAGTGCCACAATTAATTTTCTCTCCAAAATCCAAGTTAGTCATGATACCTTTAAACAAGAAAAAGGAAAAATAAAAAAATCAGGATCTTGATAAGCTTCTGTGAAGAACATTTTGAAAAAAGAACCTGATTATCATGGCCAAGTCACCAACATATAAAAACATAAAATCATATACTACCATTATAAACAGAAATCCCTCGAGTAACTCACCTTTTTGAAGCCTGCTATTAATTCAATTGAAACCCATCCTCGGTCATCCATGTTCTTCCGCAGGTATATATCCTTAGCTAAATTGTCACCACTTCCATAAACAAATACGTTATGAAACTGCAGTTAAGTTCCAGAAAAGATTGAAATAAGAAGAGTCAGTGAGTGTGCATAATGCATTGCTACCTGAACCAATAGTTAATTTGCTGCACTATCTTAGAATGTATGTTAGGGTCTGGAGCAGGAAAGAACATCGGCTGTATTGGCGCAACTAAAGGCATACCCCTAAGTGATTCTGGAGGAGGATAGAAATAGACAGGAGGCACAAAATCTGAAATCAAATAAAGATTAGATACAACCCAACAATATATAAAAAGTAATTTAAAATGCAATTAAAATTTACCCGGATATGCCATAGGAGCAGGGAAGGGCGGCCGCATAGGTGGTGGTCCAACGTAAGGAGTGGAATTAGGAGCAGCCTGTTGTGGTGGTACATGTCCAAGCCTTTGCATATATCTCTGAGGCTGCAAATTTCTGTCATAGAAATTCCTCCGGTCCTGATCACGTCTGCCCCCATTGTGATGATGAGAACCATCTCCTCGTGAATGGTAACCACCATTGCAGTTTCTAGAGGAATTGCGCGGCTGATCATTGCCAATATGGACAATTCCACTCCTAGGGGATGGACCATTAGATGATCCATTGCCATCGCCAGCATTGCGCTTTTGGCGTGCAGGTGCTGTAGTAGTCAAATTAGTAGCAATTCCAGCGCCCTATCGTCCCAGATTGCAAATGAATAATTAGAAAATCGATTAACATTAGATGGACACTATATTTACACTTTTACAGCTATTCAACTAGGTAAATATTTGCCCTCAAATTGAGCATTAGTCGAAAATAACAACCCAGGGGTAATATGAAGGGGTTAAAAACATTTTCCCTGATTCTCCAACCCATCATATATATGTTGTATAAAAATAATAATACCATCAAAACCCCACAAAAAAAAGTAACTAAAAATCGAACAACAAATTCTTTGAACTCCTGACGATCACTCACCATATTTGAAATAATAAACATTATTACATCATTAAAAAAAATTCAGTCTACGAAATTTTTATCATTTCACCTCCATTTCAGTGTATGAAATTGTAATCATGTCATCAATCTTTAAACCTCAAATCAAAAGCACGAAAGAAGGTTTAGCTAATGTCGCCATTAATCCTATCACACAAAGTATCATTTACTTTCTTCAATTAATATTTTAGTTTGGTTCCAGTGAACAATGCAGTACCCTACAAAGTTCCAAATTCCTTTCTTCTTCATCTGTTGTTTTAGAGATTATTATTCTATACTGAATGATCATATGGTTTTTGAGCTTTTCTTCTTTGCTTTCCTCTTTAATAAAAGGTCAATGCAGATAAACATATATTCTTTCAGGTACCAAACAGAACAAAACAGTAAATATCAGCAACAGAAAGTAGACAAGCCAAACCGGCGGCGGCGGCTGAATGGGGAGCGATGAAGATGATCCATCTAATCCTTTCAAAGAATCAGAAGAGGACTTGGAGGAAGCCCTGGCTGAATCAGACAGCGGAGGCCAGGAATCGGCTCCCATGACAGGCACAAACTCCCCATTAGAAGGCTTGTTCCAAGCCGGCCTCTTTCCAGCATTGCCATTAGGCCCAGGCCCATTCTCCACAGTTTCTTCAACGGAACCTGCAGTCGCCGCCATCCCCTGCTGCTCAGCCAAAATAGGCACCGGCGATGAAGGTGCAACCACGATCAGTTCCGATTCTCCACCTCAAACAATCTGCTTCCACAGAACTAGTACTCCCTTTCCGGTACGCCGCTATTGCGGGCTCTTGTTCACTGTCTTCGTGACCGTCGAGCGAATACTATTGTTGTTACAATCACTCTCCTCGTCACCGTCGAGGTACTAGTATTGTTATTGTCGTTGATGATAGATATAGGCAATCAAACAAACTATATAATCTATCGGCGCGCTTGATCGACGATAAAAACAAAACGAAGAAAAAAGAAATCGATCGGGAGAGAGCAATGCCGAAGGTAATTTAGGGTTTCGAGAACAAGAGAAAGCTCCGTTTCCAAACCTCGATGGAGGATGAGATCGCCGGTAGAGAAGATTTCCCTTGCCGTCTGATAGGGCCTACGTTTTATACTCTACTCTCTCTCTCGTGTTGCTTAATGGAAGAGGTATAGTGGGATGCCCAGGTGGTTCCGGTTTAGGTTAATTTTATTTTAACATTTATTTTATAATTTTTATTTTTACTTTTATAAATAAAAAATTATAAAATATTTTCAGATGACAATCATGAATAAACAACGGGTTGAGGAGATTGTAATTTAACTGTTTGTCGTCCAAAATAATTAAACTTTGGATGATCTTGAAAAAACTTTTAATAATTAAAAGTGATATTAACTCCGAGTTTATTATTACAGTTTCAATGAAATTCCAATCCATCGTAGTTTGCATATGTGATCGGATAGTGTAAAGTTTTTTGGATTAATTTTATTGTAAGATTAGGATCCACTTAAAATAGATAAGGTTGTCAAAATCAGGATCTTACAAAGAATCGATATGGGTTGGCAAAATCGAATCGTAAAATCATAATATTTTACGAAAGTCAAAAATTAAATGTAAAATCATACAATAATGACATTAGCATAGATAATTAAATAATATAGCCACAAAACAACATGAAATTAGTACTCATATGATCATATCTACATCGTCTCAGTGCAGCACCACAAATCAAAATACATTGCATAAAAATATAGAGTTCCAAAATACAAAGAGTCAAATCAAGTACGAAAAGAGATCATTTGCATTCGATTTTTCATCCACACTTGCACAAAACTTATAGGCAATAACACAACTTTTTTTTATAGAAATGCAGCTCTTCAGTAGTCACTTCAACAGAGAACAACTTTGAAACCTATACTTTGGATCTTTCAAAACTATACATAACCAGTGAGGCAGTGACTATTCAGTCTATTCCAATTCATCAAGAATCCAGGTTAAAATTGCAGAGAAACCACTAACCAGACACTTAATTAATCACCATAATTGTCTAATTTCTCATAATTCAGAAACTCAGCCAAGCAATATTACAGGCATTTACAACATTATACATTCATATTGTTTATACAATGTTAAGTTGTTAACCGATGGGGAATTGGTGATAACCCAAGAAAATTTTAGAGGAAATCAATTGAGTAATTGACATGAAAAAAAATAAAGAATTAACAGCAAACTTACCACTGTTTTGCAGTTGCACACGAAGGAGAGATTGAGAGTCTGAGAGAGAATGCAGATGGGCAGACACCAAGATCCACAACTCAGGCACTAGGCAAAGCCAGAGAGCAGACCAACAGACATAAGAACACTAGATCATGAAGTATGGAAGACTTGAAGTGAACTGAAAGTCTGAACTATGAAACCCTAAGGCTATGTTTGGCAATCATGGGGTAGTGGAAATGTCGTGTTTTTAAAGTAGCGGCTTGACCGATTTTAGGGTGTTTTTAAAACACCTCAATTCCGGTCAAATTTACATTACAACTACAACAGTTATGAGGGGTTAAAAAAACCTCCCAAAACCGGTGTTTTTAAAATATAAACAAATAAATTTTTTAAAATATCTCATTTTCAGTCACTTAAAAAATCTCTTATTTTCAATCATTTACGATATACCAAGCAGAGCCTAAGTCGTGCTTGTGCAGACTGCCAGCAGAGTCCACCCCAAGAAAATCTTGAAGACTGTATGTATGGATGTCTATCTAAATATGGGCGGGCCCATAACATTGATATTATATGATTCATATGGCCATAATGGGCAGTCCATTAAAAAGCTTAAGCTGAACAAGCCCAAGTGCCGCCCAACAAAACTGAATTATGAGATCGGTACAATCGTATATCATAAGATTTGTACTGGCGAGATCAACCGATCAAGTACTTTTTACGATTTTGCATAGATTCAACAATATTTCTTCACCATGTAATCGTACGATCTTACGGGGACTGTTTCATGAAAGTCAGCTCATTAGGGGTGATTGATTTACATCGCTGTCAACGGCGTGACTAATACAAAAGGGAAAATATAAAATTTAGTCACGTTGTTGTCAATAACGTAACTAATAAAAAAACTCTCTTTTTCGGTATGTTATTGGCGGTTGACGGGTACTCATGCTTTTCAAGGAAGAAGAGAAGGTGAATCTGATCCAGATCTAGGGTAGTGAAGAGGCGAATTCAATTCAATAATTAAGTTTTTTTAAAGAAATTAGGTTATTGTTTTTTTTATAAAATAATCAACTTTTATAAAATTATTAGAAAATATGTTACTTCATCACCGTCATGCCACGTTAACATTTTTTGTCCGGTCAATCTGCCATATAGGCAAGGTTAATTGCCCAAGATGGGCAAAATCTGTCCGAGTGATCAAGTTAAAACAAAAATAAAAGTTCGGTGATAAAGTTGAAACGTTTAATCTTTGAGTAAGCAAAATGGAAATAACCAATCTGACTAGACCTGTAGCTTCCATGCTTGATTAGCCAATTTTGAAACTCGAGTAGCTTTAACTACAAGTTCAGGGGGCGCATCCTGATAATTTTTTCCCCCATCGACTGATGATGTTTTGGCTATGAATAGACAAGTGTATTTGTACATGTTTATACATTGTTACTTTTAGTGAATTTTTTTTCCTTCATGATGCTGATTTTGTTTCAAAACAGATTCGGAAACCTATGGTGCTTCTTAGGTTCCTCATTTGCATGGAATAATCTTCCGAGCTTAAAGGCAACGGTGTCCAAGATCAAACGGATTAACAGTGCTTCTCTTTAGGAGTTATGGTTGTGATGAATCTCTTGGTGATTTACTTTAATAAAACTCATATAGTATTTCGTTTAATCAAATATCATTTTTATTGGATTGGATTAAACTACATCTCTCTTATCTAGATATGTTTACTAACAAGATCTTATCTTGACCAACCTTTTGTCTCCAACAGCTTTATCTATATAGGTGAAAAGTCTTAGTCCATATCTTGAATTTCCTAGACTTTCATAAAAAGCACACGGCTGGAACACGAAGAGGATCGAAGCTTTGAGCAGCAAATTGAGATCATGCTTCAAGTCTTTTATTTTCCTCTCTCTTTGATATTCCATTTGAGAATTTCAAATATGTATAAAGAACGAGCGTGTGAGTTTTCTGTTTGAGTGTTTTTCTTCGTACATCTAACAAGAAGGAAGAAGAACAACAATTTCTGCACAGTTTGGTAAAACCTGCTAAGACTATTGTGAAGTTGCTAGGATTTTACTTAATCAACAAAATCTTTTGGAGTCGCCAAAAGCATCATTAGATCCTCATCAAAACATGCACTGAATCAAGTTGGTAAATGTAGGTTATAAGCTTTTCTTCAGATAGCGAATTGCCTCGATAAACTGATTGTTCATAAATTCAAAGTTTTCTCCTAATTATAGTTTCCTCATTAAAAATCATTAGCCTTTTTTTTCTTTTGCAGTTTTTTTTCTTTTGTTTTATATTACATGCGGCATATAGAAGACAGGTAAGACATTTTCGACGGCTAATTGAAGAGAATAGCAACGTAGTAATCAATTTGTCTAGGTTTAGAACATTTAGTGACTCGTATTTTCACCTAGTTACAAACGCTCACAACCCTCATATATTTGAATTAACTATGCGTACTATACCCCTAAGAATAACAATAGACGCAAAATTCAATATGTAATCTTAATAGAACAGCAAATTTTCATTCCTGTGATTGCTGTTATAGTACAATGTCGATGGCTCACAAGATATATTTTCCATTTTTGAAGTCCATAGCTAAATACCATTCTCAAGTCTCAGAAACAGAACAGCAATATCGAATCAGATAAAACCAGCCAGTTCGTAAAGAATCGTGTAATCCCACAATGCTAATCGAAACGATTCAAGCATGATGACACACGAAGTCTCTTCAGGCCTACCAAAAAACATTGCAAACAAATCATTCGGAGTCAATGATGCTAATAAATAGTAGTAGAATGGGGTTTAAACAAATAATTTGAAACTGAATCAGTTCCACAAGCTCCAATTCATAACAAATATATAAATCCACCAACAACCACTCCAACTAATCTCTGTTCCACAGGTTCAAAGAGGAGAGGCATGATAATAAAATTTAAACGCATTTTAAGACAACCAAGGAGGATAAATATCGAGAGAGAGATGCCATATTAGCAAAATAGAACAGTACTAGCATGGCACAAGCAGGCAGCAGCTTCCATCCTTTCTCCCCTCAATTCTGCAGACAAAGACCACCTAAAATTTTATTTCCAATCACTCTCACTTTTTAATCCCCGTATCAGAGGATTAATCTGACCCCAAAAGATCTGGAAAAAAACCCACCCAAGGGGGCAGTAAGGGTTAGCAAAACCAAAAATTCCCCAGATAGGAGACCAACCCTATGAAAAACGGAGTGAAAGACGGGACTCCCAGAAACAACATGAAGACGTATATCACGAGTCCATGTTACCAGCTAAAAATCCTACCACATCGTTTCCCCCTCCAGCTTTTTCTATATTCCCCCATAGCATTGCTGAATCTTCCCACGTCTAATTGCTTGTCTATTTCGCTCCATAAGAAATTAGGTGTCATCATGCCAGTGCAAGATCATAACTGTTCTATAATGTAAGATGTTTTTATCGTTGTCCTAATACCTTACTCTCTCCTCTTTCTTCCAAGAACACGTCTCGAAAAGAAAACGTGCACTACCACTCATCTTCCTTGCTCAAATTTCATGCTGAAGTAGAGTGATCCAAATTTACTAGACCGCTCAACTGTCTTCTTCCCTCATCACTCTGTTCTTGTGACTGACTGTTTACATCACGGGATGTCCACAGAAATGCTTCTGCATGAATATCTGCTTGGTTAGATGTTTTGTCCTCAAGGGAAATGCTTTGAAGACCAGAAGTTATTGTAGACTTAGGACTGGGAGCATTTGGAACTTGAAGCTGAGGCATTATCCACCTCTCCCAATCATTGCGCCTCCTTACTTTGTTACCCTGCATTATGAATAAAAGTGCAAAACCGTTCAGGAAGGATCAATGAAGGTAAACAGTACCAAACAACCAATAGAGCCATAGTTTTCCCAAAATTCATTAAATTCCTTAGCGCAAAACTTTAACAGGTATTAACAAAAAATATACCTGCACTTCAACCACCGTTGAACTTCTCAAAGCATCCAAGATAAGTTCGATATTGTTAGTCAATTCAGCAACCTGCACAAGAAAGTCACAGAAAAACATTGTATTCGCACTCACAACTCACTTGAAAGATCTAGCATGAGTGCAACACTACTTGCAACAAGGTAATAAAACTAGCTATTGTTTGGCTTGAGAGAGAAAATCATCTAATTCAACATAGCATCCATAGAAAGAAAAATCAAAGCACCACTTCCAACAGTCCATCTGCGATTGTCGAGGTTCATATTTTGCATTTCATTGTTTCTAATAATTTCATTTCTCAAAAAAGAATGCAGAGCAATTCTTCACCTTGTTTTGGACACTGACACTGAGCAACTTTATTTTCACAACTGTGCAGCATCACATAGTAACTTAGGTTTTACCATTTTATCCAATTCATTAACATGTGCACACCTATGCTGGCTAGGGACTGTCAGTAATAAAGAAAGCATGAGCATTAACACTGAAATAACATTAATCAAGGGCGGCATCACAGATCAACAATACCTGTGGACCTCAGCAAGATTCAAGGTGATTGATATGCCTCCATGTTACATTGAAACTTATGCAAAAGTATTTAGAATGCAATAATGACAATCTTGCTTGACACATGTATGCATGTGTATATCATTGGAATTTTTTTGGGTTTTAGACTTGCATACCAGCAGCAATTCAACAATTGATCAAATGTCAATGAATACACATATATAATATTAATAAAAAATATCTCAACGCCATGCTTCATCAATCAGAATGACTTGATGCATTCCCAGGAGACTACCAACAGAGAAAATAATCAAAACACAGGAATGGAGCAGCATTCAACTGAAAATTTTAAATTTGAACTTTTTTTCTTTTTGATGCAAAAATAATATCTTGAGAAGGCGGCAAAGGCGTGCAACTCAAAAACTTCAACTTAAGCAGACTACATTTTTTGGTATTGCCAAAAGATTTTTTAGTAAAAAAAAGCAGACACCATAGCGTCTAACCACACATATAAGCAATGCAATCACCTTTGAAGAGACTATTACATATATAGATACTATGAGAGCACTTAGAAATATAATAAAGCCTAAACATCCAGAAATTAACACATTTAATCAAATACAATGTAATATATAAATTTAGATAAATTTAAGAACCGCAAGTAATAATCTGTTAAGCCCTTCACTACCGGTGTCTTTAGTCTACAACAGCAGCAAAAGCAACTAGCAACCACTAGTGCCACAATTAAGTTTCTCTCCAAAATCCAAATTAGTCATTGATACATTTAAACAAGAAAAAAAGGTAAAATAAAAATTCAGGATCTTGAAAAGCTTCTGTGAAGAACATTTTGAAAAAAGAACCTGATTATTGTGGCCAAGTCATTAACCTATTGAAAGATAAAATCATATAATACTCTTATAAACAGAAATCACTTGAGTAACTCACCTTCTTGAAGCCTGCTATTAATTCAATTGAAACCCACCCTTGCTCATCCATGTTCTTCCGCAGGTATATATCCTTGGCTAAATTGTCACCACTTCCATAAACAAATAGGATATGAAACTGCAGTCAAGTTCCAGAAAAGCTTGAAATAAGAAGAGTAAGTGAGTGTGCATAATGCATTGCTACCTGAACCAATAGTTAATTTGCTGCACTATCTTAGAATATATGTTAGGGTCTGGAGCAGGAAAGAACATCGGCTGTATTGGTGCAACTAAAGGCATACCCCTGAGTGATTCTGGAGGAGGATAGAAATAGACAGGAGGCACAAAATCTGAAATCAAATAAAGATTAGATACAACCCAACAAATATATATATATAAGTAATTTATAATGTAATTAAAATTTACCAGGAAATGCCATAGGAGCAGGGAAGGGCGGCCGCATAGGTGGTGGTCCGATGTGAGGAGTGGAATTAGGAGCAGCCCGTTGTGGTGGTACATGTCCAAGCCTTTGCATATGTCTCTGAGGCTGCAAATTTCTATCATAGAAATTCCTCCGGTCCTGATCGCTTCTGCCCCCATTGTGATGATGAGAACCATCTCCTCGTGGATGGTGACCACCATTGCGATTTCTAAAGAAATTGCGCGGCTGATCATTGCCAATATGGGCAAATCCACGTGATGGACCATTAGATGATCCATTGCCATTGCCACCATTGCGCTTCTGGCGTGCAGGTGGTGTAGTAGTCAAATTAGCAGCAATTCCAGCCCCCTATCCACATTGCAAATGAATGATTAGAAAATCGATTAACATTACATGGACCCTCAATTTACACTGTTACAGCTATTCAACTAGGTAAATATTTGCCTCAAATTGAGCATGGGTCAAAAATATCAACGTAGGGGTAATATGAAGGGGTTAAAAACATTTTCCCTGATTCTTCAGTTCGTTGGATATATGTTGTATTGATAATAAATTCATAATAATACCATCCAAGCCCACACAAAAAAGTAACTAAAAATCGAACAATAAATTCTTTGAACTCCTGAGGATCACTTATCATATTTGAAATAATAAACATTGTTACATCAATAAAAAATAAAAATAAAAACAGTCTACAAAATGTTTATCATTCATTTCACTCCCATTTCAGTGTATGGAATGTCAAACATGTCACCGACCTACCAATCTTTAAACCTCAAATCAAAAGTGCAAAGGAAGATCCTCATTATTCCTATCACACAAAGTATCATTTACTTTCTTCAATTAATATTTTGGTTAGGTTCCAGTGAACAATGCAGTATCCTACAAACTTCCAAATTCCTTTCTTTTTCTTCTGTTGTTTTAGTGATTTCTATGTCATACTGAATGATCATATAGTTTTTGAGTTTTGATAATTCATCTGGATAGAGAATCAAAATTCCTTTCTTTTTCTTCTTTGCTTTCCTCTATAATAAAAGGTCAATGCAAAGAAACATATATTCCTTCAGATACCAAACAGAACAAAACAGTGAAGATCCGCAACAGAAACTAGACAAGCCAAACCTGCGGAGGCGGAATGGGGAGCGATGAAGATGATCCGTCTAATCCTTTCAAAGAATCAGAAGAGGACCTGGAGGAAGCCCTAGTTGAATCGGACAGCAGAGGCCAGGAATCGGCTCCCATGACAGGCACAGACTCTCCATTCGAAGGCTTGTTCCAAGCCGGCCTCTTTCCAGCATTGCCATCTGGCCCAGGCCCATTCTCCACAGTTTCTTCAACGGAACCTGCATTCGCCGCCATCCCCTGCTGCTCAGCCACAACAGCCACCGGCGATGAAGGTGCAGCAACGATCAGCTCCGATTATCGCCCTCAAGCAAACTAGATTACGGTACGCCGCTATTGAGGGCTCTTGTTCACTGTCTCCGTGACCGTCGAGCTAATAATATTGTTGTTACAATCACTCTCCTCATCACCGTCGAGGTATTAGTATTATTATTGTCGTTGATGATAGATATAGGCAATCCATTAAACTTAGATTATCTATCGGCGCGTTTGATCGACGCTAAAAGCAAAACGAAGAAGAAAGAAATCGATCATTAGAGAGCAACGCCAAAGGTAATTTAGGGTTTTGAGAACAAGAGAAAGCTCGGTTTCCAAACCTCGATGAAGGATGAGATCGCCGGAAGAGAGATCGCAGTACAGGAGACTTCTCTGCTCGTTCTCTCTTGTTGCTTAATTGAAGAGGAATTGTGGGATGCCCAGGTTTTGGTTTTGGTTTCGGTTAATTTTACTTTTATATCCTCGTCAGCATTCAATATTTACATCGACTATCTATTTGGCATTTCGACGAAATTAAGTCTCAGCAAGTACGACACACACAACACCCAATAAACAAATGCCACGCGAGCATTATTAAGAATATTAAAAGTATACTATTTAGTTTTTATTTATTTATTTATTTACTTTCGAGTGCTACTCAGGTTAGAACATAGAATTATAGTAGGTGGCAAACACATTCGATCCACATGTAGGATATGATTGGGTTTAAGATATAGGTTTGTATCCTTGTTATGCTTGTACATAACTGGTTCTTTAAAATTCGGCGTTTCTGTTTACTCTCATCAGGAGAAATAATTACTAAGAAACAAATATGGATGAATATTTGTAAAAATCAATATAATTACTAATAATTCGATGAAAATTTAGTGTTTAATTGGAAGCACCGTGAGGCAAAACTCTAATATACCCAGAAGATCGAATTTACAACTTCAAATAAGTTATATGTTCAAAATTTCGGTCGAAATATAAAGATTTTGTTCGATTTAATTATCCAGATTCGTACATACAAATATTTCGCAAATACCTATGTTCTCCTCTCGAACTCGAAACCATTTTTTTACCACCCCTACCCGTGAACGAAGGTCTGGAACCTATATAATAATATGTGAGGAATAGTTTTTTTATACACATCCATCCATGCATCGTAAAAGATAACTCAATTCTCCAACATGCAGGCTTTATTTCACTTTAGTTAATTGACTTCAGTCCATATTTGCTCCATTTATAAGGACAAGATTAACATGTAAGAGAAACTTAAGGCCACTTACAAGAGGTTCTGAAAGTGTCAAGCTGACACAATAACACATGTATATGTCTGTATCTTTCATTGTGATTGTATCGTTGAACACTGAAGGGCAGGAAAAGAAACAGCTATAATGGAATGTTGCGCAAGTATATTGTGCATGTTAAAGTACTAAAGGGTACCTGCTTCAGCTGTGGAAAAAGGTTTTCTCATAGAACGACTGGAACAATAGATAATATAATGTGAAGGCGAAGCAGAAGACTGACAGGAAAGATGTATGGCCATGGTAAGATGGTAAGGCAACTGAACTCTGTGAAACATTCCTGGTCTCTTTTGTTGAATTTGGAGTAGGGTAGTTACCTAGCCCGGCAGCAACAGCAGGAGGTAGAGTGGAGTTGTGACGTTCGATTGGGAAAGTATTATATTCATCAATGTCATAACCTGCAAAAGTGGCAGAAAGTTTATCTAATTTTATGAAACAGAAGAATGGAGAGAATTCACATGTATCGTAAGAAACACTCACAATCAAACTTCTTCCAACCCAAAACAAGTTTTTCTCTATCAAACACAACACGGTAGCCAGTCATAAAGTTTTCTGTTCAAAAATCAATCAAGTGGCACATAAGTAAGCAAATTCATTGGACAAACATATCTATTATATTCATAAGTAAGCAAATGCAAAGGTTCAATAGGTAGCATGCATCAATATTTTTATGGTCAGTTTGGTTTCACGAGTAGGACATCCCAGAAGTTGCTGAAAGAGCATCATGTTGACCAAACTAATATGAGAAGTAAAAGGTAAAAACTTACGCCCAACGATATTCAGTTCTGCACTCTTGACAACAGCCAAGCAATAAACAAGTTCAGTCTGCAATTGGAGAATTGGAAGAATGCCAATAATTAATTTAAGGTCTGTCTTGACACAAAAATTAAGGGAACGAGATAAAGACTACCGGAGTGGAGATGACGATTATAGGATCATAGACAGCAAAGTGGCTTCCACCTTTCATGGTTAAACTCAGGCTTGGTATCAAACTAGAATTTGCATCGGGACTGCACATCAAGATAAAAATAATTATAGTTCTGGAGGATTTTAATGGGAAAAAAAAGAATAAAGAGAAAGAGGAATACGATTTGTTACTCAAACCTCATATAATAACAATATTCAAAAGGTATTCTTGAATCAAGTGGACGACGCCTATCCCGAGTCTGTGAATGGAACTGCCAAAAAGAAAATCTAAACTCTGATTGGATAAAAACAAAGATGACGAGGTAAACTAAATTTTCATCATTTTGGGCACTCACATGTTCAGCTAGGCTCGTATAAGTTGGGTCCACCAGATATGTAAAAGAGGTCCCGGAATCAAAAAGAGCTGTGAAATCCATATCAATCAAAGTTGTTCCTACTCGAATTTGAACCACTGTAATATTATAAGTTGGGCTGCAAGATATCTCCAGGAATAAGAACCATGATAGCCATTTAAGAACTTTACATCATAGTCAAATATATATAAGAAAACAATAAGCATGAAGAAAAATTGAGAAATTACCACTTACTGTGGTGGATTCGCATTAAATGGAGTCTCTTCCTGGTCAGAACTGCCCTTGTCTCCAAAATTGATCCTTCCAATTCCATCATGTCCAAAACACATAGAGAAAGAATCTGCTGTCAAGCCTTCCCTGGATAAAATGCTAGGAACTGATATCTTTTCCATACCGAGCCCAAACAATCCATTCGGAGCCGCAATGTCAAGAAATGAGCCACTCTGAACCTGTCCACAGCTGCACAAATCATATCATTTTCATTACAACACAAATCCAGAGTCTGTAGTAAGAGAACAATGTCTGGTATGGAGTTCAAAACAGTTCATTACATAATCAAATAACTTACCCAAAAGTGATATATGCCTCAACCAACTCCTCATTGGTATCTCCTGTTGATAAGTGCAGAACATCCTCTACTAAGATCCCAGAAGTAGAAGTCTGAGCAGAGACATAAGAGACCATGTAAGGGCAATCACTGAATGTTCCAGGGCAGCGATTTCGGTGTTCACACAAAAGGTTGTTGCAGGTGACCTTCTTGCTTGTTGATGACCCTTTAGGACTGTAAACACTTAGCTCAAACTCCTGCAACGTTAGTAATCCATTACTGGAATCAATAAGTGCATTTAAGACCAAACGGGAATGCCACTCCCATAAGATCAAAAGAGTCATTAGACTATGTCTCACATTGAAGCTATAAAGATTAACAAAACGAAATGTCATTCCCCAACAACCAAGGTCGTTTTAGGGGATTAACATTTAAAATTCAATTAATTGGTTAGCATTTCCATCCTGGGAAACATTTCATGCAGTGCAATTAACTCATAAGTCATATATATCAAATGAACAATAAATCCATAACACTCCAGATTCCAAAAAGGGCGAGAAACAAAAAGAAAAATTCCAAAAGTAATGAGAATAGAACATACAGAAGCATAAGGAGTACCCTGAGTAGGTGCGCATCTACTGCAATCACAAGGCACCCAAAACAGATCACTCCCAGTATCAAGCGCCACCATGAATTTCATGCCTGGTGTCCCCAATTCAACCGTCGCATAGTGCAAACTACACAAAAAGAAACGAAACCCCAATTGAAGAAACCAAAAAAACACAAAGTCAATTTACTTGATAGTAAACACAAAAGAAACTTACAATCCCAGTGAGCTAATCCGAAACGTCGAGTTTCCGTCAGAGAAAGCAAGGGGCGATTCCAAATCGGAAAGCTTACGGCCGCGCAAACGCAGGAGTCGATCACGGTGGGCCAAGATGGCATAGTACTCCAAGCTTCCCTTCTTAACCGGCCAGTCGAAAAATTTCCCGGTGGAGTGGGACCAGTTCTTGATGGAATCGGAGAAGCGGTGGTGCATCTTCAAGCTGAAGATGCGGCCGCCATTGCAATGACAGCCTGTGGAATTAAAGGCGACAGAGATTGAGAGCACGAAGAGTATCAATCTGAAGAAAGAAGCCATTCTTTCTTCTTCTTCTTTCATCAAAATACTTGCATTAAAGGGAAATCAAAGGCTCCATTGAAGGTTAAACCCTAGATCTTGGCTCTCTCTCTCGTACAGTCGTACTCGATCGAGAGAGAGTTAGTTAGGGGTGGCCCACAGATGCTTTAGTAGACGTTTGGAAAGAGCGGTTTTTTACAAAGCTTTTTGACCATTTTCTAATCGCGCCAAAAAAGTTGTGGACCGGACGCTTCGATAGGCACCACGTTGATTACCTTTTCTGATCCAACGGACATGGTTGTCAAAATCCCATTTTGATAGTGAGATCGTACGCTAAATATACATCATTGTCCAATCTCATCTTCAAAAATCGTTTTATAACACCGATTAGACCATTCAACTTTATTGGGCTTGTGCAGCTTGGGCTTTTTTATAGGCCATAGCCCATGGTTGTTAACTGTTAACTTATGGGCCCGTCCATCCATGATCCACCCATATTCAAATTGTTTGCATGAGCACGGAGCACTAGAATGGCTGAATCCACGTTGTCTGCATGAGCACTGTTAGGGACAAAAGTCGTACATCTGAAAAATATTATAGTAAAAACTCATTAATAAAAGCAAGTCCCTCTCAATTTTGTAGCTAAGTTTTGAGGCATAGTCTTGGATTTGGTTACAGTCGGCCCACGACTTCTGTGCGTGGGTGACGGTTGAGTTTGATTGCGGGTTGAGTTATTCGAAACCCAGAATTATTGCATGGTATCGAAGCAGGTGTGCATTGGTCCCCGATAAAAAGTCCACTTGTTGGGCTTGGGCAAAACTCAATCCACAAGTGCGGAGAGTGTTAGAGACAAAAGTCTCACATCAAAGAAATACCCCAACAAAGACTCATTAATAAGGGCAGGCTCCTCTCAACCTTGTAGCCAAGTTTTGGGGCATAGCCCTGAGCTTGGTTACAGCTAACCCACGACTTCTGTGTGTGGGTGACAGTTGGGCTTGGTTGCGGGTTGGATTCTTCGGGGCTCATAATTATTACAAGCACCGATTGAGAGATTTCTCCCCAACTTCCCATTCTAAATCTAGCCATCTAGGGTTTCAGTTCACTTCAACACTTACGATCTAGCCATTGCCTCTACGAATTAGAAGATTGCTACAAATTATTGATAAATCAATTGATGGAGATTCATGGATGAGTGAAGATAGTGACGGGAAAGATCAAGTGTCCGTGCCCCATGTAACTTTAACTAGTAGTTTTATTTTTCAAACTTTAGGGGTTTAAGTGTTTAATAGTAATGAAAAATGATTTTTTTGTTTGTTTACTTTTCAACATATAGGTGGTGATGAATTTGAGAATTATGGAATAAAAGACAATGCTCGAAGTAGTGTTAATGATTGTGGCAATGAGATTCATCCATGTGGCTCGAGAAATGTGAATCTTGGTGATTGTTTTTTTGATCATCTTGATCTTAGTGAACGTGGTGACAAAGACATTGATAAAAATGTGGAAAATGATAATGTGGGGAATGACGACAATCTTGACGTACAAGATTTTGCCACTGTAGATAGGGAAACAAATGCAAATGATCTCTTTTGATATGCCATTAGCCTATACGTCTACAACCTATTAGTTTTGTTTCTGAACTTGATCTGACTATTTGGAACTCTATATTTCTATGTAATGTATTTTTGATTTGTGTTGCTGTAGTAAGCCATTGTTGATACGAATACTAATTTCAAGTTGTTTGGGGGTCTATATGACTATATTATTTAATTATCTATATGAAAATCATTATTATATGATTTTACGTTTAATTTTTAATTTTTTACTACAGTGAGCTAGTGTTGACAAATAGGTGACATGTCATTACATAAATAATTTGATAATTAAAATTATTTCTATGTGCTTAGATTAATTCTTAAAAAAAATTCGGGGCAATCCCACCGGACCTTGCCAAATTTTTTGACAAAATCAAAGAGATCTTATTCTATTCAATTATTAAAACATATGAAACATATTTAATGATAAAATGAGAGTCATAATTTGAAGGGTGATATTGCTCATTTCAAAAGATTCAAAATTTACTGTTAAAGGAAAACGATGTCGTTCTTTTAACATTTACTAGTAATAGTAATAGACTAACGTTTTCTAAACAAATTTATAAAAGATTTACATTAGTTGCAGCCCAACTTAAGCCAGTTATGTGACTTGAACTGTGACCCATTTAATAAAATTAACTCTACTCATAAAACCTTATCAAGCCGTAGCAATATAAATTCACGAAATTGGCTTTATTCTGCACTGCGGACATCATCGGTTGCGAGAGAGAGAGGAGATGGGGTTGACAGTATTTGTTGCCGTTGAAAATGGTGACTCCAAAACCCATGACAGAGGCGATAGGAAAGAGGTTTAGGGTTTAGGAAGGAGGCTATGAACACTAACCACCAATGCCCCTGTAGCTTACATTCTATGTTGTGTGAATTTGTTTTTTATACCTTTTGGATGTAGATCGACGGTTATTCACATACATCCCCTTTCCGACCCGAAAATGCATAAGGCTCCTCGTGCCTTGTGTGCTTGAAACATTCACATTTACAACATGAATTAGAGCATGGCTAAGGGGCTTTTATCAACCACCAACGCACAATCAAACATCCAATCTCACAAAAATTAATGATTTATTGTGGGAGAACCTTGTTTGTGATGGAGTTGCAGCGTCGAAATGAGAAACGGAGGATTATACGACCGTGCCATAATTACAAATTTGCAAGACAGCAGTAAGTAAAATTCGATGTACGAGTTAACAACTAACTGGGACGGGCTAGTATTTCAGAACTAAACAAACACAAGAAAATTCTCCGTCCGAAGAACACCAGAGATGATCTCACAAGTCAACTAACAGATAAATGTGCGACTACTTGAATTATAAATTGTAAGTATCCCAGTCAAATTTGGGTTGTGAGAAAACCTCGTAATCAATTGGTCCATCTACAATGCTGTCAACAGTTTGTATGCCTTCCAAAAGACCAGGTGGGAAACTATCATTATCAGAAGGCAGTAGTTTGTACATTACTAGCAATCCAAGTGTGAAAATGGCCTGCAGCTTCGTGGAGTCTCCTTGGACTGAGAAGAACAAAAGCATCGAAAGGAGAAATAAATCAACGCAGAACCGCATGATACACAGCACTGTGTCCATCAACCTTCCGTCATTGCCAGCAGGAAACCCCCTGACTCTATACACAAACAGAAAGTTGTACTTATCAACCATATACCTATAACCAAAATAAACTGCACCAACGGGGACCACAAGTGGAGCAAATGAAGAATATATCAAGGTTAAGGCGAATATGGTCAAATTGAACGAGTAGTATTGTGCAAAATCAAATGTCTGCTTGGGAATAGGTGATGTTCTGCTGATTGGATAAACAGAAAGATCTTGTCCCTGGGGTTCAATTCCATTATATCTGGGAGAGTCCAACAAAACATCATGCATCAGGGGTCTCCGAAGATTATCTCCGTTCTGATTTTCTAATGGGTATTCTTCACTTTGTTCTGGTACCAGTTGGAGCATGTCATTCTTTCGAAACTTCTGAATCTTCTTTTTTATCCAAGGGATTGGGGCCAACAGATCAAAAGATATCCCCAAAAAAGAGCTTGTGATTAAAAACGCAAGAGATGAAAGACACGACCTAGACAGAAATGATGCACTCATGTAGCGCTCAATCCTTTTGCAATCTTCGCCATCCAAATAGCATCTGCCCATGCTTAGAATTGCATTTTCTAAGGAAGACTCAACCAGAGCCCGCAAAAGAATGAGATTGACAAGAAAGAAGCAAACCATCTTAAAAAGTGCGGCTCTTTGCTCCCCAGACACAGTGAGATGCCTTTCAAACTTTGAGAGATAAGAAAGAGCTGATGGGACTATTATGTACATACTCACAAATATGATTACATTGGGCAAGAACTGAAAGACCAAGGATGCGAGCCAGCTAGAGCTTTGCACCCAAGCTAACCATGACTGTGCATTATCCATAGCCTCAGCATTAACAATCCGCCCAGCACTCGTGAAAGCACTGACCAATGAAAGAGGAGAACTGAAAAACAGAAGCAGCAACAATAAGCAAGTGTTGACAAACACTCTCCGGAGTCTCAAGGATAGCTTTGTCGATCCCAAATGATTCCAATATATATCTGTTGCCAAAGGGGCACGCTCAACTTTCCAATGGTTCCTACGTAATCGCAGCTCCACCAGCGAAAAAAACCTTCCAATCCGCCTCCTCTTTTCATTTCGAAAATCTTGAACTGCCTTGTTAGCCGCATACACATCCTTGAACATCACAAATGCAACTCCAGCACCGGGAGCAGTGCCCTCCTTGTAAGCTGCCAATTCAGACTCTAATTCTGCCCTCAGTTCTTGTAATCTCCCTAACTTTTCTTCATCTGTATAACCCAGCCTATACATTACTTTCTCCCACAAAAGTTTCACCTTCCTCCACAAGTAAACCACATGATCCCGTAATCCCTCTGGTTGATTCTCTTCACTTTCATCAGGTAAAAGACGAGAGTCAATTCGAGCTACTAACCAAGTAACCTCATCTCTAACCCTCACCAATTCTGTGGCCAAATCATCCAATGCACACAAGTTCATGGGCAGTATAACCTTATAAACTTTCCCAGGATACTTATGCTGAAAATACTCTTGCAAAACAGTCCGATCAGCTCCTAAGCTCATTGGAATCCCATGCACCATTATTGTAAAAATAGCTGTAGAATTCGCATTTGGGTCACTCAAATTCCCATTCCCATCTCTGAACCTAGTTATCCTCAACCTCTCTTCAACAGCAGACATACCAAAATGCACAAAAATAACAACAACGACAACAAACAAGAAATGTATCCAAAGTAGAGGCGAACCTTTCTCAATGTGGGTTATAGTGGTTTTAGAGAACTGATCGGACATTAATACGTGCCCAGCATAGATATTCAAAGGAAGCATGAAGAGCAACGCCAATATTGCGAGAGAGCCGAGGACAGCAAAGCTGCCCCCTTCGATTATGAGGAACTGCGCAGCATCAGCGCCGCAGTGGCGGGCGATCTCGCGGCCTGTGGCGTGCCATACGGCAAGGAGCTTGGAGGCAAGGGCGGCTGGTCCTGGGATTCGGCGATGGTCGCTACGCAGCTTCACAAAGAAAAAGATGAACACGCAGAAGAATAGGCCTATCGCCGATATGTTGAGCAGGTACTGAATGTTCCCGTACCAAGCGTCTGGAAAATCGTCGTCTCCATCTCCCGAGGAAGGCGGAGGAGAGAGAGCGACGTTGGTGGCGGGAATTGGGGATGAGAGGAAAGGTAATCGAGATGGGTCCATCAAATTCGAAAAAATTAGGGTTTATAGAACTAAAAATTTCGAAATTTTCTTCATTAATTGCGCTGAGAAGTACCAATTCCGAGATAGATTAACCAAAGAAGTTAGGGTTCGTAGTGATTGACTGAGAAGGAAAAAAGTGGTGCCTCAGCCTACCGGGCGTCCAGACTACGGAGGAAGAAATAATGGCTGGAGCTTGAAAGTCGATGTCTTTGCGAAATTTCTCGGATATATTAAAATTGTAAAGTGTAAACTTCAAGGCTCCCTCCCACCTTAAGAAGCCCAGTTGCCGGGCCCAGGTTTCTTCCACCAAGAGGCCCAGCATTGAAGACTAACCAAGCAGGAAGAAACGATAATGGGTCATGTATCCTTCCAATAAAAAAAAATCAAAATTGTTTTAAAAAGTTATATAGATTTCTAAAATAGAAACTGTTTCATTATTTCCGGGTCTTCGTTTACCGTTTAATTTTGTCAATATTTTTCATAATTAGTTGGATAACCATTTTCAAACACGTATATCCTAAATTCCTAATTTGAAATTCGAATCGTGCATTAAAAATATATTTAAATAATTTTTTTATGAGTCTAAGATACTTATTAGTAATGAAAAATATAATAATACAAATAGATAGAAATAGAAAAGAGTCCAATTTTTAGATAAACTATATGATAATACTATATTACTCATTCGACATCAACAATCAAACAAAAATAAATAATTAGACTAGTGATTAAATGATTTAATTTATTTATTAATTTAATTATATTCATTATGAATCCATGTGACATTTATGACATTATTATGCTCAATTAAATTTCATACTCAATGAAAGTCTATAACAAAAAAAACAAAAATATGCTAGTGATTAAGTGATTTTTTTTATACATATATAAGGTTCGAATAATTTATCTAACATATTTACTAATATCTTTAAGATTTTACTTGTAATTAAGGGTAGGGTCGGATCGGGTCGGTTATGATTCTGGATATGATTTCGGTCCGATTTTGGTTCGGGTACCCTAACAGTTTATTAATCGGTTCGGATACCCTAAAACCAGCATCAAATACCAAAACCGACCTAAAACGGTGATGAGTTTGAAAATAAAAATCAAAACCGTTTTCAAACTCTATAAGATCGATTTTTGGATTTTAAACGGATGGATTTTTGGATAAAGATCATGAAATTATATTTTTCATAAAATAGAAAATAAAAAATAAAAAATAGAAAAATCAATGAGGCTTGTCAGAAAAAACGACAACCACGAGCAGACGAGCTCCTCGTTTCTTCTTCAAAAGAAAAGCTTTTTGATGATTTATGAATATTATATCATTAAAAAGCATATAAAGATACATACGAGAACCTCACCTACCCTCCCCTTATTAGCATATACTGAACGCGGAACACCCTGTTTAGATCTCACTGGCAAAAGTTGCTCATCATTTTCATCTGAATTCGTGACGTGGGATTCTTCTGAACTCTGATGGGTATGGTCATAACGAATCGAATTCCTTTTTCCTTTTATTTTCTGATTCCTGGTGTGGGTTTTTAACTCTGATTTTGTTTTTCTACTTTTGTTTTGTGGGTTATTCATTTTAAGCTACTGAGAACTCTTTTAAGAGCATATTGAAGACACTTGAGAAACCCGACGGGGGTGAATTTGGCAAGTACTACAGCTTGCCTGCTCTCAATGATCCCAGGATTGGTCGGTTACTTCTGATTCTCTAATCCAGTTTTGATTACAGTTGTTTTTTTTTTAATTCATCCTCTTAGATCTCAATCTTATCACCGTTAGAGTTTGAAGTTTTGGATTCTGAGATTTGCGAGTTCACGATCTTGCAGAGAAACTGCCATACTCCATTCGAATTCTATTGGAATCAGCTATCCGGAATTGTGATGAGTTCCAAGTTAAGAGTAAAGATGTTGAAAAGATCATTGACTGGGAGAACACTTCTCCTAAGCTGGTTGAGATCCCCTTCAAGCCAGCTAGAGTGCTTTTGCAGGTATTTCAATTTGTCATTTCCTGTATTTGGTCTTGATTTACAGGTGGTGTTAATTGCTATTATTGAGTCTTTGTGGTTTTTAGTATGATGAGCTTTGATTGATAGTCTCTTATCATGTGGTTTATAGGATTTCACTGGTGTTCCTGCTGTTGTGGACCTTGCCTGCATGCGAGATGCAATGAACAGTCTTGGGGGTGATTCTAACAAAATTAACCCTTTGGTGAGCTTCACACTTTATAAATGAATAGACTGTATCTGGATTTATACTTTTCCATTCCACAGATTGTATCATGTGGAAATGTATTAGAACTTGTTATCTTCTGTGTTGGATTAATGTGTAGAATTTGTGAATGCAGGTTCCAGTAGATCTTGTCATTGATCATTCAGTACAGGTTGATGTGGCAAGATCAGAAAATGCTGTAAATGCAAACATGGAACTTGAATTCCAAAGAAACAAAGAAAGATTTGCTTTTCTTAAATGGGGTTCAAATGCTTTCCATAACATGCTTGTCGTTCCCCCGGGATCAGGGATTGTTCACCAGGTGAATGACATTTTGCATCAGATTAATTATAAACTCATGTGGTAATTGTTTTCTGTTCAGTTATGTTGTCCAACGAACCCTGTTTATATTGGTATTATAAGGCGTTTATATAATGAGCTCCCTCTGTTCTTTAGTGCTTTAATTTATTTGTTATTCTTCTACATAGTTCCCACTGGATGACTATTGATTTTATTATTATTATTATTTTTGCGTTTATTGCCAGGTCAATTTAGAATACCTTGGGAGAGTCGTTTTCAACACAAATGGTTTGCTTTACCCTGATAGTGTTGTTGGAACAGACTCACACACAACCATGATAGATGGTTTAGGTGTTGCTGGCTGGGGAGTTGGTGGCATAGAAGCAGAGGCTACAATGCTTGGACAGGTAAAGGAATTTGCTCTTTTGTTTTGTAGCTACATTTTTGTGACCATACTCCTTAATTAATTTAAATGTGGTACAGTCAAAACTAGTTCATGGGGAATTTGATGTTTGGTAATATGCCCATAACTTCAGCAGTACTGAACTTACAGTTTGTTCTCTTGCAATATCTGTGGCATGTAGCCTATGAGCATGGTCCTGCCTGGTGTGGTCGGGTTTAAATTACTAGGAAAACTGAGAGAGGGTGTGACAGCTACTGATTTGGTTTTGACGGTAACTCAAATGCTGAGGAAGCATGGTGTTGTTGGAAAGTTTGTGGAGTTCTATGGTAAGCTCATTGGTACTATAACAGTAGTTTCTTTTAATATCATTTATGGTGGTTGTTGCTGCTTACATCCTTGCCGTTGCTGCATACTCATGGTTGCAGGTGAAGGCATGAGCGAACTCTCATTAGCAGACCGGGCAACCATTGCAAACATGTCTCCTGAATATGGTGCAACCATGGGCTTCTTTCCCGTGGATCATGTCACACTTCAGTATCTGAAACTGACTGGCAGAAGTGATGAAACTGTAAGTGATAGATTGGAACTTTATTTTTCGAGAAAAAATGGGTATGTATTGATGGACTAAAACTGCAGGTTTTGATGATAGAGTCCTATTTGCGGGCAAACAAAATGTTTGTGGATTACAGTGAGGTAAACCAAGTCACATTTACTTATAATTTTCTCTCTAATCTTGATGGTGTTGTGGTTTCTCATTGACAACTTGTTTTATGAGATCAGCCTCAGGGTGAAAGAGTGTACTCTTCATATCTTGAATTGAATCTTGATGATGTGGAATCCTGTGTATCTGGGCCGAAGAGGTTTGAAATTTTCACTTGTGCTCACAATCATAAGTAACTGCATTCCATTTCTTATGCGGTGCCTCTAACCATCAGATTGATGCAGGCCACATGACCGAGTTTCCCTGAAAGAAATGAAAGCAGATTGGCATTCGTGCTTAGACAGTAAAGTTGGATTTAAGGTTAGAATCTTTACAGACTGGAATGGATTCTGTGGTCATGCCAATGATGCCATGGATATAAAACACTGCACACAGAAGAATAGGTTTTGTTTCCTGTTTCGGATTAATCTGCAACAACCAAGGATGTAGAAAATTTATCGCCATGTGATTATGGATAGAAAAGTTGTATGTATTTCAAATGATAAAAAAGGAAGAGGTTATTGCATAAGCTATTTGGTGAAGATTGGGCAGCAGCAGTACATGGTTACATTGAGCCACAGGAGTTAACTCTGGTTGAATTGTTATAATTATGAAATTGTCATAGTATATTATTCATCTCATCCTATACAACTCTTACATATTGTTTGGGTCAGGGAAAAAATTCATTGAAGGAATTGCTCAGTCCATAAAGGATCAATACAAAAGATTTTGGACTTGAGGTGCTAGAAATTATACATCATAAATTAGAAGAATGTCTTATTGCTTGAATCATGTGCCTCATTTTATTTTAGTGCTTCACCTTTCAACCAGTCCAAATTCCTTAGGATTCAGCCCACACAAGAGTTTTCAGAATGCTTATGTTCTGTCTGCTTGCTTTTTTTGTATTGTATTTGCAGGGGTTTGCAATTCCAAAGGAATCTCAAAGCAAGGTCATAGAGTTTGAATTCCATGGTACTCGGGCACAACTTAGGCAGGGTGATGTTGTTATAGCAGCTATCACCAGTTGCACGAATACCTCAAACCCAAGTGTGATGCTTGGTGCTGCTTTGGTGGCCAAGAAAGCGTGTGAATTAGGTTTGGAGGTCAGATGTCCTTTCTTTGGAATTCTGCATCGAATTAGTTTATATTGATTGTTTTCATTAGAATCAATTAAAACATAGAATATAATTATTCGGCGGGATTTCTCTAGTATTCGTGCTTCTGCATTGGTCAATCATAATTCTGAATTATGTTTCCTCTTTTATTAGGTGAAGCCCTGGATTAAGACAAGTCTTGCTCCTGGTTCTGGGGTTGTTACTAAGTACTTGAAGAAGAGGTACTCTTGTAGTCTTGTAGATACCATGATCCTGCATGTTAAAACTCTGTGCTCTCAAGTAATTTTCTGGAATTTGTATTTCTTTCACAGTGGATTGCAGAACTATTTGAATCAGCTAGGGTTTCATATAGTTGGTTATGGATGCACCACGTGCATTGGGAATTCAGGAGATCTTGATGAATCAGTGGCATCAGCTATTGCAGAAAATGGTAACTTTCTTCCATGGTCAGCAGTGTTTATTTTTATCTGTCTTATAAATTGTAAAATTGGCTAAGGTGAGTACCTTGCATATATTTTGCAGATATTGTCGCTGCCGCTGTGTTGTCTGGGAATAGGAACTTTGAGGGTCGTGTGCATCCTTTAACTAGGGCCAACTACCTTGCATCACCTCCGCTTGTGGTTGCCTATGCCCTTGCTGGCACGGTATGCAACTTATATTAATTTTATAATCTTTGCTTCGTGGTAGTTGTGTACGATATTTGTTTCTGGTGTAGATGTTGATATGGTTGAAGATATTTCTACTTTGTTAAACATATATATGACTAAAGGGACACTGCTGCAGGTCGATATTGATTTTGAAACAGAACCAATTGGTGTAGGAAAAGGTGGGAATAATATTTTTTTCCGGGACATCTGGCCATCTAATGAAGAAGTAGCAGAAGTGAGATTTTAAGCCTGTTCTTATTTGATTTCATTTGTTTGTACAGAAATAGATATTCACCTTAGCTTGCATTAATCTACAGGTTGTACAATCGAGCGTGCTGCCTGATATGTTTAAGGCTACATATGAAGCAATCACCATAGGAAATCCCATGTGGAATCAGCTATCTGTGCCCTCTGGCAAACTTTACTCATGGGACCCAAAATCTACTTATATTCATGATCCACCGTATTTTAAAGGCATGAGCATGTCTCCTCCGGGCCCATATGGAGTGAAGGATGCTTACTGCTTGCTCAATTTTGGGGATAGTATAACAACTGATCATATATCACCAGCTGGTAGCATCCATAAAGACAGTCCCGCTGCCAGATACCTAATGGAACATGGGGTTGACAGAAGAGACTTCAACTCTTACGGAAGTCGTCGTGGCAATGATGAAGTGATGGCAAGAGGCACTTTTGCCAATATTCGAATTGTCAACAAGCTGTTGAAGGGAGAAGTTGGGCCTAAAACAGTTCACATTCCTACAGGAGAAAAACTATCTGTGTTTGATGCAGCCATGGTAATTTCTTATCAATTTCTCTGATTCCCACTGACAACGCCTGCCTTACAATCCAACAAAATTGAGAGTTACGTGGGTATACTGATGTGGAAGTTAATAGGTGCCCACCTTTCAATGGAGTTCCTAAAATTTGGCACATTCTAGTCGATGTGTCAAAACTACAGTTTCATTGTTTTAAATTTTGTCATAATTTCCTTTGGTAACAGAGGTACAAGAGGGAGGGCCAAGATACAATTATTTTGGCCGGAGCTGAGTATGGAAGTGGAAGTTCTCGTGATTGGGCTGCCAAGGGTCCTAAGCTACTGGTACAGTATTTACAGCATCAAACTCCATCCAATACAATTCTCGAGCAATTTTTTTTTATTATTATAAATATTTCCATAAAAATGTCACTCATGCAGGGTGTGAAGGCAGTGATTGCCAAAAGCTTTGAGCGTATTCATCGCAGCAATTTGGTGGGTATGGGCATCGTTCCGCTATGCTTTAAATCTGGAGAGGATGCTGAGACCCTAGGCTTGACTGGACATGAACGTTACAGCATTGATCTTCCAAGCAGTACTAGTGACATTAGACCAGGCCAGGATGTGAAGGTGGAGACTGACGGTGGCAAATCATTCGTGTGTACCCTACGTTTTGATACAGAGGTAATAAAACAGTCATGTAGCTCTCTTGCTTTAAAATCAAATCTTATCTTGTCTCATTCCTTGGGATTTTCTTGATGGTACGACTTCATTCATTCATTCATCGAGGCCTCTTCTGGTTTGCCACAGGTGGAATTGGCTTATTTTGACCATGGAGGCATCTTGCAATATGTCATCAGGAACTTGATCGATGCTAAACATTGAATCAGCAAAAACTAGTTCATCTCTTGGTGGCAAATTGAGCATTGGAGATGCCACGACACAATAAGCTGTGTTGATTTTGAAGTTTTTTTTCTTCTTAAGAATAAATCAGAGGAACAAAATTTGGGAATTTCTGAATGCTTTCGACAAAGTCGTTTTGAGATATGAAATTATGAAGGACTAAATTTGGGAATATCTGAACCCAAGTCAGTTTTTCATGTCATTATCCTCTTGTTTGTGGTTGAAGCAATTGAATCTGCTGCATTCTGGACTTGAGATTTATGGGTCAATGGTTTGTCCAGAAATGAATAGTCGTCTCCTCTGATACATATCTTGCAGGTGCAACTTAGGTCTTGTACGCATGGACGCGCATCCATTTTGTTGTAGACGACCATTTGTTACCGTTGATAACTGGGCAACCACCTGGCAAAGAGTCATCGATCGGGTGAACTACAAAGTGAATAATGAATGGAAAAACTTACAAAAATATGTCACAGGGTCAGAATAAGGAGATGATGCAAAAGAACACAATTCAAAACTTGAAAATGAATGAAACTAACCATGCAAGCTTGATGGAATCAGGCTTCATGCTCCAAAAAAGCAATGCGTCTCCCATTTTTGGCTCAACAGAAAGCCCCTTTTTTCCGCACTCAGATAATTCATTCCGGTAGGAAAAAAGTACTAAAATTTCCTACGGCAGCAGGGAACACTGTCTTGCCACCTTCTTCAACATCTGAGCTGTTGACCATTATCGATAAAGCACATAATGAGAAATATTGGGAGTCAATGATAAACAAGGTGTACGGACAGATCGCACAGCTTACAGATACATAAGAACCGTAGCTATACGTTTGACCCCCGTTCTTTGTGTTGAACTCATCCCTGAAGTAGTGAAAGTGAGGCTCATACTTTTGTCCAACCCCATAGTGGAGTATTTGTAATCCTTCACCATGCTCTGCAAATTGCATTTCCAATTAAGTCATTGCTTGTGCATGCATGCTACACTAACCAACCAACAACAGGTAGACCGAAAGGCATGCACTTGGTGCGGTGCAGTTGAGGTAAGATCGATAAACTTCAAGCGAATATCATATTGGAGATAAGTACCCATTTTGATTCTTAAAAAGGGGTCTCATCCATTAATGATTCAAAATGGCGAACTGTTCCATATTGTGGCGATGGTAGTGACACAATTAAAGAGATAAAGCTGGCCGCGATGGCTGTGGCAAACAAGTTAATGGCAACTTTCAACGAAAAAGGAAGAGCTATAATGAAAACAAAATCCGTAGAATATACAAAAAAGAAACGATAAAGCCAAAACTGCATACCCACAGGTACGAAGGTAAAATCTGCTATCCTTTGCTCAATTTTCCTGATAATTTTATCACGTCCTCTAGTTAAGAATGTCCCAGAGCTTGTGCGCACCCTGCCATCAAAGGTACAAGTCAAAGCATCACATATTAGTAAAGTGAAAAGTTGAGATAATCCGCAAGAAAAAACTCGAGCAACACATGAGAAATGGCAACAACTGCACACCTGCTATCTGTTCAGATCAATATAGTCATGAACCCAGTGGATTCATTAGACAAGTGAGAAGCTGCGGTATAGAGACAAAGAACAACACATCTCATAGAAATAAGTTTACAAGACAGCGTAACCTAGAAACCCAACTTAAGACCTAAAGTAGCATACAGTTTTTGACTTACATAAAACTACAACGTTTTACTATAAATAATAAAGAGAAAAAACATTAATAACAAACATTCCCCCTTGATGCTATTTCTCTTTGACTCCAAGTCTTCTACGAAGATCAGAGAACTTGATCTTCTGCAACCCTTTTGTAAGGCAATCTGCCAATTGATCTCCACTTTCACAGAACTCCAGATTGATGACTTTTCTGTTTACTGCTTCTCTCAAGACATGGTACTTGATAGCTATATGTTTGGTGCGACTATGAAAAACAGGGTTCTTGGACATACAAATGGCAGAGACAAAATAGAGATAGGCCCTTATTGTACTTCACCAAGATCATTGAGAATAGCTATCAACCAAAAAGAGTGGTTTGTTGCTAAAGCAGCAGCTACATACTCCGCCTCTGCTGTGGATTGTGCTACTGTTTGTTGTTTCCTAGAAAGCCAAGTGAAAACTCCTGATCCAAGGTTAAAACATACCCAGATGTACTCTTCATATCCTCTGGAGATCCAGCCCAATCACTATCTGAGAAGCCCTGTAATTTAGCACCTGGCTCATGTTGATAAAGAATTCCATAGTCTTTGGTACAGTGTAAGTACCGAAAAATCCTCTTGACGCCACCAAGATGGTCTTCACTTGGTGATTGCATGAATTGAGACAACAAGTTAGTGGCAAATTGTATATCAGGCCTTGTTGATGACAAATAGAGCAAACTGCCTATCATGCATCTATACAACTGTGAGTCAGCCTTGGGAGATCCATCTTCTTTGTAAAACTTCTCATTTGCCATAGTTGGAGTAGCAACAGCCTTGCATCCTTCCATTTGAAACTTATTCAACAGCTCCTTGATGTACCTTTGTTGGCATATGAACACATGCCCTTCCTTTTGATCCACTTCAATCCCCAAAAAATAGTTCATTAGACCCAAGTCATTCATCTCAAACTTCTCTTCCATATTCTTCTTAAAATCTGCTATGAGCCCATCATCATTTCCAGTTATCACAAGATCATCAACATACAAGGAAACAATAACCTTCTTTCCATTTCCTCCCTTCTTGACATATAGAGTTGACTCACTAAGACTTTTTTTGAATCCCTGACTTGTGAAATAATCATCAATCCTGCTGTACCAAGCTCTTGGAGCTTGTTTAAGCCCATACAAAGCTTTGTTTAACTTCAACACCTTTGATTCCTCACCTTGCTTTAGAAAACCAAGAGGTTGTTGAACAAACACTTCCTCCTCCAAAAAACCATTCAAGAAAGCAGATTTTACATCCAGATGATACAATTTCCACTTATTTTGAGCCGCCAGAGCAAATAGAAGCCTCACAGTCTCCATTCGAGCTACAGGAGCAAACGTCTCCCTATAGTCCTTCCCAAATTGTTGAGCATACCCTTTTGCTACAAGACGAGCTTTGTACTTTAAAACACTGTTGTCAGGATTTAACTTTGTCTTATAGACCCACTTTACTCCAATAGCATCCTTATCTGCAGGAAGATCCACCAATTTCCAGGTGTCATTTCGTGCAATCTGCCTCAATTCTTCCTCCATTGCATCCACCCAAACTTTATTGGTAAAAGCCTCTCTTAAGAGCAGTCAGTCTACAAGACTCATAGATATCAGACAAGTTTCTATATTGCTTGACCGGAGATTCAGAATCATAATCGAGAACATCTACTCCATGAATTTCTTCATCAAACCCTACACCAAACATGTCGTCGCTGGACTCAATTGGATTTTCACTTCCTGCAGTACCAGCATCACAAGCATCCAGGGACTTGCCCTCATCACAAGCATCCAGAGACTTTGAGTTCATATTGTGCGGATTGTCACAACCCTCAAAGAAAAATTGCTCAGTCACACTTTTATTCTAGTCCCACACAGCCAGCTCATCAACAACAACATCCTTTGCAATAATCAATTTTTTTGTCTCCACATTGTAGACCCTGAACTTTTGATTGAGAACTATAACCCAAAAAAATACCTGTCTCGCATTTTTTATCAAGTTTTTTTCTCTTAGCATCGGGAAGATGAATATAACAAACACTACCAAATACTTTGAGATATTTTGCAGAAGGTTTTATACCTGACCATGCCTCCAGAGGGGTCATTTTCTGCACAGCAATAGTTGGACTTCTGTTTAATAGAAACACAGCAGTGTTTACAGCTTCTGCCCACAGCCATTTGGGGAGCTTCTTTCCCGCTAACAAAGTCCTAGCCATCTCCATAACTGTTCGGTTCTTCCTCTCAGAGACACCCTTTTGATCTGGAGCAAAACCCACAGTCAGTTGATGATGAATACCACAATTTTCACAAAATTCTTCAAACTCTCTTGAGGTGAATTCCCCACCTCTATCACTTCGAATTATTTTTATGCTCTTGCTAGATAGATTTTCCACGAAAGCTTTGAATTTCTTAAAAACACTAAAAACTTCAAATTTTTCTTTCAAGAAATATACCCAGGTCATCCTGGAAAAATCATCAATAAAAAGTAGAAAATACTTATTACCTTCAGATATAGTAGTATGCATAGGGCCACACACATCAGTATGGATAAGACCTAGAACTTCACTGGCTCTCCATATAGAGTCATTGTGGAAAGGTTTCCTTCTTTGTTTCCCTTCCATGCAACTACTGCACAATAAAGTGCTAATTTCAAACTTGGGAAGATCAGACATCAAATCAAAGTCATGAATTTTCTTAATGTTTTGAGGGCTTAAGTGTCCTAACCTTTGGTGCCACAAACGGGACTCTTCTGTAGCAACCTTCAAGGCAAATTCTGATTGTCTATGAGAAAATTCTGGGAGATCAAAATCCAAGGCAAAACATCTTTTTCCACGCATTTTAATAGTAACAACATGTCTATTATTCTTGATACTGTCCAGTATCTTGCAGACCTCACCTTTAAAGACTAAGACAAAGCCTTTCTCCATAAGCTGTCCAACACTAAGTAAGTTTGAATCCAGTAAAGGTACATACATGACATCCCTGATCAAATAGGAACCCGTAGGAGTCTTAACAGAAACAGTACCCTTGTCTTCTACCTTCACCCGCTCTCCATTTCCTAAAATAACATTAGTGGTAACTGTCTTGTCTAGATCCTTGAACAAATCCACATTGGCTGTCATATGGTTACTGGCACCTGAGTCAAGAACCCAGGTAGAATTGTTACACTCCACACTCAGCAAGCTAGAGAGAAAAAGAAATTCATCATCAACCTCCTGAGCCAAGTTGGCTTGTTGTTTATCCTTGTCCTTTAACCTACACTCTTTCTGAATGTGCCCATATTTACCACAACCTTTACATTGAACCTTCCCCTTATTCCAACAATGCTCTTCCACATGTCCTTCCCGTTCACACAAATTACAGATAGACTTGTTCTTGTTCTAGCAGGAGTCCTCTAGATGACCATCTCTCTTGCAAAAATTACAGTGAACACGGTTTCCTGATTGTCTATTCCACCCAGTAGACGAACACGCCCCACTCCTCTGTTGGCCCTCTTGAGCCATTCGCAAAGCACTCTCAGTAGTTTCAATATTCTGCCCTTCAATCTTCACACGAGTTTCATGAGCTTCTAGTGATCCTATTAGATCACTCACTATCATATTTTCAAGGTCTTTTGTTTCTTCAACGGTAGTAACTATATTGTTATATTTGGGAGTAAAACTGATGAGAATCTTTTCTATCACCCTTCTATCAGGCATTGCTTCTCCACAAACCCGTAGTTGATTCACAACATCCATGACCCTGGTATAATAGTCCTTGATTAATTCACCTTCTTTCATCAAGAGGTTCATTAGTTCACGGCGTAGGCTGTGAAGCTTAACCACCCGAACTTTGGAGTGACCTTGATATTCAATATGCAAAGTCTCCCACGCCTGCTTTGCACAAGCTGCACCTGAGATTCTAGGAAAATTAACTTTTGCCACCGTACAATGAATAACAAGCAAAGCCTTATTATCTTTCTCAATATCTCTCTTTATCTTGACTTCATCAATGACAGATTTTTCAATAACCCCTTTCTCAGACGAACTAGAACCATCTTTAACAACAACATCTTGGACTCCAGGAAGACAAACTGGACATCCGACTTCTAAAAACTCCCAAAGCCCTTTAGACTTGAAATACGTTCGCAATAAAATAGACTAGTAGTCATAGTCCTCACCAGCAAAAATGGGAAGGCTACTGACAGAAGGATTCGCTAGGTTTGACATCTCAAAATTTTGAAGAAGAAAAAAAAACGAACAACTCACCTTATAGAAGACTCGAGCAACATAATCAGACGATCTTACCCTCTGATACCATGTTCAGATCAATATAATCATGAACCCAGTGGATTCATTAGACAAGTGAGAAGCTGCGGTATAGAGACAAAGAACAACACATCTCATAGAAATAAGTTTACAAGACAGAGTAACCTAGAAACCCAACTTAAGACCTAAAGTAGCATACAGTTTTTGACTTACATAAAACTACAACGTTTTACTGTAAATAATAAAGAGAAAAAGCATTAATAACAAACACTATCCTTACTCTTTCCAGTTTCAAGATCAACAACTGTTGACTTTTGCATACGAGGCTTGGCAAGATAACAAACACTATCCCTTGCAGTGCATCTTTTTAGTGAAAGCTTCCCTACTTTAAAGCATTTCAAAAGAAGGCCTAGCTAAATTGAAAGACGAATTATAAAGGAATAAAAAACAATGACATCCACGGCCTTCACTGAACCTGATCGATGACCACGTGTAGAAATAGAACTGAGACACAAATGCAAACATATATGGAACATAAAGATCATATTTTGAAGATTTAAAAGGAAAAAGAGCTCATATATCACCCATAACAGTGAAACTCAAGCTGCATTTCAGATCCTCACAAATAAAGCAGAAATACTAAACTAGGAAAACTCACCAAGAAATTATGATACACGAAGGCTCTAGGCTCCCAAGAGATCACTTCCACCCACTGCTCTACTTTCCCCTCGTCTCCCTCAGTACTCCAGCATCCCAAAACGAAACAAAAAAAAATTATCAAAATATTCAGCAGATTGCACCTTACAAAACAGAGAAACACAAACCTGTCGGCATTCCTCCGTACAATTGAGTTGAGATAGTTAGCTTTGGAAGAGTCTCCTGAGTTGCTGGGAATCGAGAGGATCCTGAGGGCGAGGAGTATCAGAATCACGAAAGTGAACATGAGAAGCATCGTGAGAAGGAGCGTAGACGACGGCAACCTCCGCGTCGACATGCGAGAGGGCCTCGGCTTCGCCATTGTTGGAGAAACTGAAGTCCGAGATAGAGTCGGTGACCCACCGAATCTTGAAAAGTCGATATCGAGACGCTAATGAGAATAGATGTGGTCGATTGACAGAGAAGAGTGCGTGGTCGATAATGGACAGTCCTCATCGTGCTAGGAAATGGCGAGTCGTCGATGCTGATGCTGATGCTGATGCTGATGTGGACAGCTGAGTTAGTTAGTTGACAAGTGGATCAAAAATTGGTTATTCAAATGTTCTTTCTACTCTCAAGGAGGCCTAAGTAACAAAGAAGCCCCAAATCATTGGGCCAATAAACCCAGAATGAATGGGCTAAGAGGCCCATTAGAAAAGAATATGGAGCTCGCTTATTTTGATATTTTCTTTCCAAGAAATTAAAATTGTTTCCTCTCCTCTATAAAATAAAATCATTTCTTCTCTGTGAATTAAATATACAACAAGTTGATTGTGGTTTATTGGATTCAACTACCTCTGTTTCCACTTTCCAAGCTCATCTCCTCTCCCTCTCTCTCTATCTCACAGATAATGCTTGCAGCTCGGCTACTACGTACAGTGTCGGGTTTCGGAGCCTTCTCGGATCAACCGTATTCGACCCGTTGCGATAAGGACTCGTTCGCACCTTCGTCTTCATCATTTCGGTTGTCGTTTCGATTCGTGTTTAAGAGGACGCCGTTACGAGGAGGCCCTAGGTCGGCCCTCATCTCCTGCAAGTCTTCTTATCGCGGTGGCTTCTTCGGTGCCCGATCCGGTAATGCCGATGATCACGATTATCTAGAAGCCTCCATCCTCGTTCCAGGTCCTCCCTCTATACCTTTTTATATGCGTAGGTTTCTTTTACTATTTTCGGTTCGCTTTGATTAGTGCTCAATTGTTGCTGTCACTGCAGTGAATTAAATTTTCTCATTCAAGCACGCGTTTTGATGGTCTTTCGGTCATCATTTGATTGATAAAAGGCCTCTTGTAGATTGGATAATCTGCAATTACGGATTGAAATCCGTGCATCCAAGTTGCTTTCAATGTGAATGTAAAGGAGGTTATAAAAGACGCTTGCTTTGATGGTAGATGGCCACTCAAACTTAATTTGTATAGGAGATCGCTACTTATCTTGGTAATCTCTATTAGATGGCCTCTTGTAGATTGGATAATCTACAATTACGGATTGAAGTCAGTGCATCCGAGTTGCTTTCAATGTGAATGTAAATGAGGTTATAAAAGACGCTTTCTTTGATGGTAACTTAATTTGTATCGGAGATTGCTACTTATCTTCGTAATCTCTATTGGGTGTAGACTATTTGTACTCACAGATATAATACTGGAGTTTGCTGATTTTCTGCTGTTCTCATCATTAACGTTACTTCCATAGTTCCATTGTAGTTGGTGGGATTTGTGGGATGTATATTGAGAGAGTGATTGTGAATGTTTTGGATACTTTTTTATTGCTCACTAGTCTGATTTGAGTGAATAAGACTTCCACTAGTGCAGAAACCATTTCACACTATCGCATGCTGAAGCAAGGGCTCGGGGAGCAGTTTAAACGGCCGCCTTATGGTAAATTGTCTTTGTCTGTTGTCCAAGCAAAGGAACCGAGAGTTAGTGCAATAGAAGAAGATTTGCTTCACCGATTTCAGAGTCCCACAATTTTTCTTAAAATTTCTTGCGATGGAGATTTTTTGCTTCCAATCAGTGTAGGTATAACAGAGTATTATCTAGCATCATCATTTTTTCGTTGCCAATATACTTATTCCTGGGTTGATCCGTTGATCAGCATCTGATGAATGCTATATGTTTGCTATTGCAGGGGAATTTGCTATTCAAAAACTTATAGATACCTTACAGGAGAATGCTAATGGGGTAATTTCTATTAAATTAGTAATAACTTGCCATCTCTTCACTTTATATTTATTCTCTTAAATATGATTGTCTGTTGCAGGAGTGTCCAGATGAATTTGAGCTCGTTAGAGACGTATCCGAAAGACTTGGATGTAATGTAAGGAGCTGATTTTCTCAAGCGTTTGACATATGTTGAACTAGCATTTCTTTTGTCTCCCTTCCTCAGTTTATCTACGATACTCAAAAAAGGGTTCCCATTAAAATGGGCTAAATGAAACAATAAATGTCAGAATGGTGATTGGCCTTTACTTTTGTCTTTGTGTAACTTCTACTTGAGTACTTCATTCATACTAATCTCACATGTTGTTATTAGCTGGGATTGCAACTCAATACTTTAAACTGCTTCTCATAACAAATGTTAAAGCTTATGGATATTCAGTTTAATTGATTTATTCAACCTCTTCAACCCCACCATTTCCCCGGTGTTTGTTTCCTTCATTTCAGGTGAAAGTGGTGAGAATCATTGAGCGAGTGGTAAATACTTACTTTGCAAGGATATACTTTGGCAAGGTGGTTTATTAATTGAATAGCTTCATTATTTTTAGAGAGATTGAGATTTTTTTTTGCTTATGTTAAATCAGTTTTATGATACATGCAGCGGGGGGAACATGAAATTCTAAGCGTTGACGCACGACCTTCAGATGCCATGATTATTGCAAACCGATGCAAGGTATCTATCTGTACACCATCGTTGCAGAATGCTTACTACTTTATGTATTCTATGCCCTGTACTCTGTTGAAACTTTGCCATGTTTTTTGGACAATTTATTATGATTTTAGTGAAAAACTTGATAATCTTTAGATTGCTTCAGTAAAATTTTCGGTGTCCAGGATTATTTAAGTTTAACTTGAACGGATTACCCTTGCTCGATTCGTTTAATTGTTTCTGATCTTTGTTTTAATCAAAGCATTAGTCAAAACCATACACAAATATAAGTATATGTTACCTGAAATTTTATTGGTGAATGCTGCTGTAAATTTCATTTGAAAGTTGAATCTCCTTTCATGCAGGCACCAATATATGTAAGTAAACAGATTGTCTTCACTGATGCTATAAGACTCGGCTATGGGATTAGCAGAGTGCGTGATAGAAAGCCTACTTATGATGTATCTCTTGACAGGTATCTTCAGTGCTCAACTTTTCAACCTTTGGTTATCCCCTTATCCCTTTTTTTGTAACTCTAAGCATTAATTGTACCATGTCCAGTGCCATTGACGGTCCTGATACGTTAGGTGAAGAACTCGGTCTTCTTATGAATATGAATTTAGCTGCCAAAGAGGAAAGATACAAGGATGCAGGTATTATTGATACTTTGATAGAAGTATAGAAAATAATCAATCCATTCAAAAAAGAAGAAAAAGAATGTATGTCTCTATTAGAATTATCTATCATTGATTCCTGGTTTGTGCAGCCATGTTGAGGGACAAACTAATGAAGCTTCGGTACAATACATGAATACTAACCAAGTTTAAGGTATATCTAATTTTTAATGCCCCTGTGTTCATGGGTCATATGACGTGCCTTACATAACTTGTGTTTATCTCAACGACTTTCTTGAGGACTTGTTTGCCAAGAGAAGGAGAACATCCACAATGTTTACATTCTGGCCATCTTTTCAGTCTGTCTGTCCATCTCATGTTTTTGTTCTAAGTTGTATTGCATCAGAGATGGCAGATGAATTTTTGTCCGAGAAAGATATGGCCATATGGGCACCCTTTGGCATAGCTTTCTATTAGGCGTATCCAAGTAAAAGGAACAGTATGAGGAATAAAGGGATTTGGAATGTGTGGACTGTGGAATGTACAGGTTAAACTTTGTGGTGTAGTACTTGAGCAGCGTAAATTAGATTTATAAATTATATCACATAGATCAGCTCTCTGCCTCTCTCTATCTGGCACAGATAGGTTTGCCATTGCCCCCATACAAAACTAGTTTACTTGTAATTTTAGTGCGGAGTTGAAAATAAATGAATGTCAAGAAAGAATGAATCATGTTCTGTTTATACTGATGTAAAGCAGTTATTTGTAAGATTTTGGTTGAAGGGAGGAAGCAAACTTGTAGATGTAACTCTTCATTTTGTGAAAAGAAAGTGCCCTCTTTGCTTATTTTTGCTGATACATGTAGCAGATGATGTGTTGCTCGAAATGGTATTGTGAATAACAAGAGATGAGCCCATTATCACCTAATGCAAGGCTTTTCCATCTGCAAGTGCATGAAACTTGTGCAGTAATCATCTTATGCACGAGTATAATCTTTTTTGGTGATGGATTTTGCAGAAAGAAACTTTGTAGCCGATCTTGGTTTTTAGCAGTGAATTTTTTTACAAAAGCTGCGCTAAAAGAGAGTATTACCACCTTCCCCGTGAAGATAGAATCATAATAATAAGTGAAAAGTTTACAAAAGCTGCGGTAACGGAGGATTACCACCTTCTGCATAAAGATAGAATCATAGGGCACTGTTACTTATTTTTTTATACCCATTAAAACTTGACTGTTCTTGATAATGATATCAAAAGCTTCCTTCATGAGCGCAGTTTATGAATCCTGGGGCGATGAAGTCGTTTCGGTTTCAGCATCTTCTCCCCATCTCCCCAAAGTGCATATGCTTCTTCTCCATGCACGGCATCATCGCCTTTCAGCAGGTCTTCTTCCTCCATCCTAAGATTCACAAATCGGCTTATGAGGATGCATATAAAGCTTGTCATGACAACATTCCATGCAGTAACAAAGGCTATTCCCATCAGCTGATAACCCATTTGTTTAAGGCCATTATCGAGCTTTCCATCTTTGAAGCTGTAAAACAAGCCTGTGCCATAGGTGCTTGTTGGGTACATAAGCTTTACTAGTCTTGGATTAGCCAAGAGACCAGAAAGGATACCCCCTAAAATACCAGCCACAGCATGAGTGTGGAAGACTCCTAATGTGTCATCCACACTTTGAAAAAATGCTGCTCTCCTGTGCACTACCATCATTGTGTACCATGTAAGTGAGCCAGACAAAATTCCCATTAGAATTGCTGCCCATGACTCCACAAGTCCTGCTCATTTTATCACACCCTTTGTGTTACAACATCGAAAGGACCAAAATGGAGACAAAACCATTGATATTGATAAAGCTAACCTGCTCCAGGAGTGATGCAGACAAGACCAGTGATCATCCCCTGGACTGCCCCAATAACAGAGCTTTTCTTGTACACAATCATGTCCAGGGAAACCCAGACCAGGAGGCTGGTGGCTGTGCATACATGGGTGTTGAGAATAGCTAGAGGTGCAATAAGACCAGCAGCAAATGGAGAACCACCATTGAAACCTGTCCATCCCATCCATAGAAACCCTGCACCTCCCAACATGTGAATAATGTTGTTTGGTGGGAAGTGTTGCCTGTCATGTGAATGTCTAGGTCCTACCTATAATAGATGAACCACCAGCAGACCAGTCAGTCAATTATACCGTTAATACAATTCCCAGGGCCAGGGCTGGAAATTCTGCAATTGGATCACAAGACAGGATCATCAAACCTATTAAAATTGGAGAGTTTCAGTTCAATTTACCCAATAAGCAGCAGTGAAACCAGCAACCCCAGATGAAAGATGAATCACATATCCTCCAGCATAATCAATAATGCCCTTCTCAAGAAACCCATTCCCCCAAATGGTGAAAGCGCCAATGGTGTAACTCAATGTGAGCCAAAGAGGCACAAACAACATCCAAGCATAGAAGTTCATCCTCCCTAGCAATGACCCACCAAGCAATATCACACAAATAGCAGCAAAAGCAAATTGAAAAAACACAAAATCTGCCGTTGGCATAAACCCATCGTTGGATTTTTGTAGAAGATAATTGGGTGAAAGTGCAAAATCAGGCTTCCCCATAATTGGGCAGATTTTAATCCCAAATGACATGTGATGAGCCCACAAGACCCAACAGATCAGGACCGCAGCGAAAGCATAAAGGGCCATGAAAGCAGAATTCACAGCCCATTTTTTCTTCACCATGCTCCCATAGAGGATCACAAGCCCAGGAACACTCTGCAGACCCACCATGGTTGCTGCTGTGAGTTGCCATCCATTGTCTCCCTTGCTGTTCCATTCTGGAGATGCCTCATCTGGTGCAAGTGCCAATGGTAATGCAAAAAACTCATAATCTGAGAAATTCATACTTTCTCGGGGGATTTTCCGGGAAAATTTTGGACAAGAATGGAGGAGATCACAATAAATAGAGACACCCCTTTTGGAGCTTTTTGATTGGTGAGCCTTGAAGTAATCCCCCATTTGTTAATTTCCAATTCGTCATTTACAAGGTGATCCTGTAACATTCCTTGCTGTCTATAGCGAGGTTGCATTGCATCTGAAGATTTCTATCGAGGATTCTTGAATATCATCAGACATCGATGGATTTTATGCGCTTTGGTTCCATTTTTTTTTAACAGATACCACATACTGCATTCACATCAAGAATTAATATTCAAATTTAAATGGCTTATCACAGCATGATTAGTTGGCCTAAAAAGCTCATTAAATTTGCTTAATTCACTGTAGTTGACACTGTTTTATATATCAATTTGTATATGTTATCTACAATTAATTCGTCCTCATTATTCTTTGTTTAATTCGTCAAAAAGGGATCAAAGAAGGGAAAAATAAATTGGGATGACAAATTTTTTGGAGTTTCTCTACCAATCCAAGTCATTCCCATCAAACAAAAAAGAAAAAAGAGCACAAAAATTAAAAAAAAAAGAAAAGAAAAGAAGGCAACATCCCAAGATAAACAAAAGGCGGCGGCAGCTGTATTTGTTTCTTTCCCGGATTTTATGGCTTATAGATGCTTTGGGATGTTTGTGCTTTAGCGTAAAATAAGATGCAAGATCCATGATTTTAAAGTAAAATCTTGCCAGACATGTCCTATATATGAACCATGCAGGTAACAGTTGAAAGGGAAATTCACCAATTTGTGAGCATTTATATTTTATATTGCATTATCAGTTCCAGTTTTCATATCCTCAATGGAGCTAACCAAATGCGAATTATTACATTACTCTCTCGAAGCAAAGGGACGCACCTTTACCCTAACTAGCTAGATAGTATTAATATTGCGGCCTGTCTTGATTCAGAGAGAGATTCCCTTCCCTAGCTTGTGTTCTTCCTGGACATGAGTGAGTATCACCATCATATATCATGGATGGGGCTACCACTCCCTTCTTAAGTCCTCCACAGAAGAAAGACATTCTCATCTCTCTCATTCAAATTCAATTACTCACATCCCTCAAAGCCATCCCTCTAGCTATTTCCTCCTCGATCTCTCAAGTCTCAACCCTCCGTGTTCTCTCTTCTTCTTCAAGCTAGCCACGCCAGATATGAAAATACAGAGATATAAAGTTTTGTATTGCAATCGCAATAATCCAGAACAGCGGCGTAGTGCCTCAAATACAACCAGTATGGATCCACAACAGGAAACCCTACACTTGACTAATCAGCACTTGACACATATACACAAATATACAAGACACGTGTCACACTTTACTTAACAGCCCCCCGCAAACTTGAGTCCGGTGAAGCTCTGCAAACAACTCCAAGTTTGGCTCGTAGAAAAGTAAAACGAGAGTGAGGCAAAGATTTAGTAAGACAATCGGCAACTTGATCATGAGAAGGAATATAACAAACATTGAGCCGCTTCTCCAAGACTCGATTTCGAACAACATGAATATCGATTTCGATGTGTTTAGTGCGCGCATGGTAGACAGGATTATGAGCAAGAGCACAAGCACTCATGTTGTCACACCAAATAATAGGAATAGATGGAAGAGGAAAACAAACTTCTTGCAACAAGGACTGAATCCAAGATAACTCACAAGTAGCGTCAGCCAAAGCACGATACTCAGACTCTGTACTAGATCGGGAGACCACTTGTTGTTTTTTAGAGGACCACGACACCAGCGTGTCACCAAAATAAACACAATAGCTGCCAACAGACTTCCTATCTTCAGGGTTACATGCCCAATTGGCATCAGAAAAACCAGTCAAGGTGAGAGTATCACTCGGTCGAATATGTAAGCCCATGGTTTTTGTACCTTTAAGATAACGCAGCACTCTCTTCACACCCTGCCAATGTCCATTAGAAGGTTGCTGGAGAAATTGACTTAGATAATTGACAATGAAGGAGATATCAGGACGGGTGTGAGTTAAGTATTGTAAAGCACCCAAAGTGCGTCTGTAGGTAGTGGGATCAGCCATCAGATCAGTATCAGAAGACACAAATTCTTGCCCCACGGTGGGCGGAGTAAGACAAGGCTTTACATGAGCCAAGCCAGTCTTATGAAGAAGATCTTCAATATATCGAGTTTGGGTTAAATAAATCCCAGTAATATCCCGTTGAACTTCAACACCAAGAAAGTGATGAAGTGAACCTTGGTCTTTTAGAGCAAATAAATCATTAAGCCGATTAATAAAAAACTGAAGAGATGTGGGATGGCTGCCGGTAACAAGAATATCATCAACATAAATAAGAACAAACAGTACCTGAGAAGCTTGCTTGAAGAAAAATAAGGAGGAATCCATCTGAGAATTAACAAAGCCCCAATTAATCAGAGTTTGACGAAGCTTTTCATACCAAGCGCGTGGGGCTTGCTTGAGACCGTATAAAGCTTTCTTAAGACGACATACATGATGAGGATGTTGAGTGGATACAAACCCGGGTGGTTGTTCCATGTAAACAGTCTCATGGAGAGTTCCATTAAGAAAAGCATTATTTATATCCAGCTGACGAACTAGCCAATTCTTGGAGACAGCCATGGTAAGTATAAGCCGAATAGTTGATGGCTTAACAACGGGACTGAAAGTTTCAGAGAAGTCAATTCCGGGATTCTGGTGAAAGCCTTTAGCAACAAGGCGCGCTTTGCACCTTTGGAAACTTCCATCAGCATTCACTTTAGTCTTAAAGATCCATTTATTTCCAACAATATTGTACCAAGAAGTGCGCGGGACAAGAGACCAAGTATCATTTCGTTGAAGAGCTTCAAACTCTTCATTCATAGCTGTCTTCCACAAAGGAGAAGCAAGAGCTTCCTTCAAGGTTTTTGGCTCAACAGGATGAGAGGAAACTCGGGCAGAATACAACTGAAATTCTGGAGGAAAAATCTTGGGTTTGTGGATCCCAGACTTGGATCGGGTCTGAATAGAGTGTCGTGGCACAGGAAAAACTTCAGAGGATTTTTCATTCTCACCTTCAGAATGCTCTTCAACCTCACTACCATTATCTGGAGAAGAGCTGGCAGCAGAAACAGAAGTCCCAGGGGCACCCGGTAGGTGGAGAGGTGATCCAATGGGAGACACACTACTAGGAGAATTACTCGGTGGCACATATGTAGGACTAGTCACGGCAGCAGTATCTTGTGAAGGACCAGTATTTAATGTAGGCGAAGGAGAAGAATGCAGGGATGCTCCAGGAGATAACAATGAAGGGCCTTTAAAGCTAGACAGCCGGGTAGGCATAGAAAGAGATGGAGAGACCCACGTAGAGGATGAGACTGAGACAGCAGGAGACGATGAAGGAACTGTAGTATTTAAAAAACCAGTGAGAAAGGGAAACTCAGCTTCATTGAATACTACATGACGAGAGATGTAAAGACGACCTGTCGAACTTAAACATTTGAAGCCTTTGTGAACATCACTATAGCCAAGGAAGACACACTTGGTTGAATGGAACTGAAATTTATGTTTCTGATAAGGACGTAGACAAGGAAAACATGAGCAACCAAAGATTTTAAGATCGGTATAAGTGGGAGATTTACCAGTGAGCTTAAAAAGAGGCGTGTGTCCCTTGAGAGTAGGAGTCGGAAGACGATTAATGAGGTAACACGCAGTTTGGAAAGCATCCCACCAAAATTTCAAAGGAACACCTCCTTGAGCAAGAAGTGTAAGACCCATTTCAGTGAGGTGCCTATGCTTTCTTTCAGCACGCCCGTTTTGAGCTGAGGTATAGGGACAAGGATGGCGAAAAAGAATACCATGGGAGGATAAAAATTTGGTAAAAGATTGGAATTCTCCTCCCATGTCAGACTGGAGACACTTGATCTTACAATTAAATTGATGTTCAACAAGTCGTTTGAAGAGAATAAAAGTGTTAAAGGCTTCAGACTTGCATTTGAGTGGAAATATCCAAGTATAGCGACTATAATCATCCAAGAAATGTATATAATAACGATAACCCGAGGATGATTGAATAGGAGCTGGCCCCCACAAATCTGTATGAATGAGCTCAAGAGCACTTGAAGCATGTGAAGTAGACAAGGAATAAGGCAGAGAATGAGATTTGCCGTATTGGCAAGCATCACAAAAATTAGTAGTAGAAACAGCCAATTTTTCATTGCAATTTGATAATACTTGTGACAGGACTCGATCAGACGGATGACCAAGGCGACGATGCCAGACCTCTTTAGAGAAAGTAAAAAAACTACAAGGTGATGACACAGACTCAACACTACAAGAGGGACTTAAGGACTCAACATTAGACACAAAACATGATAATCTACTTCTTGAATCACTAGAAGCTGAATTGGAGACTTGAAGTGGAAGCACATCCGGTGAGTTAAAGCAATAAAGGCCATCACTGAGTCTCCCTTGGAGCAGCACTGCGTTCGTCCGTTTGTCCTTCACATAACAAACAGAGGCATCAAAGACAACATAAACATTATTGTTATGGCAAAGTTGTGAAATGCTTATCAAATTTTTTGTGATAGTGGGAACATGTAAAGTATTCTGAAGTGTAAGACATTTTGAATAATTGGTAGGAATAGATACACTCCCTGTGTGTAAAATGTCCAACGCCTTGCCATTACCAACAATAAGATGATCTTTACCGTGATATTGAGCTTTGTTGGCCAGATTTGTGGCATCATGCGTGACATGCATACTCGCACCACTATCAGCATACCAGGCAGGGTCAGCCACCACTGTTGGAGAAGCAACAAATGCAGAAGGTGGGGACTGACTTACGGGCCGTTGATCTTGAGGAGCTCCAACATAATAATAGCAATGACTAGCAGTATGTCCCATCTTCTCACAAATCTGACATATAAGACGATTGCCACGCCCCCTACCAGCACGGCCACCATTGCGACCAGACCGGCCTCTAAAATGAGAAGATCGACCACGACCTCTAGCTGGAGAATCAGGTTTAGCCGAGGCAAAATTAGCATTTGGATTTCCCAAATTGAGTTGTGGAGAACCAGTATTTAATTGCTCCAAGCGACGTTCAAAGCTTAGCAGAGTGGATTGGAGGTCTAACCAGGTGACAGAAGACTTCTCAGAGAGTTGGCAAACAATAGGATTATAGTCAATAGAGTCTAGTCCGGCAAGAACTTGTGAAACAAGATCAGTAGTGTCAACAGGGGCTCCGGCCAGACTTAAATTATCAGCGATTTGCTTCATATTCTTCAAGTACTCACTCATGGTTTGTCCACCCTTCTGCATCTGTCGAAACTCCTTCTTAAAATAAATGAGATTCGAGCGAGATTGAACTCCAAACAAGACTTGAATAGCATCCCACAAATCTTTGGAATGTTCGTGACCCATAAGATCAGTTGCGACTTCGACGTCAATCGAATTATAAAGCCAAGCCAGAAGGGTTTGGTCTTGCACAACCCAAAGCTCAAAAGCAGGATTGGGTTTCAGATTTGTCGCACTAGAGTCACCTGTGGCACCTGACGAAGCAGAAATCATTTCGGGAGGACAAAGAGTAACGCCGGTGAGAAAACCTTCCATCCGATGACTCCTGATCGTAGGCAAGACCATGCTTTTCCAAAGAAGGTAATTGTCACGCTTCAGCTTCACTGCACAAAAGGCACCAAGTGGACTGCCGCCGGAGAGTGAAGGGAAGGATCTAGCCGGAGAAGACAAGGAAGGGTCGGAACTAATGTTGGCGGAGGAAACCACAGTGGAGGTTGACTGAGCGACAGACCCAGGAGAGTGAAGGTCGGCCATCGTACCAGTGCTCCGATACCAAGATATGAAAATACAGAGATATAAAGTTTTGTATTGCAATCGCAATAATCCAGAACAGCGGCGTAGTGCCTCAAATACAACCAGTATGGATCCACAACAGGAAACCCTACACTTGACTAATCAGCACTTGACACATATACACAAATATACAAGACACGTGTCACACTTTACTTAACAACGCCTACTTCTTTCAAACGATCGATCGAGGAGCTTAAAGGGTATGTCTGTTTAATTGTGTTGTGTCTATGAAAAGTAACTACGATATTGGCCCGGTTCACTCAGACATATCACAAACGTCTATCTGCATGGGTTTTGATTGAGCCTGAGCCTGAGCCGTGCCAATATCCAAGTTACTATTTCATTGCTTTCTATCTCCAGGACTCAGTACTACTGCTACTCACTTTTATGGACTGATTTGATGCATGAGATCATGTACATCTAATTATTTCAATTGTATCAGATCTTGCCATTCTTTCTAGGGCTAGCTAGCTAATCAAATGAAACAAGAACATGCATGTGACTGCAGATTGTTAACTAATTTAGTTAACCTTTTCAAATATATATGAATTATAAAAGCAACTGAATTCTTCATACATGATTAATTCAGCAAGTAATTAACGATCGATGATAGTGCAATTAATATTGTAAAAGCTTTCACAGCCATTAAGAGAGTGATTCATGGTTTATATATACTTGCATGCATGTTAACTGAATAACTGTTAAAAGACAAGTCTCATCTTTTGCAACTAAAGCTAAAATATTATTCATGACATACATATACTGTTGCAAACTCGTCCCACATCGCTAAGATAGCTTAGCGATGTGCTAGTTATAAGGGGGAGTATGGGCTCTCCCTAGTAGCCAAGGTTTTAGTGAGAGTAGCCGGCCCGTGCGCCGGTGCTCGATCAATCACTGGGCCTTGGTTACAGTCGGCCCATGTGCGTGCATGTGGGTGTCGGTTGGGCCTTGGGAACCTTATCATATACATATACATATATATAAGGCAACTATAGCTAGAATATTATTCATAACATCATCTTTTGCATGCATGTAACTTGCCAATTGCCGTGATTTGCATAAGCATAACCAACATAAGGCCAGGCTGGTTAAGCAAAATCAAAATCATCACCTGCTCATTTAGTTGACATGATTTTGACCAGAGGTGAAACTGCAGCTTGAAGCAAAGTTACCAAAAGTTTATAAACTCGTGTCATCAAGAATAATCCATAAATATGTTGCAGAATTACATATACATTCAATCCACCTTCGGTAAGAGATTAATCTAAGCAAGGAAACGCCAATTCAAGCTCGGTTAACTCAAGTGATTTTAAAGGAACAATAACAACTTCTTATCTTATATGTTGGGAATTATTAATTATACAAAGATGTAACCCAGGAAAACCCCACATTGTAAAAGCTCAGTTCAGATTCACAAACTGCAACCATTGGCACTTACAATTAGCATCCAAGCAAGAAAATCCGAGAATACCGAGGCAAAGATTCCAAAGTTTCAATGCTAAGATCCTCCAACTTGAACAAACATGCACCACGAGCCCCAGATGTTTCTACTCTATCAGCGAAGTAAATGCAATTCCCTGGACACCCAAAAAACTCTGCAGTAGAAACAGAGAAACTGCAAAAGTCACCCAAAACAAACACGTGGTGAATCAGAGAATACACACCAACCCATCCTCCCCACTCTTCATCCAGCTTATGAACCCTGAAACCAACTGCCTTAGGCCCAGGCTGGAAATGTCTTATAAGCCTACCCAAGGCAGATCCTCTACCTCTACTTCGCAGGAACATACTGATTCGATTCTCATAATATTCCCAGCTCAACCTTTCTCCATCCAAGTACCCATCAACCATATAGAGACTCCCTTCTGATTCCAACAAATGCTTTCGCCCACCATAACCATACAATGGCGGTGAATACTGTATCAACTTCAATGAAGAATTAATCCAAAATATGGTGCCCGATCTATCGACAACATAGTATTGGCCTCTATGAACAACAATATCATCATAATGAAAGTTCACAGTATCTAATAGAGTCCATTCCTCATCACCCATATTCCAAAAACCAAGCTTTCCCCCACCATAGATTGCGAGGATAGAGAACTCACTGTTTACTCGAATGTGTCGCGTTGGATTTGGATACACCACAACTTTGTCGATACCCAAAAGAAGGCTAGCGAAAGACCCACTTTTTATTGTCCAAGCTCTGTTCAATTCAACTGCCTTGAAGTCCAGCAAGTTCAAAGCTGCTCGATGCGACTCCTGTGAGACGTTACCAGGCAATAGCGGACTCAAAAGCTTTAATTTTCCGTCCTCAAACTCTTCAATTCGGACCAACCAACTCTTCTTTGGAGGAGGAGATGAACAATTAAGAGATGGTTTTGATGGGATGATGAGCTCTAGACGGTAGATGGTACTCTGGGATAGAAAGCAATCGGGCAAGGAGTAAGGAAGCTTGACTGGCAAAAGAGGAGATGGGTTTGTGAAGGTACGAACAGAGGATCGCCATGAAGTGCAGACGGAGCGGAATCGGAGATAATCGATGCGAGAATCAAGGGATTTTCCGATCAGCTCCAGGAGTTCTGGCAGAAGACTTGACCAAGACTGACCTCCATCGGCCATAATTGTTGTCTGTAAGAAAAACTAAAAGCGGAAGCGTACAAGGAACATAGACGTAAAGGACGCAAAACGGCAAAACAGCTTTTAAAATTTTCTTATCAATTGTAAATTATTATGACATAATCTATGCAATTAGAAATTAACGTACCTAAAGATCTATCAAAATTAAAAATAATGACATCAGCCAGATTGATTGAAAGCTCAATCCCCAGTATAATGACATTTAATATTTAATTGATATCTTCGAAACTGCTTAACGCACTTGAATATGTTGAATTAATTAAAATCCACCTTTAGGGTTTTGACACAATATCAAATCCTATAAGCATTTTTAAGAGGATATCATCAATCCATGATTAGACGTGAATTTTATTAACAGATTATTTTTCATCGTATATTTAATGAACAAACCCAATTCACTTGGTGTATGTTGGCATGCCTAAAAAGATTTCACCCTTTAGTAAATCAAAGTCTCATATATTACATGTACATGTACCAATGATATTTAATAAATTAAGATTATTAATAATTTCATAACTTCAGTGTGAGTGTACAATCTTTCATAAAGTTAGACAAAGAAAATTGACTTACGCGTAGTCCTGATCAATACACTTCAAGTATATTAGTATAGCAAGTTAAAGTTTTACCGTTTTTCATAATCAAGATATGCATACTTAAATACTATATCACAGTCAAGCTGACGGTTTGTCCAATTCCGTCTTAGTTATGATCGTTTTATTTATATTTGATAAGAATTTATAAATTGATCTTTCATATGTAAGTTAAACTCTACACAACAAGTCACTAATTCATATATCATATAAAATAAAATACGTTTATGCTTATATTTCATTTTTCATATAAAATATTAAATATATTTTATTCTAAATAAATAAATCGAATTTAAATATTATATAAAATAATCATCTTGACTACCATCCCGATCACGGTCATCTATGAGTTGTAGTCTTGGCCTTCTTCTCGTCCTTTTACTCGAGAGACTTGGAAGTCAACATAGGAAGAACACTTTGGTGACCAATCCATGCAAAGTATTCATGATTGGATTGATTTTTATTAATAGGAATGAAAAATAATGTCTACAGTCCATAATTTTGAATCATTTAATGATTACTAAAGTCTCCATAAATAATCTCCTATGAGTCTTATCCCCATAAGCAAGTTGCCACCATGAAATATCCGTATCATGATAATATAATTTTGTGCAAAACTATCTCTTATATGTTACGGATCGTATAATATTAAAATACATTTTACTCATTTTAATTTTATATGAAGCATTTAGTGTGAGAGATAACATGTCAAATGACAAAAAAACACCATCATTCCTACTTTATATATTGCAAAAGAAAGGTAAATTCTAGGATGATTGCAACACTAGTGAAGATGGTCCTTCTTTGATTATATATATTTTTCTTTAATCAAGCACTTAATTCATTTATTTTTATTCCAGAATTATGTTGCATTGTCAACAAAAAGGGAGAAAAGAGATGTAATTTTTTATTGTTAAATTTTTAATTTTTTCTTTTGAAGATACTTTTGTATGTCCTGTTGCCCAAAAATTATTTCTTCTTCTTGTGAACTTGATAAATTGAGAAGCCACCTTTTATTTTCCCCAACTATTTTTGATATTTGTTTAAATTGATGAGCTTTATATGGATTAATTTATTATTAACGATATTATGTAAAGTGAGATTTAGTAATTTTTTATCGTTAGATTACCATAGAAACACTATTAAAAATAAAATAATCACAAAAATTATTGTTTTAATTGGGGGTAGTTTAGACATATTATACTATCATTTTTTTTAAACTCAGGAGGGAGACACCCACAAACAACCTAAGACAGCTAATCACGAACTCTTGGAACAAGCGGATTAATAGAACATGTGATCACCCAAAGATGGTCCATGTTCCATTTTCGTCACCCAAAGATCAAATGTTTTAATTTCATCACCAAACTTCTGATTTTATTTCATATTGGTCACTTAGGCAGTTTTGCCCAAAATCGGGCAATCAAACTTGAGATTAATAGAACATGTGATCATCCAAATATAGATAATGTTTCATTTTCGTCACTCAAAGATGAAACGTTTCAACTTCATCATTTAATTTATGGTTTTGTTCCATATTAACCACTAGAGCAATTTTGCCTAAAATCAAATAGTCAAATTTGCAATGATAATTAACCATCTATTAAATTTCACCTACTTGTACATGTTAAATGGTACGATATAATTAGGCTGGGTTTTTATGTATGAGGTTATATTTGTCAATGTACTGGGTAGATACTAGGGTTATTGATATATGCCCTAGTTTGGCACTTGATGATGTACGACTGATTTCATATAGTGAAACCGATGAGCTCCCGTGGACGTAGGCTTAATTGGCCGAACCATGTAAATCTTTGTGTCTAATTTCTTATTGCTTTCTTTGATTGTTTATTGGTTTGTGTGTAATCAACTGCAACAATATTTAGGAGGCATCCTCTTTATCTCTATTTATTAACATATATTTAGGTTGCAAAACAAGTAAACAAGGCAAGCTAAACAAATCAGAAAAAGAAAAAAAAACACTTAAACACTCGAGACGTTCAATAGGCAATAGACCACACCACATCCACACTTAATCAAATCATCAAATCCCCTTCCTCTAATAACTTAATCGATAATTCCTCTTAAGTAAAGTCTAATCACTTAATCAGTATTCACTCTTCAGTCTATTTAGTTATCATCTTGCAAAGATTACAATAATTCAAGAAGACAAGAAAAATAAACATTTGATTTGAAAATTGGAATTCAAATTTTTACCTTCAAGAATCTACCCTTGTCCTTCGACCTTTTTGTCTGCACCCATCTCAAGATTGAGTCTCGATTTCAACTTCCAAGTCTCTTCTACTCGTAATTTTTTATTTTTTTAAAAAAATATATGGGCCCTCATCAGACTTGAGCCCAAGTTAAGCCCTGAGCAAACACTCGAGACGTTTAAGTGAATCAACAAAACCCAATCTATTTTGAACTTGAACTTCATGCAACAATCTGCTCCAAATATTCTAACAAAATGTGAAAGCGGCTTTGGGCTCTTCCCCACTACTCCAAAGGTAAATCACTTTATCTGGCGAGCTTGTAGGAATTTTCTCTTAACTAGGGAAAACCAACTAAAGAGGGGTATCCATGTTTCCTTGTCTTGTTCCGTATGTGGTGAGTCATTGGAAAGTGTTTCTCAATTATTTTTTGAATGCCCCTTAGCATCTCTAGTTTGGCAAGCACTCGGTATATCAAGTTCTATATCCTACTCGATGGTGGAATTCCCAGAAGGGTTGTCTAGTTTTTAGGATGTCGCAGCGCCCCATGTAAAAGACACAAATACCACATCGGTAAATCCACACGTCTGAACATATCAACAATATTCAAGTAAGGAGCTCAGGGGCCTGTGTGCCTTGTTTCCAAGATCTGGTGGATAACTTTCCTATTCCCTCGGGCTTTTAGATGAAGGGGCAGTCTTAATTCATCAACCAAAGATGAAAGAAAGTAAGAGAGGTGATTATTAAGATTCTTTGATCCCGAAAGCCCAACACTGGGCCTAGGAATTCTTGTCCGAACCTTCCATCCGTAAGCCAATCAATCGAAAAGACAAGTCAGCCATCATTCGACACCTTCCACCGATAAAGCATTCTATCAAAGGAAAGAGTCACCCAAGAAGGCATTTCCAACCGAAACTTCACTTGTCGCAGAACCGTAACCCATCACTTGGCCTCTCCCTTCATGTGCATGCCTAGATCTTCGTCATTCTCTTCCACCGAAAGCAAGAATGGTATAATCAATTGCATCCTAAAACTAAAAGAGTGTAACATATGGGGTTTTCATTTCTAAAAAAAGAGTTGTCTAGTTTTTAGGATGTAACACCCCGAGTCGTGGAATAGCTTAAGCGATAGAACAAAGTGACATAGGTGATATTTATTATGATTTTTAGTATGTGCAATACTATGTGTTAAATAGGATCGGAATATTTTTCATCAATTTTATATAGGAAATAAAATTTATGAGGACCAAAATTATAATAATTGGAGTTGAAACGAAATTACCAAGAATTTTGGAAGCGAGAAATAGAATAGGAAAATAATCTATACTTATATATATAACCTGTGCACTCCAGCGCTTAACGGGCGAGTCCCAACTTTTCCCACCGGCATACTCTCGCGTCTGGTGGTTCTCCCAAAAAACTCACCCAGCAAAACGACGCCGTTCTCAATCCCCTGACCTACTTCTACAACGTCTGCCTTCTTCCCCGCACACTGAAAAAAAAACTCCTCCAAAAAAACTCCCTCCCTTTTCGTATCATCCATTTTCCTCCGAACTCTGCCCTTGGTTGTTGTTTGCTTGCGATCAGCCTTTATTTGGACCTGCGGTAGGTCCTTCATCTTCGCGGTAGGTCCTTCATCTTCGTAGGTGTACGGTTTTTTGGCCTCTGTGTTTCCTTCTGGAACTCGATTCGCCTGGTGCCTAGGTTTGTCTTCTAGCATCTGGTTATCGATTCCTGGTAATCCTGGTTGAAATCTTCAGCGGACCTACGCCACTTTGAACGCCTCAGCTTTGATTCTTCGCCTCTGTCCCCCAGGTTATTGTCTTCCCCCATGTCTTTTTGTTTCCCCCGTTGCTCTACGGATCCTAGAGTTCATGGAAAGTTGGTGATAATAAGTATTTCTTCTTCATCAATGCCCTTATTGCCTTGAAATTTGTAAAGCATCACTTTGCTATCATTTGTTCTTGGAGCTTTTCATTGTTTCTATTCCAATCATGTCGCCAAGAGAGTCCGCAATATAGAAATTGAACCCAAAAAAATTAAAGTTGGAGCTTTTGTGGTGATTTCATATATTACTCAATTTGGAATTTTTGGTTATTTTGTGCTGATTCCTTTAGCAATATTGACCCGCCAGGTTATTGTCTTCATTCAACTCTATTCGCCTGCTGTCCACCTTCGTCCTCTACAATCTGCTGCTGCCCTTGGTATCGTTGTAGACAGGTTAGTGCATTCAATTTGTTCTAAATGGGATGCTGCTGATTGGGGTTATTTGTTACTGTTCTTACTGGCCTGTGGTATTATTTCCTTCAATGGGTCCCAAAAAAATCCTGTATTTTTTGGCTTCAAGATAAGTTCTTAGCTACAATTTAAGCTGGGCCTAAATATTATTGTCTTCAAGATATAAAATGAAGTTTATAATCTCATAAGCCTCTAACAAACATAATTGAAGATTGGTTTGATGCATGGTTTTTGTTTTTTGTTTTTGCTAAAACGCATACACTGGCATGTGCGTATTTAGGTAGAGACATTTCCTCTTTAAAAAAAGAATTCAAAGAATATACGGAGATTAGCAATATAAGGTAAGTTAAGAAACATTGTCTGGCCTATGAATGTGATAATAGACTTTAGCTAGCATGCATTGGGAAATGGATAGACAACTAACAGCAAGGAAGGGATATCAGAAAACAGTCCTAAGCATTAGCTTGCTGATTGTTAATACTCTTGATAAGTATTCCTAAACATTCAAGTTGCTTATTTTTTATTTAAATCCCATCCAAATACAGATTTAGTTGCTCAAAATTGCAAGCTTCTAAAAGATAAAGAATAATCTGGCAGCTGCAACTCTGCATCTTTAGATGCATGAAGGTTCCACAGAAATTATGACAGAAGTACTTAGTTCTATTTATCTTTTATCAGTAAAAGACAAGTATTAATATAATAAGAAGAGGACAGACAATACAATAAGGAGAGGACAAACACACCTGCCAATATATAAATAAACTGGTTGTTATGCTAAATAAAATTACCTGATGGTTTGATGTATAGTTAATTAGTTAGTCTTTCATTATGCTTAGTTCAATGCCAGATTCTAACCCACTCTTTTCCCCTAGAATTTATATATCTTCACACAGAAAAATTGTTTCTCCATTGTAGATTGATTAATTGATAGTCACGTGGTTAATTGCTTAAATCCAATTGAACATTTGTACCATAAATATGAGAAAAGCTCCTTAATTTATTACTGTTTCTATTTAATTATATATTAGTAGGTATGATATGCATTTATATTTTCTTCTCAAAAATCACAGAAACTGGAACTTATTAGATCAATTGCGCATGCATGTACGCACCATATCCATATCATGCATGGTAGGCAGCATGGAGATTTATATACTAGATTATATTATATGTGAACAAAATCAACTGACATGCATGTTTTGCTGGCTCTTGTTATTCTTTTAGTATATGAATGAATGAGACCCGGACTAAGATTTTTGGTGAATGTTCGAAAAGTATTCTAACTCCATTTATTTTGTTTTCTCCCCAACTATATTAAAAAAAAAATTCCTGCATCTCCATTGATAAAATTTATTTTAGTAATTTCAATGGTAGCTTATAAACTGATAAAAATAAATTAAATTATAAGTTGTGACACAAGTTATCAAGTGTTTGATAAAACTTATAAATGTCGCTAACTTATAAGCTATCGAAAGTCTATTTTGTTTGGATTTTTTTTTTTATAAATACATACTAGCAAGGTATTATTTATTTTATTTTCAGTATAAATTACATAATATTTTTTAATATAAAATTAAAATTAGTATCTAAAATTATGGGATATTTTATTATGCATAAATGTAGAAAATTATGAATTTTGGAAAATAGTGGGTTACATTAATTTGAAAGCAGTCAATGGCATAAACTTAAAAACTGGGATATTCTCTTTTTATGTCTGTAGTCATCAGTTGTGTTTTTAGTGTTTTTTAATAACGCGCTACAACCATCATCCATTCCTTATGTCTAATTTGTGTTTTGTTTTCTTTCTAAGGATTGTTTTGTTTTTCTTTTTCTCCAGCTTCTCGGCTAGGGCATTGGGGTCTTGCTTTGTTTATCTACTGTCAGACTTTGGATCTAAGGTTCGTCACATTTTCAGACTGGTTATGTGTTGCTTTTAATTCATTTGGATATTCATTTGTTGTTTTTACCTGATCAATTGCCATAAAAAGTGATAAAGAAATTTCATTGCATCATATTAGTTAGGGATTCCCTTCACAACAGCATATGATCAAAATTGCAACTATGTTACATATTACCTTTACTTTTCCGAGCAGATCTCACTTCCTTAGAATGCAAGCTTCTTTGCAAGCTCAAACAATTATCCCCATCTTGATTTCTTAGTCTAAAATATTTATGATGTTTTTTAAACTCTTAAGATATAGATGATTGGGCGCTGGAATTGATTGGGCCTGCTGCTATTTTATATCTATTTGCTAACATTTTCATTGTATCATTTCCCATTATATATCTGAGTGCGTATTAGTGGTACATGCTACATATGTTATGTTGTATTTCTCTTGATTTATAGGCTTTTCATGCTGTCTCTACTGCAACAGATTTTTCCGTTTTAAAAATTTAGGCTATTTTATAGATATGGATGTTGAGGATACGTGGAGTTGTGTATTTGATTATCTTAGTTAATAGTTAATAAGATGGCTGCATCATCTTGTGAGGTATACGGTAAATTATTTTCAGATATGAGTTTTACTTCATTGCTACATGTAAATGTATTCACCTCATGTTTTTACTTTTTACCTTTGTTATTTAACAGGTCATGATATTTGGCTATTAAAGGAAAACTCTTCATCTCACAACTTACACTCCTTTGTTAAACACCGAGTCTACGTGTTCTTCAGGTTCAGGTTGGTAGACACTGCTATCTTATAAACATCGTCTCTTTTATGTAATATGAAATCGGAAAACTAATTTCACATTGTGCTATTCCGCTGGAGCATTCAAGCTTTTATTTAGTATAATATATAAATCTATATGCACAGCTTCTACTTTATTGATATGGGAAAAAACTTCAATTTGTATGCACATTTTTTTGTAATTCATTAAAATTTAATAAATCTTGTAATTATAGGATGGATGATCTGGATTCGAGTAGGACTAATAGACTACTAAGAAAGCAAATAATGAACGAACGCAAAGCTACACCTAAGAAGCGTGATACACCAGGCGCATCATCATCCAGAGCTCAATGTCACAACGCGTCTTCTTCTACCGCAGATGCATGTGGGTTGGATGACAGTAGAATCAATCTCAATCAACCCACCCATAGTTGCCAACACTGTGGGGCTATTTTTTGGTTTGCCGAGAGATTGAAGTCCATTCGAGGACATGTCCCAATCTTCGCCCTATGTTGCAGGCAAGGCCGTGTTAGTCTACCGGAGAGCCGGGACCCTCCTCAACTGTTGAAACAACTTCTAGACTACAATGGTGGAGAGACTTCAAAATTATTTCGGGAGAAGATAAGATCGTATAATTCTATGTTCGCATTCACCTCAATAGGAGCCAAGGTTGACAAGGACATAAACAGAGGTCGGGGCCCATACGTATTCAAATTGAATGGCATAAATCATCATCTTATAGGCTCTCTCCTTCCTATACATGGCGAGAAGCCACACTTTGCACAACTATACATCTACGACACTGAAAATGAAGCTTCAAACAGGCTGGCAGCTCTTTCTGGGTCTGGTGCAGATGAGTATATTGATCAAAACATTGTTTCTCAGCTGATTGAGATGTTTGATGAGGTCAACCAATTAGCCAAAGCCTTTAGGATGGCTAGAGACCGTTTCGCATCTGGTGAGACACGACAAGTATCATTAGTTATACCTGCAAAACGTTCTAATGATGGATTACAGTACAGCGCTCCATTAATCTCTGAAATGGCAGCATTGATTGTCGGAGACATTGGTATAACAGAACATGGTCGTGACATTGTCATTCAACACCAGACAACGGGACTCCAACGTATAAGTGATTTGCATCCTGCGTTCATGGCAATGCAATATCCTATACTATTTCCTTATGGCGAGGATGGTTTTAGACTTGACATTCCTTACCGCATTGATCCAAACAAGGTTGGAATTAAGAGAGGTCATGTCACAAGACGTGAATTCTACTGTTACATGTTGCAGCAGAGGAATGGTTCTGAAAACTTGCTAATCAAGGGAGGAAGATTGTTTCAACAGTATGTCGTGGATGCATTTACATCTGTAGAGGACGAGAGGTTGAGATACATTCGTTACAAGCACCAACAAGATCATTACAGGTGTGAGATTTACAGCGGTGTCCAAGATGCATTTCTTCGAGGTGACGTGGCTGCAAAAACTATTGGCAAGCGTGTTATTCTACCTTCAAGTTTTACTGGCAGCCCTCGCTATATGATAAAACACTACCACGACGCAATGGCAATCTGCCGTTCAAGGGGTAATCCTGACCGTTTTATTACATTTACATGTAATGTCCAATGGATAGAAATTCGAAATGCATTGGCCATTATTCATGGACAGAAAATTGAGGATAGGCCTGACATAATTAGTCGTGTCTTCCACATGAAACTTGATGCATTTATGGCTGATATTAAAAATGGTAAATATTTCGGACAAGTTGTAGGTGCAATTCATACGGTAGAATTTCAGAAAAGGGGTTTGCCACATGTACACATTATAATTTGGTTGGATGAGAAAGATAAATTCCCACAACCAAGTGATATAGATCGAATCATCTGTGCAGAGATTCCAGATAGAGTGACAGAGCCTGATTTGTATAGAATTGTCTCCAAATTCATGATTCATGGGCCATGTGGGATTGCTAACCCCAAAGCACCATGCATGAGCAATGGGAGATGCACGAAACATTTCCCAAGAAAAAACTATGCTCAAATAGAAATAGGAGAAGACGGTTTTGCAATTTATAGAAGACGAGATGATGGCAAATTTGTTGTCAAGCTAGGAGTAGAACTCGACAATAGGTTTGTTGTCCCATATAATAAGAGGTTGCTCCTTAAATATGAGGCACATGTGAATGTGGAATGGTGCAATCGTTCAAGAGCTATTAAATATTTGTTTAAATATGTTAACAAGGGACCCGATAGAACAAGAGCGTTTCTGCAGGAAGATACACAATCTACCACTGATGATTCAGTTGCTAAGCCAGAAGTTGTTGATGAAGTCAAGAATTATGTTGATTGCAGGTATATTGCACCATACGAATAAACTTAGAGAATATTTGGATATCACATTCATTTTAAGTTTCTCGCCGTTGATAGCCTACCAATACATATGTCGTTTATAAATAATGTATAATTATGTTTATTCCAGGTATGTTGCACCGTACGAATCAACTTGGAGGATATTTGAATATCATATTCATTTTAAGTTTCCTGCCGTTGAAAGCCTATCAATACATATGCCGTTGATGAATAATGTACTTTTCAGAGGTGATGTGGATGTAGATGCTATTTTTCATCAACCAGGGATAGAGAAGACTATGCTCACAGAGTGGATGTTCACAAACACTTTGTTTGAGGATGCGCGACAACTTACATACACAGAATTCCCTTCCTTTTGGAGGTGGGATGGTCCAAACAAAATCTGGTTTAGAAGGAAAAGGGGACAATGTATTGGTCGGATTTCGTACGTGCATCCATCCGCGGGAGACCTCTACTATCTTCGCCTATTATTGTCCCATGCTAAAGGCCCAATGAACTTTATCGATATAAGAACAGTTAATGGTGAGGTGTACGAAACTTTTAAGCAAGCATGCAATGCAATGGGATTAATAGGAGACGATCGTGAATGGCATGAAGCCATGGAGGAAGCTTCAATGTGGGCTACAGCAAGTCAACTTCGAGAACTCTTTGTCACAATGGTCCTTTTTTGTGAGGTGGTTGATGTCAACAATCTTTTTGAAGCAAGTGTAACACGCATGCAAGAAGATGTTATTTATAGGTTGAGGAACATGCTGGGAATATCTAATCTCCAAATCAGCAGTGATGAGGTCAAAAATAATGTGCTACTTCAGCTTGAAAGCCTCCTAAAAAAAACGGCTCATCATTAAGTGAACACAGACTACCAGAACCAGCAAGCATATATAGCCAGAATGTTGGGAATACAATGCTGTTAGAAGAACTTGCCCACAACACCAGTGAACTTGGAGAACAAAATACCTACTTTCAAAAGCAAATGAACGACGGCCAAAATAATATATACACTGCAATTTTATCTGCTGTTTCAAATGAGGAGGGGGGTTTATTCTTCTTGTAGGGTAGGGGGCACAGGAAAGACTTTTGTCTACCAGGCGATAATAAACAAATTGCGTTCAGAGGGGAAAATAGTTTTGGCTGTTGCGTCATCGGGAATTGCATCTCTATTACTCCCAGGCGGAAGAACTGCACACTCAAGGTTCAAAATTCCAATTGAGATACATGAGGAATCAAGCTGTCATATAAAAAAAGGCACCCACCTTGCTGAGCTGATAGAGAAAAGTAGCCTAATTTTATGGGATGAGGCACCTATGGCACATCGACACTGTTTTGAGGCCTTAGATAGATCATTAGCTGACATACTCACACCGTTGAATGAATCAATGCAGGATCTTCCATTTGGAGGTAAAACCGTTCTTCTTGGTGGTGATTTTAGGCAGATACTACCAGTGGTTGTTAGAGGATCAAAACACGACACAATCGAAGCATGTATTACAAAGTCACATTTGTGGAAAAAATGCAAAATGTTTTATTTGACAGAAAACATGAGGCTCTCAACTGTTGGTTTGAACAGTGCAAATATTTCAGAGCTGGTTCAGTTTGATAACTGGCTCCTGCAAATAGGTGAAGGGAAGGTCAAGGTTTCCAAAATGCATGATGACGAGGAGAATCCCACGTGGATAACAATGCCTAATCATCTTTTGGTTGAGCCTATGAATGGTGAAGTGGAGGACATTACTGCAGAGATATACAGTGATCTAATTGTGTCCAACAACGATCCAGGATACTTAAAAGAGCGAGCAATTATCACAGCAACAAATGAGACCGTTGACGTAATTACTCTTACGTTTCGTCATTGGTTCCATTGGAGGAAAAGACTTATAAGAGCTTTGATTCAATATACAAGCCTGGTGGTGCTTCAGATGAGGATGATATTCTATACCCACCAGAATTTTTAAATTCACTTACCTTTAATGGCATCCCAAACCACGAGTTGCATCTTAAAGTCAACTCACCTGTCATGTTATTACGTAACATCAATCAAACCAGTGGATTGTGTAACGGTACAAGATTATTGGCCACAATGTTAGGGGAAAGAGTGATTAAGGCAACTATCATCACTGGAACTCACGTTGGAGACAAAATTTGTATTCCAAGAATCATTATGTCAGCAAATGAGAGAAAATGGCCATTTACTATAAGACGTCGACAATTTCCAATCAGATTATGTTACGCAATGACCATAAATAAGAGCCAAGGCCAAACACTAACAAAAGTGGGCTTATACCTACCAAGGCCGGTCTTCACTCATGGCCAACTGTATGTGGCAGCATCAAGAGTAAACAGCTGTAAAGGACTTAGGGTTCTTATTCGCGGAGAAACTAAAGAAGAAACTATGCAAACAAAAAATATTGTTTACAAGGAAATTTTTGAAGGTCAGTTATGATCCTAACATGTCGTGTATTTTCTGGTATTATTGCTTCATTCTGTTGTTTTTACCCATATTTTCCTTGTATTTTATCACCTTTATTTCAACCTATGCTTTGTGCTAATCTTTTTCCAGTTCTAACATTAGCCTTTATTTGGTTTGTGTTGTTAGATGTTTAACTGGTTTGACCAAACTGGAATCAAAATTGCATTCTACCCAATCCAAACTCCAACAAAAGGAAGCTGAACTCAAAGCAGTGGGAATTCAAGGAAAAATCTTTATGAGATCTTGATCATCTAAATCAATACTCAAGTTTAATAGGTTAGCTCCAATTCATAAAGATATTTGCATTCAACTTCACTTTGATTGCACTGCAAATCATATTCATTTTTTTTCCTTAGCAGATTGATAAAACTTATACATGACTGTTGCTATTGAAATTCAAGCATCATGAAAATAAAAACTTCAAGACTCCATGACTCAATAGTTTTAGTTTTGGGTGATGTCCCCTTTGTTTTTCAAGTAAATCAGCAAGTTGATGGAGGATCTTAGCTTAAATTTCTTTTAGCATATCTGTTTAAGCATGATATCTGTTTAAAAATTCATAGTTTGTAGTTTGTACTAAGCATGATATCAATAGTTTCCTTTGACATAGGTCAATTAACTGGACCTGGATATCTCTCAATTTTTCCCTCCTTCAAAGCCCTCAAATTTTGGACCTCTAACAATCTTCTTAATTATATATGCAGCTGTTTCGGACTCACCAGAAAGGAATTCCTCTCTCCAGGAAGGTTAGCTATACTGTATAACTAAAGCTTTCTTATCTTCTGTATAACTAAAGTAATTGTTCTTCTTCTTGGCTTTGTTTTGTCTCTATTATTTGCTTGCTTCATTGATAGCTTTGTTTCAGGTACAGTTTTTACCTATCTCCAATTTTATGAGGGCCTTTTCTTTCTTTTTATGTTTTAAATTTTATTTTTGTTCCATGATTGAAGCAACTATAAAAAAAATAATAAGCTTCATGGTAGAGGGTGTGTGGCGATTGGAATTCAAAGAACAATCTTAACAGGCGGTAAGCGAGAGTATCTCGATGATGTTTCTTGAGGAAGCAACTTCAAAAGAGCTATTATTTGATGGTATTCTTCTTGATGGACATGTTTTCCTTTTTCCCCTTAATTTTAAAAATGATAGTGTAAGACTGATGTAGGTCAATTTGGGTGACGAGGTATGAGAAAATATTCACAGGTCCCTAATTCTATTTTGTATGAAATTCCTGCTCTACTTCTGGTATAACTGTTAAACTTTAAGGTATTTTAGTATTAGATTGAATCAGTTCATATTGCATGCACAAAGTCACACGTTCCCTTATCTTCCAACTGCTTTAGTCTAGGTTGATGTCCTACTGGCCTAGACTCTTCACCTATTGTTGTCTTACTTATCTAAACTAAGTGTCATTGGAGACTACAGTCAAGAACTTGATACATAAAATATGCCAAAGTTGAACTTCAATGTCATTACATTTGGGTAGTTTGTTTATTTTGGTAGAGATTACACTTGCTATGTGATTAGATTTACGTGGTTCGATTTTTTAGTCATTTGTCCTGCATTTGTTACTGATTTCTGGAGTAGTCTGCAGGTTTGTGGATTCATTCTTACATTTACATTTCTTTTTAGATTATTCCAGGAGTTGTCGCAGCCATACAATAACATACATTTCCGTCGTCTACCCATTCTGAGTTTTTAAACTATTGAAAGCTTTTATAATTTCCTTTGTATTGTTATAATTGTTACTTTGGGTGTTCCTTGAACTATACATTGATTGAGGTACTGTATGCATGAATTTACGAATTGAAGAATTCTTGGTGGGGTTACAAGCTTCAAGGAGGTTAATTATTTCTGAGGCATGCCAATGTATATTATGGTTTTAAAAATGGATCCTTCACTTGTATTAGTGTTTTCTCCCATAGTCCAGCAGTTCATTGCCTTTACTGCCTTTAATTGATTCAATGCCTTTAATGGTTATTTTAACATGATTGATCACTCTTTCTATAATTATTATTAGTTTTTCATTAAATTATACAGTTAGTTCAAAATTGTTTATAACTTTACTTATATCAGGTTATATGAAAGAGGAGAATTACTTATTTCAAATGCCTTTTTTTTTCCTAATGGTGATATGTTTACCTTTTCCACTTATATTCTTACCCATTCCATGTCATTTGTTTGTTTATGGAAGTCAGCAATTCTACGATTCTCTTTAGTTGCACGCCTTACCTTAGTTCTTCCATCCATGCCTATTCGCTTCAAAACCCAAGAAAGAGTATCAGCTGACCAATAGATTACTTATTTTAATTTAAAGCCCATTTTCGTGTTTCCATGGTGCTGCTTGCTTTCTCTTTGTGTGGCCTGTGTGTGTCTGGGGACTGGGTCGGTCAGTGGTGTGATTCTTGGGTTTAATATGGCTCCGCACTTTCTCTACTCTCTCTTTTCTTGCATCTGATAGTTAAATACATTTATGAGAAAACAAAATACATTCATTCCATCAATACTGAGAACCCAAAATCATACTGATTGATGTTTCATCTCCCTTGGAGTTTATCCTCATATTTGTGTGGAATTGACCTTTACCATCTTTGCTCTCTAATATATAGGGGAAAGGGTGCTATTCAAAAGAGGGTTAGTGCCCTTCTGGAATCAAGGCGTTTACTGTCAAGATTTGAATGCCCTCCCATGGAAGCTACTCTAGAAGCCTGGGTAATATCCCCATTGGTGTAGTGTCTTCATGTGGTTCATCAGATGAATAATTCTTTTTCTAACGTTCCTTCTTCACTGTTTGGAAAATATTCTTATTATCTCTAAGTTTTAAGCACAAGTAGTCAATTTTTTTCTTGCAAAATCTGGTGTTCTTTGGGGTTTGGCTGCTTTGATTTAGGAGAGTGTTGGAGCTCCCATTGCTTAGTTTTACTTTGAATCAAGGCACAACAAAAGAAGCAGTACAAAGTTCTATAAAACAAAATCGACTATGGTGTTGTTTCACTTGATCTAAGGTGGTATTTTCTTTAATTTTGTTTCTATTGTTTTGAAATCTTACAGAGAGAAAATAAAACTCGAGTTTTTTCAGCACCCGCCGCAACGCGCGGGCAGCAACTCTAGTTATATGTAATGACAAAACTGTAAATAGGGGAGGGTTCTGCGTGTAATTAAAGGAGACCAGGGAGGGTAGAAATGTAAATGAGCAGTAAATCAATAAAATATAAAAATAAAAAGGTGGGACGAAAACCGAGAAAACCCTATTCTCCAGTGGCGACGGCGGACGGAAATCCGGTCTCTCATTCCGGCGACGAACGGCGACCATGAGGACACCGGAATGACGATCTCGAGGAGGGAAGTTTAACCGTACTATTTTCGGACGGAAAGGAGTTGACTACGACCGTCAACGGAGGGGAAGAGGAGAGCGGTGCCGCCACCTTCAGGGCGTCGATCCGTCATCTTCCGGCCACCTTTCAGGTACATACCATCATGGATGGATTCGTCGTCGCACTGTCTACCAAATCGAGACCACCGTGAGGTCCACCGCCCATTGATCGGCGGTGACCCGTAACTCCTAGGAACCGGGTCTGTTGACCCGCGAACATGGACAACCGGGTCGGGACGACCCGGTTGGATTTTAATTTCATTTATTAATATTTACTGTAATTAATGAAAATAGTTAAGTGTAAGTTAAATATATTAAGATAATGGTATTAGTAAATAAGTTGAACAAAAAGCAATAATATTAATAAATTAATTAAGGACAATAGGATTAACAAATTATTATGTACGTGTTTGGGTCTGTTAGACCCGTTAAGAGTGACCACCGGGTCGAGCTGTCCCTATTGGATATTATGTTGAGTAATTAATCATAATAAGTTAATTATATTAAATTAATGATATTAATAAAATAAATTAAGTAAAAGATAAGAGTAATAAATGAATTAAAGATTTTGGGATTGATAAATAATTGTGGGTATTGTAGGAGTTTCAGGAATTCATCATTGTAATTAAATTATCGAGACTACGGAGCACATCGCTGTAAGTGATACTCACCTGTGTCACGAAATTGCATGTTGACTGATTGCTAATTTTACAATTTCTGTACGTGTATGTGTATGTATATGTATAAAGTACGTGTGTGTATATATATGTATGTATATATGTTGTATGATTAATTTGTTGTAATGAGATTGATATTGTTATAATAATAGTTGTATGAACTCTGTAGATTATAGACATCAACTTGATTGCGGTGATTTAAGTACTGGTTGATTGTGAACTGTCATGTGATGAAATGTGTATATATATATATATATATATATTAATGTAAGGTTGTACTGATGATGATGAGTTATTCGTGAATGGTGAACTGTTAAGTGATGATTATTTAGATATATTAGTTAATAGTTGTATTGCATGAGACATAACATATCATGGCATACATGACACAAGCATTTAAGGAAAAAGAAAGGAAAATGTTTTTATGAATCGGGTACTACTGCTACAGGGAGGGTATATGGAAAGGTTAACGTTGAGGTTTAAATGAAAGGGATTTGGAACCCGAAATGAAAATGGAAATGTACTCTGACTGAAAGGTGTTCTTTGGTAGAATACTTAATATAAGGAAAATCCCGACCGGTTGCCTTGTAGCAATTTACCTAGGTTAAGGGCCCAAGTATTGAAAAAGAATTTAAATGGCTGACTGTTTTATAAAGATAATGTTCACGTGCATTCATGCATAAGTATTACTTGCTGAGCTTTATCTCACTATGTTCCGTGATACAGGTACTGAATCTTCGATAGTTAAGTTGACCTAAAGCTAGTTGTTGATGGTGTGACTACGGATCCATGGGAAGGATGCTCATATGCTGGACTTAGGTTAGGTTAGTTCACGACAAGGTTAATAATTCTATTTAGGTTTACTGATTATTTCTGTTATGAATGAACGAAAGTCCGAAAAATAAGACCAAGAAGTGTGTATTGTACCTTTTTACTTTAATTATAGTCAGGGAAGTATGAGTGTTAAATGGTCATTGAAATCAGGATGGTATTTAATTGAGTTATATGCTAAGTTTATTTAGTTAAGGTATTTAATTTTATTCTAGCAGTAATTAGGTTTCTCTGTAGATATATAGAATTAGGTGTTTCTGGTGGGTGGGGATGTAAAATAGGTAGCGTTCTGAATTACGAGCCCATGAATTAGGGTTTCGTGGGACGGGGCGTTACAGTTGGTATCAGAGCGAGGTTCCTTTAAAATAGGATAAGTAATAAAACATTTATAGATGTATGGACTTCTAGTAGGGTTAAATGAGCATCATGGATCGACGCCACCATCAACAAGTAAATGTTTTGAGTATAATGTATATTGCTCTGCTATGAATATTAAATTATTGTGTCTGCCTCCCTGAATACTTATATGTATTGAAATATTTTAGTTTGATTTGAGATAATTATATAATTTATTTATGAGTAGGAAGAGCAGTTGCGATAGGTCAAAAATGAAGAATCAATATATTGTGATATGTAAATGCTACGTGATAGTTATATTCATGGTTAGTTTATGATTAAGGGAATTTGAGGATATATTTTTATGTATGCTTGGGTAATTTATTTAAATGGATGATCAATGGTGTGATCATAGAATAAGTTAGGATTTCTGATGATTATTGATGTAGGCAGCAGGATATTGTATCTATGGACAAATCAAATAATTTATCTTAGTAATGTACATGGGAAAGGTGATTGCGATATCATTGGAGCTATAGTAATGATATATGATGTTATGTAGTAATACTCAATATTGCGTGCATGAAAGGTGTGGGTCTATTATGCTGGAAGGAATATGGCTTTATGATGTGTTGAATTTAAATTCAATTGAATAATCTATATCTTATATAAGATCGACATGTCGACAAAATTTTGTGAGATTGGAGATAGAGCTAGAGATTGAGTATTGAGAAATGAGTTAAAGATCCGAAATACATGACCACAATATACTATATTGACAACAGTAAGATAGGTAGTAAGGCTTAGATAGAGATGAATAACTAAGGGTTCGTGAATTAGAAAAGATGAGTGGACTTACAAAATGTTAGTATTAGGACGATTCAAATTAGCATAAGATAACAAGTTACGATAAGGGGAATACTGGATCAGTACATAGTAAACTATTTTGGGACACTATGATATTGAAGGAGGGTAGACTATAAGGTTATATAGCAAAATGATCTAATACTGAAATAGATATTTATGGCATCAACGGTATTTTATACATTGGCTTGGGGGAAGTTAAACTCCATTGGTATCATATATATATTCAAAATAATTAAATCTATAGAAGTAATTTTACTATCGATTATTTTAACAAAAATGCAAAATTATTTGTCTCTATGATTAATTGTGTGTAGTGGAATATGTTAACATTTAGTTAAGATGCTTGCCTCAGTATTCTCTTGACAACTTGCATTGGAATGAAGTGAAATAATGTTTATTTATTGTGGATACAGTGTTTATTCCTAAATATTGTAAATATATATAAGGAGGAAGAATGAATAGATTGTGTGAGTTACCAATTTACAAGATGTAGTTGTCGGAAGTAATATGATATCCAATTGGAATATATTGGTGAATGGAATGGTTGGAAACCACACAAAACATCTTCAATGTGTTATCTACAATGAAATATTTGTATGTTTAATTGACATTCTGGCATGAATCATGAAAACTATCTTAAATTATATGCGTAGTTTTGTAATAAGTGTATAATAGTTTGGAATGAACATATGAACTAAAATACTCTAATGTAGTTGATAAATAAGTTATATGTACCATATGATGGAGTCAAAGAAATAGTATTGAAGGTACATGATACTAACTCAAGGGTATATATATGAGGATTTTGATGTTTGGACATCATGCACTTGAGCAGAGAGAACATTTTAGACTTAAATAAAGTAAATTCAAGTGCTGAATTTCATAATTGGATATTCCTAATTTTATCATAGTCTATGAAGTCTATGAAATTGATGACGTGGAAAAAAAAGTAGTTTAACATTGATAATATATATCCCAATGCGTATCTACATGTACATGTACATGCGAGATATGTTTAAGTGAGTTCAATGCTATGACTATTGGTATTGATAAATATGGGTGGATAATATTAATGCGATGGAGCCCTTTAGTTCCTCAGTAAGGTATATGAGACAATACTTTGAAAGGTGATATATTAGCATGGATTAAGAATACGCACTTCATTAACGGCGTTAATTAAGTAATTTTTAGATGAATTAGTTGCGTTTATCACCATATCATAAAGCTTAATTAAGTAGGTATGCAAAATTAATTAGATGTCGTTTATGTGTGCCAAAGAATATTCGTACATACAGGCATATTGAAAACAAGTTAACCAAACGTAAATAATTGTATAAGGAGTAGTTTATACGTACTATGTAATAACGATATTGTGGAAACTAAGCTATATGTAGAATACTTAATCGTGAGCACAATAATGAGACTGAACAAATTAGTAACTACATAATTAGTTGATGAGCTAATACCACTAAATACTATGAGCACGATGAGGTGATACTAACTGCTAGTTTATACATGAAATAATATTCATGAGTGAGTTATGATTAATGGAATTGAATGATATTTCCTTTGCATGACTTGGAGTGCGATTCTAATTAATAAATTAACGAGTTGGTTGTAAATTTGCATTTGTTATCCTATTTGTGTTTTGGGGTATCTAAACCTTGTACTTTGCTTGAGATGTTTGCTAAAATTATTGGGCACTATATAGAGATATCCCTATGATATGCGTATTTTGTCTAGACAGGCTATAACCACTCGAATATTCTAAACGAAGTTGATAAATGATTTGCGTTTATGGAGACGATAGGGGAAGAGACTTGTTGAGACATATGATAATAGATTAAGGAGTGTATTGGTGATATTTAATCACCTAGGGAACACACATGCTGAACGAGGAAAACATATGAGATGAAATAGAGCAAATTTAAGTGTTAGATTATATAGACACGAACCATAACTTTATCAAACTTAAGGAAATTAGAGAGTGGGAAGAGCAAATATTGTTTACATTATATCTTGTGTCGATTAACGATGAGAATAACCTTAAATGTAATGGGTTTAAAATCTTACTGATTTGATAGTCAAGTAGATATGGTTGTTATTTCAATGTTGGGGAAATGGAAGATGAAGGGGAAACGAGATGGGCCTAAAACATCTTGATGTTAAGTGGAATATATATATATATATATATATATATATATATAAATGAGAGAAAGCTTCAAAATCAGTTCACGTTTGATAGAATTAGATAACATTTTCTATATAAGACAAAGTAATTTAGTTAAAAGTAAACAAATAAATAAATAAATACTGTACTTATAACGTAATTAAATTACCAACGAGATGTTGATGACACAACTTTAAAAAAAAAAACGTTTGGTTGAAATGCTCTATAACAAATATATTAACATTTTAATGGTTCTTTATGGGTTAGGTTTGTGAAATTGTATGCAATTTTATAGGGCGAGGGAAATAGTAACACACCAAATAATTATTAATTTAATACGTCTAACATGGAGGTGAGTTAACAGGTGTTTTCGATGTTGTGATATCTGTATAATTGTGTTCATTGTTTGAAATGTGATGTGATTGCAGTGTGAGGAGATGATAAACGTCGAATGGTCAAAATTATCTTGGTAAGAAATTTCGAGGACGAAATTTTTATAAGGAGGGGAGACTGTAACACCCCGAGTTGTGGAATAGCTTAAGCGATAAAACAAAGTGATATAGGTGATATTTATTATGATTTTTAGTGTGTGCAATATTATGTGTTAAATAAGATCGGAATATTTTTCTTCAATTTTATATAGGAAATAAAATTTATGAGGACCAGAGTTATAATAATTGGAGTTGAAACGAAATTACCAAGAATTTTGGAAGCGAGAAATAGAATAGGAAAATAATTATATGTAATGGCAAAACTGTAAATAGGGGAGGGTTCTGCGTGTAATTAAAGGAGACCACGGAGGGTAGAAATGTAAATGAGCAGTAAATCAATAAAATATAAAAAGAAAAAGGTGGGACGAAAACCGAGAAAACCCTATTCTCCAGTGGCGACGGCGGACGGAAATCTGGCCTCTCATTCTGGCGACGAACGACGACCATGAGGACACCGGAATGACGATCTCGAGGAGGGGAGTTTAACCGTACTATTTTCGGACGGAAAGGAGTTGACTACGGCCGTCAACGGAGGGGAAGAAGAGAGCGGTGCCGCCACCTTCAGGACGTCGATCCGTCATCTTCCGGCCACCTTTCAGGTACATACCACCATGGATGGATTCGTCGTCGCACTGTCTACCAAATCGAGACCACCGTGAGGTCCACCGCCCATTGATCGGCGGTGACCCGTAACTCCTAGGAACCGGGTCTGTTGACCCGCTAACATGGACAACCGGGTCGGGACGACCCGGTTGGATTTTAATTTCATTTATTAATATTTAATGTAATTAATGAAAATAGTTAATTGTATGTTAAATATATTAAGATAATGGTATTAGTAAATAAGTTGAACAAAAAGCAATAATATTAATAAATTAATTAAGGACAATAGGATTAACAAATTATTATGTACGTGTTTGGGTCTGTTAGACCCATTAAGAGTGACCACCAGGTCGAGCTGTCCCTATTGGATATTATGTTGAGTAATTAATCGTAATAAGTTAATTATATTAAATTAATGATATTAATAAAATAAATTAAGTAAAAGATAAGAGTAATAAATGAATTAAAAATTTTGGGATTGATAAATAATTGTGGGTATTGTAGGAGTTTCAGGAATTCATCCTTGTAATTAAATTATCGAGAATACGAAGCACATCGCTGTAAGTGATACTCACCTGTGTCACGGAATTGCATGTTGACTGATTGCTAATTTTACAATTTCTGTACGTGTATGTGTATGTATATGTATAAAGTACGTGTGTATATATATATATATGTATGTATATATGTTGTATGATTAATTTGTTATAATGAGATTGATATTGTTATAATAATAGTTGTATGAACTCTGTAGATTATAGACATCAACTTGATTGCGGTGATTTAAGTACTGGTTGATTGTGAACTGCCATGTGATGAAATGTATATATATATATATATATATATATATTAATGTAAGGTTGTACTGATGATGATGAGTTATTCGCGAATGGTGAACTGTTAAGTGATGATTATTTAGATATATTAGTTAATAGTTGTATTGCATGAGACATAACATATCATGGCATACATGACACAAGCATTTAAGGAAAAAGAAAGGAAAATGTTTTTATGAACCGGGTACTACTGCTATAGGGAGGGTATATGGAAAGGTTAACGTTGAGGTTTAAATGAAAGGGAATTGGAACCGGAAATGAAAATGGAAATGTACTCTGACTGAAAGGTGTTCTTTGGTAGAATACTTAATATAAGGAAAATCCCGACCGGTTGCCTTGTAGCAGTTTACCTAGGTTAAGGGCCCAAGTATTGGAAAAGAATTTAAATGGCTGACTGTTTTATAAAGATAATGTTCACGTGCATTCATGCATAAGTATTACTTGCTGAGCTTTAGCTCACTATGTTCCGTGATACAGGTACTGAATCTTCGATAATTAAGTTGACCTAGCTAGCTGTTGATGGTGTGACTACGGATCCATGGGAAGGATGCTCATGTGCTGGAGTTAGGTTAGGTTAGTTCACGACAAGGTTAATAATTCTATTTAGGTTTACTGATTATTTCTGTTATGAATGAACGAAAGTCCGAAAAATAAGACCAAGAAGTGTGTATTGTACCTTTTTACTTTAATTATAGTCAGGGAAGTATGAGTGTTAAATGGTCATTGAAATCAGGATGATATTTAATTGAGTTATATGCTAAGTTTATTTAGTTAAGGTATTTAATTTTATTCTAGCAGTAATTAGGTTTCTCTGTAGATATATAGAATTAGGTGTTTCTGGTGGGTAGGGATGTAAAATAGGTAGCGTTCTGAATTACGAGCCCATGAATTAGAGTTTCGTGAGACGGGGCGTTACATAGGATGTCGCAGCGCCCCATGTAAAAGACACAAATACCACATCGATAAATCCACACCTCTTAACATATCAACAATATTGTCTGCTTTAGGTTGTCCGGTTCATTGGATACATCGGGCTCATATATGGGTTGTCTGATTCACTTAGATACATCGGGCCTGTACGATTTTGTTCCTCTTCAAGTCTAGCAAGTAGTCTTGGACTCAACTCACTAGACAAGGGAAAATGCATTGTTGTAATTAAGAGGGGGCTTTTTACACATATAAACCACTCGGAAGCCAATGACTTTGCCGATGTGGTATTTGTGTCTTTTACAGCCCAGATTGCTATCTGTGAATGATGGTGCTCAGGTGCCTTTGGTTCCCTAATTAATAGTAGCTTGGCAGAGGCCATATCTAGGTATGACCAAGATCAATGTTGATGCAACATTTAGGGATCATTCTTGGGTCAGCTATGTTGCAGGGCCATCAGTGCTTTGATATATGCCAGGGATAGGCAATGGCGATTCTAGCCGGCTTACAATTTGCCATGGATTGTGGTTTTAGATTAGTCTACAAATTTGATTGGCAGGCGATGGTCAACCATGTTCTATTGGATGACCAAAATTTCTTGTCATATGAAATTATTATAGATTCAATTAAATCTTTGTTGTTGGGCCTTTTACATTCAGAATTGCACCATATCCGTAGATGTGCCAATTCAGTTGCTCATGGTATGACACAAATAGCTTAAGGGAAGGATCATGACTATTTTCTTATGGAGGAATATTCTCATGAAGTGTCTCACCTTGTGTTATAGGATGTTCAATTATCTAATATATGATTTTTCTTTGATATCAAAAAAGAAAAGAAAAGAAGTATACTATACAAACAAGCTCAATACTATATTTGTTCAAAACACTTGATAGTATTAAAATTATATAATATCAATATAATTAACTTATATATCGAATAACAATATTACAGTATCATATACGGAGTCCCAAACAGATTCAATTTAACCATTATTTGAAATGTAAGAGGCTTATTTACTGGGTAATATCTTTGGGCCACGAAATGGAGCTTTAATGAATTGAAAAATGGAAAGCCCATGGGTTGGAACTTTGGGCGGGTTCAAAGCGGGTGGGCCTTTCGTGCACCAACCAGTCAACTAAGCTACGCCTTATGGTGAGCAATGCGGACACTGAGCGTTCAACTGCTGCCCAACATGCACACGTAGACGAGGCTTCCAGCTCGGTATAGATCTCGATCGATCATCGTTCTTGTCCTCTGTCCAAACTTCAACCTACTCGTCGATGTTTTAACTATCTTGTTAGGCAATCTCTTCTCTTCTTTGTCAAAGCTTATCCATCCGAAAAGGTGAAACTCCTCATGATTTCTGTTTTGTGATGAGACGGAAGCTTCCGTTGTTGTTGTTTCATGTTCTTGATACAAATGAAGGTTTGGGATTTTTGGGCATCTGGCATACTGAGAACAAAATTATTGATTTGTTGATATTTTCTATTGGGCTTTTTATCTTGTCTAACATTACCTTATTTTTTGGGCTTAGTTTGTTTGTTCATTTAAGTTCAGCCCATTTACTTTTGTCTTTGTTTGCTTTTCTTTTCAAATTGTGTACTGTTGTTTCGGTCACATCAAATGACCGTTGTTTGTCTTTATATTGGGCAGCCTTTGCCCGTTCATCTTAATGGAAAATATTCACTTATTTTCTATCTTCTTCTTCATCTCTTCTCTGCAACTTCTTTTCTGATCTTCTTCTTGTCTTTTAATCTGCAAACAAGAAACAAAACTAAGAATTATATCATGGTATCGGAGGGGCAACATCCTCAGGGTATTCTTCCACCCACCACATCCATAGTTGGTGTTCTTCCACCCGCCACATCCACAGTTGGTGTTCTTCCACCACTCAGCACCCCCATAGGTGTTCTTCCACCTACCACAACTGTAGTAAATGGCGTTTCTCCACCACATACTACTGATATTTCTACCATTTTGCAAGAAGCAACTAATTTTATGAGGAATCTTCCACATACATATACTCCTCTAACCACCACCACCACTCCTTCCACTACCGCACCACCCATTTTACCAACACCAATTTTTTCTACCTTTCCTACTGCCCACCCTTTCACTTATCAAACTCAACCCTACTACCCACCCAATCCTATGTTGAACCCTTACAACATGCTTCAGAGTGATTACTCTATTAGCAAATTAGTCACCATTGAACTCACAGGTTCCAATTATCATACCTGGAGCAAGAATTTTATGACTGCTCTTCAGTCAAGATATAAACAAGGCTTTGTCACAGGAGCTATACCTGTTCCAGATGAGCAAGATCCATATTTTCCCCACTGGGTTCAAGTTAACAGCTTGATCAAAACATGGATATCCAACTCTGTCTCAGCTCAAATCCTTCCCAGCATTTCTTCCTGGAACACAGCACAAGAACTCTGGTTAGATCTCAAAAATAGATACTCAGTTATGAATGAAACAAGAGCATATGAAATTTTCAGAGAGCTGTCAAATATCAAGCAAAAAGATCTCTCCATTACAGACTACTATGGTGTTCTCAAGGCTCTCTGGGATGAAATTGATCAACAAGATCAAGTTGCCTCATGTCAGTGTAGCAACTGTCCATCACAAAAGCACATTCGAGCTAAGGGAGAACAACAAAAGGTCATGCAATTTGTTATGGGTCTCAATGAAGTCTATAGTAGTATTACTAGCCAGTTATTACTCATGAAACCTTTTCCAGATGTTCAAACAGTTTTCAATGCTATCCTACAAGAAGAAAGGAAACAAAAAGTCTCCACCACAACTATCACAGAAGACACCATGGCCATGGCTGTCAAGAAATTTCACAACAATGGTGGTAACTTCAATTTCAAGTCTAATTTCAAAGGATCTCAACCATCAAAGGATGCATATACAATCAAAAAAGAGGCTGATAGTACTACCAAGTCTTCACAGAGCAAGGGCAATCTCTTTTGCACTAATTGTAAAAGAGATAATCATACTATTGACCGTTGTTTTCTTATCCATGGTTTCCCTCCCAAGAGGTCCAAGACCAATTCTCAAAACAGAACCTACACAGCTAATCAAGTGGAGGGCCATGTCCACAAGGTAGCAGAACACTCTACCTCTCTCAATCTAACAAACGAGCAGTGTCAACAGATCCTGGCATTCATTAAATCTAAAGAGAGCCATGGAGAAGGTTCTTCCACCAACCAACATCATACAGCTACAGCAGCTGCTGTAGCAGGTAACACTATTTCTACTTTTATTGCTACTAAACATACTGAAAAATGGCTTATTGATAGTGGAGCATCTGATCACATCGTTTGTGATATCAATCTGTTACATACTGCCCATGCATTGCATAATTCATATGTCACCTTGCCTAGTGGCCAAAAACACACCATCACACATATAGGCACTGTGAAACTCAACAATAAGCTTACTCTTGTAGATGTATTATGTGTACCCAGTTTTGCATTTAATCTAATATCTGTAAGTAAACTTACTGCCACAAAAAAATATTCAGTTATCTTCACACATAATGCATGTCACTTGCAGGAGATAGGCACTATGAAGAAGGATGGGATGGGAATGATTTTTAAAGGCCTCTACCTACTCAACCACACCACAGACTCTTCACTAGACTCTTTTGGCAGTGTAAACTTAGTTTTGGATGCTAGGATATGGCACATGAGACTTGGACATCCATCTTACAATGTGTCCAAGCTCATGCCTATTGACACAAATGAAACCATCAAGGATTGTATTGATTGCCAAGTAGGCAAGATGAAAAGGAAAAACTTTTGTACTAGTGTCAATGAATCTCCAGAACCTTTCAATCTAATCCATATGGATATTTGGGGACCACATTCTACTGTTTCTATGGATGGTTTTAAATTTTTTCTTACAGTGGTAGATGACCACTCTAGGATGACTTGGGTATTCTTGATGCACTCAAAAGATGAAACACGAAATCATATAAAGAGGTTTCTTATCTATGTCAAGACTCAATTTGACAAAAACATAAAAATAATTAGGACTGATAATGGTAAGGAGTTTCAAATGAATGATTTCTATCATGAACAAGGCATTATACATCAGACCTCCTGTCCCTACACACCCCAACAAAATGGGGTGGTAGAAAGGAAACACCAACATATTATTAATGTGGCTAGAACTCTTAGAATTCAAAGTGGATTAGAGCACAACTTTTGGTCTTATTGCATTCTTACTGCAGTTTATCTAATAAATAGGCTACCTACAAGGGTTCTAGATAAGAAATCTCCTTATGAAATACTTCATAAACTTCCTGTTGATTACACCACTTTTAGGGTTTTTGGATGTTTTTGTCTTGAAAAAAATAACAGACCCTTAAAATCAAAGTTTGATCCTAAAGCTACTCCATCTCTATTTTTAGGTTATTCCTTGACCTCAAAAGGTTATAAATTACTAGATCTACAAACATATGAAGTTTTCACTTCTAGGGATGTCATTTTTCATGAAAAAGATTTTCCTTTTAAACAAAACACCACACATACACAGCCACAAACCAAATCTCATGCTGACACCATTTTAGAAACAAGTACTTCAGAACATACACACAATGAAACTTCCAACATACCTCTCACTAGAATTAGAAGGAAACCATCCTATTTGGCCGATTATTACTGTGGATCTTCTACTTTATCTGCACATACTTATTCTGTATCTTCATTAGCATCTTCTCATGATCATTTCATTGCTGCCATTACTCAACATGTTGAACCTACAAAATATGCAGATGCAGTTAAGGATCCAAACTGGTGTCAAGCTATGCATAATGAGATGCAAGCATTACAAGATAATAACACATGGGAATTAACTAAATTACCTCAAGGTAGAAAAGCAATAGGATGCAAGTGGATCTACAAAATTAAATATAACTCAGATGGAACCCTAGAGAGATATAAAGCTCGGTTAGTAGCCCAGGGTTTCAGCCAAACTCAAGGATTTGACTACAAGGAGACTTTTGCTCCTGTAGTTAAAATTGCTACAGTCAGAATTTTTTTAGCTTTGGCTGCCATGTTTAAATGGCCCATACATCACCTAGATGTTCATAATGCTTTTCTAAATGGCGATTTAGAAGAGACTGTGTATATGAAGATGCCTCCAGGATTGGAAACAACAAATAAAAATTTAGTTTGTAAACTTAGAAAATCCATATATGGATTGAAACAAGCATCAAGACAGTGGAACCATAAATGCATTGAAGCTCTTACTGCATTTGGTTTTAGCCAAAGCAGAGCAGATTATAGCATGTTTTACTATAATAAGACAGGTTATAAAATTTATCTACTTTTATATGTAGATGATATGGCTATTATAGGTAATAATATTGATCTCATTCAACAAGTTAAAGTACATTTAGCATCTTATTTCAAAATAAAAGATCTAGGTCCCTTAAAATATTTTTTAGGTATAGAAGTTCATTATAATGCAACTGGTTTAACTTTGGGTCAAAAGAAATATGCTCTAGACTTGATTAAGGAAACAGGTCTCATTAATGCTAAACCAAGCAATTCTCCTATAGATACAAATTCTAAACTTTCTAGCACTCAAGGAAAAATCTTAGAAAATCCTCTTCAATTTAGAAGAATCATTGGCAGACTTATGTACTTGAACATGACTAGACCTGATATTACTTATTCAGTTAATACTTTAAGCCAATTTATGCAAAAACCTACTGACTTTCATATGCAGGCAGCTCTACGTGTTCTAAGGTATGTTAAAGGTACTTTAGATCAAGGCTTATATTATCCTACAACTAACAATCTGCAGGTTCACGCATTTTGTGATTCAGACTGGGCTTCTTGTCCAGATACTAGAAGGTCTGTAACAGGTTACCTAGTCAAAATTGGGGACTCTCTCATCAACTGGAAATCAAAGAAACAGAATACTGTCTCCAGATCCTCAGCTGAAGCAGAATATAGATCAATGGCCTCTACAACAACTGAGTTAGCCTGGATTCACAACTTATTCAAGGAGTTACAAATTGACTTACACTACCCTATGCATCTTTATTGCGACAACCAGGCTGCTATACATATTGCAACGAATCCCGTTTTCCATGAAAGAACAAAACACATCGAGCTAGACTTACACTATACCAGAGACAAAGTTAAAGAGGGTCTTGTTAAATTGACTCACCTTCCATCGGCGCAGCAACCTGCAGATCTCTTGACGAAACCCCTGGCAGTTCATCTCATACACAACCATCTTTCCAAGCTGAACACGATTTATCCTGCTCAGCTTGCGGGGTGTGATACGAATGAAGGTTTGGGATTTTTGGGCATCTGGCATACTGAGAACAAAATTATTGATTTGTTGATATTTTCTATTGGGCTTTTTATCTTGTCTAACATTATCTTATTTTTTGGGCTTAATTTGTTTGTTCATTTAAGTTCAGCCCATTTACTTTTGTCTTTGTTTGCTTTTCTTTTCAAATTATGTACTGTTGTTTCGGTCACATCAAATGACCGTTGTTTGTCTTTATATTGAGCAGCCTTTGCCCGTTCATCTTAATGGAAAATATTCACTTATTTTCTATCTTCTTCTTCATCTCTTCTCTGCAACTTCTTTTCTGATCTTCTTCTTGTCTTTTAATCTGCAAACAAGAAACAAAACTAAGAATTATATCAGTTCTTGCTCGAATTGCTTGACGGGAGAGTATCATGGGTGTATGCAGCCCCTTCCGAGACTCGAGGGACCGAGCCCTCGACCGATGCCAACGCTGCATCCCTTTCCTTGCCGATCCCGGTACAGATTTTTTTTTTGTCTAAGTGAAGGGGAAATCACGTTTTTTCTTCTCATTAATAGTTGTATAATTTTTAGCTCGGACGTCTGCCCTGGGATTGAAAATCGCGTTGGTTGCTCTGCATCTGGTGTATGTCTGCATTCTTTTTCTCTTCGATGAAGATTTGATAGAGAAGACAAAGCATGAGCCATGGTACTTGGAAATGTCTTAAATGTTACTATTTTGTTTTTTAGTGTAATTTTAAGATTGAGCTTATTTTGTGCTTGACACTTGCTCAAATTTAACTTCTTTGAACAAAAATGGAAATGTTAACTATTTTGTTTTTTAGTGTAATTTTAAGATTGAGCTTATGTTTTTGTGCTTGACACTTACTCAAATTTAACTTCTTTGAACTAAAATGGGAATCTTTCAAGGTATTGTCCGATCATTGTAATGGAATCAGCTTTTAGGGCTTTTAGAGCTACCAATGGAGTCAACTTAAGTGTTTTTTTGTAGGTTTAAGTTTCTCTCATCCTTTATTATGTAGGACAAATGGTTAATTCTACCTGTATCAATGGAACTTTTATCCATTTTTTTAATTATCTAATGTACAAAATTTTATATTTTAAGCATGTAATTTTGGAACTTTCCCTTTCTGAATTGTATCATTGTCCCCTTCTCAGGTACACATCTTTGTATTTGTTGTTGTTTGTTGCTACATTGGTTCAGTACTTTGCTACCTCTGGTTCCTCTCCAGGGTAAGTGTTCAAAACAGTCATATTGCCTATAATTGACTTATGTTGTTCTTGGAGCTGGTCATTTGTTTCATTTTGTGCCTTATTTGATGGCTTTCTTCTCCGTTTTTTATGTTTTAGCTATGTCCTGGATGCAATGAGGGATATCAATGAGACAAATGTGACATTTGGAAAGATATCAGTGTCCTCAAAGTAAGCCCTAATGCTATAGCCTTAAAAAAATCGCTCATGTTATAGTTATCTTAATTGAAGTGGATATGTGGTTAAATTAATCTGATTATCTATTTATTCTTTAATGTTTAAGCAAAGACAACCTGCTTCAAGCAAAAATGGAAGCTTGGTTATTACTGTTGACGCAGGTCAGTCAAGAAGAAATTCTCCGGGAAACAATGCAACATCTTGGACAAAGAGGGTTTTGGACATGTATCCTACTGGAACATCCATAAGGTATTAATAAACTTTGCAGACTATTAGAATATTGTCTTTTTCAATCAATTTTATTTTTTTGATGTAAATGCATGATATTATATATTCTTAAGCATGCCTTAGTATGCTATTCATTGGATGTTGATTCTCAATTTCTCACTGTATGAAGAGATTTTGTCAGGCCCTTACATGTTAAAATCCGGGTCTAGAACTGTAAATGGTAGCTTTTGTTGGATGCCAAAAAATTATGCTCAATCTCCTGAAATTTGATGGTATCTTCTGGAAATTTTCCGGGAAAGAATAAGGTGCTCCTTAGGTCCAAAAAAAGTAAAGGTGGACCATTTGAGGAAGGAAGGAAGACGGGGTGATTGGGCTATGCCTCATTGTTTCCTTGGATGCATTGTTGGAAAAGTTCAGAGTCTTTTTCTAAGAACCACGCACCACCCTACCATGTGAATAGTATATGCTTTCCTCTAGAATGGTGGCATATATAGTAAGTTGTAACCTTTAGACTTTCACATTCCTTGAACCTTAGTTCTCGATTTTTCAGCTCAAGTTTTTTGATGCTTTGCCTCATGTAGTGGAGAAACATTGCCTTTGCCAAATATTGACATATGTGATATATATACTTGCATGTTTCTACCCTTTGATGCAATTAATTTGGTTTCATAGTGAGCTTATGTTTTCACTTCTCAGTCTAGTAAAGAGAGACTAACTGGGCGTTATAACATCACCACAATATTTCAGTACTCGCTTTTCTGTTTTGGTTTTTTGCAGAACTGTTACTTGCTCCTATTGCAACGTGGAACAGGTATTAAAACCTAAAATTCTTAGTTGTTTAAATTACTCTATCCACATGCTTCTTCTGTTCTATCCAACCATGCTCATTCTGTAGTTAATGATTGTTCAATGTTTAAGTGGGTTGGCATTAAAGTTGATTTTCCCATAAAGCATCTTTGTTGAGTAGGCTATATAAAGTCAAAGGGATGATAATTGCCCAAGAAATTACTAAAACACAATGCTTAGGGAAAAAATTCCATTGGAAAATTTAGCTACTAGGTCTAGGGATGCCATAAAATCTATGACATGCACAATTCTTTGAGTATTTTTTTCTTTGAGTATTTTCAGATAACTTAGCCATTTTCGTGGTACGTGTGTTATTCTACTTTTCTCGTCATGTCTTCCTAAGCTTATGATAGGAGCATTTAGTAGAGTTATCTGATCATATGGAATCGTTAAGAGGAATATGTGACGCTGTTGCCGGTATCTACTCTCAATGACTTCTTGTTATGATGTATACATACTTGGGTACATTTGCAGCCTCCGCGAGCAAAGCATTGTCAGGACTGTGATAGATGTGTTCTTCAGTTTGATCATCATTGTGTTTGGCTTGGGGCATGCATTGGCTGGGGTAACCATTGTAAATTTTGGTGAGTCTTATGTCTTTTCAATTTATCTTATCTCAATGAGTTGCCTCTATTCTAAAGTTGTCTCTGTCTTTTCGCACTAGTTATATCTGTTTGAATAGTTTCTGTTTTCTATATCACAATATGCAACTCAGGTGGTACATCTGTGAGGAGACGGCATTATGTCTCTGGACAGGCATCTTGTACATTACATACCTTCAGACTAATATTGCAAGGGCTTGGTATGGTATCTTTTTCAGTGTCCTTTTTATTTATTTTGGGATTATATTTTATTGCTTTTGTAACTATTGGGTCAGTTTTCAGCATTGATGGGCTGGTTACTTTTGAGTTTCTAATAGTTCGTATCAAGTCAATTGATTTTTATTATTAAAAAGAACTTGATCTGAAGTCGATTCCTTTTTAGGTGGAAGGATGCAATCATTGTATTGTTATTGATCTCGTTGGCAATTTGTTTGATTTTTCTGCTCCTGCTGCTGTTTTTCCACAGGTAACTGTTATTGAAGAGAATTTAGGTGCTCATGTGCATGTGATATAACTTCATCAATTTATAATTTGTTTGTGGGTTGGGGCGGCTTAAATAGGAGACCCTGGGAAGCGATTTGATTTCTTTAATATGTTAATGTGACTCTGATCATTGACTTATAGGATCATTCTTTTAATGCAGCTATCTTGTTTTGACAAACCAGACTACATATGAGCTTGTGAGACGTAGACGCATCCCATATCTAAGGTTTGTTAACGCCTTTTCCTGTCTTTCTCCGTAGAATCATAATATCACGTCATTATGGAGGTACCGAATTGTTGATGAGGTGTTCAAGAAAGTAAAAACATGAAATCATGGTGGTATCTCTCTCCTCCGTTGAACCAGCTTGGAAGTCGGATGCTGGGATAATGTTTTCAAATATTTGACCAACGTTAATTGGCAGTTCGCTTTCTGTTTTTCTGCAGAGGAATTCCTGAACGAGTGTACCCTTTCAGTAAAGGAATTTGCAGAAACATATGCATTTTTTGTTGCGGTGGAAGCAGCATATACAGTTTGGAATCGTTGCCCACCGCTCTGGAGCTCGAGGAAAAGTCTAGACCGTGCACGTGTTGGGATTTCTTATCCTGTAGTTGCTGCTGATGTCTTGGCGTTTGATTTCAGTTTTTTCTCCCCAACATCATTCACTTTCATCCTTTGGTTTATCTATCACCATCAGATGCAGAGTTGCCAAATGATGGGGGTGGGGGGATTTCTGCAAAGTTATATCAATTTGTAAGAATGATTTGCGTGGTTTATTTACCTGATTTGATGAAAATGAGAGGGATTAGTGAAAATAATAATATATCCTTTTTAAAAGCCAAGGAAACGTAAGCAATTTTAGTTCTTCCTACGGAGTCTGAAACACGTTTTTTAATTTGAGAGGCCAAATTAAAAATGTATCAAATCGATTGAACGTGCACGGTCCGAGGCACTGTTTTTGGATGATAAATTATTGATAGTGCTGGCTGTATCAAATCAATTGATTGAGACTAGTTTGTTTTTTCTTCGTGTATTTAACTATTTAATTGATGTATAAATTCTCTTAATTCTAAAATGAATTCCAATTTTTTGTGGTTTAAATATTTTTTAACATTTTAATAAAAATATGTGTATTTATATTTTGATCAATTTTGTTAAACTAACGAAATTTATTTGTTCGAATTAAAAATTAAATTTAAAAATGTCGTTAGAAATAAAAATAAATAAAATCTCACACTTTTCATATTGCATGTAATTTTTATTTTGAACGAAAAAAATAATTTTAAAATATTTTTTTTAAAAAAATATTTGGTTAGGGTTTCATAGGAGAATATCCTTTGTCTATAAATTAAAGTTGACACGAGGCTCAAGTTAGAATTTCTCTTTTTTTTATTTATTTATTTTGGTGAATTAAATGCAGGCTTAATATTACATGTGGTTGTCGAAAAATGACTTTTTTTTTGTTGGTCACTCAAAGATAAATTGCTTCATTTAAGTTATCAAACTTTTATTTTTGTGTCAATGTGATCACTCGATCAGTTTTTAGTGATTTCAGACAGTCAACCCATTCATAAGGGCACTTGCAATAGGGTTAAGTTAATGGGCCAACAAAGTTATTGTGTTTTGCTGATGTGGCTGTATTGAAAAATGTGTTTTGTTGATGTGGTTATATTGAGATATGTATTTTGGTGATGTGGATGATGATGTGGCTTGACTTTTTGTAATAAATGTGGGACCCAGCCTTGATTTTGGTGTAAATTTGATGGGGATAGAATGAAAGATAAGAAAATTGTTGGGTTGGATAATAGTTTTGTATTGAAAGATGTGTTTTGCTGATGTGGCAGTATTGAAATATGTGTTATGCTGATTTGATTGTATTGAAAGTTGTGTTTTTGTGAGATAGATGTGGGACCCAAAAACAAAGTTATTGGCCCATTAAAAGGGCAACCATTGTGGTTGCCCTAAGGCGGGTTGACCAGACATAAATCATTAATATTTATAGACATTTTTATGTTTGAGTGACCAAAATGAAATACGGATAATCTGTCAAGGACCACATGTATTATTAACCATTTTTGTTTCTAACTATCAAGTATCAACATGCACATAAGATATTTGAGTGTTCGAAATCGCTAAAACTGTCCGAATGATTAAATCGACACAAAATTAAAAATTTGGCGACTTAAATGAAACGTTTTATTTTTAGATGACGAAAATAGAACGCGAGACATCTTTATTAACCCAATAAAGGCGTGAGACGAAAGTCTTGGCTGGAATTTGTGCTCCCTTCCAGAAGCTAGAAATGGTTAAAGTTAACCGATGAATGTGCCGTGCATATCTCTATCTATGTGTGATCACAATTCACAAAGATAGAAAGTTGCTTTGTTTTTTTCTATATAAAACCGGCTAGCTAATGGTCCGACTCAGATCTCATTTACATAAAAATATTGATTAATGATTATATATATATATAATATACAGAAAGAGTCGCATACATATTCATTCCATTAAGTCCGTTGAAGATTGATTGTGGCAATGGAAGGCTTGCTTGTTTGCCCCGGAAACTATGCGCCTTTGACTCCCATTAGCTTTCTAGAGCAGGCAGCCATTGTTCATGGGGACAAGACCTCCATTATCTATGGAGCTACGAGGTTTTGTTGGAGACAAACTTATGATAGATGTCTGAAGCTGGCTTCCGGTTTGGTCAAGTTGAACATTTCTCCTGGCGATATAGTAAGCACCCTTTTCATTCCTATTTCCTCACATGTACGTGTGTGTGTGTGTGATCAACACTGCAGAGATGCTATATATATAGCTACAGTTCGTGCACAAATCAACTGCTTTTAATCATGTTCACAGACGACGTTTGCTTTCGTTGTATGTTTTGCTTTACATCTCTATTCTATTGGGTGATTCATATGACATATCAAATTTCTTCTCAATTATTGAATAAATTTCGATGCAGGAAACTGGAAAGTATTCCTTTACTCCTTCTTCTTCTTCTTCTTCTTCACATTTTTCTTTTTTGTTTTGGTTGCAAGAAAGAATGCAACGTCAACTGTTTAGGTCAGTCGTATTTTAAACGTACAGATTGAATTTTCGAGTCTTTCATTGACTTTTCTAAAAAATAGAAATTTTAATAAAAAGGAGTAATAATGATATTATTATTATGAATGAAAAAGAAGCGAACTGGGCCATTGTTTTCCTGCAAAGGAATGCTGGGCTGACAAAACAGCCCAATGGGCCGTCTTTGTCTGGAGCCTGCAGGCACTCTCGCTCCTTTCTTCACTGCTTTGGACCCTGATTTTGTTGTTCGTTCCTTGGCCGTGGGTTGCCAATTTGCCATGGCATAAATTATTGAGAAAACAAGAGAGGAAAGAATACAAAGATTCTTTAATCAATCCGTTTCATATATATCCCCTTGATTTGGACAACTGCCACAAAAAAGATACATAATTTTAATTACTTTTTTCTGCTTTTGTGGCCTGACGTCAGGTTGCAGCTTTGGCACCAAATATTCCAGCACTCTATGAGCTCCATTTTGGCGTACCAATGGCAGGGGCAGTTCTTTCTGCACTCAATGTCAGGTTGGATGCACCCATGTTAGCATTGAAACTACAAGAACTGGAGGCCAAGATCATTTTTGCAGACCATCTCTTTGTTGAATTAGCACAGACAGCACTAGACACACTCTCTCATAAAAATCTCAACCCACCCATCCTTGTATTGATCCCAGATTGTCCCTCATTAGCTGACTTACCCAAACCAAACAATGCCACTGCTCTGGACTACGATTCTGTTCTTGAAATGGGAAGAGCTGATGACTTTGAGATAGTGAGGCCAGGCGATGAATGCGATCCAGTTTCAGTGAATTATACTTCAGGCTCTACTGGGGTTTTCAAAGGAGTTATTTACAGTCACAGAGCTGCATATCTGAACTCATTGGCTCAGATATCTCGCTTCGACGTGGGAGAGTCTCCAGTGTTTCTTTGGGCTGTGGACATGTTTAGGTGCAATGGGTGGTGCTTCCCTTGGACTATGGCTGCTCTTGGTGGCACCAATATCTGCCTTAATAATGTCTCTGGAAAGTCCATATTTGATGCTTTGGCTATTCACAGGGTGAGTCACATTTGTGGTGCGCCGTCTATTTTGGTCAGAATTGCTGATTTTGCGCCACAAGTTAGTCATCTATCAAGGCCACTTCCATGGAAAGTTCATGTTATTGTAGCCGGTGCATTGCCAGCACCTCAGGTTGTGATGAAGGTTGAAGAAATGGGATTCTATCTGAGCCATGGCTATGGCATGACTGAGGCCCTTGGTCCTGCAATAGTTAAGCCATTGAAAACCAGTTCTGAACATGAAAAGATTAGACCTCAACAGCCCACAAGCAACAACTTTCTGCAGATTGACGTGAAAGATCCTGAAACAATGAAAAGTGTGCCCCAGGATGGCAAAACCATAGGGGAAATCATGTTTAAGGGGAATCTTTTGATGTCTGGCTACATTAAAAACCCAAAAGCAACCCATGAAGCATTCAGGGGTGGATGGTACCACACAGGGGACCTTGCAGTGAGGCACCCAAATGGTCACATTCAAATGAAGGATAGAGCAAAAGACATGATCAATTTTGGGGGAGAACGCATAAGCACACTAGAGATTGAAGCTGTGTTGATTATGCATCCAAAGGTTTTGGAGGCTGCTGTGGTTGGAAGGAGGTTGGAAAATGATCATTTAAATGAAACGCCTTGTGCTTTTGTGCAACTTAAAGAAGGGTTTAATGCAGGTGCTGAAGAGATTGTTGAGTTCTGTAAGGACCATTTGCCAACTTTTATGGTTCCATATACTGTAGTTTTTGGGGAATTACCAGTAAATTCAACTGGAAAGGTACAAAAATTTGTTCTTAAGAAGAAGGCCAATGCCATAGATAGTTGTTGAATGTTTGTTGTTATTGACTGATCAATGAATTCAATTATAAAATGTGTTTGTTCTGTTGATGCATTGTAGATCTAATTTTTCATATATTTATTTTTATAAATGGAAAGCACATTACATCATACCTCAATGACACACATTACATTACATTATATAATTTTATTTTTGAAAACAAACTACTTTAACACAAGTGGGTAATTGGGTATGTCTTCTTCTAGAATTTCCATATATTATTTATATTAGGTCTACCATTGGCATTGGTGCACTCGCACCAACCTTCAGTGGGTTGACACCTCCTTCCAATAATGTGGGAGCAAATCGGGTTCTGATGATGGAGTACAGTATAAGAGATAAGGATTTGGAATTTTGCTCTATCTATTCACGTCAATATCCGTCAAATATATACAAAGTAGATATCTGATAAGGATGATAACTACAAACAAATAGATTCCATGATTCTAGCCTATATACATACATACATACATACATGTATTTTGATTAATATATATATATATTACCGCATGCATATATATACATGCACACAGTCACAGTTGTGACAGCGTGTGTACACACACATATATATAATCTGTATTTATTGATATATACATATGTGTATGTTATATTTTTCGGGTTCGGGTCAGCCCAAATAGTCGGACTTCGGGCCAAACTCGACTCCAAAAATAGCGCCTAAGTCGAGCTGCCCAAGTCATAAGTGATTTCAAGCTCAGACCGGATCAAGGCCCACAGACAAATTGATGAGGCCCAACAAAAACACATATTGTCATATATTATCCATTCCCTCTAAAAACTAGCCATTGCAATTGCCCATACATTTAGATGCCGCCATTGGTAGTGCACGATATTCAGCCCCAATCGATGTGCGAGCAATGGCTCGTTATTTCTTTGAACAACAGAAAATCGGATTGGAGCCTAAGAAGATTATATAGGAGGAGGTGGATGTGCGATCGTCCAAGTTTCCGGTCCATTATAGTTTACAAGTATAGGAGTAGTTGACTGCCATGTAAAATAAGATATTTTTCAAGTATCGCAGTAATCTTTTGGTGGCTGTCCAATGAACTTGACTCGGTCGATGCATAAAATGAGACGGCAAATAAAATGTCAGGCAGGATGAGTGACAAGTACTGCAGGGCGCCCATAATTCTTCCATGATACTCAGTGGCATTTACCGAGGTCGAGCCATCATTGAGGTGAGGAGGGACTGATGTAGAAAAAGGGTTATTCACATCTCTTGTTGCATCCATGTGAGCTCAACAGAGGACTTCCCTGATGTGCTTATGTTGTGACAATAGGTGTCGAAATAACTTCTATGCCCAAGAAAAAATGTAATTCTCCGAGGTTTTCAAGAGAGAAAGAAAAAAAAAAAGTAGACCAAGTTTGACAATGATTGGGCAGACAAAATCATTGTTGCTGTCTGTGAGAGTTAAGTCATCTCATACACCAAAAAGAAAAGGCAGTGACAGAGGCAATGTGATAAGTAACTAAACAGGGATTTGTCAGCAACTAGAATTTTGAAAACCAAGATCTAGTAGGGCTTGTTTGAGAGTTCTGGTTGTTGTTTCTGAAGGTAAACCTTGTGACCTATCCTCGAAACGTTGATCTCAACTGGAATCAAGTCTGCAGATTATCCTTTCTGCGGTTATCGGTTATCGCTTATCCTTGCATCATTCACCTCCATCTCTCTAAATACCCTGCTCATATCAGCTTATCAACAATGCTTGCTCGTGTGGTTCCAAATGGCATTTCGTTTCAGGAAATTGTCTCTTTTCTTCAATATAAAAAATAAATAAAAATTTTAACACTCAAGGAAGACTGCCCAATGCCTCTGCTTTCTCTCTTAGAATAAACTTCTGTAATTTCCCAGTTGCGGTTCTTGGCAAATCCTGGAAAATGACGGTCTTGGGAGCCATATAATGTGGCAAGCGATCCCGACAATAGTTGATTAATTCTTGACCATCAACATCAAATCCCTCTTTCAACTTCACAAATGCACATGGTGTTTGCCCCCAATGATCATCTGGGCGGCCGACAACTGCAGCCTCAAGGACTGCTGGATGACTGTACAGAACTGTTTCTACCTCAACAGTGCTTACATTCTCTCCCCCGGAAATTACAATGTCTTTCAACCGGTCCTTTATCTCAATATACCCATCCGGATGCTTCACCGCAAGATCTCCACTTCTAAACCAGCCTCCCCTGAATGCTTCTTCTGTTGCTTTTATGTCTTTGAAGTATCCGCCCATTACTGTGTTTCCCCTAAACATAATCTCCCCTAATGCCTTACCGTCAGCAGGTACACTTTCCATGGTGTGCGGATCTTTTACATCAACATCTTCCAAACCAAGGTGGTGCATACCCTGTCTGGCTTTCAACTTTGCTCTCTCCTCTAAAGGAAGAGAATCCCATTCAGGTTTCCAAACACAATATGTTCCAGGACCATAAGTTTCTGTAAGGCCATACAACTGAGAGACACCAAACCCCAATTCTTCCATCTTGTGAAGGATTTGTGGTGGTGGCGGTGCACCACCAGTCATGACTTCCACCTTGTGAGGAAGAGGGCGCCTGTCTCTGATTGGAGAATTCACAATCATGTTCAAGATCGTTGGAGCCCCTCCCATGTGAGTCACATTGTGCTCCGATATACTGTCAAAAATCCCCTTTACAGAGACTTTCCTAAGGCATATGCTAGTTCCACCCATTGCAGCAACTCCCCAAATTAGGCACCAGCCATTGCAGTGAAACATAGGCACAGTCCATAAATAAACCGGCATCGAGCTCATTCCATGAAGAAAGACAGTTGAGAGGGAGTTCAGATAGGCACCTCTGTAACAATACACTACTCCTTTAGGCCTTGATGTGGTCCCGGAGGTATAATTTACACTTATAGGATCGGATTCTCTCTCAGGTCGTCTAATCGTGAATCCATTATCTCCACTTGCCAATAAACTTTCATATTCATAACTGTTTGATGTGAAAAGGCTGGCGGTATTCGAATCACCGGATTCCAAAATCGAGACTAAAATGGGTGGTTTCGCACCTGTGTTTTCAATAAGATGAATAGCTTGATGAGCAGTTTCAAGTAACTGGTAGTCAACAAAGATGATTTTGGCATCAGAATGTTTGAGTAGGACTGAAACCATGGCAGAATCATGGCGTGAATTGAGTGTACAAAGAACTCCTCCTGCCATTGGGACTGCAAAATGTAGCTCATAAACTGCCGGGACATTAGGAGCCAGGGTTGCAACCTGCTCAACACGAATGTTTAAGAAATTAAAAACAAGAAACTGAAAAAAATCATACAAAAATAAAAAAACGAGAGCAAAAAGAAAAAGAAAAAGCAATAGATAGCAATTACGTAATTCGTAGAATATAATGATAGACATAAATGCCAGCTACTCCAGATAAGTTTGGTTCGTCGCCTATCAAGAACAAAAAGCAAAAACTAGAGGAGATTACACCATCTCTCACCCACCTTAACCAGGTAGTGGAAGGGCTTGAGGTCAGAAAAGAGAGCAAGGAGAAAGAAGTTGGGAAAACACATAGAGAAGCTTCAAAAGCCAATCAAATGGCATACATCTTATCCTGGAATAGAACAAGGCTTGATTGCAAGACTAGACTTCTCCATGAAAAAGATTACTGCATATTACATATATTGGATCTACTCAGCTTCTTATTTCCTTCATGTATGTTTGTATCAAACAAGGCGAAATTGGAAAAATGAATCTCAACAGCAGTTAAAGCTATCAATCAAACTGACTAACCACATCTCCAGGAGAAATTCCAAGATGGGTCAAAGAAGAAGCAAGCTTGAGGCACCTTTCATGGGTCTCACTCCAAGTATACTTGACAGAGCCATACACAACCGAAGTCCTGTCTCTGTAAACCTTGGCCGATCTCTCCAAGAACCCGATAGGAGACAACGGAGCGTAGTTAGCGGAGCAACGGACCAGACCCTCCATGGGTTTCCATGATTCCGGCCGCTCATGCAGATTCCCAGGAAAGTGAGAGAATCCCCGAGAAAATCGAGACCGAAAGTAGAAGTGGAAGCGATTGAAATTGGGCTTCAGATGATGATGGAGTTTCATATCGGATAAACTGAGGCGTGGAGTGAAAATATGTGGAATGAATATATTCTAGACAACAAATTAAATGCATTCATTCAAATTTTGAAGAATTCAGAACGCAAACGGATGATTCATTAAAAAAGCAAAAGAATTGTTTAAGTCCGTTTATTTCGCAAAAATGGTTTTTTTTTTTTTTTTTTGAAAGAAACTGATCATATATATCAGAAAGAGACCATAAGGTCAGAAGTGGCAATATGACCTAAGGAAGGAGGGACTCCCCCAAGGTTACATGCTCTGAGTTTACAAAGGCAGCACGTCCCAGCTTGGCAAGCCCATCAGCCAGGCAGTTTCCAAGACGAGGAGAAAATACAATAAAAACATCTAAAACTTTAATCATTTGCTGCAAGTCTTCAACAAGATAACCAATGGGAGTCGCTATGTCCTCACTCTTGTTCAGATAATTAACCAGCTCCAAGGAATCACATTTAACCATGGGAGCAACCCAATTGAACCTCATTGCCATTTGTAGTCCATAGTGGAGCCAGGGCCTCAACCATAATTGGACCACCAGACGATCTGACCCGTTTGAATGCTGATAACATCACTTTTCCCGTACTATCACGCCCAACTACACCCACTCCACCCCATGAGTCCCCTAGAAGCCACGAGCCATGAACATTGATCTTGAGTTTCTGTTCGGGCGGGGGATGCCAGACTGGGGCCAGCCGTGGTAGGGAACTGTTAGCAGGACCATCTGGTTGAGTACAAGAGCCAAACTCAGCGAATAATAACAACCCTTGTCGATATACTGAGGATGGGGACAATAGGACCTCTCCATGAACTACTTTATTCCTAACATACCATACATGGTACATTATGCAGAAAGTCAAGCCCACCTCATCTTTCTTCAACAAAACCATCAAACTGCTAAACCAAGCTTTGAGTGATAAGGTGGGGGAATAGATACCTTTTTGAATGGAAGTGGCCATTCTCCACACCTCAGATAGATAGGAACAATCACGGAACAAATGGAGGGAGGTTTCCGGACCAAAACCACAAAGAGGGCAAGTGTCTTCAACCTCCATTCCCCTTCTGTTAAGGTTCACTCGCGTAGGGATCCCTTCGTGCAATACCCTCCAGATAAATGTCTTGACCTTGTTAGGAATATGCAGGGACCACATTTGATTCCACTGATTAGAATTAATTCCAAAAAATAAACTAGAATTCATACTATCCGTGGCCAGATCCTGGCTTCCTGTTTGCTTCTTCACCATCCAGTAAGCCGTCTTGACAGAAAACTGTCCTTTATTGTCATGAGCCCAATATATAGAATCTGCATGTCTCAGTCCGTAGAGAGGAATCTGCATAATAGTTTGTGCTTCAGTGAGAGAATATAGAGGAAAAATGGTATTTCACAGCTTCTCTACAAAAATATTATGTAGAAAGCTGTACTATTCATAACTTTAAACTATAAAAAATTATAAAATAACAGCATTTTATTTGACACGATTTAAAGTTGTGAATTGTCAATAATCTCTCATTTGGTTGGCACAACATTTTTTTATGAGGTGGAACAACTTAAAGTTGTTGAAAACATACAGTCCATATTTAATAGAGAGTATGACTAGTTTCATACAGGGAGATCCAACACAATGTTTTGTCATAAATATGAGAGGTTGCAAACGATCTAGCCTTGCTCGACAACCGATTGATGGAGCTAGGAAATAACATCAGGGGCCTTTGAAAATCTATGAAGGAAAGGCTGTCAGAGATGATCGATGGAAGCAGCGATCTCGATCGTCGGTGAGAGAGAAAGTGTGCAGAGGCGAGAAAGAGGAGGAGCAAGCTTGGGTATTTTCCATGAGTATTAAGGTTTCAGAGCCTATTTTATTGGGATCCAACAAGCAACAACTGTTGGTCAGCTTGCTCTTTTTTTTTTTTTAAAGTTGTTACTGGCTTATATTAGGGCACGTTTATTTAGTTTCCTAAACAGGACGTGATTCTGATTTTAGCTGTTTTATGTTCTGAAGCATGGCTGCAGGAAATCCAGCTAAGGTGATTGGATACATAGATGAGCAGGATCCGTCTCTAACAATGAAGCATGGTATGACCCTTAAATGAGCTTAACATTACGGCATACCATTCAGGATACAGAATCTTTGCTAAAATGTTGGAAGTCTGTTAGGATGGTAACTGATGCAAAACGTTTGGCTAGTCAATTTGAAGCCCAGTTAGACCATGGGAAGCCTGAGAAGAGCACAGGAAAAGAACTTAAAAGAAAGCCCGTGTTTGTTTAGTCCTTCCTGTTTTAGCAAGGGTAGCTGTGTATTTCCAATTTTAGCAAGGGTAGTTATGTATTTTTGTCTTTGCAGCCCTAGTTCTGGCTCTTCCTCCTGTGGTGGGAGGCGCATCTTTTGACTATTTTGTAAACACTTCAGACTTCTGTCTTGAATACTGGTGGATTCCAAGGCTGTTGACTTACAAGATTACGTGTTAGTCTTGTGTTCTAATTTTTCTGCTGCATCAGTAACATACCAATAGCCAACAAAATTTTTTTTGTCATTGTTTTGGCTATGATGAAAGCATTGATTAAAACCAACTTTTCAAGTCCCCTCGTCTCAATCCCATTGTTCTGTATTTTGGTTTCAGGAGCTTTGGATCAAGAGAGGAAGTGATGGAGACTCCGAGAAAGGTGCACTGTATAGGCATAGAAATCTTCTGCCAAAAAGCAGTTGTCACCATTCTTGTTTATAGGAACTAATAAATTTCACAACTTGAATAAAGATCAACCAAATTCTAGTTTTCATGTCATTCAATTTCTTGACGCGCATATACCAAATAATATCGAATCTTAGATCGTATATAAACCTTGAACACTAGATCGTATATAATCTCGAATCTTAATTCAAACCACACCATCTTCCACTTGTTCATTTTTATAATCACTTAATAAGCGCAAAAGTTATCATGTATTGTTTTTATATTAAATATGATTGATCACATATTGACTTTATATTAAAGAAGAGGTGAGGTAGTCTTTCTACATCATGGTTCCGGTTCGGTCGGAAGGATGCTACCAAATATGGTTCCTAATAGCATCTCGCCACGTTATACCTCTGGCGACCAAACCTCTCAAGCTTAACATGTTCCATAACAAATAATTCAAATGCATAATATTTTACGTAGATCAGGAGGCGGTCAGCCACTAATAGTCTAATAGTCCATCCCGTTTACTCACGCTACCATTCTGGGCTAAAAGGATGTGTTTATTATGTTTTGCTACTAGTACTGTATCTAGCTGAAAAGTACAAATAACCCAATACCAAAATCATTTGCACCAGTTGCGAAAAGCTGAAAAGCACAAGGATAAAAAACAAGGTACCACAAAGATGAAGGATTCTGAATGAATCAGGCATGCCTTGCTTGGAAATCCTTCATGAAAGCAACCAACTTTTCAACACCAGCCAAAGGCATTGCATTGTATAAGGAGGCTCTCATCCCTCCAACTGACCTATGCCCCTTGAGCTGCACCATCTTCTCCTTAGCAGCTTCCTTAATAAATTCAGCCTCCAAATCAGACTTCTCCAGTGTAAATGGCACATTCATGAGCGACCTAACAGACTTCTCCACAGGGCACCTGTAAAACCCTTTACTCTCATGAATGGCATCGTATAGCAACTCAGCTTTCCTCTCGTTCTTCTTCTCAACCTCCGCCAATCCTCCTTGCTCCAATAGATCCTCAAACACCAACCCACTAATGTAAATTGGCCAACAAGGAGGAGTATTGTACAACGAGTTGTTATCAGCGTGGATCTTGTAATCCAGCATCACCGGAGTCATCTCCTGTGCATTTCCAATCAAATCCTTCCTGATTATCACAATCGTGACCCCAGATGGAGCTATGTTCTTCTGAGCCCCTGCATAGATAATCCCAAATTTAGAGACATCAACAGGCTTTGAACAGAAGTTCGAGGACATATCAGCAACCAAGATCCCTGTTGCATTTCTGGGTGTTGGGTAGTCCTTGAACTCAACTCCATGAATAGTCTCATTGGCGCATATATGCAAATACTTGGCGTCTGGGTTCTGATTCAGAATATCAAAAGCTGGTATCTTTGTGTACTTCTCTGATTTTCCGGACCAAATCACATTTGGCTTACAGTACTTCGGAGCCTCTTTGAATGCCTTGTCACCCCACGACCCGGTAACAAGATAATCAACCGAGTCATCGGGTTTGCAGAGATTCAGAGGGATCGCAGCGAACTGAGTGGTGGCACCGCCCTGCAAGAACAAAACGGCGTAGTTCTCAGGTATGCCCAGAAGGGTACGCAGATCAGCTTCGGCCTTTTCAATTATCGACTTGAATTCCTTCCCTCTGTGGCTCATCTCCATCACGCTCATACCGGATCCCCGCCAGTTCACGAGCTCCAATTGGGCCCTCTTGAGGACGTTTAGGGGCAGATTAGCCGGACCGGCAGCGAAGTTAAAGGCGCGATCTGCCTCCTCCTGGGTCTGGGCGTGGATCGAGGCCTGATGTTGTGTTTGGGTTACACAAGATATCGAGAGGGGCCTTCTGAGTCGCGATTGGTCGACATTGAAGGTTATAGCTGTCGGGTTGGACTTGAGGAGGCGGTGGCGAACTGGATTCTGAAGGAAGACGGAGTGTGGCGACGAGGACATTGTGGTAGCTTCCATGGCTGCTGGGCCGAGAGAGAGAGAAAGAGTAGGGTTTGGGTTGGTGACTTGGTGCAGTGTCGTGTAAAAAATTGAGACTTTTGAAGGGTTTGGTATTCCGTATTTGTTGCGAAGTGGTTGTGAATTGGACAGCCAGCACGGGTCGTTTCAAATCCTTGCGACACCGTTTAACGTCATGGCGAACCACAACACGAAAGGGAAAGGGGGTTGTTGGGAAGTAAAAGGGTAGGCGAATTTTCTTGTATTTCTTTACTTTCGAAGTTTTTTTTGTTCTTTGTGGTGGATGTCCTCTGCTACACACGGACACAGGAAATCATTAAATGAAATGGTTTCTTTAATCACCAACTCTTGAGTGGCAGACTCTAATCAGTTGTGATTCCATGAAGAATTTTCATCCTCCATCTCTTCCTTTTCTTTAAATCTATTATTGGGTTGTCTTGACTCTTGACTCTTGATTATAAACTATGAACAAATGCAAAAACAAATTTGAATACTACACAAATCCTTGAATCCATCGTAGTCATACTGACATATTATAATGTGTTGCTTTTACATTACAAGCCAAGCAACTAATTCTGAAATCCCCTTATTACTTGTGGAATACGCTGTCAAATATAACTCTTACCCTGAAACTGCTACCACTGCTTCTTTTTCCTTTGTAAATAGAAATAGTTCCGTTGGTAGTTAATTGTTGCCCACACCATTTGCCACAATCCAATCTCTGGCCAAAGTGAAGCAGGAGAGTACAGTGGACAATTGGTAGTTTGCCACAGTAAAAAATTGCTCAGCCGGGTCTCGCCGGAACTTCTGATCAAGATATCAGGATCAGGAGCTACTGCCATGTACATTTTCTTCTCAATATCTCCCATCTTTACAATGCAAAACTCCCCTTGAATTTTCTCACTCTCTTCAACTCCTTCAATCACAGTCAAATTATTGCAAAGGCTACCTGCCTTGTGCGCTTGAGATTCACCCAGTTCGTCTTGGCATAAATCTTGAGTGCTGTCATGCCACTTCACATTGGTCATCTTCTCACACTCTTCAGATTCTTTGGCTGCACTAATGTAAGCAGCATTCGATGCTTCAACTTCATGCAATTTTTCTTTGCAGGATTCACGAATGGCATGCTTGAACTCATCTTGCGAAGAGTATGCCACACAGACTAAAAGCACAGACCTAGTGTTGTTGGCAGTAGCCTTCATTGCCTTTTCCATTCCAAGTCTAACAGGCTCGCTCAGAAGTTTCAAGTTGCCTATAAAAGACACTCTTACACCATATTTGTACAAAATGCTTTCTTGCTCAAGCAATCCTTCAATCTTTTCCAACATCAGGTCCATCAGCATCTGAACCTCCTCAGGCCGCCTATTGAAATTATCGGTGCCAAAAGCAAAAACTGTGACATACTTCACCCCCAATTCATAACAGTATTTCAGTATAGAAACCAGGGATAGAAACCCAGCCTTATGGCCAGCCCCAAATTCGAGGTTCCGCTTCCTAGCGTACCTCCGGTTTCCATCCATGATGAATGCTAAATGATTGGGGATGGGGCCGGCGGATAAAACACTGAACATGCATCTTCTCATAACAACACCCAAACTTCCAAACAGCTGACCGACATACTTTCCCGCCATTATTGAATAACTGAAGTTCCAAGTCAAACCAGCCTGAAAGGAGAGAAAATATACAGATCGATGATCATGTCCATACGAGAGGTAATTGCAGGACTAAAGCTACACTGATCACGTATGGGCTGTGGCTCAGGAAACTACAACAAAGGCATGAACATAGACTTCAAACGATGGGTACAAATTAAGAGTCATATAGATTAATTGTCAATACCTCAGGCTTTTGCATAAACTACACATGAAACTCCTCTAAAATCTAAATCTGCAATCACCATTTTGGACAAAAGTAAAACCCAATTCGAGAAATTACTTGTAATTAAGATATCTGCAATGCTTAATAGGACCGTTAATCTTAAAAATAACCTGTAATGGCCAGTTTACTCGCCAAAAAGAGAGAATTTATCAACACCCCTACCCCCACATACAATTATACATGGTACGTGTTGAGGGAATCAAGAGATCAAAAGAAATGACAGAGGTAGAGACAGAGAGAGACAGAGAGGGGCAAAGAAAATATAGAATTTCAGTTAGAGGAAAAAACCTTTTTTCACAGCCTTCACATGAAGGGTGAAACAAGATACAATTCTCCACGTCTCCATAAGCAAACCCTCACAAACTTGAAATACAAAGAGGAGATAAATTAAGCAACTAACTACCTCAACAACTAAATCTCAGCAATAAAACTGAATGGTTTCTATGTAAAATTACATAATCAGCAAATGTAACCATGAGAAAAGCAATTGATCCACATATAAATATACTTTGAATGAATAAATTGGCACTCACAAGGACTTGTAGATGTCTCTGAACTTGGAGTAGCTTGTACCACCCTTGAAATCAACCTATCACAAACATCACAATAACAATGATTAGTCACGGGAAAAAAAACCCAAAATTCCATTAGAACGCAGACAGAAAAAATATGGCGAAACGAGAATCAAGAAAGACATACAAAGGAGAAGCAAGCAATTTGCAATTTGCAGCTTGCAGTGACATTGGACTTGAACCCTCTCCCTGTATATAAAAGAAGTTGAAGCACGGACAGTTTTCTGAGGGTGGATTGGTCATTTAATCAGAACATTTCCTAGAGAATTGAGCTTGTTTTTTTATGGGTATTGGGAAAAACGTGTGGAAATGGGCATTTGAAGGTACCACTTGGCTGGACGCACCTTGAGCAAATGGCTAATGAGCGGTACCCGTACAGTACTGCATCAGTTATTCACGAATTACCATTCACCGACAGTCTGAGGCTCTGAGCCTGTATTTATGGATGACCTATCGATGCATGGCATCAATAATATTTCATCGGAATGCACTATTCCAACCACCTAAGCTAAACGCTCTAATTAATGTCTTGTCATAGATTACTTTTTCACTCAGTATTCAATGTGCATGTGATAAAATGATTAATATGTTTGTCATGTGATCGCAGACCTTTTACACATGCTTATATATATTTTTTATGAACTTGAATAAATGCACAAGGTAAACATATTCTCAACTTCATCATACCATTTTCTTCCTATTTATAAATAGCTAACTCCCAGCCCCGTCAAATCCCTTACCCAATTCCATATTCATTAGGTACAAGATGTATAAATATGTCTGACATAAAATATATCACATCCCTTTAAATCTCTTTAAAAAAATTTGTGTATCATCTACCTGAAGTTCAATGTTTGTAAAAAATAAATTTAAAAAATAAAATTCATGTATCTAAGTCATACTATCATAATCAATACTCAACTCAACTGCTCCCTATATAAACACTTTTAACGTAGCTGCGTATGCACAACAATTAGTTGCGTATATACAGTAAGTGCGATCCATGTTTTTTTTGATTTTTTTTAATGTACTTGATTAAATTTAGATGTAGTAATAAATTTTCTATAATTTTTTTTAAAATAATAATTTTAGTTTCATTTATATAAAACGTTTGTAATTTAAAATTATAAACTCAATTTTTAAATAAAATCAATGGGGCAGTATCAATGTGAAAAATTTGTATATCATCCTCTACTTTCTTTCCAACACCGTTATTAGTAAATTTTTATAATAAAATAAATTTTTATTGAAATAGAAATTTACAAAATTAAGTATAATTCAAAATTAAAAAATTATAAACAAAATATACTTATGGAGTAGCATTCCGATGTGGGATATTAAAGTACTATTCAAAATTTATAATTAATTTCGTTTGTTATTAAAAAAAGACATAATAAAAGTTCAATAAAAAAAACACAATTATTAACTTATATTAACTTATGATAGGTTGTTATTAAAAAAAGACATAATAAAAGTTCAATAAAAAAAAACACAATTATTAACTTATATTAACTTATGAGAGGTTTATTTATCAAAACCCTTTTTCACTTGGACGGTTTCGATTTATTTCGTTTGAAATTTTATTTATATTTCCTCCTCCCCCTTAAATCCTAACCAAATCAAATGCAAATAATTGAATCTCAATAACCTTAGAAGCAATAGAAACATGATAGTTGCTTCTCTCAATTGAATGATTGGTGGAATTGGATTCGTCCATTAACTATCGTTAGTCACCCACCAGTAGTCTTCGTCGAAAATTTCTTACCCTTGCTTCAAGCTCTGCTTAGGGAGCCATTATTAGCCATAGATGATCCACGGTTGCTGTTGTTGTCACCAAAGAAATCTCAGGGAAAAACCAGCTACGTAAGGGCCATTATGGAATTGAGGGTTAGGGTTAGAGAGATGGGGAGAGACTATGAGAGTTGGATAGGTGTATGCTTTGATTTTCCTCTCTCAATTTTTTTTTAAAATAGTGACTATGAAAGAGGCCACATTAACGATGTTTGTCCATGTAAACGAAAATTAAAGAGAAAAAATAGTCAACTAGCCATGTTTTTTAAATGAGTGACCGAAATGTCTAAAACCTACATGAGTTATCATTTTGGCACAATTTCATAATTTGCGTTACTAGATTGAGACATTTGATCTCCTAGTAACCAAATTCAGAAATCCATTAATCATTTGGTGATCGAAAGAATACTTTACCGCTCTAAATGTACATAGTAATCATTTCAATTTTTCGCAATTTTTTTTTATTTTAAAAAATGGGGTTGAAAAATACTTTTAAAATGGGTTGTTTAAGCCCTCTAATTTTGTGACATGTTCAAGCCCATCTACCTAGAACAATAGATAACGTTAGCCATTCATCCAACTTTCCATCCAAAAGTATTGAAGTGATCCTATTATGTCACATGACTTCATTATGCCTAAAATAAAAATAAAATGTAAAAGTGACATTGCTTCTAAAAAAAGAATAAAATCAAATGGAAAAAATTTCATTGGTTACAGAGACAAGCTCAAATCTAAGCCTAGGCACCTCCCACTCATCTCCTGCATGACCTGTTTCAATGTAGCTAAATGCTCCCACCTACGTGCATAACTGAAAGGGACCATCCTATTAACTCGTGTTCATTTTTTAAGACAAGATTTCCTGGGCAATGTTCTACAAATTTTGTTCAAACCTACAATATTTTTCTCTTCCTCACTCATTTTCGAAGATGAGATTCAAGATTGAATACAAACTCATTATGGACATAAAAACACAATCATCGACAAGAAGAGTCCGATTGAATATAAATTATAAACCTATTATTGATATCGTTTCGAAAGAATGGCCTCCGCATTTTTAAAAGGTCTAGATTTTGAATCATTGGAATCATGATGTCAAGCTCGTCTTTGAGTATCAAAATTGGGGTTACTTTTTTAACCCCGGTTGTTTGTTGAGGGATTAGTGTTGTTGGGATCGATTTCGAACGGCTATGCACCTTCTCCTCTTCTCCCTCACTTCAAGGAATGAGTACCAGGACTTCCTCCCAGAGACATACTTTAGACAGGAATTCCTTCTCCTCTAGCCAAAGAGAGGAGACTGTCTTATCGCTCCTAGTACTTACTATAGGACTCAAGCATTCCATCTTCAATCTCCTACGGGTACAGAAAGTAGCCCAAAATGTCTCAAATATACATAGCAATACCAAGTAGACATATGATGTGGGAAAAAAGACCAACTACGTAGTTTTTTTTAGTTAAATGAAATTTCAAAACACTTTACTTTTTAAAATACATATTAAATTTCGAAAAAAATTACATATCTAGAATCAACAAGTAAAAATATTTCCAACAATATTCCATCATCGATAGGTTTTATTCAGTCATTCTTAATTACATTAATTTTTTTGGTGATATAGAAAAGCTCATATTTTTGGAGTTCATATCAAAACAATAAGTGGTAAATCCTAAAGGAAAAAAATTCGCTAAACTTTAATGGATTTGTGTGTCGGATTTTCATGATGTAACCTAAACAATAAGTGTAAAATTCTAGAGAGAACAGATTCGCTAAACCCTAACGGGCTCTCGTGTATCAGATTTTTATGTTGTAACTTAAACAATAAGTGTTAAACCATAAAATGAATGAATTCACAAAACCCTAATGAGCTAATAATTAATTAGAATAAAATTATAAACCAAATAAATACTAAACCCTAATGGGCTCGGGTACCCTGACGTAATTTCAATAAAAATGCAGAAAACAATGAATATATTCTACTATTATGGTATGATAAAAATTCAACTCAAATATACAGTCTACATATCATATATATGAATTACATTATTTTAAAATAAATATAATTGAAAAATGCAATAAAAATTATCGACAATGAGTCTTGTTAGAAAGAGTTTTACGCACTGAGTTTGAATATGTAATTTTTTTTCGAAATCTAACATGTATTTTGAGAGATAAAATATTTTGAAGTTTCGTTTATAAATAAATAAATAAAATATTCAGTAAAAGTAGATTGATAACTGAAATTATTGGATGTATTTTTTAAAATGTCCAATCTGACCCAATTGCATCGCACACATATAAATTTGGGCTAATTTGATTTTCTTTTGGGCTCCTTAGCATTTTCCTACGAAAGAAAGAGACAAGGAGCTTGTTTAGACTATTATTCAAAATAGAATAACATGACAATGAGCATTGATCATGAATGTTATACATATGCATTAATAGTGTACATTATAAAATAATTAAAAAAATAGTGTTTGTATGTTGATTGCAAAAGACAAATTTTTCAATATCAATGTCCTAGTGATTGTGCGTGCTAGCTTGTTTGATTTTATCTCATCAATACTGTGAATCCATGATAAGTGGCTTGTTAGAGATCAAATCAAGAAATCCTCCTAACAAGACAACACCGCAGTCCGAATCACAGAGCAGGCACTACAAGCAGTCAGAAAGGAACGAATTCCCACTGTTCTTGCAATACTTTAGAGAGAGAGAGAGAAAGAGAGAACCAAAGAATAAACAAGAGAGATAAAAAGTACTTTTCATTCCATATATTTTCTCCCCCAAGCCATACAGGTTCCTGCCCCTATATACCAGACGTGAACTCTGCCAGACTTACCCAACGCGTCTTTTGTACTATAGATTCCTTTCAAGAAGGATTACCGCCTAATAAACTAATTACATGCAAATAATACTTCTAATCTTACGTACTAATCAAAACGCTGCGTATGGATCAACAAAACTTCTTGTTTAACTAATGGACTATAAGTCTGGCCCAATAAGAGTGAATAACAGCCCGATAGAAGACCCCTCAGTAGGCCCAAACCCTGAGTCCAATAGCATTGATATCAAATACCTCCTTCATTCATATCTGTCAACCAACTTACGAATTTTCTGGTAAATGATTCATAACAGAATTCCCTTCTTCAGAAAACCTTGCCCACAAGGTTAGGAAATTCCTCCAGTAACTTAGTGTAAGCAACCCAAGTGGCGTCTTCTTCCTTCTGCCCTACCCACTGCACCAAAACCTCCACAATAGGATATTTCCCCTGTGGAGTCAGCCTTCGCCTGAGAATCTTGGAAGGTTCCACGATGATATGTCCTTGGCTGTTGACTGGTGGCAAGGATGACAATGGCAACATATTGGGACTGAGTACCCTCTTCAGTTGGGACACATGCACCACACGATGGATCATTGCAGAGTCTGGTAGCTCCAATTCATAAGCCACTAGCCCCACCCTTTTCAAGATTTTGTAAGGTCCATAATATCTGGGGGCCAATTTCAAATGCTTGCGCTGCACGACAGAAGTCTGTTTATATGGATGAAGTTTTAAGAAAACCCAGTCGCCTACCTGAAATTCACAAGGAGTCCTCTTTTTGTCAGCAAACTGTTTCATAGAAGCCTGACTCTTCTCAAGATTATGCCGTAAGGTGGATAAAATGTCATCTCTGGTCCTCAACTGTTGGGCCACCGCTTCCAACTTAGCAGTTCCAGGAATGTAACTCAAAATCTTGGGAGGAACCACCCCGTATAAAGCCTCAAAGGGACTGCATCTTGAGCTGGTGTGTAATGATGTATTGTAACAGTACTCTGCAAGTGGTAACCAAGTTACCCAACCCTTGGGATGGAAAGCTGCAAAACACCTTAGGTACTGCTCTACCACCTTATTGACTGCTTCGGATTGGCCATCACTCTGGGGGTGGTACGAGCTACTGAAATTCAGTTGTGTGCCCTGCAAGGTAAACAACTCCTTCCAGAACTTACTTGTAAAGACAACATCTCTGTCAGTGACGATGCTTGTAGGCATACCATGGAGTTTAAAAACTCCTTCCAAGAATATTTGTGCCACTTTAGCTGCGGTATAAGGATGTTGAAGAGCAAGGAAATGGGCATACTTAGTGAGCCGGTCGACCACTGTTAAGATGACTGACTTCCCATGTGAACTTGGAAGGCCCTCAATAAAGTCCATGCTGATATCAGTCCATGGAATCAAGGGAATGGGCAAGGGCTGTAACAATCCTTGTGGGAGAGCATTCTGATATTTGGTTGTCTGACATATGAGGCATTCCCGAAGATGAAGCTTGATATCATTCCGGAGCCCCTTCCAGTAAAAGTTTTGCTTTGCCTTTTGCAATGTTTTGACAAACCCCAGATGTCCAGCTGTTGGAGTTCCATGTATCTCAGTGAGTAACTTCTTCCTCAAGGAAGGACTATTCCCGATTAATAACCTTCCTTTATAGAAAAACGTCCCTAGGTTAAAGGAGACCTTTTCAGGTAAATCTTCTCCTTCCTTAACCTTCCTCAACAATTCCTGGATCTTCTTGTCTTGTTCATATGAAGAATGGATTTCTTCTAGGATTTCACAAATGGGACCTGTGAGCGCCATTAACACAACAGAAGCTTCATGCTGAATCTCTCCTCGTCTAGATAGTGCATCTGCAGCATTATTATCCAGCCCTTTCTTGTACTCTATGACAAAGTCATATCCAAAAAGTTTACTGATCCATTTCTGTTGAGCCACCGTGCCTAGAGTCTGCTCCAGAATGTATTTCAGACTTTGATGGTCTGTTCTGATGACAAATTTGTGCCCTAATAAGTAATGCCTCCACTTATTTACTGCAGACACCAGAGCAAATAGCTCTTTCTCATAAGTTGACAATAGAAGAGACTTGCCCTTCAAGGCAGCGCTGAAATAAGCCACTGGATGTCCTTTTTGCATCAATACCGCTCCTACTCCTTCTCCTGAAGCATCACATTCGACAACAAAGGGTTCACAGAAGTCAGGAAGAGCAAGGACTGGTGGAGAGACCACGGCTTCTTTTAATTTTTGAAAGGCTGCAGCAGATTCCTCATTCCAATTAAATGCTCCCTTCTGTAGAAGCTTGGTAAGGGGACGAGCAATCTGTCCATAACTCTTAATAAAACGCCTGTAATAACCAGTAAGACCTAAGAATCCCTTGAGAGCTTTTGTGGTTGTTGGAGTAGGCCAGTCTATCATAGTTTGTATCTTAGAATTATCTGTCTTCACCCCATCCTTATCAATCACATGGCCCAGATAACTAATAGAAGATCTTCCAAACTGACATTTAGTTTTTTTGGCAAAGAGTTGGTGTTTGCTGAGTGTTTCCAGAACATATCTCAAGTGGTGAACATGATCCTCCAAGGATTTGCTATAGACTAATATATCATCAAAAAACACCATCACATATTTTCTTAACACAGGCTTGAAAATTGCGTTCATCAATGCTTGGAAAGTTGCTGGTGCATTGGTGAGGCCAAAAGGCATGACCAAGAACTCGTACAAACCCTCATGAGTTCTAAAGGCAGTTTTGTAAACATCCTCTTCCCTCATTCTAATTTGATGGTATCCGGACCTAAGATCAAGTTTGGAAAACACCACAGCCCCATGAAGCTCATCTAAGAGTTCATCTATGATTGGTATTGGAAATTTATTTTTAATTGTAACTTGGTTAAGGGCTCTATAATCCACACATAATCTCCAAGTGGCATCAGACTTCTTAACCAAAATCACTGGGCTGGAATAAGAACTTTGGCTATTTCTCACCATACCAGAGTCCAGTAGTTCTTGTACCATTACCTCAATCACCAATTTCTGACTGTGTGGGCACCTGTATGGCCTTTGGTTGACAGGACTTACATTGCTCTTAAGAACAATGGCATGATCATGAGTTCGTTTGGGAGGCAGCCCACTTGGAATTTGGAAGACCTGGTCATATTCAGACAAAACTTCCTCAATAACAGCAATTTTCCCTTCCTGAGTGGTGCTGTCTTCAACTTCAATAGCATATTGGAGAGAAGTCACTCGATCTGTGTATTGCAAGGGTAGCTCATTACCATGGTTCACCAATTCCGTTAGCTGCTTGGGAATCCCTTTTAAGGAACAAGAAACTCCTCGATGCATAAACTGCATGGTGAGGTGTTGTAAATTCCATTGTATATCCCCCAATGACTTTAACCACTGGATACCCAAAACTGCATCATAACCACCTAATGGCATGACATGGAAGTCAGTTATGAAAACCAACCCTTGTAGCGTAAAGGGTACATGGCAGTAAGTTCCTATACTATGTAACCTGGAACCATTGGCAAGCCTTACTGACATGGTTCGATCAAGGCACTCCCCCATCTTGGCTTGAGCAGCAAGGAAAGGATCTACAAAGTTATGAGAAGAACCTGTGTCGACCAAGACCCACATCATCTTCCCATTGATGGTACCATGTAAGTTCATGGTTTGATGGGAGCTAAAACCAGATATAACATTCAATGATAATACGGGATAATCTTCCTCCGTATATAAAGGGGGTTCCAATATACCTTTTCCCTTATCTATTGGTCTCTTTTCCTCACTGGCGTCACTATTGTGAGAGCTGCCCTCCTCCTCGACCAAGGTGTCCAGCAAATAGATTTTAGGATTTCCGCACTTATGTCCCTTAACATAAACTTCATCACAATAAAAACACAACCCCAGTTTCTTACGTTCTTCATTTTGGGGGTTCGAAATCCATGAGATAGGTACCCTTTTATTAGAACCCACACTTCCATAAGTTTTGGAGACGGGCAGAGTAGCAGTGGTGGGATAAGTTACCTGTGTATTCCTGGGTGCTCCATATCCTGGAAAAGTCAGTGGCAATGTTTGCGAGCTAGACTGGGATGACCTGGGGCTGTAGGGAAGTTGGATCTGTGGAACTGTGTTGGAGATAGAGGGTTTCACCTGTTTCTTGGACAAACCCTGACTCTCCTCATGCATCCGAGCCAAAGCCTGTGCCATAACCACAGAAGAAGGTCGTAAAACCTTAACTGGTAGGCGAATCTCATCCTTCAACCCTGCCAAGTAGAGTCCCAGTTTCTGTTCCTCACTCAAGCCTCTTTGCTTCACAGCAATGTCTTCATACCTACCTGTATATTCCTCCACTGTGGTGGTTTGAGTGAGTCTCGCCAACTCTTCCATGGGAGAAGCCAGAAAACTGGGTCCATACCGAGTAATCAGAGCCTCAGTAAGAGAATCCCAATCCACTTGAACTCCAGAGAACTCCCACTCTTGGAACCAATTTGCTACTCGTCCCTCCAGGTAACAAGCAGCAATAGTCACCCTGTGGTGAGGTGGTGTCCTATAAAAGTTGAAATAACGATTGGCTTTGTTGATCCAGGTCACTGGTTCCTCTCCAAAAAACTTGGGAAAATCAAGTTTGGGTCCACGAATACCAGCTACCAGGTTCTCATTGTTGTCTTCTCTCCTAAAATCATTCCTTCCCCTGTTGTGAACAATATCAGGCTGTTCAACTGGGAGTGGGGCTCGAGGAGGTAATGCAACCTGAGCGGGAGGAATGACAAGCAAGTCTAATCTTCTTTCTAAGGCTTCAAAACGCTGAAGCAACGCAGCCTGTCCCTGTTGGAGTTCCATTGCACGATGGTCATTTAACATTCTTTGTTCATCTATCTGGCGTTGTAGGTGCTCTAATGTTTCTTCCATTACTCCAACTCTCTCGTTGACAGCTTTTGGAGGCATGACGAGGAGAAGACGCCTGGGCTTCGATACCAAATGTTAGAGATCAAATCAAGAAATCCTCCTAACAAGACAACACCGCAGTCCGAATCACAGAGCAGGCACTACAAACAGTCAGAAAGGAACGAATTCCCACTGTTCTTGCAATACTTTAGAGAGAGAGAGAGAAAGAGAGAACCAAAGAATAAACAAGAGAGATAAAAAGTACTTTTCATTCCATATATTTTCTCCCCCAAGCCATACAGGTTCCTGCCCCTATATACCAGACGTGAACTCTGCCAGACTTACCCAACGCGTCTTTTGTACTATAGATTCCTTTCAAGAAGGATTACCGCCTAATAAACTAATTACATGCAAATAATACTTCTAATCTTACGTACTAATCAAAACGCTGCGTATGGATCAACAAAACTTCTTGTTTAACTAATGGACTATAAGTCTGGCCCAATAAGAGTGAATAACAGCCCGATAGAAGACCCCTCAGTAGGCCCAAACCCTGAGTCCAATAGCATTGATATCAAATACCTCCTTCATTCATATCTGTCAACCAACTTACGAATTTTCTGGTAAATGATTCATAACATGGCTCTTATTTATGACTTGATTGATCTAAGAGATATATCCAATAATGTTGCTCCTTCAACGGCTTTATTTGATTCCTACACGGTAGTATCAATAAGCCAAAGGAAGACATTAAACCTAACTGTACCTTTAAGTGAAAAACTCTTCACAATTCCTTTCGACTTTGTACGAATCCGAACCCTCAATTGAGAACTCCAAATCGCGAAACCTAAATCGGGAAGCCCAAATCGGTAACACAAAATTGCTAACCATAGATGAGACATGAAAGTTCTTACTCGCAACAACGGTGATTAGAAGACGAGAGAGATGGTTTTGAACTCTGACTTCCAAATCTTGAGTTCGTGACAACAACGCCACAACCCATGCCTTATGAATCGGCCCCTTGAAGTCATGCCCTCCAAACAAGATGAAGTTGAAGATGGCTAGACTCATGCATGATCTGCGATTTATGCGTTGGTCAGTTAGAACACGAAGAGAAAAGAACAAAGAGAGAGGGAGAGAAAAGACCAGAGAGAGAGAGGGAGGGAGAGGTTGGGGGAAGAGGAGACGCAGACAGAGAGAGGAAGAAGAAATGGTTTTTGTGAAGGAAGACAAAATATTTTAGTTGGAGCTGTTGTACACCTTAGATCTGATCGGACGGTGGAGAATGTAGGTCCACAATTTAGGTCCGTTTTTAGGTCTGTATTAGAGGAAATTTGTATATATATATATATATGTATGTATGTATGTATGTATATTATACGATGCAGTGTGTGCTAATGTAATATCTATTTGAGGATGTGATACTTGGAATATGCTTACTGTATGTAGTTGAGGTGTTTTGTTAAGATGAAATTTATGGAAAGGTTTAAAACAATTATGTATGTTTTTGGAGGGTTTCATAAAATGATTCTATGCAATTTATGTGGATTATTATCTGGGATTATATCCTTCGTGTTCGGTATTCTAATATAGTTGGATCTCGAGTTTTTTCATTTGTTTTTCCGTTGCATCGAGTTAGTTTGGTGATGTGTTGTGCTTGGTCCCAAAAGCCCTAATTATTATGTTGAGGGTCTATTCGACGACGGAGCCAATTGGGTAGTATTGAATGCTCGCTCGAAAGGATTTTTGAGGAAATGATTTTCATGTAATCCCAACCTTGGATGGAAAAAAGGGTTTCATGAAGTTGAACGTGGAGCCTTTAATAGAATAATTTTTTGTGTGTAATAAATCATAATTTTCAATCATACTAATTTAATATTATGATTGAAATGATAGATTACCCATATAAATGGGAACCGAGGTCCCTTCCATGTGTGATTATTATGTGCTTTATATTAGTAATGTGTTTTTATTTGAAATACATTTTTCCATGTTATTTGATTATGTGCTTAAGTTGTATGATTTAAAGTGTTAATTTGTTGGAATTGGGATTTACAATAATTTTAATATCGTTTAGTCCACAAAATATAATCTCGGTTCCCAACATTTGTATTTCTTATTTATTTATTCATTTTATTTTATATTTTTAAAATCCATATTGTATATTTTATTTTAATACAAAAATTATATCGAAAGTTTTAGCCGACGACGAAATTAATTCAGAGAATGCATTGGATGTACCATCGGAGAAATTCTTAAGGTGAGAATGTTTTGTGGAAACCTAACAATTGGATGAAAGGGTCCCATAAATCTCAATATTAGATTCTCAATATAGTTTTTATATCCCGTATATAATTATCATACCTCATGTATATACTTTTGGTTGATTTTCTTAATCATTTAATGAGATAATAAAAATTAAATTGGTAATTTATTTTTTAAAACAGACGTTATAGAGTGTCTTACTTCTTCTCCATACATAACAAACTCATTTATCTATTTTTCTCAATTTTTGTAGACCAAAATATTTTTATGGTGACCAACTCACCTATTACAATTAATGGTGAATTCTTTAATTTTTCTTTAGTAAAACCGATTGTGACACGATGCTTAAGAGATTGTTTTTTAAACTCAGGAACATAAAAGACATCGATAATTAGCTGAGAAACATTATTGATTTGCATATGAATATGACCACTTCTCACTGCATTTAGGCTGAAATTGTTTCCCAGTTTTACAGACTATTGAAAACTCTCATCAAGAGAGTAGAAATACTCTTTCTGGCCACACATGTGATTACTCCATCCCAAATAAGAAACACGTTGTCGCATTAGGAGAATTTTCGGAATCGACATAAGCTATGAGAAGTGTCACTTCATTTTGTTCATTGATTTCAGCAAAGTGTGCTTGCGGCCCTCCCTTCTTCGAGCATTCATACTGAAAATGGCCTGAGTCATGACAATAAAAACATTTAACAAGAGATTTGTCAGCACCTTGTCGCCCACGTCCTCGTCCTCTTCCCCTAGAAGCTCCACGACTACTGCATGAACCTCCATTATTGATGGCATGTGTAACGGTCAATGTGTGCTCCTCGACAACAGGGCTGTGCATTCACTGCTCATGTACAAGTAGGCTACTCTGCAACTCATCAATAGACATAGTTTTCAAGTTTTTTGACTCATCAATAGAGCAAACAACATAATCAAACTTAGAGGACATAAAACATAGGAACTTCTCAATAATAGGGACCTCAGTCAAAATTTCACCATGATTGCACATTTTATTGGCTATGGTTAGAGTACGAGCAAAATAGTCTGTCATTGACTCACCTTCTTTCATTTGAAGGATCTCAAAATTCTTACGAATAGCCTGATGTTGGACACGTTTGACTCTTGCATTCCCTTGGTATTTTTGTTTGAGAGAATCCTAGATACCCTTCGCGATATTCTTGGTCAGAATTTTCTCTAGGATTGAACGATCGATAGTCTGGAAGAGATAATTCTTTGTCCGCAAGTACTTTAATTGTCGATCGACAATCAGTTTCCTCTGTTCATCCTCTGTTGCTGCAATAACAACATGTTCCACTATGTGCCAATATTCTTTTTGGAGCATTTTTTTTTCATCAGCATGCTGCAATGGTCGTAATGACCATCAAAACGTGGAATAGCCTGTTGAACAAAGGTTCCCTCGGTGGTCATCTTGAGCTGTTGCAACAAGACTGAAAAGCTATGGCTTTACACGTTAGGTTTGTTGTTGGTACGATAGCTTCGATACCAAATGTGAAAGTTAATCAGTCTAAAAGGATTTTCTAAATTGGAAGTGAATTCTCCTTTTTAATTATTCAACATAAATGATAGGCTATATAACCTTACATAGATAACAGAAAACCAAAGAAAGTGCAGCCCATTTCTAATGTGGATCATGGCTAAAGAATATAACAACACCCTGATTACCAATGATTATTAAAACATATTTGGAAATACTAAGTCAACTCCTAAAATAGTGTAACAATTCCACGTTTCTATGCCATAAAACTCGCCCGTGAAACTCCGTCAATTATTGAGTAACCGTTTGATAAAGAGGGTAGCAGCTTATTAAGCTAGCTTAAAAAGCTATTACAAGCCACTTTACCAAACATGCTTAAAATTTGAGCTTAAAAGCTATCACAAGCTGCCGGATTAACACCCGCTCCCTCCGTGAGATTATTTGCTCACGCCGTAGTCTAATCCCTTGACTACCCCTCACGTCCATAAGAGTTTCCATAGTTGTTGTGCTTTCATCCGTTTATATATATCTTAAGTAAAAGTAAAAAGTCGTTTGAAAACGCAGGAAAGAAAAATAAATTTCCAATTATTTAATCAACCAATGCGGGGAAGGGCTCATCTGACAAGAGGGGTCTGTGCCCACTTATGTAAAACCAAACCGTCCCTGTCAATAGCTCTTTATTAGAAATCACCTTTTTGAATGTTTTTAATTATTTTTATTTAGCTTTATAGTTTTCTTTAATTATGCTGCAAGCTTGCAATTGTGAAGAATATTTTTTCCGGTCAATGACTCAGTGGTGGGAAGTTCTTAACAGATATTGGGCTGTGAAAGTCGTTCCACTCACCAAGAACGTTAGTCAACGAATAATGGAAATAAAAATTGCGGAAAATAAATAATGGAAAATATAAAAAGAACGACACCAAGATTTTAACGAGGAAAACCCAACATGGGAAAAACCTCGAGTCTATAAGCGACTAACCTTGAGGAACAATTCACTAAAACGAATCAAGAGTTACAACATAATCTTTGAACTAAAGACCTTGCTCATAGCTCCCATTCAGCAAATTGCTTCAACCTCTTCTCAACCTAACCAAGGTAGAGACTACTCTCGAATCCCTCAAGAGTACCACATAAGAAACTCTCAACTATTAATCTTCAAAACAAATGTCCTCACTACAAATCACTCAAATAAAAAACACTCAAGAACACATATGAAGAAGAAGTGATTGGCCTCTCCAAAACCTAACACAACGCTCAAATTTCGCTCAAGATGATTTCGGTTATCTTCAATTCGGTAACCTCCTACGAACGTGTATAGAGTATATATATGTAAGTCCAGCTCGTCTTGGGTATCAAGACCTCTTCTCCCACCAGTACTCTAATCATTCTGTCACCTAGAGAGATCAATCATATATCCACAACTGGAATTTGATAATAACATAATAATCAAGGATTATCTATGTTAGTTATATGTTTAACTCACAATATGACTCTTATATGGTATCCATACATGAATAGACTTCCTATCTTATCTATATAAGACATTCCATGAACAATAAAACACTGCACGTTAGTAAAATAAAAAGCCCACGTGTTAAAATCTTTAAGCCCGTGCAGATGAAGTAACTTACTTCACACATCGGAGTAACTTACTTCACTGCGCTGTATCTTCCAACATACCTGCGAAGTAACTTACTCCACATACCGGAGTAACTTACAACACTACTCAGCATCACCCAATTGTCATACATGAATCAAATAGAGACCAACGAACTCCCCCTTGACAATTGGGGGATCAAAACACCATCTGGACTTAAAACCTGCAATGTAAACCAGGTGACCAATAGCCAAAGAATCATACATTCATCAAAATATTGAAGGAGCAAGCATAAGCATCATAAACAGAACAAGATACCAAGTAAAACAAACAAAGTACCAACTACAACCAAATAAACCAGAACAAACATCCGAACATAGTATGCTCCCCCTAAACAACTAAGTTCAAAAACTCCTTCAAAACTCCCCCTAAACTGGCTACTCTACTCCCCCTAAACTGACTACTCTACTCCCCCTGTTTTGTCCCACAATATGTCACAGATGAGCACGCTTGCGAATCAACTGAAGAATATCAGTAGCTTCATCCTGATTGCGCTTGAGAGCAATAAGGCGATCCTGCAAATCAGACAAGGAAATGTTGTGCAGATGAAAACTATGATCCACCTTTGAGGCAATGTAGTCCACAGCAGAGGCTAACTCAACACAAGCTGAAGTCAGACTCTGTAGAGCTGGAAGAACAGCAAGCTGAAAACCATCCAAAGCAGTATGTAGGGAAGTAACCTGCTCAGTAAGCGAAGTAACCTGCTGTGATAAACCCTGCACTAAAGCGGTTAACTCAGAAGAGGAGGCAGAGGCGATAGAAGACACAGCAGGAGGTGCTGAAGTAGGTTGCACCAAAGGAGGACTAGGTGAAACAGTGTCAGCAACGGAAACAGCAGGATGAACAGGTGGAGAGAGATAGGTACTACGCTGCACAGTCTTGAAAGAAATAGGAGGCCTTAATGGGATCAAATCTGGAGGCAAAACCACACCCTCAGAGTGTAAATATTTAGAAAGAAGGACTCCATAGGGCAGTTTGATAGTCTTGCGAGCTTGATGCTCCTTGACATACAAAATATGTTTAAAAATCAAAGAGGGTAGACAAATGGATTTACCAGACAAGATAGCATGGAGCAACAGACAGAATCGCTCAGTCAAATCCCCATGGTGCTCAGTAGGCAAAATAGTAGAACAAATGAATAGATGGAGCATCTTATGACTGGGTCTAAGAAACCGATGAGGAAGATTAGCCCCTTTAGCCCCAAACAATCCACCCCCATCCTTCCGCAGATAAACATGCAAATCAGTGAGTGATGGATGGTCAGGGAGATTAAAAACATCAAATTCGGGTTCAGTAACTCTGGGTATCCCAAGCACTTCGCTTAATTTGTCAATAGAAAAATCAAAACTCACACCCCTAACAAAACAAGTGGTTTTATCCCCATCCCCAGCCTCTAACGCAGTCAGATTGGCATAAAACTCTCTAATCAGAGAAACAGATGCCATACCAGTCAAAGACGCAAGTGGAGTCCAAGCCCGAGACAGAAATACATGGTCCAAATCTGGATCCTCCAGAGACTCAAACTTGAAATTCCTCTCTGTATTCAAGGCTCTATCAGCAAAGTAGGCATCAAAACAAGCCTGTGTGTCTTTAGAGAGAAACCTAGAAACGCTAGTGGGTTTCTTGATTTTCTTTGCTGGTGGTGTCTCCTTCACAGCTTTGCCCTTTGCCATTGATGAGGTACTCGCAGCCCCTTGCTTTTGTTTTGCCATGGATGAGCAAATTTAAGAGATAGCGAAGAAGAGGGTAGAAGAATTTGATTAGACCTCAAATGCTTGGCACGGTAGTAGAGATGAAGTGAAAGAGAAGAACCAGATGTGAAGAAGGAAACTGAAAAGACGTTGCGCGGCTTTTTAGGAGAATTAAATTCTGGAAAAAGACAAAACTCACCTCTTGGTCAAAGAAGACACATGCTTTAAGGAGGGCAAAATGGGCAAAATAGCATCAAATTCTGAATCTCAAGACTTTTTGAAAATCGTGTCTCATATTGATGAAGGGAAGGATGACTGACACACGTAACCAGAAATACTCCTTCCACTAACAATCATTTTAAGTGATAAGGCAGTAAGTTACCTCACGACTCATCTAGGCAACCATCTAGATAAACTTCAGGTACTTGCAACTGATCCAATCACTAAAAACATCATCCATATATATTAAATTCCAAAACAATTATGACTATCTGGATGGAATCTATAAATTGATCAATTTTGAATAACAACAGATGGGAATGAAACACTCTAAGTAATATTTGAAAATCATTGGATTTACTATACCTTGCACCATGGATGTAAAATCTGAAGCATGTTATAAGATCTGTGATATGGTGTGTGATTTCAAGAACTTGATAATTCCAATACTTATCATTATACACGAAATCAATGTGCACTAGGTTATCAAATCAATCACTCTTGAACATTTTATTCTATATCAAACATTATACTCTACCCTTTTTATTTCAAAAGGAGAAGGTATGCTACCCATGGTGGCTTTCACAGTTATGTTGAAGTGGCTCACTTTATTTCAAGAGATACACACTTTTTTTTTTATAACGTAGCCCTTTCCATAGGTTTACTGGATAATGCCATTGATCAAGAGTGATGTTCAAGAGACCTATGCAAAAACTATCATGCATTATGCAAGCATGACATTACAAGGAGAAATATGTGCAATACAACTTGTCCAATAACACATTCTTTTCTCATCCATGAGCGGATTACCAATGAAGAACCAATATGCACAAGAAAGTGATTTCATCACAACTTTGTTTTTCGTAGAACAATTCATATCCCACACTCATGATGTCATAATGAACAGAGAATTTAATTAATAGATGTCACCCCTAGTGTTTTTCTCAAAAATTCAAACCTGTGCCTATCTAGAGATTTTGTAAAAATATCAGCCAATTGATTGTCAGTGGAAATATATTCAAGAGTTACGAGATTATTTTCAACAAGATCACGAATAAAATGATATCGAATCTCTATATGCTTTGTCCTAGAATGCTGAACAGGATTTTTTGAGATGTTAATGGCACTTATGTTATCACAAAAGACAGTGATACTTTCCTGATTCAATCCATAATTGCAGATCATTTGTTTCATCCAGAGTAATTGAGTACAACAACTGGCCGCAGCTATGTACTCAGCCTCTGCTGTTGATAAAGAAACATAATTTTGCTTCTTACTGTGCCAAGACACAAGGTTAGTCCCAATGTAGAAACATCCACCTGAAGTACTCTTTCTATCGTCACTACATCCTGCCCAATCTGCATCTGAATATCCCGCAAGAGAAATATTAGTGTCATGTGAATAATACAAACCATAATCCAATGTACCATTGATGTACTTTAGAATCCTTTTTGCAGCTGTCAAATGAGATTCTTTTGGATCAGCTTGATACCTAGCACATACACATACACTAAATGCAATATCAGGCCTACTTGCAGTTAGATAAAGTAAGCTACCAATGATACTCCTGTACATAGTTTGATCAACAGGCTTTTCTAACTTATCCTTGCTTAGCTTGACACTAGGACTCATAGGAGTTGGTGCAGGCTTACTTGAGCTTACTTCAAATTTTTTCACCAAATTTCGAGCATATTTCGATTGAGATGTGAAAATACCATCGTCTAGTTGTTTCACCTGAAACCCTAGAAAATAAGTCAGTTCACCCATCATGCTCATTTCAAACTCAGATCTCATTAATTTACCAAAATCACGTGCAAGATTGATAGAAGTGGATCCAAAGATTATATCATCAACATATATTTGAGAAATAAGAACATGCTCATGATCTTTCTTGACAAATAAAGTTTTATCCACTGTTCCTCTTATAAACCCTGCATTCAAAAGAAAAATGGTGAGTCTTTCATACCAAGCACGTGGTGCTTGTTTGAGACCATATAATGCTCTATTGAGTTTATAGACATGAGATGTATGCTTTGGATCCTCAAAACCTTGTGGTTGCTTAACATATACCTCCTCATGTAATAATCCATTTAGAAATGCACTCTTTACATCCATTTGAAATAATTTAAACTTCAGTAAGCATGCCATGGATAGTAGAATGCGTATGGATTCTAAACGTGCAACAGGAGCAAATGTTTCATCAAAATCTATGCCTTCAACTTGTGCATATCCTTGTGCAACCAACCTGGCTTTATTTCTTGTAATATTTCCATGTTCATCAGTTTTATTCTTGAAAATCCATTTTGTACCAATAATGTTGACATTTTCTGGTCTAGGTACAAGTGTCCAAACATCATTCCTAGTGAATTGATTTAATTCCTCATGCATGGCATTTGTCCAATTTTCATCATTCAAAGCCTCCTTAACATTCTTAGGCTCTATATGAGACACATAGCATTTGTAACTTACCTCATTGTGGAGTTGCTTACGTGTTTTCATTGGAGCATTCACTTCACCAATAATCAAATCTTGAGGATGATTATTTTTAACTCGTTGTGAAGGATTCAATGTTTCTGAAGTAGGTTTGCTGCAAGCTACGTCCTTTTTTCTTGGTTGCTGTTGATCTGAAGTAGGCTTGTCGCAAGTTACTTCACGTGAAACAGATTGCTTCTGCCTTGGTGAAGTAGGCTCGCTGCATGCTACTTCAGTTTCATCTGTTTGCTGCTGTCTGGATGAAGTAGGTTGCTTGGAGGTTACTTCAACTGGATCTGCATTTGTACTTTCAGCTTCATCATTTGTTTCCTTCAAGATTTGTAACTGGATCCAGAATTGAGCAGTCAGTTACATCTTTATCATCCGAACTGTCATCATGAACAATCACATTACATGATTCCATGATGATTCTAGTTCTATTATTGAACACACGATATGCATGACTGTTCATTGAGTATCCCATAAATATTCCTTCATCACTACGAGTATCAAACTTACCAATGTTTTCTCTATCTCGTAGAATAAAACATTTACTTCCAAACACCCGAAAATGCTTTACCGTGGGTTTCTTACCTTCCCAAAGCTCATAAGATGTAAATTTTGTACCCGTTCTAACATGCACTCGATTGGAGATGTAGCATGATGTATTGATTGCTTCAGCCCAATATTTTTGAGCAACCTCTTTAGCATGCATCATCGTTCTTGCCATCACTTGAAGCACTCGATTTTTCCTTTCAACTACACCATTCTGTTGTGGTGTTTTAGGAGCTGAATATTCATGCTTGATTCCAAATTGACTGCAAAACAAATCAAATTTGGTATTTTCAAATTCCGTACCATGATCAGTTCGAATTTTACACAAATGTAAATCATCATTCTTTTTAAAATTTGCCAACATCAAAAAGAGATCATAGAAGACATCAAAAGTTTCAGATTTTTCACGCAAAAACCTTACCCATGTATACCTTGAAAAATCATCAACAATGACAAGAATGTACTTCTTACCTCCAACGCTTTCAGTTTGAGTTGGTCCCATTAGATCCATATGAAGATTTTCAAATGGTCTTGTAGTACTAATAATACTCACCTTTTTATGGCTTGCTTTGACTTGCTTACCTAATTGACAAGGTCCACATAATTCCTTTCTAGAACCAATCTTTGGTAATCCACGAACAATCTCTGAATTTGATATTTTCTGAAGATCATAAAAGTTTAGATGCCCTAACCTTTCATGCCATAATCTATTAGAAGAATCAATAATAGAATTACACAAAATTTTTGGAGTCACAGGAATTGTATAGCAATTGTCACTTGATCTTTCTCCTTGCAAAACACAAACTTGATTAGTATCCAAAATCCTGCATTGATTCTTATTAAACACAGCAGTATAATTTGAATCGCATAAATGACTAATACTGATCAAGTTTGCTTTCAAACCTTCAACATACAAGACATCTTTTAGAATACACTCACCGGATGTTTTGACTGTACCTTTTCCTGTAATTGAAGCCAGACTGCCATCACCAAATGTAACTTTTCCACCATCATATTCTTCAAATGATGAGAATAATGATTTGATTCCACTCATGTGACGTGAACAACCGCTGTCTAGATACCAAGAATCTTCCTTGAAAGCATTCAAAGCAGTATGAACTACTGCACATCTCAAGTCTGATTTCTTGATCCAAACTTTCTTGTATTTGGGAATTGCTGACAGTTGACTTTTGGCTTGAAAATGCTTTGGTAAATGTCATGTTTCTTGAGAAAGAATGTCAAACCTGTTTTTAAGAAAATTCTTTTGAAACAAGTTTGAGTTAGTTTTTCCTAGAAGATAAGATTTTGGAAAACCATACAATTTATGACAATATGGACGTATATGACCTTTAATGCCACAGTGATGACACACGGGAATGAATTGAAACTTATCTGGAAACTTACCTTGATAAACATTTTGTTTGCGATCAAGATTTCCCTTGAAGAAAGGCTGAGCTGTCCTACCAAAACTGTATGAAACATCGTTATTTTGACAAAAAGATGTTTGATTTCTTACCTTGATAGGGATGGTAGAAATCTTCTCTTCTTGTTCCAACGTTTTGAATGATGAAGGCACAAATTGCACAAATTTCTTAGGAATTTCAGATTTTGAGCATTCTCCTTTTTCATATCCTAAACCACATGTTTCCTTGCTTGACCTTTGTACCTCCAAAATATCCTGCAATTTGTTAGATCCAGATTTAAATTTATCAATATCTGAACATACCTTTTTGAGCATAAGCTCTCTTTTGTTTTCTACTTCAGTGAAGTAAGTTACATCGGAGGTTACTTCATCTGGACAGAGTATTTCAAGATCTCGAATTTCCTCTTGTAATTCCTTAATTTTTTCTCTTGCTTCATTCAGATCTTGAGTAAGCATTCCATTTTATTTGACAAGCTTTGCTCTCTCTTTCTTACTCTTGATACATTCATCAAAAAGATTGTTATAAGCTACTTGTAGCTCACACATATCTATTTCATAATCACTGTCATCTGAAGTAAATCTGCTTGTGTTTTGAGATATCACAGCTGGAAATGCAACTGAACTTTTTTGCTTTTCATCTTCTTGTTCAGAATCTGAATCTTCCTCTGTGTCATCATTTGTGTAACAGGTATACGCCTTTTGTTTCATTTTCTTATTTGCACACTCCTGCGCAAAATGACCAAAACCTTGACATTCATAGCACTTTATTTTCTTAGAATCCTTACCTGATTTTTCTTCTTTCCTTGAGTTACTTGAAGATGATTCATCCTTCTTGAACTCTTGAGAATTCCTGTTCTTCAATAATTTCTTGAAATTTTTCGTTAGTAACGCAAATTCATCAAGTAAATCATCAGAATTATTAACCGATTTAAGAGCAATACCTTTTGATTTGTGTTGAGATAAAAAATTTATCTCATAAGTTTGCAAAGATCCCACTAGTTCTTCAACTTTGATGGAATTAAGATCTTTGCTCTCTTCAATGGCTGCAACTTTCATCATGAACCTTTCTGGAAGAGATCTTAAGATTTTTCTAACTATTTTACTTTGAGAAATGGGTTCTCCAAGAGTGAATGATGAATTAGAAAGATCACTCAATTTTGCATAAAATTCATCAAACCTCTCATTTTCTTTCATTCTAAGATTCTCAAATAAAGTAGTTATACGTTGCAATTTAGCATTTTTAACAGTAGTTGTCCCTTCATGTGTGACCTCCAACAAATCCCAAGCTTCCTTAGCAATTTCACAATGAGAAATTCTACGAAATTCATCAATTGTTAAAGCCAAGAATAAAGCATTGATTGCTTTACTATTCCAACCTGCATTATCATAATCAAGTTTTACCCAAGTATTAACAGGCTTAGGAATTTCCTTACCTTCTAGATCTGTACTTGTTGGTGACACATATCTATGAACAACTGATAGCCAAACTCGTTCATCAATAGACTTCAGATAAGCTCTCATGCGAGCTTTCCAGTATGAATAGTTTGAACCATCAAAATGCGGTATTTGATTCGTACGAGTTTCCATGTTGACACCTGCTCTGATACCACTTGAAAGTCGTTGCACTCACCAAGAACGTTAGTCAACGAATAATGGAAACAAAAATTGCGAAAAATAAATAATGGAAAATATAAAAAGAACGACACCAAGATTTTAACGAGGAAAACCCAACATGGGAAAAACCTCGAGTCTATAAGCGACTAACCTTGAGGAACAATTCACTAAAACGAATCAAGAGTTACAACCTAATCTTTGAACTAAAGACCTTGCTCATAGCTCCCATTCAGCAAATTGCTTCAACCTCTTCTCAACCTAACCAAGGTAGAGACTACTCTCGAATCCCTCAAGAGTACCACATAAGAAACTCTCAACTATTAATCTTCAAAACAAATGTCCTCACTACAAATCACTCAAATAAAAAACACTCAAGAACACATATGAAGAAGAAGTGATTGGCCTCTCCAAAACCTAACACAACACTCAAATTTCGCTCAAGATGATTTCGGTTATCTTCAATTCGGTAACCTCCTACGAACGTGTATAGAGTATATATATGTAAGTCCAGCTCGTCTTGGGTATCAAGACCTCTTCTCCCACCAGTACTCTAATCATTCTGTCACCTAGAGAGATCAATCATATATCCACAACTGGAATTTGATAATAACATAATAATCAAGGATTATCTATGTTAGTTATATGTTTAACTCACAATATGACTCTTATATGGTATCCATACATGAATAGACTTCCTATCTTATCTATATAAGACATTCCATGAACAATAAAACACTGCACGTTAGTAAAATAAAAAGCCCACGTGTTAAAATCTTTAAGCCCGTGCAGATGAAGTAACTTACTTCACACATCGGAGTAACTTACTTCACTGCGCTGTATCTTCCAACATACCTGCGAAGTAACTTACTCCACATACCGGAGTAACTTACAACACTACTCAGCATCACTCAATTGTCATACATGAATCAAATAGAGACCAACAGGCTGGTTACGTGGTTAGTAATAACATCATGTTTCTGGTCTTTACCTTCATTCATGCTAGACAACTTTGCCATCATCGTATGACTATTTAGGTATGAGATTATTGTTCAATATGTATGAAACATCAATATTTCTCGTATTATTTTGAAAGTTTTCGTTGATATTTTTAAATTTGATGCATGAATTATTATATTTACGTTAAATATTTTAGAAATCTCATTTTATTATAATTTTAAACTTATTTGTTATGTATTATTATTAAACTTCTTTAAATACCCTTATTGGTAATTTGACAGTTTTTACTCTATAAACAAATTAACACAATCAAACACGTATACAGCTTAAAGTAGCTTATTTTGACAGCTTATACACTGGCTTATTTTAACAGCTTATACACTAGCTTATTTTAACAGCTTATACACCAGCTTATAATCTCTGAGTCAACCTCTCTACCAAACTAACCCTAAATAAATTGTAACAATTGAAACGTTAGAGACTAAATTATAACATAGAGCATGTGTGTCGATAGTTAAATGTATAATTTACTTTTTAATATACTCTCCCAATTTCCCTTAAAAAAAAAACCCAATGCGGTACGTTTAATGGTCCATTAATCATACGGTAGCATAGTACCATGCCAGTCTTCTTCCTTGCTGCCTGGTCTTCTTGCCTCTTCAAAGTTCCACCAACTATCCACCATGACTGATCTCCCGCCATACCCACCGATCGATCCCACTACCTTCGACCTCATCGTCATCGGCACCGGCCTCCCCGAATCCATTATTGCCGCTGCAGCTTCTTCCGTCGGCAAATCCGTCCTTCACCTCGACTCCAACGCCTTTTATGGCACTCACTTCACCTCTCTCTCCATCGCGGAGCTCTCCTCCTTTCTCCAGAATCCCCGTTCTACCCCTCCTCCCCCGCCACCCAACTGTACAGAGACCACCGTCATCAACCTCACCAGACGTCCCCTCTTTTCCGATCTCGATATTTCCAATTTTGCCCCTGACCTCCTCTCCGAGCACTCTAGAAGTTTCCATATCGATGTTTCGGGGCCTAGGGTCTTGTTCTGCGCGGATAGGTCCATTGAGTTACTACTGAAATCGGGAGCCAATCAGTACGTGGAGTTCAAGAGCGTGGACGCCAGTTTCATGGTAGATAGAACCGGCGCATTGTGGAGTGTGCCGGATTCACGTGCGGCGATTTTTAAGGATAAGAGCTTGGGATTGCAGGAGAAGAATCAGTTAATGAGGTTCTTCAAGCGAGTGCAGGAGCACCTGCTTTCTTCTGCTGCTGAAGAGGAAGAAGTGACTTCTTCGAGGATTGCAGAGGAAGATTTGGAGGGCCCATTTGCTGAATTCCTTGATAAAATGCGGTTGTCTTACAAGATTAAATCGTATAGTGAGAATATCCCTTTTGTTTAAAGCCGACCCATTTTACTTCCATCATAATTCTATAAATTGATTAATCCTACAGTCAATAGCTTTTTGTTGTTTCCAACATGTTCGTTCTAGCTACTGATAATCCTGTATGGCGAGTGACATGACTTTCTTTTGACATACACAATGTAGGATTATTCTTTATGCAATAGCCATGTCAGATTATGATCAAGAGAAGATTGAGGATTGTAAATACGTGCTCAAGACAAGAGATGGGATAAATCGTTTAGCTCTCTACCAGGCATCTATTGGCAGGTTAGGCATTTTTTAATTCTTATGTTTGTCTTGTGGTTCATTTCTATTAGTGTCATATTAATAGCATTATAGCAGTAATTTGTGGCAACTAGAAACACACCAAGGATTTGGCTTAGCAAAATTTTCATAAATTGTCATAATCTCCAGGCTTCAAAATGCTCCTGGGGCTTTGATTTATCCTATTTATGGACAAGGTGAACTACCGCAAGCCTTTTGTCGCCGTGCTGCTGTCAAAGGTTCCATTTATGTAAGTGCCAATAAAAGAGAGCTCTGGCTTATTTTTCTCGTGGATTATTATTCCTGCCTTACAAAAAAGTGTTGGTCATACAACTCTAGCGCAGACCCAGCACCCCAATAGAGAAGCAGTAGGGTGGATGGGTTCGTGTATGGTCTGAAGTTGTTGGGTTCGGCAGGGAGCATATAGATTCTTACCTAATTTACTTGCCTTGTCAAGCTAATGCATCTGCCTTGCAGGTACTGCGGATGCCGGTTACTTCTTTGCATCTGGACAAGGTATTGCCTTGTGGCACTGATCGTTTTCCTTTCCTGGGCTCTGAGTTTTTCAGTCTCCTATACGTGTTGGCTGTTCTTTTGTTCAATAACAAATTATTTGCCTTTTATTTAATTACTTTTGCAGGATAATGGGTGTTTTAAAGGCGTTAGATTAGCTTCGGGTCAGGATATATTTAGCCAGAAGCTGCTCCTTGACCCAGCCTTTACAATTCCACTGTCATCAGCTTCTTCTTTGGTAGACCACCAACGTGTAAGTCTCAAAGATGGTAGTGGGAAGGTTGCTAGGGCAATATGCATTACAAGGAGGGCCTTGAAGCCAGATATATCAAATTGCCTGGTCATATATCCTCCTAGATGTAAGATCTCCATAATTTCTCCCCCTAATTAATTTAGAGATTAAGGAAGGAGTGCTGCTTGGTTTCTGAAAATCTTACTGTTTGTTCTTCCCTCCAAGCAGCCTTGCACCCAGAGCAGAATACTTCAATCAGAGCTCTCCAGATAGGGCAAAATCTAGCTGTTTGTCCCCCAGGCATGTAAGTCTCAATAGTTTGCATAAATTTTAAATTTTCATTTCCCCCTTCTTGAGCTGTGAGCTTTTGGTATTGCTAGTGAGTGAAACAATTATGAAAAAGAAAATATTATGGATACTTTGCATTGTGATTTAAAAGCATTCTGAATCTCTGCTCTGGATTCCTGATTTCATACGAGATAAATGCCAATTTAAAAGTGATTTGGTCCTCACCTGCCCAGCCTAAACTGTAGTGTTGCTTCTTCAATTCAATTTGGCATAAGATGTGTTTGCGGAACTATGGACCTCTAGAAGTTGGATGTGTAGATAGGAAGGGATGTAACATGACGTTGTTGTGACTTCTTTTCAGAAGAATTTGGAGCACATGGGTTGACATTTGTGTCTGTATTTTTTTTATTTCAGGTTTGTGTTGTATCTTTCGACTTTGTGTGATAAAGGCAATCAAGGGAAGGAATTACTTCGTTCGGCCATTAATACTCTAGTTACCATTCCTGCTCCTGGAAATCCGGATAGTAGCTCTTCAATAGAGAGTGAAAAAAATCACAATAAAGAAGTACGGCCCACTTTGCTTTGGTGTGCATTATATGTTCAGGAGCTCAATATGGTAAGCTGCATTTCAAATTTTCTTTATAAGTCGATATGTTACATTTCTATGGTTTGTGGCTTCTTCCTTTTCTTATAGCTGGCCTTGGGGCAGTGAAATGGGTGGGTTCTCATGTTTTAAATTTAGAGGCTAGAAATAAATTTTAAGCGCCTACCTCAATCCGCAACAGGAATAATAGACCCCTAAAATATCTGCCTAGTAATTATTGTGTCTAGTTCAAGATTGCTGCAGTTTGGTAAGATGAGAAAATCCTTGTGTGTGCAGTAATATCTGCCTAGTAATTATTGTGTCTAGTTCAAGATTGCTGCAGTTTGATAAGTTAAGAAAATCTTTATGTGTGTGCACTGTGCACTGTGCAGTATTGATCTTGGATCCTTGTTTGAAACAATATTTATTTGTATTTCAGGTTGAACATGATTTTATCAGTTCCGCTCCAATGCCAGATGGGAACTTGAGCTACAACAATATTTTAGATGCTACTTTGAAGGTATTTCATCCTCAAATCACCTGTTTCACATCGCACAAGTATCTTAATGGAGTCCTTTATGTAACTATCATTAGCAAATTTCCCTTTAGCTGCCTTCATTGATTTGTTTAAGGGTGAGGTGCATAAAAACATGTTTGTTCATATAGTGTTCTTCATTGTTTCGCTTCTTCTTAAACGATTCTATCGTGTACTATTCTACCTGTCGAGATTATACACTATACTGACTAGAAATTGGTACTGGTATGTGCACTTCCTCAGCTCTTTCAGAAAATATATCCCGGTGAAGAGTTTTTCCCAGAAACAGCCTTGTCTGACAATTCCGAGGAGGATGGTGGGCAGGGCCTAGAGACATGAGAGTTAATTTGTTGGGGATATATCACTTTGTTCAACTTAGGACATTAAAGTGTTTCAACTGTCAACCAACAAGGATTCAGCTCAGGAGATCGTGAAGAATTTTGATGATTTCTGGTGCTTCTAAGCGCTAGAAAAAGTTATAATGGTCACATTCTGTTGTGAAAACATTTTTCTTTCTCTTTTTTATTTTTTATTTAAAATTTGAAGCCTTTGAATTTTGAATTGCTGAACTGGAGTTTTTGCACTGCTTCTGGCATCGCACATAGCACTTTATTGTCTTGTGACGTTTCTATTGAATGGAGGAGTTCCATATTTATAGGGAGTCCGGACTATATTTTGCCTTATATATCTTTATTTATTTATTTATAGGCAAGCTAGTTTACATTTCAGCGGCCAAATGTAGTATAGCTAACGTGTGTTGCTTGACAAGAAACCAATCCTTAGTTGGTAAAGATGAAAATATGCACACAAAATTAATGTCTGAAATTTTGCATCTCCAAATCATTGAAAGAATTCGGCGGATTTCTTGCATGACCTTTTATAAGTTCAATATCCATCACCCTTGCCACTAGTGTCACCTCAAAGTTGCACATCTACAACACTACCACTAGACTACCCAATCCGGCCATTCATTTTAAGCAACCTTTGTCATAGAAAATTAGAAATCAGCATACTGAAAAATACAATTACAATTCTAGATCAAGCTCAAACATCAAATTGTTTCACAGCTGTGCTATAAGAGTTAACAAATCAAGATTAAACCACTGACATTTTCCAGTATCGTGTTACGATAAAGATTATAATTGAAGTGGCTCAGCACGCATGTTCTCACTTGCAATAATCTCAAATATACCATAACAATTACTCCATCCCTCATCATCCATTACTACTTGAATTCAGAGAGTACATGTTCTAATCAATATCTTAATACCAGAAAACAAGAAAGCTTTTGCATCATAAAAAAGTGGATTCACCAATAGACAGAAAGGACAAGAGTCCAATGGTCTTTTCACTGCCTTGATCTTGACTCGGCCCTTCTAGCTTCATCTGGTGTTGAAGGAAACAGCTCCACATACCTTCTCCCAATCATCATATTGTCCTTGCTCATTGCTCTCTTAGCCTCCTCCGTTGAAACAAACTCAACGTATGCCTCTCCAGTAGCTTTCCCATCCGAACGGCACACAACGTATACCCTATCTTCTACCAGCTTCAAGTCTTTAAAGAATTGGACTATGTCTGATTGTGTCACCGAGAATGGGAGACCGCGCATCTTCAGGATTTCAGTGTATTCCAATTTATCCTTATCACTAAACCTCCTTGCTCGAGATGGAGGAGGACTTCCATGATAATCATTGTCATATATTCCTTCATAATTGACCTCTGTTGCCACAGCATGGTAATAGTCCTGTCTCTTGCACCTGAAAACTTCAACATACCTGCGCCCCATGTTTAATCGATCTCTCTGCAAAGCCAACTCCACCTGCATAGGTACCGCAAAGAGAACAAAGGCTTCTCCTGTGAACCTGCCGTTCTTGTTGACCAGTAGCACGTCCACAATGTCCAGTCCAGCGAAGAACTTGAATATGTCAATATCAGTGCAGTTGAACGGAAGCCCCCTGAGACGGACCACAGGAAAAGGAGGGGGCTGAAAGCCACCACCAAACCCGTAAGGTTGAAAGCCGCTTGGGCCACTGCTCACTGCGAAGTAGGGATTTGATTCCATCATTCTTTGTCTCTTTGAGCCGACCTCGTACCCGTCCGAAACCCCCCCGCTTCCCACCATGCCCTTCAATTATCCATACCCAAAGCAAAAAAAGAATCCCCACTCAACCTGTTAATAAAACCATACCCAACCCATGTTTCCTTGACACCTATATAGCCTAAGTCCCAACTAAAAAATTCTAAAACCCACCTATTATCAAGTATCAAGAAACAACATATTGGAGATGAAAAATGAGAACATTAAACTTGCAGAAACTTTACACAGTTTTATTCACTGATAAATGGAATTATGTGATAACTAAGAAACAAAACAATTAACTATGTTTTGGGTGACAGCCTAACTGAATATACACAACTATAGTTGCAATTACAAGATTCATAGAACTCATGCCCTATCATCCAAAACACATGTTATGCATTATCATGCTTCAGCTGACAGTTCCGTCCACATGATTATTGTTCATTTAAAACCACCCTCACTATATACTTAATCATATGTTGATTAATAAAGCATGAATGGATGATTAACAAAGCAAATTGAAAGAATTGGCAAAAGGCACGGAAAAAGAAAAATCCAGATTTTAAGAATGGCTTAGTATGTACGAGATTGACACCTACAGCGTTAAGAGGCATGAATATTATAACATTCCCATCCTCAATTCGGCACATATTCTAAAATCAGAAGTTTCTACTTCAATCAACCATGATTAACTAGTAAAACATAACATACAAATAGCAACCTCATATCGCTAGAAGCATTGAAATTCTAAAATCAAAACAAACAATCAAAAACCATAAGCAACAAATCATTATAAAACAAAGGAAAAAAAAATCCATCCAGTTATACAAACAGGACTGAAAACTTACCCTCTCGACCCGTACATGATCACCGGCACGTTCTGAGCTTCTCCAAGTCGCTCTTTCTGCTACTTCGATTGATTCGGCCGAGCTCGATTCGCATCAAAGCCTAACCCTAACCCTTTTATTATTATTATTTTTTTGGATTTTTTTGAAAAATGACCCGAACGTAAACAGTTGTTAGATATCAAAATGTTATAAAACAACCTTATAAGTCAACTCAATTCAAGTCTATTTTGAGCCTCTATATAGGTGGGTTATATTGGACTTTTCAAAAATTAATTAAATATTTTTTTTAATAAAAGAAATTTTAAAATATTTTTTCTCTAAAAATACATATTTGATTTTAAAAAAAATTACATATTCGAACTCAGCGCGTATAAATTTTTCTAATAAGATTCATCATTAATAGTTTTTATTGCGTTTTTTCAATTACATTATTTTTAAAAATAATATAATTCATATGTAAAATGTGTAAACTATTTATTCGAGTTAAAATTTTGTTACACTATGATAGTAGAATATATATATTTGTTATTTTTTGCATTTTTATTGAAATTATTTTGGCTAACCTAACCCGTTAAGTTTTAATAGTTAGGGTTTATCACTTGAGACATTTAGGATTTTAGTAACAAATCCGAGCTTTTTAAGTTACAACATGAAAATTCGATACACGAGCCTGTTAGGGTTTAACAAATTCGTTCTTCTTGGGGTTTATAACACTTATTGTTTAGGTTACAACATGAAAATCCGTTATACAAGTCCGTTAGGGTTTAGCGAATTCGTTCCCTTTAGGATTTAAAACTTATTGTTTAACTTACAGTATGAAAATCGATATACGAGCCCATATCAATATTTATAAATAAACACTAGAACCTACGTAATTTACATATTAGTAAAAAAATGTAATTAAAATAATATGATTAAAAATGACTGAATAAAACCTATCGATAATGAATTTTGTTGGATGGATCTTTACTTGTTGATTCTGGATATGTAATTTTTTTCGAAAACTAATATGTATTTTAAGAGATAAAATGTTTTAAATTTTTGTTTAAGAAAAAAAAATGTGCTGTGAAATTTCAAATAAGATATTTTATTTTCTAAAATTTTAATTTTCTGTCATACGCTTACAAAGTATGCCATGTAGACTTCGATTAATGTTGGGCTACAAAAACTTGGGCTATTTAGCACCACTCCTTAGATATTATCCATCTTTTCAAATAAATAATAAACTAACCATTTTATTACAAGAAAAGATGGTCAATCCTTTCACGTCTTTTCATATATATTTTCCCTCTAAAAATATCTTAAAACCCATTAAAATCATATATCAGCTCCTTCCACAATTCCCTCAAATCCAAACACAATGCTAGTTGAAAATCAACAAAATTTTGCTTAAATCTTCAAGGTTAAAATGTTGCGTCGTCTAAACTTCGTAATTTGCCTAAGCGACATCGCTCAGAACGCAAACAAAATCCTAAACTCAGTTACGTAAGCTCCATCTTCAAAGAAGACGAACATATAAGTGCTTAACATCTTTACTAAATGTCCAGTCCTTCTTCTCCTACCTAATTGAAGTTGCATTTATCGTTCTATTTTTTGTGATGATTTTTTGGTTGTCTTTTAAGTCGAAAAGTAAAATAGTCCTAGCTAAGGTTAGTGTAGGACATTTGGTGATTAAAAAAATTTCATATTTTTACGTAACTATACGAGTACAAATATTTCGTTGATAAATGTATGTGTTTTTCGTTGAGAATTCGATAGGTTTTGTTTTTGGTTGATAGAAGTGCTCAATGGTTTTCCAACCAAAGCCTTTAACCATGGCTAAATGCTAGTTGATAACTATTTTACTTTTCGTTTAGAATTATATTATTTTTTGATTGAGCACTTACTAATAATGTGCTTTAGAGATAGATGGGGTTAAAATATTAGTTCGTTGTTTGGTTTAAGGATTATGATTTCTATTTCATTAGTGTAGTTCATTAGATGTTGAAAACTGCATATTTTTACTTAAGTAAACCAGTACAAATATTTCATTGATAAATTTGTGCATTTTTCATTAAGAACTATGTTTGTTTTGTTTATCTCATGCACTTTTTTTTTGGCTGATAAATGTTGTAATTTTCATTTGAATTGGTACAATTTTTTTTCGTTGAGAAATTTCGCATGCAGGTTTGAGAATTGAACATTTATACGGTTGATAATATTACAATTTCAATGAAGGGGGCTTCAAGCATAATGTAGAAGATAGTTCGACCAGTCAAAGAACCTAAGGTGGAAAACATAATGAATAGGATGGTTAGACCAAAAGGCAAAAAATTTAATGTTATTTTTCGCCATTATGATATTCTACAATTCTTTCAAGGAGTATCCCCTCGTGTGAAATACGTTGGAGGATTCATAGATGAGTTGAAGTTTGACCTTTCTAATGCACACTTCTATGGATTTAGCTTTATTTTATATTTATTCAATATTTTGAAGTGTGCCTGTAGATCACTAGGACGGTCTTCCACATTTTTGCTCTTAACCACTACATTATCCACGTATACTTTCATCATTTTTCTAAGAAGTGGTGCGAATATCTTATTGATCAATCTTTGATATGTAGCACCAACATTTTTTAATCCAAAAGGCATTACCTGATAGAAGTATTTGCCCTATGGGGTTATGAATGGGGCTTCACTCCTCGTCTTTTGGATCCATATGAATCTGGTGATTTCTCGAATAAACATCAATGAAATTGAAGAGGCTTTTTCTAGATGTAGCGTCCACTAGTTGATCAAGTTTTGGTAGTGGGTAGCTATCCTTTGGGCAGACCTTATTGAGATCAGTGAAGTCCACACACATACGTCATTTGCTATTTGGTTTGGTAACCATGGCAATGTTGACCGAGTGCTGGCAAAGTGTTCAATAAATCGGGAGTCAATGGTGTGACATTTTTGTCCCACTCTACGATATTGAGAAATGGGTGTTCTTGTATTGTGGCAATCTTTCAATCTATTATGTATTCAATATGCTTGTTGTCCCCCTCTATGATTAACTAGGGCGTGTTCGTCGACTGGTAGCCACTAACGTTCTTTCTTGAATTTGTTGCCTTGAGTCCTCGGTGTGGGAATTTTGACCCTCAGATTTGTTTGGATTTTCTTCTCGGTTGTCATGATTGTTTCTGAATTTGATCCAACCTTTGGTTTAAGACATTCATCTGTTGGACTAATTGAGTTGTCTGCTCTTACAGTATGATGGGTAGTCTTGATGCCTCCAGCTCAACTATTGTTTATTCTAGTATTTCTAGTTTAGACCATGATTTTTTTAGGGAAATTTTTTCCCACAAACAGCGTCAATCTGATGACGTGCAGAACTTGCTCAGTTTGCTGACTTATCAGAATATGACTGAGCTAGGATCTTGATAATGCATCTCTTTCGGTGATGAGTTCCTGTATAGTAAGCACACGTGAACTAATACCCCACCAGAGGTTGTTATCTGACACAGGCACTCCGACGCTCAAGTCAAAATGTGAAGAAACAAGTATCTGAGTGCTCGTAGGTCGGAGCTCTCAAAGTAACAGTTTTTGAGGCTATCAAATTCTCTTCAAGTATACCTGATGAGGGTGCCTTTTTATACTGATGGAGTTTTTCCATTCCTAATAAAGTCTGCATCTCGCTTAAAGGAAACTGTCATTGATTGAAGGAAGTTCTTATTTTATTAGGAAATTACCTTCTTGGTTGTTTGATTTAGAATAGGATTCCTGATGAAAAGGAAGTCATTTCTTAATTTGTCTCCAAGGATTCTTAATGCATCGTCACCAAGTTAAACAAAGGCAGCTCGATTTAGGGGGCAAGCAATGCACTTGTCTTGTTCTTTTGCTGTCACATGTCGTGATATGTATGGAGGATATTTTTGATATCATCACTATCTAAGTATGATTATTGTAAAGGGAATAAAATGACACTGAGCCAACTTGACAACGACGAAGAATTGACAGATAGTCAACCTCCCTAAAGGCACTCCAACCAATAAACAAGTTGTAATGAATCCCATAATAATAGAGATATCAATTAGTACAGATTGACTATGATTCTAATTCCCAAAATTAGGGGTCAGACTAAGTTCAATTAGGAATCCTTATTTAAACCAAAATAGGAAAACTCAATTAAGGTGGAATCGAAAACAAACTCTACAAACAGTATATAAGGAGGAAGAACGCAACAAAAGAGGTATGCGCAAAAATTCCCAACTACTATTCTTCCTTCTCACTCTTGAGTATTTGACTGACTTGAGCACCGAAGAGCCAACGGTGGCCACTGCCACCACTCCGATAACGCTCTTCTCAATTATTTTACAAGTCAAACAAACAATCAACAATCGACACGTTGTGGAGGCAAAATCCACCCCCACAATTGGCCCCATATATGGGAAGAGTATAGAAGCCAATTTTCCGATTACGTACGCCAGGAAATTATTCTATTGAGGATGACCAAGCATTACATTGACCTAGTTCTCAAGGATAGTCCCTAATATTGAAAGAGATCGTTGGTAACAATAACTATGGAATATGTCTTGCCATTGATAATAAAGATGCAAAACACACCTCTAACTACTAACCATTTGTCTTCTTGTGTTAATGGGAAAAGGTTGACTAAAAAAACCTTTTCAGGTATATTATAGGAATTGAAGATTGCCATTTCTCTTGGTATGGTCTTTCGTAATGATATGACCTACTTAATAATGGCATAAAGATATTCCTAGGTCCATTCCTTGGCAAGAAGGTCTAATGGCAATATATGATGACCAACTCAAAGGGTTGCGCGACAAATTTGTGGAGATGAAAGCTAACCTCAAGGCCGAACTAAAACCATGACCATTAGATCAAGTTTCTAAAGGTTTAGTTCAACCCCCAATCTTTCGATATAAAGATGTTCCTAGATCCAATCCTTGAAGAGAATGTCCGATTGCAACGTATTCAAAGGGTTGCACAATGGCCTAATGGAGATAAAACTATTGTGTGTAAAAGAGAATGCTGAACTCACGACTACACTAAAGCAAATTTGAAGAATGAAAAAACATCCAAGATTAGGAAAAATCTGACTTGGTGTAATGATTGAACCATAATTGGACACTGGAATCCCCAGTTTGGCGTTAAGGTACGACATACAAGATCAGGAAAAATCTAACTTGGTGTAACGATGGAACGACAACCAAGCTCAGAAAAAACCTGGCTTGGGGTAAAAATTGTACTACAACCAAGCTAAGGAGTACCTAGCCCGGCATAATGGAACAACTCTACAGATCAATATTTGGGAGACCTACTATTACGAAAGTCAAAGCCAAAGGGTGAGCTAAGGTAAATACTACATACACCCCCAGAGTTAGAAAAATCGACCCAAGAGCTCTGGAAGGCTATTGTTGGGGGGGGGGGGGGGGGGTTGTTGGTGGAATCATACACCAAGCCGACCTGACAACCACGGAGAATTGACAGATAGCCGACCTCCCTAAAGACACTATAACCAACAAACAGGTTGTAACGAATCCCATAATAATAGGGATATCAATTAGTAGAGATCGACTATGATTCTAATCCCTAAAATTAGGGGGTCAGACTAAGTTCGATTAGGAATCCTTAATTGAATCGAAATAGGAAACCTCAATTAAAGTGGAATTGAAAACAAACCCTACAAACATTATATAAGGAAAAAGAACACAACGAAATAGTTACGCACAAAAATTCTTAACTACTATTCTTCCTTCTCACTCTTACGTATTCGATCAACGGTGGCCATTGCCATCATTCTAGCAACGATCTTCTCAATTATTTTCATGGTCAAGCAATCAACATGTTGTGGAGGCAAAATCCAGCCTCACAATTATGTAAGTATCCACTTATTGCAAAATATTGAAGAAATCGTTGATATTTGATTCACAAAGAACAACTCCACAAATGATTTATACAGAACTCACAAACTCATGAGATTTGAGCATGCGACCTCCACTAAAAAGAACCTCAGCACTATCGCTCGTTGGTCATTATAATTGGACATACATATAGATACAGCTTTGATTTGGACATTGCTGTGCCACCATAAAATTACCTCCTACTCAATTGCTAATCATTATTCGCCAAAAGAAAGCTAATCATTATCCTCAGCATTGCAAAATTACACTGTGGCATAAAAAATTATTTTAATTGTATGGAACTGGGGATGTTAATGCTAACGTACGCAACATGAGTGCAGTACAACCAAAGCATGCCAAACCCATAAACAAACAAATCTTTGTCACTGCCCGTCTCTCACGCCCCCTCTCTTCCTTGTCTCTTTGTCCACTTCCTCCCCTTTTCCACAGTCTTGACTCTGTTTTTCTTTCTTTGCTTCATAGGACTTTCTTTTGTTTTTCAAAAGGAGAGAACAGAAAGGACATATATGGATGACTGCTGACTGAGAGAAACCATGATGGACTGGGATGCTAACAACCAAGAACAACCACCGCCACCGCAACCCCACCATCAAAATCAAGAGAACCACAGAGCAAATGTTGCTGTCACTGTTAATGGGAATCCTGGAGGAGGAGGGGTAATGTATCTCAAGGTAATGACAGATGAGCAATTGGAGACTCTAAGGAAGCAGATTGCAGTTTATGCTACTATTTGTGAGCAACTTGTCGAGATGCACAAAGCCCTCACTGCTCAGCAAGATCTTACAGGTTTTTGTCTCCTTTTTGTCTCAAGTTTGATTCTTTGACCTGGATTGTATTATTAACCTCTTAATGGTTGTATTGATGGTGATCTCATATGGATATGTGCTTTTATGGTGGAATCTTGCGTTGGTTCTTGTATGGGTTTTCTATGACTGCCTTCTCTTTTTCATTCTCTGCATTAATTGTTACTTGTCTAGGAGGGTTTGTTTTTGTCTCTGAATTACAGATTTCGTTTTTACTCTCAATTTCCCTCTTCAAGTATGTATGTACGGGTAACTAATTTGTTTCAATTTCTTAATTGTCTTCTCGTTTTCTGATTTGATGGTTCCGTGTCTCAATCTTCAATTATTGGTTATAATTGTGAACGGGGTTTAATAGAAGCTGATCATTTTCATCCTATGTTGCCTTATTTGGTCCAGATGATGTCTTTTGTTCCTTGAATTGTTGAAAATTTTACTAAGAAGTCACTGCAAAAAATGATGATATATTTTTAACTTCAGTTTTCAACCATGTTTGATTTGAATTACTGTTGTTTGGCCAATTTAAGCGACCATGGTGTGTCCAAGTGATGGGCTTCGTCCTCAATTGTGTGCCCAATGGAGGTTCAATCACATGGTCAAGATTCAGTTTTGATATCTGCAGATTGCTCCTTTTGTACAGATCTGACAAATTGGTTGATGACTGGGATCATTTTTCTATGCGAATATTTATATTTATATCTAAATTACTTTTCGATATAGATAAAGGTAAACAACTCTCGTATAGATATTATTGATTTTTCAATTGCTGGCGCTGTGATCGAGTTCATAATTTTCTTTTTACATGAACCGATGTGTATTATGTAATTGAGTGTTCTGAAATTATGATCCTTAAATACTGGGCTGCTTTCTCATCGTCCTTTTCCCCTGATGCATGTTTATGTTATGTAATATTCCAACATTGATTTTTTTTTTTTTTAAATGTTGTTGCTTCGAGCGAATCTTGCACTTGTTATCTGAATCTTGACATAAAAGTAAAGTTGCTCCATTTCAACCTACACATCACCAGATTAAACCATTGACCATGGGAATAGTTTTTCTGCAATGTCACTTAAGGTTCTGAACATCTCCCTGCCTAGACATGAAATGAGGATGGGAGCCTTGTCCACTGTCCTTTATTTCTTTTTTTGTGATTTGAAATCAAGTACAGGGATGTCATCTTGTTGGTTTAGGTTTTATGAATTGTTTGCTAAAAGTATGTGATTAAATTCTCATGGTAGTGTAATTAAACAACTTTATTTGGTGCTTATGCTGTTTTTACACTCTTCCCCTTGCAGGAGGGAAGTTGGGAAATCTCTATTGTGACCCGTTGATGGCTTTGTCTAGTCACAAAATTACTGCTAGGCAGCGTTGGACTCCAACACCTGTGCAGCTTCAGATTTTGGAACGTATCTTTGATCGAGGAAATGGAACTCCCAGCAAGCAAAAGATAAAAGAGATAACTTCTGAACTCATTCAGCATGGCCAAATTTCTGAAATGAATGTTTATAACTGGTTCCAGAACCGGCGTGCTCGATCAAAAAGGAAGCAGCCAATTGGACCATCTAACAATGCTGAATCAGAAGTGGAGACAGAGGTTGATTCACAGAATGATAAAGAAACTAAGCCGGATATTTTTCATTCCCAGCAGAACCAATCTCTTCAAGCTGAAGATCTGTGTTTTCATAGCCCGGAGATGAGCTCTGAACTTCATTACTTTGGTATGTAACCTTATCCATGCACACAGATCTAAGTTTAATGCCACTGATTTCAGATTGCATTACTTGCTAGAAAACTAGTTCTATCTAGGTTAGTTCAAGTAGTAGCAATATAGTTAAGCAGTGAAACTAATGACAACAAACATAAATACGCTTAACAAATAAATAGTTGGGTCAGAAAGTGTGAACGGATTTATAGTGGTTTAACCAAGTACAGGCCTACATCCACTCCTCAAGACACTCCTCCTTTAGAGTTTGAATCCCCTAAGCAAAACCATCCTAGACATACAGCAAAAGCACATATCGGAAGGTTAGCAAGATATCTTTTTGTGTTTACATTACAATATTGCTGCTGTCAATTTAAGGGTTAATGAATCATACAGTGACAAATATATTGTCTTTGTAGGAATTTGTTTTTGCTTGTGCATTGTCTTCGCTGCTTATATATGTGTTGAGTTCCTAAATAATTGATGCAGGGAATGATCACCTGACTGGGAAGATGGGAACGCCTGGAAGCTATAATCTTTATGAGCAGGCTGAAAACTATAGCATGTGAGAGGGGTTGAAAGCCTGAGATTCACTTCATCTGCCCTAGTTAATATGTGGCAAGAAATGATGTTGCTCTATCATTTTGATGAAAATGGAGAAAGTTGGTCCCAATCAAGGGAACCATACATGCCTAACACCGTATAGTATAGTATAGTGTGTGTATATATATATATATTTTTTTATTTTTTTTCCTTTTTTTTTTCCCTCTCTCTTTAGAAGTTTTTGCCTTTTCTCAAATATGCTTTCGATCAGTCTTGTTTGAATGAGTTGAATAGTTGATTTTGTTTATTGTTCATTCCTCTGGTGGGAAAACAGTTTGTGTTTGGTTACTTGTGTTTGACTAAAAGTGATGGCGTTGTCTTGGAGTAGGAAATGGTGTAATTTGGTGGATGAGTTTGAGAAGATTATTATTAACTAAAAGTGAGGGCCTTGTATTATTAATTTATTATTAGGCGAGTAAAAGATATCAAACTGCTTGCAAACTAGTTGAAACACAGCATCAGCACTCCAGAGTTGTCGTGGGCTTGTATGTCACGACTGTGCAACCAGAACATCAAAATTGATAGAGGAGAAGCACAAGGCCGTGTATAGAGATGATCTTTCTAACTGCATATACATCTGATGTGAATAAGGACACATTTCTTTTTCAACTTCAAAACCTTCTTGGGGCTTCCATTTATAGTAAATACAAACTAGGTATAATATGTACTACATGAAATCAAAGATCACAAAATTAGTGAACAGGCAACAACTATATGTATTCACGTCTTCGCTAAATTCACCTTTTAAGTTCAGCAAGAAATGAATAAATGGTTAATTGTAGAAGCATTAGCCATACAAAACAAAGAGTCTAATATAAAATCCAAAGAAAAAAAGAAAAAAGACAACGACAACTTATCTAAAACAACAAAGGGCTTTGCACAATTGAAGCTCACCGCAGCCGATTGAAGAATGGAAAACCACATCGACAATCGTGGAGCAACAACACGAACACAATCACATAGCAGCTGAACAAAATTCATTAATTGAAGGCATTATTTTGTGATTCCTGAACTGTACAAATTTGTATTATTGAACATTAAGACTATTGAGCTACAATTGACTTTTTTAATAGAAAAGCCACAATTGATAATGAACAAAAAAATTTAAAATTCAAATTGTATCACCTTTTCAATCTCTTAAATAGGTTTTTTTTCTTTAACCATAATTTTGACCGTCTTTAATTGTACTTCTTAATCGAACCTGTTGTTCATCCAACATCAAGTTACCTCCCTATTAATTATATGGGTTTTACCTAATATAAAATTATAAAGAAGCAAAAGCCTTTGTCAAACTAATTTGCTTAACTGATTTATTGAACTATTTATTTTTAATATCTTTTGGTTTCATTTGTTTTCTAACCTTGGAAGACACACATCAAAGCACTAGTACATAACAGTGTTCTCTTATCACATATAGAGAGAGTAAGCCAACTCAACAATGCACGAATACAACTTGTACCTACGTTCTACGATCACCTATTGAGAAGATCAAAGTTATTTTCTTTCAACATAACTTTGATGTAAGATTCTTGAAAACTCCACGGAGAATTTTTTGGAAATATATTTTATATTTGGGAGGCCACTTTCTTCTCTCCCCGCATTTACCCAGGATCGAATTCGGGTGGTCGCCTTATATGCGCCCCGGTGTAAGTCCTGGTACCACTGAGCCAAGTTGATTCAGTGGTACCATGACTTATATCGGGGCACCTATAAAGGCAACCACCCGGGTTCGATCCTGGGTAAAGGCGGGGGAGGAGAAGTGCCCTCCAAATACTAAAAGTATTTCCAACATAAAGGCGTTGACTCAGTGGTAAAAATGTTGGAAATACTTTTAGTATTTGGGGGCACTTTCTCCTCCCCCGCCTTTACCCAAGATCGAACCCTAGTGGTTGCCTTTATAGGTCCCCCGGTGTAAGTCCTGGTACCACTGAGCCTATAAAGGCAACCACCCGGGTTCGATCCTGGATAAAGGCGGGGGAGGAGAAGTGCCCCCGAAATACTAAAAGTATTTCCAACATAAAGGCGTTGACTCAGTGGTAAAAATGTTGGAAATACTTTTAGTATTTGGGGGCACTTTCTCCTCCCCTGCCTTTACCAGGATCGAACCCAGGTGGTTGCCTTTATAGGTCCCCCGGTGTAAGTCCTGGTACCACTGAACCAAGTTGGCTCAGTGGTACCAGGACTTACACCGGGGCGCATATAAGGCGACCGCCCGGGTTCGATTCTGGGTAAAGGCGGGGAGAGGAAAAAGTGCACTCCCAAATATAAAATATATTTCTAACATAAAGGCGCCTTTATGTTGGAAATGTTGTGAGTTTATTTCGAAACCTCAAAGTCCCACATGAAAGAAATCCAAACTTGAGATATGGTTTATAAGCAAACCAACTACCATGAGCTTATGAGCAACAAGACATGGTAGTGGGCTCGCGCGCATAAAGGGCCAAGCCGTTTGGCCCAAACCAAAGTGAAATGGGTGGATTTCCCCCCTGCGTGCGAGATACATTCTTTGGGCTTCAGCCCGGTTTTGGATTTTTGCTTCCAGATTTTATTTTATTTTAATTTTTGCAACACCAATTGAACAAGTCTTGCCTTACCTATCTAGACCTATTCTCACGCCACTATGAGCTAACTTCTCTCCACGTTCAGATTGTTAGTGGTTCCATGATCACCTCAACTCCTCCCGCATATCTCTCCCAACGGCTAACACTTATTCTCCTATATACTACAAAGCCTGCCATCCGTTTTATGAGCTACGAAAATCCTTTACTTCTCTGTTGCTGCTGTCTGCTTACTTTCTGCTGTTGTTCCTGCTCCCATTTGTTGGAAGAGCTTGTTGAATCCTGGAGGATACCAAAAATATCCTTAAGCACAGTGTCCTTACACACGCCTCAAGCTTCGTTGTTCTGCTGTTTTCCCATATTAATATTCAACATTCTTAAGGATATTTCTTTGAAATTATGGCCGCTGCTGGAAACGAGAACGCTGCCCCTGTCACTGCCGCTTCAACTCCTGCTCACCCCGTCGCTGCTGCCACTCCCCCGCCACCTGCCCCTGCTGCAGTCATCCCTTACGCCAAGCCCTTCCCTGACATATCCAAAATTGAAGTTTTCAAGGGTGAAAACTTCAAGAGATGGAGGGAGCGAGTCTTCAGCACTCTTGACATGCATCGAGTTGCGTGGGTCCTCACAACTACCAAACCAGAGCCCATAACTGAAGAATGGACTGATGCAAATAAGGTATGCAGACATACGATTTTGAGTTGTCTTTCTAATGACCTCTTTGATGTCTACTGTAGCTACAAAGAAGCAAAGGAAATTTGGGACTCTATGATTCCCAAATACACTGCCGAAGACGTTGGAAAACAGAAATTCGTGATAGGCAACTTCTACAAATGGGAGATGACAGATGATAAAGACATGAAGTCGCAAATCAATGAGTACCACAAGCTGATAGAAGACTTGAAGGTGGACAAAATAATTCTTCCTGAAGAATTCCTTGCTGGAGTATTAATTGAGAAGTTTCATGAGTCTTGGAGCAACTACAAACAGCAATTGAAGCACAAACAAAAGCAGCTGTCCCTCGAAGATCTCATCACCCACATCACAATTGAAGAAACTCACAGGAAGGAGGTGAAAAGTGTCAAAGCTAAGGAGATGGCATCAAAAGCAAACTTGGCAAGGCAAAAATCATCAAAAGAGGTACGACAACAAGTCTCGTGATTACAAACCCAAGGTGAATAACCCCTCTTTTAAACCGAAAGGTACTTGCTTTGTTTGTGGAAAGCCTGAGCATCATGCTCCTCAATGCCGAAAGAGAGTGAGAAATAACAATCCTCCTAAGCCAAGTGCAAACTTGGTTGATGGAGATGAAGTCATTGCTGCGGTTATTTCTCAAGCCAACTTGGTGGCTAATATCAAAGATTGGGTGATAAAATCTGGAGCTACTAAGCACATTGGTGCTAGTAAAGATACATTTTCTTCCTATACTTCCGTTAAGGATGAAAATGAGGTAGTCTACCTTGGAGATTGTAGAACGGCACAAGTTCTAGGGAAAGGCAAAGTCCAATTGAAATTGACTTCTGGAAAAATATTGGCATTGAATGATGTGCTCCATGTTCCAAACATAAGAGCAAATTTAATTTCTGTGAGCCTGTTGGGCAAAGTGGGGGTTAAAGTGTCATTTGAATATGACAAGATTATAATGACCAAGAACAATGATTTTGTGGGCAAGGGCTATTGTAATCAGGGACTCTTTGTACTCAATGTTCTCAATAAGAATGATGCATCTTCTTCTGCTTACTTGATTGATTCAATTGATTTATGGCATGCTAGATTAGGTCATGCTAGTTTGGGATATATCAAGAAAATGCAAACACTTGGTTTAATTTCTAAGTTTTCAACTTGTATGAATAAGTGTGAAATATGTGCTGAAACCAAATCCACTAAAAAACCATGTCCATCCGTAAATAGAGAAAATGATTTGTTAAGCTTAATTCATACGGATTTAGGAGATTTGAAACAAACTATGACTAGAGGTGGTAAGAAATATTATATAACCTTTATTGATAATTATTCTAGATATGCTAAAGTATATTTGCTTAGAAATAAAGATGATGCTTTTGATGTGTTTTTATTTTACAAAGCTGAAGTGGAAAACCAATTAAGTAAAAAGATTAAACGAGTCAGATCTGATAGAGGTGGTGAATACGTATTAATGAATGATTATTGTGAAAAAGAAGGAATAATGCATGAAGTAACGCCTCCCTATTCACCACAATCTAATGGAGTAGCTGAACGCAAAAATAGAACTTTAAAAGAAATGATGAATGTTATGCTTGTTAGTTCTCATGCTTCTGATAACTTGTGGGGTGAAGCTATATTATCTGCATGTCATTTACAAAATAGAATTCCTCATAAGAAAATCGGCAAGTCACCCTATGAATTATGGAAGGGTTATGCCCCTAATTTAAAATAATTGAGAGTGTGGGGGTGCCTTGCTAAGGTAATGTTGCCGGATCCTAAGAAAAGAAAAATTGGGTCAAAAACTTCTGATTGTATGTTCATTGGTTATGCTGAACATAGTGCTGCATATAGATTTCTTGTTTTAAAAAGTGATGTTCTTGATTGCAACACTATAATTGAGACAAAAAATGCTGAATTTTTTGAACACATATATCCATTGGCTGATAAAATTTCTCATGCACCTATGAATAATACTGTTGATGAAACCTCTGAAGAGGAATTGAGAAGGAGTAAGAGATCGAGAAAAGAATCCTCTTTTGGAGATGATTTTTATACTTATCTTGTTGATAATGACCCATTGACTTACTCCGATGCTATCTCTTCTAGTGATGCCCCGTTTTGGAAAAATGCCATTAAAATTGAAATTGGTTCAATTTTGCAAAATCATACTTGGGACTTAGTTGATTTACCACCAGGAGCTAAACCAATTGGTTGCAAATGGATTTTTAAAAGAAAACTTAATTCTGATGGTTCGATTGAAAAATACAAGGCTAGATTAGTAGCAAAAGGTTTCACTCAAAAACAAAATATTGACTATTTTGATACTTTTGCTCCTGTTACTAGAATTTCTTCAATTCGTGTGTTAATAGCTTTGACATCAATTTATAAACTTGTTATTCATCAAATGGATGTTAAAACAGCATTTTTAAATGGTGATTTAGATGAAGAGGTTTACATGGTGATTTAGATGAAGAGGTTTACATGGTGCAACCTGAAGGTTTTGTTATATCTGGCCAAGAAAATAAAGTTTGTAAGTTAAAAAAATCTTTGTATGGCCTAAAACAAGCACCGAAACAGTGGCATGAGAAATTTGATCAAGTAATCTTGCGTGATGGTTTTTCATCTATTGGTGTTGATAAATGTGTTTATACTAAAGTGATTAACCATGAATGTGTTATTATTACTCTTTATGTGGATGATATGCTTATATTTGGTACTAATCTTGAGATAGTGCATAACACTAAAAATTACTTAGCTTCACAATTTGATATGAAAGACATGGGTGAAGCAAGTGTGATATTGGGTGTTAAAATCATAAGGAGAAATGATGGTATAATGTTGTCACAAGAACATTATGTTGAGAAACTTCTAAAGAAGTTCGAAAATTTTGAGGTGACACCTGTGAGTATTCCTTATGATAGTAACACTCAATTAAAGAAAAATCGTGGTGATCCCATTGCTCAATGCAAGTATGCTCAGATTATTGGGAGTCTGTTGCATCTCATGAATTTTTCTAGACCTGATATTGCATATGCAGTTGTAGATTGAGTAGATATACTCAAAGTCCCAATTCTGAGCATTGGTCTGCATTAAACAGACTAATGAAATATTTGAGAGGTACCATGAATTATGGTATTCTATATAGTGGATTTCCCGCTGTATTAGAAGGATACAGTGATGCTAACTGGATCTTACATTCAGATGAGACAAAATCCACTAGTGGTTACATTTTCACTCTTGGTGGAGGTGCAATAACTTGGAAATCAGCCAAGCAGTCCATTATTGCTAGATCAACTATGGAATCAGAGTTCATAGCTCTGGAGTTGGCTGGTGGAGAAGCTGAGTGGTTAAAAAATCTCTTGGCAGAAATACCATTGGGTATAAAACCAACACCATTTGTGTCCATGCATTGTGATAATCAATCTGCAATAGCAATTGCAAAGAATAAGTCCTTTAATGGCAAGAGTAGACATATTCGTCTAAGACATGACGTGGTAAAACAGCTGTTAAAAGATTGAATTATATCCATTGATTATGTGAAGTCAGAATTGAATTTGGCTGACCCTCTGACTAAGCCCTTGTGGAGGAAGATGATCTTGGAAACATCGAGGGGAATGGGGCTAAAGCCAACTTGAGATATCAACAATGAAGGTAACCTAACCTATGTGATTGGAGATCCCATGAAGTAGGTTCAATAGGTAATAACAAGTCATTGTTGATCCTGTGACACTATAAAAAATTGAAAGCCCATCCTATGCTTTGTGATTAGTGTCAAACTACTATTAAATTGAGGTTGAGCTAAGCTCTTAATGAATTTTATATCCCTTTTGGGTGGTGTATTAAAGGTAGTATACACTTGATGAAATTCAACTATATGAGTGTGAAGTGGGGCCGCTTCTATGAGATTTTGGCATAATCTCTAGAGCACTCATGAACTTCCAGGCACGCGCATGGCCTATTAGCGCAAAATCGCGATGAACAACATGAATTGTGGGGGTGTAATGTGATTGATAAGATCTCTAACTTACAATGAAAGGTCTTTGGTTCAAAAAACTATTAGTTTTACCAAAACCTTGTGAGTTATATCTTGTTAAGTCTAGAACTAGTTCAATGTTCTAAACAACTAGTTTCGAGGCATTTACATCCATGATAATAAATTCAGCAGTAGCAAAACCTTATCCTTTCCTCGAGCTTTTTAAATATGTGGGGGGATTGTTGTGAGTTTATTTCAAAACCTCAAAGTCCCACATGAAAGAAATCCAAACTTGAGATATGGTTTATAAGCAAACCAACTATCATGGGCTTATGAGCAACAAGACATGGTAGTGGGCTCGCGCGCATAAAGGGCCAAGCCGTTTGGCCCAAACCAAAGTGAAATGGGTGGCTCCCCCCCCGCGTGGAGATACATTCTTTGGGCTTCAGCCCGGTTTTGGATTTTTGCTACCAGATTTTATTTTATTTTAATTTTTGCAACACCAATTGAACAAGTCTTGCCTTACCTGTCTAGACCTATTCTCACGCCACTGTGAGCTAACTTATCTCCACATTCAGATTGTTAGTGGTTCCATGATCACCTCAATTTGGATTTTTGCTTCCAGATTTTATTTTATTTTAATTTTCGCAACACCAATTGAACAAGTCTTGCCTTACCTGTCTAGACCTATTCTCACGCCAATGTGAGCTAACTTCTCTCCACATTCAGATTGATAGTGGTTCCATGATCACCTCAACTCCTCCCACATATCGCTCCCAACGGCTAACACTTATTCTATTCTGCTATATACTACAGAGCCTGCCATCTTTTTTATGAGCTACGAAAATCCTTTACTTCTCTGCTGCTGCTGTCTGCTTACTTTCTGTTGTTGTCCCTGCTCCCATTTGTTGGAAGAGCTTGTTGAATCCTGGAGGATACCAAAAATATCCTTAAGCACGGCGTCCTTACACATGCCTCAAGCTTTGTTGTTCTGCTGTTTTCCCATATTAATATTCAACAGGAAATACTTTTAGTATTTGGGGGACACTTTCTCCTCCCCCGCCTTTATCCAAGATCGAACCCGGGTGATTGCCCCACCGAGCCAACTCAAAAGTATTTCCAACAGAATTCGATTTCATTTCCAGCAATTATAAGTGTTTGCCGTGCAAATATTGCTCAAGTAAAAAAAGTGCATGCTCAGTTTCTCTACTACATATATGTAAAACGTTCAAAAATTAATATGTGATAAGAGAGGCAAACTAACAATTCGAGATGCATTTTCAAATGTGCATATTATCAAAAAACTTAACTACCCTGCTGTTGGCTCGTGACTTCCATAAGTAACCTGCTGCTGGTAGACTTGTTCAAACTCTAATGAGTTGCCTTGTCGGAGGGGACAATTCAAGTTGGGTTGGGGTGTTGAGTTTACCACACTATAGAATGAATGATATGCCAGGGAGTTTGCCTCGAGTAATTTCTAAGTTTGAATGCAGAAAATTGAATAACACTTTCCAACAGACAATGCAGAAAATTCCAAAAGCCTAAATCAATAATCCAATACAGCAGCAGAAAGACAATTTCCACCCAGAAAAAAGAAAAGAAAATGGCAGCAGAGGAGCAACAACGAACACGTGAAAAAACCAAGTATAAATTCTCTAAATGAATGGAATCCCACAGCGTGATCTTAACATAGATCTAGCAACCTAGATTTCTTGATACACAGCGGAAAGAGAGGGGACAACCATTTTTTGTGCAAAATCGAACACCAATATGATGTCCATTAATGGTAGCAAAAACACCCTTTTGAGGATTTTGCTCAAGCGTGGTGAAGATGCTACCTTTTCCATCACGGCCTTTTAGTTTGTACATGATCAGCCTTTTTCAATTTTCGGTAAGATGCCAACAGAAAGATGTTAACATCCGTAGAGTAAAAAGCAATGCCTCAATGATACAATATAGTCAAATTGATCACAGGAGACCAAATAACTACAGCAGTCACATCAATGAGCATGCCATGAGCGCGAAAAATGAAGTTTTTCATGATAATATTTATTCTTGCTGCTGTCGGGGGCATATGTGTCATCTAAGTTATCAGTAAAATTATCATCTGTCTCTTTTGTATTTGAAAGATAAACTCAGAGTCTGAAACTCATCAAAGCCACCAAGGAGGTGTCGCCAGCATACAGCTCAAGCATCTGCTAATGCATCAGATGCAGAATATATAAAATTCAATTACAAAATTGGCAACTCCACTATACGAACAGGAAATAAAATCAAGCCAACCAAACCCAAAACCACAAAAAATAAAATTCACAAACTTTTACATTCTAAGCAGTTGGGAAAGGAATTCCCATGCCCACATTTCTCCCCATAGTTCTTGCTTTCAGCAGTGATCCACAACAATCTCATCACATATAAAATTGAATCAAAAAAAAAATCCTCTCATTTTTATTTTCGAACTAACTTCTCCCAAGTTGACATCAATTAAAGGATCAGCAAACACACTATACAACAAAAGATGCAGATGAATTCCACAATTAACAAAGCAAAAATTAAATTTTCGTCTGCATCGTGCCTTATTTAACTTGTCTAAAGTAGTTATAGCATCAGTTTCCTGCTTAAAGCTTACATCAAAGCGAATTGATGAGAGACAAACTGAGAACAAAACCAACATGTGGGCATTAGACTAAGCATAAAATACTGATCATTTTTATGCTATAACACTACTGTAAAACTAAATTGAAATGAAAATAAACCATTTCTCTATATAAGACAAATCTTCACAACACATGAGCATAGAAATGAAACCTCAAATAAGAAAGAGGTTTCACCTAAGACGTCATGACTCATGAGTGAGTGTATGTGAATCACCATGAAAGAGTAGTCATTAGTAATACTACAATTCTTGGAAAAAAAGTTAGGTAAAAGAGCAAAAGATTTTTCTTTAACCCAGTCCTCCAGAGAAGAAAGAGTATTCAGCAATGTTGTGGCACAACATTTTTTGCTGGAGGCTCTGTGGGAAGAAATTAGACAGCTGCAAAATCCCAAAAAAGATGCATCCACTGAAAACCAAATTAGCAAAACAAAAAGTGGCAGAACACCCTGATGAGGTCAAGGAGAAGAACAATAAACAAACATAAATAATCCAAGCAATAGAACCCGCACAAAAAAATGAATGTATCTTGAATCATCAAAAGAAAATTATATTATCTTAATATTTTCATTTTCCTTTGCTACTGTGTAGTTTCCCTTCTTCTTTTTCGTCTTGGCCTCTTTGTTGAGTCCTAATCATCCCTTTATGTGCATGTTCTCTATAAATAAAAATAGGTTAATTTTTTTAAAAAGGCAAATAAGACAAACAAAAGACAAAAGGCCCATACTATACGCAAAGATAATCTCAGTTGTATTACCAAGCGTAACCTCCACTCTACACAATTAGAAACCACATTGCTTTGTTGCTGAACCTGTCCACAGATAATGAGTAACCATACAACATTTACACAATAAGGAACAAAATTTTTTAAGAAGTTTCTTGCACGTGCATGCCACACAGAGCTAAATTAATCGTTTTTCAATTCTAGCCTACTATGTTCTCTCTCTATTAGAGGTTACTTGAGACAAAACCTCCTGTGTGTAAGAGGTTGGCAGGTCTCAGCATCAACAAGTAGTTGTCATAGTGGATTCACCAAATCTTAAGGAGGAGCCTCGAGTAGTGTATCTATAAATTTAATTCTAGTTTACTCCTGTTAAATTGTTCTGTGCTGCTATATATTTCTGTGATCTAATCATTGATAAAAGTGTGTAAGCACTACTACTGAGTGATTGATCTAGGAAGAACTGGACAATTACTAGTTCATAAACAGCAGACTATAAAAGCTAAAAGCTTGGATTTTTGCAGAGATGTATCACTACGCAAAAAGAAAAGGAGAGCTTATAACTTGTCTTATAAAATTCACTCTTCTTGTATTAGCCTAAGGTCTCAACAAAAGGAATGAGAATATCTTGAGATGCAATACAATTCAACGCAAAGATAACTTCATAAAGCTGAAGAAAGTTTTACACATTTTCTCAATAGAAGCTCCAAGTTGATATTTTCTCTCTTTAGGATTAAACACGTGCAAATGTAGGGGGAAATAGGAGAGAAAACAAATGAAGCACAAAAGAACAGAAGAAATCTCCTAGCTGGGGACTAGTCAAGGTGCATGAGCTCTTACAAGCTAAAATTATATGTCAACCGTGGTGCCTACATCTTATATATTGTCATCAATTATGAGATACAAACACTTGGCGCCCTGAGGGGGAAGAAGAAAATGAAAAGCTCAAGAACCATCATACTTGCATTAATAGCAGCATAGATTTTGAATTTGCACATAGGGTAGAGAAGTTTCAACCAAAATGGTAAATTTTTTAAAAAAAATATAGAGCACTTAATACCTTCATAACCTTGCAATATTCATTCGGCCTCCCACAAGCTTTTGTGACAATCTCTACCAATGAGACATCAGCTATCGAATCCAATGCCTCTCCCCTAAATCCAAAGCTGCTGATAGTGCATCCACATCAGCCGAATCATGTAGCTTTGATGTTGTTACTCAGAAATTGCATTCATCCATGCATTAACAGGAAAAGACAGTAAAATCATATTCACAAAGTTTTTTTTTTCCCCCAATTCTTCTCCACCACCACATCTGAACCTTTGATGTTTTTGTAATTGGCAACATCAAATATCTTTCACTTTAGATGTAGCACTGTGAGAATAAGAGTCTCACATACGATTTGTCTTTAGCTTCTCATTGCACTCCCGACAGGATCCATAAAGCAAGATAAGAAGTTTTCACCTTTCTTTATGTGATGTGACAAGAATCAAAAGTCTCAACAGTCTCCTGCTGAAAATTAAGGCAACGATTTTCAGGCAAAAAATAAACCATTGGAAACAATCAATATTTCTAGCAAAATTTTGGGATTTCTGCTAGGATAATTCTCCACTTTTACATGTTTCCAAAAGTACAAATTATCAGTTATTTATAAAACTATCTGAGCAAACCAAAAAATCTATTCAATTTCGTTAAGGAAAACTAATTCAACAATGCCACAATGGCTCTCTCTTTTACTGCAGTTGGAAGTTTGTCAGCATCCAATCTAGTAGAAAAAACTGTCAGAAACGAAAAATGAGAATAACGACTCTTTTTAATCACTATTATCTTTCTCTCAGTAGCATCAATCCATCTCGAGAGACACATGATCTTGCAAGCAGATAAATTATGAAGTGATCGAAATGGAAACATATTTCCGATGCTGTTTTCACCCTGAGAAGACCACAGCCTACCATCATCCACTAAGTGCACATAGCAAGTCCCTAGACCCACAGCGACTGATACGTGATACAATAAACGATTGTCAACTTATCAGGTATTTCTTACACAGATTTAGCATCAGAAATCTTCTATCTAAATAATATGCATAAAACAATCAATTACAAGAAATAGTCATACATACAAAGAGGTATAACAACTCCTTGTAAAAAAATGGAGACGCACAAGCATCTGGAAACAGCTATAAAACCCAACCCATCCATAATAGGTATGCACGCCATCATCAGATAGAATTGGAACTTGTGCGAGACTCCACCACAAATATCAACAAATTATCCTCTGTTTAACCTGATATTATCACACCATTCCTTACCTATCAAAGAATTTGATTGCGCAATCAAATATTCCTTAATTGTTTTCAATACAAACTCGAGGCAGTAAGGAAAAATGGAAGAGCCCCAAAAAGCAAAATATAAGGGGAATACCTTGGTTGCACCGGCATCAAGACTGCTGAAAACGAGCTCCTCCACAACCCTCGTTAAGTCGAACAACACAACCCCTGAACGCGCACTGAACTAAGAAGAGCCTCTGGCAAGGGCCTGATGCTGCTGTGTCTCTATCACCGACGAGAGCATAACATCGATTTCGCGCGCTTTCAGTAGCTCTATAAAGTAAACTAGCAGCATTGCCGCGGGTCAGTTGATCCATTTTTATTAATTGTAATTAAGGGTCTTGTTGGTAAGGGTTGGGACTTGGTTGGGATTATGAACCAGCGATTCGAAGCCATTGGGAAGAGTTGAGAGCGGTTGTGAACAAACCAACTCTTCCGAATCATTATTTGGTGCAAACATTTCCCATAAACAGCCTAAACTGAAAATTAAAAGTTTAGCACTTTGTACTGTATAAACAACACAATTGAGTAAGTATTTATTATGTTCTTACCCCTTTGAGAACTTCAGTCGTTATACGGTTTACTCTCTATTTTATCATGTCATCTCTGCAAAACAAAGGCAGACAACAAAAAACAAAAAGGTGTAGGTCTCCACTGATTCTCATTTTTTCTACAATGATCATCAATATGGGACACATTCCCCTTCAATAAATTGAAAACAAATTTCCAAAAAGTAAATAGATATTCCACATCAAAATGGAAAAAGAATCTACATAATTCACCAACAATTTGTCGGCACATTTCAAAAAAAAAGAAAAAAGATATTAGCACAGCCAACTCAAAAAGAAAAAAAGAATTGGGCAATTAGAAACCATTAACAATAGACAATTGGAATACATGTTTGGGTTTTTTTTTTCTTCCCTTCTCATTCTTTGCTTTCTTATTGTTGTAAGGTTTCGTTTCTTTCTTTTGGATTCTTTGTTTTTATTGTTCTAGTTGTTGTCATTATCTTTGTAGTTGTCTTCCTTGGGTTGTGGAGAGATGAGATCCATGAGCTGTACAAAAAAAAGGAATGTTAGGAATGCCATGAGCTTGTTCCTGTGAATTTCTTTAAAGTTCAAATAACTGAAGATTACGTGAATGAGGTCGCCAGATATGTGACGAGTATCAATTGATGAAACTAAACTATCAAAAGAGATGGATGGTTCTAACCTTGCTACAATTAAGAAAACTTTGAGTGTAATATCTAACGCTAAGTTTCTATCGAAATGAAAGCAAAGTACCTACAAACTAATAGAACAAAATAGAAACGAAGTTGTAAGTAAATTAAACTACATTAAGGAAATGAAGAACTAGAACTGGATTAATTTCTATGAAAATGAAACTTACATGGAATTGAAAACAAGGACGAGTAACTAAACTTATATAAATGAAGGATGTTCTAAAAATAAGAAACATGTGCGCGTGGTTCTGGACCTCCTTCTTCTTTTTTTTTGCCTCTTCGAGTCCCTTTTATAGTCTTTGCTAGATTTATGTGATTGGTCGATCATGTGAACTGCTACCAACTACTAATAATTTTCCTCCAAGAAAATATTGGGCTTCTACCCAGATGTGTACCGTTCCTGGGCCTACGAAATTTTATAGCAGTAAAAAAACCCTCTTGCACTTGCAACGTTTGAAAAGACGTCGATTCGTGCAAAATTCATACTTATCGTTTCGGTTTCTTGTGATCTTTCTTGTTTCACGCTTCGTTCTTTGCTCTAGTATTAGGGTTTATCAACTCCTCTTTTACTTCTTGTTTTCCTGTCTCCATGGCTTCTTCCTCTGCTCCAATGATTATAGTTCATCCTCAGGTTTCTGATTCCATAGAAGAATCAATCTTCATTGAGAGCCTTGTTCTTAACACGGATGTGTTAATCCCTTTCAAACCCAATCGTCTGTCAATTCATGGTCCTTGATATATTACTCCTCCCGCGATTCCTTAGAAGCTATTGCAGACCACTACCCAAATTGTCGCCAATCCCCTATATACTAAGTCGAGTACCATCAATGGATACTTTTGTTGTCCCTGATCGGCTTACTTCCTACTCGGATCCCTCTTTTGAGGTGTGGTGGACCCTTATATGGCGTACCATAGCTGCAGATAACTTTGAATTTATTTCGAAGGCGAATCAATCATACACCGGTACTTTTGTGAGGGCTCCTAAGAATGAACCCAAAGATCTTTCTACTTTGAAGAAACCTAGGAAAAGAACGGCTTCTGCCACCTCTTCCACCATGCAAGACACGGTTTCTTCTTCTACCGATACTTCTGATAATCTTCCTCTGTCTTCAATTTTTAAAAGTAAGTTGCTCCCTTGTACCTTATTTGGTAAATTCATAAGGACTCCTTTAAAAACCCCTCTTTTATTTATTTATTTCAGAAACAAAGTTGTTGACTCCTGTTGTTGATCCTTCACCATGCATGACAAAAACTGACTTTTAAGAAGAAACAGTAATATAGGAAAACATGGAACCCCTTATTCGAGTAAGTTTCTCATCAGCTTTCTTTGATGATTTTTTTTTGCTCGAACATCGGTTATTGACAAATTCTTAATTCCTTCGATATGGTTTCAGCGCTTCCCTTGAGGACGAGGTGGAGTTTCTTTAGCTCTTGTTCCTCCTATTTTGGCTCAGACGAGAACAAATGAAGAAGACACTTCTATTTCTGGTTACACTTCACTTTATGCATTCGTTTCCTATCTAAGATCTCTCATTTCTTTCAACACATTTGAAGTTGCATTTCAAGCTTTAACAGGTTTGGAACTTGGGCCACCCTTTTATTTATTTATTCATTCATCCTGGGTTAATGAATCGCAGGTGATGCAACTGCTGCTATGCACATGTTCCTGAGTCCACCTAGTCAAGCTACTCTTGCACCCATTGGCGATATTACTAGTAACTCTACTGAGGATGAGCCCATTTTCAAAGAAGATATTTCAATCGTTGCTCCTCCTAAAAAGGGGGAATTGATGGATGAAAGTCCAAAGGTGCAAGATACTGATCGAGACACTAGTGAAGAACCTATTCGATTGTGCGATGACTTTCTTGCAGTCATCCCTTTTAATGTTTTTTCAGAAGTGCCTTTACAAGCTGTCCTCCCCCACCCCCCTCCCCCAAAACTTTGCCTGAATTATCTCCCAATCGATTGGCTTGTTTCATTGTTTTGTTCTACTACAAAAATACCCTAACCCCTTATATAAAAAGGTATCTCTTCAAACATCTTTATTGTTGACCTCTTCTGCTAATCTAGAGCCTCTTCCTCCATTGCTATAACCCAAGAGCCTGATTAACACATTATTGCTCTCTTATGCACAATCAAGTGGTATTGAATCAATTACCACTCAACTTGAGGATATCAACCAACATGTGAACAATGATAGAGTTAGAGTTTTTCTAAATTTCCTTAAATGGTCGAAACCCCAATTACCATCACATGCTCAGATGATCGATCAAATCGAGGATACCCTTGAAGAGGCAGAACACTTGCTTCATTATGTGGAATAGGTCAAAGGCCAAGCAAAAGTAAATGATTTAGCAATCAATTCTCCGGCCAAACAAATTGTGGATACTAAAGTTCTTTTACAGCAACTTAGAGAAGAGCATGATCGTCGCCTCAAACAACAGGGAGAAATGCTGTTGACCATCGATCGTGATACTCAAAATGTAACACCCTGAACCTTTGGATAACATGGTGTGATAGATGTCTTAAGATAGGTGATGTCATGTGTGACATAAGCTCCATCAAAATATTTTTCTTAAATTCTATAAGGAAAATAAAAAGTACGAGCTCAAGAATTATCGAAGATGGAGCTAAAACAGAATAAATATGAACTTTGGAAGATTAAAATAGAATAGGGTTTACTTAAATAAACAATGGCAAAGTTGTAAATACAGTTAGGTTTATGCGTAATAGGATATGAAGTAGGAGGGCTGAATGGTAAATGGTCATGAAATCGAATAATATAAAAAAATTTAAAAAAAAGAAAAGAAAATGGGAAGCACGGAAATCGAGGCAGTACATAGAAACCCCAGGCTTCACCGTATAGAGGCAGCAACGAAAGCTGAGTTTTTGTCAATGATGACGAACGGAGACGCGGGTGGTACACGGAGGAGGAGCACGACGCCAGAAAACCACTGGTACTATTTTCGTACAGAATGAAGCTCATATAGGCCGTCAATGGAGGGGAAGAAGCACGCGGTGCTGCAAGGACGTCGATTCGCTGTCTTTCGGCCACGTTTTAGGTACTTGAGACTACCGCTGTGATCACCGGGCCACTAGCTGTTGATTTCGACCACCCTGGGCTCCACTGGTAGTGACCGACAGGGAACCCCTCCGTTCTCTGAACCGGATTTAAACCAAATATCTACCCAAGCTACTATGAATCATCAATCTGTCTACATAAGTACCCACAAATATATAGATAAATCCCAACTACAGAAGTAGCCACACATATATAGATAAATCCCAACAGAAATCTCGACATACTGTTTCAAGCAAACCAGAGTCAACAATGGAAAATCCAAAACATCATAGAAATGAAAAATAGCTACTAAACAGACACAAACATCCCCATAGCAGCTACCCATCACATATCACGCATCTCTGCACTGCTCATCCACGCCGGCTATTTCACCTGCAAAACATGTGAATGAAAAGGGATGAGCCACAAAGATCAGTAGAGGTATAGGAAAATATCGCTCATCAGAATAAACAAAATGTAGAACTCAAGAAGTATAAATGGAATGAACAGAAACTCAAATGGTGATGACCTCCAGTACCACCGTACTCCAATGAATCAGAGATAAAGTATAAAAACCTGTAAGATATAGAAAGTATAAAGGAAATCATAAAGTGATACCCTGATAGAATATAGAATCTCTGAATCCATCATAAACAATATTAGAACAGTCAATTTGTAGGGTAGACACCGAGTAGGCTCACCACTACCATCTTCAACTACAACTCTCAAATCAATACTCAATCATAATCAAACTCAAATCCATATAACTTCAGTAAATCCTCCCCTAGACCTACCCTGATCCCCGTAAGGTGTCTCCCAGTTCAGGTACTCCCTAGATTGGATGAGGATCGAGCATATATAACTACTCGATAGCATCGCCTACATCGAAGAACATCCCCTAGAATGTACCCCACCTCAATCCAGTCTCTAGGTACATACCCGATTAGAACCATAAATAACTCATCTGGTAGACTGGGTCGCCCGATGTGGGTCCCACACACTACAAATCATCCATCAATAATCTCGTAGCATCATCACATAAAATCACCAGAATATAGTCCTATCCGGACTCTCAAATATACCACATAAATAAGAAGTGGGCTCCACCTCTGAGTGTGGGCTCTACAGAAGACATGGCGCACAAGGGTGCAGCCAGTCGCGCAAACACAATCAATAATAACATAAAATAATAATACAGTTGCAATTGCGGAAATAAAGCGAATAAGAGTACAAACAGAGAAATTTCCAACATCCGAGAATTTCACACAACTAGACAAGTAGGAGTCCGTCGAATACGGAACCCCAAATAAAAAATTGGACAGAACCCCTACCTGAGATGCCAACTGACGATAATCCGTAGTACATCCCCGACTCACCGAAATCTGAAGTCAAAATCCCCAAATCAATCTCCTGCACTGAAATACGGATACGTATACCTGACATAGTTAAAATACAAAAAAGTCAACTTGAATAGTCAACTGGTCAAACCCATCAAACCGGGTCAAATCAGTGAAAAACTAGTCAACCCATTCAAAACGGGTCAAATCGAGTCAACTCGGTCAAACTCGAGTCAACTTTGCCGTCACCAGAATAGTTGATTCTGGCGACGTTATTGGTCATACCATACATCATAAGAAAGGTCTCAGAAAATGCAATTCAATGGTACCTGTCTCGTTCCAAGACTCCGCTGGAATCGACCGGGATTGAGCCCGAAAGTTACCAAAAATGCAACTTTTGCCACCTGAGGTGCCATATGACAACAATTTCACTTGGGCTTTGTTCCTCTCTCTACAAGCTTCGTTTTGAAACCTCTCTTGCCCCAATCGGTGGAGAAATCACCAAAACCCAAATTTTTTTCTCTCAAACGTTCCACAACTCATGGTGATGCTGGAGAAGAAAGAAAATTTGGGATTATCCTAGATTTTCAAGCTAAATTACCTTTTTTCCCCTTGCTTCCATAATAATTACTTAAACTTCCGAAAATCATGTAGTATTTATTAAAATCACTTAATTTTAAAAATCTTTTTTCCAAAAATTGGGTTCAAGATATTACATATTAGGTTAATGGTATTAATAAAATAAATTGATTAAAGGATAAATGTAATAATGAATAGGTTAAAGATAATAGGATTAATAAATAATTGTGGATGTTCTATGGGTTTCAGGAACCAACCGGTGTAATTGAATTATTGGTAATTTACTGGAGTATACCACAGTAAGTAATACTCAACTATATTACGGAACAATGTTATGGTTGATTTATTTATGTTATAACGGTGTTGAAGGTGTTGTTTGTTTAGAGTGATTGTGCATCTGGTTTGTTGATGTTATTTATGTGTACAATGTAATGTGTACTATTATGTGCTTGAATTAAACATGAGGATGAGACTCATATGATAATGATTTTGATATTCTTAGAAGTGAATCGTTATGTATGATTTATTGAGGTATTAAATACTGTTTATAAGCACGATGCATTGCATTACATAAAAATGAAAATTTTCAATTTAATGAGAGGATGTTTTTACCAACCGGGTACAACTGCTACATGGAGGGTGTACTAAAAGATTAAGGTTGAGGTTTACTCGAAATGGAAATGAAAATAGAAATGATTTTGACTGGAAAGTGTTCTTTGGTAGAATACTTAATTAAAGAAAAATATCGACCGATTGCTCTGTAGCAGTCTACCTAGGTAAAGGGCCTAAGTATTGAAAAAGAATTTAAATGTCTGACTGTTTAATAAAGATAATGTTCACATGCATTCATGCATAAATATTACTTGCTGGGCTTTAGCTCATTATGTTTTGTGATACATGTACTGAATTCTTGATGATTGAGCTGACCTAGCTGTTGATGGCGTGACTGCGGATCCATAAGAAGAATGCTCATGTTCTGAAGTTAGGTTTTGTTAGTTCATGATAAAGTTAATAATTCTATTTAGGCCAACTTTTATTGTAAAATTCTTGATGACATGTGGAAATATATCATTTTTTCTTTCCCTTAGGCATATGTATTTACATTATGGTTTTGAGTTACTTTGTACTTGGTCTACCCATACCTTAGAGAGAGAGTTGATTTATGTACATGTACTTTTGAAAATTCATATGGCTCCTCGTACTTTGTACGAAAGGTGCATATCCCTTATATGTCCTTTCTTCATCGAAGTAAGTAAGTAAAACAAACTTTGAGATACCACAGACTATGCACATTTGAGGATGAGTTCATCCACCCTCTCTAATTGCACTTCATCTAACCAATCTCTACGATGTCTTTAGACAGAAGCAAACACTGATATGATGTTACAAAAACTTAGGCTTGAAATTGTAGTGTTCGAGGCAAATCCAAGACCATATGGGGAGAAACTGGAAGATGATATGAGATTTTTGTGGTGAAATTGACAACGCGGTTGCTTATGTGTCTTTTAATCTGCAAATTTGACACCAGCTATAACCTTTAGGAAGTTATTTGAGTCCTCATCGTAACTTTCAGTGGTTATTGATCCTTATAAAGTGACCATTGGTATCCTGTTTAAGTTTATTGTACCACTTAATCTTTTCATCATGTCTGATTAGGCTAATAGTCGAATGAATATCGATCCTAAGAGTGTCAATTAAGAGATCTAGGAATTTTCTTTAATGAAAACTTGGGCCCCGTCAACTACAATTAGCTCTTTTGGGATTAGTCTCGGGGACTTCCAGGAATTGCTCCCCTTGCAACTTTGTTGCATTAGTTCAACAAGGCAAAATTTCTTTGTTAGTTCTAATCCTTACCAGGATTAGTGTTGTACCACTCAATATTTTCATCATGTCTGATGAGGCTAATAGTCGAATGAATATTGATCCTAAGAGCTTCAGTTAAGAGATCCAGAAATTTTCTTTAATGGAAATTTGGACCCCTTCAACTACAGTTAGATCTTTTAGGATTAGTCCTGCGCACTTCCAGGAATTCTCCCCTTCCTTTCTAGCACCTTTGTTGAATTAGTTCGACAAGGCAAAATTTCTTTGTTAGTCCTAATCCTTACTAGGATTAGTGTTGTACCACTCAATCTTTTCATCATTTCTGATGAGGCTAATAATCGAATGAATATCGATCCTGAGAGCGTCAGTTAAGAAATCCAAGAATTTTCTATAATGGAAACTTGGGCCCCTTCAACTATAATGATCTCTTTTGGGATTAGTCTTGGGGACTTCCAGGAATTCCTCCCCTTTCTTTCTAGCACCTTTGTTGAATTAGTTTAACAAGGCAAAATTTCTTTGTTAGTCCTAATCCTTATCAGGATTAGTGTTTGCTATGGAGGTTTCGTGTAATTTTCCTTGCAATGTCTCTATTATTTTAATGCTAATTTGGCCTTGATCATGAAAGCCCTGGAGTATTAGAGTTCCCAAGATCAAATTGCTTCATGACATAAAAGTACTCTTTCTGTGATAAAACGCCATTTTTTGATGCTCGAGGGATCTACAACAGATATCAATTTCAAAATTGACATGTATGAGAAACATCTCCAACACCTTAAAGAATGCAAGCAGCAAAATGACTACTAGTTACTGCACGACAAGTTAGCGTTTCACGAAAAATTTAATTTATTCAAGGAGCACCTGGTTATGCATCTTTACTGAGTGAAATAGTTGATCCAATGCAATCTGTTATTGACATGTATGAACTAGCATGGGAACGGTTCATTTTTCATTGTTGTGGTCTTTAAATTTTCCTGTTTGTAACAATAATATGTAAGACAAATAAATCTGAATTCTACATTTTTGTTCGTCAAATAATTTTAAATCCCGAGGTTTATCCAACACATGGGTTATCTTGATCGCTTTCCGATATTTTATGTTGATTATGGAGACCTTTTGTACTCCTTCTTAGTCATTCATACCCTTTGCTACAAATAGCCCCTGTAGCCAAGGTTTAACAACATCAAAAGAGAACGTCAAATAGTTTATCAGATTGCCAAAACATTCTTCCTGAATGGGTAAACTACCAATGGGTTCCTTTTCAAGTGCACCCCCCAGCCTGGATGCCGCACTAGAAAATCATGTCTTCGAGTTGGAGAAGGAGGTTAGAGATCTTGAGAAGGATCTTATGGACTATGAATTATGCTCTCCACAAGGCCCTGCACCTCTGGGATTAGTTTTTCTTTTTAAATATGAAACTTTGATGCCCTACTATCCTTACTATTCAAATAAAATGATGGTTTAGTTTCAAATCACTTTATTGAAGAATCAAACTTATATTCAACACATTCATTACTCCCATTTGATCTATTGGTTGTTGGGATAAATTTTCGCAACCCATACTTGTTTGATATTCTAAGTATTAGAATAGTATCCTCAAGTCAAACCGTTGGAACAAACTCCATAATTCAGGAAATCTTGTTCGCAAGACACCTTCGTTTGTTTCCCAAATTGATGGCACATACTGTTTGATGTATCGACCTTTGATGATATTGTCCATTGATGCTTTGTAGAAGATAAGTATTCCCGTTATACACTTTTGCAACCTGAAATGGTTCTTCCCAATTCGGGGACCTTTTGCCTAACTTGTAATCTTTTTGACACAGGTGGTAAGATAACTTTTCATACTAAATCGTCAATACTGAAGCACTTAGACCGTACTCTTTTATTATATGCTCGAGTTGCTTTGGCTTTTTAAAGCTTAATTGAATTCAAAGCATAGATTTGGGTATGTTCGATCGAGTCTAACTCAGAAAGCATAGCTACTCGATATTTTTAAGGATTGATATTGAACTCGATTGGTCCTGAATCGTACCTCAATTGGAAACACAACATCTTGTCCATAAACCAAATTATATGGAGAGACATTGATACTGCCTCTTTTAGTGGTTTGATTAGCCCAAAGGGTATCCTAGAGGATTTCGTGCCACTACCGTGGATTCACCTCGATCATTTTCTAAGTGTTATCCTTTAATATCTTGTTAGTCTGATAAATTTGGCTTTTAACAATATCTCTATTTCTTTCTTTACATAAGGTAACATTTTTGGAGTCAATTGCCTAGAGATTATTTGACAAGCTTAACATTAGGTTTAATTAGCAACCTATGTTCCACCATTACTCTATCTAGCCTAGGCATGTCTTCATAGGACCAAGCAAAATAGTCTTTATAATCAGTGAAGAAGTCCTTGAATTTTACTTTCTCTTTATCAGTTAATAATTGACTAATGAAAGTGATTTTTGGACAATCGGTAGAACCCAAGTTAATTTCTTCCAAAAGATTAGACGAAGGCAAAGTTTCAACTTTATTCATTAGTTCTATTGCATTAATCACAAAATTATTACATATATAAATAATTGGTACATTGATAGACAAAAGGCGGCTTGTTCAGCTTCATTCATCACCTGTTTCTTTGGGATTATCTACATAGCCCCTACTAGTTCCTGGTGCTCGTAATTATATAAAGGCATAACATGAAGCTTCTCCTTCATCATTTTGGGAGTTCCAATAACATCCTCTTAATAGAATCTGAGAAATTGAAAGAATCCATATCCCATGATCCTGCTAGCACTTCAAGATTTTCAATACATCCTTACTTGCTGACATCGATGGGTCACACTGTCTCTGCCATATACACTGTTGGTATGGCTCGTTCATCATCTGCCTAAAAAACTTCAATGTTACCTTGAGAGATCATAAATAACATTTGATGTAAAGTTGATGGTATACAGTAATTTGAATGTAACCAATCACTTCCTAATAAAACATTATAATTAGCTCAAGTGCGAACTACGAAAATGCAATATTGGATTTGGAATTTCCAACTACGAGTTAGACGGGCAACACTCCTTTTGCTAGTACTGCTTGCCCAGCAAATTCATGTATTGCTACGCTAGTTGGGAAAATTTGAGTGAAAGGATGAATCCCTAATATACTTAGCAGGGATTTCGAGATAATATTAATAGCTGAGCCATTGTCAACCAATGCCCTTGGAACCTAAATACCATTAAACAAAGCTTTGACATACAAAGCCTTTATGTGTTTTTTTGAACAAGGTTCGAGCACTAAGAATAATAATTTCAAAAAGGGTACATTGCCATTATCATCTGAAGATGTAGGATTTTCTTCCTTTTTTGGTGAAATTAAGGTAAACCCTTTTGATTCAGCCTTCTTTTCTCTCAAATCGATGATTTGATTGGGTTTAATTGAATCAACCACATCTCCTTCCAAATTCGATGGTGACCAGTCCTTGCTGAGAATTTTGATGGCATAGTAAATGCCATTTGACAATCGAATTCCCCACTGGACATATTATCAGGAAAAAGGATAGACTTTCATGTCTTGTTTTGCTGTGAATCTTCTGAAGCCAATAAAACTTATTCACTTCGGTGAACTGCTATTTTCCAGAACCTTGTGATCTTTTAAAAACTTCATGATCAATCCTTTAGTATCAATTTCGCCAAGCGGCACCTGACTTGATTCTCCTCTCACCTTAGCCCGAAGCATCAATCTCCTTTGCTGAGATTTCGATACTCTATATGGGCCAGTCACGGTGCCTCTCTTCTCGAATGTTATTGGTATTTTTATCCATTCACCTAAAACTGGTTCTAGAATTTTTACAGTGCAAAGTTTTTGCTTCCTCACAAGTTTGGTCAATTCTTCTTTGGTCAGTGTGGTACAATAGGAACATGTTTTGGATGCCAATGCTTACAAGACCTCTTCAGTCTTGTTGGGTTGATGATTTTCGATTGCATTGTTCTCCCTTTTTTGTCGAGTGAGTTCTGGAACTTTTGGTCAATGATTTGTAGGGTATTCGAGATGGACAACTTCCCTAATCCCTAAAGCACGTCTCTGCTCTGGGTGTAGTGCCCATTCACCCTTAATCACCATGGCTACCATAAACTTCCTAAAATTGAAACATACATCAATGGTATGCCTTTCAGTGAAGTGTCACTTGCATTTACATATAAATGCTTCATCTGGGAACTTAGGGCTATATAGCTTGTTGGCTGCCACTAGCTCGTAGAACAGATCATTCACGATCTTCTCGATTTCTGGATTAGAGCCTTGCATATGCAAGACGTCAGGAGCATCGACTAGTTTAACCATATTTACTGAAGTATCAAAAATATCAGATACATCAATCATGTTTACTATAGCAATATCTTTAGGAAAATGATTTTCATCAAATTTCAATTCCCCAAATTATATTTGGTCCTGGATATTATTTCAAAAGACTACGCAATTTCTAATCGAGTGAGCGAATGCTCCATGCCATTTGTAGAAGTCTTTCCCTTTTAGTTGTTCTAGGGTTGACATTCTATGTCTCCATTTGGTTCTAATTTTCTTGTTGATGAATAGCCAATCGAAAATCTTGTCGGCTTTTGTTATGTCAAAAGTATACTTTCTTGTATCCCTCTTTAATGTTCAAGGGGCTATGACTTTCTTTTTATTCAAGTGTTGACAGGTTATAGACTTTCTTTTAACATACTCCACTAAATCCACCTAGAATTCTTCCAATTCATAACAATAAGTACCATAAGTATTCATTCTCTATTGAGACTCTTCCTGAAGCATTACTTCATACCTAGATGCTTTTTCAGACAATTTGAATAGATCATTAAAGACCATTCCTTCAAACATCTTTCAAAGTTCAAAACTAAGACCTTTTGAGCTAGCTTTACAAATTCTGACCCGTGTAGGTGTGTTTTACATCGAATCTTTGCTCTTTTGAATCGAGCAATAAATTATTCCACAGTTTTACCACCTTTTTGTTTCAAACAAGCCAAATTATCCATTGAAACATCAGAATCTATTTTAGAAAAATGTTCTCGGAATTGACTCTACATATCCTTCCATAAAAATATGGAATTAGCAGGTAAATTAATATACCAGGTGAATGTGGAGGCCGTCATTGAATTATGGAACAACCTAAGTTTTAAAAATGGATTATCACTATATTCACGACACTGTCATGTAAATTGAGCCATATGTTCTAAGGTTGAGACCGACCTCTCACCTGAAGACAAAGTAAATTCGGGCATTTTAAATCCCCTATGGTAAGGATAATCTCGGTCGATTTTTTCGGGATAAGGTTTTTTGAATAGAGGTATGTCCGCCCTATTAATCCTAGGTCCAAACATTTGTTCGACCAATCCTATAACCTGTTTTGGGGTCATTGCATGATTTTTGTTAACTTGCGGTTGGTTGACACCCATCTGTGCTTGATAGACACCGTTATTTGGGATAAGGAAATACCACCCAGTGTTATTTGTTAGAGGTCTAGTCCAAATTTTTTTTGGCTTGGTTTATTCCTCCAAAGAAACCATTACTTGGAACCTGTGATGTGCCTAAGCCATATGCATTTTCGAGCTACATAGGGTATGTGTTCTGTCCTGTGCCCAAGCTTGAATTGGTAGATCCCTCAATCCAAAATCCGGTGGCATAGACATTTGGTTGAGCCATAGGATTAGTCGTAGTAAAGAACCTAGTTCCAGTGTCTCTTGGAGGATATCTTACAGGGCCATCTCCATGATTGAAGGGAAGGCCATTCTAGTCATTACTCCTATGAAAGCCTGGTGGCCAATAAATCTGAAAACCATTTGGGACATTTGGTGCTCTGGCTTGGGTTTCGATAGAAGCAATTAACCTCCTAACTTTGTCAATTAACTGACCATTCATGTTATTGTGCCTATTAACCACGGGTTTGAGTTGGGGCACAACTTCCCTTGCGGTTTACCTTTCCAAAGGGCTAGTCATTTCCTCTAACGTGTGATTTATAGCACTAATGAATTGATCAGCCTCTATATGAGAATGTTCATTAGTAAAGGTCCCAACTTGATTTACCATACGACAAGTTTCCTCCGTGTGTTGTTTCTGGCCCTCAAATACTTGCGCAGTACTGATCACCACATTCTCTCTAATATGAGCGCTATTAGTTTCTACCACTCCTTTATGGTCTTGAAAGTGTGGGTTCAGGAGATCAACCAATTGGAAAAAACATCTTGCGAAAGATTTCTTCCAGTTGGCCAGAATCATAGAGTGATTCTTTCTGAATATTTGAGGACTGGTTTTCCTCATGTTCATGCGGACATTCTTTGCCTTCATCATCGGGCTCTATAACAGCGTTGGTAATGCCATCTGCCAAATTACTGCGTCTTTGAAACTCTTTTAGACATATTTTGGTCTCCCACTGTGGTCGCCAAACTTGTTCCTATGAATTTCTTTAGAGTTCGAATAACTCAAGATTACATGAATGAGGTGCCAGATACGTGATGAGTATCAATCGATGAAACTAAAAGATCAAAAGGGGTGGATGGTTCTAACCTTGCTTCAATTAAGAAGACTTTGAGTGTAATATCTAACGCTAAGGTTCTATCGAAATGAAATCAAAGTACCTAAAAACTAATCGAACAAACTAGAAACGTAGGTGTAAGTAAATTAAACTACACAAAGGAAATGAAGAACTAGAACTGGATTAATTTCTATGAAAGGGAAACTTACATTGAATTGAAAACAAGGACGAGTAACTAAACTAATAAAAACGAAGGATGTTCCAAAAATAAGAAACATGTGAGTGTGGTTCTAGACTCTCTTTTTTTTTGCCTCTTTGAGCCCCTTTTATAGCCTTTGCTAAATTTCTATGATTTGTTGATCATGTGAACTGCTAGCAACTACTAATAACCGTCCTCCAAGAAGATATTGGGCTTCTACTCAGATATGGACCGTTCCTGGGCCTATGGAAGTTTTTGGCGGTAATAGAGCTATAAAAAAACTAACGACAGATTGTGGTGATACTAACCAATGCATGGCTATGCATAGCTGCTGTCAGCTATGAATTCGAAATTTGCTAATGAAATTCTTCTAGAAATTCTTATTTGGCATCTTCATATTCATGTTCAAAACATGGATCTTGCACCATTGATTAAAAAAATACAACCAGTTGATGCAGGGTCCAAAGAAAGATCGCCCAAATAATAGATTGACAATAAAATGAATAACACAAATAAACGAAAAAGAAAAATGAAAAGGAGAGGACATAAAAATCTAATCATAGTTTCATTACTTGGCAAGGAATGGAAAGCACAAAAGGTGGTACCGTTAAGCAGAATTGATTTGTTCTTCTTCTAAAACAGTAGAGGAAAAAACCAACAATCAATCACACCCATTCCAATATAACATAATAACCATGAGAAAGAGAAATGAAAACTCATAACTTACCTTTCCCATCGTCAGTTTCAAACCGTTCAAAAGCAACTCACTGGAGTAACAAAGTAGAGATCAATGCAATTGTACACTTTGTTGGTTTCTTGGTCCTCCCAAGATGACTTTGAAGCCCAAAGCCAGAGAAAATAAAAAAGTACTATTTGAAATTCACTAATCCTTCACATTTTTAATTTCATATTTTTCTTCCATCTGACGCCAAAAAGTGAACATGAAAAATATAACTATTGATGCAAAGGTGAGTAGCCATCCTAGGCGCTCATCCATCTCAAAGAAGAGATCGAACCATAGCTTGTCCTTGAGCTCCTCCTTGGAGCTACAAATCAGCTTTTGCTCCGTGGAGCTCCACATTAGGTATCTACGACCTCATCTCCGACTTTTGTTGACGACATAAATCAAGTTGATGGAAAAGAAGAGTGAACAACGGAGAAGAAGATCCAATTCACATAAGCCAAGGTAAATAGCCCACGCAACAAAGTGAAAAAGCAAATAACCATGAAGAATCTAACAAGAGAGACATGAAAGCTCATGTTCTACTCTTCTATTGTTAGCGAAACAGAAATACCTAAAACCAAAAAAAGTAAAAGAAAACCAAAATTATAACTACTAGCAAAGCAACCAACTCAAAAGGAATCTCAAACTCCAAAACCCAATAAACTGATGCAGAAAAGAAAAAAAAAACATATGAAATCAAAATTTGTACCTAAAGTAAAACCTAGCTAGAAAAGTAGATTCATGAACCTTTAAAGTCACCCCTTTTTCATGTTCTAATGAGCGCAAGTACAATTTGACGTAGGGACTCACCATTGAGGGTGAGGCACGAAGCTGAAGTAGAAGAAAACATTTTATGGCGGTACGACGTCGTTTTGCTATGACACATTTGAGGTTAGAATAGACGACGTTTCTCAGATGAATTTGCCACAAGATTTGCATAAGTAGATGAAAGCAGCTGCAACTCACCGTAGATTTTCTCGAAATAACTCCTCTATATAGAATAATATAGAAGTATAGATAGATAAATAGATATCCCCAGACTATGGAGCATTCTGAAACTAAATGATAACAAGTGACTTGGCACTTTTAGTAGCTCGAATCTCGATTGATTTATGTTACTCGTAACATTCGTTTGATTGACACGTGTGATGACTACAATGACATGACTGTTAGGTTAGGTTAGTCTATCCTTATCAACAAATTAAAGACATCAATTCTACGGGTTGGTCGGTGCTGACTGAGTACCCAAGAGCAATCCTATATTACTTTCGTAAGTTACATGTAAGTATCGTGATAGTATTACGAAAGTAGCCCTTATAATTATGGTTTTTCTTAATATGTGCCAAGAGATACATGCTAAGAAAATGTGTTGGTCAATAAAGATGGACATGAACCCATTAATTCTACTCTCATTGGCCGCACAATTTCTTAACATGGACACATCTTTTTTTGATAGAATTATTAATATTTTGTAAACAAAACAATAATCAATTAATCTCAGAAAACTTAAACACTCTCGAATAATTTCTTCAACCAAATCCCAATTTTCATATAATAATTTTATTGAAAGAAAAAAAATTTGAGGTGAGATTCAGTGCAATGGGGATTACCGTTTCTAGAAGCAACAACCAATAAAAATTTTCTATTTCTATGCAAATATAATTAAAATAAATACAGTATAAGTACAGGCCAAAGATCTTCCATTTCTCTCCACCACCTGGATTTCTCCTCCTTTCCTGTCTGTAACAATGACGAACACCCAAAAAACCCTAATTTCAAATCTCCGTTTCTTTCTCTGTATCTCTCGCAGACGCTAAAAGAAGGTCTGAATGATCAGGTACTCCAATTTAAAATGTCCAAATTTGAGATGCCAACATACTTGCTCTGTGTTATCAATCCACGTAAAAGGTGTGTTTGACCTCTATCGGATTCCGATAAATCGATCGAATTGAGCTTCAAGCAATGGCGGATTGTTTTTGAAGTCAAGGAATTTTCCTTTTCTTATCAGTTTTTGGATCGCTAGAGAAAATTTGAATTTGTTGTATGTGAAGTATAACATGTTGCAAGTTTCAACTTTCGTTTTTGGACTGCTTCTGTTGCTGTTGTTGTTGTCGTTGCTGTATGTATATTTCACATAGCGAACACGATCGTCAACGTGATGGAATTTTGCTCGAACTTTTTAACTAATCATTTATTGAGAAATTTGGATTTGCAAAAACTATAGGGTTTGGATTAATTTTACTCAGAATCTCACAAATCGTCACTGAATTTCATTGTGATCTAAGGAATTGGTTGGATTGATGCCGTTTCTGAATGCTAAATGTTCATAGTTTGGTGGGTTACCAGATTTCTGAATCATTATTGGTTCTATCTCATGTGTTACTTTATAGATTTGAATCTGAATGAATAGTTTTGCTCGATGATACAGGGTGGACGTAGCTGAAGTTGTTGAATCATCGATGTAGAGATTTCTTTGTCATTCTGTTGTGAAGATTTTGAAAAAAAGATCCATGGAGGCTAATAAATGTGACATTAATCACTTGGACTCGGATGTCCTTTTGCCTCCTCGAAAGCGTCTACTAGCCGGTTTTAAGAAGCAAAGTTCTGACGGTGATGCTGCTTCTCATCCACCTTTGGCTGTTTGTTCTTTGTCACTCCCATCATCGCCAACATCTCCTTCTAAGACATCTACAGGTGAATTTCAGACACGCCTTAAGAATTTGTTGGACTCTCATTTGGACAACCATAATCTTTCACCTGAGGAGATTGTGGAGGCCTCCAAATCCGCAGCTGTGTCTGCAGTTAAGGCTGCGGAGGTTGCCAGAGCATTGGCAGAGGAGAAGGCTGCTATTGCAGCAAGAGCGGTTGCTGCAGCGAAGAATGCCTTAGACATGGTTGCGACTTTTTCTGAAGAGGTAGACGGCAAGGAGAGATGCCAAAAAAGGGGGAAGCTGAAGAAGCACATCCCAGTTCAGCTTCTGTATAAAAAGCACCAACCAATCGAAAATTGTAGGACTGACGAAGAATTAGCTCGTACGTTGCATCGAGCTATTAATAGCTCACCTAGAATCTCGAAGAATACTCCAAGTTCAAATAAGCATAAGCGGCCTAAAGGCTTGCCATCTTCTGATAATGCTAGAGTTTCCAATGAAAGTACAGTATTGGGAGAGTCACCTTCTTTGTGCAATGGGCATGCTGTGGCAATTGATCTGGATTCCGAAAGCTCCATCCATGAGGTTCCCTACTGTAAAGCAGATGAAAAGGTTCCCAAGAATGAAAAAGATGGCCAGTCAGAGATGGATAATGGGGAAGCCGAATCCAGTCACTCTAAGGACAGATTTTCAGATGATTCCCCTAGTAAAAAGAGGGGTAGAGTGAAGCTAAAAAAGTTGCCCTTAAGCATTTGTAATTTTAGGGATCGTGTTAATCCAAAGGAAGAATTCATTCTTGGAAGCTCGCCGTTGACTGAAAAAAACATGGGCAAGCCTCCAGCTGGTAGTATTCCCTTGTATTCTGTGGATCCATCCGGAGATGGCATGATGTCGGTGGAAGTGACAAACATGGAAATGGCAGGAGTTTGAGGCACCCAATTGTTTCAAATGGAGTAAAGTCATGCAGTCATATTGTTTAAACCCCAGTTTGGTGACATGCGGCTGCAGATATGGAAGTTGACAGCTGAGGTAGGACTTGTGCTGATTTTTTTTTATAGAAACAGTTAAATTTGATTTTTCTTTTGGCTTCTTCGGCTTTGTAATGAAGTGGAACCAACCAAATGTATATCTTTGCATGTTTAATTGCTTGCATCCACAGTTAAATTTCCAAAATTGGTTGTTGCTTTATACAAAAACAAGGCTTCAAGTTCAGAGATGCGTGGAACTACAATAAAAATAGATATTCTTTTGTCAATTCATGTGTATTGATCCTGGTTTTCTGCTGGTGACTATGCATGTAATAACAATAATGTTTAGTTCACAATCTTTTGCTTTCCAAAATTTGTTTTCCTGGTTTTCTTCTCTATCTATACTGAGTGACGTCTGAAATGTATGTGATAATTTTTACTCTTGCAGCACTGCCTTCCTTCCATGGCATTAATGTCCAAGAAAGAATAAATCTCGTATGAATGAGATTATAAGCCATTGTCTTTGCTATTATTAGTTACTTGTGGATAACATTTTCAGGGTATGAATGAGATTAATTATAAGCCATTTTCTTTGCTATTATTCGGTACTTGTGTTTTATATTTCAGGGTATGAAAGAGATTGTAAGCCGTTTTCCTTACTGCTTGTTACTTGTGGATTCTTTGGCGCACATTTTTTTTTTAATATACATCAATGTTAGGAGTTTTTTCTTTTCCAAAATACTCAGGCATGCAAACAGACTGGTGCAGGTTGCGATAAACCATGTACTAAAATCCATATCCATGCTGAACAGTATTGAATTGGAGTACATCAAGTAAAAAAAAGGGATCTATTTTTCCAATTATCCATAGTACATGCATTTGATCATTAAAACTGCCTATGATGGTACATAGCAAAAAAGGGCAATTTCCTATCCGTTCAATATAAAGTCATCTGATCCCAGAAGGAAAGCAAGATTTGAAACCGCAATAGCATCGATAATGAAGTGCTCCAAAACACACTTTCTTGATAAATGAAGTGCTACATTGTCTACGATGGGTAGTTTTGCATACTCCAAAAATCTAGGAAAATTTAGAGCCTCTCCACATTTGAAGTAGTATGTGGTGGGTGAATAGTGATATAAAATGAGTCCCACATTAATCTCTTCTCTCGCTTTCCCTTTCATATTCTCTCTGTTTTCTTGAGAATTTTGGAGTATTGGCACAAGAGCGTACCACTTAATAGGTGCACAAGAATAGAATTGAGGTGTTTGAAGAGTGATTTGTAGTCATTGTGGATGCTAGCAACTCCAATGGGAAGTGTGCTTCAAGCACTCCAAATTTTCCAATGTGGCCCCATTTATATTACAGCAAACAGTTATATCAACAAAATACATATTTCAATACAATTTTTTCACTTTCTATTTACAAACACTTCAAATATAAGTATCATCATATTATCTCTCATAGTTTATACCATTTTGTACTTTTTTCTACTATTCTACACATCTTCCAGTACAATTTTTTCAAATTACTCTCTCTACACACTCCAAAATTTTCAGTATCATTATCAAGTGTACCATTGGAGATGCTCGAAGTCTGACGCTTGAGAGTAACGACACTGGAAGTTTTGAAATGTGCAAAACGAGTGATAAAAAAGAAAATTTGTAAGAAGTGAAAAAATTGTATTCGAACATGTGTTTTGGAGTGAAAAAGTGAAATAATGTATTGAAAGATGTGTATACTTGATATTTGTAGAGTGATAAAAAAAGTATGTAAAAAAGTGAAAATTTTATAAGGAGAGTATGTGTTGATTATAGGGAGCTCAATGAGCAAACTATAGAGGATAGGTTTCCAATACCTGTCATAGAGAAGCTTTTAGATGAACTACATGGAGCCATAGTGTTCTCAAAATTAGACCTTCGATCTAGTTATCATCAAGTCAGAGTTAAAATGGAGGACATCCCAAAGATTGCCTTTAGAACCCATGCGCTTTAGGTTAACCAACGCACCCAACACTTTCCAAAGTTTGATGAATGATGTGTTCCAACCTTATTTGAGGAGATTTGTTCTGATTTTCTTCGATTACATACTCGTGTACAGTAAGTCATTGGAAGACCATTGTGAACAGTTGAGGTTGGTGTTACTCTAGTTGCATAAACGTAGGTTATTTGCTAAGCACTCAAAATGTTATTTTGTTGTGTCTGAAGTCAGTTACCTTAGGCATCTCATCAATGCACACGGGGTAAGTACTAATGAAAACAAGATCAAGGAAGTGAAGGATTGGCCTTCCCCCAAGAACTTGAAAGCCTTGAGAGGTTTGTTTTGGCCTTACTGGCTATTATGGGAGATTTATCAAACAGTATAGAGGGTTAGCTCAACCACTTACTCAACTATTGAAGAAAGGTTCCTTTACGTGGGATGAGGATGGTGGGGGCCTTCCAGAATTTAAATTAAGCAGTCATCAAACCTATTGTCTTATCTCTACCTGATTTCTCTTTACCATTCTTCATTGAATATGATGCTTGTGGCATGGGGGTAGGGGCAGTTTGATGCAATAGCTACAGCTTCAACTTCTGATTTTGGCCATCTAGAAGACGTTGAAGCTGCGGCAATGTTGCTATTATCCTCTCCACTATCAACCCTTTTTGTTGTGTTGAAATTCACAGAGGGTGGCGGTGCCAATTGGTGTTGATGTGTTGGAGCCGGAAGAGGGGATGGTGGTGGTGGTGATGGTAATGATTTTTCTTGATTGCCAAGTGTTTGATGAAATGCCTATGGTTGTGATCCAGACTGTTGGTGTAAGAATGCAATTACTGTGCATCTTTGGCAGCTGCGGCTGATCTTTCTTGGACTAAAATCTCATGTTGTCTATTGATTCTTGACATTTCTTGCATCCTCCATGTCTCTTCTCTTACAATACGATCGTGTTTGCGTTTCACTATTGTTTCCAAGAATCTCGATTGTAACTCATCCTGCTTCTTCATCACTTGCTTGGTTAGCCTCTCGAAGAAATCCTTCCATTTCCTCTCTCTTTGTAAGTGAAGGAAGGTGAATCCAGGAGGTAGGAAGACGGGGTGGGATCCTCTTCGGTCGACAATCAATTTCTTTAAAATTTATTATTTATTATTTTGTGTTAAACAATTGTTAATTAGTTTTTCTCTTCTCATTACAGGTGTATGGCTAACTTCTTTCCATCTATTTTTGTTATTTTGAAGAAAATAAATAATTCCATGTCAATATACTATTTAAGCGGGCAACCTGCCACGTGGACAAATAATCTACCCAAACTGCCCGAGTGTGCCATTTGACACAAATTTACACTTTAGATTACCGAATTGCAAGTTTTTGACTATCGATGACGAAATTGAACATGACCCATCTTTCAGTTACCAAAAGTGATATTAACCCAATTAAAATGGGTAATGTATTTTGGGACATCTCAAAAAGGAAGAGAGGACAATTAAAATGGGACATAAATAGTATATTAAACTGGTTTAAATATAGTATAATCTCACTTGAATTAGCGAACTATGATTTTATGGTTTAAATCGAGGTTAATAGAACATGCCATCACTCAAAGATTGTCCATGTTCCATTTTGATTACCCAAAGATCAAACGTTTCAACTTGATCAACGAATTTTTGAATTTGTGTAGATTTTGCCATATTCGGGCAGCAAAAATGCAGACGTGACAATTTGACCATGACATGGCTTGTCCACGTGTAAAATATAATAAACAATTTTTTTCTTAAAAAAATAATTAAAATGTGGACAAATCATTGAATGACACATGTTCTTTCTTCTTCACCAAATCTATCCCTAAACAAAACCCTAGCCACCAAGTCCTCTCTCTCTCCCTCTATATATATCTCTGGTAAGAAAGAGCACACCGTTTTAGTTGTGCCAACTGCATCAATTTACATCCCTTTCTTCTCCTACTTTATGCATAAAAAAATCATGGGATCTTTACAACTCTTTGTAATTTGTTAGCAAATAAAGTTGATATTAACTAGCTTTAGCAACCCAGTTCAGAACTCAATGGGGCATACCATTTTTTTTCCCTTTGACTACCATATTCATGGATGAAACACTCTCTAATGGTTGAAATGAAGAATCAGATTTTGGGGGTCATCCCCATCCTCCCATTTGCACACAAATGAGGGAGACAAACAGAGAGAGGAAGAACCATAAGATTGAGATAGAGAGAAGATTCGGTGGCTAGGGTTTTGTTTAGGGGATAAATTTGGTGAAGAAAACAAAACATGTGTTATTCAAGGATTTTTCCACATATTATTATTATTTTTTAATTTTTTTTTTGTTTAAACAAGCCATGTCATAGGATTTTGTTTAGGGGCTAGATATGGTGGAGAAGAAAGAATACGTGCGATTCAATGATTTGTCCACATTTTAATTTTTTTTGTTTATGTTATTTTACACATGAACAAGTCATGTCATAATTAAATTGTCCCGTTTGCGTTTTTGATACTCGGATTTGGCAAAATCTGACCCTCTGATTATATTGACACAAATTCAAAACTTCGTTAATAAAATTGAAATATTTGATTTTTGGGACAAGTTTCAAAATGGTCCCTCTACTTTAACGATTGGACTACTTAAGCCCCTGTATTTTAAAACGGACCAAACAAACTCTTCTACTTATCAAATGAGGTCACGTTAGCCCCTCAACAAATTTTCCATCCAAAATTGCTGACTTGGCTGTTAAGTGGTGATGTGTATATTATTTTCTCAAAAAAAATAATGACGTGGAAAAAGAAAAATACACGTCAATCATAGGAGGACACGTGTCCGGAAGAAATTGAAACTACAATCTAACAGCAATATTTTGTTCCATTTAATTGATCTGAAATGGTTATTGAAGCCCTTGTACTTCTGTATGAAAGCCAAATAAGCCCCTGTACTTCAATGAAATTGCTCAAACTAGCCCCTGTCACAAAATCTGATCATCATTCTCCCTTGACAGAATTAAAACCTCATCCCGAATAACATAAATCAAGGTCCAAAAAATATGACACCACTACAACAATACATAAATCGATCTACATCCATAAGAACACAAATTGAGGACCCGAGTCACTACATTATTACAAACCATAATAAAAAAGCATCCATAAAATCCAAGATAAATCAAGGTCTCTAATCACTCCATCATCAATAAACATCCATAAAACTCAGCATAACAATAGCAAACATGATGAACATAATGAAATACTATGGTTTAGGATGACTCTTGTCTTTGGATCCCGTATTTGATTTTTGACTTCCACGATCGATGACCCTTGAGATGGAAGTTCCAGGCTACAAAAAAATATTATAATAACATTATTTCAAGCAATAATCAATCGAGAAAAAATAAATTATGATAAACTTACATTTAGAATTGAACGTCCGGTTTCAGGATTGATGTAGAGGCCAAAACCAGTTAGCAAATTCTTCTTTCTTGGTTTGGTCTTTGGCCGATTTTCTTTGTGAAAAGGACTGACATACTTAGATGTTGAGCCACTAGTTCTTACTGGAGCATTAATAGAAGCATTAGCAGAACCTACACCCTCCTGTGTTGGTGTAGGAGTCTCAGTCTGGTCAGTTATTTCACTCCTCTAACTACTGCTACCTCCCTTTCCCGGACAAGTTTTGTTTCTTGCATTGTGCCCTTTTCTCTTGCAAACATGACAAGTCATGCTTCTACCTTCTCGGGACATCTTAGTTTTCACAATCATTTCATTATGTTCCCTTCTCCTCCTTTTCTTAGGTCTACCCGGCATCTTCCTCAGCTTTGGAGGGACCACTGCATCTCCATCACTTATTGGCCACATATTTTCCCCTCTGATAGGTTCAAATGGCCTCTAATAGGCTCTGATGTATGTAGGCGTCCTATACCAAAGATTGATATTATCTTCAGCTTTCTCACCATTGTCATGCACTGCTCGTATTGCATGAGGGCAGGGAATTCCAGATAGCTCCTAAGCACCACATGAACACAAACCCTCTCTCAATCTAATAACAAACTGACAGATACCAAATTTAACCTCAAAGCTTTCTCCACATTCCATTTTGACACCCACTGAAAGCTCTCTTTCATATTGTTCTGAAACTTTTTGTTGATTAGTGGACCCCAATCATTCTTCCATGTATTGACAGCAACTCTCTTGTCCCTTATCCTTTGCATAACTGCCCTTCGTATATCTTCAAGCATAGATAAATATGATGGACTTAGTTCTTGCTTCCACAATGGTCCCATTAAAAGCTTCACACAAGTTGTTGTCGCATGAATCACATCTTGAGAATGGACTAAAGAAAGCTTTGCACCAATATTTTTTTGTCTACAAGCATCAAGTCCTTGGCTGCAGCAGGGTTCACCCTCTCAAGTTGTTTGTAATTCCTCTCAAAGTCAGGTCGGTTTGTACATTTTGCAAGTTTCCAGAAATGGTCTTTCAAGTTCCTTCCCGAATGTGTCTTCGACCAATTCGCATACAAATGGTGATAGCAGAACCTATGTTCTTCTTTCGGCCAAGTACTCGCAACTACACCAACTAGCCCCCGCAACAATGACCAACACAATTAGAGGCAGCAAGATTTCCAACTCAGAACCTAAGATGTGAGTGATTCATAAGCATGGAAGTTTCATTGGGTTCTCCATATGTCGAGCTTGGTTCAATAATGACCCAGTTCAGATAATTAACAATATATACAAGTCAAAATATGTAACATATAATTGAATTCACATGAAAAAAATCTATAAATGGAATGGATTGTAATATATGCTGTTGCAGTGGACCAATGTCCGTTGCCATATGGCCTGCTTTTTTATGGTTTTAATACATGCAATATTGCAGAGTAGTGCACCATGTTTTGGCATCTGCAGAGTCTATTTTGGTCCAGAATATGCATTGTTAAATGTTTGAACTTGTACAGATATGGCAGACTCTAAAAGCACTTTGATTAACCAGCACTAATGAACACGATTTCATAGCATTTCAAAATAGATGAATAAAGAAGCAGCAGAACACAAAGAGTTCTTGTCAGGATAATAAAAAAAAGCAAATTCATACCTTTTGTCTATCGCTAATCAAAGTGAAGCCTTGCCCCTCAGCGGTCCCTAAATCATGCTTCAATAAATTCAGAAACCATGTCCAAGTTTCTGAATTCTCAACCAGGACTACTGCCCAAGCCAATGGGAACATTTGGTTATTACCATCCCTTCCTACTGCTGCAAGTAGCTCTCCTTTCACCAATCCTTTGAGAAAGCACCCATCTATCCCCAAAACTGGCCTACAACCATTTAAGAATCCCACTTTGCAACTTTTAAAGCAGCAATAAAAAGCCTTAAAGCTTGGTGGGTCATTTTCATGGTCCCTATCAGTCAACAAAGAAACAGTACTGCCTGGGTTCGACTAAAGCAACTCCTCTGCATAGTCTCTCAGCCTTCCATATTCCTTAACACAATTTCCCGCCAAATCTTGCACAATCTTCTTTTTAACTCGCTTGCATATAGTCAAGTTAATCTCTAACTCTCTAACTGAAGAACTTTCTCCATGAAAGGCTTCAAGTGTTGGATTTTAACATCAGGATGAGTGGCCACCATATCATAGAATTTAGAAACTAGATATTTCTGGGTCAACCTCTTCAAACCCCTTTTCGGTTCACACGTGTGCTTTGGAACATATGTTTTGACTTGAAAACCATCGACATCTTTGTTATAAGAGCCAAATATTACCCATGGACAGCCCACATTCCCCACACATTTAGCTCTACACCTAGTCGGCTCATTCTTTGTAAATCTAATATCATGTCGGGTAGCAATAGCATACTCTGTAATAGCTTCCTTAAATTCAGCATTAGTACGAAACAACATACTCAACTCAAATGTAGGGATACCTTTGTGGTTTTTATATGAAGGAAACCTACTCTTCTTCCGAACAGCCTCATCCCGCAACTCTTCATCCTCTCCAGTGGACTCTATGTAACTACCCGAGTCCGATGAGTCGAAATAGTCACTGTGAATATAGTCAGAATCATCAGCAGTGTCATCACTCTGCACATCCTTCCTCTGCACATCCTCCATCTGAACCTCAGTAGCCCGTGCATCAGTACCATCTCCAATCTCCTCATGAGTTGCATTTTCACCCTCTTCACCCTCACTCTCATGCAAAAGAGCAACAGATTGCCACCCTCTTCCATACTTCTTCAGCTTCTCCCTAGCAGTAACTACCTCTTCATCATCTTCAGAAGAGTTGTCCACAGGTAAGATGTCTTCTCATACCCATCATTACTATCGTCAGACTCAGAACTCGAATAACTCAGTGGCGCTTGTTTTCTACATGCTCTGGCCTTGAGTTTCACCATTTCAGTGAGCCTACAATAATGAAATAGAGAATCCAAAATAAACATAGATTCAACAAAATATGATAAAATAAAAGCCAATAAAGACAGATATTCTGTTTAAAAGTAAAACTTTGATTAATTATGCATCAATGACATCTTTAGAAATTGTAGAGAAATTTACAGCACTGGCAGAGTTATGGCATGTGAAATTGCACATTTAAATGAAAAGGAACATAAAGAAATTCTTCATTTGTGCACAAGGAGAAATCCCTTTGACTAAAGAAAGATTACAATGTAATTGCAAAACACAAATGCTAATTGTGGACGTACAATGGAATTGCAGCACAAAATGCTAATTGTGGACCTACAATGGAATTGCAGAAAATAAAAGCAATTAAAACCCAGTGTCCCAGTGCCCCCTTTCTTTGCTGCAATGGTAATTGTAGAACGTAAAAGGGAACAAGACACTAACGAAAATGGCGGACAATCAAGAACTCATGTGATCAAATACCATGTCGACAAGCAAGGTAAAATCATGTCATAAAAACCAGCTCTTAGATTATCCATGGAACCAACTATTCACTTGAAACTATGGATCGAGCGTAACTGCTCTAAATGAACAAAGCAGCAACCAGAGTAGAACTTCCCCAAATCGAAATCCCTGAAAAAATATAAAGCCCATAAATCGAAATTCCTAAATCGAAATTGAAATCCAAATCTTGTAATAGATACACATAGCACAAATGAAATGGAGAACACAATCTAATTACTTGGTTGAAGCTTAGCAAGAAAACCTATCTCTTGGTGGAGCTGCTGCTTCGATGAGGGGCGGCAGTGGGGGGCGAACCAAATGTAAGGGATGAATGTCACTCCATGTTAGGGCTTAACATTGACATGTAATTTCTTTTTCCACGTCATTATTTTGTTTTTGAAAAAATAACATCCACGTCACCCCTTAACGGCCAAGTCAGCAATTTTGGATGAAAATTTCGTTGAGGGGCTATCGTGACCTCATTTGATAAGTAGAGGGGTTTGTTTGGTCCGTTTTAAAGTACAGAGGCTTAAAAGTACAGAGGCTTAAGTGATTCGGTCGTTAAAGTAGAGGGGTCATTTTGAAACTTGTCCCTTGATTTTTTGGTAACCAAAATAGAACATCAATAATGTTTTGGTGATTAAATATTCTATTAACCCATTAAAACAGGTCCCATTTTTTTTCCTCCATTTCTACTGTTTTTTTTTTCATCACGTGAGAGAACTGGGCCGGTTTTGGGCTTCACGTCTATAACCTGCTACGGTGTGCTCTCTCTCTCTATTCTGTCTTCTTTTTTTGGTAATTCTGTCTTCCCTTTCTCGGGTTTGGTCTGCTCGGGTTTCGATCAGGATCGAAGACATATTTCCGTATCTGACAACATCGTGACCGCGATACCTGAGCTTCGTTAATCATCGTGCTTCGGAAGCTCTATTGATCGACCGGAAATGGCGGGGCAGAACTCGAATACGGATCTGTTTGATGCCTATTTCAGGAGAGCGGATTTGGATGGAGACGGCAAGATCAGTGGAGCTGAAGCCGTTGCCTTCTTTCAAGGCTCCAATTTGACCAAACAAGTTCTTGCTCAGGTACTTTACATTTCCTGTCTCGACTGTGGAATTTTCAATTAGATTCGTTGTTTATGACCCAATTAGGATTGGTTTTTTGCGCAACATGGAAATGATCGGAGAAGAATTTATCGTGGAGTGTGACGAGGCTGATCGATATTTTGCATTCTTCGTGAAAGTAATCCCGAATTTGAGTTTTATTGCACAATGAGACTGGTCGAGCGCCGTGGCATAGTTCCTAGTAATGTAATTAAGGACTTGAACAATCAGTGGATGCGATGTATAGAAGTAGGCTTTCTAGGTCTCCTTAATATTTATATTTTTTGAGTCCAGGATGTAGTAGTTGCAGTTGCTATGAGTAATCTCGATTCTCGATTCTCAATTCTCAAGTGTTCTATCAATGCTCTCTCTGATGTTTTCCCTGGCAGTGGACGCTTAATTTGAGAGTACCCGATCCGGCTATGAACTGCTTTTCTTTTCCCTTTCCCCTCCTTTTATTTTCCAACTATTGACTAATAGTTTTTAAGGAAGCTGAGTTCCTTATAACGCATTTAAACTACTAGTTCATCATGCAATAGTTGGTGATATCTGATGTGGAAGTTGCAGTAAGTAGTTACTCAGCCTTAGCATTTGTGTTCTGGCCCATAGTACCGGGTCTTCATGTTCATTGGTTTGGATGCATTGCCTTAGTTTTTTACCTGATTACATTAGGTGAACTGGAGTATTTTGCAAGTGAATGTGTTGTTGCCAAATGTTGAAAAATATATTAGAGTGTCATGGTCAGAGCAGGAATGTTCTGACTTCATCAATGGAGGGAAACTTCAGACAACACATTATATGCATGATGGAATGGAAAGGGTAACTTTGAAACTGCAATTCAAGATAATTTTATTTTTTCTTTGCTTTAAAAAGAGGTGGGCTGGAGAGGGCGGGGAGGCATTGTGCTTCAAAATGTAGTGATCTATCTAGTGTTTTTATCTCTCTATATATTGTTAATCTTTGCTTCATAAAGGCCATTTAATATGGAATTACTTATAGGTCAGTGAGATTGGGAGTAATTAAATGCCTCTGCAGGTTTGGAAGCATGCTGATCAGAAAGAAGCTGGTTTTCTTGGTAGACAGGAATTTTATAATGCTCTTAAACTCGTCACTGTGGCACAAAGCAACCGAGAGCTGACCTCCGAAATGGTGAAGGCAGCATTGTATGGCCCAGCTTCAGCTAAAATACCAGCACCTCGAATAAACTTTTCGGCTGCACCTACTCCAAGAGGAGCAGCACAGGCTACGCAAATGGGTAGCACCACACCATCACCATCACCATCACCATCACCATCTTCATCTTTTGGCATCAGTGGGCCACCTGTACAAGGATCTGTGAGCACGAATCAGCAGTTTTTCCCATCCCAGCAAAACCAATTTGTGAGAGCACCCCAGGCTTTATCTCCTGCTACTGCATCACATCCACTACTTCCCAGCCAAAGTATGCCAAGGAGGGGAGCTAACCTGGTAGGTCCCGGCCCACTTACTGCAAATGTCTCTACAAACTGGCTTGGTGGAGGCACAGGTGCCCCAGATTCACAAGTTACTAGCAAAGGCACAGATTCCTTCACTACTCAGGATGGTTTTGGGCTTACAACTGGAAGTTCCGTTCAATCCAAAACACAGATGACCACTTTTCAGTCACCTTCTATCGAACCAGAACCACAAGATCTAGCCACAACTTCCAACCATGTTGCAGGGGCAGCTAAGGAATCTAAGGCACTGGTGGTTTCAGGGAATGAGGTTGCCTCTGACTCACTGTTCGGAGATGTATTTTCTGCAACTCCTGCTCAGCCAATTCAAAATTCGTCTGCAGCTACGTCCTCTGCTGGTGGCTTGCTTGTCTCATCAGCAATTGTCCCTGCATCTACGGGCTCTGTATCTTCAGTAAATTCAAATGCATTTGAATCTCTACAAAGTTCGTTTCCTCAGCAACCCGTTGGCGGTCATTTACAGCATGGGTACTCAACTGGAAAACAAAATCGGCAGGTTATAGTTAGTACTGCTGCTTCCACTCCAACTGGTTTTTCTGCTGGAGCACAGAATTTAACAGCCCACCAGTCACAGCCTCCATGGCCAAGGATGAATCAGTCCGATGTTCAAAAGTATGCGAAAGTGTTTTTTCAAGTAGAGACTGATAGAAATGCGAAAATCACCGGTGAACGGGCTCGTAACCTGTTCTTGAGTTGGGGGCTGCGACGAGGTAGGTTGTCATATTTATTCCTCTTTTATTTGAATCGGGTTGGCTTAACATGAGAGTCCAGATGGTTGCATTTTTATGTGTTAATGTTTATATTATTTACGGATTAGGGCTGTCATGGAGATTGGAGTGTTGTTTAGTAAATGCTATTCTGTCTTTTGTCCAAACAGGGGCATATCAGAAGTAAACATTGTTTGCATTAATACTCAACTTCTTTTTCTAAATATTACTAGAAGAGCCATAAACGGTTGGTTCAGATTGATTGGTGATTTTTTTATAGTTAGAGAATTAAACTCGGGTTAGTACGTACCTCCTAAATCCTAACGCTTGGTCTTTATACTCTCTTTTTTTCTCATTACTCGAGGTTCTGTGGGCCCTTACCTTCAATTCTTCATCCCTGGTTATGGTGGAATTTGGTGTATGAAACATAGAGACTTACAAATCTATGTCATATTCCCTATTTGAAATGCATTAGAAATCTCGCTCAACTGATATCCAAAGAGTCTCCAATATTTACGGAACTTTATCCAAAAAATATATATTTTGAATTGGTTGGGGTACAACTATCAAGGGTGGAGGTGGAACTTAATGGAGTGTGAGCGTAAAGTAAGATTATAGACTAGTGAGAAGAATGGCGCAGCCTTTTTCTAGTTTTGTGTGAAAGGGGAATCGATTGGATTTTGGAATGATGTGTGGTGCAGCACATAGCCTTTAAGCTTCAAATTTGATACTTGTTTGAATTGGCTAGAAACAAAGAATGAAATCAGAGGAATTCTTGCTAATCCCTAACAGCAAGGCCACGTTGAATGTTTTAGGGAGGTTATATATTGGGAAAAGAAAATGGAGATGATGTTGATTCCTTGAGGTGGATAGGTGTTTAATATATTAGACTTCAAAATGCTAGTCTTCTTTAAGCCAAGGATAGAGAATTAGAGATAGGAACTAGAAAGTACTGTCCTTGGAAGCAAATGTGGTAAATGAAAATGGCCCCTGATGTGGCTTTCTTTGATTGGGTAACTATTTTTTGGTGACTTATAATGGTTGACAATCTTAAAAAAGGAAAGCACACTATGGTTTATAGATTTTCTTTTGACAGGAGAAAAATATGTCAAAATATTTATTATGATTCATATGAGTGAATTACGGGAATTAGCTAAGTGGAGTTAGTTGGATATTGTGTGGTCGGTGGAGGAGGAATTAATTGATGCAGTTGAAAACGTAAGACAAGGCTAAACCTACGTTTAAGCCAAAAACGCAGAAACTGGAATTCTCCAGTGAGAAGCAATCTCAAAAATATTTTTATAAATCATTTAATGATTTCTTAAGAGTTTACAACCCTAAATAAATGGGAAACTGAATACTGTAAACATTGAAACTGAAGCAAAGAAAATTGCAAACATTATGAAAATGTCCAAAAATAGTAAAATGCTAATTCGAAGCCTAGCAGCGGAATTTGGCCAAAATAGCGTGGGGCTACTGGCGTAGCGACTATTCTTGATGACCACGTCTAACTGGTGAATCGAGTCTCACAGCCAAATTTCGTGCAATTTCAAGTTCGTGTCTTTTTAATCCTACTAGATGGTATTGGCGTAGCGACTAGTCTTGATGACCATGTCTAATTGGTGAATTGAGTCTCGCTGCCAAACTTCGTGCAATTTCGTGCTTGTGCTTGTGTCTTTTCAATCCTACTAGACAGTATTCTTGTAATTAATATGAGAGGGGTCCTACGTCATTAACGACAGTGAATTTCTACAAAAGCACAATGTGGGGATAGGGGAAATGGATTGGTAGCTTCCATTCCTTTGCCCATTTTTTATCACTTTGAGAGAACAAAGCAGGTGCCCATCATTTGAGAATAAAGAATAAATACCTTTTGACTTGTTAAGGATTGTTGGGTAAATCTTGATTTTGTGTTGTAGTGGCAAGTGTAATATATATGAGAGCGTGCGATTTGATGTAATTGATTTGATTCAATTATTAGCGCGTAGTTCTTTGTATAAAAGATAAGATTTTTTTGTCCTTTTTTGTGGTAATTTTTTTAACATGTGTTTCGGAGTTATTATTTAAAGACCGACGCACACGCATATGATTATATCCTTGACATATGGGAACCTAATTGTTTAAGAATTATCCCAAATCCACATGAATGATGAGGGTTACGCCGTTATGGTACGTTGGCAGCCTGTGCAACTTGCTAAACTTCATGAACATGCTTATGTATGAGATGTGATCGATATTGTACAGGACTGGGTTTTCAATTTTTCATATCCATATGCATCCCTCATTTGAATTTGATTGTAGGGTATTAGGTATGGCATGACGTTCTTATTGTTGGATGTTTTATCTTTGTCGTTATGCATTCATTACCTTGATTAACTGGCACATCCTAATTTTTTTATTTTTTTTTTGGTCTGAGATGATGTTTTATTTTCCTGTCATATTATCAATAGTTCTTAGTAAAGTTTCAATGGTGACATCGTTACTCTGGATGTAATTGCCCTGACATGATTATAGCATATTGTTATGTAATTGATTGTATGTAATGGTGCTTGGTATTTCAGAGGTCTTAAAACAGGTGTGGGATTTATCCGACCAGGATAACGACGGCATGCTTTCTTTGAAGGAATTCTTTGTTGCTCTCTATTTGATGGAACGCTCCAGGGAAGGGCGCCCTCTTCCACTAGTGCTCCCAAGCACTATTATGCCTGATGAAGCCTTGTTGGCTGCCACTGGTCAGCCTACAGCATCATATGGAACTGCAAGTTGGGGGCCTAGTACTGGTATGGTTTTGCTTATTGAGTCACAATTTCCAGTTATTTCCTTTCTCCCTCCTGTTTAAAATGAATACCTCTGATGCTGATGTTAATATGTTTTGCATAGGTTTACCTCAATCACAAGTTACAGGACATGCAAGACCTCCAGTCCCACCTCTTGCTGGAGGAAAGCCACCAAGGCCATCTACTGTTTCTCAAAATGATGGGACTACACAGCCCAGGCAGCTGAAATCTAAAGTACCAGTCTTGGAAAAGCATCTTGCGGACCAACTTAGCCAAGAGGAGCAGGATTCCCTGAACTCAAAGTTCCAAGAGGCATCTGCAGCAGATAAAAAGGTATGGCCAGACTTTCTGCATGTTATCATGTGAAAAGTAAAAATCGTTGAATTGTTATTTTACTTACTAAATCTGATATGTGCCACCAGTTCAAGTGGGCTTCAGCCGCCCCAGCCCCAAAGAAAAAAACAGAAAAGAACAAAAGAAAGAAAGAGGAACATGTGAAAGTAAAAAATATTTACTTTCTAAATCTGATATCTTGTTTCACGTGTTTTTATTATTTAACGGTCAAAATCATATATGATTGTTTTACTTCCTAAAGTTGCTCACCTGCATCCAAGTGTTCATAGGTTAAAATTGCAGAAATTGCCCCTTCTCATTGAATTTGATGTTAAAGAGTTGTTTGGGGCTGTCATTTATTTTTTCAGATAGATCATTGCATTGTTTTCTTCTTGTCTTTTCATAGTTTATTAAAAACAAATATAATGGCCTGCCATATTGAGTATTGCCTGCTTAATGAGGGGAATACGATCTTTTATTTATTATATTCATGAATAATATACCGTGTCATCTTGTTAAAATGTGATTTTTGAACCTTTTGTTGGATTCACATCGGGTTCGCATTTTTGGGACTCATTATTTTGAGTTGAACTTTTGGTGCTATCAGTTTTCTTAACCTTCCTCCTTCCCATTTGATTAAAGGTGGAAGAAATGGAAAAGGAGATATTGGAGTCTAAACAGAAGATCGAGTTCTTTCGTGCCAAGATGCAGGAGCTTGTAAGTATAACTACCGCCAACACCCCACCGTCTCCCGGCTGAGTTAAACCCTATACTCTTAAGTCTTAACCTTTTCACAATCAGAAGTTTCATGGTTATCTTCTTCAAGAACAGCTCATTGAACTTTACTAGTTGAGTTCTTTGCCACATTTTTAAAGATTTTGAGTTTGATATTGGTTGTTGCTTTTCAAGTTGGACTTCTTTCTTCTATGTGGATTTGCTAGGTGTCTAAAAAATGTACAAATTGAAGCTTATCTTGTTCCAATGTCAGTGAAGGCTACAAATGAAATACGAAAAGTAAGGTGCTAACCATGGAAAGGTTGGGAATGGGACAGAGTGCTTTGTTATGAAAGATAATATAAAACATAACGGAAATTAAGGCTTGCATCTTCCGTGCAGCCTTTTCATAAAGGACAAATTGAAGGACGACTGCAATGAGCTTTGTTGTCTTAGGCATGTGAAAGCACTAAAACAACACAAATGCAAAGTGAAGTTTATTACGTTGTTGGAATTTTTTTCCTTTAATGATTCGGCCTCATTTGTGGTGGAGTTACCAGTAAACGTTAGTGATGGGATGTCCATGTTGCATTCAAAAAATGCTTCATATCTTATCTTCAGCACATAAAATCTTTTCCCTCTTGGGTGCAGATTTTATATAAGAGTAGATGTGATAATCGACTTAATGAGATTACTGAACGGGTGTCTGCAGATAAACGTGAGGTATGATTGTTAAAGGAAATAATTTTTAAACTTTTTATTACCTATGAGGACTTTGCTCTTGTTGGACTAACTTGGGGAACTTTTATATCAGGTTGATTTGCTAGCGAGGAAGTATGAAGAGAAATACAGGCAGGCTGGGGATGTAGCATCCAAGTTAACTCTGGAAGAGGCCACATTTCGTGACATTCAGGTATTTTAGGAGCTCCTTGGAGATGCTAAATTAGTGTTTAAATGGTGCAATCATAATTTTAGCCTCCGTTAAACATTGCTGTATTGAATTGAAATTTGCACTGTGTTTTTCTGTAAGGGTTTTCCGAAACAAGGGAATAATAATATTTCATTAAATTGTGTGTAGGAGAGGAAAATGGAATTGTATCGAACCATTGTTAAATTAGAAGCAGGAGGCACTGAGGATCATGCTCTTAAGGTATATCCTAACTAAGTTTATTCAGTGGGAAAAAAATTCCACTTTTATCTAACTCTAGCTTTTATTGTCTTTTTCAGGACCGTGCTGACCATATACAATCAAGTCTTGAGGAACTAGTGAAAACTATGAATGAACGCTGTAAACAATATGGATTGCGTGCCAAACCAATTTCAGTTGTTGAGCTCCCTTTTGGTATTTTCATTTCCTTCTTACTGTTCTCCTAATTGTTGCATGATCCATCTTGAAATCTTTTGGCTTATCTTGGTAACAGATATACATTGGGACAATTCTTTCAGTCGTGTCTTTGAGAAATATCTAGTGAAAACACTATGTGAGAGATTGGCTTTTACTCTTTTCATGTCGTATTAGGCAATATCCACTGTTTACTGTATTCGATGAAAGATGGTTTTAGTTTCCTTAAAGGCAATATCATCTTCTTTTTTTATTTATTTTGACATTTAAAATTATTAATTTATGGCATTATTAACCTATCGATTCATATTTTTAAAAAAGAAGAAAATTCTGTTGAGTGTAGTGGGAATGATGAACTCTTGAACTCCCATATGGGATGTGTGTAGAATCAAGTCATTTTGTGCTCTAGCTTTTTTGTAATTGATTGCATTAACTATGATTCTTGCTTATTTCTAGAATCCTTTGATTGCCATTTTTTCAGTTTGCGATGGAACAATTTTTATTTTTCTCGTGCTTTCAAAATTAGCATCTTTTTCTTCTTCTCAATTTTACTTTTCCTATTCTGGATGGAAACTCATGTCTGATTTGCTTTGATTTGAACTTTTCTTATCGATGTTGTTTATCAAGGTTGGCAAAATGGAATTCAAGAGGGAGCGGCTGATTGGGATGAAAATTGGGATAAGTTTGAAGATGAAGGTATGATTGAAATTAATATTTAGGACCAAGTTCTTCTTGAACCTTCTGAGTCTTCTAGCGAAGCTTATTCGAGAATGAACATTTATTTTCTCTGGAACTTGTTGTCTTGCATCTTCTTGGTTGTTATTTAAGCATATCCAGCACCTCTTCTCCGAGAATGTAAATTTGAATTATATCTTACAAAATTATCTTCAACAACTGTCAGGATTCAAATTTGTCAAGGATCTTACCCTTGATGTGCAAAATATCATAGCCACACCGAAACCAAAATCCACATCAATTCAAGAAGAAATTACTTCAACGAATGAGGGTTCAAATAATTCATCAGATGCTTTAAGCAAGTCGGAGAAGGTTTTACGCACAAGTGAACAAATTCCTGAGGAGTCTGCTAATAACCAAACTGAGAATGGTGTTTCTAAAAGTCCTCCTGAAAGTCCAAATGGTGAAACTGCGACAGACAACCAGTCTCTACATATTGATTCCCATCCTAAAGGAAGTGGTGGTACAGATGGATTGCCCCATGTTAGAGACACTGAAAGGTTGTATGGTTTATCGTTATGGTTTGTGATTGCACTTTCTTTTCTATATGGTTTCACAGTGGTTTTAGGTTTTTTCTTTCTCCTTTCTAAAGATTAATGATCAATCAAGACACTCCAAAAAATTGTCCAAGCATGGTATGGCTTGGCTGGACCAGTTTCGTTATTCTCTTAATTTCCCGCTTTTCTGCATCCAATGTTTCTTTTAGATGTCTGAATGGTTTGTGATCTTCTGTACAGTAATCATGGATCAGTAGAGTCTGTGCTCTCTGGAGACAAAAGTTTTGACGAACCTAATTGGGGCAAATTTGACACTGATTATGATGCTGAATCAGTTTGGGGCTTTGACTCTATGAGTATCAAGGTATGAACCACAGTGATAGTGATAGAGAATTAACCCTTTGTACCCAAATTTGACGAAAATATCCTGTGGAAACTTGACTTTCTACTTTGTATACTGCAATACATCGTTGAGATAATGTTTTTTTTTCAGGATATGGAAAATGAGAGGCGCCATCAAAATTCTATGTTTGGTCTTGATGACTTCAGTCTCAAGCCGATAAAAACAGAGCCCTCAAATAACATGTCCAGGGGAAAGAGCTCATTTTTGTTTCCAGATTCTGTACCAAGCACCCCTGCAAAGCCATCATACATATTTGCGGATTCTGTTCCCAGCACTCCCGCTCCTGTAAGGGGGTCATCTAATTTTACAGATTCTGTTCCAAGCACGCCTGCCTACCCTTTTGAGAACACCCCTAGAAGGTTTAGTGAGGGACTGGATGAGCACTTATTCGACAACTTCTCTAGATTCGACTCATTTAACATGAATGACAACACACATTCCCCAAGGAATTCTTTTGCAAGGTTTGATTCCATGCGCAGCACAGGAGACTCTGATTTCGGCCATGGGTTCCCATCTAGTTTTGATTCATTTAATGCTCGGGACTCAGAATTTGGCCATGGGTTTTCTTCAAGGTTTGATTCTTCTAGCACTGGAGATCACGATGACAGTCACAGATTCCCATCAAGGTTTGATTCTTTTAATGCCAGAGAATCACCAGATCGTGTGTTCATGACAAGGTTTGATTCATTTAGCGGTAGAGAATCTGCTGCTGGTCATGGTTTTCCATCCACATTTGATTCATTTAGTGGAAATGACGGTGGATTCTCTCAATCCCCTCGAACGCTAGCAAGGTTTGACTCTGCACATAGCTCCAGAGATTTCCCATCGTTTGATGATACAGATACATTTGGTTCCAGTGGGCCATGTAAGACTGCAGGGCAAAATGAAACTCCAAGACAAAATTTTGATAATTGGAATGAAACTCAAAGGTATAATTGGAGTGAAACTCCAAGGAAAGATTCTGATAAGTGGAGTGCATTTTAGTCGGGTTTTAGTGTTAGTCGGTGTGTGCAATCCTTTCTACCATTTGAAGCCTTCTTGAATCTTGATTGTATGTTATTGTAGCTGTGGCGGCCTTGATATTTGGTTGGTATTAGTACAGACAATTGAGTGATTATGTTGTGTGGGTGTCGTAGTATAGTTTCTCTTTCCGCCCCTTTTGTTTTATGCTAGTGCGAGCTACCTTCTACTTATTGGTTTTCGTAATTCTTTCACATGGACATCATGGATGTACATATAAATTTTTCGTGTCATATGTATGTAGCATCAATGGCTTTGTTTTTTTTTGCTTATCATATCCTAATTTATGTTATATAGGTGAAGATTTGGCACAATGGTAGAGTTGCTGGAACGCAACTAGCATGTTCAATTCTAGAAATAGTAACCTCATGAGAATTGGTTACCTTTTCTTTGCATGAAGATTCTTGGGAAAGAGAAGCTGTAATTTTCTTTTCCCAATGTATTTCTCCCTCGTCTGTAGTTGACTAGTTGTTAAGAATGCAAGTGTCACAGTTTGACCTAATTCTTAAGGTCCACCACTTCGAGGTTGCCAGAACATTCTGGATCCATTTTTTTCTTTGTTACAAAGGAGAGGAAGTTGATAGTAGGTAGTCTGCTTTTGAATTGCATTCATATCCACATGCCATTGTGTAGGCAAATTTTATACAGAGGACAAAAGTACACAAAAGTCCAGTAAAATAGTGTAACTAGGCAAATACACTTGTCACAGTACTGTTCACATTATAGCAAAGGAAGCTTTGACCTGCTTTGGGACTTGCTTTATGGAACTTATGTGGACCGGTCTTGTTTGAAAGACTTTAGACTTCAGGTTTAGATGGTTGCACTGGGGGAGAGGAAACATTTGTGTTATTGTAAAAGTAGATTTCTTTGAAACTAGTATTTCTAGGTTTTGTTCTAGAACAATTTTGATGGGGTTTTCATACGCTGCCTGTATTATTCGAGATAGCAAATTTGTCTCATGAGATTGTGCCTATTTTATGTATTCTGTATTCACTGTTTGCTGAAACATGGCCATCAGGAGCTGATATGAGGTCCCTCTTATGGGGGTGATGGGATGACGAGTACCCTTTTGAATGCTGTTGTCACTTTGTATGCAGTTTCGCAGAAATGTCTAGGATATCATGGTTATGGTTACGGAATGTATACAAACATATTTATTTTATGATCCAAAAATGGAAGGGATCGGACAAAAAGTGGTGGCATTCAACAGAACCAGTGCTAATTTTTTTTCTTCTCTGGCGTTACTTTCTTAAGACAACCAAAGACGCGCAATGCAAAATGAAGTTGTTTTTTACCAGAGGATGCCAAAATGAATCCCCAATTTTGTGGGCATTTGTATACTAATGGACGCTCTTATACAATGGTGGTGGACATGGATGCGGCTGCTCTGGTTTGAGGTTTGTTCAGGACAAGATCCACATGTAGATTGTTGACCAAACAGTGAGAGCTAGGGCGGCAACCATGTATGTCCACAGGAAGAGGACTGAACACTCCTCTTGACCCACAACAAACAGCTGGGTCATGGTACCTGAAGAAATATCATTCATTTCATCCAGTTACTGTAGGGGAAATCGTAATGAAACCAAGTGTGCATGCGTGTTTGTGAAAATTCCTGACTCGCCAATATTTATTTATTTTAAAATCTGGAAAAGGACTCACCTATATTCATTGCAGGTGGCAGGGTAAACTGAAACATGAGCACAAAGTGGAACAAACGGTCTGACGGGAGGAACCCAAGTTGTGAAGCACCTTTAACCACCCATATTCCAATGGCAGGAAGTAAAATGTACCGGACGAGGACCACCCCAACGATGATCCATGGTCTGATTCTCGATGAGCGTAAGGCTGTTCCAATTTTGCAAAACAAAAGTATGAGAGATCATCCTCCTAGATTGCTTCTTTGGGAGCAAAATTTAATTTGGAGTCTCTTATTACCTTGAGTTAGGTTGCCTCCCAGTATGAGAGTGATGCAAGGAATGGTTCCATCCCTAAATGAGAGTTTCCAATTTCAGTTGAAGTATTTTTACTTCCAGATTAAATTACACCAACTGGGCATCTAGTAATAGTTACAACATAAAGCACACAAAAAAGAACCATACCCAAGTAACTTGACTGAGCCTTGGATCACCCTTAAGGGAGCTGTCTCACCAATTATGAGATTTCTAAGCCAGGTGACTGCTCCGAAGACAAACCCGATTATCTGAGAGGGAAATGGAGGGTAAAGGACAAAAAAAAAGGGGTAACTTTGTCGGTTGCAATCTTTGTTGTGAAGTAAAACAGTGAGATTCTGATTATTAGCGTACTCACGGCAGCGATTGTGGGTGGTGCCAGTAGCTCCTCCACGATCATATGAACAAGTCCTTCCAATCTACTCCAGAAAGACTCCTGCTCTTTCTCCGACGGACTAGCTGATTCATGGGGGACAATCTGAAAATCACGTTAAAGTTCCCAAGTGTTTGCATTAGGAGCCAGCGGAATTCTAATTTATGTCAGAAAGCTAGAGAAAAAAAAGGGACTGACAGCTTGATTCTCTGTATCTTCTGTAGACTTTCCTGATGATGCCACAACTATAGCAACTTGCTCTTGATCTTCTTCCCCTTCCTTGAGTAGGTGAGTTTCTTTAGTAGCATCCAAATCTTTGTTGGGTTCTTTTAAGTCCTCTTCCGTGGCTTTGAGAGCTTGGAATTTCACAGATGAGGTACGTATCAGGTGGTATGTGTAAGTCCAAATGTAAAAGCCTCCAAGCTGCAGAATTCAAAATACAGTCCATCAGATGAAGGCATCCATTGGACAATGAAGAGCTGATTGGTCTTATGGCATTGTTGGTTTGGTTGCAGACCCTCGACACGACAATTTTTGGATTCCATCAAAGCAAGGAGACATATCAGAATGTGTAAAGAAGAAAGAATGGCACATTACAGCCATGGAGAAAGATGCATATGAGAGTCCAGCAGAGCTACAAGCAGCTCGATCACCAAATGGGCTTCCAGCCTCATTGCATATTGCAGGAACAATGATCAGCAGAAGGTTTCCCAAATTTCCTGATTATCAAGAAGAGTAGACAACAAATTAGCATGGAATCCAAATATATCATGTAGCAACAACAGCAGCAAGTTACCTGATGAACAGGTAGCAATAACAAGGCCTTCCAGGTAAGGCTTGGGTTTCATAATCCTTACAAGTATCCATCCAAGAATTCCTCCAAATAGAAAAGTGAGGCCAATGTTTACTGGCATAAACCACCTGATCAAGAAGAGGTGGAAGAGTTATATATACATATGCATACATTTTCATGTCTTGTGCGAGACAGTCAGACAGAGGAGAGGTCAGAGGAGGTTCTGCACAAGCTTCTTGTTACCATGAGATGATGTCTCGAAGAGTGACAGTCCTGGCCAGACTTGCAAACATCAACGAGGGGGTGAACACTATGAACACAATCTGCATTTTGGGGATGGGAAAGAAAGTTTCCAGTAAAACATTTGAAATACAGCCATATATAGTGCGTGTTTGTATGTGATTGTGTCAACATACAAATATGTGTTACATACCTTGTTCAAGGATCTTCTAGTAGTGGCGGGGAGAAGGTTGCAGTATTCAGTAGCCATGAAGGCTCCCAATGCACTGATTAGTAGCACTTGCAAGATGGGCATGGATGCCACCTCAAATAGTGTCCAAAAACCCATGTTTCCAATCTAGAAATCTTCCCTTTCAAGTTCGAAAGAAGAAAAAATGTTGGGTGTCCAAAACTATTTCTTGGTGCTATTCTAAATTCTAATACAAAGAGAAGGAAGAACAAGAGAGCAATATCAGCAAAGTTGAGACAAGAAAACTAGAAGCTACAAAGGAAATTGACAAAAAGGAAGGTAAATGAGCCAAAGGCCAGGAGGAGGAAGGAAAGACCCATGAAGGTACCCCAAAGGCCCAAACCAGTTTTCTTTTCTTTTTCTTTTTTCAACGCACGTTGTACCTTATTTTTCAACAGTGTTTCTTATCTTTGTGGGACAATGAGTAAGTGGTAACCTTTGAAGGCGTGATTAAGATTAGGCATCCGCCGTTGCCTCCTACTAATTCACTAAGAAAAAGAAAACCGTGTTTATATGAGATTAGCAAGGCAGCGTCTGCCATGTCTTCCCAAACAACCGGCATGATCATAGTTGATCCCAGACTCCCAGTTGTTGAGGTGTATATACAGCATTAAAAGTCAGTGGTAAACTTCTTGGATGTTAATGAGAAGATCCAGGACAAACACATGCACACATCTCTATATACATAATAATACATATACATACATGCAAGAGTATATGCAGGGTGCTTTGGTTGTTATTTAGTTTAGTCATTAGTGGCAATAGGGTATTGTTTTCAAAGGACAAGTGTCCTGACAAGCTGAAGCTTCCCAATAATTGCAATGAAAGCAGGCTCTATAATTTTGTTGAAGTATACAATTCACATATAATATACAGAAAAATGCAGACAAATTTTAAAATTAGAAAAATAAAAAAATGTGATGCAATATGATAAACCACCCAAATTATGTGTGCATAGCCCATAAATCTATTTGCAATAACATGTTCATGATTGATTCTTACTTCATAGTTAAGATCTCAAATAGGGTAGTACACCACTTTTTTTCAATGGCATCCCATTACTTTTGCACCCTAGGCCAAAATTAGAATGTCCTTACGCACCCCTTTTTCATATGATTTTTCGGAAAATTCAAATATATCCAAAAAAACACCGGTAGCTTCATTTGTACCAAAAGCATAATATATTACACATGGAAATCAGAGCCACCTGAAAGGAGGATAGGTGGAAGGAAGTGACACCAATGGAAGAGGTAGAACTGGGAACAATTATCATATTCAAACGAGACAAGAATATCAACAAAGCAATAAATCTAGTACAACAAATCTAATACAGCAAACTGCAACCCAAATCAACACAAATAGAAAATTGGAACAGCAATTTCAAATCAAATATTCATTGAAACCAGGGTACTAGCTTGTGAAAAATCAAGGAGAAATCGCACAAGCTCCAAAAAACAGTGTCTTATAGAAAAAACCATAATTGGAGCAAAAGCAGAGCTGAAAACACAGTAAATAGAGGGTAGAAGAGTGCGATAATAAGAGTGGTGACGAAAGCTGCTCGATGTGAGGAACCAGGTTGGAAGCACGAGGCGGCTTCTCGAAAGTGGTGCAGATCACGTCGAACTGAGAAACCATATCACACGACACGAAAGAAGCAAGTCATGTCGAAGACAAGGAAGCAGGTCGCGCCAATTAGGGTTTAGAAACTATTAATGGGATGTCATTGGAAATAAGTAGTGTGCAAATAGTGTCACCCCTCAAATAATTATATCTTTGAGGTCAAAAGGCCATAAATGATGCAAATATATATATATACTGGACCGATCGGTCGAACTGGGACCTGACCACCTGTCCGGTTTGATTGATGGTATAAAAGTCGGCATAATTCATAAAATTTCTTTGGTAATTATATTGAAATATGTGTTTTGATGGGCCAAAAAAATTATATTGAAATATGTGTTTTACTGATGTGACTGTATTGAGAGGTGTGTTTTACCGACATAGAAAAATCTGTGGCTTGAATTTTTGTAATAAAGGTCGAATCTAATACTGATTTTGATGTAAATTTAATGAGAACAATCTGTAGGAGAAGAAGGTTATTGGATTGACTAAAATGGAGAGAGGAAATGTAAAAGAATTTGTGTTTTGCTGATGTGGCTATGCTGAGAGACTCGTTTTACTGATGTGGATAAGTATGTGAGAACACCTTTTGTATAATAGAATTGAGATTCAAAAATAAATTTAATGGGGGCATTTGCTTGTCCCCGGTGGTTGTACGTATGGTTAGATGTTGATAAGACCACTAAAGTAGCTAGATATTTCCCTCTCTAAACTCTCTCAAAACAAACTCTCTCACAGATTAAACAAAGTGGAGGAGGATGAGATCATTTCACTTTCTTCCTCTTCCCCATGTCATGCTCCTTTTATTTTGTTTTCGAGTATTCCCTCTGTGGATTTGGTGTTTCACAGCTTCAAGGCAAAGATGATGTTTCTAATGATGGATCTATCTTCAGATCATCTTTTCCTTCGAGATCTGCTTATATGTGGACTTCAATGGCCTGATCTCAAGATTTGACTTCTTTTCTAGATGAGAATGATGTTTATGCTGATATGCAGTTGTTTATTGTCTCAATCCTTCCTTAGTGTTAAGATTGAAGCTCTTTGTTTTTGTTTTTGTGTTTTTTGTTGTTTCTTTCCGTAGTCGAGTTCTATCTCGATGTATAGTCTCTTGGGTGTCTTCTAACATTTCAAGTGTGTCGTTTTGCTTTATTCGGAGTTCGCTCCATATTGTGCAGTGATTTTTTCCACTATTTGCAAGTCTGACTTACAGCATATATGAACGATTTTCTAGATGTTCTTGGTGTTCAAATATATATATATACTCACCAGATGTTCCTTGTTTTCGTGTCCACTTGTTTGATTCAACATTCAAGTTTTCAACACTCAATTATTTATATATACGGCCTGACTCGCATAAGGGATCCCGCATTTCACATTTCGTACAAGATCCCTCTCATGATCGTCGGATTAATCTGACGATCAAATTTTTTTAAAATAAAAAATAAAAATTTCGACCCGCAAACCTCCCTTCTTTTCTCCTTCTTCATGCAGACCTGCCCCTTTTTTCTCCTCCTTCTTGCAAACCCGCTCAGCTCCTCTCCTTCTTTGCATATACCCGCCCCTATCTTCTACTTCTTCTTCGCACAACTCTACTCCATAAAATTGCGATCGATCTTCACCCATTTTCGACTTAAATTCCAATTCAACCTACACCGATTCCGACTAGATCGATCTTCTTCTCAAATCACCCAACTTACCCTTAGTGCGAAACAAGGGGAAGATAAAATTGTGTTGGTGATAACATAAGTACTCCTTAATTAACAAGGAAGTTATGCAACGAAGAACTTAATGATCCATTTGGACTCAGCCCAAACCAAGCTTGATAAAATTGCACAAATGAAATCATGTCGAGGTGAAACTCTTGCCTTCTTTGACACTATGGGGTGTTTTAATTAGACACTTAAGGCTTGAACATGGACGAATCTGAAATAAGAAGGACCGCAAGAGGTCTGAATCTTGAAGCTGGGGTAAACCCATTTAGGTATTAGCGAAGCTTGGGTAGTTATTTTAAAGTAAAGCAAAATTGATCTAGTCATCTGATTAAATTAAACGGTCAAAAGCAGGATCCCGCAAAAAATGTGAAATGCGGGATCACTCATATGAGTCGGGCCATATATATATATAAATATTATTTTATACACACACTGACATACTACATGAGACTATGATGTACATAAAAGGTTTGATGACTAATGATAATTGGTAAAAGAAGTGAAAGAAACTAAATAGTTATGGTGATTCAAGGTCGCTCCTTTCAAATATGCATTATCGTCATAATATCCAGCATGGTGGTTTGCATTACTCGAATAAAGCCATTTGGCTACAATAGTTTTCAACAGGATTCAATTTTAGGACTGAAATCTCCACTTCATGGCTGTGCAAAGCTTTTTGTGGTATAGATAAAGGTTGGTGGATTGGCATTTGGCACTGCTGGATGGTGGGTAGGGTTGGAGGTGGATTGATAAGATGCCTAGAAATGAGGATGTACTCTCTCGAGACTTTAATCAAACATCCTTCATTTTGTGCAGTGCATTGCCATGCATGAGATGATGATGACTGCACTAGCTTGGTATTTGTCTTCGTGTGATCACCAGTTCAACCGATCCCATCGAGAATCGTTGATCACACCGGTTCATTGGCCGATCTGGGTTTAAAAATATTGATATATATACATATTTTCTCTTATGTGCAATTAATTTTTGGAATCCAATACATTTTTAAAAAGAAAATTGAGAAAAGTTATATTTGTATTCTGATCAATTTTACGAATCCAACAATATATTTTTTATTCAAAAAAAAAATAAAATCTTACATGAAAAGTGCATGATAATTCTAGAGCACTAGATATAAAGCAAAAAAATATTTCATACAATTTTCAGGTTATCAAGTAGTATTTGATTTTGTTTAGAACAAAAAAATATGTCGTTAGATTCGTAAAACCGATCAAACATAAATATAATTTTTTTTAAAATATATTTTAAACTCCAAAAATAATCCCAAAAGTTAGGTGTATATGCGAGAAAATCTAAGCCCTATATGGTACATCTAATATAAGACGATATAGTAGCTACAGACAGAAAGATAATTAATTTCTATATTTTTTCCACAAATAAATTAGAATAAAACAAAAACGTATTATATTAATCAACTCGCGACGAAGAAATTAAAGCCACGAAATAAAAACAAAATCAACTAGCTATCATTCAACACCAAGGAACGATGGAGAAGAAAGCAAAAGCAACTCCATGTGTTGCAAATTATATTCTTGATCAAATCAATCAAAACCAGAGAGAGATGATCATCAAAGTCACACATGCAGCAAGGAGAAGGAGAAGGAGAGGGAGAATTAATTAGTTAAAGTCAATAAGAGATAGGGAAATTAAGAAAATAACAGATTAATTAGGTAAATCAAATAACAAACTTTGGAATGCTAATAAAAACAAACCAACCTTCAAATGAATTGCAAAAGCAGGCAACAAAAAATGAGAGAGAGAGCAACCACTAAGAAGGACTGGATATTTGATGATCGACTAGATAGACATCTCTCTCTCCTCCCTCGCTCTCTCTCTCTCTGTGTGGTTGTAGCTTGTAGGAATATATTTACTTATTTGTACATGAATGGATGAACGAATGAATTGAAGAGCGGCTAGGGTCAAGTCAATACAAAAGAAATATTCATCTACCAATATATATATATATATATATATAGCTATATACAAATATAGTCTTAATTAGGTGTATTGATTATTATGATTATGTAAACAACAATACATTAAATGTTTATCCCTAATTTATTAATCTTTTCTGTTATGAATTGAAAAGAATCCTACATCGCTTGGACACCCCAAGTGATGTGAATATATTAAGAAACTCATATTTCTAAACACTTATGAGTCTTTTTTGAGCCTAAGTATTATTAAGTGAGACAATTTTATAAGAAGAACAAAATTGTGCGGGTCCGACATATCTACCAAAATCGATAAATCAAAACGAACAATATCTTGACAATGAGTGGACTTGAGATTTATAACACAAAGACAAACATACTAGTATTTCTCTATTTTGACTTCTATGCGAGAGAGAGGGAGAGAGAGGTCTATAAGGACTTGCTTGGGAGATATGTTGGGAGGAGTTCGTGAAACCCACTCCTCCCAACAGTCCTTTTTCCAACCCTTGAAAATGATATGTTCACTCACATAAAAGGCTTCCAACCCCTCTCATACCAAGCAAGGATTTACTTTTTTGAATCTTTCAACCCATCCCTAACCCCAAGCAAAGCCTACATGTTGGTTTTGTTATATCGAAATTTCAACAATTGATGGAAACTAAAATAATTTCTGACAGTTTGAAGTTGAATTATATTATCTATATGTGTGTGTATATATATCACAATTTGGATGACACTTGGCCTAGCTTTTAACAGTCGCATGGTCAATAAACACAAAATTATCAGAAATCAAAGATTCTAAGCATAATCAGATGTTTTGCATGTGGCAGTATTATCCTCATCATATATACATACACACAGATTGAGCAGTCAACTCTAAATCAGACTTGCATTTTTTCCATTAACTAGTCCCAATAATTGTTAGCTATACAATTTTAGTTTTGTTGCATTCTATTTATTATTTCTGGCTAGCAATTTCTCTTAATTATTTTAACTTTTAATGGTTAAAGAAATTTCAATGTGTGTGTATATATATATATTATATAGAGTAACCTAACAAGTGAAATAGGTGTGTTAGTTAGTGAAATAGAAAGGTCGAATATGAAACATTGAATGTTGCATGTATGGATACCAAGTCAATAATAATGTGACACAATATTTTTATGAGAAAAATTCTGAATCAATTCAAGAAAAAATCTCGGGTGTTTCAACCAACTTTGAAGCAATCCACTATAACCATTGCGTTGGACTATAGGACATTCAAGATGGGTCAAGCCCTTAGGGGGTGCCAAGCCCACTTGGAGTGTTACTTGTTGGTTAAAAAACCAACTCCTATCTTGTATGTGATAAGGATAAAACACTTGAGATATTATCAATATCTGAAGTAGTTGAATTTCAAGATAGTTCCAATAAGATTAGAACTCCTCCACTGTAAATAGGGGGTCTCTCTTTGAAACACGTTACACGTAATTGACACAAAAAATACGAGTGTGTGTTGAGAGAATCGTAAGGGGTACTTGAAGGGTGAATCCTTTGGGTGTTTTCCTTGTTATTGACATCCGTCGACCCTAGAATTGTGAGATCATTCCAGTTAGAGATCCTAAAAAAGTATCCTTCATTGGTATAGGAGCCGAGAGGTTAGGATTAGTCTCCATGCGATTGAGTTTTAGGAAGCATGTTAGATTTTTTTTTTATGAATATGCACACTTGTTTTTCAATTTTGTGAAAGTTATGTTAATTGTTTGTGTTTTTGGATGAAATTTTGTATGTATGTTAATTATGTGTTAAACATTTCGGACCTAAACACAATGTAGAGAGAGAAAATCAAAACTCAAATTTATTGTACCCAAAACTTTGTTTGCTTATATGCTATTGAACCAAAATGTTTTCTGTCACAATTTTTGCGTGGTTGGAATCCTCTCGTCACAAGATTTTCAACAATGTATTATTAACTTAATTTGGACAACTGGTTGCAAAGATATGAAGCTTTGAAGTTTCGAATTGGATCAAAAAAAAAAAAAATTGTGTTCTTCGTCTATCTCACTCTCAAATACAGGACAGTATATCTCACACGCTACTCTGATAAAGTACAATCAAGGATTTGACTTTACAGTTGTAATCAGTACGGCAGAAGGAAGCTTTTCGCAAAAACCGTTCGCCGAAAATCTGCAAAGAAGGCTTGCACGCGCCACAACGCAGGTCATACGGCTAGGGCGACGTCACCCACGCCTTTGGACCGCGGATCAGGGTCGGATACTTGATCTGCGGGCCAGAGTCTTATGGGTCCGGCCCAGGTGGTTTTTTAGGCCCAATTTTTTTTTCTTTTTAGAAAAAAAATGATTTTCTGAGATTGTTTGGGTGTGTGTGGGCTCTACAAAATTTTAAAAAATTAAATTTAATTTCCTATTTTTTGTAATTTTTCCAAATAAATTTTGCTCGAAAAATATTTTGTTTATTTTAATAAGACTTGAAACATATTTATTTTTTGATAAAATATGATGAACTTTAAAGACAATAATATAGAAGTTCTGTCTAAAAAAGAGTTATTTAATTGAGCGCTAAATTATTTGGAACGCCCCCTTTTTCGTAGGAACGACATGAGTTGCTATTTTTTGTTCCCATATTTTACAAATTAAATATGTAGATTTTTGTCATTAAAATGATTGGTACATTGAAGTGACGATTTTGAGATATGGGTTATTATATGTTTTAAATAGCAATAATACACACTATCCTTAAACATAAAAAATATTTTCTACACTTGACATTGCTTGAAGCAAATGTTCATACCATCTCAGGCACATCAAAACTAGTTGAAGGCTCTGGAAGAGCTAATATCATATTGTCTGGAGGGACAAAAATATATATTGAAGAGGCATTGTACTCTTCTAACTCAAAAATAAACTCATTAAGTTTCAAAGATATTTGTCACAATGGATATCATTTTGAATTTTGAAGAGGTAATACATATTACCTATATATTGCTTCTATTCTTGCTTATTAAGTTGTCTGCCAATTTCCTCTCCACTTGATAGACCTAGGCAAAGGCCTTAGCTACATCTAGTAGAGGATCCATAAGAAGGATTTGATTTGTTACATGATCATAGCACTCATTCAACCCCTTGAGAAACTATAAAAGCTCTTCTTTGTTCTATTCAACCATAGTGTTATTTTCAAACTCGCACGTACATTTTGTCATAAACGTGTACTGATATAGTTCATTCTATCTATAGTTCCTTTATTATGGCATAATATTCAATAATTGTTGAAGCACCTTGCTTAATAGTTGAAATGGATCTTGCCAATTTGAAATCCCTTGCAGGGTTGGCAAAGAAATACCTATTCTTTAAATCAATCCAGATTTCATGGGCTACTGTTGCTGTAGACACACTGACTAATATGTCTTGAGTGACACAATTGGATATCCAGTTCTTGACCAATCTATCGCATTGGGTTACATTCTCGGTAATTTGGGTGCTAAAAATTTGGAACTTCAAGTGAGCCATCAACAAACACCATCTTCTTTCGTGCCTTGAGAGCAATTTCAAGCTGGTTGCTCTGTATGTAAAAATTGTCTCCATTCAACAATAATGAAATCAAACTAAAGGTAAAATCCCAGTAGTACAAACAATAGGGATTTCTAAACGGCTTTTGATTTTAAGTTTGATTCATGTGCTGAGGAATGAAATTTTGTAGGATTTGGAGAAAAATCTCTGACAAAAAAGAATTAGGATTTGATTCTTGAGTACCAATGATGAACTTGATGTGTGTTGTTATGCAAATTCGCAAATGCTCAAATCGTTCAAGTAATAAAATGATGAGAAAGTGTCGATCCTACAAAGACTATCTATCTATCAAGTACCAAAATTATTCTAGTCTTAATTTGTTTGAATAATCAATAATCAACTATTGGTTGATTTTCTTAAACTAAACTAAGCAAAATTAAAACAAGAAAAGTGTAAGTAACCAAACCGAACAATCAAGTTGAGAAGAATACTAAGGCTTTTGATTCACCTATTCAATCTAATACAAATCTCAAACCATGTTATTGACTCTTTAGTATCCATGTTGATGACAGAATACCCTTACGCTATCTAATCTTTCTTAAGGATAATCAGAAATACCTAACATACAATATCCCAAGATATTTCTATGTGAATTTAAAAGTATACAAGCACAATTCGGTTTACTGATATTCTCTATAAAAATCACATAAATCATGTTGATACATCTCTATCTTTTGTTAAATTCATGGTATACAACACCAAATCAAGATACATGCATCATCTCTCGATCTCAACATGCACAACAAATCATTCAAGTGGTGATCAAACACGCAAAAACATTAAGAACAATTATGTATACTCAACTAAGATGGATAAGAAATTCAATAACATTATTCAAGAATTTAGATCATCATAAATAGGCTACATCATAGCCTTAGCAAAAGAAGTTAGTTCATCCTATATATGTTGCAATCCAAAATATTTAGTAAAACCTTGGCAAGATTACAAAGTGATAAGAATCTAGAGAGAGAGAAAAAAAAAACTAGATGAAACCAAGCTCCAAGGTGGATTTCCCCTTCTTCTCCAAAGCTTTTCTTTGCCAAAATTATATTCTTTCTCCTTTTTTGGTAGCAAACGGCGTGTGTCTTTTCTAATTTCGTTTTTGGTTTCCTTTATATGTTTCAGCCGTATAAAAATAGGTTAAAATAAAAGTGTCTCATTGACATATCGATCTTAGGATCAATCTTGCGCAAACTGCTTTTTATTCTTTTGTACATAATTAAGCGTCAGATTGATCCCAAACATTCTTTTCTCTTATTTAGCCACAAAAATGATCTTTATTTCATCGAATTTTCAATCTATTCCCCTAGGACATTATGAGTTACAAAACAATGGCATAAAATGCACAATGTTCACTCATAATCAAAATAAAAATCATATGAAAGGTGGTGTAAAAACATATATAATTATAACTTATCATGAGCCATCGATTCAATACCATAAAATAAATTTGAGAAAGCTTTGAAAGTAGGAACTCAAGTTTTCATTAAATCAAAGTAGCAAGTTACATAAAAATGAAGAAGAATCGGGAAGATAAAGAATAGGTAGAAGATCATTGTAGATAAGACCGATGTAGACAAGAGTGCTAGGTCATACATGGCAGCAACAATACTCTATTTGTACGACGTAATGAAAACTTAAGCACAAAGACGCTGTCATAGAGACTTGCATTCAATTTTATATAAAAAAAAGGTGTGTTTCCTAACCTTGTCCTTGTTGAAACAAAAACTCTCACATTCTGTGTGTAAAAACCTCATATTTAGAGTGTGTTTGATAAAAGAATAATAAATAGGAATGTAATATATTACTAGGGTAATTATCACTTATCTCTCTTTATGGATAACTATTACATCCAAAATAGTAAAAAAAAAAGTCTAAAAAAATTATCCATGCAAATAATATACATACCTACCAAATATGAGTATTTGTTTATCCATGTATTTTTAATTATCATTGTAATCATTACACTCCTATCAAACACACCCTTAAAATAAAATAAAATAAAAAATCACTAAATACCATCCTTTTTTTAAAGAGCAAAATCAGGACATATTATATTAAAAATGATAATAGTATTCAACCTCCTTTAGCCAAAGTCAACCCAACCCAACCCAACAGTAGATTTAGAGATACAATAATATATTTTTTATCGCCTCCTTAAAAACAAGTGGATATTGATCTGTGTTAGTCACATTTAATATGACTATTGACTAGGTCAATTATTCCCATCTTCTTGGTCATATAGATAACTAAGTCTGTGTCATCAACTTATAATGAATGATTTTAAGTGGACCTAGAATTTGAATGAAAAAACCTTGCAAGTTTGTGCCTTCAAAGAGCCTACCATGTACAATCACCCTAGATCCTATCACATATTTTTAAATTTAATAAGATTTTAGAGCAAATGCAACGGTTGAATTTTAAGGGGAAATGAGTAATGTGTGAGGATGTGTATTTTTGATGATATGATTGTATTGGGAATGTGGATGATGATGTGACTTGATTTTTTATAAAAAAAAAATATGGGACACATTATGAATTTTGATGTAATTTTGTTTGAGAATGAATGAGTAGATGGTTGGCTAATGGTTTTATATTGAAATATGTGTTTTGCGAATGTGACAATATTAGAATATATGTTTTGATGATTTGGATGTATTAAAATAAGTGTTATGCTGATTTTTTTTTTTTTTTTGATAGAAACATAAATTTCATTAGAAATCTTCCGAAGAAGTAGAAGCTCCCGAAGGAGATACAACTCCCGAAGGAGATAAAACTCCCGGAGGAGAGACAACCCCACTAAATGGGGAGAAACCGACAACCCACGCAGGGGATAAAATCAACAAAAAGAACATATAGATAACTACAAACTTGAAGAAAATCAGTTCCACAATGGTAGAAAACACCCCAAAAAGGCTAGATCTGAAAATGTCTGCTACTATCAAGGCAGATTTGAAGACGGGCGCCTGAAAATGCCAGATCGATTCCATAAGGTCCACCCAATGCCAGATCTGAGGCCAGAAGACCTCTAACCACCATCCAAAAACATCTTCTCTCCAAGAATCTAGCAGATCTACACGAACTCGCAGCGAAATCATCCCGAACCAGGAAGTTATTGAAAGGATAAAAAATAGGTGGACAAACATAAATAAAAGGTTGGAGGAGGAGGAGGAAGGAGGAAGGCAAAGGCCTCCCCCTCCTCCTCTGGAGAGAACCTGGCTTGCTTTTTAGAGAGAGACGAGAGAGACCAGAGTTAGAGAGAGAGAGAAAAATGTGTATTTGATTATATTAAAATGTGTATTTTTATGAGATAAAAGTGGTGTCCATTTTTCGAATTTAATGTTCCAGCAACAAGCTTTATTGCAATTGCTCTTATGTAATCAAAAATAAAATACAAGCCCTATTACAATTGCTCTTATGTAATAAAAAATAAAATAGAAGGATTTAATTGATTTTTTTCTTAAAGTACAAGACTTTTTCCGCTCTTATCCCTTCAATAATTAATGTCGTTTGAGGACGTTGTAAGACTGATAAGCGTCTATTTTAACGTAGACTGTTCCTCCCCTCCATCAATGCCACAATTTAAGAAAATGTTCTAAACGCACCCACTATGGCGTTTTCATTTAATGTTTTTCCATTCTATATTTCTATTTGTTGGAGGCTCTTTGCGGTTCTGAAGAATGATCATTGGCTTCTCTTTTCCATTTCTCAGCATTTCAATACTGAGATTTTTGTCCATGTAAACGTCATTTTTTTTTTCTTATGTATCATGAAAAATTGGACGCTTAAAATTGTCCATGAGCCTTCAATATTTGATAAATCAGACAGCGTTGATGTCGAAAGTTGAACTTCTCCATCCAACTCAATCATCCCTTAGCTGTTCTCCCTCCTACTAACTGATACCCAACGCCTCTCTCTCCTGCTGAATCCAAAGACCAGCACTTTCTCTCGCTTTATTTCTTTTTCGGGGGAGCTATTTTCTTGGTTTTCTCGCCTGGGTTTCGTGGAAACGTGTTTACTTTCAACTGTCAGAGACTGCTTCAGCTGGACCGAAGCCCCTGTCTCTCTCGATCCAAAGTTTCTTAATTGAAGCGAAGATGAAGTTTTTGTTGTCTTTCTCTGCGTATTTATGGTGGCTTTTGTTCGGCGGCGGAGGAGGAGGGATGATGGTGGTGGTGATGGCTGCCACTGCCACCAGCAGCAGCAGCACCACCACCACGAAAAGGCTTGATGAGACCCCGACGTGGGCCGTGGCTTGTGTTTGTGCTGTTATCATCATTGTCTCTATTCTCTTGGAGAAGGTTCTTCAAAAACTTGGAACGGTGAATTTTAGCTTCCGCTCTTCGTGTCTTGTTTATTCTTCTCTTTGTGTTCTGCTTGGTTTTGCCACCCAGCTCTTCCCTTCCCCTTACTGGATCTCTCCTAAATAAAATAATTAAAGAGAACATTTTTGTGGAATTTTTGGGTTCAATTTTCATTCTACACATCCGATTGAGCTCTACTCTACTGCTCTGTTAATTAGTGCGGTTTATGCTTTCGTTCCATTTATTTACTTGTATCTTTTCATTAACTTCAGCATTTATTAAAATTTATTGGTGACGAGAGTTGTGAGAACAACTTCTCAATTTTTTGTTATTTTTTGGATCATTTACAGTCTGCTTAATCCATAATTTCAATTCAGTGGTTTACTGAGAGGCGCAAGAAAGCTCTGTTTGAAGCCCTGGAGAAGGTTAAAGCTGGTAAGGATGTCTACCTGCGTTCTTTATTTGAAGCATGCTTCTTGTATTCCAAAACTTGTTCGTGTTCTTTGTAGAGCGTGAACTAATGATTGTCTGACTTGTATATATAATCAATTGCAGAGCTGATGGTCCTAGGTTTCATTTCACTACTGTTGACTTTCGGGCAGAACTTCTTCATCAGAGTCTGCGTTTCTCCAAAGGTTGCTAACACTATGTTGCCATGTACCAAAAAAGAAACAAGCGATGATTCGAGTGAAAAGGAGCATGGTCGGAGACTCTTATGGCTTGAACGTCGATCTTTAGCTGTTGCTGACTCAGATTTCAAATGCAAGGATGTAAGTAACTTTTCTTTCATTGGAAATTCGAGTCACAAAAATTCTGATAGACATTTAATGCCAGGGTGTCATGCCCCTTATTTTGTGCTTGGCCTTCTATTGATTTAGAGGGTACAATATTCTGTAAAGGATAGAAGGGTTGAATATGGTATCTAATTAGAGCAATCTTTATTAGCAACTCAGGGAAAGATTATTCTTAGAATGAATTCTTTTGACAGAGTATTGGTGATAAAAGCTAAAGAACACTCGTCACTGCCAACAGGTGGCGAGCTCGGGAACAGGACGTACAGAGTCTCGTACCTTACCCCCACATAATATGTGGATAGGTTGTTTCCGGAAATTGAACTTATAACCTTTAAGTTGCAACATGTTCACCTATTGGTGGATGGTAGTCAAATGAAATTTCAATTGTTTGATGTTCAATGCAGATTGCCAGATTTTGTAGCATATGATCTGGATTCTGGAAGTTCATACCATCATGTAGCAACCTTGACACCTTCGGATTAGCCACTGCTTATTAGAACTTAAACTAGTTAACTCACTTGAGTGTCCTTTTAGTAGATTGTCTTGAACAATGCTGATATTTGATTATCCTTTTTCGGTTAACTATTTGACTAACCTGTTTGAATTATTTGCTTTCTTTTGTATGACTTAAAATAAGTTATCCATTGTAACTCATTGCAATTTACACAAACTACTTCCTACTAGATGAGAAGTGAAGAAATCGTCCTATATGCAATACTAAAACCTTCTCTTTTGGTTTTTCATTGGTTGGGTCCAGGCCTCTAGGGTACGATAAGTTCTTCAGTGTGAACTTGATGCCATCCTTCATTTCATTCGTGAATAATCAATTATGTGTACTTTTATGATTCTCTTTTTTATCCTTCCACTCTATTCACTTCATCGATTGTATGCTTTATGCTTGTTTACATGATGAAAATCAATTCTTCTAACCTATACATGTGGTTATGTTATTTCAGTTCAATTCCAAAATTCATTTTGTGGTGATCTAAGTTCTTAAGTTGCATTCTTTTCTTCCTTCAATCAATAGCTGATCAGAATTTTGTACACAGGGGCTTGAACCGCTTATATCTGTCGAGGGATTGCATGAATTACACATCCTCGTATTTTTTTTGGCCCTCTTTCACGTGATATACAGCGCCATTACTATGTTGCTTGGGAGACTAAAGGTATGGGATTCATTACATAGTCTATTATGCGAATTAGACACAAATATTGAAATTCTATCCGATAAGTTGTTAGGGCTTCCCAGTCACCTTCTAGCTCATGCATTATTTGAAGGCTGTCCTGCCTGAAACAGGAATTCTATAGGTCAGGCTAAGCGTACCTCATTTGCCAATTTATTTTCTGTGTCTGTTTCCTGCAGACATCTGTGCCTGGCAGTTAGTGTTTTGTTTTACACAATTTTTTACTGGGTTGGCTATAGGTGCTGATGTTTCATAACTTATTAAAGTTGCTTTCAACAGATTCGTGGTTGGAAGGAATGGGAGGAGGAGACGTCGTCTCATGGCTATGAGTTTTCTAACGGTACATTATTCGATGATAAAGACATGACTCACTTTTTTGTTTTACCACGAAGTCTAGTGTTACTCAATTTTAAACATGAACTTCATAAATGTCTTTACTAATTTTCTTGACATTCTATCGTGGAAGCTTATCTGGATTTTTGCTATTTGCAGATCCTTCAAGATTCAGGCTAACTCATGAGACATCTTTTGTCAGGGCACATACCAGCTTTTGGACGAGGATTCCATTCTTTTTTTATATTGTAAGGAGCAACCTACTTAAGCAGCATCTCTTCATTTCTGTATTTGATAGAATTTTTTATGATATGTGATGTAGTGTTACAAGTGTTTTTGGGACTTCAACCTGCATGCAGCTCTACATTTTGATACTTATCATTAAACTTTCCAATAAATATCTACATGCAGGGATGCTTCTTTCGACAATTTTTCAGGTCTGTTAATAAGGCTGATTACCTGACACTGCGACATGGGTTCATAAATGTGAGTCTTTAGTTGCATAATTTAAGCTCTGCATAAGAAGTGCTCATTAGATTTTCTAAAAGTTCTATATTTACAGGTACATTTAGCACCTGGAAGCAGATTTAATTTCCAAAAGTATATCAAAAGATCATTAGAGGATGACTTTAAGAAAGTTGTGGGTGTAAGGTACTGCAAATATTTTTCAATTATTTGAAACTTCTGTACAGAAATTTCAATATGCATTATTTCTGACTGGTTTATTTGTCATTGTCAGTCCTGTGTTGTGGGTGTCCTTCGTGATATACTTACTTATTAATGTTAATGGTAAGCCAAATTTTCAGAAAGTTCCTTACGGCGAATGATTTGCACTTTTAAGTATAAAATGTTAGTAAATCTGTTCATATATTATTGCTATCTTTCCAGGGTGGCAAGCATTATTTTGGGCTTCCATTCTCCCTGTGATTGTATGTAATCTGTACTCTTGAACACGAGTTCCATTCTAACAGAGAAAAGTTCAGGGTCTTAACTATCCATGCTACATCTGTAGATAATCTTGGCTGTCGGAACAGAACTTCAAGCCATTTTAACAAAGATGGCTATTGAAATCACAGAACGACATGCTGTGGTCCAAGGGATGCCTGTGGTGCATCTCTCAGACAGCTATTTCTGGTTTGGCCGCCCTCAATTAGTTCTTCAGCTTATTCATTTTGCTCTATTTCAGGTATCACGTGATCTCTTTTTCTCATACTATTTGTATGATCATTTATGATTACGTTGGGATGATTGACTTGAGACTTTTTATTGTCTTGGTTGCATAAATTATAATCATTCTGACCTTTGTTTTTGTTTTTCGGTGAATTTTATTTTGTATGCAGAATGCATTCCAGATAACATATTTCCTGTGGATATGGGTAATATTTTGGTAACTCTGAAATTTGGTATTTATTTGGGGCAATCCCTTTCTTCCCTCAATTGTTGTCTAGTAATGATTTCCTCCTTCTACCCCCAGTATTCATTCGAGCTGAAATCCTGCATCCATTCCAACTTCAAGCTCACATTAGTGAAGATTGCTTTAGGGTAAGCTCATTTTACTGATTTTTTCCTGCACAGAGAATAATAACCTCCTTTGGCATCAGAGCATGGTAAATTATTTTTTTGATGTAAGACGCTGGTGCACCTCTGTAATGGATAGAATAGTTATTGGGAAGAGTAAATTTGCCATTTCGTTTCCTCCACTTTGTGAGGTAAATCTATATTAGAAAATGAACTGATGAGCAGATATTTCTCTTTGGACTTTTTACAGATTGGCGGTCCTGATTGTTTGCAGCTACATCACGCTTCCGCTCTATGCTCTTGTAACTCAGGTACATTCATGCATTTTAAATACAAATGGAGATCTATTGTCATGGAATGAACATAAAATGAGTAAACCGCGTAGTGGACCTGGTTCTGATATATTGAATATTTATCTCAAAGTCCATGCTTCAATGGTTTGCGAAGTAGAAATTAATTTAGATTTCCATGGTTGAACATTCTCAGATGGGATCGCACATGAAAAAATCAATCTTTGATGAGCAAACATCAAAGGCCTTGAAGAAATGGCACATGGCTGTGAAGAAAAGGAATAAAGCAGGAAAATCTTCTACTCGAGTTCTGGGTGGAAGTGTAACCCCAACTGATGCCTCACCGTCACATTACTCTTCTGTACACAAACTAGGTCGGTTCAGAACTACCGGACATTCAACCCACTATTCTTTTGAGGATCGTGACATGTCAGATATGGAGGCTGATCCGTTGTCCCCGACATCAACAAGTAACTTGATTCCAAGAGTGTCTGATTATGATCACTCGACTGAAGTCAGTGAACCACCACTACCGCACCATGAGGAGGATAACAACAGCAGTGAAGCTGAATTCTCATTTGTGAAGGCTGCTTCTGTAAAAGAAACTTGATCCCATGCTGCATCCATCTTCAGCAAGGTAATTGTCATATACTCATATGATGTCTTTTTGCTGAGTACCAAAATCCAGGCAGCTAAAATATAGTGGTATTTTTTTAGAGTACCGTGTAAAATAACGTTCTTGTTCATAGATCACTGGCTTCCAAGTTGAATTGTGGAATTGAATAGTTTTCTGGTATAATTGTTTGGGGGACTTCCCTCAGCATGGGCGAATTAATTTGGATTGGCTTGGTCAAAGATCTATCAAGTTGGTATGTGTCACATGTCACCAAGCCACATAAATAAATAATAGGCAAAATTGTAGGTATGGTTACTTTATGAGACTTATTAGACGTAAAATTACTCATTTAAATTTATTTGCAACCAAGACTAATTATTATGTTTTTTTTTAATTAATTTGATTTTTATTTTCTAGATTCATGGCAAAATTGGAGGCTTTTAATAAAAGTACATATTAAATGAAGAAAATTTAATTTAGAAAAATATATTAATTTTATTTTTTAATTAATTATTTTATTGTCTTAATTAATATGCTAAACATACATGAGTCCATTAGGGTTTAGCAAATTCATTCTCCTTAGGGTTTGACACTTATTGTTTAGATTACAATATAAAAATCTAATACACGGCTCCCATTAGAGCTTAGTGAATCTGTTCTCCTTATGATTTAACACTTATTATTTAGATTACAGTATGGACATACGATATACGAACCCGTTAAGGTTTAGCGAATCCGTTCCCTTTAGGATTTAACATTTATTGTTTAGGTTACAAAATGAAAATACAACACACGAGCCTCTTAGGGTTTAGTGAATTCGTTCCTCTTAGAGTTTAACGCTTATTATTTGGGGTACTCTAGTGAGAAATTTACATAGCATATATGCTAATTAAATTATTTTTGAAAAATAATGTAATTAAAAAAGTACGTTAAAAACTATCGATGATAGATATTGTTAGATAATAATAGCCTTTGTCCGTTTGATAAACGGATGGAGGATGCCACCTTTAACTTGGAGGTGGATACTTTAGCTATGAGAGTAGCAAAAAGGGGATCCAGTTGCAGAGCAGAGTAAGAATTGCCAGACATGGGCATGCTCTGACTGTCGGTCCATTAATCTCTCAAACGAGGTTGTTCACTTAAACAAAAATTTGACATGTGTCGAATTTTTAGTAGTCCATATCACCAATAGCCCATTTCAGTAAGGCTGAAATTACCTCTCATCTACGTAACGAAGATTTACTACCACATATGCGAAGATATACGGTAGTTTAGTTTAGGAAGAGGGTTGACGGTATGTTTTCTTGGAAGTTAAGAGATCAAATTGATCCAAAATGAAGCTCGTGATGCAATTTGATCCAGTTACTGAAATTCAGGGGCTAAAATAAAAAAAATTCAAAATCTATTTTTCAAAAAATTCATGCATCCAACCAAAAAATAGAGAAAAAAAATCGTTATACTAATGAATGAAACAAACAATATCCATCGTACTAACAACTGACTTTCTTTTTAGTCCGTGATTGTGGGAAGGATGATGGACCACCTTCGTCATCACGACCTCTAATGCCAAGACCTGCCCAAGCTTAGACTCGCACCTTGACTACAGCCTTCAACCTTGAAAGGATCTAAACTACGTTTTGAGTCCTTTTACCTTCAATTAACAGTAGTCCATTCATGAGTAGGCCAACGATTTTAAAAAACTAGGTTTTCTTTAAATTAAATATAAAATTAAAAAAATAGAAAGAGGAAATGCAGAGAGGGGGCAGAGAAAATAAAAAGGGAGGGAATCGATCTTAGGCCACAATTTGTTCTATGTACAACAATGTGTTGAACTACATCAATAAGTCTGACTTTTGTCGAATGATTTTAATGGTTTAAGGGTTTTAAAGGATTTTTTTGAATAAAATAAGGATAGGTTTAATTGTGTATATCTGACATGGATCGAATTTTAAATGATGATTTCATATCATATGATTTTCATACATTTCATTAAAATAATTTATTTTATTTAAAAATATTAATAATACTAGGATAAAATCTAAATGATAGTGTAACACTATAACAATATAATTGTTTAGTATTCAAACCCCATATATCTATTACCTATTACCTATATATAAAACCCGTGGAAAAATGTCACTTAACTAAAATTTCTCATTTGTATGAAATTGGGTTTGTTGGATTCATCATATGTGTTACGTGGGGTTCATATCTAAAATTGTTTGCTATGTATTTTACATTTGGAGTGTATTTTATAATTGTATGAGTTTTTGATTACTCATGGTGTGGTTAGATATTCTTCGACTTTTATAGATGTGTGGATATATTGAGATGAAGTTGAAAAACAGTAAAATACAAATGAGCTCAACTTAACTTTATCATTCACTTAAGCCCAAAGACTCACTTAGGCCGATCCACCAATTATTTAATATTTAGTTATTTACCTAATAAAAAATCTCATAAACACAAAAGTCAAAGTCAAATTAGAAATCCTAATTTGCATTTGTTCTTTTCAAAACTCTACATTTTCCTTTGAAGCGCCGCGCTCAAGCCCTCCCTCACTTGTAACTCAACAATGCATAAATTTATGATCTCTAGCTCGTGTTTGCCTGCAAACACAAATCTCAATGCTGCATATGATCTCTCACGTGAGAGTCATGCTCTTTAACGACAATAGCCTCAATAAAGATCATCAAGATCTCGAATTTGCTATATCGTGTTCGTTCCCTCATCACTGTATCATTTCTCCCCTTCCTTTAGCCCTTCAATCTTTCTGTCATCACACCATCTGCCAACACAGGAATAGTGTGGGTGTCACGATTTACAGGTTAAACCTACAAACTCGGTGGTTCGATGAGGGTCGACTAAGGGGTGGTAAAAATTTAAGTTTCGGTCGAACAACATATGGTGTTTTATGAGATATTTACATGTCTAGACCCAGATTGGTTTAGATTTTTGAACGTATTTAATTAATCATATTAAGATTGATTTTAAATTTGAATAAGTAAATTCGACAATAATTCAATATGAGTTAAGATATGGACAACTAAATCTAATAAGATTTTTGTATTTGGACATATAAATTATATCCAAACTTGATTTAATCTGCATCGGACAAATCGGTTATTCAAATAGAGAAAATTTTACCGCCCCATCAACGGCTTAATATGTTAACTTGTGACTTGACCCGGTTCCAGCAAAAAAAAAAAGTTGGACCTGATCCAACCAATTGATGGTTCGGGCCAGGCTAGGTTCAATAAAGCTGATTCTACTACTTGAATTGATTGTGATTAAGCATGTGCACTATTTTACGTCTCTATTGTCTTTATGAGCATCGATAACCCCTACCTTAGGGTTAAACTGAGGGTACTGATGATGACCCGTATTTAGGGGTTAAATTGATGACCATGACATGTTCCTCAAGGTGTTAAACTGAGGAGTAGTGAGACTGACGTTACTGTGACAGGGACTATAATATGAGAAAGTCGTAGAGAGCAAAGTTTTTATTTTAATTTTGAATGTTTGGTTTGTATACTTATTGAGCTTGTAGCTCACGTTTTATTTTTCAAATATTTTAAAGATGAACAGGCTTGAGCATAGGGTGCATGGGGAGAGAGACTGAAAACACGTCAATTTTAATTACATCCAGAACTTAATCGATTTGAATTATTTCATGAAGTATCTAAATTTGAATAAATGTTCAAACCTTGATACATTGTAGATCTTAGTTTTTAATTAATAAAGTTTGATTTAGTTTGTGTATTGGGTTCATCCATATCCACTGCCCCTTCATTTTTAACAGATCCAAAAATAGACTCAAAAAATGGAACAAGCATAGAATGTTCAATACACAACAAATAGACTCAAAAAACAAAATAATTCTCATATAGTCCATAAACATGTTGTAAATCAATAGTTCAAACTAAAACTACGGAGATGAACACAGAAAAAAAGAACCACAAGCCATTATTATAATACAACATCAGGCAATGAGTATATTTATTAATTAAAAGGGGACCATTTCCCATCCAAGCCATTATTATAGTGCAACATCAGGCAGAAAAACAGAAAAGAGGGAAGGAAAGAAGGGAATAGGGGTTCTACCTAAGTATGAAGCATCAAGCCAGTGGGTTCCATACGCTGTCGTTGCTGCTGCCTGCTGGTTATGCCTGGAGAGTGGAGAATCGATTAACTCTTCAAGAATGTAAGAAGAAGACGAGATGGAAGGCTATGACTCCTATGAGAGTAAGAGCGAACCACTGAAGCTCAACAATGGTGATTGTCACAGGCGGCTAGGGCTTGGAGTTGGGACATGTTGCTGACTTGCTGGGCAAAAGCTAAGAGAGGAGAAGGGTGACACGGGCTGGGCAAAAGCTAGGAGAGGAGATGGGCTTCTGCTGGGCTAAGTATATTAAGTAATTTTTTTGGGTTTTTTTCACACGGGCTTAAGCCCACCTTAGCCAATGAATAGATCCGCCCGTGGGTTAAGTGTATTGTGAGTATTTGAGTTCAAGTTAAGGAATACAATTAGCCTTGCATGCTGGTGGAGTTACCCATGAAGATGTGGCATTGTCACGTCTTCAACCTCCCGGTTAGGGGCATGATAATTTGATAGCATCAGAAAAAAAGGTTTGTCGCAATCGATTTTCAAAAGAAAATTTGAAGAAGTCGTCACCAATTGTAATGAGTGTAATTGGTCATCAAAAAAATATTTTGGTCTACGAAAATCCAAAAAAAAGGGTAAGTAAGTTTATTACGTATGAGGAAGGTGTAAGACATCCAACAACGCTTATTTTAAAAAGTGTCAATTTAATTTTTATTATCTCATTAAAAGATTAAGAAAATATAGCGTGACATATTAACAAAAATATATACATAGGGTATGATAATTATACAGAATATAAAAACTATATTGAGAGTCTAATATTGAGGTTATAGGACTCTCCCATCCAATGGTTAAGTTTCTATGAAACACTCTCACCTCAACAATTTCTCCAATTGTGCATCCATTGCATTCCCAAAATTAATTTCGTCGTCGGTTAAGACTTTCGATATAATTTTCATATATAAATAAAATATACAATATGATTTTTTATAAAAATAATTAAATAATTAATAAAATTAAAAAATGTTGAAAACCGAGATTTTGTGGACTAAACGATATTAAAATTATTGTTAATCCTTAATCAAACATAGTAACATTTTAAATCGTATAATTGACATATAAAATCAAGCAACAAAAAACATTCAAATAATCACGAAAAGGGCATGTTTCAAACAAATGGCATATTAACGATGTATTGAACTACTAACAATCATATATGGATGGGACCTCAATTCCCCTTTTTATTTTTGTAATTTATCATTTCAACCATACTATTAAATTAGTATGATTAAAAAATATAATTTATTATAAAAAAAATTATATTGAAGGCTCCACGTTAGATTTCATGAAACCATTTTCCATCCAATGGTTAGGATACCATGAAAATTATTTTCCTCAAGAATCCTTTCGAGATGGCATCCAATGCTACCCAATTGGTTCCGTCGTCAAATTAAAATCCAATATTCAGGATTTCTAACACAACATGTAAACACATACATTAGCACATCAGTATTGGATTTATCACAATTCAGCAACATACTATTTCATTAATTCACATGCATGTAAAGGAAACTACTTATATATTGTACTGTACGGCATCCAATAATCCATTTAATATATGCATAGGAAATCAAGTTCTTATTCTAGAACAAACCGCATTAATGAAGAACAAAAAGAAACCAACTCAAATGAAAAAGGGTGTCGGGCAAATTACTCAGTGTCTTTAGTACCTCAAGCCATTTATCAGCATGCAATCTCAATATAAGCATATAATCATGCAATATAACCATAAATGTATTTATACATATAAATCATCTAGAACACATGGTCTTGTGGGAAGGAAAGAAAAGTAAAGGGTAAGAAGAAAGCTCAGTGGGATAAAATAGAGTAATAGATAACAATAGGCCGAATATCGAAAATGATGTCTCATGCAACAAGATTCTATTTAAACCATGAACATAAACCAAACACAAAATAAAAATCCAAGTATCATGTCGATCTTCCATGGGTCGTCGTCAGTCCATGCCCTGACACCAATCACAAATTCATCGGTTAACACCGCCACCATTAATACTTGACCCATGAAGACTAGACCACATGAATGACGGAACCAACTCTTTAGGATCTCCGTGTGTTGCCTCACATGGGAGTCACTTGGTAGAAGTCCAGCCTGGACATCGCCTACCGTCCTCCAATACGACATTCAATCAACCTAAAAGAATTACAAGTTCATACTCGAGCTTTTCATGCATCTCAATATAAATATGCAGTAATATATATATATACACATAAATATATATATTCTATTACATGATGCATGATCGAGAATAAACCATGGTCAATAAATGATTGAACATGTGAACAAGATATTCAGTTATACAATTGAATGATATCAAAGAATTCAAATAAGACTCGTTCTTCCTTAGAAAATAATTAAGATAAGAACACAAAGAGAGTGACCAATGAGGAATTCAAACCGCTCATTAGGAATAGAAGGTAAGCATGAGCAAGAATTCGGTAAGAAATCCCATACCTCATATCCAACCAAAACAATTATAAAAAATTTCCAAATTTTAGGGTTCGACTTTTCCCAACCTAACCATGCGACAAAAATCGAAATCCGTTTCATATCAATCATATATATATGTACCTACATATATAACCATAATCAAGTCCAATCAAACTATTCTATCTCTAATCATCCAAAATCAAGATTCAACACATATCTACAAAAACCCACAAAACCTAACTTTCCAAAATCAAGAAATTTTTCCTCACATCCTTGTTAAATCTTATTGAGTACTCACAAATTCACCCGATCCAAGCCAAAATCCCTCTAGAATCATTCTCTCTTTCTTCCTCTCTCTCTTTCCTCCTTTGTCCCAACAACACTCTCTTAACAATAATTAAATGCCCATGCAGCAACAATAGTTTATTTTTATTTTTTAATTAATTATTTTAAAAAAAAAGTAAACTCCCACTTTTGGTGGGACAATAGCCGCACCAAAAGTGGGTGACTTTATATATATATATATATATAATTAAATTTAATTGATTAATGATTATTTTCCATATTTTTTGGTCAGAGTATTACATCCCTTGTCCCTTAAAGAAATTTCGTCCCCAAAATTTATATAATCTTACCTAAACTCTCGAACAAATGCGGATGTTTCTCCCTCATCTTTGACTCGAGCTCCCAAGTTGCTTCTTCCAAACCATGGTACATCCACATGACCTTTACCAACGGTATCACACTCGGCCTCATGATCCTCGCAGGTTGGAGAGTGTAACTCTCATATTCCTCCACCTCTAATGTGGTATACTCTAACATGTGCAACGGATCCGGCTCACACTTTTGAATCATTGATACATGGAATACGTTGTGAACCTTTGCCAACTTTGGTGGAAGTGCCAATCGGTATGCCAATGGTCCCACAAGCTCAAGAATCTCAAATGGACGCATAAATCGTGGTGTCAACTTCTTTTGCTTGCTATATCGTTGAATGTCGTGTCGTGGATTAACCTTCAAGAATGCATTGTCGCCAACCGAGAACTCCAATGGTCTCCTGCTCTTGTCAACTTAAGACTTCTGTCTACTTTTGGAGGTGAGTAACCGCTTTTGATCTCGTCAACTCTATCTCTTGCTTGTTTTATCATTTCTAGTCTCGACAACACCTTCTCACTGACCTCGGCCCAACACAAAGGCAATCTACATGGCTCCTATAAAGCGCCTCAAAAGGTGTTATACCAATGCCACTCTGAAATGAATTGTTATTCACCTTCTAACCGACCTCAGCCCAACACAAAGGAGATCCTGCATGGCTTCCCGTAAAGCGCCTCAAAAGGTATCATATCAATACTGCTCTAGAATGAGTTGTTATACACAAACTCTGCCAAGTGCAAGTATCGGTCTCAACTGCCGCCAAAGTCCATCACACAAGCTTGAAGCATGTCTTCCAGATTTTGAATCGTTCTTTCACGTGTTGCTCATCACTCTGTGGATGATAAGTAGTGGTGAAATCTAGCTATGTACCCAGTGCCTCTTAAAAATTACTCCAAAATCTACCTGTGAACCGATCCTAGTTTGACACAATAGCTAATGACACTTCGTGGAGTCCCACTATCTCTCTCACATACAAAGCACGCAAGGACTCAAGTGAAGTCTCGAAATCATCGACCACGATCGCCCAAATAGTGTCATGAAGTCTCAAAATCATTGACAACCTTGTCACAAAGTTCATTGTGATTCTCTTGCACTTCCATTGTGCAACCAATAGTGATTGTAGTAACCCTGCCAACCTTTGATACACCACTTTCACTTGTTGGCAAGTTAAAAACTTCATCACATATCTAGCCACGTCAGCCTTTGTGCCTTTCCAACAAAAGATTCTCTTTAAGTTTTGGTACATCTTTGTACCCTCGGGTGCATAGTGAACCAAAAATGGTGCGCCTCCTTTAAGATTTCTTGTTGTAATTGTTCATCATCAGGCACTACTAATTTCCCCAAAAACCTCACACCTCCATCGTCCCCTCGGACCCATTCAGACTCTTCCTTTAATATATAGCATGTTAGATCACCATTCTATACATCCATGACCTTTTGTACTATCAACGGTCTCGAAATCATACTACCCAAATACACCATTTTCACATTTCCCTGCAACATTATTTTCAAAAATAAATAAACAACAAAACCTACATAGCTTATATATCTGTAAAAAAATGTAATTAAGATCTTTACTTGCTGATTTTGAATATCTATTTTTTTTGTAAATTAATATTTATTTTAAAAGATAAAAGTGTTCTAAAATTTTATTTTAAGGAATAAAAAAACTGTATAGTGAATTTTTCAAATGATATATTTTAATTTTTAAAATTTTAATTTTATCAAATCATATATGATTAGAAAATATTTCATATAAAATTGATTTAATATGACATTATAAATATTCGAATTATTTAACGATACTTTATAATTTATGTTCAAATTTAATTTAATCTGAAATAACAAAACCATCATTTCTTACCTATTTCTAGTCTTTTGAGCGCGTGTAGGAGGTTACCCATTCTGTTTGAAGATGTCGCTGGGTGGCTTGGCCTAGGCAGGTGAGCTACTATGTTAACTAGGTAGTTTTTGGGCATTCCCCTTTCATTGTTAAAAAAAAAATTGTTAAAAAAAAAAAATTTACAGTTTTGTTTTCCACCCTACCCGCAACACATCATCGTATAAGTGGACGTGTGGTAATTATTAAAAGGGAAAAAAACACGGTGTTTTACTTTCTGCTGAAAATGTCCTCGCATTCCTCGACATGTGGTGGCGATCCCTCTTCCACCACCACTGCGGCCACCATCACCTCAGTCTCACCCGAAAAGCCATCGCCGTCTCCGTTGTCACCTCCAGTTCAAATCCCTATTTCGTGGCCTCCCGATGCTTGCCTCAGCTTAAATTGGATCTATGACCTCATATCGGCCTTCGACTGGTCGTCTAAGAATCTATCACCCTTTGATTTCCATTCTGTCTTCCCCGTTCAGGTTTTTGATGCTCTCATTCTCACTGCCTCCAAGCTTCTTCACAAGGAGCCTAATTGTGTTACGCTTGAGGGTTTTTGTCCCGATTCCAGTGTCGTCGTCGTAGGAGACGTTCACGGCCAACTTCACGACTTGATCTTTCTTTTAAAAAATGCTGGTTTTCCTGACGATAATCGTTTCTTTGTTTTCAACGGGGATTATGTCGACAGGGGAGCTTGGGGACTTGAGACGTTTCTGCTTTTGTTATCTTGGAAGGTAACCTTCCTCCATAGATTCTTGACATTTGTTTTTTTTCCCCCCCTTAATTTTCTCCTCGCTCGTTCAAATATTGCAACCTTACACTCTTTAAATGTTTTCCTTTGGAATTTTATCTTTGGATATAGATATTTCTGTTTCTGCATAAAGGATGTGTGACCGGTGAAGTTAATTGCTTAAAGAGACAAAAGGAATATATACAAACTGTTATGCAACCTTTGAACGTTTTTGATTTACTTTAAAACAAGTACAGCTGCTCCAGAATTCTTATTCTTGGAAGACGCAGAGACGGTTGTTAAACTGTAGTTAATTTTTTAGGAGTATATAGTTTTTCTGACCCCAACCCCTATCCTACCTCTCAGCAAGTCAGCAGTTACGTTTTTAATGTTGTATACTTCCATTATGTGGATCAGTATACTTGCATTAGCTTCTTTGTTATATTCTTTTGTTCTCAATATATATGTTTGGGAACTGAGCTCTTTCTTTTTGCTAATTATGTGGCTGCTTGCCTCCTTCATGTTTCTGTTCCATTCTAAATTTTGCCTAGTGCATAATGATATGTTTTTCTTCATCTATCTGGATTCTTTTTTACTATATAGGGTAAAGATTCCCTCTTCATAATTCAAATTAATATTCATCTTTGGTAAGTATAGATAAATGACATTATATGAGGGTATTAATTCTGTCAGGTTTTCTTGCCGCATAGAGTATATCTCCTTCGTGGTAATCATGAGTCCAAATACTGTACATCTGTTTATGGCTTTGAGAAGGAAGTTTTAGCAAAGTACGGTGACAAGGGTAAGCATGTATATCGTAAATGCTTGGGATGCTTTGAAGGACTTCCTCTGGCCTCTATCATAGCTCAACGTGTTTATACTGCACATGGAGGGCTCTTCCGCAGCATTCCTGTCACCCCATTGAAAAGAGCTAAAGGAAAAAAGAACCGTAGAATAAGTTTGAACCCAGATACCAGCTCCTTATCTCTTGGTTCCTTGGAAGAATTATCCAAAGCTCGAAGAACAGTTCTTGATCCTCCATGGGAAGGGTCGAACTTGATTCCTGGTGACGTTCTTTGGTCAGACCCATCGATGAAACCTGGTCTTTCTCCAAATAAAGAGAGAGGCATTGGTCTATTATGGGGACCCGATTGCACTGAGGAATTCTTGAAGAAGTTCCAATTGAAGGTTATATCCAATCAAGTTTTTTGCTTTTTAAATCTGTTACTTTTTTTATTTTAGCATGTCTCTCTTTTTTTTTCTTTTTTTTTTCCGCCATTGTTATGATCACTAATTCTGGAGTTGTTGTGTGGAAATTCTGGGCATGATTGTTTACGATAAGTCGATTAATATTATTTAGAACAAATTCATGGAACAAAGAATTCTTCCGCTCTCAAGTTAAAATGATGATACTGTTTGGATATATATGTATTATTTAATGGCACATGTTCGTCACAGTTATCTTTAGAATTGTCTCGACCTTTGAGCATCTGGAAATCCTTTAAAGATTATTATGTATAGATGGTTATTTAATCTTTGTACTCGGGCTTATGGTGATTAAATGTACTGGACTTGATATCATCCGGTTAATCCCGTGTTTAGTGAGCAATTTCATATTTGGCTGGGCACTTGGTGTGGATCAGCTGCCTTAAGGAACAATTCCCAAAACTTCTCTTGGCCAGAAACAAAGAAGCTAAGGTAGAGACCAACTTCTCCTTTACTAATCACGTGGTGTCTTGGAATGTGCCGTATTAGGGAAGCTATGGATTGGGAGGCAACTTTCGGGTCAAAAATTTCTACACACTACTTTTAAAGGCCAAAGGAAGAGGTAGGACCATAGGAGCAACTGCTCATGGAAGCAAATTTGGAAACCTATCATGCCAGTGAAGGTTTTTTCTTTTTGCTTAGAAGTAGCCTGGGGAAGAGCTTTAACAATTGACAACCTTCAAAGGGGTGGTTTTCATGTAAGATACAACACACATATGCTTCTTCTGTAAACAAGAACCTGAAACAGCTAATCACATTACTCTTTATTGTAGTTGGGCCTGCAAGTTGTGGGTTTTCGTCTTATCTTTTCTTTGCATTGATTGAGGTGTAGCCAAATCAGTGGAGGAAGAGCTAAGAGCATGGGATACTGCGGAAACTCCAACAATAACAAGAATGTGATTTGAACAAGTCCATTAGCCATTTTTGGGTTACTTTGAAAGAGAGGAACGAAAGAGTGTTTGAAGGGAGTGAAACTCCACACTTGGCTTGCCAAGATGGATGCCTTTCCCCTCTTTTTACCTGGTTTTATTGTAGTGCTGCTCTGAATGAAAACATTTACTTTGATGTCCTAGACTTGATTTCATGTAGATAGTTCCTTAGCTCTGGAAAAGGGTGGCAACCCCTCTTTTTTTTGTTTGTTGATCATAATTTCTGAACCCAGTAACGATAGGGAGCATATCCTAACTATCAGAATAGAGTCGAAGCCAGCCAATTGGTGAACCATAGACATATTTTAGTCAATGCTCTTATAGTGGATGTACCAAGTTATCACTCCAAACCGAGGGGTATTATTACAGTGAAGGATGAACAAAAATATAGAGCTATGGGAAACTCCTCCATGCTCACCCTTCTACGAGTTAATATATACTTATTATTGCTCTTCATATCCCCGCTAATCCTGCTCGGACTGACCTTAGACAAGCAAGAAGAGCCAACTCCCCAACCCCCAAGCTGATAAGGACTTATGCATTCAACCAACTCCAATCCTTTTGCTGATTAACATTTTAGCATATTTCACAAAAATTTTCACTTAGTTTTTGACGTTTTCAAAATATACTAGCGGATGTATTAGTAGTTATTGTTCTTGTTTCTTTAGTTTCTTCTCTTGAAGCAATAATGTGTTGATCTAATTGCCACTGTAGTTCAATGGATAAAAGTTACTCTTGAGATAACATGTAGATCTTCCCAAGAGCTCACATCAACAGGAAGGCTTGGCATATTGATGTTGGCTCTTTGCTACCTAGGGTTTTATGTTCCAAGGGTTGGGCTGTTCATCCATCAAAGTGGTACGTGAGTTGGGTTTAGAAAGTCACGAGACAGTTTAGTCCATTTGAGTGTGGACGTTAGAGCATGCAGAGGACATTTACCTAGTATGAGAGGATTGGGAAGACCATTAATGTTATGTTTTCATAAGTTAGTTCATTATTGGGTCGATTTTAATTAAGTTTCTTTAGTTTTCATAGAAAGGGAATTGTCGGAATTTTTAGGTATGCTAGAATTTGGAATTTATTGTTAGTTTTTTGTTTTTGTTTTATGAGTCTCTTATTAGGTTATTTTGTTAAGTCAACTCATTGTTAGAATTGAAATCTTATTAGTTTACATTTTAGGAATCCTAGTTTTATTTGAAAGAGGCTTTTATGTTATTAGAATTACTAGGAGCATGGTTTTTATTTTTAAAATCGTTCGAGGCGGAGCCATCCCGACCCGGAGCATACGCCTGGGTCCTGGGAGGGTGCCATTCGTCTCTCTCTCTGCCTGTCTCCTATTTCGAGGTATTTATGCTACTCTGTTCGTCTCTCTCTCTCTCTCTTTCTCTCTCTCTCTGCACACTTTGTCTCTCCTTTGTCATTCACCCATCTCTGCTCCTCTCCTTTCTAGACGCGCAGTAAGGTTTATATGTTTTTTCTCTTGAACTTCATCTTCAATGGAAGTCATTAGTAGAGCATAAACAGGGTCCCTACATTATGACTAAATACCCTCTAGGTCTGGCAAACACCCTTCACCGTCTTTACCAACAGTGCACGCTTTCGCTGGTCATTATTGAAAACTATGAACATACTAAATAAGTTTTTGTTTTTTGTTTTTGTGTGTGTGTGTGAAATTTGTTAGTGATTTTCTTTTTATATCAGACCAAGGAATAGAATAGCAACTTTTAAGATTTGCACTACTGATATGGTGTTTTGTCTTTTTGCCTCAGCTAATCATCAGGTCACATGAAGGCCCAGATGCTAGGGAAAAGAGACCTGGTCTTGCAGGAATGGATGAAGGGTACACCATAGATCATGTTGTAGATTCAGGAAAACTGATTACCTTGTTTAGTGCCCCAGACTATCCGCAATTTCAGGTAGAGGATCCTTCATTTGCGTTGTTTTTGATTATTTGTTCACTCTCTTAGATATCTCTTATCCTCTATTTTTTAACTTACTTTTCTTATCTTTTGTACCTTGTTTCTGTTGGTGCTTCTTTATAACACAAAATATTTGGTCGCACTCCTTTATGAATCCCAATTTCTGTTACCTCCTTGAGTTTTATAGGAGAGAATAAATTTCTTTTTGGAAAGCAAAAAAATTATAAAGAGGAGCACCAAGGAGGTGCTACCAGGAGAAAAGAACAAATTACCTAATTTTATCAAAGAGAGTGTTACAAGAATCTGACAACCTGAACTTTAGTGCTAGCTAAGCCATCTACTAAGATAGTTTAGATGCTTTAGTCTAGTATTTCTATTATCTGATAGGTATAAATTCCGTATAAAATGATAATAATTGTGATATGGGATTCTTCTAGGGGTTGACCTATCTATGTGTTCTCTGAGAGGGAACTTGGTCAATAGCACATTTTCTTTTCTAATTCGGTGACATAAAGTTAGAATGAAGGTGATGTTATTTATTGCTACAGAAATAAAAAGATCTTTCCTTAAATTTAGTCAAATGTGATGATGAAATATAATGAAGTGAAAAAGCTTTTAATATAATTTTGAAGATTCAACATAGAGATGTGAATATAGTAGTGCATAGGGATGGAAAAATCAAGTAGGTGATACTAAAAAGAGAAGGTGAGACTTTAAAATGACATGGTTGGAAGTGATAAGAGAGCACATGGACTCTATAGGATTAGTTGAGAGTGTAACTCTTGATTTGATGGGAATTTGTGGTGAAGGAGAATTCATGTGGCTGACCACAACATATTTGGGATGAAGACTTTGATGATGATACAACTCAGAATAAGTCAGTGGTAAGATTGTTGGCTGGTAGCATTGAGGATCTTGCTTTTAAAGGCTGATTTTTGTGCCTTTTGACCATCAAAGTGTCCTTGCCTGTAACAAATACGTGTTTTATTTGCCCTAAATTCTCTAGCACCTACTCCAATGAGTTTTTGCAATTGAGCGACAAGCCGACAAAGAAATTTGGATACCAATGACTACGGGGGTGGGTACAATGTGCTTGACCTGGGAGAGGTTCCACATCGATATCTATCTATCTATAACTCTATATAAACCTGGTGAGGCAAGCTGGCTTGATTGCCGACACAGGACTCTCATAGCTGTGTAATATTTAATCTGTGTACCTTTTTCTTAAATAGCCAAAAAAGATAACAATCGGTGGGCGTGTGTTTGGCTCTCACTGGTGGGGATACTGGTTTAGAGAGTAATTTTGAAAAGGGTCTTTATGTAAGTTTGGTGTAATGTTTGTCGGATTAAGTGGTTGTCAACTATGACACGTTTCAAAAACTACCTATTTATGTGGGACATGTGTCCTTTACCGTAGGGTACTTGCACATGGGCCTGCCACACCTGATCGACATCAGGAACATTCACATGTACATTCAATGATAATGATGAAATGTAAGACGGACACTCTGTTTGATGTGCAGCGGACAAGTGTCGTTAAAGAATTCATAGGTCTGTTATTGTGTGTCACGGGAAAAATAACTAAGACGTAAAAATAGATTATTAGAGTCTTAACTCTTAAGACAGTTAAGACAAGCTTTTGGCAAGCTTAGGAATTAGGATAAGAACAAGAGGAGGGGGGGAGGGGGGGTTGTGAAATTAGAGCTGTGGCCTGATCTTTGTTAACTCTTAATCATTCTAGCATTGATACCTTTTCTTGATTGATATGCTTAAACTGATCTTGGCAAAATGATTGCGGGGCTGGGTCCAGTATAGATAAGGGACACAGGGACAAACTTAAAAACCCAAGTTGTGATTGGAAATACTGATTATCTGTTTGGTTTCCTTTGTTTTCATCAGAAGGTTTGATGTTGAGGTGCAAAATTGAAAATTGGTTAGATGAGTTCCAAAAGCTTCCCTATGTTTCATCTTATGATGATTATTCATGGTTGGATCCAAGTAGTGATATTGCTCAGAAGAGGGTTGTGGGATTTCTTCATGAGTTGCTTTCTCTGTTTGTTGAGCATTCATCTGAGAGAAAGAGGCTTCTGTGCCTTAGGAAGTACTTTGGGTTGCCAGAAATAGGTAATAGGTTGCTTGAGATAATTTTAGACGGAACATTTCAAAGTTGCTCTCAAGCATTTTGCCATGGTCATTGTCAGAGGTGTATATATTTAAATTTGGGGCCTTCTTCATTTATAGTCGGGGTCATTTACATGTTAATCAGAATAGCCTGTGTTTATCTGTCCTCTTCAAGGACAGCTGACAGTGCATTGGTCTGTGTATCGCGCAGGTCAATGCTAGTTAAAAATAAAAAATGCCACAATTCACACAGACTTGGTTTCATAACGTTTCTTATGCTTTCCTTGCAGGCAGGGGAGGAAAGGTACCGAAACAAAGGTGCATATATAGTTCTAAAATACCCTAATTTTGATGAACCAGAGTTCCATGGATTTGAGGCTGTTTCACCAAGGCCACAGGTAAGATGAATTTCCAGTAGCTTTGGGGTTGGGGTGGCCATCTGTAGAAAAAACAGTGAAGAAGATTTCATGCACTTGTTTTATGAGACTTTCCACTGATCTTTAAATATGGTTCAACTGCCAATAATAGGTGAATCCGTATTATGACTTTGAAGATGCCATTGACTCTGATGAAGAGCTGGACTTGGCATCAATGGTGACTGCTGAATGAAGGTCATAAATTGTTTTGACGTATAATTTATCACTCTTTTAGATGTACATTTATTCTCCATGAACTTATAAGAGATTGATTATTTTCTTGCATCAATAGGTTTTCTTACATATCCTTAAATAGCTTCTGAGTATGTATCAAGCATCATAGCTGGCAATATGCTAGGACATATTTCTATTTATTTCTTTTGCTTTGTGTTACACCCAATGTGTATTTCCGATTCCTGGATGAGCATCAGACAGATTTACGCAGAGTTGGATAGTGTATCCAAGTTCTGGGTACTCGGAGGGCATTACTTGTGATAACCTTGTTTTTACGCAGAGTTAATGTATCGAAGTTCTGAGTACTTGGAGGAACAAGTGCCAAGTACTCGAGATAACCTTGTTTTGAATAGTTCTTTGTGAGATTTTGAGCCTGAGGGTGGTTCAAAAAATGAAATTTATAGACTTCAAATTTTATTGAAAAATCTTATTTGTATTTCATTCTAGTTCAGTCCACTATAGATTTTTTTTTTCATTTTCATTTTCATGAACATATTTTGATCTTTTTCAAAATACATGGTAAATTTCAAAAAAAATTTGCATATTCGAACACAACACGTAAAATTTTTTCTAATAAAATATATCATCGATAGTTTTTAATGTATTTTTTTAATTATGTTATTTTTTAATGTATTATTATATTATATTATTATATATGATATGTAATTATGTTTTTTCACTATTATAACATAAACAGTAAGTGTTAAACCCTGAAAGGATAGGATTCACTAAATCCTAAGGGGCTCGTGTATTGTATTTTCATGTTGTATCTTAAATAATAAGTTTTAAACCCTAAGAATGGATTTGATAAATCTTAATGGACTTGTGTATCGAATTTTCATATTTTAACATAAACAATAAGTTTTAAAAAATATAATAATTAGATTTGGTTAAAAAACAAATTAAATGACTAATCTTAACCTTAATAAATCTCATAAAAATAAGTCTACCTAAAATTTTACCTAATTCTTTTGAGTCAGGTTTTACCAATATTAGCCTAGCCTCCCGAGCATGATGGAACTGTATGGACAATGCGCTACTATTTGAGGCCGAAAGGTCTCGCAGACTCGCAGAGTATATGATAGTAGAAGTGCAGTCACGGAGTTTTTTTTTTAGGCAAACAATTACAGTGAAACATGCATATTCCGCATCATGACATGACATAGAAATCGAAGAGGGATGTCAAGTACCCAAAAAAATTAGATATTACAATCTTCTAATCGCAAAAAATTGATTCTACGAGAAAATCATATTTGACTCTTGCTTAAGGTTAACATAGTTTGATGCTGATTGTCGATTTATTGTAGCCCTTTTTTATATGGGCTTGAGATCGGTTGCAAGTGAAGGCAGAATAAGTTGATAGAGTTTTATGTTGCAAGTGCAGGCAGAATAAGTTTGATAGAGTTTTATGTTGGCCGAAAACTTATCATAATTCTCCTGCTTTATTCGGGCTTGGGATGACAACAAATGCATGCAAAGATTTTATGCTGACTGTCAACCTATCCACATGGCCTCAACCTACAAATCAAGCTTTTTGCATCTAGGACTGTTAAGATTGAGGGCTTGTCGTCGGCAATGACAAGAATCAATGTGTCAATAGCCGCCCTATTTGACTAAGGGTCTCTGAAATTGCAAGAACACAAGCGAAAGAGAGCGAAGAGTAGGAGACAAAACACGGGCTAGGGTTCTTCAACATTTTTGTTAATTTTTATTATTAGTTTTATTTGTAAATTTATTGCTTTTTTTTAATTATATTTTTAGGTGAAAATTTATTTCCATATGAACCAATCATGTCAGGGTCAACTTGCCTTCTGCCCGATTTGTAAAAACCTGTCGAGTGACTTGACTAAAATAAAATGAAAAATAAAATGATCAAGTTGAAACGTTAATTTTTCGATAATCAAAATGAAATATGAGTTATCTTTCGGTGATTGAAAGTAGTATTAACCTATTAAAAGTTGGATCATAAATCGAAAAACTGATAAACAGTTTGACCAAAATCTGTCAAAAAAGACCAAAATCGATTGTTGTTGACATCCCTATTTATTATAAATTTTTTGATAGTGCATCCCGTTAATTTTTTTTTAATTTTAAAAAGTCATAAATATATTTTTGATCGAAAGTATGAATCTAAAGATATTTTTTTTTCTTCGGCTGAAACAAAAGTTAAATGCAAACATGAAAACGAACTGAAAATTATTCAGGAACATTGAAAATAAATCTGAAATATTTTTGTCTTATTTCAAAATAAAAATAAATAAATTAATTAATTAACCCACCTCTTCGCTACTTCTGATTTGATAGATAGATATTAATTAATAAATGGAAAGAGGAAGAAAAGGTAGGAAAGTTTGAGTTCGTGAACTTGGGTGGTCGGTAGTGTGCAATTGATTAAAGGCTAGAAAGTTCTTCGCTTTAGCTCTTCGCCTCTCGGGTGTAATGGAAAAAAACAAGATTTTGCACAGCGGTGGCGATGCTGGTGACGGTGGTATTACGCTATTCAGAGGAAGAGAGCAATTCCCGTCAAAAAAAATGCGTACGGTGGTCGCGATGTTGATATGGCTGGGAGCGATTCATTTTAATGTGGCTATAGTTCTTTTCTCTCTCGTCTTTCTTCCTCTTTCCAAATCTATCATGTTCGTTTCTTTCTCTGTTTCTCCGTATTTATTTTCTGTCATAGTACAATGTTCTTATTTTTGTTGGCTTTTCTGGTTCAGGGTATTTGCAGTTCTTTTGTTCTTCATGTTCATTCCAATCGACGAACTTAGCAAATATCGAAGGACATTGTGCAGGTGAGTATATACCCCTTTCTCATTACTTCTTTATTAATTTATTAAAATATAAACCGGAACAACATCGACTTCTGGTAATCATTCCTTCTTGCAGATGTATATGTATGCATGCTTTCAGTTATTTTCCGATCACTCTCCACGTGGAGGACATAGATGCCTTCAATCCTAATCGTGCTTATGGTTTGTCTCTTTTCCCAACCTCCCCTCCACTGCCTTTCTCTCCAATCAATTATTTGAGCTTCTTCTGCAGTTTTGTCACCCTATTTTTCCGTTTGAAACTATTACATCCTTTAGAATGGCAACGGTCCAGAAAAGAAGAATGTATGTGTTTGTCTATTTGAACATATGTCTATTGTAAATTTACAAGGAAAAAATCGTATACTCATGGGTCTCTCCAGCGGAGGATCTTCTTTAACCTGCTATTTATCAAATGGGTAATTCTTTTAGGGTGTTTGATTTGTGCTATATGATTTCTGCTCTACCATCTTACTGCAAATGCTTTTTTACTAGTTTTCAATTTGTTGATGTAGTCTTCACATGAGTGAGTCTTGTAAATGAATTTTGTCTCCATTTCGTGGTTTCATTACTTCATCATGTCCATTTATGCTGGTTTATTTAATTAAGATATAACATTTCACAAGTTTTCGAATTCGAATGAATTGGTGGTTGGGGATGTGTTATGTTTGTCTTATAAAAAGAAAAAGAAAAAGAAAAAGAAAAAAAAGGTTTGTTATGTTGTCGGACCGACCTTGGGCAGCAAAATGTTGATCAATGGTTCCCTATGGAGCCTTAATCTTTAACTTAGCGTAATGTCTATGCTTAATCTGTTTTTTTCTTCTTCTGGGAAAGTAGTAAACTTAGTATTTTCTTCATGCAGTATTTGGCTATGAGCCACATTCAGTTTTGCCGATTGGTGTCATTGCACTCACAGACCTTACAGGTTTCATGCCTCTACCAAAAATGAAAGTCCTTGCAAGTAGTGCTGTATGACTTTTACTCCTAATATTTGCATTTTATGTATTGAAGGGAGCATTCCTCTGAATTTTGTCTCATGTGATCTGTACTGGTAAATGTCCAGGTGTTCTACATACCATTTTTGAGGCATATATGGACATGGATGGGTCTTACTCCTGCAACAAGGAAAAATTTTACTTCCTGTTTGGATGCCGGTTATAGCTGCATCATAGTGCCTGGTGGTGTGCAAGAGACATTTCACATGAAGCCTGGTTCTGAGGTCTAACTTCCTTGAATTCTTCTTTTCATCATATTCATATGGAGATCCATTGATGTTCCGTGGGGGAATCATTGTCAAAGTCCAAGAAACAAGGTTCCATAATAACAAAATGACTATAACCATGTCCTTGCATGACTAAGAAGGATATTAACATAGCAACAAATTCACTATACTTTAATTTGGTATTTTGCTAAAGCAATGTTCTTAATTAACCTCTAGTTTTGAACTTTTTTTCATGACTTGTTGACATGTATGCATTTGTATGCAAAGCTTTGGATTCTCTTATATACATTCATGTAAAGGGGCCGCGTCTTTTATTTCTTTGATTATGGCTCATAATGGATTAGTTATGTTTAATGTAGCTGTGTGTTATCTCTCACCCATTGACACATGCACGCTACCTTTTAAAAAAATTATCAATCCATAAGCAATTAGTAATTCTTTGCCTACATAGCAGATTGCGTTCCTAAAGAGCAGAAGGGGATTTGTTCGAATAGCCATGGAGATGGGTACACCTTTGGTGCCAGTTTTCTGCTTTGGTCAGGTACTGCCTCTCCTACCCATACCCTACCACTTTTATTTCTTTTACTCTATTTTCTTCATTTGTGGGGCATGGAGGAATGATTCAATAGCATCCCATAATATTACCTGTATTGTTTCATATTGGTCTTTTGGAGCAAATTATTGTGGCTTTTCATATGGTCTTTCACGTAAATTTTTTGATCCCACCTTATGATGTCTTAATTCTTATATCTTGATGCAGTCACGTGTTTACAAGTGGTGGAAGCCGGGTGGAAAACTCTTCCTCAAATTTGCTAGAGCTGTTAAGTTCACCCCCATTATCTTTTGGGGAATTTTTGGGTATGTTTGAAAATTATGTTGTTTTTTTTTTGGGCTAAAAGTTCAAAACTTCTCTTTCTTCTACATTAAGCATTCTATTACCTTCCATTGTGTTTTCCAAAATCTTTAAATATGACGTCAAGAAAATCTTTCGGTTTCCTTGTACTTTATCTCAATTCCACTCTTTGCACAAAATAAGTAGAACATGTATGCTACTAAAAGCATCGGCACTCTACCTGCAACTTGTGCTTGCAATATAATGTACGATATGTGCTTCGTCATAATTATTTTTCATTTTCGTGTTTCTTACATTTTTGTCCTCATTATTTTGATGAAGCTTCCCAAGCAATCTCTAATCTATTGCGATATCCCTCTTCTGCAGATCTCCTTTACCGTATCGACATCCAATGCAAGTTGTGGTGGGCAGACCCATTGAGCTGGAAAAAAATCCACGGCCAACCATGGAAGAGGTATGGTGTCCTTGGAATCTTTGCATTTCATGTATTGGTATACATCTTGTACAAGTAAAAATTCGTTTATGAATCTGTGTAGAGTGTTTTTGTCCTAGTGCAGCAGATAATATGAAGCTGTTTTTTTTTATTCTTTTTTTTCCCCGTTCTCTAATTCGTTTTTCTTTGAAAGAACATAGGATAGTTACAGTATAACTAAGTTTTTTAGTTTCTCACTGTTTCAGTTTTGGATTTGCCTCCTTTTTAGGTTGCTGAAGTACACGATCAGTTTGTTAAAGCACTTGGAGATCTCTTTGAAAGACATAAAGCGAGGGTTGGGTGTGGCGATCTGCATTTAGAAATTCTATGATGGAAATGTCTTTGTGCTTCAATTTCATTTTATCTATGTTCACTTATGTGGCAGTTTCTTCCATATGTTGTACTTAGATTGACTATTAAGGACAGTGAAAGCTTGGAAGCTGCCCTTGATTATGTTTCGCATAAGTGTAGAATAATCACACAATCCTCTTTTCACCAGTTAAGGGAGTTACAACCAAACGAAATGTCTGCAGCGCCGTAGTAATATTTCTTAACCAATAATTTTTTCCTTGCCTTTTTCCACTGTTAAGAAAAATTTGCCAAATATTTAGGACCACATCATAACTGTAGAACAACCTGGGATATAGGGTTGGGGATTGGGTGTAGGCTTGATCATTTGGCCTGCGGGCCTAGGTCTTGTTCAAATCTGGCTCGAGTCTAGACCCAAAGGTGCATTGGACTTGGGTGGACCGACTCCATACCTTGGGCAAGCTTGGCCTGAAAGCTCGACTAATTAGGCTGATTTTGGGCTGGCTTGAGCTCGAGACCATTAGCCCAACCCTTACTAAGATCTATGAACATGCCCTGATGCCCATGGGTTAAATAGGTGGAAGCATACCAACAGTGCAAGGACTACTCATGAACGACATTGGAAAGTATCTCAGGTGTTTTATTGTTTGTCTGCTTTTATTTTTAAATAAATAATTAAATGCTTTTACGGAAATGTCATTCTGAGTGAAATCGTGAGCTATACTCTAAAGTAAAGGTGAGGATATAAAGAGCCTTAAAAAGATGAAGGGGTACTGGTGGTATGTTTATCTTGTCAGTTGTCCATATGTAGATTACTCCAGCTGTTCTAGAGAATAATGATGACACATTCTAAAATTTCTTTTCTTTTTGGTGTGAGGTGATGTTCCTCTAGTCACCTTGACATATTTATTTGTTTTATTTTCCTGCCATATTATCAACAGTTCTTAGTAAAGTTTCAATGGTGACATCGTATTGGATGTAATTTCCCTGACATGATTATCGCATATTGTTATGTTATGGTGCTTGGTAATTGGTATTTGGTATTTCAGAGGTCTTAAAACAGGTGTGGGATTTATCCGATCAGGATAACGACAACATGCTTTCTTTGAAGGAATTCTTTGTTGCTTTCTATTTGATGGAACGCTCCAGGGAAGGACGCCCTCTTCCACTAGTGCTCCCAAGCACTATTATGCCCGATGAAGCCTTGTTTGCTGCCACTGGTCAGCCTACAGCATCATATGGAATTGCAAGTTGGGGGCCTAGTACTGGTATGGTTTTGCTTATTGCGTCGCAATTTCCAGTTATTTCCTTTCTCTCTCCTGTTTAAAATGAATACCTCTGAGGTTAATATGTTTTGCATAAGTTTACCTCGATCACAAGTTACAGGACATGCACGACCTTCAGTGCCACCTGTTGCTGGAGGAAAGCTGCCAAGGCCATCTATTGTTTCTCAAAATGATGGGATTGGGACTACACAGCCCAGGCAGCTGAAATCCAAAGTACCAGTCTTGGAAAAGCATCTTGTGGACCAACTTAGCCAAGAGGAGCAGGATTCCCTAAACTCAAAGTTCCAGGAGGCATCTGCAGCAGATAAAAAGGTATGGCTAGACTTTCTGCATCTTATGATGCGAAAAGTAAAAATCATTGAATTGTTATAGTACTTACTAAATCTGACATGTGCCACCAGTTCAAGTGGGCTTCAACTGCCCCAACCCCAAAGAAAAAAAAAAAAGAACAAAAGAAAGAAAGAGGAACATGTGAAAGTAAAAAATATTTACTTTCTAAATCTGATATCTTGTTTCACGTGTTTTTATCATATATGATTGTTATTTCCTAAAGTTGCTTACCTGCATCCAAGGGTTCATAAGTTAAAATTGCAGAAATTGCCCCTCATTGAATTTGATGTTACAGAGTTGTTTGGGGCTGTCATTTATTGTTTTAGATAGATAATTGCATTGTTTTCTTCTTGTCTTTTGAAAGTGTATTCAAAACAAATATAATCGCCTGCCATATTGAGTATTGTTTGCTTAATGAGGGGAATATGATCTTTTATTTATTATATTCATCTATAATATGCCGTGTCATCTTGTTAAAATGCCATTTTTGAACCTTTTTTTGGAATCACATCGAGTTCGCATTTTTTGGACTCATTATTTTGAGTTGAACTTTTGGTTCTATCAGTTTTCTTAACTTTCCTCCCCATTTGATTAAAGGTGGAAGAAATGGAAAAGGAGATATTGGACTCTAAACAGAAGATTGAGTTCTTTCGTGCCAAGATGCAGGAGCTCGTAAGTATAACTACCACCTACACAAATACAAAGTGAAGTTTACTACGTTGTTGAAATTTTTGTCCCTTAATGATTCGGCCTCATTTGTGGTGGAGTTGCCAGTAAACTTTAGTGATGGGATGTCCATGTTGCAACTTGCAATAAAAAAATGCTTCATATCTTATCTTCAGCACATAAAATCTTTTCCCTCTTGGATGCAGATTTTATATAAGAGTAGATGTGATAATTGACTTAATGAGATTATAAAACGGGTGTCTGCAGATGAACGTGAGTTATGATAGTTGAAGGAATTAGTTTTTAAACTTTTTATTACCTATGAGGACTTTGCTCTTGTTGGACTAACTAGGGGAACTTTTATATCAGGTTGATTTGCTAGCGAGGAAGTATGAAGAGAAATACAGGCAGGCTGGGGATGTAGCATCCAAATTAACTCTGGAAGAGGCCACATTTCGTGACATTCTGGTATTTTAGGAGACTCCTTGGAGATGCTAAATTAGTGGTTAAATAGTGCAATCATAATTTTAGCCTCCATTAAACATTGCTGTATTGAATTGAAATTTGCATTATTTTTTTCTTTTAGGGTTTTCCGAAACAAGGTAATATTTCATTAAATTGTGTGTTGGAGAGGAAAATGGAATTGTATCGAACCATTGTTAAATTAGAAGCAGGAGGCACTGAGGATGATGTTCTTAAGGTATATCCTAACCGAGTTTATTCAGTGGGAAAAAAAGTTCACTTTTATCTAACTCTAGCTTTTATTGTCTTTTGCAGGACCGTGCTGACCATATACAATCAAGTCTTGAGGAACTAGTGAAAACTATGAATGAAAGCTGTAAACGATATGGATTGCGTGCCAAACCAATTTCAGTTGTTGAGCTCCCTTTTGGTATTTTCATTTCGTTCTTACTGTTTCTCCTAATTGTTGCATGATCCATCTTGACATTTTTTGCTTATCTTGGTAAAAGATATACATTGGGACAATTCTTTCATGCGTGTCTATGAAAAATATCTAATGAAAACACTATGCAAGAGACTGGCTTCTACTCTTTTCATGTGGTATGAGGCAATATCCACTGTTTACGTATTCGATGAAAGATGGTTTTAGTTTCCTTAAAAAGGCAATATCATCTTTTTATTTCTAGAGTGAAATTGAAGAGATTAGATAAACATATTTTTCTTCTGAAAAGTCTTGTGCATTCAATCCTTCTGGTTTATCCTTTCTTCTTTCTTTTTGCTCTGAACTTCTTAATTTAGAGTTACAGAGAGAAGCAGAGAACGCCATTGGTAAGAGATATCATATTTTTTGACATTTAAAATTATTAATTTATGGCATTATTAACCCATCGATTCATATTTTTAAAAAAGAAGAAAATTCTGTTGAATATTATTGACTAATAGTTTTTAAGCAAGCTGAGTTCCTTATACCTCATTTAAACTACTAGTTCATCATGCAATAGTTGGTGATATCTGATGATGAAGTTGCAGTAAGTAGTTACTCAGCCTTAGTATTTGTGTTCTGGCCTATAGTTCCGGATCTTCATGTTCATTGGTTTGGATGCACTGCCTCAGTTTTTTTATCTGATTACATTAGGTAAACTGGAGTATTTTGCAAGTGAATGTGTTGTTGCCAAATGTTGAAAAATATATGAGAGTGTCATGGTCAGAGCAGGAATGTTCCAAGTTCATCAATGGAGGGAAACTTCAGACAACGCATTAGATGCATGATGGAACAGAAAGGGTAACTTTGAAACTGTAATTCAAGATAATTTTATTTTTTCTTTGCTTTAAAAAGAGGGGGGCTGGAGAGGGCGGGGAGGCATTGTGCTCCAAAATGTAGCGATCTATATAGTGTTCTTATCTCTCTATATATTGTTACTCTTGGCTTCATAAAGGCCTTTTAATATGGAATTACTTATAGGTCAGTGAGATTGAGAGTAATTAAATGCCTCTGCAGGTTTGGAAGCACGCTGATCGGAAAGAAACGGGTTTTCTTGGTAGACAGGAATTTTATAATGCTCTTAAACTCGTCACTGTGGCACAAAGCAACCGAGAGCTGACCTCCGAATTCCGAAATGGTGAAGGAAGCATTGTATGGCCCAGCTTCAGCTAAAATACCAGCACCTTGAATAAACTTTTCGGCCACACCTACTCCAAGAGGAGCAGCACCGGCTCTGCAAATGGGTAGCACCACATCATCACCATCTTCAAATATTGGCATCAGAGGCCACCTGTACCAGGATCTGTGAGCACGAATCAACAGCATTTCCCATCCCAGCAAAACCAATTTGTGAGAGCACCCCAGGCTTTATCTCCTGCTACTGCATCACATCCACTACTTCCCAGCCAAAGTATGCCAAGGAGGGGAGCTAATCTGTTAGGTCCCGGCCCACTTACTGCAAATGTCTCTACAAATTGGCTTGGTGGAGGCACAGGTGCCCCAACTTCACAAGTTACTAGCAAAGGCACAGGTTCCTTCACTACTCAGGATGGTTTTGGGCTTACAACAGGAAGTTCCGTTCAATCCAAAACACAGATGACGACTTTTCAGACACCTTCTATCGAACCAGAACCACAAGATCTAGCCACAACTTCCAACCATGTCGCAGGGGCAGCTAAGGAATCTAAGGCACTGGTGGTTTCAGGGAATGGGGTTGCCTCTGACTCACTCTTTGGAGATGTATTTTCTGCAACTCGTGCTCAGCCAATTCAAAATTCGTCGGCAGCTACGTCTTCTGTTGGTGACTTGCTTGTCTCATTAGTTATTGTTCCTGCATCTACGGGCTCTGTATCTTCAGTAAATTCAAGTACATTTGAATCTCTACAAAGTTCGTTTCCTCAGCAACCCGTTGGCGGTCAGTTACAGCATGGGTACTCAACTGGAAAACAATACAGCAGGTTATAGTTAGTCCTACTGCTTCCACTCCAACTGGTTTTTCTGCTGGAGCACAGAATTTAACAGCCCACCAGTCACAGCCAAAGTGTTTTTTCAAGTAGAGCCCGATAGAAATGCGAAAATCACCGGTGATCGGGCTCGTAACCTTTTCTTGAGTTGGGGGCTGCGACGAGGTAGGTTGTCATATTTATTCCTCTTTTATTTGAATTGGGTTGGCTTAACATGAGAGTCCAGATAGTTGCATTTTTATATGTTAATGTTTATATTATTTACGGATTGGGGTCATGGAGATTGGAGTGTAGTTTAGTAAATGCTATTCTCTCTCTTGTTCAAACAGGGGCATATCAGAAGTAAACATTGTTTGCATTAATACTCAACTTCGTTTTCTAAATATTACTAGAAAAGCCATTAAAAGGGTTGGTTCAGATTGATTGGTGATTTTTTATATTTAGAGAATTAAACTCGGGTTAGTACGGACCTCCTAAATCCTAATGCTTGGTCTTTACTGTACTCTTTCTTTTTTCTCTTTACTTGAGGTTCTGTGGCCCCTTACCTTAAATTCTTCATTCCTGGTTACGGTGGAATTTGACGTATGAAACATAGACTTAAAAATCTATGTCATATTCCCTATTTGAAATGCATTAGAAATCTCACTCAACTGATATCCTAAATATTTTTTGAATTGGTTGGGGGTATCAAATATCAACTATCAAGGGTGGAGACTTGATGGAGTGTGAGTGTAAAGTAAGATTATAGACTAGTGAGAAGAATGGCCCTCCCTTTTTCTTGTTTTGTGTGAAAGGGGAATCGATTGGATTTTGGAAGGATGTGTGGTGCAGCACAGAGCCTTTAAGCCTCAAATTTCGTACTTGTTTGAATTGGCTAGAAACAAAGTATGAAATTCGAGGAATTCTTGCTAATGTCTAACAGTAAGGCCACGTTGAATGTTTTAGGGAGGTTATATATTGGGAAAAGAAAATGGAGATGATGTTGATTCCTTGAGGTGGATGGGTGTTTAATATATTATACTTCAAAATGCTAGTCTTCTTCAAGCAAAGGATAGAGAATTAGAAATAGGAACTAGAAAGTACTGTCCTTGGAAGCAAATGTGGGAAATGAAAATGGCACCTGATGTGGGTTTCTTTGATTGGGGACAGAGTGCTTTTATATGAAAGATAATAAAAAACATAACGGAAATCAAGGCTTGCATCTTCCGTGCAGCCTTTTCATAAAGGACAAATTGAAGGATGACCGCAATGAGCTTTGTTGCCTTGGGCATGTGAAAGCACTAAAAACAACACCAATGCAAAGTGAAGTTTACTACATTGTTGAAATTTTTGTCCCTTAATGATTCGGCCTCACTTGTGGTGGAGTTACCAGTAAATGTTAGTGATGAGATGTCCATGTTGCATTCAAAAAATGCTTCATATCTTATCTTCAGCACATAAAATCTTTTCCCTCTTGGGTGCAGATTTTATATAAGAGCAGATGTGATAATCGACTTAATTAGATTACAGAATGGGTGTCTGCAAATAAACGTGAGGTATGATAGTTAAAGGAATTAGTTTTTAAACTTTTTATTACCTATAAGGACTTTGCTCTTGTTGGACTAACTAGGCGAACTTTTATATCAGGTTGATTTGCTAGCGAGGAAGTATGAAGAGAAATACAGGCAGGATGGGGATGTTGCATCCAAGTTAACTCTGGAAGAGGCCACATTTCGTGACATTCAGGTATTTTAGGAGCTCCTTGGAGATGCTAAATTAGTTGTTAAATAGTGCAATCATAATTTTATCCTCCATTAAACATTGCTGTATTGAATTGAAATTTGCACTGTTTTTTTCTTTAAGGGTTTTCCGAAACAAGGTAATATTTCATTAAATTGTTTGAAGGAGAGGAAAATGGAATTGTATTGAACCAATGTTAAATTAGAAGCAGGAGGCACTGAGGATGATGCTCTTAAGGTATATCCTAACTAAGTTTATTAAGTGGGAAATTTCTTTTCACTTCTATCTAACTCTAGCTTTTATTGTCTTTTGCAGGACCGTGCTGACCATATACAATCAAGTCTTGAGGAACTAGTGAAAACTATGAATGAACGCTGTAAACAATATGGATTGCGTGCCAAACCAATTTCAGTTGTTGAGCTCCCTTTTGGTAGTTTCAATTCCTTCTTACTGTTTCTCCTAATTGTTGCATGATCCATCTTGACATCTTTTGGCTTATCTTGGTAACAGATATACATTGCGGCAATTTTTTCATGCGTGTCTATGAAAAATATCTAATGAAAACTCTATGCAAGAGGCTGGCTTCTACTCTTTTCATGTGGTATCAGGCAATTTCCACTGTTTACTGTATTCGATGAAAGATGGTTTTAGTTTCCTTAAAGGCAATATCATCTTTTTTATTTCTAGAGTGAGATTGAAGAGATTAGATAAACATATTTTTCTCCTCAAAAGTCTTGTGTCATTCAATCCTTCTGGTTTATCGTTTATTGTTTCTCTTTGCTCTGAACTTCTTAATTTAGAGTTACAGAGAGAAGCAGAGAACGCCATTGGTAAGAGAGATCATATTTTTTGACATTTAAAATTATTAATTTATGGCATTATTAACCCATCGATTCATATTTTTAAAAAAGAAGAAAATTCTGTTGAATATAGTGGGAATGATGAACTCCCATATGCGATGTGTGTAGAATCAAGTCATTTTGTGCTCTAGCTTTTTTGTAATTGATTGCATTAAGCCATTAACGATGATTCTTGCTTAGTTCTAGAATCCTTTGATTGCCATTTTTTTCAATTTGCAATGGAACAATTTTTCTTTTTCTCATACTTTCAAAATTAGCATCTTTTTCTTCTTCTCAATTTTACTTTTCCTATTCTGGATGGAAACTCATGTCTGATTTGCTTTGATTTGAACTTGTCTTATTGATGTTGTTTATCAAGGTTGGCAAAATGGAATTCAAGAGGTAGCGGCTGATTGGGATGAAAATTGGGATAAGTTTGAAGATGAAGGTATGATTGAAATTGATATTTAGGACCAAGTTCTTCTTCAACCTTCTGAGTCTTTTAGCGAAACTTATTCAATAATGAACGTTTATTTTCTCTGGAACTACTTGTTGTCTTGCATCTTCTTGGTTGTTATTTAAGCATATCCAACACCTCCTCTCGGAGATTGTAAATTTGGATTATATCTTACAAAATTATCTTCGACAACTGTCAGGATTGACATTTGTCAAGGATCTTACCCTTGATGTGCAAAATATCATAGCCCCTCCAAAACCAAAATCCACATCAATTCGAGAGGAAATTACTTCAACGAATGAGGGATCAAATAATTCATCAAATGCTTTAAGCAAGTCAGAGAAGGTTTTACGTATAAGTGAACAAATTTCTGAGGAGTCTGCTAATAACCAAACTGAGAATGGTGTTTGAAAAGTCCTCCTGAAAGTCCAAATGGTGAAACTGCGACAGACAACCAGTCTCTACTTATCAATTCCAATCCCAAAGGAAGTACTGGTACAGAACTACAGATGGATTGCCCCATGTTAGAGACACTGAAAGGTTGTATGGTTTATCGTTATGGTTTATGATTGCACTTTCTTTTCTACATGGTTTCACAGTGGTTTTAGGTTTTTGTCTTTCTCCTTTCTAAAGATTAATGATCAATCAAGACACTCGAAAAAATTGTCCAAGCTTGGTATGGTGTGGCTGGACCAGTTTAGTCATTCTCTTAATTTCCCACCTTTCTGCATCCAATGTTTCTTTTAGATGTCTGAATGGTTTGTGATCTTTTGTACAGTAATCATGGATCAGCAGAGCCTGTGCTCTCTGGAGACAAAAGTTTTGACGGACCTAATTGGGGGAAATTTTACACTCATTATGATGCCGAATCAGTTTGGGGCTTTGACTCTATGAGTATCTAGGTATGAACAACGGTGATAGTGAATTGTCAATAGAGAATTAACTCTTTGTACCCAAATTTGACGAGAATATCCTGTGGAAACTCGACTTTCTACCTTCTATACTGCAATACATTGTTTAGATAATGTTCTTTTTCAGGATATGGAAAATGAGAGGCGCCATCAAAATTCTATGTTTGGTCTTGATGACTTCAGTCTCAAGCCAATAAAAACAGAGTCGTCAGATAACACGTCCAGGGGAAAGAGCTTATTTTTGTTTGCAGGTTCTGTACCAAGCACCCCTGCAAAGCCATCATATATATTTGCAGATTCTGTTCCAAGCACGCCTGCCTACCCTTTTGAGAACACGCCTAGAAGGTTTAGTGAGGGACTGGATGAGCACTTATTCGACAACTTTTCTAGATTCGACTCATTTAACATGAATGACAACACACATTCCCCAAGGAATTCTTTTGCAAGGTTTGATTCCATGCGCAGCACAGGAGACTCTGATTTCAGCCATGGGTTCCCATCAAGTTTTGATTCATTTATTGCTCGGGACTCAGAATTTGGTCATGGGTTTTTTCAAGGTTTGATTGTTCTAGCACTGGAGATCACGATGGCAGTCACAGATTCCCATCAAGGTTTGATTCTTTTAATGCCAGAGAATAACCAGATCATGGGTTCATGACGAGGTTTGATTCATTTAGCGGTAGAGAATTTGCTGCTGGTCATGGCTTCCCATCCACATTTGATCATTTAGTGGAAATGACGGTAGTGGATTCTCTCAATTCCCTCGAACGCTAGCAAGGTTTGACTCTGCACATAGCTCCATAGATTTCCCATCGTTTGATGATACAGATACATTTGGTTCCGGTGGGCCATTTAAATGAAACTCAAAGGTATAATTGGAGTGAAACTCCAAGGAAAGATTCTGAAAAGTGGAGTGCATTTTAGTTGGGTTTTAGGGTTAGTCGGTGTGTGCAATCCTTTCTACCATTTGAAGCCTTCTTGAATCTTGATTGTATGTTATTGTAGCTGTGGCGGCCTTGATATTTGGTTGGTATTGGTACAGACAATTGAGTGATTATGCTGGTGCGAGCTACTTTCTACTTATTGGTTTTCGTAATTCTTTCATATGGACATCATGGATGTACATATAAATTTTACTATTTTATATAATTATATATATATATTATTATTTTCTATAACTATATAGTGGTCTCAGCCTCTAGTATATATAATATTTTACTATTTTGAATATATTATATAAATATGTTTAGGAGAATTGTACAAAAAACAATAACATGTTTAATTGCAGTTCAACTGTATGATTTTTACGGTTCAACTCAGTTTAGGACAGTTCAACCTCACGGTTTCCATGGTTCTATCGTGGTTTGAATGGTTTAAGTGCACATTAGGTATTTTGTAGGCAAAAAATTGAACAGGCTGTCGATTCGCGGTATTGATGGTTTAACGGATGACACGATTCAGTTTTTAAAACTATAATTTAGATGATAGGGGACTGCTATAAAAATAATAAAATTTTATTATTAAACATTTTAAAAATTATATTTGTATTTTGATAGATTTTTATGAATCTAACAATATATTTTGTAAAATAAAATTCAAAGATGTGACAATTATGGACTATTGGATATAAATTCAAAATTTTATGTCTCATTTGATACGAATTTGACTTTTGTTTGAGACAAAAAAAAAAAATCATAGGATTCCTAAAAGCCATCAAAATACATTTGAGTGAAATTAAAAATATTTTTTAATTAAAATTGCAATGGAGTCTATTGTAATATTATTATAGAGGACCCCGATACCCAGCATATCTATATGTTCTCAAACAAACGCACTAACCTCATGAGTAAGCCTGCCTCCAAACACGCATTTTAATACATCTACGGCCTCCTCCAAAGGGACTTGCCAACACCTTCACTATAAGTGATATGAGTACGAGATACACTTTGTTGATTTTTAGGGCTCAATCAACAAAACCTTCTCAAATCAATAAGTACAAGTAATGACCCAATATGTGATGATTTTGGCTCAAGGATGGCTCTTTGATAGCTAGATATGAGAAATAAGGCTCAAAGTGTGCAAAACTCAAAGTATGGTAGAGTATAACAATGTAGGCTCACTCAAAAGCTGGTGTTAAGAAAAAATGGACTTAAGAGAGTAACAATGAGGCTCAAGGATGTTTTCAGCTTGAAGTTAGAGAGAGTAAGTTAAAATGCAGCCAACTTTTCTTATTTGGACTTGTAGAGAATGATAGATAAGTATGAAATAATTCTTTGGAGAAATAATTCTTTGGAGAAATCAAAATGCCAGGATTGTAGAGCTCGAAAAGTTGTGTGAAGTCAAGCTAAAAATCAACGAAATTAGAACTCGGAGCCGAGAGATATTAAGAAAATAGTTTATGAGAAGAAACCACATGACATAGCTAACTAGGTGAAACGAGACCTACTATGCACAAGTTATGAAATCAAAACCGAAATGCGAGGATTGTAGAGCTCGAAAAATTGTGTGACATCAAGCTAAAACTCAACGAATTCAGAACTCGGAACCTAGTGATATTAAGAAAATAGTTTATGTGAAAAAACTAAATGTCATAGCTAACTAAGTGAAATGAGACCTACTACGCACAAGTTTTGAAATCAAAAACTAAAACACCAGGATTGCAGAGCTAAAAAAATAGTGTGAAATCAAGCTAAAAATCAACGAATTCAGAACTCGGAGCCTAGAGATATTAAGAAAATAGTTTATGAGAAGAAACCACATCTCATAGTTAACTAGGTAAAACGAGACCTACTAGGAAAAAGTTCTGAAATCAAAAACCGAAATGCGAAAATTGTAGAGCTCGAAAAATAGTGTGAAATAAAGCTAAAATTCAACAAATTCACACTACTTTTTGATTGATTTTACACTACTTTTCGAGCTCTACAATCCTGGAGTTTCGGTTTTTGATTTCCAAACTCGTGACTAGTAGGTTTCGTGTCACCTAGTTAGCTGCAAAATGTGGTTTCCATACGTAAACGGTTTTCTTAATATCCATTGACTCCGAGTTCTGAATTCGGTGATTTTTAGCTTGATTTCACACTAGTGTTATCGTTTTAAAACTACTAAAAAAAATAGTAATTCTAAAACTCTATTTATACTCGCAAGCGCACGAATCCAAGTAGTATAAATGTGGCAAAGACGAGTGTCGTACCCACAGGGACTGAAGATTAACTAACTCTAATTCTTAGAAAAACAAGTTTTTCTTTTCTTTCTCTTTTATAGTAATATTAATAAACACCAAAACTAAAATTGAGAAATCAACACAAATAATAAATACTAAGGCTTTGATTTCACCACTCTATTGTATTTAAATCATATGGTTATCAATTATGAATTCATTCAAGCATGTCAAAGATCAAGTTTTCTAATTCATGTAGTAGTCATTGGCATCTAACTTACCACATCTATCCTTAATTTGCAATTATCCATGGCATCTAGATTAATTTGACAAACAAGAATGCATTAGGATCAATGTAACTTATGAAATGATCACAAAACTCCTAGCATATGGCATCTATGACTAGGTAACTTTGGTAATAAATTGCAAGAAGCTATTATCAAATTGAACATGGCATCTACTACAATTTGTATCACATTAATCAAACCTAGATGGTAGCTAAGCATCAAGATTTAATTATTAATAAACATAGCCATTTAATACTTAACATGACATGAATAAATCACAATTAACTCAACCAAATTTATTAAACATAATAGAGTGAATCCATCATCACCTTAGTAAGAGCATTAGTTCCTCATATTAAGTAAACACACAACAAATAGAAATAAATAAAATTCACAAACATAAGTAATAAAACAACTAGAAAAACTCCCTTATTATACTTGATACAAGAACTTCCTCTCTTTTCTCCTTGTTCCTCTTCTTCTTCTTCTTGTTTGGTGTTTGATGTGTTGTCCTTAACAAAGAATAGATCATGCCTTTATATAGGCAATGGCAAGGACAAATATTCAACCATGGCAACCTTGAATGCCAACCATTGTTGAATGCCAACCATTGTTGAATGCCAATGAAGAAGTTGTAAGCAATGATGTCAACAAAAACCTTCCATGATCTTCACTTGGGTTGGACTCATGATTGGGCCTATAAATATGAAATAAACACAAAGTGATTCATCCACGGTGCTTAACATTTATTTGTACAAAATCACTTCAAAAACCCCAACTTTGTGACAAATGCTAATGATAATTTACACTTAAAGTAGATGTTTTCAACATCTATCACAACCCCCAACCAGCTTTTTGCTAGTCCCTAGCAATTTAAGTGTAAATATCATTCCATTATGAAGAATTTGAAAAAGAAATTACTTTCTTTGAGTATAACAAAAAGTAAGAGCTCACTAATGCTATCCAGAGTATTTTGATCACAACTTCCAGAATTTGTGTGTGTGTGCACTAAGCCAGAACCATCTTACCACAAACCATAATGCATATAACTTAGAAGAATTATCCAAATAAAAGCATCAACTCCATATTCTCACAGGTTAAAGAAGGATTTTAGTGCTTGGAATTTCTCTCATGGAGTTGGAAAACATATATGCACTCAGAAGAAAAGTCAATTTAAGGACAAACAAAGAAACAAACATTGATCATATGATAGGTATATTAACTGTCTAGAACTTCCACCATTCTTACCACAAACGTGCTTTGGAATTTAAAGATCAAATTTTTGAGATAAGAACAAATAATAGAATCCTAGTGGAATCAGAAACAAAGTAAGATTGTACTTGTCTTCTTAAGAATTTTGAGGACTTAGAATGACTTACCATTCTTTCTTTTTTCTTTTTTTTTTCTTTTCTCTTTTTTTTTTCTTTCTTTTCGTTTTTTTTTTAACATACCTCACAAACAAAATCTCAAACAATTACAATTTAAATCTCAAAAATTGATCAATATCATCCTCAGCATTCAACCAACGTTCCACAAACCATGTAATGATGTTCATTGACAGCAATTATCCATTTCAACAGATCAATGAAAGTTTATAAGTTGTTTACTCATCTCTCCCACTCATTTAGAACTTAATTTGTGTTTTATCTGGTAAATTCTCTTAGTATTATGCATTATCATCCATCTTACCACGAGGCTTAGTATTTGTGCACAAAAGAGTTTTAGAAGTTGTTTTCTAACAATCCAGATAGAAAAAATGACTCAAACTTAATTGTATCAACTCATTCATCAAAATGCTTGATCAAAATGCATGAATATGCTACCACCCCCTACCTATACGAGACAGTGTCCTCAATGTCACAGAAACCAATGAAATTGAACAATGTAAAAACAAGGCAAAGAAAGATAAAACCTGGGGGTGAAATATCTCGAAAGTGATTAGTTGAAGGAATTCATCATCTCCAGGAGAGTATCCAACTTTTGCTCTATCCGCTGTTGTCGAGCCCCCAATTGGGTTAAATGCCCCATAATTGTACTCAGTGTGGGTGGAGGTGAAGAGTCTACAGCTAGCAGTGGTGATGCTCCATGTTGTGAGGTATCCTCAGCGTGTTGTGCCAAAGCAGTTCGAGCAGTTCGCATATTGCTTGTACTTTGGCTCCATGTCCACATTTCCAGTAGTGTGACTGGATATTCTGAAGATTGCTGAGGTCGAGGAGGCCGAATACCCTTGAATTGAAGCAATCGCGTGATGAGCCTTGGAAAATATAATTTTCCAATTTTGGTAGGCCTCTGTTCTACAAAAAGTTTGGCCTTGAGCATTGAAGCCATATAAATTTTCCCTACATCAAACCAGGTTCCCTTATACATATAGTATAAGGTTGCTAAGAACTTGCTCCGTCGCTGTTGAGAATGGCCGATGGGGCAGAGATTTTTTCTAATGGCGTCGTCCAGCATCCACATCTTTGGTGGCAAGTAGAACGTCTTGTAGCTTTGGCACATCGATCGTACTTACCCCGGCACATCTCATTAATCATCTGTTCTTTTGTTGCCGTGATAGGTGCTTTAAATCCAGTTGAAGCATCATATTCGAGTGGAAAACCTAGACAAAAACAGAGTTCCGCTGTCGTAAATCGAACTTTTACGCCAACTATGATTACCTCATACACTGTGCCCTTCTCGACCTCCTTAAGAGTGGAATAAAACGAACGAACAATTTCCGGATAGACGGGCAAGTTCATATGAGGATCTGGATCCACGAGAAACATCAAATTGTGCGTCCTCAAATACTGCATCGCCCACCGAGTAGCATCGGCTTGTTGAATGAGTGTATCGATCTTGCATTCCGGGATGATATCGGCTCTCTGGAAGAGACGGTCTTTCGGCTGGGAGGTAGACGAACGAGGGCGTCTCGGCATGTTTGCGATGGCTGCTAGAGGAAATTAGAAATGAATAGAAGTAAAAACAGTAAGAAGGGTTGCAGTGCAGAAATATTATTTTTTTTTATTTTTTTTTTATTTTTTTTAAATTTCACAATCACATACCGTGAGATTGAAATATGGGTTGCCTCCCATGAGCGCTGTATTTAACGTCTGAGCTAGACGAAGTGATACCTTTTAATTACTTACCTATTTCGCGAAGTGTAATACTAGATACTGCTGCATTAAAATTGGCTTCAAAGTAATGTTTGAGGCGATGCCCATTAACTTTGAATTCATTTCCCGTCTCCAAGTTCTTGATGTCAACAGCACCATGTGGGTATACATGAACAACTTGAAATGGACCATACCATCGCGAACGTAATTTCCCTGAAAAAAGTTTAAGTCTAGAATTAAACAAAAGTACCTTTTGACCAGGAGAAAATTCTTTAGCCAAAATATTCTGATCATGGTATCGCTTGGTCCTATCCTTGTAAATCCGCGCATTTTCATAAGCTTCATCACGTATTTCTTCAAGTTCACTTAGTTGTAATTTTCTCTTCTCACCAGCAGCATCATAATCAAAGTTGAGCCTTTTGATTGCCCAGTATGCCTTGTGTTCAAGTTCTACAGGAAGATGACAAGCCTTTCCAAAAATCAAACGGTATGGAGTCATGCCAATTGGAGTCTTGTAGGCAGTTCGATATGCCCAAAGAGCATCGTTTAATTTTATACTCCAATCAGTTTTCTTGATATTCACTGTCTTCTCCAGAATTCGTTTGATTTCTCTGTTAGAAATCTCAGCTTGTCCACTAGATTGAGGATGATAAGCAGTGGCAATCTTATGTGTGATGTTGTATTTGGCAAGAAGTGTAGCCACACTCCGGTTCAAAAAATGCTTTCCTTCATCACTGATTATAGCACGTGGAGTACCATATCTGGGAAATATTACTCCTTGAAGTAATCGGGTCACAACGTCACTTTTGTTGGTTGGGCTTGCAACGGCTTCAACCCATTTGGATACGTAATCTACTGCCACCAGTATGTACTCATTTCCAAAAGACTTAGGAAATGACCCCATGAAATCTATTCCCCAGACATCAAAGATTTCAACCACCAGAATATTGTTGAGTGGCATTTCATTCCTGCGGGAAATATTGCCAAGTCTCTGACAATTATCACATGTAGAGCAAAAATTGTGAGCATCTTTATGGAGCGTGGGCCAATAGAATCCTGATTGCAAAATCTTTGTAGCAGTTCTTTGAGTACCAAAGTGACCCCCACAAGCAAATGTATGACAAAATTGCAAAATACTTCGTTGTTCCTCTTGGGGCACACACCTACGAATAATTTGATCAGCACAATGCTTGTACAAATAGGGCTCGTCCCAAAAATAATGCTTAGCTGTGGAGAAGAATTTCTTCCGTTGTTGATAAGTCCAGCTATTGGGAATAACACCTTCTGCAAGATAATTAGCTACGTCAGCATACCAAGGTACCTCAATTTGTACAACAAGAAGTTGTTCATCTGGGAAGCTTTCATTCAATGGCAGCTCAATTTGGTCATTGCTATTTCCTTGAACAATACGAGAGAGATGATCTACTACAACATTCTCTGCTCCCTTCTTGTCTTTTATCTCCAAATCAAATTCTTGGAGCAATAATATCCAACGAATTAATCTTGGCCCACATTTTGCGGCTAACTAGGTGAAACGAGACCTACTAGCCATGAGTTCTGAAATCAAAATCCAAAATGCCAGGATTGTAGAGCTCGAAAAGTAGTGCGAAATCAAGCTAAAAATCACCGAATTCAGAACTCGGAGTCAACGGATATTCATAAAACTGTTTACGTAAAGAAACCAAATTTCGCGGCTAACTAGGTGAAACGAGACCTAGTAGCCACGAGTTCTGAAATCAAAATCCGAAAATCCAGGATTGTAGAGCTCGAAAATTAGTGCGAAATCAAGCTAAAAATCACCGAATTCAGAACTCGGAGTCAACGGATATTCATAAAACCGTCTACGTAAAGAAACCACATTTCGCGGCTAACTAGGTGAAATGAGACCTACTAGCCACGAGTTCTAAAATCTAAATCCGAAATGCCAGGAATGTAGAGCTCGAAATGTAGTGCGAAATCAAGCTAAAAATCACCGAATTCAGAACTCGGAGTCAACGGATATTCATAAAACCGTTTACGTAAAGAAACCACATTTCGCGGCTAACTAAGTGAAACGGGACCTACTAGCCACGAGTTCTGAAATCAAAATCCGAAATGCCAGGATTGTAGAGCTCGAAAAGTAGTGCGAAATCAAGCTAAAAATCACCGAATTCAGAACTCGGAGTAAACGGATATTCATAAAACCGTTTACGTAAAGAAACCACATTTCACGGCTAACTAGGTGAAACGAGACCTACTAGCCACGAGTTCTGAGATCAAAATCCGAAATGCCAGGATTGTAGAGCTCGAAAAGTAGTATGAAATCAAGCTAAAAATCACCGAATTCAGAACTCGGAGTCAACGGATATTCATAAAACCGTTTACGTAAAGAAACCAAATTTCGCGGCTAACTAGGTGAAACGAGACCTAGTAGCCACGAGTTCTGAAATCAAAATCCGAAACGCCAGGATTGTAGAGCTCAAAAATTAGTGCGAAATCAAGCTAAAAATCACCGAATTCAGAACTCGGAGTCAACGGATATTCATAAAACTGTTTACGTAAAGAAACCAAATTTCGCGGCTAACTAGGTGAAACGAGACCTAGTAGCCACGAGTTCTGAAATCAAAATCCGAAAAGCCAGGATTGTAGAGCTCGAAAATTAGTGCGAAATCAAGCTAAAAATCACCGAATTCAGAACTCGGAGTCAACGGATATTCATAAAACCGTTTACGTAAAGAAACCACATTTCGCGGCTAACTAGGTGAAACGAGACCTACTAGCCACGAGTTCTAAAATCTAAATCCGAAATGCCAGGAATGTAGAGCTCGAAATGTAGTGCGAAATCAAGCTAAAAATCACCGAATTCAGAACTCGGAGTCAACGGATATTCATAAAACCGTTTACGTAAAGAAACCACATTTCGCGGCTAACTAAGTGAAACGGGACCTACTAGCCACGAGTTCTGAAATCAAAATCCGAAATGCCAGGATTGTAGAGCTCGAAAAGTAGTGCGAAATCAAGCTAAAAATCACCGAATTCAGAACTCGGAGTCAACGGATATTCATAAAACCGTTTACGTAAAGAAACCACATTTCACGGCTAACTAGGTGAAACGAGACCTACTAGCCACGAGTTCTGAGATCAAAATCCGAAATGCCAGGATTGTAGAGCTCGAAAAGTAGTACGAAATCAAGCTAAAAATCACCGAATTCAGAACTCGGAGTCAACGGATATTCATAAAACCGTTTACGTAAAGAAACCAAATTTCGCGGCTAACTAGGTGAAACGAGACCTAGTAGCCACAAGTTCTGAAATCAAAATCCGAAACGCCAGAATTGTAGAGCTCGAAAATTAGTGCGAAATCAAGCTAAAAATCACCGAATTCAGAACTCGGAGTCAACGGATATTCATAAAACCGTTTACGTAAAGAAACCACATTTCGCGGCTAACTAGGTGAAACGAGACCTACTAGCCACGAGTTCTGAAATCAAAATCCAAAACGCCAGGATTGTAGAGCTCGAAAAGTAGTGCGAAATCAAGCTAAAAATCACCGAATTCAGAACTCGGAGTCAACGGATATTCATAAAACCGTTTACGTAAAGAAACCAAATTTCGCGGCTAACTAGGTGAAACGAGACCTAGTAGCCACGAGTTCTGAAATCAAAATCCGAAACGCCAGGATTGTAGAGCTCAAAAATTAGTGCGAAATCAAGCTAAAAATCACCGAATTCAGAACTCGGAGTCAACGGATATTCATAAAACCGTTTACGTAAAGAAACCACATTTCGCGGCTAACTAGGTGAAACGAGACCTACTAGCCACGAGTTCTAAAATCTAAATCCGAAATGCCAGGAATGTAGAGCTCGAAATGTAGTACGAAATCAAGCTAAAAATCACCGAATTCAGAACTCAGAGTCAACGGATATTCATAAAACCGTTTACGTAAAGAAACCACATTTCGCGGCTAACTAAGTGAAACGGGACCTACTAGCCACGAGTTCTGAAATCAAAATCCGAAATTCCAGGATTGTAGAGCTCGAAAAGTAGTGCGAAATCAAGCTAAAAATCACCGAATTCAGAACTCGGAGTCAACGGATATTCATAAAACCGTTTACGTAAAGAAACCACATTTCACGGCTAACTAGGTGAAACGAGACCTACAAGCCACGAGTTCTGAGATCAAAATCCGAAATGCCAGGATTGTAGAGCTCGAAAAGTAGTGCGAAATCAAGCTAAAAATCACCGAATTCAGAACTCGGAGTCAACGGATATTCATAAAACCGTTTACGTAAAGAAACCACATTTCGCGGCTAACTAGGTGAAACGAGACCTACTAGCCACGAGTTCTGAAATAAAAATCCGAAACGCCAGGATTATAGAGCTCGAAAATTAGTGCGAAAGCAAGCTAAAAATCACCGAATTCAGAACTCGGAGTCGGCGGATATTCATAAAACCGTTTACGTAAAGAAACTACATTTCGCGGCTAACTAGGTGAAACGAGACCTACTAGCCACGAGTTCTGAAATCAAAATCCGAAATGCCAGGATTGTAGAGCTCGAAAAGTAGCGCGAAATCAAGCTAAAAATCACCGAATTCAGAACTCGGTGTCAACGGATATTCATAAAACCGTTTACGTAAAGAAACTACATTTCGCGGCTAACTAGGTGAAACGAGACCTACTAGCCACGAGTTCTAAAATCTAAATCCGAAATGCCAGGAATGTAGAGCTCGAAATGTAGTGCGAAATCAAGCTAAAAATCACCGAATTCAGAACTCGGAGTCAACGGATATTCATAAAACCGTTTACGTAAAGAAACCACATTTCGCGGCTAACTAAGTGAAATGGGACCTACTAGCCACGAGTTCTGAAATCAAAATCCGAAATGCCAGGATTGTAGAGCTCGAAAAGTAGTGCGAAATCAAGCTAAAAATCACCGAATTCAGAACTCGGAGTCAACGGATATTCATAAAACCGTTTACGTAAAGAAACCACATTTCACGGCTAACTAGGTGAAACGAGACCTACTAGCCACGAGTTCTGAGATCAAAATCCAAAATTCCAGGATTGTAGAGCTCGAAAAGTAGTGCGAAATCAAGATAAAAATCACCGAATTCAGAACTCGGAGTCAACGGATATTCATAAAACCGTTTACGTAAAGAAACCACATTTCGCGGCTAACTAGGTGAAACGAGACCTACTAGCCACGAGTTCTGAAATAAAAATCCGAAACGCCAGGATTGTAGAGCTCGAAAATTAGTGCGAAAGCAAGCTAAAAATCACCGAATTCAGAACTCGGAGTCGACGGATATTCATAAAACCGTTTACGTAAAGAAACTACATTTCGCGGCTAACTAGGTGAAACGAGACCTACTAGCCACGAGTTCTGAAATCAAAATCCGAAATGCCAGGATTGTAGAGCTCAAAAAGTAGTGCGAAATCAAGCTAAAAATCACCGAATTCAGAACTCGGAGTCAACGGATATTCATAAAACCGTTTACGTAAAGAAACCAAATTTCGCGGCTAACTAGGTGAAACGAGACCTAGTAGCCACGAGTTCTGAAATCAAAATCCGAAATGCCAGGATTGTAGAGCTCGAAAATTAGTGCGAAATCAAACTAAAAATCACCGAATTCAGAACTCGGAGTCAACGGATATTCATAAAACCGTTTACGTAAAGAAACCACATTTCGCGGCTAACTAGGTGAAACGAGACCTACTAGCCACGAGTTCTAAAATCTAAATCCGAAATGCCAGGAATGTAGAGCTCGAAATGTAGTGCGAAATCAAGCTAAAAATCACCGAATTCAGAACTCGGAGTCAACGGATATTCATAAAACCGTTTACGTAAAGAAACCACATTTCGCGGCTAACTAAGAGAAACGTGACCTACTAGCCACGAGTTCTGAAATCAAAATCCGAAATGCCAGGATTGTAGAGCTCGAAAAGTAGTGCGAAATCAAGCTAAAAATCACCGAATTCAGAACTCGGAGTCAACGGATATTCATAAAACCGTTTACGTAAAGAAACCACATTTCACGGCTAACTAGGTGAAACGAGACCTACTAGCCACGAGTTCTGAGATCAAAATCCGAAATGCCAGGATTGTAGAGCTCGAAAAGTAGTGCGAAATCAAGCTAAAAATCACCGAATTCAGAACTCGGAGTCAACCGATATTCATAAAACCGTTTACGTAAAGAAACCACATTTCGCGGCTAACTAGGTGAAACGAGACCTACTAGCCACGAGTTCTGAAATAAAAATCCGAAACGCCAGGATTGTAGAGCTCGAAAATTAGTGCGAAAGCAAGCTAAAAATCACCGAATTCAGAACTCGGAGTCGACGAATATTCATAAAACCGTTTACGTAAAGAAACTACATTTCGCGGCTAACTAGGTGAAACGAGACCTACTAGCCACGAGTTCTGAAATCAAAATCCGAAATGCCAGGATTGTAGAGCTCGAAAAGTAGCGCGAAATCAAGCTAAAAATCACCGAATTCAGAACTTGCAGTCAACGGATATTAATAAAACCGTTTACGTAAAGAAACCACATTTCGCGGCTAACTAGGTGAAACGAGACCTACTATCCACGAGTTCTGAAATCAAAATCCAAAACGCCAGGATTGTAGAGCTCGAAAATTAGTGCGAAATCAAGCTAAAAATCACCGAATTCAGAACTCGGAGTCAACGGATATTCATAAAACCGTTTACGTAAAGAAACCAAATTTCACGGCTAAGTAGGTGAAACGAGACCTAGTAGCCACGAGTTCTGAAATCAAAATCCGAAACGCCAGGATTGTAGAGCTCGAAAATTACTGCGAAATCAAGCTAAAAATCACCGAATTCAGAACTCGGAGTCAACGGATATTCATAAAACCGTTTACGTAAAGAAACCACATTTCGCGGCTAACTAGGTGAAACGAGACCTACTAGCCACGAGTTCTAAAATCTAAATCCGAAATGCCAGGAATGTAGAGCTCGAAATGTAGTGCGAAATCAACCTAAAAATCACCGAATTCAGAACTCGGAGTCAACGGATATTCATAAAATCGTTTACGTAAAGAAACCACATTTCGCGGCTAACTAAGTGAAACGGGACCTACTAGCCACGAGTTCTGAAATCAAAATCCGAAATGCCAGGATTGTAGAGCTCGAAAAGTAGTGCGAAATCAAGCTAAAAATCACCGAATTCAGAACTCGGAGTCAACGGATATTCATAAAACCGTTTACGTAAAGAAACCACATTTCACGGCTAACTAGGTGAAACGAGACCTACTAGCCACGAGTTCTGAAATCAAAATCCGAAATGCCAGGATTGTAGAGCTCGAAAAGTAGCGCGAAATGAAGCTAAAAATCACCGAATTCAAAACTTGGAGTCAACGGATATTCATAAAACCGTTTACGTAAAGAAACCACATTTCGCGGCTAACTAGGTGAAACGAGACCTACTAGCCACGAGTTCTGAAATCAAAATCCAAAACGCCAGGATTGTAGAGCTCAAAAAGTAGTGCGAAATCAAGCTAAAAATCACCGAATTCAGAACTCGGAGTCAACGGATATTCATAAAACCGTTTACGTAAAGAAACCACATTTCGCGGCTAACTAGGTGAAACGAGACCTACTAGCCACGAGTTTGAAAATCTAAATCCGAAATGCCAGGAATGTAGAGCTCGAAATGTAGTGCGAAATCAAGCTAAAAATCACCGAATTCAGAACTCGGAGTCAACGGATATTCATAAAACCGTTTACGTAAAGAAACCACATTTCGCGGCTAACTAAGTGAAACGGGACCTACTAGCCACGGGTTCTGAAATCAAAATCCGAAATTGCAGGATTGTAGAGCTCGAAAAGTAGTGCGAAATCAAGCTAAAAATCATCGAATTCAGAACTCGGAGTCAATGGATATTCATAAAACCGTTTACGTAAAGAAACCACATTTCACGGCTAACTAGGTGAAACGAGACCTACTAGCTACGAGTTCTGAGATCAAAATCCGAAATGCCAGGATTGTAGAGCTCGAAAAGTAGTGCGAAATCAAGCTAAAAATCACCGAATTCAGAACTCGGAGTCAACGGATATTCATAAAACCGTTTACGTAAAGAAACCACATTTCGCGGCTAACTAGGTGAAACGAGACCTACTAGCCACGAATTCTGAAATAAAAATCCGAAACGCCAGGATTGTAGAGCTCGAAAATTAGTGCGAAAGCAAGCTAAAAATCACCGAATTCAGAACTCGGAGTCGACGGATATTCATAAAACCGTTTACGTAAAGAAACTACATTTCGCGGCTAACTAGGTGAAACGAGACCTACTAGCCACGAGTTCTGAAATTAAAATCCGAAATGCCAGGATTGTAGAGCTCGAAAAATAGTGCGAAATCAAGCTAAAAATCACCGAATTCAGAACTCGGAGTCAACGGATATTCATAAAACCGTTTACGTAAAGAAACCACATTTCGCGGCTAACTAGGTGAAACGAGACCTACTAGCCACGAGTTCTGAAATCAAAATTCGAAATGCCAGGATTGTAGAGCTCGAAAAGTAGTGCGAAATCAAGATAAAAATCACCGAATTCAGAACTCGGAGTCAACGGATATTCATAAAACCGTTTACGTAAAGAAACCACATTTCGCGGCTAACTAGGTGAAACGAGACCTACTAGCCACGAGTTCTGAAATAAAAATCCGAAACACCAGGATTGTAGAGCTCAAAAATTAGTGCGAAAGCAAGCAAAAAATCACCGAATTCAGAACTCGGAGTCGACGGATATTCATAAAACCGTTTACGTAAAGAAACTACATTTCGCGGATAACTAGGTGAAACGAGACCTACTAGCCACGAGTTCTGAAATTAAAATCCGAAATGCCAGGATTGTAGAGCTCGAAAATTAGTGCGAAATCAAGCTAAAAATCACCGAATTCAGAACTCGGAGTCAACGGATATTCATAAAACCGTTTACGTAAAGAAACCACATTTCGCGGCAAACTAGGTGAAGCGAGACCTACTAGCCACGAGTTCTGAAATCAAAATCCGAAACAGGAGGATTGTAGAGCACGAATAGTAGTACGAAATCAAGCTAAAAATCACCGAATTCAGAACTCGGAGTCAACGGATATTCATAAAACCGTTTACGTAAAGAAACCACATTTCGCGGCTAACTAGGTGAAACGAGACCTACTAGCCACGGGTTCTAAAATCTAAATCCGAAATGCCAGGATTGTAGAGCTCGAAATGTAGTGCGAAATCAAGCTAAAAATCACCGAATTCAGAACTCGGAGTCAACGGATATTCATAAAACCGTTTACGTAAAGAAACCACATTTCACGGCTAACTAGGTGAAACGAGACCTACTAGCCACGAGTTCTGAAATCAAAATCCAAAATTCCAGGATCGTAGAGCTCGAAAAGTAGTAAGAAATCAAGCTAAAAATCACCGAATTCAGAACTCGGAGTCAACGGATATTCATAAAACCGTTTACATAAAGAAACCACATTTCGCGGCTAACTAGGTGAAACGAGACCTACTAGCCACGAGTTCTGAAATCAAAATCCAAAACTCCAGGATCGTAGAGCTCAAAAATTAGTGCGAAATCAAGCTAAAAATCACCGAATTTAGAACTCGGAGTCAACGGATATTCATAAAACCGTTTACGTAAAGAAACCACATTTCGCGGCTAACTAGGTGAAACGAGACCTACTAGCCACGAGTTCTGAGATCAAAATCCGAAATTCCAGGATTGTAGAGCTCGAAAATTAGTGCGAAATCAAGCTAAAAATCACCGAATTCAGAACTCGGAGTCAACGGATATTCATGAAACCGTTTACGTAAAGAAACCACATTTCGCGGCTAACTAGGTGAAACGAGACCTACTAGCCCCGAGTTCTGAAATCAAAATCCGAAACGCCAGGATTGTAGAGCTCGAAAAGTAACGCGATATCGAGCTAAAAATCACCGAATTCAGAACTCGGAGTCAACGGATATTCATAAAACCGTTTACGTAAAGAAACCACATTTCGCGGCTAACCAGGTGAAACGAGACCTACTAGCCCCGAGTTCTAAAATCTAAATCCGAAATGCCAGGAATGTAGAACTCGAAATGTAGTGCGAAATCAAGCTAAAAATCACCGAATTCAGAACTCGGAGTCAACGGATATTCATAAAACCGTTTACGTAAAGAAACCACATTTCGCGGCTAACTAAGTGAAACGGGACCTACTAGCCACGGGTTCTGAAATCAAAATCCGAAATGCCAGGATTGTAGAGCTCGAAAAGTAGTGCGAAATCAAGCTAAAAATCACCGAATTCAGAACTCGGAGTCAATGGATATTCATAAAACCGTTTACGTAAAGAAACCACATTTCACGGCTAACTAGGTGAAACGAGACCTACTAGCTAAGAGTTCTGAGATCAAAATCCGAAATGCCAGGATTGTAGAGCTCGAAAAGTAGTGCGAAATCAAGCTAAAAATCACCGAATTCAGAACTCGGAGTCAACGGATATTCATAAAACCGTTTACGTAAAGAAACCACATTTCGCGGCTAACTAGGTGAAACGAGACCTACTAGCCACGAATTCTGAAATAAAAATCCGAAACGCCAGGATTGTAGAGCTCGAAAATTAGTGCGAAAGCAAGCTAAAAATCACCGAATTCAGAACTCGGAGTCGACGGATATTCATAAAACCGTTTACGTAAAGAAACTACATTTCGCGGCTAACTAGGTGAAACGATACCTACTAGCCACGAGTTCTGAAATTAAAATCCGAAATGCCAGGATTGTAGAGCTCGAAAATTAGTGCGAAATCAAGCTAAAAATCACCGAATTCAGAACTCGGAGTCAACGGATATTCATAAAACCGTTTACGTAAAGAAACCACATTTCGCGGCTAACTAGGTGAAACGAGACCTACTAGCCACGAGTTCTGAAATCAAAATCCGAAATGCCAGGATTGTAGAGCTCGAAAAGTAGTGCGAAATCAAGATAAAAATCACCGAATTCAGAACTCGGAGTCAACGGATATTCATAAAACCGTTTACGTAAAGAAACCACATTTCGCGGCTAACTATGTGAAACGAGACCTACTAGCCACGAGTTCTGAAATAAAAATCCGAAACACCAGGATTGTAGAGCTCAAAAATTAGTGCGAAAGCAAGCTAAAAATCACCGAATTCAGAACTCGGAGTCGACGGATATTCATAAAACCGTTTACGTAAAGAAACTACATTTTGCGGCTAACTAGGTGAAACGAGACCTACTAGCCACGAGTTCTGAAATTAAAATCCGAAATGCCAGGATTGTAGAGCTCGAAAATTAGTGCGAAATCAAGCTAAAAATCACCGAATTCAGAACTCGGAGTCAACGGATATTCATAAAACCGTTTACGTAAAGAAACCACATTTCGCGGCAAACTAGGTGAAGCGAGACCTACTAGCCACGAGTTCTGAAATCAAAATCCGAAACAGCAGGATTGTAGAGCACGAATAGTAGTACGAAATCAAGCTAAAAATCACCGAATTCAGAACTCGGAGTCAACGGATATTCATAAAACCGTTTACGTAAAGAAACCACATTTCGCGGCTAACTAGGTGAAACGAGACCTACTAGCCACGAGTTCTAAAATCTAAATCCGAAATTCCAGGATTGTAGAGCTCGAAATGTAGTGCGAAATCAAGCTAAAAATCACCGAATTCAGAACTCGGAGTCAACGGATATTCATAAAACCGTTTACGTAAAGAAACCACATTTCGCGGCTAACTAGGTGAAATGAGACCTACTAGCCACGAGTTCTGAAATCAAAATCCAAAACTCCAGGATCGTAGAGCTCGAAAAGTAGTAAGAAATCAAGCTAAAAATCACCGAATTCAGAACTCGGAGTCAACGGATATTCATAAAACCGTTTACGTAAAGAAACCACATTTCACGGCTAACTAGGTGAAACGAGACCTACTAGCCACGAGTTCTGAAATCAAAATCCAAAACTCCAGGATCGTAGAGCTCAAAAATTAGTGCGAAATCAAGCTAAAAATCACCGAATTCAGAACTCGGAGTCAACGGATATTCATAAAACCGTTTACGTAAAGAAACCACATTTCGCGGCTAACTAGGTGAAACGAGAGCTACTAGCCACGAGTTCTGAGATCAAAATCCGAAATGCCAGGATTGTAGAGCTCGAAAATTAGTGCGAAATCAAGCTAAAAATCACCGAATTCAGAACTCGGAGTCAACGGATATTCATGAAACCGTTTACGTAAAGAAACCACATTTCGCGGCTAACTAGGTGAAACGAGACCTACTAGCCCCGAGTTCTGAAATCAAAATCCGAAACGCCAGGATTGTAGAGCTCGAAAAGTAGCGCGATATCGAGCTAAAAATCACCGAATTCAGAACTTGGAGTCAACGGATATTCATAAAACCGTTTACGTAAAGAAACCACATTTCGCGGCTAACCAGGTGAAACGAGACCTACTAGCCCGGAGTTCTAAAATCAAAATCCGAAATTCTAGGATTGTAGAGCTCGAAATGTAGTGCGAAATCAAGCTAAAAATCACCGAATTCAGAACTCGGAGTCAAGGGATATTCATAAAACCGTTTACGTAAAGAAACCACATTTCGCGGCTAACTAGGTAAAACGATACCTACTAGCCACGAGTTCCGAAATGAAAATCAGAAACCCCGGGATTGTAGAGCTCAAAAAGTAGTGCGAAATCAAGCTAAAAATCACCGAATTCAGAACTCCGAGTCAACGGATATTCATAAAACCGTTTACGTAAAGAAACCACATTTCGCGGCTAACTAGGTGAAACGAGACTATAAGCCACGAGTTCCGAAATGAAAATCAGAAACCCCGGGATTGTAGAGCTCAAAAAGTAGTGCGAAATCAAGCTAAAAATCACCGAATTCTGAACTCGGAGTCAACGGATATTCGTAAAACCGTTTACGTAAAGAAACCACATTTCGCGGCTAACTAGGTGAAACGAGACCTACTAGCCACGAGTTCTGAAATCAAAATCCGAAACGCCAGGATTGTAGAGCTCGAAAAGTAGCGCGATATCAAGCTAAAAATCACCGAATTCAGAACTCGGAGTCAACGGATATTCATAAAACCGTTTACGTAAAGAAACCACATTTCGCGGCTAACCAGGTGAAACGAGACCTACTAGCCCTGAGTTCTGAAATCAAAATCCGAAATTCCAGGATTGTAGAGCTCGAAAAGTAGTGCGAAATCAAGCTAAAAATCACCGAATTCAGAACTCGGAGTCAACGGATATTCATAAAACCGTTTACGTAAAGAAACCACATTTCGCGGCTAACTAGGTGAAACGAGACCTACTAGCCCCGAGTTCTGAAATCAAAATCCGAAATGCCAAGATCGTAGAGCTCAAAAAGTAGCGCGATATCAAGCTAAAAATCACCGAATTCAGAACTAGGAGTCAACTGATATTCATAAAACCGTTTACATAAAGAAACCACATTTCGCGGCTAATTAAGTGAAACGAGACCAACTAGACACGAGTTCTGAGATCAAAATCCGAAATGCCAAGATTGTAGAGCTCGAAAAGTAGTGCGAATTCAAGCTAAAAATCACCGAATTCAGAACTCGGAGTCAACGGATATTCAGAAAACCGTTTACGTAAAGAAACCACATTTCGCGGCTAACTAGGTGAAACGAGACCTACTAGCCACAAGTTCTGAAATCAAAATCCGAAACGCCAGGATTGTAGAGCTCGAAAAGTAGTGCGAAATCAAGCTAAAAATCACCGAATTCAGAACTCGGAGTCAACGGATATTCATAAAACCGTTTACGTAAAGAAACCACATTTCGCGGCTAACTAGGTGAAACGAGACCTACTAGCCCCGAGTTATGAAATCAAAATCATAAACACCAGGATTGTAGAGCTCGAAAAGTAGCGCGATATCAAGCTAAAAATCACCGAATTCAAAACTCGGAATCAACGGATATTCATAAAACCGTTTACGTAAAGAAACCACATTTCGCGGCTAACTAGGTGAAACGAGACCTACTAGCCACGAGTTCTGAAATCAAAATCCGAAACGCCAGGATTGTAGATCTCGAAAAGTAGTGCGAAATCAAGCTAAAAATCACCGAATTCAGAACTCGGAGTCAACGGATATTCATAAAACCGTTTACGTAAAGAAACCACATTTCGCGGCTAACTAGGTGAAACGAGACCTACTAGCCACGAGTTCTGAAATCAAAATCCGAAATGCCAGGATTGTAGAGCTCGAAAAGTAGTGCGAAATCAAGCTAAAAATCACCGAATTCAGAACTCGGAGTCAACGGATATTCATAAAACCGTTTACGTAAAGAAACCACATTTCGCGGCTAAATAGGTGAAACGAGACCTACTAGCCACGAGTTCTGAAATCAAAATCCGGAAGGCCAGGATTGTAGAGCTCGAAAAGTAGTGCGAAATCAAGCTAAAAATCACCGAATTCAGAACTCGGAGTCAACGGATATTCATAAAACCGTTTACGTAAAGAAACCAAATTTCGCGGCTAACTAGGTGAAACGAGACCTACAAGCCACGAGTTCCGAAATGAAAATCAGAAACCCCGGGATTGTAGAGCTCAAAAAGTAGTGCGAAATCAAGCTAAAAATCACCGAATTCAGTGTTGGTTGCTAAAATAATTTTAGAACATGCGGAAGCGTCTTACGGATCGTTCTTAGCATAGGTACAAATCAAAAATTTAATCAGAAGCCAAACAACTCTAGATTGTTACACGCCTATCAAGTGTTATCCTAGATCCAATTAATTTTGTAATTAATCCTAGCATGCTTCTGGTATTAATTTCATACAAAATAATTCTTAGATCTAAACATACAATCATGGCATGAAGAAGGTTAGAAGAAGAATACCAACCTCTTTACTATCGAGGTCCAACGTGCTATCCGTCTTGATCACGAACTCAACACTTGATCACGAACACACGATCGGATCTTGAACACACCCTTTGTTTGATCACACCTCTTGATCACGAACCACCAATTTAGAAAGCAAGAATCACCAAGAATAGCCTATGTTGTTTCCTAGGTATTCTCTTTAATCTCCTTGCGAAAAAGCAAAGCAAAAAACCCAATTGGTAGTGAACCAAAAGAATCTCACACGGCCACCTCTCTAGGAACACTCGGCTCCTTTTTATTGGAAAAATAACTTGGTTGTTTTCTTATGAATGAATCACACGGCCAGCCCTTTTTATTTTATAAAACAAAACCTTTTCATTGTGTTAAAAAAGTCTCCTTTTAGGTTTTGTTTTCCTAATCCAAATGGAACTAGGAAAAAACAAAACGGTGGCCATCCTTATCCATTCATAGAAAAATTGTTGTGTTTATATATATATAACAAATCATTATTTGAGTTGACTTCTAATCCCAATTGGATTCAAAGCCAAAACAAATATGGAATACTTTTAACAAGCATAATCGGAGCCCAAATTATCCACAATGGGCCGGCCATATATTGCTATGCAATAACATGGTTTAAGCCTAGCTTGGCCCAATATTTCAAGAATTCAAGGCTCAAATTTGTTTTGTTCCTTGGTCCATTCTTGACTTTAATTTGTTTTTGATTATGTAAAATATTTATTTTACAATCTAAATCAAAACTCCGAGATTTGTTATTTTTACATAAATACACTTACAAGAATTTTGTATATCTTAACAAAACCAATTTTATCTTAGGGTTATCTTTGGAAAACCAAAACCCAATAAAATTGTATCTATTTGTTATACAAATTCCATTCTTGTAACTTTTCCAACAACCGTTGTGATATGGTAAATTTTGCCGGTCTTCCTTAAATAGGACAAGAGAATATATAGAGCAACCAAGGGGACTCCGCAGGACATACATATTGTGGCTCCCGAAATATTATTCTTTACCGTCAAACTCTATGACTAGGAATAATATAACAATCCAATGTTCGTCTGACACTACCTGAACTTTGGATGCACTCCCCAATATGTACGATTCTTACATCGAGGCTTTTCCACAATTAGAAACCTATCCCTGACCTATGGGAAGTGTACTTGCATATCCTCCATGCAACACCCGGTAAGATGGAGTGAATTTATTCATACTATCAAACACTCCAAAATCCATATTTTCTCTGAGCTCCAGATTTCTTTATATCTATCCTCTAAGCGTATTAAATTGACCCGTCGATCAATTTAATTCACAACGCTTGATTCGTTAGAATCACTATGCATAGTTTTTTTAGATAGATTAATTTGAACCTCTCAAATGGGTGCTTACACTTTCATAACTGAAAGTACATGAATGACTATTTTGTAGGTATGCGCTTATACCCTAGTGGCATACATCCAAATCATCAAGATTTTGACAATAGTGCGTGTCTCACTTATTGATGAATCAAAATGCACACGCTATAAGTATAAACGTATTGACCTACTCAAGCTTGAGATATACCGTACTCCCATAGCTATAGGATGAACAACTCTTTGATAGCACGTTTCTAGTTGTTCATTCCTATGTAAGTCCGTCAATGTATATGTCCACATACACACTAGTGCACCAATCCGAGAATCCTCTCAAACGGTCAAGACAAACCATTCCCCTAATTGGAGATGTCCATGCACTACAACCTATATCAACAAAGTGCCTAACTTTGTTAATCTGGTTGTGACTAATGATTTAGAATGTAATAATGAATCTTGTGTCAATCTATACTCACACTATAAGTGTATCTGAGTATCCAAGATTCACATATCTAACATCCTTAGACCTTGTTAGAACATTCACATATAAATGAAATATTTAAAATAAAACATTTAAAACCGTTTATAAAACGGATATTCATAAAACCGTTTACGTAAAGAAACCACATTTCGCGGCTAACTAGGTGAAACGAGACCTACTAGCCACGAGTTCTAAAATAAAAATCCGAAATGCCAGGATGGTAGAGCTCGAAAAGTAGTGCGAAATCAAGCTAAAAATCACCGAATTCAGAACTCGGAGTCAACGGATATTCATAAAACCGTTTACGTAAAGAAACCACATTTCGCGGCTAACTAGGTGAAACGAGACCTACAAGCCACGAGTTCCGAAATGATAATCAGAAACCCCGGGATTGTAGAGCTCAAAACGTAGTGCGAAATCAAGCTAAAAATCACCGAATTCAGAACTCGGAGTCAACGGATATTTATAAAACCGTTTACGTAAAGAAACCACATTTCGCGGCTAACTAGGTGAAACGAGACCTGCAAGCCACGAGTTCCGAAATGAAAATCAGAAACCCAGGATTGTAGAGCTCAAAAAGTAGTGCGAAATCAAGCTAAAAATCACCGAATTCTGAACTCGGAGTCAACGGATATTCATAAAACCGTTTACGTAAAGAAACCACATTTCGCGGCTAACTAGGTGAAACGAGACCTACTAGCCACGAGTTCTGAAATCAAAATACAAAACGCCAGGATTGTAGAGCTCGAAAAGTAGTGCGAAATCAAGCTAAAAATCACAGAATTCAGAACTCGAAGTCAACGGATATTCATAAAACCGTTTACGTAAATAAACCACATTTCGCGGCTAACTAGGTGAAACGAGACCTACTAGCCACGATTTCTGAAATCAAAATCCGAAACACCAGGATTGTAGAGCTCGAAAAATAGTGCGAAATCAAGCTAAAAATCACCGAATTCAGAACTCGGAGTCAACGGATATTCATAAAACCGTTTACGTAAAGAAACCACATTTCGCGGCTAACTAAGTGAAACGAGACCTACTAGCCCCGAGTTCTGAAATCAAAATCCGAAATACCAGGATTGTAGAGCTCGAAAAGTAGCGCGAAATCAAGCTAAAAATCACCGAATTCAGAACTCGGAGTCAACGGATATTCATAAAACCGTTTACGTAAAGAAACCACATTTCGCGGCTAACTAGGTGAAACGAGACCTACTAGCCACGAGTTCTGAAATCAAAATACAAAACACCAGAATTGTAGAGCTCGAAAAGTAGTGCGCAATCAAGCTAAAAATCACCGAATTCAGAACTCGGAGTCAACGGATATTCATAAAAGCGTTTACGTAAAGAAACCACATTTCGCGGCTAACTAGGTGAAAGCGAGACCTACTAGCCACGAGTTCTGAAATAAAAATCCGAAATGCCAGGATTGTAGAGCTCGAAAAGTAGCGCGAAATCAAGCTAAAAATCACCGAATTCAGAACTCGGAGTCAACGGATATTCATAAAACCGTTTACGTAAAGAAACCACATTTTGCGGCTAACTAGGTGAAACGAGACCTACTAGCCACGAGTTCTGAAATCAAAATACAAAACACCAGAATTGTAGAGCTCGAAAATTAGTGCGAAATCAAGCTAAAAATCACCGAATTCAGAACTCGGAGTCAACGGATATTCATAAAACCGTTTACGTAAATAAACCACATATCACGGCTAACTAGGTGAAACGAGACCTACTAGCCACGAGTTCTGAAATAAAAATCCGAAATGCCAGGATTGTAGAGCTCGAAAAGTAGTGCGAAATCAAGCTAAAAATCACCGAATTCAGAACTCGGAGTCAACGGATATTCATAAAACCGTTTACGTAAATAAACCACATTTCACGGCGAACTAGGTGAAACGAGACCTACTAGCCACGATTTCTGAAATCAAAATCCGAAAAGCCAGGATTGTAGAGCTCGAAAAGTAGCGCGAAATCAAGCTAAAAATCACCGAATTCAGAACTCGGAGTCAACGGATATTCATAAAACCGTTTACGTAAAGAAACCACATTTCGCGGCTAACTAGGTGAAAACGAGACCTACTAGCCACGAGTTCTGAAATAAAAATCCGAAATGCCAGGATTGTAGAGCTCGAAAAGTAGTGCGAAATCAAGCTAAAAATCACCGAATTCAGAACTCGGAGTCAACGTATATTCATAAAACCGTTTACGTAAAGAAACCACATTTCGCGGCTAACTAGGTGAAACGAGACCTACTAGCCCAGAGTTCTGAAATAAAAATCCGAAACGCCAGAATTGTAGAGCTCGAAAAGTAGAGCGAAATCAAGCTAAAAATCACCGAATGCTGAACTCGGAGTCAACGGATATTCATAAAACCGTTTACGTAAAGAAACCACATTTCGCGGCTAACTAGGTGAAACGAGACCTACTAGCCACGAGTTCTGAAATAAAAATCCGAAATGCCAGGATTGTAGAGCTCGAAAAGTAGTGCGAAATCAAGCTAAAAATCACCGAATTCAGAACTCGGAGTCAACGGATATTCATAAAACCGTTTACGTAAAGAAACCACATTTCGCGGCTAACTAGGTGAAACGAGACCTACTAGCCACGAGTTCTGAAATAAAAATCCGAAATGCCAGGATTGTAGAGCTCGAAAAGTAGTGCGAAATCAAGCTAAAAATCACCGAATTCAGAACTCGGAGTCAACGGATATTCATAAAACCGTTTACGTAAATAAACCACATTTCACGGCGAACTAGGTGAAACGAGACCTACTAGCCACGATTTCTGAAATCAAAATCCGATAGGCCAGGATAGTAGAGCTCGAAAAGTAGCGCGAAATCAAGCTAAAAATCACCGAATTCAGAACTCGGAGTCAACGGATATTCGTAAAACCGTTTACGTAAAGAAACCACATTTCGCGGCTAACTAGATGAAAACGAGACCTACTAGCCACGAGTTCTGAAATAAAAATCCGAAATGCCAGGATTGTGGAGCTCGAAAAGTAGTGCGAAATCAAGCTAAAAATCACCGAATGCTGAACTCGGAGTCAACGGATATTCATAAAACCGTTTACGTAAAGAAACCACATTTCGCGGCTAACTAGGTGAAACGAGACCTACTAGCCACGAGTTCTGAAATAAAAATCCGAAATGCAAGGATTGTAGAGCTCGAAAAGTAGCGCGAAATCAAGCTAAAAATCACCGAATTCAGAACTCGGAGTCAACGGATATTCATAAAACCGTTTACGTAAAGAAACCACATTTCGCGGCTAACTAGGTGAAACGAGACCTACTAGCCCCGAGTTCTGAAATCAAAATCCGAAACGCCAGGATTGTAGAGCTCGAAAAGTAGCGCAAAATCAAGCTAAAAATCACCGAATTCAGGACTCGTAGTCAACGGATATTCATAAAACCGTTTACGTAAAGAAACCACATTTCGCGGCTAACTAGGTGAAACGAGACCTACTAGCCACGAGTTCTGAAATAAAAATCCGAAATACCAGGATTGTAGAGCTCGAAAAGTAGTGCGAAATCAAGCTAAAAATCGCCGAATTCAGAACTCGGAGTCAACGGATATTTATAAAACCGTTTACGTAAATAAACCACATTTCACGGCTAACTAGGTGAAACGAGACCTACTAGCCACGAATTCTGAAATCAAAATCCGAAACGCCAGGATTGTAGAGCTCGAAAAGTAGCGCGAAATCAAGCTAAAAATCACCGAATTCAGAACTCGGAGTCAACGGATATTCATAAAACCGTTTACGTAAAGAAACCACATTTCGCGGCTAACTAGGTGAAAACGAGACCTACTAGCCACGAGTTCCGAAATGAAAATCAGAAATGCCAGGATTGTAGAGCTCAAAAAGTAGTGCGAAATCAAGCTAAAAATCACCGAATTCAGAACTCGGAGTCAACGGATATTCATAAAACCGTTTACGTAAAGAAACCACATTTCGCGGCTAACTAGGTGAAACGAGACCTACTAGCCCAGAGTTCTGAAATAAAAATCCGAAACGCCAGAATTGTAGAGCTCGAAAAGTAGCGCGAAATCAAGCTAAAAATCACCGAATGCTGAACTCGGAGTCAACGGATATTCATAAAACCGTTTACGTAAAGAAACCACATTTCGCGGCTAACTAGGTGAAACGAGACCTACTAGCCACGAGTTCTGAAATAAAAATCCGAAATGCCAGGATTGTAGAGCTCGAAAAGTAGCGCGAAATCAAGCTAAAAATCACCGAATTCAGAACTCGGAGTCAACGGATATTCATAAAACCGTTTACGTAAAGAAACCACATTTCGCGGCTAACTAGGTGAAACGAGACCTACTAGCCACGAGTTCTGAAATAAAAATCCGAAATGCCAGGATTGTAGAGCTCGAAAAGTAGCGCGAAATCAAGCTAAAAATCGCCGAATTCAGAACTCGGAGTCAACGGATATTCATAAAACCGTTTACGTAAATAAACCACATTTCACGGCGAACTAGGTGAAACGAGACCTACTAGCCACGAGTTCTGAAATCAAAATCCGATAGGCCAGGATAGTAGAGCTCGAAAAGTAGCGCGAAATCAAGCTAAAAATCACCGAATTCAGAACTCGGAGTCAACGGATATTCGTAAAACCGTTTACGTAAAGAAACCACATTTCGCGGCTAACTAGGTGAAAACGAGATCTACTAGCCACGAGTTCTGAAATCAAAATCCGAAATGCCAGGATTGTAGAGCTCAAAAAGTAGTGCGAAATCAAGCTAAAAATCACCGAATTCAGAACTCGGAGTCAACGGATATTCATAAAACCGTTTACGTAAAGAAACCACATTTCGCGGCTAACTAGGTGAAACGAGACCTACTAGCCCAGAGTTCTGAAATAAAAATCCGAAACGCCAGAATTGTAGAGCTCGAAAAGTAGCGCGAAATCAAGCTAAAAAATACCGAATGCTGAACTCGGAGTCAACGGATATTCATAAAACCGTTTACGTAAAGAAACCACATTTCGCGGCTAACTAGGTGAAACGAGACCTACTAGCCACGAGTTTTGAAATAAAAATCCGAAATGCCAGGATTGTAGAGCTCGAAAAGTAGTGCGAAATCAAGCTAAAAATCACCGAATTCAGAACTCGGAGTCAACGGATATTCATAAAACCGTTTACGTAACGAAACCACATTTCGCGGCTAACTAGGTGAAACGAGACCTACTAGCCACGAGTTCTGAAATCAAAATCCAAAACGCCAGGATTGTAGAGCTCGAAAAGTAGTGCGAAATCAAGTTAAAAATCACCGAATTCAGAACTCGGAGTCAACGGATATTCATAAAACCGTTTACGTAAAGAAACCACATTTCGCGGCTAACTAGGTGAAACGAGACCTACAAGCCACGAGTTCCGAAATGAAAATCAGAAACCCCGGGATTGTAGAGCTCAAAAAGTAGTGCGAAATCAAGCTAAAAATCACCGAATTCAGAACTCGGAGTCAACGGATATTCATAAAACCGTTTACGTAAAGAAACCACATTTCGCGGCTAACTAGGTGAAACGAGACCTACTAGCCACGAGTTCTGAAATCAAAATCCGAAATTCCAGGATTGTAGAGCTCAAAAAGTAGTGCGAAATTAAGCTAAAAATCACCGAATTCAGAACTCGGAGTCAACGGATATTCATAAAACCGTTTACGTAAAGAAACCACATTTCGCGGCTAACTAGGTGAAACGAGACCTACTAGCCCAGAGTTCTGAAATAAAAATCCGAAACGCCAGAATTGTAGAGCTCGAAAAGTAGCGCGAAATCAAGCTAAAAATCACCGAATGCTGAACTCGGAGTCAACGGATATTCATAAAACCGTTTACGTAAAGAAACCACATTTCGCGGCTAACTAGGTGAAACGAGACCTACTAGCCACGAGTTCTGAAATAAAAATCCGAAATGCCAGGATTGTAGAGCTCGAAAAGTAGTGCGAAATCAAGCTAAAAATCACCGAATTCAGAACTCGGAGTCAACGGATATTCATAAAACCGTTTACGTAAAGAAACCACATTTCGCGGCTAACTAGGTGAAACGAGACCTACTAGCCCAGAGTTCTGAAATAAAAATCCGAAACGCCAGAATTGTAGAGCTCGAAAAGTAGCGCGAAATCAAGCTAAAAATCACCGAATGCTGAACTCGGAGTCAACGGATATTCATAAAACCGTTTACGTAAAGAAACCACATTTCGCGGCTAACTAGGTGAAACGAGACCTACTAGCCACGAGTTTTGAAATAAAAATCCGAAATGCCAGGATTGTAGAGCTCGAAAAGTAGTGCGAAATCAAGCTAAAAATCACCGAATTCAGAACTCGGAGTCAACGGATATTCATAAAACCGTTTACGTAACGAAACCACATTTCGCGGCTAACTAGGTGAAACGAGACCTACTAGCCACGAGTTCTGAAATCAAAATCCAAAATGCCAGGATTGTAGAGCTCGAAAAGTAGTGCGAAATCAAGTTAAAAATCACCGAATTCAGAACTCGGAGTCAACGGATATTCATAAAACCGTTTACGTAAAGAAACCACATTTCGCGGCTAACTAGGTGAAACGAGACCTACAAGCCACGAGTTCCGAAATGAAAATCAGAAACCCCGGGATTGTAGAGCTCAAAAAGTAGTGCGAAATCAAGCTAAAAATCACCGAATTCAGAACTCGGAGTCAACGGATATTCATAAAACCGTTTACGTAAAGAAACCACCTTTCGCGGCTAACTAGGTGAAACGAGACCTACTAGCCACGAGTTCTGAAATCAAAATCCGAAATTCCAGGATTGTAGAGCTCAAAAAGTAGTGCGAAATTAAGCTAAAAATCACCGAATTCAGAACTCGGAGTCAACGGATATTCATAAAACCGTTTACGTAAAGAAACCACATTTCGCGGCTAACTAGGTGAAACGAGACCTACTAGCCCAGAGTTCTGAAATAAAAATCCGAAACGCCAGAATTGTAGAGCTCGAAAAGTAGCGCGAAATCAAGCTAAAAATCACCGAATGCTGAACTCGGAGTCAACGGATATTCATAAAACCGTTTACGTAAAGAAACCACATTTCGCGGCTAACTAGGTGAAACGAGACCTACTAGCCACGAGTTCTGAAATAAAAATCCGAAATGCCAGGATTGTAGAGCTCGAAAAGTAGTGCGAAATCAAGCTAAAAATCACCGAATTCAGAACTTGGAGTCAACGGATATTCATAAAACCGTTTACGTAAAGAAACCACATTTCGCGGCTAACTAGGTGAAACGAGACCTACTAGCCACGAGTTCTGAAATAAAAATCCGAAATGCCAGGATTGTAGAGCTCGAAAAGTAGTGCGAAATCAAGCTAAAAATCACCGAATGCTGAACTCGGAGTCAACGGATATTCATAAAACCGTTTATGTAAAGAAACCACATTTTGCGGCTAACTCGGTGAAACGAGACCTACTAGCCACGAGTTCTGAAATAAAAATCCGAAATGCCAGGATTGTAGAGCTCGAAAAGTAGTGCGAAATCAAGCTAAAAATCACCGAATGCTGAACTCGGAGTCAACGGATATTCATAAAACCGTTTACGTAAAGAAACCACATTTCGCGGCTAACTAGGTGAAACGAGACCTACTAGCCACGAGTTCTGAAATAAAAATCCGAAATGCCAGGATTGTAGAGCTCGAAAAGTAGTGCGAAATCAAGCTAAAAATCACCGAATTCAGAACTCGGAGTCAACGGATATTCATAAAACCGTTTACGTAAAGAAATCACATTTCGCGGCTAACTAGGTGAAACGAGACCTACTAGCCCCGAGTTCTGAAATCAAAATCCGAAACGCCAGGATTGTAGAGCTCGAAAAGTAGCGCAAAATCAAGCTAAAAATCACCGAATTCAGAACTCGTAGTCAACGGATATTCATAAAACCTTTTACGTAAAGAAACCACATTTCGCGGCTAACTAGGTGAAACGAGACCTACTAGCCACGAGTTCTGAAATCAAAATCCGAAATACCAGGATTGTAGAGCTCGAAAAGTAGTGCGAAATCAAGCTAAAAATCGCCGAATTCAGAACTCGGAGTCAACGGATATTCATAAAACCGTTTACGTAAAGAAACCACATTTCGCGGCTAACTAGGTGAAACGAGACCTACTAGCCACGAGTTCTGAAATCAAAATCCGAAACGCCAGGATTGTAGAGCTCGAAAAGTAGTACGAAATCAAGTTAAAAATCACCGAATTCAGAACTCGGAGTCAACGGATATTCATAAAACCGTTTACGTAAAGAAACCACATTTCGCGGCTAACTATGTGAAACGAGACCTACAAGCCACGAGTTTTGAAATGAAAATCAGAAACCCCGGGATTGTAGAGCTCAAAAAGTAGTGCGAAATCAAGCTAAAAATCACCGAATTCAGAACTCGGAGTCAACGGATATTCATAAAACCGTTTACGTAAAGAAACCACATTTCGCAGCTAACTAGGTGAAACGAGACCTACTAGCCACGAGTTCTGAAATCAAAATCCGAAATGCCAGGATTGTAGAGCTCAAAAAGTAGTGCGAAATCAAGCTAAAAATCACCGAATTCAGAACTCGGAGTCAACGGATATTCATAAAACCGTTTACGTAAAGAAACCACATTTCGGGGCTAACTAGGTGAAACGAGACCTACCAGCCCAGAGTTCTGAAATAAAAATCCGAAACGCTAGAATTGTAGAGCTCGAAAAGTAGCGCGAAATCAAGCTAAAAATCACCGAATGCTGAACTCGGAGTCAACGGATATTCATAAAACCGTTTACGTAAAGAAACCACATTTCGCGGCTAACTAGGTGAAACGAGACCTACTAGCCACGAGTTCTGAAATAAAAATCCGAAATGCCAGGATTGTAGAGCTCGAAAAGTAGTGCGAAATCAAGCTAAAAATCACCGAATTCAGAACTCGGAGTCAACGGATATTCATAAAACCGTTTACGTAAAGAAACCACATTTCGCGGCTAACTAGGTGAAACGAGACCTACTAGCCACGAGTTCTGAAATCAAAATCCGAAACGCCAGGATTGTAGAGCTCGAAAAGTAGTACGAAATCAAGTTAAAAATCACCGAATTCAGAACTCGGAGTCAACGGATATTCATAAAACCGTTTACGTAAAGAAACCACATTTCGCGGCTAACTAGGTGAAACGAGACCTACTAGCCACGAGTTCTGAAATAAAAATCCGAAATGCCAGGATTGTAGAGCTCGAAAAGTAGTGCGAAATCAAGCTAAAAATCACCGAATTCAGAACTCGGAGTCAACGGATATTCATAAAACCGTTTACGTAAAGAAATCACATTTCGCGGCTAACTAGGTGAAACGAGACCTACTAGCCCCGAGTTCTGAAATCAAAATCCGAAACGCCAGGATTGTAGAGCTCGAAAAGTAGCGCAAAATCAAGCTAAAAATCACCGAATTCAGAACTCGTAGTCAACGGATATTCATAAAACCTTTTACGTAAAGAAACCACATTTCGCGGCTAACTAGGTGAAACGAGACCTACTAGCCACGAGTTCTGAAATCAAAATCCGAAATACCAGGATTGTAGAGCTCGAAAAGTAGTGCGAAATCAAGCTAAAAATCGCCGAATTCAGAACTCGGAGTCAACGGATATTCATAAAACCGTTTACGTAAAGAAACCACATTTCGCGGCTAACTAGGTGAAACGAGACCTACTAGCCACGAGTTCTGAAATCAAAATCCGAAACGCCAGGATTGTAGAGCTCGAAAAGTAGTACGAAATCAAGTTAAAAATCACCGAATTCAGAACTCGGAGTCAACGGATATTCATAAAACCGTTTACGTAAAGAAACCACATTTCGCGGCTAACTATGTGAAACGAGACCTACAAGCCACGAGTTTTGAAATGAAAATCAGAAACCCCGGGATTGTAGAGCTCAAAAAGTAGTGCGAAATCAAGCTAAAAATCACCGAATTCAGAACTCGGAGTCAACGGATATTCATAAAACCGTTTACGTAAAGAAACCACATTTCGCAGCTAACTAGGTGAAACGAGACCTACTAGCCACGAGTTCTGAAATCAAAATCCGAAATGCCAGGATTGTAGAGCTCAAAAAGTAGTGCGAAATCAAGCTAAAAATCACCGAATTCAGAACTCGGAGTCAACGGATATTCATAAAACCGTTTACGTAAAGAAACCACATTTCGGGGCTAACTAGGTGAAACGAGACCTACTAGCCCAGAGTTCTGAAATAAAAATCCGAAACGCTAGAATTGTAGAGCTCGAAAAGTAGCGCGAAATCAAGCTAAAAATCACCGAATGCTGAACTCGGAGTCAACGGATATTCATAAAACCGTTTACGTAAAGAAACCACATTTCGCGGCTAACTAGGTGAAACGAGACCTACTAGCCACGAGTTCTGAAATAAAAATCCGAAATGCCAGGATTGTAGAGCTCGAAAAGTAGTGCGAAATCAAGCTAAAAATCACCGAATTCAGAACTCGGAGTCAACGGATATTCATAAAACCGTTTACGTAAAGAAACCACATTTCGCGGCTAACTAGGTGAAACGAGACCTACTAGCCACGAGTTCTGAAATCAAAATCCGAAACGCCAGGATTGTAGAGCTCGAAAAGTAGTACGAAATCAAGTTAAAAATCACCGAATTCAGAACTCGGAGTCAACGGATATTCATAAAACCGTTTACGTAAAGAAACCACATTTCGCGGCTAACTAGGTGAAACGAGACCTACAAGCCACAAGTTCCGAAATGAAAATCAGAAACCCCGGGATTGTAGAGCTCAAAAAGTAGTGCGAAATCAAGCTAAAAATCACCGAATTCTGAACTCGGAGTCAACGGATATTCATAAAACCGTTTACGTAAAGAAACCACATTTCGCAGCTAACTAGGTGAAACGAGACCTACTAGCCACGAGTTCTGAAATCAAAATCCGAAAAGCCAGCATTGTAGAGCTCGAAAAGTAGTACGAAATCAAGCTAAAAATCACCGAATTCAGAACTCGGAGTCAACGGATATTCATAAAACCGTTTACGTAAAGAAACCACATTTCGCGGCTAACTAGGTGAAACGAGACCTACTAGCCACGAGTTCTGAAATAAAAATCCGAAATGCCAGGATTGTAGAGCTCGAAAAGTAGTGCGAAATCAAGCTAAAAATCACCGAATTCAGAACTCGGAGTCAACGGATATTCATAAAACCGTTTACGTAAAGAAACCACATTTCGCGGCTAACTAGGTGAAACGAGACCTACTAGCCACGAGTTCTGAAATAAAAATACGAAATGCCAGGATTGTAGAGCTCGAAAAGTAGTACGAAATCAAGCTAAAAATCACCGAATTCAGAACTCGGAGTCAACGGATATTCATAAAACCGTTTACGTAAATAAACCACATTTCACGGCTAACTAGGTGAAACGAGACCTACTAGCTACGATTTCCGAAATCAAAATCCGAAAAGCCAGGATTGTAGAGCTCGAAAAGTAGCGCGAAATCAAGCTAAAAATCACCGAATTCAGAACTCGGAGTCAACGGATATTCATAAAACCGTTTACGTAAAGAAACCACATTTCGCGGCTAACTAGGTGAAACGAGACCTACAAGCCACGAGTTCCGAAATGAAAATCAGAAACCCCGGGATTGTAGAGCTCAAAAAGTAGTGCGAAATCAAGCTAAAAATCACCGAATTCTGAACTCGGAGTCAACGGATATTCATAAAACCGTTTACGTAAAGAAACCACATTTCGCAGCTAACTAGGTGAAACGAGACCTACTAGCCACGAGTTCTGAAATCAAAATCCGAAATGCCAGGATTGTAGAGCTCAAAAAGTAGTGCGAAATCAAGCTAAAAATCACCGAATTCAGAACTCGGAGTCAACGGATATTCATAAAACCGTTGACGTAAAGAAACCACATTTCGCGGCTAACTAGGTGAAACGAGACCTACTAGCCCAGAGTTCTGAAATAAAAATCCGAAACGCCAGGATTGTAGAGCTCGAAAAGTAGTGCGAAATCAAGCTAAAAATCACCGAATTCAGAACTCGGAGTCAACGGATATTCATAAAACCGTTTACGTAAATAAACCACATTTCACGGCTAACTAGGTGAAACGAGACCTACTAGCTACGATTTCTGAAATCAAAATCCGAAAAGCCAGGATTGTAGAGCTCGAAAAGTAGCGCGAAATCAAGCTAAAAATCACCGAATTCAGAACTCGGAGTCAACGGATATTCATAAAACCGTTTACGTAAAGAAACCACATTTCGCGGCTAACTAGGTGAAAACGAGACCTACTAGCCACGAGTTCTGAAATAAAAATCCGAAATGCCAGGATTGTAGAGCTCGAAAAGTAGTGCGAAATCAAGCTAAAAATCACCGAATGCTGAACTCGGAGTCAACGGATATTCATAAAACCGTTTACGTAAAGAAACCACATTTCGCGGCTAACTCGGTGAAACGAGACCTACTAGCCACGAGTTCTGAAATAAAAATCCGAAATGCCAGGATTGTAGAGCTCGAAAAGTAGTGCGAAATCAAGCTAAAAATCACCGAATTCAGAACTCGGAGTCAACGGATATTCATAAAACCGTTTACGTAAAGAAACCACATTTCGCAGCTAACTAGGTGAAACGAGACCTACTAGCCACGAGTTCTGAAATCAAAATCCGAAATGCCAGGATTGTAGAGCTCAAAAAGTAGTGCGAAATCAAGCTAAAAATCACCGAATTCAGAACTCGGAGTCAACGGATATTCATAAAACCGTTTACGTAAAGAAACCACATTTCGCGGCTAACTAGGTGAAACGAGACCTACTAGCCCAGAGTTCTGAAATAAAAATCCAAAATGCCAGGATTGTAGAGCTCAAAAAGTAGTGCGAAATCAAGCTAAAAATCACCGAATTCTGAACTCGGAGTCAACGGATATTCATAAAACCGTTTACGTAAAGAAACCACATTTCGCAGCTAACTAGGTGAAACGAGACCTACTAGCCACGAGTTCTGAAATCAAAATCCGAAATGCCAGGATTGTAGAGCTCAAAAAGTAGTGCGAAATCAAGCTAAAAATCACCGAATTGAGAACTCGGAGTCAACGGATATTCATAAAACCGTTTACGTAAAGAAACCACATTTCGCGGCTAACTAGGTGAAACGAGACCTACTAGCCCAGAGTTCTGAAATAAAAATCCGAAATTCCAGGATTGTAGAGCTCGAAAAGTAGTGCGAAATCAAGCTAAAAATCACCGAATTCAGAACTCGGAGTCAACGGATATTCATAAAACCGTTTACGTAAAGAAACCACATTTCGCGGCTAACTAGGTGAAACGAGACCTACTAACCACGAGTTCTCAAATAAAAATCCGAAATGCCAGGATTGTAGAGCTCGAAAAGTAGTGCGAAATCAAGCTAAAAATCACCGAATTCAGAACTCGGAGTCAACGGATATTCATAAAACCGTTTACGTAAATAAACCACATTTCACGGCTAACTAGGTGAAACGAGACCTACTAGCCACGATTTCTGAAATCAAAATCCGAAAAGCCAGGATTGTAGAGCTCGAAAAGTAGCGCGAAATCAAACTAAAAATCACCGAATTCAGAATTCGGAGTCAACGGATATTCATAAAACCGTTTACGTAAAGAAACCACATTTCGCGGCTAACTAGGTGAAAATGAGACCTACTAGCCACGAGTTCTGAAATAAAAATCCGAAATGCCAGGATTGTAGAGCTCGAAAAGTAGTGCGAAATCAAGCTAAAAATCACCGAATTCTGAACTCGGAGTCAACGGATATTCATAAAATCGTTTACGTAAAGAAACCACATTTCGCGGCTAACTAGGTGAAACGAAACCTACTAGCCACGAGTTCTGAAATAAAAATCCGAAATGCCAGGATTGTAGAGCTCGAAAAGTAGTGCGAAATCAAGCTAAAAATCACCGAATTCAGAACTCGGAGTCAACGGATATTCATAAAACCGTTTACGTAAAGAAACCACATTTCGCGGCTAACTAAGTGAAACGAGACCTACTAACTACGAGTTCTGAAATCAAAATCCGAAATGCCAGGATGGTAGAGCTCGAAAAGTAGTGCGAAATCAAGCTAAAAATCACCGAATTCAGAACTCGGAGTCAACGGATATTCATAAAACCGTTTACGTAAAGAAACCACATTTCGCGGCTAACTAGGTGAAACGAGACCTACAAGCCACGAGTTCCGAAATGAAAATCAGAAACCGCAGGATTGTAGAGCTCAAATAGTAGTGGGAAATCAAGCTAAAAATCACCGAATTCTGAACTCGGAGTCAACGGATATTCATAAAACCGTTTACGTAAAGAAACCACATTTCGCGGCTAACTAGGTGAAACGAGACCTACTAGCCACGAGTTCTGAAATCAAAATCCGAAAAGCCAGGATTGTAGAGCACGAATAGTAGTACGAAATCAAGCTAAAAATCACTGAATTCAGAACTCGGAGTCAACGGATATTCATAAAACCGTTTACGTAAAGAAACCACATTTAGCGGCTAACTAGGTGAAACGAGACCTACTAGCCACGAGTTCTGAAATCAAAATCCGAAATGCCAGGATTGTAGAGCTCAAAAAGTAGTGCGAAATCAAGCTAAAAATCACCGAATTAAGAACTCGGAGTCAACGGATATTCATAAAACCGTTTACGTAAAGAAACCACATTTCGCGGCTAACTAGGTGAAACGAGACCTACTAGCCACGAGTTCTGAAATCAAAATCCGAAATACCAGGATTGTAGAGCTCGAAAAGTAGTACGAAATCAAGTTAAAAATCACCGAATTCAGAACTCGGAGTCAACGGATATTCATAAAACCGTTTACGTAAAGAAACCACATTTCGCGGCTAACTATGTGAAACGAGACCTACAAGCCACGAGTTCCGAAATGAAAATCAGAAACCCCGGGATTGTAGAGCTCAAAAAGTAGTGCGAAATCAAGCTAAAAATCACCGAATTCAGAACTCGGAGTCAACGGATATTCATAAAACCGTTTACGTAAAGAAACCACATTTCGCAGCTAACTAGGTGAAACGAGACCTACTAGCCACGAGTTCTGAAATCAAAATCCGAAATGCCAGGATTGTAGAGCTCAAAAAGTAGTGCGAAATCAAGCAAAAAATCACCGAATTCAGAACTCGGAGTCAACGGATATTCATAAAACCGTTTACGTAAAGAAATCACATTTCGCGGCTAACTAGGTGAAACGAGACCTACTAGCCCAGAGTTCTGAAATAAAAATCCGAAACGCTAGAATTGTAGAGCTCGAAAAGTAGCGCGAAATCAAGCTAAAAATCACCGAATGCTGAACTCGGAGTCAACGGATATTCATAAAACCGTTTACGTAAAGAAACCACATTTCGCGGCTAACTAGGTGAAACGAGACCTACTAGCCACGAGTTCTGAAATAAAAATCCGAAATGCCAGGATTGTAGAGCTCGAAAAGTAGTGCGAAATCAAGCTAAAAATCACCGAATTCAGAACTCGGAGTCAACGGATATTCATAAAACCGTTTACGTAAAGAAACCACATTTCGCGGCTAACTAGGTGAAACGAGACCTACTAGCCACGAGTTCTGAAATCAAAATCCGAAACGCCAGGATTGTAGAGCTCGAAAAGTAGTACGAAATCAAGTTAAAAATCACCGAATTCAGAACTCGGAGTCAACGGATATTCATAAAACCGTTTACGTAAAGAAACCACATTTCGCGGCTAACTAGGTGAAACGAGACCTACAAGCCACAAGTTCTGAAATGAAAATCAGAAACCCCGGGATTGTAGAGCTCAAAAAGTAGTGCGAAATCAAGCTAAAAATCACCGAATTCTGAACTCGGAGTCAATGGATATTCATAAAACCGTTTACGTAAAGAAACCACATTTCGCAGCTAACTAGGTGAAACGAGACCTACTAGCCACGAGTTCTGAAATCAAAATCCGAAAATCCAGGATTGTAGAGCTCGAAAAGTAGCGCGAAATCAAGCTAAAAATCACCGAATTCAGAACTCGGAGTCAACGGATATTCATAAAACCGTTTACGTAAAGAAACCACATTTCGCGGCTAACTAGGTGAAACGAGACCTACTAGCCACGAGTTCTGAAATAAAAATCCAAAATGCCAGGATTGTAGAGCTCGAAAAGTAGTGCGAAATCAAGCTAAAAATCACCGAATTCAGAACTCGGAGTCAACGGATATTCATAAAACCGTTTACGTAAAGAAATCACATTTCGCGGCTAACTAGGTGAAACGAGACCTACTAGCCACGAGTTCTGAAATAAAAAACCGAAATGCCAGGATTGTAGAGCTCGAAAAGTAGTGCGAAATCAAGCAAAAAATCACCGAATTCAGAACTCGGAGTCAACGGATATTCATAAAACCGTTTACGTAAATAAACCACATTTCACGGCTAACTAGGTGAAACGAGACCTACTAGCTACGATTTCTGAAATCAAAATCCGAAAAGCCAGGATTGTACAGCTCGAAAAGTAGCGCGAAATCAAGCTAAAAATCACCGAATTCAGAACTCGGAGTCAACGGATATTCATAAAACCGTTTACGTAAAGAAACCACATTTCGCGGCTAACTAGGTGAAACGAGACCTACAAGCCACGAGTTCCGAAATGAAAATCAGAAACCCCGGGATTGTAGAGCTCAAAAAGTAGTGCGAAATCAAGCTAAAAATCACCGAATTCTGAACTCGGAGTCAACGGATATTGATAAAACCGTTTACGTAAAGAAACCACATTTCGCAGCTAACTAGGTGAAACGAGACCTACTAGCCACGAGTTCTGAAATCAAAATCCGAAATGCCAGGATTGTAGAGCTCAAAAAGTAGTGCGAAATCAAGCTAAAAATCACCGAATTCAGAACTCGGAGTCAACGGATATTCATAAAACCGTTTACGTAAAGAAACCACATTTCGCGGCTAACTAGGTGAAACGAGACCTACTAGCCCAGAGTTCTGAAATAAAAATCCGAAACGCCAGAATCGTAGAGCTCGAAAAGTAGCGCGAAATCAAGCTAAAAATCACCGAATGCTGAACTCGGAGTCAACGGATATTCATAAAACCGTTTACGTAAAGAAACCACATTTCGCGGCTAACTAGGTGAAACGAGACCTACTAGCCACGAGTTCTGAAATAAAAATCCGAAATGCCAGGATTGTAGAGCTCGAAAAGTAGTGCGAAATCAAGCTAAAAATCACCGAATTCAGAACTCGGAGTCAACGGATATTCATAAAACCGTTTACGTAAAGAAACCACATTTCGCGGCTAACTAGGTGAAACGAGACCTACTAGCCACGAGTTCTGAAATAAAAATCCGAAATGCCAGGATTGTAGAGCTCGAAAAGTAGTGCGAAATCAAGCTAAAAATCACCGAATTCAGAACTCGGAGTCAACGGATATTCATAAAACCGTTTACGTAAATAAACCACATTTCACGGCTAACTAGGTGAAACGAGACCTACTAGCTACGATTTCTGAAATCAAAATCCGAAAAGCCAGGAATGTAGAGCTCGAAAAGTAGCGCGAAATCAAGCTAAAAATCACCGAATTCAGAACTCGGAGTCAACGGATATTCATAAAACCGTTTACGTAAAGAAACTACATTTCGCGGCTAACTAGGTGAAACGAGACCTACAAGCCACGAGTTCCGAAATGAAAATCAGAAACCTCGGGATTGTAGAACTCAAAAAGTAGTGCGAAATCAAGCTAAAAATCACCGAATTCTGAACTCGGAGTCAACGGATATTCATAAAACCGTTTACGTAAAGAAACCACATTTCGCGGCTAACTCGGTGAAACGAGACCTACTAGCCACGAGTTCTGAAATAAAAATCCGAAATGCCAAGATTGTAGAGCTCGAAAAGTAGTGCGAAATCAAGCTAAAAATCACCTAATTCAGAACTCGGAGTCAACGGATATTCATAAAACCGTTTACGTAAAGAAACCACATTTCGCAGCTAACTAGGTGAAACGAGACCTACTAGCCACGAGTTCTGAAATCAAAATCCGAAATGCCAGGATTGTAGAGCTCAAAAAGTAGTGCGAAATCAAGCTAAAAATCACCGAATTCAGAACTCGGAGTCAACGGATATTCATAAAACCGTTTACGTAAAGAAACCACATTTCGCGGCTAACTAGGTGAAACGAGACCTACTAGCCCAGAGTTCTGAAATAAAAATCCAAAATGCCAGAATTGTAGAGCTCGAAAAGTAGCGCGAAATCAAGCGAAAAATCACCGAATGCTGAACTCGGAGTCAACGGATATTCATAAAACCGTTTACGTAAAGAAACCACATTTCGCGGCTAACTAGGTGAAACGAGACCTACTAGCCACGAGTTCTGAAATAAAAATCCGAAATGCCAGGATTGTAGAGCTCGAAAAGTAGTGCGAAATCAAGCTAAAAATCACCGAATTCTGAACTCGGAGTCAACGGATATTCATAAAACCGTTTACGTAAAGAAACCACATTTCGCAGCTAACTAGGTGAAACGAGACCTACTAGCCACGAGTTCTGAAATCAAAATCCGAAATGCCAGGATTGTAGAGCTCAAAAAGTAGTGCGAAATCAAGCTAAAAATCACCGAATTGAGAATTCGGAGTCAACGGATATTCATAAAACCGTTTACGTAAAGAAACCACATTTCGCGGCTAACTAGGTGAAACGAGACCTACTAGCCCAGAGTTCTGAAATAAAAATCCGAAATTCCAGGATTGTAGAGCTCGAAAAGTAGTGCGAAATCAAGCTAAAAATCGCCGAATTCAGAACTCGGAGTCAACGGATATTCATAAAACCGTTTACGTAAAGAAACCACATTTCGCGGCTAACTAGGTGAAACGAGACCTACTAACCACGAGTTCTGAAATAAAAATCCGAAATGCCAGGATTGTAGAGCTCGAAAAGTAGTGCGAAATCAAGCTAAAAATCACCGAATTCAGAACTCGGAGTCAACGGATATTCATAAAACCGTTTACGTAAATAAACCACATTTCACGGCTAACTAGGTGAAACGAGACCTACTAGCCACGATTTCTGAAATCAAAATCCGAAAAGCCAGGATTGTAGAGCTCGAAAAGTAGCGCGAAATCAAACTAAAAATCACCGAATTCAGAATTCGGAGTCAACGGATATTCATAAAACCGTTTACGTAAAGAAACCACATTTCGCGGCTAACTAGGTGAAAACGAGACCTACTAGCCACGAGTTCTGAAATAAAAATCCGAAATGCCAGGATTGTAGAGCTCGAAAAGTAGTGCGAAATCAAGCTAAAAATCACCGAATTCTGAACTCGGAGTCAACGGATATTCATAAAACCGTTTACGTAAAGAAACCACATTTCGCGGCTAACTAGGTGAAACGAGACCTACTAGCCACGAGTTCTGAAATAAAAATCCGAAATGCCAGGATTGTAGAGCTCGAAAAGTAGTGCGAAATCAAGCTAAAAATCACCGAATTCTGAACTCGGAGTCAACGGATATTCATAAAACCGTTTACGTAAAGAAACCACATTTCGCAGCTAACTAGGTGAAACGAGACCTACTAGCCACGAGTTCTGAAATCAAAATCCGAAATGCCAGGATTGTAGAGCTCAAAAAGTAGTGCGAAATCAAGCTAAAAATCACCGAATTGAGAATTCGGAGTCAACGGATATTCATAAAACCGTTTACGTAAAGAAACCACATTTCGCGGCTAACTAGGTGAAACGAGACCTACTAGCCCAGAGTTCTGAAATAAAAATCCGAAATTCCAGGATTGTAGAGCTCGAAAAGTAGTGCGAAATCAAGCTAAAAATCGCCGAATTCAGAACTCGGAGTCAACGGATATTCATAAAACCGTTTACGTAAAGAAACCACATTTCGCGGCTAACTAGGTGAAACGAGACCTACTAACCACGAGTTCTGAAATAAAAATCCGAAATGCCAGGATTGTAGAGCTCGAAAAGTAGTGCGAAATCAAGCTAAAAATCACCGAATTCAGAACTCGGAGTCAACGGATATTCATAAAACCGTTTACGTAAATAAACCACATTTCACGGCTAACTAGGTGAAACGAGACCTACTAGCCACGATTTCTGAAATCAAAATCCGAAAAGCCAGGATTGTAGAGCTCGAAAAGTAGCGCGAAATCAAACTAAAAATCACCGAATTCAGAATTCGGAGTCAACGGATATTCATAAAACCGTTTACGTAAAGAAACCACATTTCGCGGCTAACTAGGTGAAAACGAGACCTACTAGCCACGAGTTCTGAAATAAAAATCCGAAATGCCAGGATTGTAGAGCTCGAAAAGTAGTGCGAAATCAAGCTAAAAATCACCGAATTCTGAACTCGGAGTCAACGGATATTCATAAAACCGTTTACGTAAAGAAACCACATTTCGCGGCTAACTAGGTGAAACGAGACCTACTAGCCACGAGTTCTGAAATAAAAATCCGAAATGCCAGGATTGTAGAGCTCGAAAAGTAGTGCGAAATCAAGCTAAAAATCACCGAATTCAGAACTCGGAGTCAACGGATATTCATAAAACCGTTTACGTAAAGAAACCACATTTCGCGGCTAACTAAGTGAAACGAGACCTACTAACGACGAGTTCTGAAATCAAAATCCGAAATGCCAGGATGGTAGAGCTCGAAAAGTAGTGCGCAATCAAGCTAAAAATCACCGAATTCAGAACTCGGAGTCAACGGATATTCATAAAACCGTTTACGTAAAGAAACCACATTTCGCGGCTAACTAGGTGAAACGAGACCTACAAGCCACGAGTTCCGAAATGAAAATCAGAAACCGCAGGATTGTAGAGCTCAAATAGTAGTGGGAAATCAAGCTAAAAATCACCGAATTCTGAACTCGGAGTCAACGGATATTCATAAAACCGTTTACGTAAAGAAACCACATTTCGCGGCTAACTAGGTGAAACGAGACCTACTAGCCACGAGTTCTGAAATCAAAATCCGAAAAGCCAGGATTGTAGAGCACGAATAGTAGTACGAAATCAAGCTAAAAATCACTGAATTCAGAACTCGGAGTCAACGGATATTCATAAAACCGTTTACGTAAAGAAACCACATTTAGCGGCTAACTAGGTGAAACAAGACCTACTAGCCACGAGTTCTGAAATCAAAATCCGAAATGCCAGGATTGTAGAGCTCAAAAAGTAGTGCGAAATCAAGCTAAAAATCACCGAATTCAGAACTCGGAGTCAACGGATATTCATAAAACCGTTTACGTAAAGAAACCACATTTCGCGGCTAACTAGTTGAAACGAGACCTACTAGCCCAGAGTTCTGAAATAAAAATCCGAAAAGCCAGAATTGTAGAGCTCGAAAAGTAGCGCGAAATCAAGCTAAAATCATCGAATGCTGAACTCGGAGTCAACGGATATTCATAAAACCGTTTACGTAAAGAAACCACATTTCGCGGCTAACTAGGTGAAACGAGACCTACTAGCCACGAGTTCTGAAATAAAAATCCGAAATGCCAGGATTGTAGAGCTCGAAAAGTAGTGCGAAATCAGGCTAAAAATCACCGAATTCAGAACTCGGAGTCAACGGATATTCATAAAACCGTTTACGTAAAGAAACCACATTTCGCTGCTAACTAGGTGAAACGAGACCTACTAGCCACGAGTTCTGAAATAAAAATCCGAAATGCCAGGATTGTAGAGCCCGAAAAGTAGTGCGAAAACAAGCTAAAAATCACCGAATTCAGAACTCGGAGTCAACGGATATTCATAAAACCGTTTACGTAAAGAAACCACATTTCGCGGCTAACTAAGTGAAACGAGACCTACTAACCACGAGTTCTGAAATCAAAATCCGAAATGCCAGGATGGTAGAGCTCGAAAAGTAGTGCGAAATCAAGCTAAAAATCACCGAATTCAGAACTCGGAGTCAACGGATATTCATAAAACCGTTTACGTAAAGAAACCACATTTCGCGGCTAACTAGGTGAAACGAGACCTACAAGCCACGAGTTCCGAAATGAAAATCAGAAACCGCAGGATTGCAGTGCTCAAATAGTAGTGGGAAATCAAGCTAAAAATCACCGAATTCTGAACTCGGAGTCAACAGATATTCATAAAACCGTTTACGTAAAGAAACCACATTTCGCGGCTAACTAGGTGAAACGAGACCTACTAGCCACGAGTTCTGAAATCAAAATCCGAAAAGCCAGGATTGTAGAGCACGAATAGTAGTACGAAATCAAGCTAAAAATCACTGAATTCAGAACTCGGAGTCAACGGATATTCATAAAACCGTTTACGTAAAGAAACCACATTTAGCGGCTAACTAGGTGAAACGAGACCTACTAGCCACGAGTTCTGAAATCAAAATCCGAAATGCCAGGATTGTAGAGCTCAAAAAGTAGTGCGAAATCAATCTAAAAATCACCGAATTCAGAACTCGGAGTCAACGGATATTCATAAAACCGTTTACGTAAAGAAACCACATTTCGCGGCTAACTAGGTGAAACGAGACCTACTAGCCCAGAGTTCTGAAATAAAAATCCGAAAAGCCAGAATTGTAGAGCTCGAAAAGTAGCGCGAAATCAAGCTAAAAATCACCGAATGCTGAACTCGGAGTCAACGGATATTCATAAAACCGTTTACGTAAAGAAACCACATTTCGCGGCTAACTAGGTGAAACGAGACCTACTAGCCACGAGTTATGAAATAAAAATCCGAAATGCCAAGATTGTAGAGCTCGAAAAGTAGTGCGAAATCAAGCTAAAAATCACCGAATTCAGAACTCGGAGTCAACGGATATTCATAAAACCGTTTACGTAAAGAAACCACATTTCGCGGCTAACTAGGTGAAACGAGACCTACTAGCCACGAGTTCTGAAATAAAAATCCGAAATGCCAGGATTGTAGAGCTCGAAAAGTAGTGCGAAATCAAGCTAAAAATCACCGAATTCAGAACTCGGAGTCAACGGATATTCATAAAACCGTTTACGTAAATAAACCACATTTCACGGCTAACTAGGTGAAACGAGACCTACTAGCCACGATTTCTGAAATCAAAATCCGAAAAGCCAGGATTGTAGAGCTCGAAAAGTAGCGCGAAATCAAGCTAAAAATCACCGAATTCAGAACTCGGTGTCAACGGATATTCATAAAACCGTTTACGTAAAGAAACCACATTTCGCGGCTAACTAGGTGAAAACGAGACCTACTAGCCACGAGTTCTGAAATAAAAATCCGAAATGCCAGGATTGTAGAGCTCGAAAAGTAGTGCGAAATCAAGCTAAAAATCACCGAATGCTGAACTCGGAGTCAACGGATATTCATAAAACCGTTTACGTAAAGAAACCACATTTCGCGGCTAACTAGGTGAAACGAGACCTACTAGCCACGAGTTCTGAAATAAAAATCCGAAATGCCAGGATTGTAGAGCTCGAAAAGTAGTGCGAAATCAAGCTAAAAATCACCGAATTCAGAACTCGGAGTCAACGGATATTCATAAAACCGTTTACGTAAAGAAACCACATTTCGCGGCTAACTAAGTGAAACGAGACCTACTAACGACGAGTTCTGAAATCAAAATCCGAAATGCCAGGATGGTAGAGCTCGAAAAGTAGTGCGCAATCAAGCTAAAAATCACCGAATTCAGAACTCGGAGTCAACGGATATTCATAAAACCGTTTACGTAAAGAAACCACATTTCGCGGCTAACTAGGTGAAACGAGACCTACAAGCCACGAGTTCCGAAATGAAAATCAGAAACCGCAGGATTGTAGAGCTCAAATAGTAGTGGGAAATCAAGCTAAAAATCACCGAATTCTGAACTCGGAGTCAACGGATATTCATAAAACCGTTTACGTAAAGAAACCACATTTCGCGGCTAACTAGGTGAAACGAGACCTACTAGCCACGAGTTCTGAAATCAAAATCCGAAAAGCCAGGATTGTAGAGCACGAATAGTAGTACGAAATCAAGCTAAAAATCACTGAATTCAGAACTCGGAGTCAACGGATATTCATAAAACCGTTTACGTAAAGAAACCACATTTAGCGGCTAACTAGGTGAAACAAGACCTACTAGCCACGAGTTCTGAAATCAAAATCCGAAATGCCAGGATTGTAGAGCTCAAAAAGTAGTGCGAAATCAAGCTAAAAATCACCGAATTCAGAACTCGGAGTCAACGGATATTCATAAAACCGTTTACGTAAAGAAACCACATTTCGCGGCTAACTAGTTGAAACGAGACCTACTAGCCCAGAGTTCTGAAATAAAAATCCGAAAAGCCAGAATTGTAGAGCTCGAAAAGTAGCGCGAAATCAAGCTAAAATCATCGAATGCTGAACTCGGAGTCAACGGATATTCATAAAACCGTTTACGTAAAGAAACCACATTTCGCGGCTAACTAGGTGAAACGAGACCTACTAGCCACGAGTTCTGAAATAAAAATCCGAAATGCCAGGATTGTAGAGCTCGAAAAGTAGTGCGAAATCAGGCTAAAAATCACCGAATTCAGAACTCGGAGTCAACGGATATTCATAAAACCGTTTACGTAAAGAAACCACATTTCGCTGCTAACTAGGTGAAACGAGACCTACTAGCCACGAGTTCTGAAATAAAAATCCGAAATGCCAGGATTGTAGAGCCCGAAAAGTAGTGCGAAAACAAGCTAAAAATCACCGAATTCAGAACTCGGAGTCAACGGATATTCATAAAACCGTTTACGTAAAGAAACCACATTTCGCGGCTAACTAAGTGAAACGAGACCTACTAACCACGAGTTCTGAAATCAAAATCCGAAATGCCAGGATGGTAGAGCTCGAAAAGTAGTGCGAAATCAAGCTAAAAATCACCGAATTCAGAACTCGGAGTCAACGGATATTCATAAAACCGTTTACGTAAAGAAACCACATTTCGCGGCTAACTAGGTGAAACGAGACCTACAAGCCACGAGTTCCGAAATGAAAATCAGAAACCGCAGGATTGCAGTGCTCAAATAGTAGTGGGAAATCAAGCTAAAAATCACCGAATTCTGAACTCGGAGTCAACAGATATTCATAAAACCGTTTACGTAAAGAAACCACATTTCGCGGCTAACTAGGTGAAACGAGACCTACTAGCCACGAGTTCTGAAATCAAAATCCGAAAAGCCAGGATTGTAGAGCACGAATAGTAGTACGAAATCAAGCTAAAAATCACTGAATTCAGAACTCGGAGTCAACGGATATTCATAAAACCGTTTACGTAAAGAAACCACATTTAGCGGCTAACTAGGTGAAACGAGACCTACTAGCCACGAGTTCTGAAATCAAAATCCGAAATGCCAGGATTGTAGAGCTCAAAAAGTAGTGCGAAATCAATCTAAAAATCACCGAATTCAGAACTCGGAGTCAACGGATATTCATAAAACCGTTTACGTAAAGAAACCACATTTCGCGGCTAACTAGGTGAAACGAGACCTACTAGCCCAGAGTTCTGAAATAAAAATCCGAAAAGCCAGAATTGTAGAGCTCGAAAAGTAGCGCGAAATCAAGCTAAAAATCACCGAATGCTGAACTCGGAGTCAACGGATATTCATAAAACCGTTTACGTAAAGAAACCACATTTCGCGGCTAACTAGGTGAAACGAGACCTACTAGCCACGAGTTATGAAATAAAAATCCGAAATGCCAGGATTGTAGAGCTCGAAAAGTAGTGCGAAATCAAGCTAAAAATCACCGAATTCAGAACTCGGAGTCAACGGATATTCATAAAACCGTTTACGTAAAGAAACCACATTTCGCGGCTAACTAGGTGAAACGAGACCTACTAGCCACGAGTTCTGAAATAAAAATCCGAAATGCCAGGATTGTAGAGCTCGAAAAGTAGTGCGAAATCAAGCTAAAAATCACCGAATTCAGAACTCGGAGTCAACGGATATTCATAAAACCGTTTACGTAAATAAACCACATTTCACGGCTAACTAGGTGAAACGAGACCTACTAGCCACGATTTCTGAAATCAAAATCCGAAAAGCCAGGATTGTAGAGCTCGAAAAGTAGCGCGAAATCAAGCTAAAAATCACCGAATTCAGAACTCGGTGTCAACGGATATTCATAAAACCGTTTACGTAAAGAAACCACATTTCGCGGCTAACTAGGTGAAAACGAGACCTACTAGCCACGAGTTCTGAAATAAAAATCCGAAATGCCAGGATTGTAGAGCTCGAAAAGTAGTGCGAAATCAAGCTAAAAATCACCGAATGCTGAACTCGGAGTCAACGGATATTCATAAAACCGTTTACGTAAAGAAACCACATTTCGCGGCTAACTAGGTGAAACGAGACCTACTAGCCACGAGTTCTGAAATAAAAATCCGAAATGCCAGGATTGTAGAGCTCGAAAAGTAGTGCGAAATCAAGCTAAAAATCACCGAATTCAGAACTCGGAGTCAACGGATATTCATAAAACCGTTTACGTAAAGAAACCACATTTCGCGGCTAACTAAGTGAAACGAGACCTACTAACGACGAGTTCTGAAATCAAAATCCGAAATGCCAGGATGGTAGAGCTCGAAAAGTAGTGCGCAATCAAGCTAAAAATCACCGAATTCAGAACTCGGAGTCAACGGATATTCATAAAACCGTTTACGTAAAGAAACCACATTTCGCGGCTAACTAGGTGAAACGAGACCTACAAGCCACGAGTTCCGAAATGAAAATCAGAAACCGCAGGATTGTAGAGCTCAAATAGTAGTGGGAAATCAAGCTAAAAATCACCGAATTCTGAACTCGGAGTCAACGGATATTCATAAAACCGTTTACGTAAAGAAACCACATTTCGCGGCTAACTAGGTGAAACGAGACCTACTAGCCACGAGTTCTGAAATCAAAATCCGAAAAGCCAGGATTGTAGAGCACGAATAGTAGTACGAAATCAAGCTAAAAATCACTGAATTCAGAACTCGGAGTCAACGGATATTCATAAAACCGTTTACGTAAAGAAACCACATTTAGCGGCTAACTAGGTGAAACAAGACCTACTAGCCACGAGTTCTGAAATCAAAATCCGAAATGCCAGGATTGTAGAGCTCAAAAAGTAGTGCGAAATCAAGCTAAAAATCACCGAATTCAGAACTCGGAGTCAACGGATATTCATAAAACCGTTTACGTAAAGAAACCACATTTCGCGGCTAACTAGTTGAAACGAGACCTACTAGCCCAGAGTTCTGAAATAAAAATCCGAAAAGCCAGAATTGTAGAGCTCGAAAAGTAGCGCGAAATCAAGCTAAAATCATCGAATGCTGAACTCGGAGTCAACGGATATTCATAAAACCGTTTACGTAAAGAAACCACATTTCGCGGCTAACTAGGTGAAACGAGACCTACTAGCCACGAGTTCTGAAATAAAAATCCGAAATGCCAGGATTGTAGAGCTCGAAAAGTAGTGCGAAATCAGGCTAAAAATCACCGAATTCAGAACTCGGAGTCAACGGATATTCATAAAACCGTTTACGTAAAGAAACCACATTTCGCTGCTAACTAGGTGAAACGAGACCTACTAGCCACGAGTTCTGAAATAAAAATCCGAAATGCCAGGATTGTAGAGCCCGAAAAGTAGTGCGAAAACAAGCTAAAAATCACCGAATTCAGAACTCGGAGTCAACGGATATTCATAAAACCGTTTACGTAAAGAAACCACATTTCGCGGCTAACTAAGTGAAACGAGACCTACTAACCACGAGTTCTGAAATCAAAATCCGAAATGCCAGGATGGTAGAGCTCGAAAAGTAGTGCGAAATCAAGCTAAAAATCACCGAATTCAGAACTCGGAGTCAACGGATATTCATAAAACCGTTTACGTAAAGAAACCACATTTCGCGGCTAACTAGGTGAAACGAGACCTACAAGCCACGAGTTCCGAAATGAAAATCAGAAACCGCAGGATTGCAGTGCTCAAATAGTAGTGGGAAATCAAGCTAAAAATCACCGAATTCTGAACTCGGAGTCAACAGATATTCATAAAACCGTTTACGTAAAGAAACCACATTTCGCGGCTAACTAGGTGAAACGAGACCTACTAGCCACGAGTTCTGAAATCAAAATCCGAAAAGCCAGGATTGTAGAGCACGAATAGTAGTACGAAATCAAGCTAAAAATCACTGAATTCAGAACTCGGAGTCAACGGATATTCATAAAACCGTTTACGTAAAGAAACCACATTTAGCGGCTAACTAGGTGAAACGAGACCTACTAGCCACGAGTTCTGAAATCAAAATCCGAAATGCCAGGATTGTAGAGCTCAAAAAGTAGTGCGAAATCAATCTAAAAATCACCGAATTCAGAACTCGGAGTCAACGGATATTCATAAAACCGTTTACGTAAAGAAACCACATTTCGCGGCTAACTAGGTGAAACGAGACCTACTAGCCCAGAGTTCTGAAATAAAAATCCGAAAAGCCAGAATTGTAGAGCTCGAAAAGTAGCGCGAAATCAAGCTAAAAATCACCGAATGCTGAACTCGGAGTCAACGGATATTCATAAAACCGTTTACGTAAAGAAACCACATTTCGCGGCTAACTAGGTGAAACGAGACCTACTAGCCACGAGTTATGAAATAAAAATCCGAAATGCCAGGATTGTAGAGCTCGAAAAGTAGTGCGAAATCAAGCTAAAAATCACCGAATTCAGAACTCGGAGTCAACGGATATTCATAAAACCGTTTACGTAAAGAAACCACATTTCGCGGCTAACTAGGTGAAACGAGACCTACTAGCCACGAGTTCTGAAATAAAAATCCGAAATGCCAGGATTGTAGAGCTCGAAAAGTAGTGCGAAATCAAGCTAAAAATCACCGAATTCAGAACTCGGAGTCAACGGATATTCATAAAACCGTTTACGTAAATAAACCACATTTCACGGCTAACTAGGTGAAACGAGACCTACTAGCCACGATTTCTGAAATCAAAATCCGAAAAGCCAGGATTGTAGAGCTCGAAAAGTAGCGCGAAATCAAGCTAAAAATCACCGAATTCAGAACTCGGTGTCAACGGATATTCATAAAACCGTTTACGTAAAGAAACCACATTTCGCGGCTAACTAGGTGAAAACGAGACCTACTAGCCACGAGTTCTGAAATAAAAATCCGAAATGCCAGGATTGTAGAGCTCGAAAAGTAGTGCGAAATCAAGCTAAAAATCACCGAATGCTGAACTCGGAGTCAACGGATATTCATAAAACCGTTTACGTAAAGAAACCACATTTCGCGGCTAACTAGGTGAAACGAGACCAACTAGCCACTAGTTCTGAAATAAAAATCCGAAATGCCAGGATTGTAGAGCTCGAAAAGTAGTGCGAAATCAAGCTAAAAATCACCGAATTCAGAACTCGGAGTCAACGGATATTCATAAAACCGTTTACGTAAAGAAACCACATTTCGCGGCTAACTAAGTGAAACGAGACCTACTAACCACGAGTTTTGAAATCAAAATCCGAAATGCCAGGATGGTAGAGCTCGAAAAGTAGTGCGAAATCAAGCTAAAAATCACCGAATTCAGAACTCGGAGTCAACGGATATTCATAAAACCGTTTATGTAAAGAAACCACATTTCACGGTTAACTAGGTGAAACGAGACCTACAAGCCACGAGTTCCGAAATGAAAATCAGAAACCGCAGGATTGTAGAGCTCAAATAGTAGTGGGAAATCAAGCTAAAAATCACCGAATTCTGAACTCGGAGTCAACGGATATTCATAAAACCGTTTACGTAAAGAAACCACATTTCGCGGCTAACTAGGTGAAACGAGACCTACTAGCCACGAGTTCTGAAATCAAAATCCGAAAAGCCAGGATTGTAGAGCACGAATAGTAGTACGAAATCAAGCTAAAAATCACTGAATTCAGAACTCGGAGTCAACGGATATTCATAAAACCGTTTACGTAAAGAAACCACATTTAGCGGCTAACTAGGTGAAACGAGACCTACTAGCCACGAGTTCTGAAATCAAAATCCGAAACACCAGGATTGTAGAGCTCAAAAAGTAGTGCGAAATCAAGCTAAGAATCACCGAATTCATAACTCGGAGTCAACGGATATTCATAAAACCGTTTACGTAAAGAAACCACATTTCGCGGCTAACTAAGTGAAACGAGACCTACTAGCCCCGAGTTCTGAAATCAAAATCCGAAATACCAGGATTGTAGAGCTCGAAAAGTAGCGCGAAATCAAGCTAAAAATCACCGAATTCAGAACTCGGAGTCAACGGATATTCATAAAACCGTTTACGTAAAGAAACCACATTTCGCGGCTAACTAGGTGAAACGAGACCTACTAGCCACGAGTTCTGAAATAAAAATCCGAAATGCCAGGATTGTAGAGCTCGAAAAGTAGTGCGAAATCAAGCTAAAAATCACCGAATTCAGAACTCGGAGTCAACGGATATTCATAAAACCGTTTACGTAAAGAAACCACATTTCGCGGCTAACTAGGTGAAACGAGACCTACTAGCCACGAGTTCTGAAATCAAAATCTGAAATGCCAGGATTGTAGAGCTCCAAAAGTAGTTCGAAATCAAGCTACAAATCACCGAATTCAGAAATCGGACTCAACGGATATTCATAAAACCGTTTACGTAAAGAAACCTCATTTCGCGGCTAACTAGGTGAAACGAGACCTACTAGCTACGAGTTCTGAAATCAAAATCCGAAATCCCAGGATTGTAGAGCTCCAAAAGTAGTTCGAAATCAAGCTACAAATCACCGAATTCAGAACTCGGACTCAACGGATATTCATAAAACCGTTTACGTAAAGAAACCACATTTCGCGGCTAACTAGGTGAAATGAGACCTACTAGCCATGAGTTCTGAAATCAAAATCCGAAATGCCAGGATTGTAGAGCTCGAAAAGTAGTGCGAAATCAAGATAAAATCACCGAATTCAGAACACGGAGTCGACGGATATTCATAAAACCGTTTACGTAAAGAAACCACATTTCGCGGCTAACTAGGTGAAACGAGACCTACTAGCCACGAGTTCTGAAATCTAAATCCGAAATGCCAGGATTGTAGAGCTCGAAAAGTATTGCGAAATCAAGCTAAAAATCACCGAATTCATAACTCGGAGTCAACGGATATTCATAAAACCGTTTACGTAAAGAAACCACATTTCGCCGCTAACTAAGTGAAACGAGACCTACTAGCCACGAGTTCTGAAATAAAAATCCGAAATACCAGGATTGTAGAGCTCGAAAAGTAGTGTGAAATCAAGCTAAAAATCACCGAATTCAGAACTCGGAGTCAACGGATATTCATAAAACCGTTTACGTAAAGAAACCACATTTCGCGGCTAACTAGGTGAAACGAGACCTACAAGCCACGAGTTCCGAAATGATAATCAGAAACCGCAGGATTGTAGAGCTCAAATAGTAGTGGGAAATCAAGCTAAAAATCACCGAATTCTGAACTCGGAGTCAACGGATATTCACAAAACCGTTTACGTAAAGAAACCACATTTCGCGGCTAACTAGGTGAAACGAGACCTACTAGCCACGAGTTCTGAAATCAAAATCCGAAAAGCCAGGATTGTAGAGCACGAATAGTAGTACGAAATCAAGCTAAAAATCACTGAATTCAGAACTCGGAGTCAACGGATATTCATAAAACCGTTTACCTAAAGAAACCACATTTCGCGGCTAACTAAGTGAAACGAGACCTACTAGCCCCGAGTTCTGAAATCAAAATCCGAAATACCAGGATTGTAGAGCTCGAAAAGTAGCGCGAAATCAAGCTAAAAATCACCGAATTCAGAACTCGGAGTCAACGGATATTCATAAAACCGTTTACGTAAAGAAACCACATTTCGCGGCTAACTAGGTGAAACGAGACCTACTAGCCACGAGTTCTGAAATCAAAATCCGAAACACCTGGATTGTAGAGCTCGAAAAGTAGTGCAAAATCAAGCTAAAAATCACCGAATTCAGAACTCGGAGTCAACGGATATTCATAAAACCGTTTACGAAAATAAACCACATTTCGCGGCTAACTAGCTGAAACGAGACCTACTAGCCACGAGTTCTGAAATCAAAATCCGAAATGTCAGGATTGTAGAGCTCCAAAAGTAGTTCGAAATCAAGCTACAAATCACCGAATTCAGAACTCGGACTCAACGGATATTCATAAAACCGTTTACGTAAAGAAACCACATTTCGCGGCTAACTAGGTGAAACGAGACCTACTAGCTACGAGTTCTGAAATCAAAATCCGAAATCCCAGGATTGTAGAGCTCCAAAAGTAGTTCGAAATCAAGCTACAAAACACCGAATTCAGAACTCGGACTCAACGGATATTCATAAAACCGTTTACGTAAAGAAACCACATTTCGCGGCTAACTAGGTGAAATGAGACCTACTAGCCATGAGTTCTGAAATCAAAATCCGAAGTGCCAGGATTGTAGAGCTCGAAAAGTAGTGCGAAATCAAGCTAAAAATCACCGAATTCAGAACACGGAGTCGACGGATATTCATAAAACCGTTTACGTAAAGAAACCACATTTCGCGGCTAACTAGGTGAAACGAGACCTACTAGCCACGAGTTCTGAAATCTAAATCCGAAATTCCAGGATTGTAGAGCTCAAAAATAAGTGCGAAATCAAGCTAAAAATCACCGAATTCATGACTCGGAGTCAACGGATATTCATAAAACCGTTTACGTAAAGAAACCACATTTCGCCGCTAACTAAGTGAAACGAGACCTACTAGCCACGAGTTCTGAAATAAAAATCCGAAATGCCAGGATTGTAGAGCTCGAAAAGTAGTGCGAAATCAAGCTAAAAATCACCGAATTCAGAACTCGGAGTCAACGGATATTCATAAAACCGTTTACGTAAAGAAACCACATTTCGCGGCTAACTAGGTGAAACGAGACCTACAAGCCACGAGTTCCGAAATGAAAATTAGAAACCGCAGGATTGTAGAGCTCAAATAGTAGTGGGAAATCAAGCTAAAAATCACCGAATTCTGAACTCGGAGTCAACGGATATTCATAAAACCGTTTACGTAAAGAAACCACATTTCGCGGCTAACTAGTTGAAACGAGACCTACTAGCCACGAGTTCTGAAATCAAAATCCGAAAAGCCAGGATTGTAGAGCACGAATAGTAGTACGAAATCAAGCTAAAAATCACTGAATTCAGAACTCGGAGTCAACGGATATTCATAAAACCGTTTACGTAAAGAAACCACATTTAGCGGCTAACTAGGTGAAACGAGACCTACTAGCCACGAGTTCTGAAATCAAAATCCGAAATGCCAGGATTGTAGAGCTCAAAAAGTAGTGCGAAATCAAGCTAAGAATCACCGAATTCAGAACTCGGAGTCAACGGATATTCATAAAACCGCTTACGTAAAGAAACCACATTTCGCGGCTAACTAAGTGAAACGAGACCTACTAGCCCCGAGTTCTGAAATCAAAATCCGAAATACCAGGATTGTAGAGCTCGAAAAGTAGCGCGAAATCAAGCTAAAAATCACCGAATTCAGAACTCGGAGTCAACGGATATTCATAAAACCGTTTAAGTAAAGAAACCACATTTCGCGGCTAACTAGGTGAAACGAGACCTACTAGCCACGAGTTCTGAAATCAAAATACAAAACGCCAGGATTGTAGAGCTCGAAAAGTAGTGCGAAATCAAGCTAAAAATCACCGAATTCAGAACTCGGAGTCAACGGATATTCATAAAACCGTTTACGTAAATAAACCACATTTCGCGGCTAACTAGGTGAAACGAGACCTACTAGCCACGAGTTCTGAAATCAAAATCCGAAATTCCAGGATTGTAGAGCTCCAAAAGTAGTTCGAAATCAAGCTACAAATCACCGAATTCAGAACTCGGACTCAACGGATATTCATAAAACCGTTTACGTAAAGAAACCACATTTCGCGGCTAACTAGGTGAAACGAGACCTACTAGCTACGAGTTCTGAAATCAAATCCGAAATCCCAGGATTGTAGAGCTCCAAAAGTAGTTCGTAATCAAGCTACAAATCACCGAATTCAGAACTCGGACTCAACGGATATTCATAAAACCGTTTACGTAAAGAAACCACATTTCGCGGCTAACTAGGTGAAATGAGACCTACTAGCCATGAGTTCTGAAATCAAAATCCGAAATGCCAGGATTGTAGAGCTCGAAAAGTAGTGCGAAATCAAGCTAAAAATCACCGAATTCAGAACACGGAGTCGACGGATATTCATAAAACCGTTTACGTAAAGAAACCACATTTCGCGGCTAACTAGGTGAAACGAGACCTACTAGCCACGAGTTCTGAAATCTAAATCCGAAATGCCAGGATTGTAGAGCTCGAAAATAAGTGCGAAATCAAGCTAAAAATCACCGAATTCATAACTCGGAGTCAACGGATATTCATAAAACCGTTTACGTAAAGAAACCACATTTCGCCGCTAACTAAGTGAAACGAGACCTACTAGCCACGAGTTCTGAAATAAAAATCCGAAATGCCAGGATTGTAGAGCTCGAAAAGTAGTGCGAAATCAAGCTAAAAATCACCGAATTCAGAACTCGGAGTCAACGGATATTCATAAAACCGTTTACGTAAAGAAACCACATTTCGCGGCTAACTAGGTGAAACGAGACCTACAAGCCACGAGTTCCGAAATGAAAATCAGAAACCGCAGGATTGTAGAGCTCAAATAGTAGTGGGAAATCAAGCTAAAAATCACCGAATTCTGAACTCGGAGTCAACGGATATTCATAAAATCGTTTACGTAAAGAAACCACATTTCGCGGCTAACTAGGTGAAACGAGACCTACTAGCCACGAGTTCTGAAATCAAAATCCGAAATGCCAGGATTGTAGAGCTCCAAAAGTAGTGCGAAATCAAGCTAAAAATCACCGAATTCAGAACTCGGAGTCAACGGATATTAATAAAACCGTTTACGTAAAGAAACCACATTTCGCGGCTAACTAGGTGAAACAAGACCTACTAGCCACGAGTTCTGAAATCTAAATCCGAAACATCAGGATTGTAGAGCTCAAAAAGTAGTGCGAAATCAAGCTAAAAATCACCGAATTCAGAACACGGAGTCGACGGATATTCATAAAACCGTTTACGTAGAGAAACTACATTTCGCGACTAACTAGGTGAAACGAGACCTACTAGCCACGAGTTCTGAAATCAAAATCCGGAACACCAGGATTGTAGAGCTCGAAAAGTAGTGCGAAATCAAGCTAAAAATCACCGAATTCAGAACTCGGAGTCGACGGATATTCATAAAACCGTTTACGTAAAGAAACCACATTTCGCGGCTAACTAGGTGAAACGAGACCTACTAGCCACGAGTTCTGAAATCTAAATCCGAAATGCCAGGATTGTAGAGCTCGAAAAGTAGTGCGAAATCAAGCTAAAAATCACCGAATTCAGAACTCGGAGTCGACGGATATTCATAAAACCGTTTACGTAAAGAAACCACATTTCGCGGCTAACTAGGTGAAACGAGACCTACTAGCCACGAGTTCTGAAATCTAAATCCGAAATTCCAGGATTGTAGTGCTCGAAAAGTAGTGCGAAATCAAGCTAAAAATCACCGAATTCAGAACTCGGAGTCAACGGATATTCATAAAACCGTTTACGTAAAGAAACCACATTTCGCGGCTAACTAGGTGAAACGAGACCTACTAGCCACGAATTCTGAAATCAAAATCCGAAACGCCAGGATAGTAGAGCTCGAAAAGTAGTGCGAAATCAAGCTAAAAATCACCGAATTCAGAACTCGGAGTTAACGGATATTCATAAAACCGTTTACGTAAAGAAACCACATTTCGCGGCTAACTAGGTGAAACGAGACCTACTAGCCACGAGTTCTGAAATCTAAATCCGAAATGCCAGGATTGTAGAGCTCGAAAAGTAGTGCGAAATCAAGCTAAAAATCACCGAATTCAGAACTCGGAGTCGACGGATATTCATAAAACCGTTTACGTAAAGAAACCACATTTCGCGGCTAACTAGGTGAAACGAGACCTACTAGCCACGAGTTCTGAAATCTAAATCCGAAATTCCAGGATTGTAGAGCTCGAAAAGTAGTGCGAAATCAAGCTAAAAATCACCGAATTCAGAACTCGGAGTCAACGGATATTCATAAAACCGTTTACGTAAAGAAACCACATTTCGCGGCTAACTAGGTGAAACGAGACCTACTAGCCACGAATTCTGAAATCAAAATCCGAAATGCCAGGATAGTAGAGCTCGAAAAGTAGTGCGAAATCAAGCTAAAAATCACCGAATTCAGAACTCGGAGTCAACGGATATTCATAAAACCGTTTACGTAAAGAAACCACATTTCGCGGCTAACTAGGTGAAACGAGACCTACTAGCCACGAGTTCTGAAATCAAAATCCGAAATGTCAGGATTGTAGAGCTCAAAAAGTAGTGTGAAATCAAGCTAAAAATCACCGAATTCAGAACTCGGAGTCGACGGATATTCATAAAACCGTTTACGTAAAGAAACCACATTTCGCGGCTAACTAGGTGAAACGAGACCTACTAGCCACGAGTTCTGAAATCAAAATCCGAAACACCAGGATTGTAGAGCTCGAAAATTAGTGCGAAATCAAGCTAAAAGTCACCGAATTCAGAACTCGGAGTCAACGGATATTCATAAAACCGTTTACGTAAAGAAACCACATTTCGCGGCTAACTAGGTGAAACGAGACCTACTAGCCACGAGTTCTGAAATAAAAATCCGAAATGCCAGGATTTTAGAGCTCGAAAAGTAGTGCGAAATCAAGCTAAAAATCACCGAATTCAGAACTCGGAGTCAACGGATATTCATAAATCCGTTTACGTAAAGAAACCCCATTTCGCGGTTAACTAGGTGAAACGAGACCTACAAGCCACGAGTTCCGAAATGATAATCAGAAACCCCGGGATTGTAGAGCTCAAAACGTAGTGCGAAATCAAGCTAAAAATCACCGAATTCAGAACTCGGAGTCAACGGATATTCATAAAACCGTTTACGTAAAGAAACCACATTTCGCGGCTAACTAGGTGAAACGAGACCTACAAGCCACGAGTTCCGAAATGAAAATCAGAAACCCCAGGATTGTAGAGCTCAAAAAGTAGTTCGAAATCAAGCTAAAAATCACCGAATTCTGAACTCGGAGTCAACGGATATTCATAAAACCGTTTACGTAAAGAAACCACATTTCGCGGCTAACTAGGTGAAACGAGACCTACTAGCCACGAGTTCTGAAATCAAAATCCGAAATGCCAGGATTGTAGAGCTCCAAAAGTAGTGCAAAATCAAGATAAAAATCACCGAATTCAGAACTCGGAGTCAGCGGATATTCATAAAACCGTTTACGTAAAGAAACCACATTTCGCGGCTAACTAGGTGAAACGAGACCTACAAGCCCCGAGTTCTGAAATCAAAATCCGAAATGCCAGGATTGTAGAGCTCGAAAAGTAGCGCGAAATCAAGCTAAAAATCACCGAATTCAGAACTCGGAGTCAACGGATATTCATAAAACCGTTTACGTAAAGAAACCACATTTCGCGGCTAACTAGGTGAAACGAGACCTACTAGCCACGAGTTCTGAAATCAAAATACAAAACACCAGGATTGTAGAGCTCGAAAAGTAGTGCGAAATCAAGCTAAAAATCACCGAGTTCAGAACTCGGACTCAACGGATATTCATAAAACCGTTTACGTAAAGAAACCACATTTCGCGGCTAACTTGGTGAAACGAGACCTGCTAGCCACGACTTCTGAAATAAAAATCCGAAATGCCAGGATTGTAGAGCTCAAAAAGTAGTGCGAAATCAAGCTAAAAATCACCGAATTCAGAACTCGGAGTCAACGGATATTCATAAAACCGTTTACGTAAAGAAACCACATTTCGCGGCAAACTAGGTGAAATTAGACATACTAGCCCCGAGTTCTGAAATCAAAATCCGAAATGCCAGGATTGTAGAGCACGAATAGTAGTACGAAATCAAGCTAAAAATCACCGAATTCAGAACTCGGAGTCAACGGATATTCATAAAACCGTTTACGTAAAGAAACCACATTTCGCGGCTAACTAGGTGAAACGAGACCTACTAGCCACGAGTTCTGAAATCTAAATCCGAAATTCCAGGATTGTAGAGCTCAAAAAGTAGTGCGAAATCAAGCTAAAAATCACCGAATTCAGAACTCGGAGTCAACGGATATTCATAAAACCGTTTACGTTAAGAAACCACATTTCGCGGCTAACCAGGTGAAACGAGACCTACTATCCACGAGTTCTGAAATAAAAATCCGAAATTCCAGGATTGTAGAGCTCCAAAAGTAGTTCGAAATCAAGCTACAAATCACCGAATTCAGAACTCGGACTCAACGGATATTCATAAAACCGTTTACGTAAAGAAACCACATTTCGCGGCTAACTAGGTGAAACGAGACCTACTAGCTACGAGTTCTGAAATCAAAATCCGAAATGCCAGGATTGTAGAGCTCCAAAAGTAGTTCGAAATCAAGCTACAAATCACCGAATTCAGAACTCGGAGTCAATGGATATTCATAAAACCGTTTACGTAAAGAAACCACATTTCGCGGCTAACTAGGTGAAACGAGACTTACTAGCCATGAGTTCTGAAATCTAAATCCGAAATGCCAGGATTGTAGAGCTCGAAAAGTAGTGCGAAATCAAGCTAAAAATCACCGAATTCAGAACTCGGAGTCAACGGATATTCATAAAACCGTTTACGTAAAGAAACCACATTTCGCGGCTAACTAGGTGAAACGAGACCTACTAGCCACGAGTTCTGAAATCAAAATCCAAAACATCAGGATTGTAGAGCTCAAAAAGTAGTGCGAAATCAAGCTAAAAATCCCCGAATTCAGAACACGGAGTCGACGGATATTCATAAAACCGTTTACGTAAAGAAACCACATTTCGCGGCTAACTAGGTGAAACGAGACCTACTAGGCACGAGTTCTGAAATCTAAATCCGAAATGCCCGGATTGTAGAGCTCGAAAAGTAGTGCAAAATCAAGCTAAAAATCACCGAATTCAGAACTCGGAGTCAACGGATATTCATAAAGCCGTTTACGTAAAGAAACCACATTTCGTGGCTAACTAAGTGAAACGAGTCCTACTAGCCACGAGTTCTGAAATCAAAATTCGAAACGCCAGGATTGTAGAGCTCAAAAAGTAGTGCGAAATCAAGCTAAAAGTCACCGAATTCAGAACTCGGAGTCAACGGATATTCATAAAACCGTTTACGTAAAGAAACCACATTTCGCGGCTAACTAGGTGAAACGAGACCTACTAGCCACGAGTTCTGAAATCAAAATCCGAAACACCAGGATTGTAGAGCTTGAAAAGTAGTGCGAAATCAAGCTAAAAATCACCGAATTCAGAACTCGTAGTCAACGGATATTCATAAAACCGTTTACGTAAAGAAACCACATTTCGCGGCTAACTAGGTGAAACGAGACCTACTAGCCACGAGTTCTGAAATCAAAATCCGAAATGCCAGGATTGTAGAGCTCCAAAAGTAGTTCGAAATCAAGCTACAAATCACCGAATTCAGAACTCGGAGTCAACGGATATTCATAAAACCGTTTACGTAAAGAAACCACATTTCGCGGCTAAATAGGTGAAACGAGACCTACTAGCCATGAGTTCTGAAATCTAAATCCGAATTGCCAGGATTGTAGAGCTCGAAAAGTAGTGCGAAATCAAGCTAAAAATCACCGAATTCAGAACTCGGAGTCAACGGATATTCATAAAACCGTTTACGTAAAGAAACTACATTTTGCGGCTAACTAGGTGAAACGAGACCTACTAGCCACGAGTTCTGAAATCAAAATCCGAAACATCAGGATTGTAGAGCTCAAAAAGTAGTGCGAAATCAAGCTAAAAATCACCGAATTCAGAACTCGGACTCGACGGATATTCATAAAACCGTTTACGTAAAGAAACCACATTTCGCGGCTAACTAGGTGAAACGAGACCTACTAGCCACGAGTTCTGAAATCAAAATCCGAAATGCCAGTATTGTAGAGCTCGAAAAGTAGTGCGAAATCAAGCTAAAAATCACCGAATTCAGAACTCGGAGTCGACGGATATTCATAAAACCGTTTACGTAAAGAAACCACATTTCGCGGCTAACTAGGTGAAACAAGACCTAATAGCCACGAGTTCTTAAATCTAAATCCGAAATGCCAGGATTGTAGAGCTCGAAAAGTTGTGCGAAATCAAGCTAAAAATCACCGAATTCAGAACTCGGAGTCAGCGGATATTCATAAAACCGTTTACGTAAAGAAACCACATTTCGCGGCTAACTAAGTGAAACGAGACCTACTAGCCACGAATTCTCAAATCAAAATCCGAAATGCCAGGATTGTAGAGCTCGAAAAGTAGTGCGAAATCAAGCTAAAAATCACCGAATTCAGAACTCGGAGTCAACGGATATTCATAAAACCGTTTACGTAAAGAAACCACATTTCGCGGCTAACTAGGTGAAACGAGACCTACTAGCCACAAGTTCTGAAATCAAAATCCGAACCGCCAGGATTGTAGAGCTCAAAGAGTAGTGCGAAATCAAGCTAAAAATCACCGAATTCAGAACTCGGAGTCAACGGATATTCATAAAACCGTTTACGTAAAGAAACCACATTTCGCGGCTAACTAGGTGAAACGAGGCCTACTAGCCACGAATTCTCAAATCAAAATCCGAAATGCCAGCATTGTTGAGCTCGAAAAGTAGTGCGAAATCAAGCTAAAAATCACCGAATTCAGAACTCGGAGTCAACGGATATTCATAAAACCGTTTACGTAAAGAATCCACATTTCGCGGCTAACTAGGTGAAACGAGACCTACTAGCCACAAGTTCTGAAATCAAAATCCGAAATGCCAGGATTGTAGAGCTCAAAAAGTAGTGCGAAATCAAGCTAAAAATCACCGAATTCAGAACTCGGAGTCAACGGATATTCATAAAACCGTTTACGTCAAGAAACCACATTTCGCGGCTAACTAGGTGAAACGAGACCTACTAGCCCCGAGTTCTGAAATCAAAATCCGAAATGCCAGGATTGTAGAGCTCGAAAAGTAGCGCGAAATCAAGCTAAAAATCACCGAATTCAGAACTCGGAGTCAACGGATATTCATAAAACCGTTTACGTAAAGAAACCACATTTCGCGGCTAACTAGGTGAAACGAGACCTACTAGCCACGAGTTCTGAAATCAAAATACAAAACACCAGGATTGTAGAGCTCGAAAAGTAGTGCGAAATCAAGCTAAAAATCACCTAGTTCAGAACTCGGACTCAACGGATATTCATAAAACCGTTTACGTAAAGAAACCACATTTCGCGGCTAACTAGGTGAAACGAGACCTGCTAGCCACGACTTCTGAAATCAAAATCCGAAATGCCAGGATTGTAGAGCTCCAAAAGTAGTTCGAAATCAAGCTAAAAATCACCGAATTCAGAACTCGGAGTCAACGGATATTCATAAAACCGTTTACGTAAAGAAACCACATTTCGCGGCTAACTAGGTGAAACGAGACCTACTAGCCATGAGTTCTGAAATCTAAATCCGAAATGCCAGGATTGTAGAGCTCGAAAAGTAGTGCGAAATCAAGCTAAAAATCACCGAATTCAGAACTCAGAGTCAACGGATATTCATAAAACCGTTTACGTAAAGAAACCACATTTCGCGGCTAACTGGGTGAAACGAGTCCTACTAGCCAAGAGTTCTGAAATCAAAATCCGAAATGCCAGGATTGTAGAGCTCCAAAAGTAGTTCGAAATCAAGCTAAAAATCACCGAATTCAGAACTCGGAGTCAACGGATATTCATAAAACCGTTTACGTAAAGAAACCACATTTCGCGGCTAACTAGGTGAAACGAGACCTACTAGCCACGAATTCTCAAATCAAAATCCGAAATGCCAGGATTGTAGAGCTCGAAAAGTAGTGCGAAATCAAGCTAAAAATCACCGAATTCAGAACTCGGAGTCAACGGATATTCATAAAACCGTTTACGTTAAGAAACCACATTTCGCGGCTAACTAGGTGAAACGAGACCTACTAGCCAGGAGTTCTGAAATCTAAATCCGAAATGCCAGGATTGTAGAGCTCGAAAAGTAGTGCGAAATCAAGCTAAAAATCACCGAATTCAGAACTCGGAGTCAACGGATATTCATAAAACCGTTTACGTAAAGAAACCACATTTCGCGGCTAACTAGGTGAAACGAGACCTACTAGCCACGAATTCTCAAATCAAAATCCGAAATGCCAGGATTGTAGAGCTCGAAAAGTAGTGCGAAATCAAGCTAAAAATCACCGAATTCAGAACTCGGAGTCAACGGATATTCATAAAACGGTTTACGTAAAGAAACCACATTTCGCGGCTAACTAGGTGAAACGAGACCTACTAGCCACGAGTTCTGAAATCAAAATCCGAAATGCCAGGATTGTAGAGCTCAAAAAGTAGTGCGAAATCAAGCTAAAAATCACCGAATTCAGAACTCGGAGTCAACGGATATTCATAAAACCGTTTACGTCAAGAAACCACATTTCGCGGCTAACTAGGTGAAACGAGACCTACTAGCCACGAGTTCTGAAATCAAAATCCGAAACGCCAAGATTGTAGAGCTCAAAAAGTAGTGCGAAATCAAGCTAAAAATCACCGAATTCAGAACTCGGACTCAACGGATATTCATAAAACCGTTTACGAACCACATTTCGCGGCTAACTAGGTGAAACGAGACCTACTAGCCAAGAGTTCTGAAATCAAAATCCGAAATGCCAGGATTGTAGAGCTCCAAAAGTAGTTCGAAATCAAGCTAAAAATCACCGAATTCAGAACTCGGACTCAACGGATATTCATAAAACCGTTTACGTAAAGAAACCACATTTCGCGGCTAACTAGGTGAAACGAGACCTACTAGCCATGAGTTCTGAAATCTAAATCCGAAATGCCAGGATTGTAGAGCTCGAAAAGTAGTGCGAAATCAAGCTAAAAATCACCGAATTCAGAACTCGGAGTCAACGGATATTCATAAAACCGTTTACGTAAAGAAACCACATTTCGCGGCTAACTAGGTGAAACGAGACCTACTAGCCACAAGTTCTGAAATCAAAATCCGAAACGCCAGGATTTTTAGAGCTCAAAAAGTAGTGCGAAATCAAGCTAAAAATCACCGAATTCAGAACTCGGAGTCAACGGATATTCATAAAACCGTTTACGTAAAGAAACCATATTTCGCGGCTAACTAGGTGAAACGAGACCTACTAGCCACGAATTCTCAAATCAAAATCCGAAATGCCAGGATTGTAGAGCTCGAAAAGTAGTGCGAAATCAAGCTAAAAATCACCGAATTCAGAACTCAGAGTCAACGGATATTCATAAAACCGTTTACGTAAAGAAACCACATTTCGCGGCTAACTGGGTGAAACGAGTCCTACTAGCCAAGAGTTCTGAAATCAAAATCCGAAATGCCAGGATTGTAGAGCTCCAAAAGTAGTTCGAAATCAAGCTAAAAATCACCGAATTCAGAACTCGGAGTCAACGGATATTCATAAAACCGTTTACGTAAAGAAACCACATTTCGCGGCTAACTAGGTGAAACGAGACCTACTAGCCACGAATTCTCAAATCAAAATCCGAAATGCCAGGATTGTAGAGCTCAAAAAGTAGTGCGAAATCAAGCTAAAAATCACCGAATTCAGAACACGGAGTCGACGGATATTCATAAAACCGTTTACGTAAAGAAACCACATTTCGCGGCTAACTAGGTGAAACGATACCTACTAGCCACGAGTTCTGAAATCAAAATCCGAAACGCCAGGATTGTAGAGTTCGAAAAGTAGTGCGAAATCAAGTTAAAAATCAACGAATTCAGAACTCGGAGTCGACGGATATTCATAAAACCGTTTACGTAAAGAAACCACATTTCGCGGCTAACTAGGTGAAACGAGACCTACTAGCCACGAGTTCTTAAATCTAAATCCGAAATGCCAGGAATGTAGAGCTCGAAAAGTTGTGCGAAATCAAGCTAAAAATCACCGAATTCAGAACTCGGAGTCAACGGATATTCATAAAACCGTTTACGTAAAGAAACCATATTTTGCGGCTAACTAGGTGAAACGAGACCTACTAGCCACGAATTCTCAAATCAAAATCCGAAATGCCAGGATTGTAGAGCTCGAAAAGTAGTGCGAAATCAAGCTAAAAATCACCGAATTCAGAACTCAGAGTCAACGGATATTCATAAAATCGTTTACGTAAAGAAACCACATTTCGCGGCTAACTGGGTGAAACGAGACCTACTAGCCAAGAGTTCTGAAATCAAAATCCGAAATGCCAGGATTGTAGAGCTCCAAAAGTAGTTCGAAATCAAGCTAAAAATCACCGAATTCAGAACTCGGAGTCAACGGATATTCATAAAACCGTTTACGTAAAGAAACCACATTTCGCGGCTAACTAGGTGAAACGAGACCTACTAGCCACGAATTCTCAAATCAAAATCCGAAATGCCAGGATTGTAGAGCTCGAAAAGTAGTCCGAAATCAAGCTAAAAATCACCGAATTCAGAACTCGGAGTCAACGGATATTCATAAAACCGTTTACGTAAAGAAACCACATTTCGCGGCTAACTAGGTGAAACGAGACCTACTAGCCACGAATTCTCAAATCAAAATCCGAAATGCCAGGATTGTAGAGCTCGAAAAGTAGTGCGAAATCAAGCTAAAAGTCACCGAATTCAGAACTCGGAGTCAACGGATATTCATAAAACGGTTTACGTAAAGAAACCACATTTCGCGGCTAACTAGGTGAAACGAGACCTACTAGCCACGAGTTCTGAAATCAAAATCCGAAACGCCAGGATTGTAGAGCTCAAAAAGTAGTGCGAAATCAAGCTAAAAATCACCGAATTCAGAACTCGTAGTCAACGGATATTCATAAAACCGTTTACGTAAAGAAACCACATTTCGCGGCTAACTAGGTGAAACGAGACCTACTAGCCACGAGTTCTGAAATCAAATCCGAAATGCCAGGATTGTAGAGCTCCAAAAGTAGTTCGAAATCAAGCTACAAATCACCGAATTCAGAACTCGGAGTCAACGGATATTCATAAAACCGTTTACGTAAAGAAACCACATTTCGCGGCTAACTAGGTGAAACGAGACCTACTAGCCACGAGTTCTGAAATCAAAATCCGAAACGCCAAGATTGTAGAGCTCAAAAAGTAGTGCGAAATCAAGCTAAAAATCACCGAATTCAGAACTCGGACTCAACGGATATTCATAAAACCGTTTACGAACCACATTTCGCGGCTAACTAGGTGAAACGAGACCTACTAGCCAAGAGTTCTGAAATCAAAATCCGAAATGCCAGGATTGTAGAGCTCCAAAAGTAGTTCGAAATCAAGCTAAAAATCACCGAATTCAGAACTCGGACTCAACGGATATTCATAAAACCGTTTACGTAAAGAAACCACATTTCGCGGCTAACTAGGTGAAACGAGACCTACTAGCCATGAGTTCTGAAATCTAAATCCGAAATGCCAGGATTGTAGAGCTCGAAAAGTAGTGTGAAATCAAGCTAAAAATCACCGAATTCAGAACTCGGAGTCAACGGATATTCATAAAACCGTTTACGTAAAGAAACCACATTTCGCGGCTAACTAGGTGAAACGAGACCTACTAGCCACGAGTTCTGAAATCAAAATCCGAAACATCAGGATTTTAGAGCTCAAAAAGTAGTGCGAAATCAAGCTAAAAATCACCGAATTCAGAACACGGAGTCGACGGATATTCATAAAACCGTTTACGTAAAGAAACCACATTTCGCGGCTAACTAGGTGAAACGATACCTACTAGCCACGAGTTCTGAAATCAAAATCCGAAACGCCAGGATTGTAGAGTTCGAAAAGTAGTGCGAAATCAAGTTAAAAATCACCGAATTCAGAACTCGGAGTCGACGGATATTCATAAAACCGTTTACGTAAAGAAACCACATTTCGCGGCTAACTAGGTGAAACGAGACCTACTAGCCACGAGTTCTTAAATCTAAATCCGAAATGCCAGGAATGTAGAGCTCGAAAAGTTGTGCGAAATCAAGCTAAAAATCACCGAATTCAGAACTCGGAGTCAACGGATATTCATAAAACCGTTTACGTAAAGAAACCATATTTCGCGGCTAACTAGGTGAAACGAGACCTACTAGCCACGAATTCTCAAATCAAAATCCGAAATGCCAGGATTGTAGAGCTCGAAAAGTAGTGCGAAATCAAGCTAAAAATCACCGAATTCAGAACTCAGAGTCAACGGATATTCATAAAATCGTTTACGTAAAGAAACCACATTTCGCGGCTAACTGGGTGAAACGAGACCTACTAGCCAAGAGTTCTGAAATCAAAATCCGAAATGCCAGGATTGTAGAGCTCCAAAAGTAGTTCGAAATCAAGCTAAAAATCACCGAATTCAGAACTCGGAGTCAACGGATATTCATAAAACCGTTTACGTAAAGAAACCACATTTCGCGGCTAACTAGGTGAAACGAGACCTACTAGCCACGAATTCTCAAATCAAAATCCGAAATGCCAGGATTGTAGAGCTCGAAAAGTAGTCCGAAATCAAGCTAAAAATCACCGAATTCAGAACTCGGAGTCAACGGATATTCATAAAACCGTTTACGTTAAGAAACCACATTTCGCGGCTAACTAGGTGAAACGAGACCTACTAGCCAGGAGTTCTGAAATCTAAATCCGAAATGCCAGGATTGTAGAGCTCGAAAAGTAGTGCGAAATCAAGCTAAAAATCACCGAATTCAGAACTCGGAGTCAACGGATATTCATAAAACCGTTTACGTAAAGAAACCACATTTCGCGGCTAACTAGGTGAAACGAGACCTACTAGCCACGAATTCTCAAATCAAAATCCGAAATGCCAGGATTGTAGAGCTCGAAAAGTAGTGCGAAATCAAGCTAAAAATCACCGAATTCAGAACTCGGAGTCAACGGATATTCATAAAACGGTTTACGTAAAGAAACCACATTTCGCGGTTGACTAGGTGAAACGAGACCTACTAGCCACAAGTTCTGAAATCAAAATCCGAAATGCCAGGATTGTAGAGCTCAAAAAGTAGTGCGAAATCAAGCTAAAAATCACCGAATTCAGAACTCGGAGTCAACGGATATTCATAAAACCGTTTACGTCAAGAAACCACATTTCGCGGCTAACTAGGTGAAACGAGACCTACTAGCCACGAGTTCTGAAATCAAAATCCGAAACGCCAGGATTGTAGAGCTCAAAAAGTAGTGCGAAATCAAGCTAAAAATCACCGAATTCAGAACTCGGACTCAACGGATATTCATAAAACCGTTTACGAACCACATTTCGCGGCTAACTAGGTGAAACGAGACCTACTAGCCAAGAGTTCTGAAATCAAAATCCGAAATGCCAGGATTGTAGAGCTCCAAAAGTAGTTCGAAATCAAGCTAAAAATCACCGAATTCAGAACTCGGACTCAACGGATATTCATAAAACCGTTTACGTAAAGAAACCACATTTCGCGGCTAACTAGGTGAAACGAGACCTACTAGCCATGAGTTCTGAAATCTAAATCCGAAATGCCAGGATTGTAGAGCTCGAAAAGTAGTGCGAAATCAAGCTAAAAATCACCGAATTCAGAACTCGGAGTCAACGGATATTCATAAAACCGTTTACGTAAAGAAACCACATTTCGCGGCTAACTAGGTGAAACGAGACCTACTAGCCACGAGTTCTGAAATCAAAATCCGAAACATCAGGATTGTAGAGCTCAAAAAGTAGTGCGAAATCAAGCTAAAAATCACCGAATTCAGAACACGGAGTCGACGGATATTCATAAAACCGTTTACGTAAAGAAACCACATTTCGCGGCTAACTAGGTGAAACGAGACCTACTAGCCACGAGTTCTGAAATCAAAATCCGAAATGCCAGGATTGTAGAGTTCGAAAAGTAGTGCGAAATCAAGTTAAAAATCACCGAATTCAGAACTCGGAGTCGACGGATATTCATAAAACCGTTTACGTAAAGAAACCACATTTCGCGGCTAACTAGGTGAAACGAGACCTACTAGCCACGAGTTCTTAAATCTAAATCCGAAATGCCAGGAATGTAGAGCTCGAAAAGTTGTGCGAAATCAAGCTAAAAATCACCGAATTCAGAACTCGGAGTCAACGGATATTCATAAAACCGTTTACGTAAAGAAAACACATTTCGCGGCTAACTAGGTGAAACGAGACCTACTAGCCACGAGTTCTGAAATCAAAATCCGAAACATCAGGATTGTAGAGCTCAAAAAGTAGTGCGAAATCAAGCTAAAAATCACCGAATTCAGAACTCGGACTCGACGGATATTCATAAAACCGTTTACGTAAAGAAACCACATTTCGCGGCTAACTAGGTGAAACGAGACCTACTAGCCACGAGTTCTGAAATCAAAATCCGAAACGCCAGGATTGTAGAGTTCGAAAAGTAGTGCGAAATCAAGTTAAAAATCACCGAATTCAGAACTCGGAGTCGACGGATATTCATAAAACCGTTTACGTAAAGAAACCACATTTCGCGGCTAACTAGGTGAAACGAGACCTACTAGCCACGAGTTCTTAAATCTAAATCCGAAATGCCAGGATTGTAGAGCTCGAAAAGTAGTGCGAAATCAAGTTAAAAATCACCGAATTCAGAACTCGGAGTCGACGGATATTCATAAAACCGTTTACGTAAAGAAACCACATTTCGCGGCTAACTAGGTGAAACGAGACCTACTAGCCACGAGTTCTTAAATCTAAATCCGAAATGCCAGGAATGTAGAGCTCGAAAAGTTGTGCGAAATCAAGCTAAAAATCACCGAATTCAGAACTCGGAGTCAACGGATATTCATAAAACCGTTTACGTAAAGAAACCACATTTCGCGGCTAACTAGGTGAAACGAGACCTACTGGCCAAGAGTTCTGAAATCAAAATCCGAAATGCCAGGATTGTAGAGCTCCAAAAGTAGTTCGAAATCAAGCTAAAAATCACCGAATTCAGAACTCGGACTCAACGGATATTCATAAAACCGTTTACGTAAAGAAACCACATTTCGCGGTTAACTAGGTGAAACGAGACCTACTAGCCACGAGTTCTGAAATCAAAATCCGAAATGCCAGGATTGTAGAGCTCCAAAAGTAGTGCGAAATCAAGCTAAAAATCACCGAATTCAGAACTCGGAGTCAACGGATATTCATAAAACCGTTTACGTAAAGAAACCACATTTCGCGGCTAACTAGGTGAAACGAGACCTACTAGCCACGAGTTCTGAAATCCAAATCCGAAACATCAGGATTGTAGAGCTCAAAAAGTAGTGCGAAATCAAGCTAAAAATCACCGAATTCAGAACACGGAGCCGACGGATATTCATAAAACCGTTTACGTAGAGAAACCACATTTCGCGGCAAACTAGGTGAAACGAGACCTACTAGCCACGAGTTCTGAAATCAAAATCCGAAACTCCAGGATTGTAGAGCTCGAAAAGTAGTGTGAAATAAAGCTAAAAATCACCGAATTCAGAACTCGGAGTCGACGGATATTCATAAAACCGTTTACGTAAAGAAACCACATTTCGCGGCTAACTAGGTGAAACGAGACCTACTAGCCACGAGTTCTGAAATCTAAATCCGAAATGCGAGGATTGTAGAGCTCGAAAAGTAGTGCGAAATCAAGCTAAAAATCACCGAATTCAGAACTCGGAGTCGACGGATATTCATAAAACCGTTTACGTAAAGAAACCACATTTCGCGGCTAACTAGGTGAAACGAGACCTACTAGCCACGAGTTCTGAAATCTAAATCCGAAATGCCAGGATTGTAGAGCTCAAAAAGTAGTGCGAAATCAAGCTAAAAATCACCGAATTCAGAACTCGGAGTCAACGGATATTCATAAAACCGTTTACGTAAAGAAACCACATTTCGCGGCTAACTAGGTGAAACGAGACCTACTAGACACGAATTCTGAAATCAAAATCCGAAATGCCAGGATTGTAGAGCTCGAAAAGTAGTGCGAAATCAAGCTAAAAATCACCGAATTCAGAACTCGGAGTCAACGGATATTCATAAAACCGTTTACGTAAAGAAACCACATTTCGCGGCTAACTAGGTGAAACGAGACCTACTAGCCACGAGTTCTGAAATCTAAATCCGAAATGCCAGGATTGTAGAGCTCGAAAAGTAGTGCGAAATCAAGCTAAAAATCACCGAATTCAGAACTCGGAGTCAACGGATATTCATAAAACCGTTTACGTAAAGAAACCACATTTCGCGGCTAACTAGGTGAAACGAGACCTACTAGCCACGAGTTCTGAAATCAAAATCCGAAACGCCAGGATTGTAGAGCTCAAAAAGTAGTGCGAAATCAAGCTAAAAATCACCGAATTCAGAACTCGGACTCAACGGATATTCATAAAACCGTTTACGTAAAGAAACCACATTTCGCGGCTAACTAGGTGAAACGAGACCTACTAGACACGAATTCTGAAATCAAAATCCGAAATGCCAGGATTGTAGAGCTCCAAAATTAGTTCGAAATCAAGCTAAAAATCACCGAATTCAGAACTCGGAGTCGACGGATATTCATAAAACCGTTTACGTAAAGAAACCACATTTCGCGGCTAACTAGGTGAAACGAGACCTACTAGCCACGAGTTCTGAAATCTAAATCCGAAATGCCAGGATTGTAGAGCTCCAAAAGTAGTGCGAAATCAAGCTAAAAATCACCGAATTCAGAACTCGGAGTCAACGGATATTCATAAAACCGTTTACGTAAAGAAACCACATTTCGCGGCTAACTAGGTGAAACGAGACCTACTAGACACGAATTCTGAAATCAAAATCCGAAATGCCAGGATTGTAGAGCTCGAAAAGTAGTGCGAAATCAAGCTAAAAATCACCGAATTCAGAACTCGGAGTCAACGGATATTCATAAAACCGTTTACGTAAAGAAACCACATTTCGCGGCTAACTAGGTGAAACGAGACCTACTAGCCACGAGTTCTGAAATCAAAATCCGAAACGCCAGGATTGTAGAGCTCAAAAAGTAGTGCGAAATCAAGCTAAAAATCACCGAATTCAGAACTCGGAGTCAACGGATATTCATAAAACCGTTTACGTAAAGAAACCACATTTCGCGGCTAACTAGGTGAAACGAGACCTACTAGCCACGAGTTCTGAAATCAAAATCCGAAACGCCAGGATTGTAGAGCTCAAAAAGTAGTGCGAAATCAAGCTAAAAATCACCGAATTCAGAACTCGGACTCAACGGATATTCATAAAACCGTTTACGTAAAGAAACCACATTTCGCGGCTAACTAGGTGAAACGAGACCTACAAGCCACGAGTTCTGAAATCAAAATCCGAAATGCCAGGATTGTAGAGCTCCAAAATTAGTTCGAAATCAAGCTAAAAATCACCGAATTCAGAACTCGGACTCAACGGATATTCATAAAACCGTTTACGTAAAGAAACCACATTTCGCGGCTAACTAGGTGAAACGAGACCTACTAGCCACGAGTTCTGAAAGAAAAATCCGAAATGCCAGGATTGTAGAGCTCCAAAAGTAGTGCGAAATCAAGCTAAAAATCACCGAATTCAGAACTCGGAGTCAACGGATATTCATAAAACCGTTTACGTAAAGAAACCACATTTCGCGGCTAACTAGGTGAAACGAGACCTACTAGCCACGAGTTCTGAAATCTAAATCCGAAACATCAGGATTGTAGAGCTTAAAAAGTAGTGCGAAATCAAGCTAAAAATCACCGAATTCAGAACACGGAGTCGACGGATATTCATAAAACCGTTTACGTAGAGAAACCACATTTCGCGACTAACTAGGTGAAACGAGACCTACTAGCCACGAGTTCTGAAATCAAAATCCGGAACACCAGGATTGTAGAGCTCGAAAAGTAGTGCGAAATCAAGCTAAAAATCACCGAATTCAGAACTCGGAGTCGACGGATATTCATAAAACCGTTTACGTAAAGAAACCACATTTCGCGGCTAACTAGGTGAAACGAGACCTACTAGCCACGAGTTCTGAAATCAAAATCCGAAATGCCAGGATTGTAGAGCTCGAAAAGTAGTGCGAAATCAAGCTAAAAATCACCGAATTCAGAACTCGGAGTCAACGGATATTCATAAAACCGTTTACGTAAAGAAACCACATTTCGCGGCTAACTAGGTGAAACGAGACCTACTAGCCACGAATTCTGAAATCAAAATCCGAAATGCCAGGATTGTAGAGCTCGAAAAGTAGTGCGAAATCAAGCTAAAAATCACCGAATTCAGAACTCGGAGTCAACGGATATTCATAAAACCGTTTACGTAAAGAAACCACATTTCGCGGCTAACTAGGTGAAACGAGACCTACTAGCCACGAGTTCTGAAATCAAAATCCGAAACGCCAGGATTGTAGAGCTCAAAAAGTAGTGCGAAATCAAGCTAAAAATCACCGAATTCAGAACTCGGAGTCAACGGATATTCATAAAACCGTTTACGTAAAGAAACCACATTTCGCGGCTAACTAGGTGAAACGAGACCTACTAGCCACGAGTTCTGAAATCAAAATCCGAAATGCCAGGATTGTAGAGCTCCAAAATGTGTGCGAAATCAAGCTAAAAATCACCGAATTCAGAACTCGGAGTCGACGGATATTCATAAAACCGTTTACGTAAAGAAACCACATTTCGCGGCTAACTAGGTGAAACGAGACCTACTAGCCACGAATTCTGAAATCAAAATCCGAAATGCCAGGATTGTAGAGCTCGAAAAGTAGTGCGAAATCAAGCTAAAAATCACCGAATTCAGAACTCGGAGTCAACGGATATTCATAAAACCGTTTACGTAAAGAAACCACATTTCGCGGCTAACTAGGTGAAACGAGACCTACTAGCCACGAGTTCTGAAATCAAAATCCGAAACGCCAGGATTGTAGAGCTCAAAAAGTAGTGCGAAATCAAGCTAAAAATCACCGAATTCAGAACTCGGAGTCAACGGATATTCATAAAACCGTTTACGTAAAGAAACCACATTTCGCGGCTAACTAGGTGAAACGAGACCTACTAGCCACGAGTTCTGAAATCAAAATCCGAAACGCCAGGATTGTAGAGCTCAAAAAGTAGTGCGAAATCAAGCTAAAAATCACCGAATTCAGAACTCGGACTCAACGGATATTCATAAAACCGTTTACGTAAAGAAACCACATTTCGCGGCTAACTAGGTGAAACGAGACCTACTAGCCACGAGTTCTGAAATCAAAATCCGAAATGCCAGGATTGTAGAGCTCCAAAATGTGTGCGAAATCAAGCTAAAAATCACCGAATTCAGAACTCGGAGTCGACGGATATTCATAAAACCGTTTACGTAAAGAAACCACATTTCGCGGCTAACTAGGTGAAACGAGACCTACTAGCCACGAGTTCTGAAATCTAAATCCGAAATGCCAGGATTGTAGAGCTCGAAAAGTAGTGAGAAATCAAGCTAAAAATCACCGAATTCAGAACTCGGAGTCAACGGATATTCATAAAACCGTTTACGTAGAGAAACCACATTTCGCGGCTAACTAGGTGAAACGAGACCTACTAGCCACGAGTTCTGAAATCAAAATCCGAAACTCCAGGATTGTAGAGCTCGAAAAGTAGTGCGAAATAAAGCTAAAAATCACCGAATTCAGAACTCGGAGTCAACGGATATTCATAAAACCGTTTACGTAAAGAAACCACATTTCGCGGCTAACTAGGTGAAACGAGACCTACTAGCCACGAATTCTGAAATCAAAATCCGAAAAGCCAGGATTGTAGAGCTCGAAAAGTAGTGCGAAATCAAGCTAAAAATCACCGAATTCAGAACACGGAGTCGACGGATATTCATAAAACCGTTTACGTAGAGAAACCACATTTCGCGACTAACTAGGTGAAACGAGACCTACTAGCCACGAGTTCTGAAATCAAAATAAGAAATGCCAGGATTGTAGAGCTCCAAAAGTAGTGCGAAATCAAGCTAAAAATCACCGAATTCAGAACTCGGAGTCAACGGATATTCATAAAACCGTTTACGTAAAGAAACCACATTTCGCGGCTAACTAGGTGAAACGAGACCTACTAGCCACGAGTTCTGAAATCAAAATCCGAAACGCCAGGATTTTAGAGCTCGAAAATTAGTGCGAAATCAAGCTAAAAATCACCGAATTCAGAACTCGGACTCAACGGATATTCATAAAACCGTTTACGTAAAGAAACCACATTTCGCGGCTAACTAGGTGAAACGAGACCTACTAGCCACGAGTTCTGAAATCTAAATCCGAAATACCAGGATTGTAGAGCTCGAAAAGTAGTGCGAAATCAAGCTAAAAATCACCGAATTCAGAACTCGGAGTCAACGGATATTCATAAAACCGTTTACGTAAAGAAACCACATTTCGCGGCTAACTAGGTGAAACGAGACCTACTAGCCACGAATTCTGAAATCAAAATCCGAAATGCCAGGATTGTAGAGCTCGAAAAGTAGTGCGAAATCAAGCTAAAAATCACCGAATTCAGAACTCGGAGTCAACGGATATTCATAAAACCGTTTACGTAAAGAAACCACATTTCGCGGCTAACTAGGTGAAACGAGACCTACTAGCCACGTGTTCTGAAATCAAAATCCGAAATGTCAGGATTGTAGAGCTCAAAAAGTATTGTGAAATCAAGCTAAAAATCACCGAATTCAGAACTCGGAGTCGACGGATATTCATAAAACCGTTTACGTAAAGAAACCACATTTCGCGGCTAACTAGGTGAAACGAGACCTACTAGCCACGAGTTCTGAAATCAAAATCCGAAACTCCAGGATTGTAGAGTTCGAAAATTAGTGCGAAATCAAGCTAAAAGTCACCGAATTCAGAACTCGGAGTCAACGGATATTCATAAAACCGTTTACGTAAAGAAACCACATTTCGCGGCAAACTAGGTGAAACGAGACCTACTAGCCACGAGTTCTGAAATCAAAATCCGAAACGCCAGGATTGTAGAGCTCGAAAAGTAGTGCGAAATCAAGCTAAAAATCACCGAATTTAGAACTCGGACTCAACGGATATTCATAAAACCGTTTACGTAAAGAAACCACATTTCGCGGCTAACTAGGTGAAACGAGACCTACTAGCCACGAGTTCTGAAATCAAAATCCGAAACGCCAGGATTGTAGAGCTCCAAAAGTAGTTCGAAATTAAGCTACAAATCACCGAATTCAGAACTCGGAGTCAACGGATATTCATAAAACCGTTTACGTAAAGAAACCACATTTCGCGGCTAACTAGTTTAAACGAGACCTACTAGCCATGAGTTCTGAAATCTAAATCCGAAATGCCAGGATTGTAGAGCTCGAAAAGTAGTGCGAAATCAAGCTAAAAATCACCGAATTCAGAACTCGGAGTCAACGGATATTCATAAAACCGTTTACGTAAAGAAACCACATTTTGCGGCTAACTAGGTGAAACGAGACCTACTAGCCACGAGTTCTGAAATCAAAATCCGAAACATCAGGATTGTAGAGCTCGAAAAGTAGTGCGAAATCAAGCTAAAAATCACCGAATTCAGAAGACGGAGTCGACGGATATTCATAAAACCGTTTACGTAAGGAAACCACATTTCGCGGCTAACTAGGTGAAACGAGACCTACTAGCCACGAGTTCTGAAATCAAAATCCGAAATGCCAGGATTGTAGAGCTCGAAAAGTAGTGCGAAATCAAGCTAAAAATCACCGAATTCAGAACTCGGACTCAACGGATATTCATAAAACCGTTTACGTAAAGAAACCACATTTCGCGGCTAACTAGGTGAAACGAGACCTACTAGCCACGAGTTCTGAAATCAAAATCCGAAATGCCAGGATTGTAGAGCTCCAAAAGTAGTTCGAAATCAAGCTAAAAATCACCAAATTCAGAACTCGGAGTCACCGGATATTCATAAAACCGTTTACGTAAAGAAACCACATTTCGCGGCTAACTAGGTGAAACGAGACCTACTAGCCACGAATTCTCAAATCAAAATCTGAAAGGCCAGGATTGTAGAGCTCGAAAAGTAGTGCAAAATCAAGCTAAAAATCACCGAATTCAGAACTCGGAGTCAACGGATATTCTTAAAACCGTTTACGTAAAGAAACCACATTTCGCGGCTAACTAGGTGAAACGAGACCTACTAGCCAAAAGTTCTGAAATCAAAATCCGAAACGCCAGGATTGTAGAGCTCAAAAAGTAGTGCGAAATCAAGCTAAAAATCACCGAATTCAGAACTCGGAGTCAACGGATATTCATAAAACCGTTTACGTAAAGAAACCACATTTCGCGGCTAACTAGGTGAAACGAGACCTACTAGCCACGAATTCTCAAATCAAAATCCGAAATGCCAGGATTGTAGAGCTCAAAAAGTAGTGCGAAATCAAGCTAAAAATCACCGAATTCAGAACTCGGAGTCAACGGATATTCATAAAACCGTTTAAGTAAAGAAACCACATTTCGCCGCTAACTAGGTGAAACGAGACCTACTAGCCACAAGTTCTGAAATCAAAATCCGAAACGCCAGGATTGTAGAGCTCAAAAAGTAGTGCCAAATCAAGCTAAAAATCACCGAATTCAGAACTCGGAGTCAACGGATATTCATAAAACCGTTTACGTCAAGAAAACATATTTCGCGACTAACTAGGTGAAACGAGACCTACTAGCCACGAGTTCTGAAACCGAAATCCGAAACGCCAGGATTGTAGAGCTCAAAAAGTAGTGCGAAATCAAGCTAAAAATCACCGAATTCAGAACTCGGACTCAACGGATATTCATAAAACCGTTTACGTAAAGAAACCACATTTCGCGGCTAACTAGGTGAAACGAGACCTACTTGCCAAGAGTTCTGAAATCAAAATCCGAAATGCCAGGATTGTAGAGCTCCAAAAGTAGTTCGAAATCAAGCTAAAAATCACCGAATTCAGAACTCGGACTCAACGGATATTCATAAAACCGTTTACGTAAAGAAACCACATTTCGCGGCTAACTAGGTGAAACGAGACCTACTAGCCACGAGTTCTGAAATCAAAATCCGAAATGCCAGGATTGTAGAGCTCCAAAAGTAGTGCGAAATCAAGCTAAAAATCACCGAATTCAGAACTCGGAGTCAACGGATATTCATAAAACCGTTTACGTAAAGAAACCATATTTCGCGGCTAACTAGGTGAAACGAGACCTACTAGCCACGAGTTCTGAAATAAAAATCCGAAATGCCAGGATTGTAGAGCTCCAAAAGTAGTGCGAAATCAAGCTAAAAATCACCGAATTCAGAACTCGGAGTCGACGGATATTCATAAAACCGTTTACGTAAAGAAACCACATTTCGCGGCTAACTAGGTGAAACGAGACCTACTAGCCACGAGTTCTGAAATCAAAATCCGAAACTCCAGGATTGTAGAGCTCGAAAATTAGTGCGAAATCAAGCTAAAAGTCACCGAATTCAGAACTCGGAGTCAACGGATATTCATAAAACCGTTTACGTAAAGAAACCACATTTCGCGGCAAACTAGGTGAAACGAGACCTACTAGCCACGAGTTCTGAAATCAAAATCCGAAACGCCAGGATTGTAGAGCTCGAAAAGTAGTGCGAAATCAAGCTAAAAATCACCGAATTTAGAACTCGGACTCAACGGATATTCATAAAACCGTTTACGTAAAGAAACCACATTTCGCGGCTAACTAGGTGAAACGAGACCTACTAGCCACGAGTTCTGAAATCAAAATCCGAAACGCCAGGATTGTAGAGCTCCAAAAGTAGTTCGAAATTAAGCTACAAATCACCGAATTCAGAACTCGGAGTCAACGGATATTCATAAAACCGTTTACGTAAAGAAACCACATTTCGCGGCTAACTAGGTTAAACGGGACCTACTAGCCATGAGTTCTGAAATCTAAATCCGAAATGCCAGGATTGTAGAGCTCGAAAAGTAGTGCGAAATCAGGCTAAAAATCACCGAATTCAGAACTCGGAGTCAACGGATATTCATAAAACCGTTTACGTAAAGAAACCACATTTTGCGGCTAACTAGGTGAAACGAGACCTACTAGCCACGAGTTCTGAAATCAAAATCCGAAACATCAGGATTGTAGAGCTCGAAAAGTAGTGCGAAATCAAGCTAAAAATCACCGAATTCAGAACACGGAGTCGACGGATATTCATAAAACCGTTTACGTAAGGAAACCACATTTCGCGGCTAACTAGGTGAAACGAGACCTACTAGCCACGAGTTCTGAAATCAAAATCCGAAATGCCAGGATTGTAGAGCTCGAAAAGTAGTGCGAAATCAAGCTAAAAATCACCGAATTCAGAACTCGGACTCAACGGATATTCATAAAACCGTTTACGTAAAGAAACCACATTTCGCGGCTAACTAGGTGAAACGAGACCTACTAGCCACGAGTTCTGAAATCAAAATCCGAAATGCCAGGATTGTAGAGCTCCAAAAGTAGTTCGAAATCAAGCTAAAAATCACCGAATTCAGAACTCGGAGTCACCGGATATTCATAAAACCGTTTACGTAAAGAAACCACATTTCGCGGCTAACTAGGTGAAACGAGACCTACTAGCCACGAATTCTCAAATCAAAATCTGAAATGCCAGGATTGTAGAGCTCGAAAAGTAGTGCAAAATCAAGCTAAAAATCACCGAATTCAGAACTCGGAGTCAACGGATATTCTTAAAACCGTTTACGTAAAGAAACCACATTTCGCGGCTAACTAGGTGAAACGAGACCTACTAGCCAAAAGTTCTGAAATCAAAATCCGAAACGCCAGGATTGTAGAGCTCAAAAAGTAGTGCGAAATCAAGCTAAAAATCACCGAATTCAGAACTCGGAGTCAACGGATATTCATAAAACCGTTTACGTAAAGAAACCACATTTCGCGGCTAACTAGGTGAAACGAGACCTACTAGCCACGAATTCTCAAATCAAAATCCGAAATGCCAGGATTGTAGAGCTCAAAAAGTAGTGCGAAATCAAGCTAAAAATCACCGAATTCAGAACTCGGACTCAACGGATATTCATAAAACCGTTTACGTAAAGAAACCACATTTCGCGGCTAACTAGGTGAAACGAGACCTACTAGCCAAGAGTTCTGAAATCAAAATCCGAAATGCCAGGATTGTAGAGCTCCAAAAGTAGTTCGAAATCAAGCTAAAAATCACCGAATTCAGAACTCGGAGTCAACGGATATTCATAAAACCGTTTACGTAAAGAAACCACATTTCGCGGCTAACTAGGTGAAACGAGACCTACTAGCCACGAATTCTCAAATCAAAATCCGAAATGCCAGGATTGTAGAGCTCGAAAAGTAGTGCGAAATCAAGCTAAAAATCACCGAATTCAGAACTCGGAGTCAACGGATATTCATAAAACCGTTTAAGTAAAGAAACCACATTTCGCAGCTAACTAGGTGAAACGAGACCTACTAGCCACAAGTTCTGAAATCAAAATCCGAAATGCCAGGATTGTAGAGCTCGAAAAGTAGTGCGAAATCAAGCTAAAAATCACCGAATTCAGAACTCGGAGTCAACGGATATTCATAAAACCGTTTACGTAAAGAAACCACATTTTGCGGCTAACTAGGTGAAACGAGACCTACTAGCCACGAGTTCTGAAATCAAAATCCGAAACATCAGGATTGTAGAGCTCGAAAAGTAGTGCGAAATCAAGCTAAAAATCACCGAATTCAGAACACGGAGTCGACGGATATTCATAAAACCGTTTACGTAAGGAAACCACATTTCGCGGCTAACTAGGTGAAACGAGACCTACTAGCCACGAGTTCTGAAATCAAAATCCGAAATGCCAGGATTGTAGAGCTCGAAAAGTAGTGCGAAATCAAGCTAAAAATCAACGAATTCAGAACTCGGACTCAACGGATATTCATAAAACCGTTTACGTAAAGAAACCACATTTCGCGGCTAACTAGGTGAAACGAGACCTACTAGCCACGAGTTCTGAAATCAAAATCCGAAATGCCAGGATTGTAGAGCTCCAAAAGTAGTTCGAAATCAAGCTAAAAATCACCGAATTCAGAACTCGGAGTCACCGGATATTCATAAAACCGTTTACGTAAAGAAACCACATTTCGCGGCTAACTAGGTGAAACGAGACCTACTAGCCACGAATTCTCAAATCAAAATCTGAAATGCCAGGATTGTAGAGCTCGAAAAGTAGTGCAAAATCAAGCTAAAAATCACCGAATTCAGAACTCGGAGTCAACGGATATTCTTAAAACCGTTTACGTAAAGAAACCACATTTCGCGGCTAACTAGGTGAAACGAGACCTACTAGCCAAAAGTTCTGAAATCAAAATCCGAAATGCCAGGATTGTAGAGCTCAAAAAGTAGTGCGAAATCAAGCTAAAAATCACCGAATTCAGAACTCGGAGTCAACGGATATTCATAAAACCGTTTACGTAAAGAAACCACATTTCGCGGCTAACTAGGTGAAACGAGACCTACTAGCCACGAATTCTCAAATCAAAATCCGAAATGCCAGGATTGTAGAGCTCAAAAAGTAGTGCGAAATCAAGTTAAAAATCACCGAATTCAGAACTCGGACTCAACGGATATTCATAAAACCGTTTACGTAAAGAAACCACATTTCGCGGCTAACTAGGTGAAACGAGACCTACTAGCCAAGAGTTCTGAAATCAAAATCCGAAATTCCAGGATTGTAGAGCTCCAAAAGTAGTTCGAAATCAAGCTAAAAATCACCGAATTCAGAACTCGGAGTCAACGGATATTCATAAAACCGTTTACGTAAAGAAACCACATTTCGCGGCTAACTAGGTGAAACGAGACCTACTAGCCACGAATTCTCAAATCAAAATCCGAAATGCCAGGATTGTAGAGCTCAAAAAGTAGTGCGAAATCAAGCTAAAAATCACCGAATTCAGAACTCGGACTCAACGGATATTCATAAAACCGTTTACGTAAAGAAACCACATTTCGCGGCTAACTAGGTGAAACGAGACCTACTAGCCAAGAGTTCTGAAATCAAAATCCGAAATTCCAGGATTGTAGAGCTCCAAAAGTAGTTCGAAATCAAGCTAAAAATCACCGAATTCAGAACTCGGAGTCAACGGATATTCATAAAACCGTTTACGTAAAGAAACCACATTTCGCGGCTAACTAGGTGAAACGAGACCTACTAGCCACGAATTCTCAAATCAATATCCGAAATGCCAGGATTGTAGAGCTCGAAAAGTAGTGCGAAATCAAGCTAAAAATCACCGAATTCAGAACTCGGAGTCAACGGATATTCATAAAACCGTTTACGTAAAGAAACCACATTTCGCGGCTAACTAGGTGAAACGAGACCTACTAGCCACGAATTCTCAAATCAAAATCCGAAATGCCAGGATTGTAGAGCTCAAAAAGTAGTGCGAAATCAAGCTAAAAATCACCGAATTCAGAACTCGGACTCAACGGATATTCATAAAACCGTTTACGTAAAGAAACCACATTTCGCGGCTAACTAGGTGAAACGAGACCTACTAGCCACGAATTCTCAAATCAAAATCCGAAATGCCAGGATTGTAGAGCTCAAAAAGTAGTGCGAAATCAAGCTAAAAATCACCGAATTCAGAACTCGGACTCAACGGATATTCATAAAACCGTTTACGTAAAGAAACCACATTTCGCGGCTAACTAGGTGAAACGAGACCTACTAGCCAAGAGTTCTGAAATCAAAATCCGAAATGCCAGGATTGTAGAGCTCCAAAAGTAGTTCGAAATCAAGCTAAAAATCACCGAATTCAGAACTCGGAGTCAACGGATATTCATAAAACCGTTTACGTAAAGAAACCACATTTCGCGGCTAACTAGGTGAAACGAGACCTACTAGCCACGAATTCTCAAATCAAAATCCGAAATGCGAGGATTGTAGAGCTCGAAAAGTAGTGCGAAATCAAGCTAAAAATCACCGAATTCAGAACTCGGAGTCAACGGATATTCATAAAACCGTTTAAGTAAAGAAACCACATTTCGCAGCTAACTAGGTGAAACGAGACCTACTAGCCACAAGTTCTGAAATCAAAATCCGAAATGCCAGGATTGTAGAGCTCGAAAAGTAGTGCGAAATCAAGCTAAAAATCACCGAATTCAGAACTCGGAGTCAACGGATATTCATAAAACCGTTTACGTAAAGAAACCACATTTTGCGGCTAACTAGGTGAAACGAGACCTACTAGCCACGAGTTCTGAAATCAAAATCCGAAACATCAGGATTGTAGAGCTCGAAAAGTAGTGCGAAATCAAGCTAAAAATCACCGAATTCAGAACACGGAGTCGACGGATATTCATAAAACCGTTTACGTAAGGAAACCACATTTCGCGGCTAACTAGGTGAAACGAGACCTACTAGCCACGAGTTCTGAAATCAAAATCCGAAATGCCAGGATTGTAGAGCTCGAAAAGTAGTGCGAAATCAAGCTAAAAATCAACGAATTCAGAACTCGGACTCAACGGATATTCATAAAACCGTTTACGTAAAGAAACCACATTTCGCGGCTAACTAGGTGAAACGAGACCTACTAGCCACGAGTTCTGAAATCAAAATCCGAAATGCCAGGATTGTAGAGCTCCAAAAGTAGTTCGAAATTAAGCTAAAAATCACCGAATTCAGAACTCGGAGTCACCGGATATTCATAAAACCGTTTACGTAAAGAAACCACATTTCGCGGCTAACTAGGTGAAATGAGACCTACTAGCCACGAATTCTCAAATCAAAATCTGAAATGCCAGGATTGTAGAGCTCAAAAAGTAGTGCGAAATCAAGCTAAAAATCACCGAATTCAGAACTCGGAGTCAACGGATATTCATAAAACCGTTTACGTAAAGAAACCACATTTCGCGGCTAACTAGGTGAAACGAGACCTACTAGCCACGAATTCTCAAATCAAAATCCGAAATGCCAGGATTGTAGAGCTCAAAAAGTAGTGCGAAATCAAGCTAAAAATCACCGAATTCAGAACTCGGACTCAACGGATATTCATAAAACCGTTTACGTAAAGAAACCACATTTCGCGGCTAACTAGGTGAAACGAGACCTACTAGCCAAGAGTTCTGAAATCAAAATCCGAAATTCCAGGATTGTAGAGCTCCAAAAGTAGTTCGAAATCAAGCTAAAAATCACCGAATTCAGAACTCGGAGTCAACGGATATTCATAAAACCGTTTACGTAAAGAAACCACATTTCGCGGCTAACTAGGTGAAACGAGACCTACTAGCCACGAATTCTCAAATCAAAATCCGAAATGCCAGGATTGTAGAGCTCGAAAAGTAGTGCGAAATCAAGCTAAAAATCACCGAATTCAGAACTCGGAGTCAACGGATATTCATAAAACCGTTTAAGTAAAGAAACCACATTTCGCAGCTAATTAGGTGAAACGAGACCTACTAGCCACAAGTTCTGAAATCAAAATCCGAAACGCCAGGATTGTAGAGCTCAAAAAGTAGTGCCAAATCAAGCTAAAAATCACCGAATTCAGAACTCGGAGTCAACGGATATTCATAAAACCGTTTACGTCAAGAAAACATATTTCGCGACTAACTAGGTGAAACGAGACCTACTAGCCACGAGTTCTGAAACCAAAATCCGAAACTCCAGGATTGTAGAGCTCAAAAAGTAGTGCGAAATCAAGCTAAAAATCACCGAATTCAGAACTCGGACTCAACGGATATTCATAAAACCGTTTACGTAAAGAAACCACATTTCGCGGCTAACTAGGTGAAACGAGACCTACTTGCCAAGAGTTCTGAAATCAAAATCCGAAATGCCAGGATTGTAGAGCTCCAAAAGTAGTTCGAAATCAAGCTAAAAATCACCGAATTCAGAACTCGGACTCAACGGATATTCATAAAACCGTTTACGTAAAGAAACCACATTTCGCGGCTAACTAGGTGAAACGAGACCTACTAGCCACGAGTTCTGAAATCAAAATCCGAAATGCCAGGATTGTAGAGCTCCAAAAGTAGTGCGAAATCAAGCTAAAAATCACCGAATTCAGAACTCGGAGTCAACGGATATTCATAAAACCGTTTACGTAAAGAAACCACATTTCGCGGCTAACTAGGTGAAACGAGACCTACTAGCCACGAGTTCTGAAATAAAAATCCGAAATGCCAGGATTGTAGAGCTCCAAAAGTAGTGCGAAATCAAGCTAAAAATCACCGAATTCAGAACTCGGAGTCAACGGATATTCATAAAACCGTTTCCGTAAAGAAACTACATTTCGCGGCTAACTAGGTGAAACGAGACCTACTAGCCACGAGTTCTGAAATCTAAATCCGAAACATCAGGATTGTAGAGCTCAAAAAGTAGTGCGAAATCTAGCTAAAAATCACAGAATTCAGAACACGGAGTCGACGGATATCCATAAAACCGTTTACGTAGAGAAACCACATTTCGCGACTAACTAGGTGAAACGAGACCTACTAGCCACGAGTTCTGAAATCAAAATCCGGAATACCAGGATTGTAGAGCTCGAAAAGTAGTGCGAAATCAAGCTAAAAATCACCGAATTCAGAACTCGGAGTCGACGGATATTCATAAAACCGTTTACGTAAAGAAACTACATTTCGCGGCTAACTAGGTGAAACGAGACCTACTAGCCACGAGTTCTGAAATCTAAATCCGAAATGCCAGGATTGTAGAGCTCGAACAGTAGTGCGAAATCAAGCTAAAAATCACCGAATTCAGAACTCGGAGTCGACGGATATTCATAAAACCGTTTACGTAAAGAAACCACATTTCGCGGCTAACTAGGTGAAACGAGACCTACTAGCCAAGAGTTCTGAAATCAAAATCCGAAATGCCAGGATTGTAGAGCTCCAAAAGTAGTTCGAAATCAAGCTAAAAATCACCGAATTCAGAACTCGGAGTCAACGGATATTCATAAAACCGTTTACGTAAAGAAACCACATTTCGCGGCTAACTAGGTGAAACGAGACCTACTAGCCACGAATTCTCAAATCAAAATCCGAAATGCCAGGATTGTAGAGCTCGAAAAGTAGTGCGAAATCAAGCTAAAAATCACCGAATTCAGAACTCGGAGTCAACGGATATTCATAAAACCGTTTAAGTAAAGAAACCACATTTCGCAGCTAACTAGGTGAAACGAGACCTACTAGCCACAAGTTCTGAAATCAAAATCCGAAACGCCAGGATTGTAGAGCTCAAAAAGTAGTGCCAAATCAAGCTAAAAATCACCGAATTCAGAACTCGGAGTCAACGGATATTCATAAAACCGTTTACGTCAAGAAAACATATTTCGCGACTAACTAGGTGAAACGAGACCTACTAGCCACGAGTTCTGAAACCAAAATCCGAAACGCCAGGATTGTAGAGCTCAAAAAGTAGTGCGAAATCAAGCTAAAAATCACCGAATTCAGAACTCGGACTCAACGGATATTCATAAAACCGTTTACGTAAAGAAACCACATTTCGCGGCTAACTAGGTGAAACGAGACCTACTTGCCAAGAGTTCTGAAATCAAAATCCGAAATGCCAGGATTGTAGAGCTCCAAAAGTAGTTCGAAATCAAGCTAAAAATCACCGAATTCAGAACTCGGAATCAACGGATATTCATAAAACCGTTTACGTAAAGAAACCACATTTCGCGGCTAACTAGGTGAAACGAGACCTACTAGCCACGAGTTCTGAAATCAAAATCCGAAATGCCAGGATTGTAGAGCTCCAAAAGTAGTGCGAAATCAAGCTAAAAATCACCGAATTCAGAACTCGGAGTCAACGGATATTCATAAAACCTTTTACGTAAAGAAACCACATTTCGCGGCTAACTAGGTGAAACGAGACCTACTAGCCACGAGTTCTGAAATAAAAATCCGAAATGCCAGGATTGTAGAGCTCCAAAAGTAGTGCGAAATCAAGCTAAAAATCACCGAATTCAGAACTCGGAGTCAACGGATATTCATAAAACCGTTTACGTAAAGAAACTACATTTCGCGGCTAACTAGGTGAAACGAGACCTACTAGCCACGAGTTCTGAAATCTAAATCCGAAACATCAGGATTGTAGAGCTCAAAAAGTAGTGCGAAATCAAGCTAAAAATCACAGAATTCAGAACACGGAGTCGACGGATATCCATAAAACCGTTTACGTAGAGAAACCACATTTCGCGACTAACTAGGTGAAACGAGACCTACTAGCCACGAGTTCTGAAATCAAAATCCGGAATACCAGGATTGTAGAGCTCGAAAAGTAGTGCGAAATCAAGCTAAAAATCACCGAATTCAGAACTCGGAGTCGACAGATATTCATAAAACCGTTTACGTAAAGAAACTACATTGCGCGGCTAACTAGGTGAAACGAGACCTACTAGCCACAAGTTCTGAAATCTAAATCCGAAATGCCAGGATTGTAGAGCTCGAACAGTAGTGCGAAATCAAGCTAAAAATCACCGAATTCAGAACTCGGAGTCGACGGATATTCATAAAACCGTTTACGTAAAGAAACCACATTTCGCGGCTAACTAGGTGAAACGAGACCTACTAGCCAAGAGTTCTGAAATCAAAATCCGAAATGCCAGGATTGTAGAGCTCCAAAAGTAGTTCGAAATCAAGCTAAAAATCACCGAATTCAGAACTCGGAGTCAACGGATATTCATAAAACCGTTTACGTAAAGAAACTACATTTCGCGGCTAACTAGGTGAAACGAGACCTACTAGCCACGAGTTCTGAAATCTAAATCCGAAACATCAGGATTGTAGAGCTCAAAAAGTAGTGCGAAATCAAGCTAAAAATCACAGAATTCAGAACACGGAGTCGACGGATATCCATAAAACCGTTTACGTAGAGAAACCACATTTCGCGACTAACTAGGTGAAACGAGACCTACTAGCCACGAGTTCTGAAATCAAAATCCGGAATACCAGGATTGTAGAGCTCGAAAAGTAGTGCGAAATCAAGCTAAAAATCACCGAATTCAGAACTCGGAGTCGACGGATATTCATAAAACCGTTTACGTAAAGAAACTACATTTCGCGGCTAACTAGGTGAAACGAGACCTACTAGCCACGAGTTCTGAAATCTAAATCCGAAATGCCAGGATTGTAGAGCTCGAACAGTAGTGCGAAATCAAGCTAAAAATCACCGAATTCAGAACTCGGAGTCGACGGATATTCATAAAACCGTTTACGTAAAGAAACCACATTTCGCGGCTAACTAGGTGAAACGAGACCTACTAGCCACGAATTCTCAAATCAAAATCCGAAATGCCAGGATTGTAGAGCTCGAAAAGTAGTGCGAAATCAAGCTAAAAATCACCGAATTCAGAACTCGGAGTCAACGGATATTCATAAAACCGTTTAAGTAAAGAAACCACATTTCGCAGCTAACTAGGTGAAACGAGACCTACTAGCCACAAGTTCTGAAATCAAAATCCGAAACGCCAGGATTGTAGAGCTCAAAAAGTAGTGCCAAATCAAGCTAAAAATCACCGAATTCAGAACTCGGAGTCAACGGATATTCATAAAACCGTTTACGTCAAGAAAACATATTTCGCGACTAACTAGGTGAAACGAGACCTACTAGCCACGAGTTCTGAAACCAAAATCCGAAACGCCAGGATTGTAGAGCTCAAAAAGTAGTGCGAAATCAAGCTAAAAATCACCGAATTCAGAACTCGGACTCAACGGATATTCATAAAACCGTTTACGTAAAGAAACCACATTTCGCGGCTAACTAGGTGAAACGAGACCTACTTGCCAAGAGTTCTGAAATCAAAATCCGAAATGCCAGGATTGTAGAGCTCCAAAAGTAGTTCGAAATCAAGCTAAAAATCACCGAATTCAGAACTCGGACTCAACGGATATTCATAAAACCGTTTACGTAAAGAAACCACATTTCGCGGCTAACTAGGTGAAACGAGACCTACTAGCCACGAGTTCTGAAATCAAAATCCGAAATTCCAGGATTGTAGAGCTCCAAAAGTAGTGCGAAATCAAGCTAAAAATCACCGAATTCAGAACTCGGAGTCAACGGATATTCATAAAACCGTTTACGTAAAGAAACCACATTTCGCGGCTAACTAGGTGAAACGAGACCTACTAGCCACGAGTTCTGAAATAAAAATCCGAAATGCCAGGATTGTAGAGCTCCAAAAGTAGTGCGAAATCAAGCTAAAAATCACCGAATTCAGAACTCGGAGTCAACGGATATTCATAAAACCGTTTACGTAAAGAAACTACATTTCGCGGCTAACTAGGTGAAACGAGACCTACTAGCCACGAGTTCTGAAATCTAAATCCGAAACATCAGGATTGTAGAGCTCAAAAAGTAGTGCGAAATCAAGCTAAAAATCACAGAATTCAGAACACGGAGTCGACGGATATCCATAAAACCGTTTACGTAGAGAAACCACATTTCGCGACTAACTAGGTGAAACGAGACCTACTAGCCACGAGTTCTGAAATCAAAATCCGGAATACCAGGATTGTAGAGCTCGAAAAGTAGTGCGAAATCAAGCTAAAAATCACCGAATTCAGAACTCGGAGTCGACAGATATTCATAAAACCGTTTACGTAAAGAAACTACATTTCGCGGCTAACTAGGTGAAACGAGACCTACTAGCCACGAGTTCTGAAATCTAAATCCGAAATGCCAGGATTGTAGAGCTCGAACAGTAGTGCGAAATCAAGCTAAAAATCACCGAATTCAGAACTCGGAGTCGACGGATATTCATAAAACCGTTTACGTAAAGAAACCACATTTCGCGGCTAACTAGGTGAAACGAGACCTACTAGCCAAGAGTTCTGAAATCAAAATCCGAAATGCCAGGATTGTAGAGCTCCAAAAGTAGTTCGAAATCAAGCTAAAAATCACCGAATTCAGAACTCGGAGTCAACGGATATTCATAAAACCGTTTACGTAAAGAAACTACATTTCGCGGCTAACTAGGTGAAACGAGACCTACTAGCCACGAGTTCTGAAATCTAAATCCGAAACATCAGGATTGTAGAGCTCAAAAAGTAGTGCGAAATCAAGCTAAAAATCACAGAATTCAGAACACGGAGTCGACGGATATCCATAAAACCGTTTACGTAGAGAAACCACATTTCGCGACTAACTAGGTGAAACGAGACCTACTAGCCACGAGTTCTGAAATCAAAATCCGGAATACCAGGATTGTAGAGCTCGAAAAGTAGTGCGAAATCAAGCTAAAAATCACCGAATTCAGAACTCGGAGTCGACGGATATTCATAAAACCGTTTACGTAAAGAAACTACATTTCGCGGCTAACTAGGTGAAACGAGACCTACTAGCCACGAGTTCTGAAATCTAAATCCGAAATGCCAGGATTGTAGAGCTCGAAAAGTACTGCGAAATCAAGCTAAAAATCACCGAATTCAGAACTCGGAGTCGACGGATATTCATAAAACCGTTTACGTAAAGAAACCACATTTCGCGGCTAACTAGGTGAAACGAGACCTACTAGCCACGAATTCTCAAATCAAAATCCGAAATGCCAGGATTGTAGAGCTCGAAAAGTAGTGCGAAATCAAGCTAAAAATCACCGAATTCAGAACTCGGAGTCAACGGATATTCATAAAACCGTTTAAGTAAAGAAACCACATTTCGCAGCTAACTAGGTGAAACGAGACCTACTAGCCACAAGTTCTGAAATCAAAATCCGAAACGCCAGGATTGTAGAGCTCAAAAAGTAGTGCCAAATCAAGCTAAAAATCACCGAATTCAGAACTCGGAGTCAACGGATATTCATAAAACCGTTTACGTCAAGAAAACATATTTCGCGACTAACTAGGTGAAACGAGACCTACTAGCCACAAGTTCTGAAACCAAAATCCGAAACGCCAGGATTGTAGAGCTCAAAAAGTAGTGCGAAATCAAGCTAAAAATCACCGAATTCAGAACTCGGACTCAACGGATATTCATAAAACCGTTTACGTAAAGAAACCACATTTCGCGGCTAACTAGGTGAAACGAGACCTACTTGCCAAGAGTTCTGAAATCAAAATCCGAAATGCCAGGATTGTAGAGCTCCAAAAGTAGTTCGAAATCAAGCTAAAAATCACCGAATTCAGAACTCGGACTCAACGGATATTCATAAAACCGTTTACGTAAAGAAACCACATTTCGCGGCTAACTAGGTGAAACGAGACCTACTAGCCACGAGTTCTGAAATCAAAATCCGAAATGCCAGGATTGTAGAGCTCCAAAAGTAGTGCGAAATCAAGCTAAAAATCACCGAATTCAGAACTCGGAGTCAACGGATATTCATAAAACCGTTTACGTAAAGAAACCACATTTCGCGGCTAACTAGGTGAAACGAGACCTACTAGCCACGAGTTCTGAAATAAAAATCCGAAATGCCAGGATTGTAGAGCTCCAAAATTAGTGCGAAATCAAGCTAAAAATCACCGAATTCAGAACTCGGAGTCAACGGATATTCATAAAACCGTTTACGTAAAGAAACTACATTTCGCGGCTAACTAGGTGAAACGAGACCTACTAGCCACGACTTCTGAAATCTAAATCCGAAACATCAGGATTGTAGAGCTCAAAAAGTAGTGCGAAATCAAGCTAAAAATCACAGAATTCAGAACACGGAGTCGACGGATATCCATAAAACCGTTTACGTAGAGAAACCACATTTCGCGACTAACTAGGTGAAACGAGACCTACTAGCCACGAGTTCTGAAATCAAAATCCGGAATACCAGGATTGTAGAGCTCGAAAAGTAGTGCGAAATCAAGCTAAAAATCACCGAATTCAGAACTCGGAGTCGACGGATATTCATAAAACCGTTTACGTAAAGAAACTACATTTCGCGGCTAACTAGGTGAAACGAGACCTACTAGCCACGAGTTCTGAAATCTAAATCCGAAATGCCAGGATTGTAGAGCTCGAACAGTAGTGCGAAATCAAGCTAAAAATCACCGAATTCAGAACTCGGAGTCGACGGATATTCATAAAACCGTTTACGTAAAGAAACCACATTTCGCGGCTAACTAGGTGAAACGAGACCTACTAGCCAAGAGTTCTGAAATCAAAATCCGAAATGCCAGGATTGTAGAGCTCCAAAAGTAGTTCGAAATCAAGCTAAAAATCACCGAATTCAGAACTCGGAGTCAACGGATATTCATAAAACCGTTTACGTAAAGAAACCACATTTCGCGGCTAACTAGGTGAAACGAGACCTACTAGCCACGAATTCTCAAATCAAAATCCGAAATGCCAGGATTGTAGAGCTCGAAAAGTAGTGCGAAATCAAGCTAAAAATCACCGAATTCAGAACTCGGAGTCAACGGATATTCATAAAACCGTTTAAGTAAAGAAACCACATTTCGCAGCTAACTAGGTGAAACGAGACCTACTAGCCACTAGTTCTGAAATCAAAATCCGAAACGCCAGGATTGTAGAGCTCAAAAAGTAGTGCCAAATCAAGCTAAAAATCACCGAATTCAGAACTCGGAGTCAACGGATATTCATAAAACCGTTTACGTCAAGAAAACATATTTCGCGACTAACTGGGTGAAACGAGACCTACTAGCCACGAGTTCTGAAACCAAAATCCGAAACGCCAGGATTGTAGAGCTCAAAAAGTAGTGCGAAATCAAGCTAAAAATCACCGAATTCAGAACTCGGACTCAACGGATATTCATAAAACCGTTTACGTAAAGAAACCACATTTCGCGGCTAACTAGGTGAAACGAGACCTACTTGCCAAGAGTTCTGAAATCAAAATCCGAAATGCCAGGATTGTAGAGCTCCAAAAGTAGTTCGAAATCAAGCTAAAAATCACCGAATTCAGAACTCGGACTCAACGGATATTCATAAAACCGTTTACGTAAAGAAACCACATTTCGCGGCTAACTAGGTGAAACGAGACCTACTAGCCGAGAGTTCTGAAATCAAAATCCGAAATGCCAGGATTGTAGAGCTCCAAAAGTAGTGCGAAATCAAGCTAAAAATCACCGAATTCAGAACTCGGAGTCAACGGATATTCATAAAACCGTTTACGTAAAGAAACCACATTTCGCGGCTAACTAGGTGAAACGAGACCTACTAGCCACGAGTTCTGAAATCTAAATCCGAAACATCAGGATTGTAGAGCTCAAAAAGTAGTGCGAAATCAAGCTAAAAATCACCGAATTCAGAACACGGAGTCGACGGATATTCATAAAACCGTTTACGTAGAGAAACCACATTTCGCGGCTAACTAGGTGAAACGAGACCTACTAGCCACGAGTTCTGAAATCAAAATCCGAAACGCCAGGATTGTAGAGCTCGAAAAGTAGTGCGAAATAAAGCTAAAAATCACCGAATTCAGAACTCGGAGTCGACGGATATTCATAAAACCGTTTACGTAAAGAAACCACATTTCGCGGCTAAATAGGTGAAACGAGACCTACTAGCCACGAGTTCTGAAATCTAAATCCGAAATGCGAGGATTGTAGAGCTCGAAAAGTAGTGCGAAATCAAGCTAAAAATCACCGAATTCAGAACTCGCAGTCGACGGATATTCATAAAACCGTTTACGTAAAGAAACCACATTTCGCGGCTAACTAGGTGAAACGAGACCTATGAGCCACGAGTTCTGAAATCTAAATCCGAAATGCCAGGATTGTAGAGCTCGAAAAGTAGTGCGAAATCAAGCTAAAAATCACCGAATTCAGAACTCGGAGTCAACGGATATTCATAAAACCGTTTACGTAAAGAAACCACATTTCGCGGCTAACTAGGTGAAACGAGACCTACTAGCCACGAATTCTGAAATCAAAATCCCAAATGCCAGGATTGTAGAGCTCGAAAAGTAGTGCGAAATCAAGCTAAAAATCACCGAATTCAGAACTCGGAGTCAACGGATATTCATAAAACCGTTTACGTAAAGAAACCACATTTCGCGGCTAACTAGGTGAAACGAGACCAACTAGCCACGAATTCTGAAATCAAAATCCGAAACGCCAGGATTGTAGAGCTCAAAAAGTAGTGCGAAATCAAGCTAAAAGTCACCGAATTCAGAACTCGGAGTCAACGGATATTCATAAAACCGTTTACGTAAAGAAACCACATTTCGCGGCTAACTAGGTGAAACGAGACTTACTAGCCACGAGTTCTGAAATCAAAATCCGAAACGCCAGGATTGTAGAGCTCAAAAAGTAGTTCGAAATCAAGCTAAAAATCACCGAATTCAGAACTCGGACTCAACGGATATTCATAAAACCGTTTACGTAAAGAAACCACATTTCGCGGCTAACTAGGTGAAACGAGACCTACTTGCCAAGAGTTCTGAAATAAAAATCCGAAATGCCAGGATTGTAGAGCTCAAAAAGTAGTGCGAAATCAAGCTAAAAATCACCGAATTCAGAACTCGGACTCAACGGATATTCATAAAACCGTTTACGTAAAGAAACCACATTTCGCGGCTAACTAGGTGAAACGAGACCTACTTGCCAAGAGTTCTGAAATCAAAATCCGAAATGCCAGGATTGTAGAGCTCCAAAAGTAGTTCGAAATCAAGCTAAAAATCACCGAATTCAGAACTCGGACTCAACGGATATTCATAAAACCGTTTACGTAAAGAAACCACATTTCGCGGCTAACTAGGTGAAACGAGACCTACTAGCCACGAGTTCTGAAATCAAAATCCGAAATGCCAGGATTGTAGAGCTCCAAAAGTAGTGCGAAATCAAGCTAAAAATCACCGAATTCAGAACTCGGAGTCAACGGATATTCATAAAACCGTTTACGTAAAGAAACCACATTTCGCGGCTAACTAGGTGAAACGAGACCTACTAGCCACGAGTTCTGAAATAAAAATCCGAAATGCCAGGATTGTAGAGCTCCAAAAGTAGTGCGAAATCAAGCTAAAAATCACCGAATTCAGAACTCGGAGTCAACGGATATTCATAAAACCGTTTACGTAAAGAAACTACATTTCGCGGCTAACTAGGTGAAACGAGACCTACTAGCCACGAGTTCTGAAATCTAAATCCGAAACATCAGGATTGTAGAGCTCAAAAAGTAGTGCGAAATCAAGCTAAAAATCACAGAATTCAGAACACGGAGTCGACGGATATCCATAAAACCGTTTACGTAGAGAAACCACATTTCGCGACTAACTAGGTGAAACGAGACCTACTAGCCACGAGTTCTGAAATCTAAATCCGAAATGCCAGGATTGTAGAGCTCGAACAGTAGTGCGAAATCAAGCTAAAAATCACCGAATTCAGAACTCGGAGTCGACGGATATTCATAAAACCGTTTACGTAAAGAAACCACATTTCGCGGCTAACTAGGTGAAACGAGACCTACTAGCCAAGAGTTCTGAAATCAAAATCCGAAATGCCAGGATTGTAGAGCTCCAAAACTATTTCGAAATCAAGCTAAAAATCACCGAATTCAGAACTCGGAGTCAACGGATATTCATAAAACCGTTTACGTAAAGAAACCACATTTCGCGGCTAACTAGGTGAAACGAGACCTACTAGCCACGAATTCTCAAATCAAAATCCGAAATGCCAGGATTGTAGAGCTCGAAAAGTAGTGCGAAATCAAGCTAAAAATCACCGAATTCAGAACTCGGAGTCAACGGATATTCATAAAACCGTTTAAGTAAAGAAACCACATTTCGCAGCTAACTAGGTGAAACGAGACCTACTAGCCACAAGTTCTGAAATCAAAATCCGAAACGCCAGGATTGTAGAGCTCAAAAAGTAGTGCCAAATCAAGCTAAAAATCACCGAATTCAGAACTCGGAGTCAACGGATATTCATAAAACCGTTTACGTCAAGAAAACATATTTCGCGACTAACTAGGTGAAACGAGACCTACTAGCCACGAGTTCTGAAACCAAAATCCGAAACGCCAGGATTGTAGAGCTCAAAAAGTAGTGCGAAATCAAGCTAAAAATCACCGAATTCAGAACTCGGACTCAACGGATATTCATAAAACCGTTTACGTAAAGAAACCACATTTCGCGGCTAACTAGGTGAAACGAGACCTACTAGCCACGAGTTCTGAAATCTAAATCCGAAATTCCAGGATTGTAGAGCTCGAAAAGTAGTGCGAAATCAAGCTAAAAATCACCGAATTCAGAACTCGGAGTCGACGGATATTCATAAAACCGTTTACGTCAAGAAACCACATTTCGCGGCTAACTAGGTGAAACGAGACCTACTAGCCACGAGTTCTGAAATCTAAATCCGAAATTCCAGGATTGTAGAGCTCGAAAAGTAGTGCGAAATCAAGCTAAAAATCACCGAATTCAGAACTCGGAGTCGACGGATATTCATAAAACCGTTTACGTCAAGAAAACACATTTCGCGGCTAACTAGGTGAAACGAGACCTACTAGCCACGAGTTCTGAAACCAAAATCCGAAATGCCAGGATTGTAGAGCTCAAAAAGTAGTGCGAAATCAAGCTAAAAATCACCGAATTCAGAACTCGGACTCAACGGATATTCATAAAACCGTTTACGTAAAGAAACCACATTTCGCGGCTAACTAGGTGAAACGAGACCTACTAGCCAAGAGTTCTGAAATCAAAATCCGAAATGCCAGGATTGTAGAGCTCCAAAAGTAGTTCGAAATCAAGCTAAAAATCACCGAATTCAGAACTCGGACTCAACGGATATTCATAAAACCGTTTACGTAAAGAAACCACATTTCGCGGCTAACTAGGTGAAACGAGACCTACTAGCCACGAATTCTGAAATCAAAATCCCAAATGCCAGGATTGTAGAGCTCGAAAAGTAGTGCGAAATCAAGCTAAAAATCACCGAATTCAGAACTCGGACTCAACGGATATTCATAAAACCGTTTACGTAAAGAAACCACATTTCGCGGCTAACTAGGTGAAACGAGACCTACTAGCCACGAGTTCTGAAATCAAAATCCGAAACGCCAGGATTGTAGAGCTCAAAAAGTATTGCGAAATCAAGCTAAAAATCACCGAATTCAGAACTCGGAGTCAACGGATATTCATAAAACCGTTTACGTAAAGAAACCACATTTCGCGGCTAACTAGGTGAAACGAGACCTACTAGCCACGAATTCTGAAATCAAAATCCGAAATGCCAGGATTGTAGAGCTCGAAAAGTAGTGAGAAATCAAGCTAAAAATCACCGAATTCAGAACTCGGAGTCAACGGATATTCATAAAACCGTTTACGTAAAGAAACCACATTTCGCGGCTAACTAGGTGAAACGAGACCTACTAGCCACGAGTTCTGAAATCAAAATCCGAAACGCCAGGATTGTAGAGCTCGAAAAGTAGTGCGAAATCAAGCTAAAAATCACCGAATTCAGAACTCGGAGTCAACGGATATTCATAAAACCGTTTACGTAAAGAAACCACATTTCGCGGCTAACTAGGTGAAACGAGACCTACTAGCCACGAGTTCTGAAATCAAAATCCGAAACGCCAGGATTGTAGAGCTCAAAAAGTAGTGCGAAATCAAGCAAAAATCACCGAATTCAGAACTCGGACTCAACGGATATTCATAAAACCGTTTACGTAAAGAAACCACATTTCGCGGCTAACTAGGTGAAACGAGACCTACTAGCCACGAGTTCTGAAATCAAAATCCGAAATGCCAGGATTGTAGAGCTCCAAAATTAGTTCGAAATCAAGCTAAAAATCACCGAATGCAGAACTCGGACTCAACGGATATTCATAAAACCGTTTACGTAAAGAAACCACATTTCGCGGCTAACTAGGTGAAACGAGACCTACTAGCCACGAGTTCTGAAATAAAAATCCGAAAAGCCAGGATTGTAAAGCTCCAAAAGTAGTGCGAAATCAAGCTAAAAATCACCGAATTCAGAACTCGGAGTCAACGGATATTCATAAAACCGTTTACGTAAAGAAACTACATTTCGCGGCTAACTAGGTGAAACGAGACCTACTAGCCACGAGTTCTGAAATCTAAATCCGAAACATCAGGATTGTAGAGCTCAAAAAGTAGTGCGAAATCAAGCTAAAAATCACCGAATTCAGAACACGGAGTCGACGGATATTCATAAAACCGTTTACGTAGAGAAACCACATTTCGCGACTAACTAGGTGAAACGAGACCTACTAGCCACGAGTTCTGAAATCAAAATCCGGAACAACAGGATTGTAGAGCTCGAAAAGTAGTGCGAAATCAAGCTAAAAATCACCGAATTCAGAACTCGGAGTCGACGGATATTCATAAAACCGTTTACGTAAAGAAACTACATTTCGCGGCTAACTAGGTGAAACGAGACCTACTAGCCACGAGTTCTGAAATCTAAATCCGAAATGCCAGGATTGTAGAGCTCGAAAAGTAGTTCGAAATCAAGCTACAAATCACCGAATTCAGAACTCGGAGTCAACGGATATTCATAAAACCGTTTACGTAAAGAAACCACATTTCGCGGCTAACTAGGTGAAACGAGACCTACTAGCCACGAATTCTGAAATCAAAATCCGAAATGCCAGGATTGTAGAGCTCAAAAAGTAGTGAGAAATCAAGCTAAAAATCACCGAATTCAGAACTCGGAGTCAACGGATATTCATAAAACCGTTTACGTAAAGAAACCACATTTCGCGGCTAACTAGGTGAAACGAGACCTACTAGCCACGAGTTCTGAAATCAAAATCCGAAACGCCAGGATTGTAGAGCTCAAAAAGTAGTGCGAAATCAAGCTAAAAATCACCGAATTCAGAACTCGGAGTCAACGGATATTCATAAAACCGTTTACGTAAAGAAACCACATTTCGCGGCTAACTAGGTGAAACGAGACTTACTAGCCACGAGTTCTGAAATCAAAATCCGAAACGCCAGGATTGTAGAGCTCAAAAAGTAGTTCGAAATCAAGCTAAAAATCACCGAATTCAGAACTCGGACTCAACGGATATTCATAAAACCGTTTACGTAAAGAAACCACATTTCGCGGCTAACTAGGTGAAACGAGACCTACTAGCCACGAGTTCTGAAATCAAAATCCGAAACGCCAGGATTGTAGAGCTCGAAAAGTAGTGCGAAATCAAGCTAAAAATCACCGAATTCAGAACTCGGAGTCAACGGATATTCATAAAACCGTTTACGTAAAGAAACCACATTTCGCGGCTAACTAGGTGAAACGAGACCTACTAGCCACGAGTTCTGAAATCAAAATCCGAAACGCCAGGATTGTAGAGCTCAAAAAGTAGTGCGAAATCAAGCAAAAATCACCGAATTCAGAACTCGGACTCAACGGATATTCATAAAACCGTTTACGTAAAGAAACCACATTTCGCGGCTAACTAGGTGAAACGAGACCTACTAGCCACGAGTTCTGAAATCAAAATCCGAAATGCCAGGATTGTAGAGCTCCAAAATTAGTTCGAAATCAAGCTAAAAATCACCGAATGCAGAACTCGGACTCAACGGATATTCATAAAACCGTTTACGTAAAGAAACCACATTTCGCGGCTAACTAGGTGAAACGAGACCTACTAGCCACGAGTTCTGAAATAAAAATCCGAAAAGCCAGGATTGTAAAGCTCCAAAAGTAGTGCGAAATCAAGCTAAAAATCACCGAATTCAGAACTCGGAGTCAACGGATATTCATAAAACCGTTTACGTAAAGAAACTACATTTCGCGGCTAACTAGGTGAAACGAGACCTACTAGCCACGAGTTCTGAAATCTAAATCCGAAACATCAGGATTGTAGAGCTCAAAAAGTAGTGCGAAATCAAGCTAAAAATCACCGAATTCAGAACACGGAGTCGACGGATATTCATAAAACCGTTTACGTAGAGAAACCACATTTCGCGACTAACTAGGTGAAACGAGACCTACTAGCCACGAGTTCTGAAATCAAAATCCGGAACACCAGGATTGTAGAGCTCGAAAAGTAGTGCGAAATCAAGCTAAAAATCACCGAATTCAGAACTCGGAGTCGACGGATATTCATAAAACCGTTTACGTAAAGAAACTACATTTCGCGGCTAACTAGGTGAAACGAGACCTACTAGCCACGAGTTCTGAAATCTAAATCCGAAATGCCAGGATTGTAGAGCTCGAAAAGTAGTTCGAAATCAAGCTACAAATCACCGAATTCAGAACTCGGAGTCAACGGATATTCATAAAACCGTTTACGTAAAGAAACCACATTTCGCGGCTAACTAGGTGAAACGAGACCTACTAGCCACGAATTCTGAAATCAAAATCCGAAATGCCAGGATTGTAGAGCTCAAAAAGTAGTGAGAATTCAAGCTAAAAATCACCGAATTCAGAACTCGGAGTCAACGGATATTCATAAAACCGTTTACGTAAAGAAACCACATTTCGCGGCTAACTAGGTGAAACGAGACCTACTAGCCACGAGTTCTGAAATCAAAATCCGAAACGCCAGGATTGTAGAGCTCAAAAAGTAGTGCGAAATCAAGCTAAAAATCACCGAATTCAGAACTCGGAGTCAACGGATATTCATAAAACCGTTTACGTAAAGAAACCACATTTCGCGGCTAACTAGGTGAAATGAGACCTACTAGCCACGAGTTCTGAAATCAAAATCCGAAACGCCAGGATTGTAGAGCTCAAAAAGTAGTGCGAAATCAAGCTAAAAATCACCGAATTCAGAACTCGGACTCAACGGATATTCATAAAACCGTTTACGTAAAGAAACCACATTTCGCGGCTAACTAGGTGAAACGAGACCTACTAGCCACGAGTTCTGAAATCAAAATCCGAAATGCCAGGATTGTAGAGCTCCAAAATTAGTTCGAAATCAAGCTAAAAATCACCGAATTCAGAACACGGAGTCGACGGATATTCATAAAACCGTTTACGTAAAGAAACCACATTTCTCGGCTAACTAGGTGAAACGAGACCTACTAGCCACGAGTTCTGAAATCTAAATCCGAAATTCCAGGATTGTAGAGCTCGAAAAGTAGTGCGAAATCAAGCTAAAAATCACCGAATTCAGAACTCGGAGTCGACGGATATTCATAAAACCGTTTACGTCAAGAAAACACATTTCGCGGCTAACTAGGTGAAACGAGACCTACTAGCCACGAGTTCTGAAACCAAAATCCGAAACGCCAGGATTGTAGAGCTCAAAAAGTAGTGCGAAATCAAGCTAAAAATCACAGAATTCAGAACTCGGACTCAACGGATATTCATAAAACCGTTTACGTAAAGAAACCACATTTCGCGGCTAACTAGGTGAAACGAGACCTACTAGCCAAGAGTTCTGAAATCAAAATCCGGAACACCAGGATTGTAGAGCTCGAAAAGTAGTGCGAAATCAAGCTAAAAATCACCGAATTCAGAACTCGGAGTCGACGGATATTCATAAAACCGTTTACGTAAAGAAACTACATTTCGCGGCTAACTAGGTGAAACGAGACCTACTAGCCACGAGTTCTGAAATCTAAATCCGAAATGCCAGGATTGTAGAGCTCGAAAAGTAGTTCGAAATCAAGCTACAAATCACCGAATTCAGAACTCGGAGTCAACGGATATTCATAAAACCGTTTACGTAAAGAAACCACATTTCGCGGCTAACTAGGTGAAACGAGACCTACTAGCCACGAATTCTGAAATCAAAATCCGAAATGCCAGGATTGTAGAGCTCAAAAAGTAGTGAGAAATCAAGCTAAAAATCACCGAATTCAGAACTCGGAGTCAACGGATATTCATAAAACCGTTTACGTAAAGAAACCACATTTCGCGGCTAACTAGGTGAAACGAGACCTACTAGCCACGAGTTCTGAAATCAAAATCCGAAACGCCAGGATTGTAGAGCTCAAAAAGTAGTGCGAAATCAAGCTAAAAATCACCGAATTCAGAACTCGGAGTCAACGGATATTCATAAAACCGTTTACGTAAAGAAACCACATTTCGCGGCTAACTAGGTGAAATGAGACCTACTAGCCACGAGTTCTGAAATCAAAATCCGAAACGCCAGGATTGTAGAGCTCAAAAAGTAGTGCGAAATCAAGCTAAAAATCACCGAATTCAGAACTCGGACTCAACGGATATTCATAAAACCGTTTACGTAAAGAAACCACATTTCGCGGCTAACTAGGTGAAACGAGACCTACTAGCCACGAGTTCTGAAATCAAAATCCGAAATGCCAGGATTGTAGAGCTCCAAAATTAGTTCGAAATCAAGCTAAAAATCACCGAATTCAGAACACGGAGTCGACGGATATTCATAAAACCGTTTACGTAAAGAAACCACATTTCTCGGCTAACTAGGTGAAACGAGACCTACTAGCCACGAGTTCTGAAATCTAAATCCGAAATTCCAGGATTGTAGAGCTCGAAAAGTAGTGCGAAATCAAGCTAAAAATCACCGAATTCAGAACTCGGAGTCGACGGATATTCATAAAACCGTTTACGTCAAGAAAACACATTTCGCGGCTAACTAGGTGAAACGAGACCTACTAGCCACGAGTTCTGAAACCAAAATCCGAAACGCCAGGATTGTAGAGCTCAAAAAGTAGTGCGAAATCAAGCTAAAAATCACAGAATTCAGAACTCGGACTCAACGGATATTCATAAAACCGTTTACGTAAAGAAACCACATTTCGCGGCTAACTAGGTGAAACGAGACCTACTAGCCAAGAGTTCTGAAATCAAAATCCGAAATGCCAGGATTGTAGAGCTCCAAAAGTAGTTCGAAATCAAGCTAAAAATCACCGAATTCAGAACTCGGACTCAACGGATATTCATAAAACCGTTTACGTAAAGAAACCACATTTCGCGGCCAACTAGTTGAAACGAGACCTACTAGCCACGAATTCTGAAATCAAAATCCCAAATTCCAGGATTGTAGAGCTCGAAAAGTAGTGCGAAATCAAGCTAAAAATCACCGAATTCAGAACTCGGAGTCAACGGATATTCATAAAACCGTTTACGTAAAGAAACCACATTTCGCGGCTAACTAGGTGAAACGAGACCTACTAGCCACGAGTTCTGAAATCAAAATCCGAAACGCCAGGATTGTAGAGCTCAAAAAGTAGTGCGAAATCAAGCTAAAAATCACCGAATTCAGAACTCGGACTCAACGGATATTCATAAAACCGTTTACGTAAAGAAACCACATTTCGCGGCTAACTAGGTGAAACGAGACCTACTAGCCACGAGTTCTGAAATCAAAATCCGAAATGCCAGGATTGTAGAGCTCCAAAATTAGTTCGAAATCAAGCTAAAAATCACCGAATTCAGAACACGGAGTCGACGGATATTCATAAAACCGTTTACGTAAAGAAACCACATTTCGCGGCTAACTAGGTGAAACGACACCTACTAGCCACGAGTTCCGAAATCAAAATCCGAAATGCCAGGATTGTAGAGCACAAATAGTAGTACGAAATCAAGCTAAAAATCACCGAATTCAGAACTCGGAGTCAACGGATATTCATAAAACCGTTTACGTAAAGAAACCACATTTCGCGGCTAACTAGGTGAAACGAGACCTACTAGCCACGAGTTCTGAAATCAAAATCCGAAACGCCAGGGTTGTAGAGCTTGAAAAGTAGTGCGAAATCAAGCTAAAAATCACCGAATTCTGAACTCGGAGTCAACGGATATTCATAAAACCGTTTACGTAAAGAAACCACATTTCGCGGCTAACTAGGTGAAACGAGACCTACTAGCCACGAGTTCTGAAATCAAAATCCGAAACGCCAGGATTGTAGAGCTCGAAAAGTAGCGCGAAATCAAGCTAAAAATCACCGAATTCAGAACTTGGAGTCAACGGATATTCATAAAACCGTTTAAGTAAAGAAACCACATTTCGCGGCTAACTAGGTGAAACGAGACCTACTAGCCACGAATTCTGAAATCAAAATCCGAAACGCCAGGATTGTAGAGCTCGAAAAGTAGTGCGAAATCAAGCTAAAAATCACCGAATTCAGAACTCGGACTCAACGGATATTCATAAAACCGTTTACGTAAAGAAACCACATTTCGCGGCTAACTAGGTGAAACAAGACCTACTAGCCACGAGTTCTGAAATCAAAATCCGAAACGCCAGGATTGTAGAGCTCGAAAAGTAGTGCGAAATCAAGCTAAAAATCACCGAATTTAGAACTCGGACTCAACGGATATTCATAAAACCGTTTACGTAAAGAAACCACATTTCGCGGCTAACTAGGTGAAACGAGACCTACTAGCCACGAGTTCTGAAATCAAAATCCGAAACGCCAGGATTGTAGAGCTCGAAAAGTAGTGCGAAATCAAGCTAAAAATCACCGAATTCAGAACTCGGAGTCAACGGATATTCATAAAACCGTTTACGTAAAGAAACCACATTTCGCGGCTAACTAGGTGAAACGAGACCTACTAGCCACGAGTTCTGAAATCAAAATCCGAAACGCCAGGATTGTAGAGCTCAAAAAGTAGTGCGAAATCAAGCAAAAATCACCGAATTCAGAACTCGGACTCAACGGATATTCATAAAACCGTTTACGTAAAGAAACCACATTTCGCGGCTAACTAGGTGAAACGAGACCTACTAGCCACGAGTTCTGAAATCAAAATCCGAAATGCCAGGATTGTAGAGCTCCAAAATTAGTTCGAAATCAAGCTAAAAATCACCGAATGCAGAACTCGGACTCAACGGATATTCATAAAACCGTTTACGTAAAGAAACCACATTTCGCGGCTAACTAGGTGAAACGAGACCTACTAGCCACGAGTTCTGAAATAAAAATCCGAAAAGCCAGGATTGTAAAGCTCCAAAAGTAGTGCGAAATCAAGCTAAAAATCACCGAATTCAGAACTCGGAGTCAACGGATATTCATAAAACCGTTTACGTAAAGAAACTACATTTCGCGGCTAACTAGGTGAAACGAGACCTACTAGCCACGAGTTCTGAAATCTAAATCCGAAACATCAGGATTGTAGAGCTCAAAAAGTAGTGCGAAATCAAGCTAAAAATCACCGAATTCAGAACACGGAGTCGACGGATATTCATAAAACCGTTTACGTAGAGAAACCACATTTCGCGACTAACTAGGTGAAACGAGACCTACTAGCCACGAGTTCTGAAATCAAAATCCGGAACACCAGGATTGTAGAGCTCGAAAAGTAGTGCGAAATCAAGCTAAAAATCACCGAATTCAGAACTCGGAGTCGACGGATATTCATAAAACCGTTTACGTAAAGAAACTACATTTCGCGGCTAACTAGGTGAAACGAGACCTACTAGCCACGAGTTCTGAAATCTAAATCCGAAATGCCAGGATTGTAGAGCTCGAAAAGTAGTTCGAAATCAAGCTACAAATCACCGAATTCAGAACTCGGAGTCAACGGATATTCATAAAACCGTTTACGTAAAGAAACCACATTTCGCGGCTAACTAGGTGAAACGAGACCTACTAGCCACGAATTCTGAAATCAAAATCCGAAATGCCAGGATTGTAGAGCTCAAAAAGTAGTGAGAAATCAAGCTAAAAATCACCGAATTCAGAACTCGGAGTCAACGGATATTCATAAAACCGTTTACGTAAAGAAACCACATTTCGCGGCTAACTAGGTGAAACGAGACCTACTAGCCACGAGTTCTGAAATCAAAATCCGAAACGCCAGGATTGTAGAGCTCAAAAAGTAGTGCGAAATCAAGCTAAAAATCACCGAATTCAGAACTCGGAGTCAACGGATATTCATAAAACCGTTTACGTAAAGAAACCACATTTCGCGGCTAACTAGGTGAAATGAGACCTACTAGCCACGAGTTCTGAAATCAAAATCCGAAACGCCAGGATTGTAGAGCTCAAAAAGTAGTGCGAAATCAAGCTAAAAATCACCGAATTCAGAACTCGGACTCAACGGATATTCATAAAACCGTTTACGTAAAGAAACCACATTTCGCGGCTAACTAGGTGAAACGAGACCTACTAGCCACGAGTTCTGAAATCAAAATCCGAAATGCCAGGATTGTAGAGCTCCAAAATTAGTTCGAAATCAAGCTAAAAATCACCGAATTCAGAACACGGAGTCGACGGATATTCATAAAACCGTTTACGTAAAGAAACCACATTTCTCGGCTAACTAGGTGAAACGAGACCTACTAGCCACGAGTTCTGAAATCTAAATCCGAAATTCCAGGATTGTAGAGCTCGAAAAGTAGTGCGAAATCAAGCTAAAAATCACCGAATTCAGAACTCGGAGTCGACGGATATTCATAAAACCGTTTACGTCAAGAAAACACATTTCGCGGCTAACTAGGTGAAACGAGACCTACTAGCCACGAGTTCTGAAACCAAAATCCGAAACGCCAGGATTGTAGAGCTCAAAAAGTAGTGCGAAATCAAGCTAAAAATCACAGAATTCAGAACTCGGACTCAACGGATATTCATAAAACCGTTTACGTAAAGAAACCACATTTCGCGGCTAACTAGGTGAAACGAGACCTACTAGCCAAGAGTTCTGAAATCAAAATCCGAAATGCCAGGATTGTAGAGCTCCAAAAGTAGTTCGAAATCAAGCTAAAAATCACCGAATTCAGAACTCGGACTCAACGGATATTCATAAAACCGTTTACGTAAAGAAACCACATTTCGCGGCTAACTAGTTGAAACGAGACCTACTAGCCACGAATTCTGAAATCAAAATCCCAAATTCCAGGATTGTAGAGCTCGAAAAGTAGTGCGAAATCAAGCTAAAAATCACCGAATTCAGAACTCGGAGTCAACGGATATTCATAAAACCGTTTACGTAAAGAAACCACATTTCGCGGCTAACTAGGTGAAACGAGACCTACTAGCCACGAGTTCTGAAATCAAAATCCGAAACGCCAGGATTGTAGAGCTCAAAAAGTAGTGCGAAATCAAGCTAAAAATCACCGAATTCAGAACTCGGACTCAACGGATATTCATAAAACCGTTTACGTAAAGAAACCACATTTCGCGGCTAACTAGGTGAAACGAGACCTACTAGCCACGAGTTCTGAAATCAAAATCCGAAATGCCAGGATTGTAGAGCTCCAAAATTAGTTCGAAATCAAGCTAAAAATCACCGAATTCAGAACACGGAGTCGACGGATATTCATAAAACCGTTTACGTAAAGAAACCACATTTCGCGGCTAACTAGGTGAAACGACACCTACTAGCCACGAGTTCCGAAATCAAAATCCGAAATGCCAGGATTGTAGAGCACAAATAGTAGTACGAAATCAAGCTAAAAATCACCGAATTCAGAACTCGGAGTCAACGGATATTCATAAAACCGTTTACGTAAAGAAACCACATTTCGCGGCTAACTAGGTGAAACGAGACCTACTAGCCACGAGTTCTGAAATCAAAATCCGAAACGCCAGGGTTGTAGAGCTTGAAAAGTAGTGCGAAATCAAGCTAAAAATCACCGAATTCTGAACTCGGAGTCAACGGATATTCATAAAACCGTTTACGTAAAGAAACCACATTTCGCGGCTAACTAGGTGAAACGAGACCTACTAGCCACGAGTTCTGAAATCAAAATCCGAAACGCCAGGATTGTAGAGCTCGAAAAGTAGCGCGAAATCAAGCTAAAAATCACCGAATTCAGAACTTGGAGTCAACGGATATTCATAAAACCGTTTACGTAAAGAAACCACATTTCGCGGCTAACTAGGTGAAACGAGACCTACTAGCCACGAATTCTGAAATCAAAATCCGAAACGCCAGGATTGTAGAGCTCGAAAAGTAGTGCGAAATCAAGCTAAAAATCACCGAATTCAGAACTCGGACTCAACGGATATTCATAAAACCGTTTACGTAAAGAAACCACATTTCGCGGCTAACTAGGTGAAACAAGACCTACTAGCCACGAGTTCTGAAATCAAAATCCGAAACGCCAGGATTGTAGAGCTCGAAAAGTAGTGCGAAATCAAGCTAAAAATCACCGAATTTAGAACTCGGACTCAACGGATATTCATAAAACCGTTTACGTAAAGAAACCACATTTCGCGGCTAACTAGGTGAAACGAGACCTACTAGCCACGAGTTCTGAAATCAAAATCCGAAACGCCAGGATTGTAGAGCTCAAAAAGTAGCGCGAAATCAAGCTAAAAATCACCGAATTCAGAACTTGGAGTCAACGGATATTCATAAAACCGTTTACGTAAAGAAACCACATTTCGCGGCTAACTAGGTGAAACGAGACCTACTAGCCACGAATTCTGAAATCAAAATCCGAAACGCCAGGATTGTAGAGCTCGAAAAGTAGTGCGAAATCAAGCTAAAAATCACCGAATTCAGAACTCGGACTCAACGGATATTTATAAAACCGTTTACGTAAAGAAACCACATTTCGCGGCTAACTAGGTGAAACGAGACCTACTAGCCACGAGTTCTGAAATCAAAATCCGAAACACCAGGATTGTAGAGCTCGAAAAGTAGTGCGAAATCAAGCTAAAAATCACCGAATTCAGAACTCGGACTCAACGGATATTCATAAAACCGTTTACGTAAAGAAACCACATTTCGCGGCTAACTAGGTGAAATGAGACCTACTAGCCACGAGTTCTGAAATCAAAATCCGAAATGCCAGGATTGTAGAGCTCCAAAATTAGTTCGAAATCAAGCTAAAAATCACCGAATTCAGAACACGGAGTCGACGGATATTCATAAAACCGTTTACGTAAAGAAACCACATTTCGCGGCTAACTAGGTGAAATGAGACCTACTAGCCACGAGTTCTGAAATCTAAATCCGAAATTCCAGGATTGTAGAGCTCGAAAAGTAGTGCGAAATCAAGCTAAAAATCACCGAATTCAGAACTCGGAGTCGACGGATATTCATAAAACCGTTTACGTCAAGAAAACACATTTCGCGGCTAACTAGGTGAAACGAGACCTACTAGCCACGAGTTCTGAAACCAAAATCCGAAACGCCAGGATTGTAGAGCTCAAAAAGTAGTGCGAAATCAAGCTAAAAATCACAGAATTCAGAACTCGGACTCAACGGATATTCATAAAACCGTTTACGTAAAGAAACCACATTTCGCGGCTAACTAGGTGAAACGAGACCTACTAGCCAAGAGTTCTGAAATCAAAATCCGAAATGCCAGGATTGTAGAGCTCCAAAAGTAGTTCGAAATCAAGCTAAAAATCACCGAATTCAGAACTCGGACTCAACGGATATTCATAAAACCGTTTACGTAAAGAAACCACATTTCGCGGCTAACTAGGTGAAACGAGACCTACTAGCCACGAATTCTGAAATCAAAATCCCAAATTCCAGGATTGTAGAGCTCGAAAAGTAGTGCGAAATCAAGCTAAAAATCACCGAATTCAGAACTCGGAGTCAACGGATATTCATAAAACCGTTTACGTAAAGAAACCACATTTCGCGGCTAACTAGGTGAAACGAGACCTACTAGCCACGAGTTCTGAAATCAAAATCCGAAACGCCAGGATTGTAGAGCTCAAAAAGTAGTGCGAAATCAAGCTAAAAATCACCGAATTCAGAACTCGGACTCAACGGATATTCATAAAACCGTTTACGTAAAGAAACCACATTTCGCGGCTAACTAGGTGAAACGAGACCTACTAGCCACGAGTTCTGAAATCAAAATCCGAAATGCCAGGATTGTAGAGCTCCAAAATTAGTTCGAAATCAAGCTAAAAATCACCGAATTCAGAACACGGAGTCGACGGATATTCATAAAACCGTTTACGTAAAGAAACCACATTTCGCGGCTAACTAGGTGAAACGACACCTACTAGCCACGAGTTCCGAAATCAAAATCCGAAATGCCAGGATTGTAGAGCACAAATAGTAGTACGAAATCAAGCTAAAAATCACCGAATTCAGAACTCGGAGTCAACGGATATTCATAAAACCGTTTACGTAAAGAAACCACATTTCGCGGCTAACTAGGTGAAACGAGACCTACTAGCCACGAGTTCTGAAATCAAAATCCGAAACGCCAGGGTTGTAGAGCTTGAAAAGTAGTGCGAAATCAAGCTAAAAATCACCGAATTCTGAACTCGGAGTCAACGGATATTCATAAAACCGTTTACGTAAAGAAACCACATTTCGCGGCTAACTAGGTGAAACGAGACCTACTAGCCACGAGTTCTGAAATCAAAATCCGAAACGCCAGGATTGTAGAGCTCGAAAAGTAGCGCGAAATCAAGCTAAAAATCACCGAATTCAGAACTTGGAGTCAACGGATATTCATAAAACCGTTTACGTAAAGAAACCACATTTCGCGGCTAACTAGGTGAAACGAGACCTACTAGCCACGAATTCTGAAATCAAAATCCGAAACGCCAGGATTGTAGAGCTCGAAAAGTAGTGCGAAATCAAGCTAAAAATCACCGAATTCAGAACTCGGACTCAACGGATATTCATAAAACCGTTTACGTAAAGAAACCACATTTCGCGGCTAACTAGGTGAAACAAGACCTACTAGCCACGAGTTCTGAAATCAAAATCCGAAACGCCAGGATTGTAGAGCTCGAAAAGTAGTGCGAAATCAAGCTAAAAATCACCGAATTTAGAACTCGGACTCAACGGATATTCATAAAACCGTTTACGTAAAGAAACCACATTTCGCGGCTAACTAGGTGAAACGAGACCTACTAGCCACGAGTTCTGAAATCAAAATCCGAAACGCCAGGATTGTAGAGCTCAAAAAGTAGCGCGAAATCAAGCTAAAAATCACCGAATTCAGAACTTGGAGTCAACGGATATTCATAAAACCGTTTACGTAAAGAAACCACATTTCGCGGCTAACTAGGTGAAACGAGACCTACTAGCCACGAATTCTGAAATCAAAATCCGAAACGCCAGGATTGTAGAGCTCGAAAAGTAGTGCGAAATCAAGCTAAAAATCACCGAATTCAGAACTCGGACTCAACGGATATTTATAAAACCGTTTACGTAAAGAAACCACATTTCGCGGCTAACTAGGTGAAACGAGACCTACTAGCCACGAGTTCTGAAATCAAAATCCGAAACGCCAGGATTGTAGAGCTCGAAAAGTAGTGCGAAATCAAGCTAAAAATCACCGAATTCAGAACTCGGACTCAACGGATATTCATAAAACCGTTTACGTAAAGAAACCACATTTCGCGGCTAACTAGGTGAAACGAGACCTACTAGCCACGAGTTCTGAAATCAAAATCCGAAATGCCAGGATTGTAGAGCTCCAAAATTAGTTCGAAATCAAGCTAAAAATCACCGAATTCAGAACACGGAGTCGACGGATATTCATAAAACCGTTTACGTAAAGAAACCACATTTCGCGGCTAACTAGGTGAAATGAGACCTACTAGCCACGAGTTCTGAAATCTAAATCCGAAATTCCAGGATTGTAGAGCTCGAAAAGTAGTGCGAAATCAAGCTAAAAATCACCGAATTCAGAACTCGGAGTCGACGGATATTCATAAAACCGTTTACGTCAAGAAAACACATTTCGCGGCTAACTAGGTGAAACGAGACCTACTAGCCACGAGTTCTGAAACCAAAATCCGAAACGCCAGGATTGTAGAGCTCAAAAAGTAGTGCGAAATCAAGCTAAAAATCACAGAATTCAGAACTCGGACTCAACGGATATTCATAAAACCGTTTACGTAAAGAAACCACATTTCGCGGCTAACTAGGTGAAACGAGACCTACTAGCCAAGAGTTCTGAAATCAAAATCCGAAATGCCAGGATTGTAGAGCTCCAAAAGTAGTTCGAAATCAAGCTAAAAATCACCGAATTCAGAACTCGGACTCAACGGATATTCATAAAACCGTTTACGTAAAGAAACCACATTTCGCGGCTAACTAGGTGAAACGAGACCTACTAGCCACGAATTCTGAAATCAAAATCCCAAATTCCAGGATTGTAGAGCTCGAAAAGTAGTGCGAAATCAAGCTAAAAATCACCGAATTCAGAACTCGGAGTCAACGGATATTCATAAAACCGTTTACGTAAAGAAACCACATTTCGCGGCTAACTAGGTGAAACGAGACCTACTAGCCACGAGTTCTGAAATCAAAATCCGAAACGCCAGGATTGTAGAGCTCAAAAAGTAGTGCGAAATCAAGCTAAAAATCACCGAATTCAGAACTCGGACTCAACGGATATTCATAAAACCGTTTACGTAAAGAAACCACATTTCGCGGCTAACTAGGTGAAACGAGACCTACTAGCCACGAGTTCTGAAATCAAAATCCGAAATGCCAGGATTGTAGAGCTCCAAAATTAGTTCGAAATCAAGCTAAAAATCACCGAATTCAGAACACGGAGTCGACGGATATTCATAAAACCGTTTACGTAAAGAAACCACATTTCGCGGCTAACTAGGTGAAACGACACCTACTAGCCACGAGTTCCGAAATCAAAATCCGAAATGCCAGGATTGTAGAGCACAAATAGTAGTACGAAATCAAGCTAAAAATCACCGAATTCAGAACTCGGAGTCAACGGATATTCATAAAACCGTTTACGTAAAGAAACCACATTTCGCGGCTAACTAGGTGAAACGAGACCTACTAGCCACGAGTTCTGAAATCAAAATCCGAAACGCCAGGGTTGTAGAGCTTGAAAAGTAGTGCGAAATCAAGCTAAAAATCACCGAATTCTGAACTCGGAGTCAACGGATATTCATAAAACCGTTTACGTAAAGAAACCACATTTCGCGGCTAACTAGGTGAAACGAGACCTACTAGCCACGAGTTCTGAAATCAAAATCCGAAACGCCAGGATTGTAGAGCTCGAAAAGTAGCGCGAAATCAAGCTAAAAATCACCGAATTCAGAACTTGGAGTCAACGGATATTCATAAAACCGTTTACGTAAAGAAACCACATTTCGCGGCTAACTAGGTGAAACGAGACCTACTAGCCACGAATTCTGAAATCAAAATCCGAAACGCCAGGATTGTAGAGCTCGAAAAGTAGTGCGAAATCAAGCTAAAAATCACCGAATTCAGAACTCGGACTCAACGGATATTCATAAAACCGTTTACGTAAAGAAACCACATTTCGCGGCTAACTAGGTGAAACGAGACCTACTAGCCACGAGTTCTGAAATCAAAATCCGAAACGCCAGGATTGTAGAGCTCGAAAAGTAGTGCGAAATCAAGCTAAAAATCACCGAATTTAGAACTCGGACTCAACGGATATTCATAAAACCGTTTACGTAAAGAAACCACATTTCGCGGCTAACTAGGTGAAACGAGACCTACTAGCCACGAATTCTGAAATCAAAATCCGAAACGCCAGGATTGTAGAGCTCGAAAAGTAGTGCGAAATCAAGCTAAAAATCACCGAATTCAGAACTCGGACTCAACGGATATTCATAAAACCGTTTACGTAAAGAAACCACATTTCGCGGCTAACTAGGTGAAACGAGACCTACTAGCCACGAGTTCTGAAATCAAAATCCGAAACGCCAGGATTGTAGAGCTCAAAAAGTAGTGCGAAATCAAGCTAAAAATCACCGAATTCAGAACTCGGACTCAACGGATATTCATAAAACCGTTTACGTAAAGAAACCACATTTCGCGGCTAACTAGGTGAAACGAGACCTACTAGCCACGAGTTCTGAAATCAAAATCCGAAATGCCAGGATTGTAGAGCTCCAAAATTAGTTCGAAATCAAGCTAAAAATCACCGAATTCAGAACACGGAGTCGACGGATATTCATAAAACCGTTTACGTAAAGAAACCACATTTCGCGGCTAACTAGGTGAAACGACACCTACTAGCCACGAGTTCCGAAATCAAAATCCGAAATGCCAGGATTGTAGAGCACAAATAGTAGTACGAAATCAAGCTAAAAATCACCGAATTCAGAACTCGGAGTCAACGGATATTCATAAAACCGTTTACGTAAAGAAACCACATTTCGCGGCTAACTAGGTGAAACGAGACCTACTAGCCACGAGTTCTGAAATCAAAATCCGAAACGCCAGGGTTGTAGAGCTTGAAAAGTAGTGCGAAATCAAGCTAAAAATCACCGAATTCTGAACTCGGAGTCAACGGATATTCATAAAACCGTTTACGTAAAGAAACCACATTTCGCGGCTAACTAGGTGAAACGAGACCTACTAGCCACGAGTTCTGAAATCAAAATCCGAAACGCCAGGATTGTAGAGCTCGAAAAGTAGCGCGAAATCAAGCTAAAAATCACCGAATTCAGAACTTGGAGTCAACGGATATTCATAAAACCGTTTACGTAAAGAAACCACATTTCGCGGCTAACTAGGTGAAACGAGACCTACTAGCCACGAATTCTGAAATCAAAATCCGAAACGCCAGGATTGTAGAGCTCGAAAAGTAGTGCGAAATCAAGCTAAAAATCACCGAATTCAGAACTCGGACTCAACGGATATTCATAAAACCGTTTACGTAAAGAAACCACATTTCGCGGCTAACTAGGTGAAACGAGACCTACTAGCCACGAGTTCTGAAATCAAAATCCGAAACGCCAGGATTGTAGAGCTCGAAAAGTAGTGCGAAATCAAGCTAAAAATCACCGAATTTAGAACTCGGACTCAACGGATATTCATAAAACCGTTTACGTAAAGAAACCACATTTCGCGGCTAACTAGGTGAAACGAGACCTACTAGCCACGAGTTCTGAAATCAAAATCCGAAACGCCAGGATTGTAGAGCTCCAAAAGTAGTTCGAAAGCAAGCTACAAATCACCGAATTCAGAACTCGGGGTCAACGGATATTCATAAAACCGTTTACGTAAAGAAACCACATTTCGCGGCTAACTAGGTGAAACGAGACCTACTAGCCACGAATTCTGAAATCAAAATCCGAAATGCCAGGATTGTAGAGCTCGAAAAGTAGTGAGAAATCAAGCTAAAAATCACCGAATTCAGAACTCGGAGTCAACGGATATTCATAAAACCGTTTACGTAAAGAAACCACATTTCGCGGCTAACTAGGTGAAACGAGACCTACTAGCCACGAGTTCTGAAATCAAAATCCGAAATACCAGGATTGTAGAGCTCGAAAAGTAGTGCGAAATCAAGCTAAAAATCACCGAATTCAGAACTCGGAGTCAACGGATATTCATAAAACCGTTTACGTAAAGAAACCACATTTCGCGGCTAACTAGGTGAAACGAGACCTACTAGCCACGAGTTCTGAAATCAAAATCCGAAATGCCAGGATTGTAGAGCTCGAAAAGTAGTGCGAAATCAAGCTAAAAATCACCGAATTTAGAACTCGGACTCAACGGATATTCATAAAACCGTTTACGTAAAGAAACCACATTTCGCGGCTAACTAGGTGAAACGAGACCTACTAGCCACGAGTTCTGAAATCAAAATCCGAAATGCCAGGATTGTAGAGCTCCAAAATTAGTTCGAAATCAAGCTAAAAATCACCGAATTCAGAACACGGAGTCGACGAATATTCATAAAACCGTTTACGTAAAGAAACCACATTTCGTGGCTAACTAGGTGAAACGAGACCTACTAGCCACGAGTTCTGAAATCTAAATCCGAAATTCCAGGATTGTAGAGCTCGAAAAGTAGTGCGAAATCAAGCTAAAAATCACCGAATTCAGAACTCGGAGTCGACGGATATTCATAAAACCGTTTACGTCAAGAAAACACATTTCGCGGCTAACTAGGTGAAACGAGACCTACTAGCCACGAGTTCTGAAACCAAAATCCGAAACGCCAGGATTGTAGAGCTCAAAAAGTAGTGCGAAATCAAGCTAAAAATCACCGAATTCAGAACTCGGACTCAACGGATATTCATAAAACCGTTTACGTAAAGAAACCACATTTCGCGGCTAACTAGGTGAAACGAGACCTACTAGCCAAGAGTTCTGAAATCAAAATCCGAAACGCCAGGATTGTAGAGCTCTAAAAGTAGTTCGAAATCAAGCTAAAAATCACCGAATTCAGAACTCGGACTCAACGGATATTCATAAAACCGTTTACGTAAAGAAACCACATTTCGCGGCTAACTAGGTGAAACGAGACCTACTAGCCACGAATTCTGAAATCAAAATCCCAAATTCCAGGATTGTAGAGCTCGAAAAGTAGTGCGAAATCAAGCTAAAAATCACCGAATTCAGAACTCGGAGTCAACGGAGATTCATAAAACCGTTTACGTAAAGAAACCACATTTCGCGGCTAACTAGGTGAAACGAGACCTACTAGCCACGAGTTCTGAAATCAAAATCCGAAACGCCAGGATTGTAGAGCTCAAAAAGTAGTGCGAAATCAAGCTAAAAATCACCGAATTCAGAACTCGGACTCAACGGATATTCATAAAACCGTTTACGTAAAGAAACCACATTTCGCGGCTAACTAGGTGAAACGAGACCTACTAGCCACGAGTTCTGAAATCAAAATCCGAAACACCAGGATTGTAGAGCTCAAAAAGTAGTGCGAAATCAAGCTAAAAATCACCGAATGCAGAACTCGGACTCAACGGATATTCATAAAACCGTTTACGTAAAGAAACCACATTTCGCGGCTAACTTGGTGAAACGAGACCTACTAGCCACGAGTTCTGAAATCTAAATCCGAAATTCCAGGATTGTAAAGCTCGAAAAGTAGTGCGAAATCAAGCTAAAAATCACCGAATTCAGAACTCGGAGTCGACGGATATTCATAAAACCGTTTACGTCAAGAAAACACATTTCGCGGCTAACTAGGTGAAACGAGACCTACTAGCCACGAGTTCTGAAACCAAAATCCGAAACGCCAGGATTGTAGAGCTCAAAAAGTAGTGCGAAATCAAGCTAAAAATCACCGAATTCAGAACACGGAGTCGACGGATATTCATAAAACCGTTTACGTAGAGAAACCACATTTCGCGACAAACTAGGTGAAACGAGACCTACTAGCCACGAGTTCTGAAATCAAAATCCGGAAAACCAGGATTGTAGAGCTCGAAAAGTAGTGCGAAATCAAGCTAAAAATCACCGAATTCAGAACTCGGAGTCGACGGATATTCATAAAACCGTTTACGTAAAGAAACCACATTTCGCGGCTAACTAGGTGAAACGAGACCTACTAGCCACGAGTTCTGAAATCAAAATCCGAAATGTCAGGATTGTAGAGCTCAAAAAGTAGTGTGAAATCAAGCTAAAAATCACCGAATTCAGAACTCGGAGTCGACGGATATTCATAAAAACGTTTACGTAAAGAAACCACATTTCGCGGCTAACTAGGTGAAACGAGACCTACTAGCCACGAGTTCTGAAATCAAAATCCGAAACACCAGGATTGTAGAGCTCGAAAATTAGTGCGAAATCAAGCTAAAATTCACCGAATTCAGAACTCGGACTCAACGGATATTCATAAAACCGTTTACGTAAAGAAACCACATTTCGCGGCTAACTAGGTGAAACGAGACCTACTAGCCACGAGTTCTGAAATCAAAATCCAAAACGCCAGGATTGTAGAGCTCGAAAAGTAGTGCGAAATCAAGCTAAAAATCACCGAATTTAGAACTCGGACTCAACGGATATTCATAAAACCGTTTACGTAAAGAAACCACATTTCGCGGCTAACTAGGTGAAACGAGACCTACTAGCCACGAGTTCTGAAATCAAAATCCGAAACGCCAGGATTGTAGAGCTCCAAAAGTAGTTCGAAATCAAGCTACAAATCACCGAATTCAGAACTCGGGGTCAACGGATATTCATAATACCGTTTACGTAAAGAAACCACATTTCGCGGCTAACTAGGTGAAACGAGACCTACTAGCCACGAATTCTGAAATCAAAATCCGAAATGCCAGGATTGTAGAGCTCAAAAAGTAGTGAGAAATCAAGCTAAAAATCACCGAATTCAGAACTCGGAGTCAACGGATATTCATAAAACCGTTTACGTAAAGAAACCACATTTCGCGGCTAACTAGGTGAAACGAGACCTACTAGCCACGAGTTCTGAAATCAAAATCCGAAACGCCAGGATTGTAGAGCTCAAAAAGTAGTGCGAAATCAAGCTAAAAATCACCGAATTCAGAACTCGGAGTCAACGGATATTCATAAAACCGTTTACGTAAAGAAACCACATTTCGCGGCTAACTAGGTGAAACGAGACCTACTAGCCACGAGTTCTGAAATCAAAATCCGAAACGCCAGGATTGTAGAGCTCGAAAAGTAGCGCGAAATCAAGCTAAAAATCACCGAATTCAGAACTTGGAGTCAACGGATATTCATAAAACCGTTTACGTAAAGAAACCACATTTCGCGGCTAACTAGGTGAAACGAGACCTACTAGCCACGAATTCTGAAATCAAAATCCGAAACGCCAGGATTGTAGAGCTCGAAAAGTAGTGCGAAATCAAGCTAAAAATCACCGAATTCAGAACTCGGACTCAACGGATATTCATAAAACCGTTTACGTAAAGAAACCACATTTCGCGGCTAACTAGGTGAAACGAGACCTACTAGCCACGAGTTCTGAAATCAAAATCCGAAACGCCAGGATTGTAGAGCTCGAAAAGTAGTGCGAAATCAAGCTAAAAATCACCGAATTTAGAACTCGGACTCAACGGATATTCATAAAACCGTTTACGTAAAGAAACCACATTTCGCGGCTAACTAGGTGAAACGAGACCTACTAGCCACGAATTCTGAAATCAAAATCCGAAACGCCAGGATTGTAGAGCTCGAAAAGTAGTGCGAAATCAAGCTAAAAATCACCGAATTCAGAACTCGGACTCAACGGATATTCATAAAACCGTTTACGTAAAGAAACCACATTTCGCGGCTAACTAGGTGAAACGAGACCTACTAGCCACGAGTTCTGAAATCAAAATCCGAAACGCCAGGATTGTAGAGCTCAAAAAGTAGTGCGAAATCAAGCTAAAAATCACCGAATTCAGAACTCGGACTCAACGGATATTCATAAAACCGTTTACGTAAAGAAACCACATTTCGCGGCTAACTAGGTGAAACGAGACCTACTAGCCACGAGTTCTGAAATCAAAATCCGAAATGCCAGGATTGTAGAGCTCCAAAATTAGTTCGAAATCAAGCTAAAAATCACCGAATTCAGAACACGGAGTCGACGGATATTCATAAAACCGTTTACGTAAAGAAACCACATTTCGCGGCTAACTAGGTGAAACGACACCTACTAGCCACGAGTTCCGAAATCAAAATCCGAAATGCCAGGATTGTAGAGCACAAATAGTAGTACGAAATCAAGCTAAAAATCACCGAATTCAGAACTCGGAGTCAACGGATATTCATAAAACCGTTTACGTAAAGAAACCACATTTCGCGGCTAACTAGGTGAAACGAGACCTACTAGCCACGAGTTCTGAAATCAAAATCCGAAACGCCAGGGTTGTAGAGCTTGAAAAGTAGTGCGAAATCAAGCTAAAAATCACCGAATTCTGAACTCGGAGTCAACGGATATTCATAAAACCGTTTACGTAAAGAAACCACATTTCGCGGCTAACTAGGTGAAACGAGACCTACTAGCCACGAGTTCTGAAATCAAAATCCGAAACGCCAGGATTGTAGAGCTCGAAAAGTAGCGCGAAATCAAGCTAAAAATCACCGAATTCAGAACTTGGAGTCAACGGATATTCATAAAACCGTTTACGTAAAGAAACCACATTTCGCGGCTAACTAGGTGAAACGAGACCTACTAGCCACGAATTCTGAAATCAAAATCCGAAACGCCAGGATTGTAGAGCTCGAAAAGTAGTGCGAAATCAAGCTAAAAATCACCGAATTCAGAACTCGGACTCAACGGATATTCATAAAACCGTTTACGTAAAGAAACCACATTTCGCGGCTAACTAGGTGAAACGAGACCTACTAGCCACGAGTTCTGAAATCAAAATCCGAAACGCCAGGATTGTAGAGCTCGAAAAGTAGTGCGAAATCAAGCTAAAAATCACCGAATTTAGAACTCGGACTCAACGGATATTCATAAAACCGTTTACGTAAAGAAACCACATTTCGCGGCTAACTAGGTGAAACGAGACCTACTAGCCACGAGTTCTGAAATCAAAATCCGAAACGCCAGGATTGTAGAGCTCCAAAAGTAGTTCGAAAGCAAGCTACAAATCACCGAATTCAGAACTCGGGGTCAACGGATATTCATAAAACCGTTTACGTAAAGAAACCACATTTCGCGGCTAACTAGGTGAAACGAGACCTACTAGCCACGAATTCTGAAATCAAAATCCGAAATGCCAGGATTGTAGAGCTCGAAAAGTAGTGAGAAATCAAGCTAAAAATCACCGAATTCAGAACTCGGAGTCAACGGATATTCATAAAACCGTTTACGTAAAGAAACCACATTTCGCGGCTAACTAGGTGAAACGAGACCTACTAGCCACGAGTTCTGAAATCAAAATCCGAAATACCAGGATTGTAGAGCTCGAAAAGTAGTGCGAAATCAAGCTAAAAATCACCGAATTCAGAACTCGGAGTCAACGGATATTCATAAAACCGTTTACGTAAAGAAACCACATTTCGCGGCTAACTAGGTGAAACGAGACCTACTAGCCACGAGTTCTGAAATCAAAATCCGAAATGCCAGGATTGTAGAGCTCGAAAAGTAGTTCGAAATCAAGCTAAAAATCACCGAATTTAGAACTCGGACTCAACGGATATTCATAAAACCGTTTACGTAAAGAAACCACATTTCGCGGCTAACTAGGTGAAACGAGACCTACTAGCCACGAGTTCTGAAATCAAAATCCGAAATGCCAGGATTGTAGAGCTCCAAAATTAGTTCGAAATCAAGCTAAAAATCACCGAATTCAGAACACGGAGTCGACGAATATTCATAAAACCGTTTACGTAAAGAAACCACATTTCGTGGCTAACTAGGTGAAACGAGACCTACTAGCCACGAGTTCTGAAATCTAAATCCGAAATTCCAGGATTGTAGAGCTCGAAAAGTAGTGCGAAATCAAGCTAAAAATCACCGAATTCAGAACTCGGAGTCGACGGATATTCATAAAACCGTTTACGTCAAGAAAACACATTTCGCGGCTAACTAGGTGAAACGAGACCTACTAGCCACGAGTTCTGAAACCAAAATCCGAAACGCCAGGATTGTAGAGCTCAAAAAGTAGTGCGAAATCAAGCTAAAAATCACCGAATTCAGAACTCGGACTCAACGGATATTCATAAAACCGTTTACGTAAAGAAACCACATTTCGCGGCTAACTAGGTGAAACGAGACCTACTAGCCAAGAGTTCTGAAATCAAAATCCGAAACGCCAGGATTGTAGAGCTCTAAAAGTAGTTCGAAATCAAGCTAAAAATCACCGAATTCAGAACTCGGACTCAACGGATATTCATAAAACCGTTTACGTAAAGAAACCACATTTCGCGGCTAACTAGGTGAAACGAGACCTACTAGCCACGAATTCTGAAATCAAAATCCCAAATTCCAGGATTGTAGAGCTCGAAAAGTAGTGCGAAATCAAGCTAAAAATCACCGAATTCAGAACTCGGAGTCAACGGAGATTCATAAAACCGTTTACGTAAAGAAACCACATTTCGCGGCTAACTAGGTGAAACGAGACCTACTAGCCACGAGTTCTGAAATCAAAATCCGAAACGCCAGGATTGTAGAGCTCAAAAAGTAGTGCGAAATCAAGCTAAAAATCACCGAATTCAGAACTCGGACTCAACGGATATTCATAAAACCGTTTACGTAAAGAAACCACATTTCGCGGCTAACTAGGTGAAACGAGACCTACTAGCCACGAGTTCTGAAATCAAAATCCGAAACACCAGGATTGTAGAGCTCAAAAAGTAGTGCGAAATCAAGCTAAAAATCACCGAATGCAGAACTCGGACTCAACGGATATTCATAAAACCGTTTACGTAAAGAAACCACATTTCGCGGCTAACTTGGTGAAACGAGACCTACTAGCCACGAGTTCTGAAATCTAAATCCGAAATTCCAGGATTGTAAAGCTCGAAAAGTAGTGCGAAATCAAGCTAAAAATCACCGAATTCAGAACTCGGAGTCGACGGATATTCATAAAACCGTTTACGTCAAGAAAACACATTTCGCGGCTAACTAGGTGAAACGAGACCTACTAGCCACGAGTTCTGAAACCAAAATCCGAAACGCCAGGATTGTAGAGCTCAAAAAGTAGTGCGAAATCAAGCTAAAAATCACCGAATTCAGAACACGGAGTCGACGGATATTCATAAAACCGTTTACGTAGAGAAACCACATTTCGCGACAAACTAGGTGAAACGAGACCTACTAGCCACGAGTTCTGAAATCAAAATCCGGAAAACCAGGATTGTAGAGCTCGAAAAGTAGTGCGAAATCAAGCTAAAAATCACCGAATTCAGAACTCGGAGTCGACGGATATTCATAAAACCGTTTACGTAAAGAAACCACATTTCGCGGCTAACTAGGTGAAACGAGACCTACTAGCCACGAGTTCTGAAATCAAAATCCGAAATGTCAGGATTGTAGAGCTCAAAAAGTAGTGTGAAATCAAGCTAAAAATCACCGAATTCAGAACTCGGAGTCGACGGATATTCATAAAAACGTTTACGTAAAGAAACCACATTTCGCGGCTAACTAGGTGAAACGAGACCTACTAGCCACGAGTTCTGAAATCAAAATCCGAAACACCAGGATTGTAGAGCTCGAAAATTAGTGCGAAATCAAGCTAAAATTCACCGAATTCAGAACTCGGACTCAACGGATATTCATAAAACCGTTTACGTAAAGAAACCACATTTCGCGGCTAACTAGGTGAAACGAGACCTACTAGCCACGAGTTCTGAAATCAAAATCCAAAACGCCAGGATTGTAGAGCTCGAAAAGTAGTGCGAAATCAAGCTAAAAATCACCGAATTTAGAACTCGGACTCAACGGATATTCATAAAACCGTTTACGTAAAGAAACCACATTTCGCGGCTAACTAGGTGAAACGAGACCTACTAGCCACGAGTTCTGAAATCAAAATCCGAAACGCCAGGATTGTAGAGCTCCAAAAGTAGTTCGAAATCAAGCTACAAATCACCGAATTCAGAACTCGGGGTCAACGGATATTCATAATACCGTTTACGTAAAGAAACCACATTTCGCGGCTAACTAGGTGAAACGAGACCTACTAGCCACGAATTCTGAAATAAAAATCCGAAATGCCAGGATTGTAGAGCTCAAAAAGTAGTGAGAAATCAAGCTAAAAATCACCGAATTCAGAACTCGGAGTCAACGGATATTCATAAAACCGTTTACGTAAAGAAACCACATTTCGCGGCTAACTAGGTGAAACGAGACCTACTAGCCACGAGTTCTGAAATCAAAATCCGAAACGCCAGGATTGTAGAGCTCAAAAAGTAGTGCGAAATCAAGCTAAAAATCACCGAATTCAGAACTCGGAGTCAACGGATATTCATAAAACCGTTTACGTAAAGAAACCACATTTCGCGGCTAACTAGGTGAAACGAGACCTACTAGCCACGAGTTCTGAAATCAAAATCCGAAACGCCAGGATTGTAGAGCTCAAAAAGTAGTGCGAAATCAAGCTAAAAATCACCGAATTCAGAACTCGGACTCAATGGATATTCATAAAACCGTTTACGTAAAGAAACCACATTTCGCGGCTAACTAGGTGAAACGAGACCTACTAGCCACGAGTTCTGAAATCAAAATCCGAAATGCCAGGATTGTAGAGCTCCAAAATTAGTTCGAAATCAAGCTAAAAATCACCGAATGCGGAACTCGGACTCAACGGATATTCATAAAACCGTTTACGTAAAGAAACCACATTTCGCGGCTAACTAGGTGAGACGAGACCTACTAGCCACGAGTTCTGAAATCAAAATCCGAAACGCCAGGATTGTAGAGCTCAAAAAGTAGTGCGAAATCAAGCTAAAAATCACCGAATTCAGAACTCGGACTCAACGGATATTCATAAAACCGTTTACGTAAAGAAACCACATTTCGCGGCTAACTAGGTGAAACGAGACCTACTAGCCACGAGTTCTGAAATCAAAATCCGAAATGCCAGGATTGTAGAGCTCCAAAATTAGTTCGAAATCAAGCTAAAAATCACCGAATGCGGAACTCGGACTCAACGGATATTCATAAAACCGTTTACGTAAAGGAACCACATTTCGCGGCTAACTAGGTGAAACGAGACCTACTAGCCACGAGTTCTGAAATCAAAATCCGAAACGCCAGGATTGTAGAGCTCAAAAAGTAGTGCGAAATCAAGCTAAAAATCACCGAATTCAGAACTCGGAGTCAACGGATATTCATAAAAACGTTTACGTAAAGAAACCACATTTCGCGGCTAAATAGGTGAAACGAGACCTACTAGCCACGAGTTCTGAAATAAAAATCCGAAATGCCAGGATTGTAGAGCTCCAAAAGTAGTGCGAAATCAAGCTAAAAATCACCGAATTCAGAACTCGGAGTCAACGGATATTCATAAAACCGTTTACGTAAAGAAACTACATTTCGCGGCTAACTAGGTGAAACGAGACCTACTAGCCACGAGTTCTGAAATCAAAATCCGAAACGCCAGGATTGTAGAGCTCAAAAAGTAGTGCGAAATCAAGCTAAAAATCACCGAATTCAGAACTCGGAGTCAACGGATATTCATAAAACCGTTTACGTAAAGAAACCACATTTCGCGGCTAACTAGGTGAAACGAGACCTACTAGCCACGAGTTCTGAAATCAAAATCCGAAACGCCAGGATTGTAGAGCTCAAAAAGTAGTGCGAAATCAAGCTAAAAATCACCGAATTCAGAACTCGGACTCAACGGATATTCATAAAACCGTTTACGTAAAGAAACCACATTTCGCGGCTAACTAGGTGAAACGAGACCTACTAGCCACGAGTTCTGAAATCAAAATCCGAAATGCCAGGATTGTAGAGCTCCAAAATTAGTTCGAAATCAAGCTAAAAATCACCGAATGCGGAACTCGGACTCAACGGATATTCATAAAACCGTTTACGTAAAGAAACCACATTTCGCGGCTAACTAGGTGAAACGAGACCTACTAGCCACGAGTTCTGAAATAAAAATCCGAAATGCCAGGATTGTAGAGCTCCAAAAGTAGTGCGAAATCAAGCTAAAAATCACCAAATTCAGAACTCGGAGTCAACGGATATTCATAAAACCGTTTACGTAAAGAAACTACATTTCGCGGCTAACTAGGTGAAACGAGACCTACTAGCCACGAGTTCTGAAATCAAAATCCGAAATGTCAGGATTGTAGAGCTCAAAAAGTAGTGTGAAATCAAGCTAAAAATCACCGAATTCAGAACTCGGAGTCGACGGATATTCATAAAAACGTTTACGTAAAGAAACCATATTTCGCGGCTAACTAGGTGAAACGAGACCTACTAGCCACGAGTTCTGAAATCAAAATCCGAAACACCAGGATTGTAGAGCTCGAAAATTAGTGCGAAATCAAGCTAAAAGTCACCGAATTCAGAACTCGGAGTCAACGGATATTCATAAAACCGTTTACGTAAAGAAACCACATTTCGCGGCTAACTAGGTGAAACGAGACCTACTAGCCACGAGTTTTGAAATCAAAATCCGAAATGCCAGGATTGTAGAGCACGAAAAGTTGTGCGAAATCAAGCTAAAAATCACCGAATTTAGAACTCGGAGTCAACGGATATTCATAAAACCGTTTACGTAAAGAAACCACATTTCGCGGCTAACTAGGTGAAATGAGACCTACTAGCCACGAATTCTGAAATCAAAATCCGAAACGCCAGGATTGTAGAGCTCAAAAAGTAGTGAGAAATCAAGCTAAAAATCACCGAATTCAGAACTGGGAGTCAACGGATATTCATAAAACCGTTTACGTAAAGAAACCACATTTCGCGGCTAACTAGGTGAAACGAGACCTACTAGCCACGAGTTCTGAAATCAAAATCCGAAATGCCAGGATTGTAGAGCTCAAAAAGTAGTGCGAAATCAAGCTAAAAATCACCGAATTCAGAACTCGGAGTCAACGGATATTCATAAAACCGTTTACGTAAAGAAACCACATTTCGCGGCTAACTAGGTGAAACGAGACCTACTAGCCACGAGTTCTGAAATCAAAATCCGAAACACCAGGATTGTAGAGCTCGAAAATTAGTGCGAAATCAAGCTAAAAGTCACGGAATTCAGAACTCGGAGTCAACGGATATTCATAAAACCGTTTACGTAAAGAAACCACATTTCGCGGCTAACTAGGTGAAACGAGACCTACTAGCCACGAGTTCTGAAATCAAAATCCGAAACGCCAGGATTGTAGAGCTCAAAAAGTAGTGCGAAATCAAGCTAAAAATCACCGAATTCAGAACTCGGACTCAACGGATATTCATAAAACCGTTTACGTAAAGAAACCACATTTCGCGGCTAACTAGGTGAAACGAGACCTACTAGCCACGAGTTCTGAAATCAAAATCCGAAATGCCAGGATTGTAGAGCTCCAAAATTAGTTCGAAATCAAGCTAAAAATCACCGAATGCAGAACTCGGACTCAACGGATATTCATAAAACCGTTTACGTAAAGAAACCACATTTCGCGGCTAACTAGGTGAAACGAGACCTACTAGCCACGAGTTCTGAAATAAAAATCCGAAATGCCAGGATTGTAGAGCTCCAAAAGTAGTGCGAAATCAAGCTAAAAATCACCGAATTCAGAACTCGGAGTCGACAGATATTCATAAAACCGTTTACGTAAAGAAACTACATTTCGCGGCTAACTAGGTGAAACGAGACCTACTAGCCACGAGTTCTGAAATCTAAATCCGAAACATCAGGATTGTAGAGCTCAAAAAGTAGTGCGAAATCAAGCTAAAAATCACCGAATTAAGAACACGGAGTCGACGGATATTCATAAAACCGTTTACGTAGAGAAACCACATTTCGCGACTAACTAGGTGAAACGAGACCTACTAGCCACGAGTTCTGAAATCAAAATCCGGAACACCAGGATTGTAGAGCTCGAAAAGTAGTGCGAAATCAAGCTAAAAATCACCGAATTCAGAACTCGGAGTCGACGGATATTCATAAAACCGTTTACGTAAAGAAACCACATTTCGCGGCTAACTAGGTGAAACGAGACCTACTAGCCACGAGTTCTGAAATCAAAATCCGAAATGCCAGGATTGTAGAGCTCCAAAATTAGTTCGAAATCAAGCTAAAAATCACCGAATGCAGAACTCGGACTCAACGGATATTCATAAAACCGTTTACGTAAAGAAACCACATTTCGCGGCTAACTAGGTGAAACGAGACCTACTAGCCACGAGTTCTGAAATAAAAATCCGAAATGCCAGGATTGTAGAGCTCCAAAAGTAGTGCGAAATCAAGCTAAAAATCACCGAATTCAGAACTCGGAGTCAACGGATATTCATAAAACCGTTTACGTAAAGAAACTACATTTCGCGGCTAACTAGGTAAAACGAGACCTACTAGCCACGAGTTCTGAAATCAAAATCCGAAAAACCACGATTGTAGAGCTCGAAAATTAGTGCGAAATCAAGCTAAAAGTCACCGAATTCAGAACTCGGAGTCAACGGATATTCATAAAACCGTTTACGTAAAGAAACCACATTTCGCGGCTAACTAGGTGAAACGAGACCTACTAGCCACGAGTTCTGAAATCAAAATCCGAAATGTCAGGATTGTAGAGCTCAAAAAGTAGTGTGAAATCAAGCTAAAAATCACCGAATTCAGAACTCGGAGTCGACGGATATTCATAAAAACGTTTACGTAAAGAAACCACATTTCGCGGCTAACTAGGTGAAACGAGACCTACTAGCCACGAGTTCTGAAATCAAAATCCGAAAAACCACGATTGTAGAGCTCGAAAATTAGTGCGAAATCAAGCTAAAAGTCACCGAATTCAGAACTCGGAGTCAACGGATATTCATAAAACCGTTTACGTAAAGAAACCACATTTCGCGGCTAACTAGGTGAAACGAGACCTACTAGCCACGAGTTTTGAAATCAAAATCCGAAATGCCAGGATTGTAGAGCTCGAAAAGTAGTGCGAAATCAAGCTAAAAATCACCGAATTTAGAACTCGGAGTCAACGGATATTCATAAAACCGTTTACGTAAAGAAACCACATTTCGCGGCTAACTAGGTGAAACGAGACCTACTAGCCACGAATTCTGAAATCAAAATCCGAAACGCCAGGATTGTAGAGCTCAAAAAGTAGTGAGAAATCAAGCTAAAAATCACCGAATTGAGAACTCGGAGTCAACGGATATTCATAAAACCGTTTACGTAAAGAAACCACATTTCGCGGCTAACTAGGTGAAACGAGACCTACTAGCCACGAGTTCTGAAATCAAAATACGAAACGCCAGGATTGTAGAGCTCAAAAAGTAGTGCGAAATCAAGCTAAAAATCACCGAATTCAGAACTCGGAGTCAACGGATATTCATAAAACCGTTTACGTAAAGAAACCACATTTCGCGGCTAACTAGGTGAAACGAGACCTACTAGCCACGAGTTCTGAAATCAAAATCCGAAACGCCAGGATTGTAGAGCTCAAAAAGTAGTGCGAAATCAAGCTAAAAATCACCGAATTCAGAACTCGGAGTCAACGGATATTCATAAAACCGTTTACGTAAAGAAACCACATTTCGCGGCTAACTAGGTGAAACGAGACCTACTAGCCACGAGTTCTGAAATCAAAATCCGAAACGCCAGGATTGTAGAGCTCAAAAAGTAGTGCGAAATCAAGCTAAAAATCACCGAATTCAGAACTCGGACTCAACGGATATTCATAAAACCGTTTACGTAAAGAAACCACATTTCGCGGCTAACTAGGTGAAACGAGACCTACTAGCCACGAGTTCTGAAATCAAAATCCGAAATGCCAGGATTGTAGAGCTCCAAAATTAGTTCGAAATCAAGCTAAAAATCACCGAATGCAGAACTCGGACTCAACGGATATTCATAAAACCGTTTACGTAAAGAAACCACATTTCGCGGCTAACTAGGTGAAACGAGACCTACTTGCCACGAGTTCTGAAATAAAAATCCGAAATGCCAGGATTGTAGAGCTCCAAAAGTAGTGCGAAATCAAGCTAAAAATCACCGAATTCAGAACTCGGAGTCGACGGATATTCATAAAACCGTTTACGTAAAGAAACTACATTTCGCGGCTAACTAGGTGAAACGAGACCTACTAGCCACGAGTTCTGAAATCTAAATCCGAAACATCAGGATTGTAGAGCTCAAAAAGTAGTGCGAAATCAAGCTAAAAATCACCGAATTCAGAACACGGAGTCGACGGATATTCATAAAACCGTTTACGTAGAGAAACCACATTTCGCGACTAACTAGGTGAAACGAGACCTACTAGCCACGAGTTCTGAAATCAAAATCCGGAACACCAGGATTGTAGAGCTCGAAAAGTAGTGCGAAATCAAGCTAAAAATCACCGAATTCAGAACTCGGAGTCGACGGATATTCATAAAACCGTTTACGTAAAGAAACTACATTTCGCGGCTAACTAGGTGAAACGAGACCTACTAGCCACGAGTTCTGAAATCTAAATCCGAAATGCCAGGATTGTAGAGCTCGAAAAGTAGTGCGAAATCAAGCTAAAAATCACCGAATTCAGAACTCGGAGTCGACGGATATTCATAAAACCGTTTACGTAAAGAAACCACATTTCGCGGCTAACTAGGTGAAACGAGACCTACTAGCCACGAGTTCTGAAATCTAAATCCGAAATGCCAGGATTGTAGAGCTCGAAAAGTAGTGCGAAATCAAGCTAAAAATCACCGAATTCAGAACTCGGAGTCAACGGATATTCATAAAACCGTTTACGTAAAGAAACCACATTTCGCGGCTAACTAGGTGAAACGAGACCTACGAGCCACGAATTCTGAAATCAAAATCCGAAACGCCAGGATTGTAGAGCTCGAAAAGTAGTGCGAAATCAAGCTAAAAATCAACGAATTCAGAACTCGGAGTCGACGGATATTCATAAAACCGTTTACGTAAAGAAACCACATTTCGCGGCTAACTAGGTGAAACGAGACCTACTAGCCACGAGTTCTGAAATCAAAATCCGAAATGTCAGGATTGTAGAGCTCAAAAAGTAGTGTGAAATCAAGCTAAAAATCACCGAATTCAGAACTCGGAGTCGACGGATATTCATAAAAACGTTTACGTAAAGAAACCACATTTCGCGGCTAACTAGGTGAAACGAGACCTACTAGCCACGAGTTCTGAAATCAAAATCCGAAATGCCAGGATTGTAGAGCTCCAAAATTAGTTCGAAATCAAGCTAAAAATCACCGAATGCAGAACTCGGACTCAACGGATATTCATAAAACCGTTTACGTAAAGAAACCACATTTCGCGGCTAACTAGGTGAAACGAGACCTACTAGCCACGAGTTCTGAAATAAAAATCCGAAATGCCAGGATTGTAGAGCTCCAAAAGTAGTGCGAAATCAAGCTAAAAATCAACGAATTCAGAACTCGGAGTCGACGGATATTCATAAAACCGTTTACGTAAAGAAACCACATTTCGCGGCTAACTAGGTGAAACGAGACCTACTAGCCACGAGTTCTGAAATCAAAATCCGAAATGTCAGGATTGTAGAGCTCAAAAAGTAGTGTGAAATCAAGCTAAAAATCACCGAATTCAGAACTCGGAGTCGACGGATATTCATAAAAACGTTTACGTAAAGAAACCACATTTCGCGGCTAACTAGGTGAAACGAGACCTACTAGCCACGAGTTCTGAAATCAAAATCCGAAATGCCAGGATTGTAGAGCTCCAAAATTAGTTCGAAATCAAGCTAAAAATCACCGAATGCAGAACTCGGACTCAACGGATATTCATAAAACCGTTTACGTAAAGAAACCACATTTCGCGGCTAACTAGGTGAAACGAGACCTACTAGCCACGAGTTCTGAAATAAAAATCCGAAATGCCAGGATTGTAGAGCTCCAAAAGTAGTGCGAAATCAAGCTAAAAATCACCGAATTCAGAACTCGGAGTCAACGGATATTCATAAAACCGTTTACGTAAAGAAACTACATTTCGTGGCTAACTAGGTGAAACGAGACATACTAGCCACGAGTTCTGAAATCTAAATCCGAAACATCAGGATTGTAGAGCTCAAAAAGTAGTACGAAATCAAGCTAAAAATCACCGAATTCAGAACACGGAGTCGACGGATATTCATAAAACCGTTTACGTAGAGAAACCACATTTCGCGACTAACTAGGTGAAACGAGACCTACTAGCCACGAGTTCTGAAATCAAAATCCGGAACACCAGGATTGTAGAGCTCGAAAAGTAGTGCGAAATCAAGCTAAAAATCACCGAATTCAGAACTCGGAGTCGACGGATATTCATAAAACCGTTTACGTAAAGAAACTACATTTCGCGGCTAACTAGGTGAAACGAGACCTACTAGCCACGAGTTCTGAAATCTAAATCCGAAATGCCAGGATTGTAGAGCTCGAAAAGTAGTGCGAAATCAAGCTAAAAATCACCGAATTCAGAACTCGGAGTCGACGGATATTCATAAAACCGTTTACGTAAAGAAACCACATTTCGCGGCTAACTAGGTGAAACGAGACCTACTAGCCACGAGTTCTGAAATCTAAATCCGAAATGCCAGGATTGTAGAGCTCGAAAAGTAGTGCGAAATCAAGCTAAAAATCACCGAATTCAGAACTCGGAGTCAACGGATATTCATAAAACCGTTTACGTAAAGAAACCACATTTCGCGGCTAACTAGGTGAAACGAGACCTACGAGCCACGAATTCTGAAATCAAAATCCGAAACGCCAGGATTGTAGAGCTCGAAAAGTAGTGCGAAATCAAGCTAAAAATCACCGAATTCAGAACTCGGAGTCGACGGATATTCATAAAACCGTTTACGTAAAGAAACCACATTTCGCGGCTAACTAGGTGAAACGAGACCTACTAGCCACGAGTTCTGAAATCAAAATCCGAAATGTCAGGATTGTAGAGCTCAAAAAGTAGTGTGAAATCAAGCTAAAAATCACCGAATTCAGAACTCGGAGTCGACGGATATTCATAAAAACGTTTACGTAAAGAAACCACATTTCGCGGCTAACTTGGTGAAACGAGACCTACTAGCCACGAGTTCTGAAATCAAAATCCGAAACACCAGGATTGTAGAGCTCGAAAATTAGTGCGAAATCAAGCTAAAAGTCACCGAATTCAGAACTCGGAGTCAACGGATATTCATAAAACCGTTTACGTAAAGAAACCACATTTCGCGGCTAACTAGGTGAAACGAGACCTACTAGCCACGAGTTTTGAAATCAAAATCCGAAATGCCAGGATTGTAGAGCTCGAAAAGTAGTGCGAAATCAAGCTAAAAATCACCGAATTTAGAACTCGGACTCAACGGATATTCATAAAACCGTTTACGTAAAGAAACCACATTTCGCGGCTAACTAGGTGAAACGAGACCTACTAGCCACGAGTTCTGAAATCTAAATCCGAAACATCAGGATTGTAGAGCTCAAAAAGTAGTGCGAAATCAAGCTAAAAATCACCGAATTCAGAACACGGAGTCGACGGATATTCATAAAACCGTTTACGTAGAGAAACCACATTTCGCGACTAACTAGGTGAAACGAGACCTACTAGCCACGAGTTCTGAAATCAAAATCCGGAACACCAGGATTGTAGAGCTCGAAAAGTAGTGCGAAATCAAGCTAAAAATCACCGAATTCAGAACTCGGAGTCGACGGATATTCATAAAACCGTTTACGTAAAGAAACTACATTTCGCGGCTAACTAGGTGAAACGAGACCTACTAGCCACGAGTTCTGAAATCTAAATCCGAAATGCCAGGATTGTAGAGCTCGAAAAGTAGTGCGAAATCAAGCTAAAAATCACCGAATTCAGAACTCGGAGTCGACGGATATTCATAAAACCGTTTACGTAAAGAAACCACATTTCGCGGCTAACTAGGTGAAACGAGACCTACTAGCCACGAGTTCTGAAATCTAAATCCGAAATGCCAGGATTGTAGAGCTCGAAAAGTAGTGCGAAATCAAGCTAAAAATCACCGAATTCAGAACTCGGAGTCAACGGATATTCATAAAACCGTTTACGTAAAGAAACCACATTTCGCGGCTAACTAGGTGAAACGAGACCTACGAGCCACGAATTCTGAAATCAAAATCCGAAACGCCAGGATTGTAGAGCTCGAAAAGTAGTGCGAAATCAAGCTAAAAATCACCGAATTCAGAACTCGGAGTCGACGGATATTCATAAAACCGTTTACGTAAAGAAACCACATTTCGCGGCTAACTAGGTGAAACGAGACCAACTAGCCACGAGTTCTGAAATCAAAATCCGAAATGTCAGGATTGTAGAGCTCAAAAAGTAGTGTGAAATCAAGCTAAAAATCACCGAATTCAGAACTCGGAGTCGACGGATATTCATAAAAACGTTTACGTAAAGAAACCACATTTCGCGGCTAACTAGGTGAAACGAGACCTACTAGCCACGAGTTCTGAAATCAAAATCCGAAACACCAGGATTGTAGAGCTCGAAAATTAGTGCGAAATCAAGCTAAAAGTCACCGAATTCAGAACTCGGAGTCAACGGATATTCATAAAACCGTTTACGTAAAGAAACCACATTTCGCGGCTAACTAGGTGAAACGAGACCTACTAGCCACGAGTTTTGAAATCAAAATCCGAAATGCCAGGATTGTAGAGCTCGAAAAGTAGTGCGAAATCAAGCTAAAAATCACCGAATTTAGAACTCGGACTCAACGGATATTCATAAAACCGTTTACGTAAAGAAACCACATTTCGCGGCTAACTAGGTGAAACGAGAACTACTAGCCACGAGTTCTGAAATCAAAATCTGAAACGCCAGGATTGTAGAGCTCCAAAAGTAGTTCGAAATCAAGCTACAAATCACCGAATTCAGAACTCGGAGTCAACGGATATTCATAAAACCGTTTACGTAAAGAAACCACATTTCGCGGCTAACTAGGTGAAACGAGACCTACTAGCCACGAGTTCTGAAATCAAAATCCGAAACGCCAGGATTGTAGAGCTCGAAAAGTAGTGCGAAAACAAGCTAAAAATCACCGAATTTAGAACTCGGACTCAACGGATATTCATAAAACCGTTTACGTAAAGAAACCACATTTCGCGGCTAACTAGGTGAAACGAGACCTACTAGCCACGAGTTCTGAAATCAAAATCCGAAATGCCAGGATTGTAGAGCTCAAAAAGTAGTGCGAAATCAAGCTAAAAATCACCGAATTCAGAACTCGGAGTCAACGGATATTCATAAAACCGTTTACGTAAAGAAACCACATTTCGCGGCTAACTAGGTGAAACGAGACCTACTAGCCACGAGTTCTGAAATCAAAATCCGAAATGCAAGGATTGTAGAGCTCGAAAAGTAGTGCGAAATCAAGCTAAAAATCACCGAATTCAGAACACGGAGTCGACGGATATTCATAAAACCGTTTACGTAAAGAAACCACATTTCGCGGCTAACTAGGTGAAACGAGACCTACTAGCCACGAGTTCTGAAATCAAAATCCGAAACGCCAGGATTGTAGAGCTCGAAAAGTAGCGCGAAATCAAGCTAAAAATCACCGAATTCAGAACTTGGAGTCAACGGATATTCATAAAACCGTTTACGTAAAGAAACCACATTTCGCGGCTAACTAGGTGAAACGAGACCTACTAGCCACGAATTCTGAAATCAAAATCCGAAACGCCAGGATTGTAGAGCTCGAAAAGTAGTGCGAAATCAAGCTAAAAATCACCGAATTCAGAACTCGGAGTCAACGGATATTCATAAAACCGTTTACGTAAAGAAACCACATTTCGCGGCTAACTAGGTGAAACGAGACCTACTAGCCACGAGTTCTGAAATCAAAATCCGAAATGCCAGGATTGTAGAGCTCAAAAAGTAGTGCGAAATCAAGCTAAAAATCACCGAATTCAGAACTCGGACTCAACGGATATTCATAAAACCGTTTACGTAAAGAAACCACATTTCGCGGCTAACTAGGTGAAACGAGACCTACTAGCCACGAGTTCTGAAATCAAAATCCGAAATGCAAGGATTGTAGAGCTCCAAAATTAGTTCGAAATCAAGCTAAAAATCACCGAATTCAGAACACGGAGTCGACGGATATTCATAAAACCGTTTACGTAAAGAAACCACATTTCGCGGCTAACTAGGTGAAACGACACCTACTAGCCACGAGTTCTGAAATCAAAATCCGAAACGCCAGGATTGTAGAGCTCAAAAAGTAGTGCGAAATCAAGCTAAAAATCACCGAATTCAGAACTCGGAGTCAACGGATATTCATAAAACCGTTTACGTAAAGAAACCACATTTCGCGGCTAACTAGGTGAAACGAGACCTACTAGCCACGAGTTCTGAAATCAAAATCCGAAACGCCAGGATTGTAGAGCTCAAAAAGTAGTGCGAAATCAAGCTAAAAATCACCGAATTCAGAACTCGGAGTCAACGGATATTCATAAAACCGTTTACGTAAAGAAACCACATTTCGCGGCTAACTAGGTGAAACGAGACCTACTAGCCACGAGTTCTGAAATCAAAATCCGAAACGCCAGGATTGTAGAGCTCAAAAAGTAGTGCGAAATCAAGCTAAAAATCACCGAATTCAGAACTCGGACTCAACGGATATTCATAAAACCGTTTACGTAAAGAAACCACATTTCGCGGCTAACTAGGTGAAACGAGACCTACTAGCCACGAGTTCTGAAATCAAAATTCGAAATGCCAGGATTGTAGAGCTCCAAAATTAGTTCGAAATCAAGCTAAAAATCACCGAATGCAGAACTCGGACTCAACGGATATTCATAAAACCGTTTACGTAAAGAAACCACATTTCGCGGCTAACTAGGTGAAACGAGACCTACTAGCCACGAGTTCTGAAATCAAAATCCGAAATGCAAGGATTGTAGAGCTCCAAAATTAGTTCGAAATCAAGCTAAAAATCACCGAATTCAGAACACGGAGTCGACGGATATTCATAAAACCGTTTACGTAAAGAAACCACATTTCGCGGCTAACTAGGTGAAACGACACCTACTAGCCACGAGTTCCGAAATCAAAATCCGAAATGCCAGGATTGTAGAGCACAAATAGTAGTACGAAATCAAGCTAAAAATCACCGAATTCAGAACTCGGAGTCAACGGATATTCATAAAACCGTTTACGTAAAGAAACCACATTTCGCGGCTAACTAGGTGAAACGAGACCTACTAGCCACGAGTTCTGAAATCAAAATCCGAAACGCCAGAGTTGTAGAGCTTGAAAAGTAGTGCGAAATCAAGCTAAAAATCACCGAATTCTGAACTCGGAGTCAACGGATATTCATAAAACCGTTTACGTAAAGAAACCACATTTCGCGGCTAACTAGGTGAAACGAGACCTACTAGCCACGAGTTCTGAAATCAAAATCCGAAATGCCAGGATTGTAGAGCTCGAAAAGTAGTGCGAAATCAAGCTAAAAATCACCGAATTCAGAACTCGGAGTCAACGGATATTCATAAAACCGTTTACGTAAAGAAACCACATTTCGCGGCTAACTAGGTGAAACGAGACCTACTAGCCACGAGTTCTGAAATCAAAATCCGAAACGCCAGGATTGTAGAGCTCAAAAAGTAGTGCGAAATCAAGCTAAAAATCACCGAATTCAGAACTCGGACTCAACGGATATTCATAAAACCGTTTACGTAAAGAAACCACATTTCGCGGCTAACTAGGTGAAACGAGACCTACTAGCCACGAGTTCTGAAATCAAAATCCGAAATGCCAGGATTGTAGAGCTCCAAAATTAGTTCGAAATCAAGCTAAAAATCACCGAATGCAGAACTCGGACTCAACGGATATTCATAAAACCGTTTACGTAAAGAAACCACATTTCGCGGCTAACTAGGTGAAACGAGACCTACTAGCCACGAGTTCTGAAATAAAAATCCGAAATGCCAGGATTGTAGAGCTCCAAAAGTAGTGCGAAATCAAGCTAAAAATCACCGAATTCAGAACTCGGAGTCGACGGATATTCATAAAACCGTTTACGTAAAGAAACTACATTTCGCGGCTAACTAGGTGAAACGAGACCTACTAGCCACGAGTTCTGAAATCTAAATCCGAAACGCCAGGATTGTAGAGCTCAAAAAGTAGTGCGAAATCAAGCTAAAAATCACCGAATTCAGAACTCGGAGTCAACGGATATTCATAAAACCGTTTACGTAAAGAAACCACATTTCGCGGCTAACTAGGTGAAACGAGACCTACTAGCCACGAGTTCTGAAATCAAAATCCGAAACGCCAGGATTGTAGAGCTCAAAAAGTAGTGCGAAATCAAGCTAAAAATCACCGAATTCAGAACTCGGAGTCAACGGATATTCATAAAACCGTTTACGTAAAGAAACCACATTTCGCGGCTAACTAGGTGAAACGAGACCTACTAGCCACGAGTTCTGAAATCAAAATCCGAAACGCCAGGATTGTAGAGCTCAAAAAGTAGTGCGAAATCAAGCTAAAAATCACCGAATTCAGAACTCGGACTCAACGGATATTCATAAAACCGTTTACGTAAAGAAACCACATTTCGCGGCTAACTAGGTGAAACGAGACCTACTAGCCACGAGTTCTGAAATCAAAATCCGAAATGCCAGGATTGTAGAGCTCCAAAATTAGTTCGAAATCAAGCTAAAAATCACCGAATGCAGAACTCGGACTCAACGGATATTCATAAAACCGTTTACGTAAAGAAACCACATTTCGCGGCTAACTAGGTGAAACGAGACCTACTAGCCACGAGTTCTGAAATCAAAATCCGAAATGTCAGGATTGTAGAGCTCAAAAAGTAGTGCGAAATCAAGCTAAAAATCACCGAATTCAGAACTCGGAGTCGACGGATATTCATAAAACCGTTTACGTAAAGAAACCACATTTCGCGGCTAACTAGGTGAAACGAGACCTACTAGCCACGAGTTCTGAAATCAAAATCCGAAACACCAGGATTGTAGAGCTCGAAAAGTAGTGCGAAATCAAGCTAAAAATCACCGAATTCAGAACACAGAGTCGACGGATATTCATAAAACCGTTTACGTAGAGAAACCACATTTCGCGACTAACTAGGTGAAACGAGACCTACTAGCCACGAGTTCTGAAATCAAAATCCGAAACGCCAGGATTGTAGAGCTCGAAAAGTAGCGCGAAATCAAGCTAAAAATCACCGAATTCAGAACTTGGAGTCAACGGATATTCATAAAACCGTTTACGTAAAGAAACCACATTTCGCGGCTAACTAGGTGAAACGAGACCTACTAGCCACGAATTCTGAAATCAAAATCCGAAACGCCAGGATTGTAGAGCTCGAAAAGTAGTGCGAAATCAAGCTAAAAATCACCGAATTCAGAACTCGGAGTCAACGGATATTCATAAAACCGTTTACGTAAAGAAACCACATTTCGCGGCTAACTAGGTGAAACGAGACCTACTAGCCACGAGTTCTGAAATCAAAATCCGAAATGCCAGGATTGTAGAGCTCAAAAAGTAGTGCGAAATCAAGCTAAAAATCACCGAATTCAGAACTCGGACTCAACGGATATTCATAAAACCGTTTACGTAAAGAAACCACATTTCGCGGCTAACTAGGTGAAACGAGACCTACTAGCCACGAGTTCTGAAATCAAAATCCGAAATGCAAGGATTGTAGAGCTCCAAAATTAGTTCGAAATCAAGCTAAAAATCACCGAATTCAGAACACGGAGTCGACGGATATTCATAAAACCGTTTACGTAAAGAAACCACATTTCGCGGCTAACTAGGTGAAACGACACCTACTAGCCACGAGTTCCGAAATCAAAATCCGAAATGCCAGGATTGTAGAGCACAAATAGTAGTACGAAATCAAGCTAAAAATCACCGAATTCAGAACTCGGAGTCAACGGATATTCATAAAACCGTTTACGTAAAGAAACCACATTTCGCGGCTAACTAGGTGAAACGAGACCTACTAGCCACGAGTTCTGAAATCAAAATCCGAAAAGCCAGGGTTGTAGAGCTTGAAAAGTAGTGCGAAATCAAGCTAAAAATCACCGAATTCTGAACTCGGAGTCAACGGATATTCATAAAACCGTTTACGTAAAGAAACCACATTTCGCGGCTAACTAGGTGAAACGAGACCTACTAGCCACGAGTTCTGAAATCAAAATCCGAAACGCCAGGATTGTAGAGCTCGAAAAGTAGCGCGAAATCAAGCTAAAAATCACCGAATTCAGAACTTGGAGTCAACGGATATTCATAAAACCGTTTACGTAAAGAAACCACATTTCGCGGCTAACTAGGTGAAACGAGACCTACTAGCCACGAATTCTGAAATCAAAATCCGAAACGCCAGGATTGTAGAGCTCGAAAAGTAGTGCGAAATCAAGCTAAAAATCACCGAATTCAGAACTCGAAGTCAACGGATATTCATAAAACCGTTTACGTAAAGAAACCACATTTCGCGGCTAACTAGGTGAAACGATACCTACTAGCCACGAGTTCTGAAATCAAAATCCGAAATGTCAGGATTGTAGAGCTCAAAAAGTAGTGTGAAATCAAGCTAAAAATCACCGAATTCAGAACTCGGAGTCGACGGATATTCATAAAACCGTTTACGTAAAGAAACCACATTTCGCGGCTAACTAGGTGAAACGAGACCTACTAGCCACGAGTTCTGAAATCAAAATCCGAAACACCAGGATTGTAGAGCTCGAAAATTAGTGCGAAATCAAGGTAAAAGTCACCGAATTCAGAACTCGGAGTCAACGGATATTCATAAAACCGTTTACGTAAAGAAACCACATTTCGCGGCTAACTAGGTGAAACGAGACCTACTAGCCACGAGTTCTGAAATCAAAATCCGAAACGCCAGGATTGTAGAGCTCGAAAAGTAGTGCGAAATCAAGCTAAAAATCACCGAATTTAGAACTCGGACTCAACGGATATTCATAAAACCGTTTACGTAAAGAAACCACATTTCGCGGCTAAATAGGTGAAACGAGACCTACTAGCCACGAGTTCTGAAATCAAAATCCGAAACGCCAGGATTGTAGAGCTCCAAAAGTAGTTCGAAATCAAGCTACAAATCACCGAATTCAGAACTCGGGGTCAACGGATATTCATAAAACCGTTTACGTAAAGAAACCACATTTCGCGGCTAACTAGGTGAAACGAGACCTACTAGCCACGAGTTCTGAAATCAAAATCCGAAACACCAGGATTGTAGAGCTCGAAAATTAGTGCGAAATCAAGCTAAAAATCACCGAATTCAGAACTCGGAGTCAACGGATATTCATAAAACCGTTTACGTAAAGAAACCACATTTCGCGGCTAACTAGGTGAAACGAGACCTACTAGCCACGAGTTCTGAAATCAAAATCCGAAATGCCAGGAATGTAGAGCTCAAAAAGTAGTGCGAAATCAAGCTAAAAATCACCGAATTCAGAACTCGGACTCAACGGATATTCATAAAACCGTTTACGTAAAGAAACCACATTTCGCGGCTAACTAGGTGAAACGAGATCTACTAGCCACGAGTTCTGAAATCAAAATCCGAAATGCAAGGATTGTAGAGCTCCAAAATTAGTTCGAAATCAAGCTAAAAATCACCGAATTCAGAACACGGAGTCGACGGATATTCATAAAACCGTTTACGTAAAGAAACCACATTTCGCGGCTAACTAGGTGAAACGACACCTACTAGCCACGAGTTCCGAAATCAAAATCCGAAATGCCAGGATTGTAGAGCACAAATAGTAGTACGAAATCAAGCTAAAAATCACCGAATTCAGAACTCGGAGTCAACGGATATTCATAAAACCGTTTACGTAAAGAAACCACATTTCGCGGCTAACTAGGTGAAACGAGACCTACTAGCCACGAGTTCTGAAATCAAAATCCGAAACGCCAGGGTTGTAGAGCTCGAAAAGTAGTGCGAAATCAAGCTAAAAATCACCGAATTCTGAACTCGGAGTCAACGGATATTCATAAAACCGTTTACGTAAAGAAACCACATTTCGCGGCTAACTAGGTGAAACGAGACCTACTAGCCACGAGTTCTGAAATCAAAATCCGAAACGCCAGGATTTTAGAGCTCGAAAAGTAGCGCGAAATCAAGCTAAAAATCACCGAATTCAGAACTTGGAGTCAACGGATATTCATAAAACCGTTTACGTAAAGAAACCACATTTCGCGGCTAACTAGGTGAAACGAGACCTACTAGCCACGAATTCTGAAATCAAAATCCGAAACCCCAGGATTGTAGAGCTCGAAAAGTAGTGCGAAATCAAGCTAAAAATCACCGAATTCAGAACTCGGAGTCAACGGATATTCATAAAACCGTTTACGTAAAGAAACCACATTTCGCGGCTAACTAGGTGAAACGAGACCTACTAGCCACGAGTTCTGAAATCAAAATCCGAAACGCCAGGATTGTAGAGCTCGAAAAGTAGTGCGAAATCAAGCTAAAAATCACCGAATTTAGAACTCGGACTCAACGGATATTCATAAAACCGTTTACGTAAAGAAACCACATTTCGCGGCTAAATAGGTGAAACGAGACCTACTAGCCACGAGTTCTGAAATCAAAATCCGAAACGCCAGGATTGTAGAGCTCCAAAAGTAGTTCGAAATCAAGCTACAAATCACCGAATTCAGAACTCGGGGTCAACGGATATTCATAAAACCGTTTACGTAAAGAAACCACATTTCGCGGCTAACTAGGTGAAACGAGACCTACTAGCCACGAATTCTGAAATCAAAATCCGAAATGCCAGGATTGTAGAGCTCGAAAAGTAGTGAGAAATCAAGCTAAAAATCACCGAATTCAGAACTCGGAGTCAACGGATATTCATAAAACCGTTTACGTAAAGAAACCACATTTCGCGGCTAACTAGGTGAAACGAGACCTACTAGCCACGAGTTCTGAAATCAAAATCCGAAACGCCAAGATTGTAGAGCTCGAAAAGTAATGCGAAATCAAGCTAAAAATCACCGAATTCAGAACTCGGAGTCAACGGATATTCATAAAACCGTTTACGTAAAGAAACCACATTTCGCGGCTAACTAGGTGAAACGAGACCTACTAGCCACGAGTTCTGAAATCAAAATCCGAAACGCCAGGATTGTAGAGCTCAAAAAGTTGTGCGAAATCATGCAAAAAATCACCGAATTCAGAACTCGGACTCAACGGATATTCATAAAACCGTTTACGTAAAGAAACCACATTTCGCGGCTAACTAGGTGAAACGAGACCTACTAGCCACGAGTTCTGAAATCAAAATCCGAAATGCCAGGATTGTAGAGCTCCAAAATTAGTTCGAAATCAAGCTAAAAATCACCGAATGCAGAACTCGGACTCAACGGATATTCATAAAACCGTTTACGTAAAGAAACCACATTTCGCGGCTAACTAGGTGAAACGAGACCTACTAGCCACGAGTTCTGAAATAAAAATCCGAAATGCCAGGATTGTAGAGCTCCAAAAGTAGTGCGAAATCAAGCTAAAAATCACCGAATTCAGAACTCGGAGTCAACGGATATTCATAAAACCGTTTACGTAAAGAAACCACATTTCGCGGCTAACTAGGTGAAACGAGACCTACTAGCCACAAGTTCTGAAATCAAAATCCGAAACGCCAGGATTGTAGAGCTCGAAAAGTAGTGCGAAATCAAGCTACAAATCACCGAATTCAGAACTCGGAGTCAACGGATATTCATAAAACCGTTTACGTAAAGAAACCACATTTCGCGGCTAACTAGGTGAAACGAGACCTACTAGCCACGAGTTCTGAAATCAAAATCCGAAACGCCAGGATTGTAGAGCTCGAAAAGTAGTGCGAAAACAAGCTAAAAATCACCGAATTTAGAACTCGGACTCAACGGATATTCATAAAACCGTTTACGTAAAGAAACCACATTTCGCGGCTAACTAGGTGAAACGAGACCTACTAGCCACGAGTTCTGAAATCAAAATCCGAAAAGCCAGGATTGTAGAGCTCAAAAAGTAGTGCGAAATCAAGCTAAAAATCACCGAATTCAGAACTCGGAGTCAACGGATATTCATAAAACCGTTTACGTAAAGAAACCACATTTCGCGGCTAACTAGGTGAAACGAGACCTACTAGCCACGAGTTCTGAAATCAAAATCCGAAATGCAAGGATTGTAGAGCTCGAAAAGTAGTGCGAAATCAAGCTAAAAATCACCGAATTCAGAACACGGAGTCGACGGATATTCATAAAACCGTTTACGTAAAGAAACCACATTTCGCGGCTAACTAGGTGAAACGAGACCTACTAGCCACGAGTTCTGAAATCAAAATCCGAAATGCAAGGATTGTAGAGCTCGAAAAGTAGTGCGAAATCAAGCTAAAAATCACCGAATTCAGAACTTGGAGTCAACGGATATTCATAAAACCGTTTACGTAAAGAAACCACATTTCGCGGCTAACTAGGTGAAACGAGACCTACTAGCCACGAGTTCTGAAATCAAAATCCAAAATGCCAGGATTGTAGAGCTCGAAAAGTAGTGCGAAATCAAGCTAAAAATCACCGAATTCAGAACACGGAGTCGACGGATATTCATAAAACCGTTTACGTAAAGAAACCACATTTCGCGGCTAACTAGGTGAAACGAGACCTACTAGCCACGAGTTCTGAAATCAAAATCCGAAATGCCAGGATTGTAGAGCTCGAAAAGTAGTGCGAAATCAAGCTAAAAATCACAGAATTCAGAACTCGGACTCAACGGATATTCATAAAACCGTTTACGTAAAGAAACCACATTTCGCGGCTAACTAGGTCAAACGAGACCTACTAGCCACGAGTTCTGAAATCAAAATCCGAAATGCCAGGATTGTAGAGCTCCAAAAGTTGTTCGAAATCAAGCTAAAAATCACCGAATTCAGAACTCGGACTCAACGGATATTCATAAAACCGTTTACGTAAAGAAACCACATTTCGCGGCTAACTAGGTGAAACGAGACCTACTAGCCACGAGTTCTGAAATCAAAATCCGAAATGCCAGGATTGTAGAGCTCCAAAAGTAGTGCGAAATCAAGCTAAAAATCACCGAATTCAGAACTCGGAGTCAACGGATATTCATAAAACCGTTTACGTAAAGAAACAACATTTCGCGGCTAACTAGGTGAAACGAGACCTACTAGCCACAAGTTCTGAAATCTAAATCCGAAACATCAGGATTGTAGTGCTCCAAAAGTAGTGCGAAATCAAGCTAAAAATCAACGAATTCAGAACACGGAGTCGACGGATATTTATAAAACCGTTTACGTAGAGAAACCACATTTCGCGGCTAACTAGGTGAAACGAGACCTACTAGCCACGAGTTCTGAAATAAAAATCCGAAACGCCAGGATTGTAGAGCTCGAAAAGTAGTGCGAAATCAAGCTAAAAATCACCGAATTCAGAACTCGGAGTCGACGGATATTCATAAAACCGTTTACGTAAAGAAACCACATTTCGCGGCTAACTAGGTGAAACGAGACCTACTAGCCACGAGTTCTGAAATCTAAATCCGAAATGCCAGGATTGTAGAGCTCGAAAAGTAGTGCGAAATCAAGCTAAAAATCACCGAATTCAGAACTCGGAGTCGACGGATATTCATAAAACCGTTTACGTAAAGAAACCACATTTCGCGGCTAACTAGGTGAAACGAGACCTACTAGCCACGAGTTCTGAAATCTAAATCCGAAATGCCAGGATTGTAGAGCTCGAAAAGTAGTGCGAAATCAAGCTAAAAATCACCGAATTCAGAACTCGGAGTCGACGGATATTCATAAAACCGTTTACGTAAAGAAACCACATTTCGCGGCTAACTAGGTGAAACGAGACCTACTAGCCACGAGTTCTGAAATCAAAATCCGAAATGCCAGGATTGTAGAGCTCGAAAAGTAGTGCGAAATCAAGCTAAAAATCACCGAATTCAGAACTCGGAGTCGACGGATATTCATAAAACCGTTTACGTAAAGAAACCACATTTCGCGGCTAACTAGGTGAAACGAGACCTACTAGCCACGAGTTCTGAAATCAAAATCCGAAACGCCAGGATTGTAGAGCTCGAAAAGTAGTGCGAAATCAAGCTAAAAATCACCGAATTTAGAACTCGGACTCAACGGATATTCATAAAACCGCTTACGTAAAGAAACCACATTTCGCGGCTAACTAGGTGAAACGAGACCTACTAGCCACGAGTTCTGAAATCAAAATCCGAAATGCCAGGATTGTAGAGCTCCAAAAGTAGTTCGAAATCAAGCTACAAATCACCGAATTCAGAACTCGGAGTCAACGGATATTCATAAAACCGTTTACGTAAAGAAACCACATTTCGCGGCTAACTAGGTGAAACGAGACCTACTAGCCATGAGTTTTGAAATCTAAATCCGAAATGCCAGGATTGTAGAGCTCGAAAAGTAGTGCGAAATCAAGCTAAAAATCACCGAATTCAGAACTCGGAGTCAACGGATATTCATAAAACCGTTTACGTAAAGAAACCACATTTCGCGGCTAACTAGGTGAAACGAGACCTACTAGCCACGGGTTCTGAAATCAAAATCCGAAACATCAGGATTGTAGAGCTCAAAAAGTAGTGCAAAATCAAGCTAAAAATCACCGAATTCAGAACACGGAGTCGACGGATATTCATAAAACCGTTTACGTAAAGAAACCACATTTCGCGGCTAACTAGGTGAAACGAGACCTACTAGCCACGAGTTCTGAAATCAAAATCCAAAATGCCAGGATTGTAGAGCTCGAAAAGTAGTGCGAAATCAAGCTAAAAATCACCGAATTCAGAACTCGGAGTCAACGGATATTCATAAAACCGTTTACGTAAAGAAACCACATTTCGCGGCTAACTAGGTGAAACGAGACCTACTAGCCACGAGTTCTGAAATCAAAATCTGAAATGTCAGGATTGTAGAGCTCAAAAAGTAGTGTGAAATTAAGCTAAAAATCACCGAATTCAGAACACGGAGTCGACGGATATTCATAAAACCGTTTACGTAGAGAAACCACATTTCGCGGCTAACTAGGTGAAACGAGACCTACTAGCCACGAGTTCTGAAATAAAAATCCGAAACGCCAGGATTGTAGAGCTCGAAAAGTAGTGCAAAATCAAGCTAAAAATCACCGAATTCAGAACTCGGAGTCCACGGATATTCATAAAACCGTTTACGTAAAGAAACCACATTTCGCGGCTAACTAGGTGAAACGAGACCTACTAGCCACGAATTCTGAAATAAAAATCCGAAACACCAGGATTGTAGAGCTCGAAAAGTAGTGCGAAATCAAGCTAAAAATCACCGAATTCAGAACACGGAGTCGACGGATATTCATAAAACCGTTTACGTAAAGAAACCACATTTCGCGGCTAACTAGGTGAAACGAGACCTACTTGCCACGAGTTCTGAAATCAAAATCCGAAATGCCAGGATTGTAGAGCTCGAAAAGTAGTGCGAAATCAAGCAAAAAATCACCGAATTTAGAACTCGGAGTCAACGGATATTCATAAAACCGTTTACGTAAAGAAACCACATTTCGCGGCTAACTAGGTGAAACGAGACCTACTAGCCACGAGTTCTGAAATCAAAATCCAAAATGCCAGGATTGTAGAGCTCGAAAAGTAGTGCGAAATCAAGCTAAAAATCACCGAATTCAGAACACGGAGTCGACGGATATTCATAAAACCGTTTACGTAAAGAAACCACATTTCGCGGCTAACTAGGTGAAACGAGACCTACTAGCCACGAGTTCTGAAATCAAAATCCGAAATGCCAGGATTGTAGAGCTCGAAAAGTAGTGCGAAATCAAGCTAAAAATCACAGAATTCAGAACTCGGACTCAACGGATATTCATAAAACCGTTTACGTAAAGAAACCACATTTCGCGGCTAACTAGGTGAAACGAGACCTACTAGCCACGAGTTCTGAAATCTAAATCCGAAATGCCAGGATTGTAGAGCTCGAAAAGTTGTGCGAAATCAAGCTAAAAATCACCGAATTCAGAACTCGGAGTCGACGGATATTCATAAAACCGTTTACGTAAAGAAACCACATTTCGCGGCTAACTAGGTGAAACGAGACCTACTAGCCACGAGTTCTGAAATCTAAATCCGAAATGCCAGGATTGTAGAGCTCCAAAAGTAGTGCGAAATCAAGCTAAAAATCACCGAATTCAGAACTCGGAGTCCACGGATATTCATAAAACCGTTTACGTAAAGAAACAACATTTCGCGGCTAACTAGGTGAAACGAGACCTACTAGCCACGAATTCTGAAATCAAAATCCGAAATGCCAGGATTGTAGAGCTCGAAAAGTAGTGCGAAATCAAGCTAAAAATCACCGAATTCAGAACTCGGAGTCCACGGATATTCATAAAACCGTTTACGTAAAGAAACCACATTTCGCGGCTAACTAGGTGAAACGAGACCTACTAGCCACGAGTTCTGAAATCAAAATCGGAAATGTCAGGATTGTAGAGCTCCAAAAGTAGTGCGAAATCAAGCTAAAAATCAACGAATTCAGAACACGGAGTCGACGGATATTCATAAAACCGTTTACGTAGAGAAACCACATTTCGCGGCTAACTAGGTGAAACGAGACCTACTAGCCACGAGTTCTGAAATAAAAATCCGAAACCCCAGGATTGTAGAGCTCGAAAAGTAGTGCGAAATCAAGCTAAAAATCACCGAATTCAGAACTCGGAGTCGACGGATATTCATAAAACCGTTTACGTAAAGAAACCACATTTCGCGGCTAACTAGGTGAAACGAGACCTACTAGCCACGAGTTCTGAAATCTAGATCCGAAATGCCAGGATTGTAGAGCTCGAAAAGTAGTGCGAAATCAAGCTAAAAATCACCGAATTCAGAACTCGGAGTCCACGGATATTCATAAAACCGTTTACGTAAAGAAACCACATTTCGCGGCTAACTAGGTGAAACGAGACCTACTAGCCACGAATTCTGAAATCAAAATCCGAAATGCCAGGATTGTAGAGCTCGAAAAGTAGTGCGAAATCAAGCTAAAAATCAACGAATTCAGAACTCGGAGTCAACGGATATTCATAAAACCGTTTACGTAAAGAAACAACATTTCGCGGCTAACTAGGTGAAACGAGACCTACTAGCCACGAGTTCTAAAATCTAAATCCGAAACATCAGGATTGTAGAGCTCCAAAAGTAGTGCGAAATCAAGCTAAAAATCAACGAATTCAGAACACGGAGTCGACGGATATTCATAAAACCGTTTACGTAGAGAAACCACATTTCGCGGCTAACTAGGTGAAACGAGACCTACTAGCCACGAGTTCTGAAATAAAAATCCGAAACGCCAGGATTGTAGAGCTCGAAAAGTAGTGCGAAATCAAGCTAAAAATCACCGAATTCAGAAATCGGAGTCGACGGATATTCATAAAACCGTTTACGTAAAGAAACCACATTTCGCGGCTAACTAGGTGAAACGAGACCTACTAGCCACGAGTTCTGAAATAAAAATCCGAAATGCCAGGATTGTAGAGCTCGAAAAGTAGTGCGAAATCAAGCAAAAAATCACCGAATTTAGAACTCGGAGTCAACGGATATTCATAAAACCGTTTACGTAAAGAAACCACATTTCGCGGTTAACTAGGTGAAACGAGACCTACTAGCCACGAGTTCTGAAATCAAAATCCAAAACGCCAGGATTGTGGAGCTCAAAAAGTAGTGCGAAATCAAGCTAAAAATCACAGAATTCAGAACTCGGACTCAACGGATATTCATAAAACCGTTTACGTAAAGAAACCACATTTCGCGGCTAACTAGGTGAAACGAGACCTACTAGCCACGAGTTCTGAAATCAAAATCCGAAATGCCAGGATTGTAGAGCTCCAAAAGTTGTTCAAAATCAAGCTAAAAATCACCGAATTCAGAACTCGGACTCAACGGATATTCATAAAACCGTTTACGTAAAGAAACCACATTTCGCGGCTAACTAGGTGAAACGAGACCTACTAGCCACGAGTTCTGAAATCAAAATCCGAAATGCCAGGATTGTAGAGCTCCAAAAGTAGTGCGAAATCAAGCTAAAAATCACCGAATTCAGAACTCGGAGTCAACGGATATTCATAAAACCGTTTACGTAAAGAAACAACATTTCGCGGCTAACTAGGTGAAACGAGACCTACTAGCCACGAGTTCTGAAATCTAAATCCGAAACATCAGGATTGTAGTGCTCCAAAAGTAGTGCGAAATCAAGCTAAAAATCAACGAATTCAGAACACGGAGTCGACGGATATTTATAAAACCGTTTACGTAGAGAAACCACATTTCGCGGCTAACTAGGTGAAACGAGACCTACTAGCCACGAGTTCTGAAATAAAAATCCGAAACGCCAGGATTGTAGAGCTCGAAAAGTAGTGCGAAATCAAGCTAAAAATCACCGAATTCAGAACTCGGAGTCGACGGATATTCATCAAACCGTTTACGTAAAGAAACCACATTTCGCGGCTAACTAGGTGAAACGAGACCTACTAGCCACGAGTTCTGAAATCTAAATCCGAAATGCCAGGATTGTAGAGCTCGAAAAGTAGTGCGAAATCAAGCTAAAAATCACCGAATTCAGAACTCGGAGTCCACGGATATTCATAAAACCGTTTACGTAGAGAAACCACATTTCGCGGCTAACTAGGTGAAACGAGACCTACTAGCCATGAATTCTGAAATCAAAATCCGAAATTCCAGGATTGTAGAGCTCGAAAAGTAGTGCGAAATCAAGCTAAAAATCACCGAATTCAGAACACGGAGTCGACGGATATTCATAAAACCGTTTACGTAGAGAAACCACATTTCGCGGCTAACTAGGTGAAACGAGACCTACTAGCCACGAGTTCTGAAATAAAAATCCGAAACGCCAGGATTGTAGAGCTCGAAAAGTAGTGCGAAATCAAGCTAAAAATCACCGAATTCAGAACTCGGAGTCGACGGATATTCATAAAACCGTTTACGTAAAGAAACCACATTTCGCGGATAAGTAGGTGAAACGAGACCTACTAGCCACGAGTTCTGAAATCAAAATCCGAAATCCCAGGATTGTAGAGCTCGAAAAGTAGTGCGAAATCAAGCTAAAAATCACCGAATTCAGAACTCGGAGTCAACGGATATTCATAAAACCGTTTACGTAAAGAAACCACATTTCGCGGCTAACTAGGTGAAACGAGACCTACTAGCCACGAGTTCTGAAATCAAAATCCGAAATGTCAGGATTGTAGAGCTCAAAAAGTAGTGCGAAATCAAGCTAAAAATCACCGAATTCAGAACACGGAGTCGACGGATATTCATAAAACCGTTTACGTAAAGAAACCACATTTCGCGGCTAACTAGGTGACACGAGACCTACTAGCCACGAGTTCTGAAATCAAAATCCGAAATGCCAGGATTGTAGAGCTCCAAAAGTAGTTCGAAATCAAGCTACAAATCACCGAATTCAGAACTCGGAGTCAACGGATATTCATAAAACCGTTTACGTAAAGAAACCACATTTCGCGGCTAACTAGGTGAAAGGAGACCTACTAGCCATGAGTTCTGAAATCTAAATCCGAAATGCCAGGATTGTAGAGCTCGAAAAGTAGTGCGAAATCAAGCTAAAAATCACCGAATTCAGAACTCGGAGTCAACGGATATTCATAAAACCGTTTACGTAAAGAAACCACATTTCGCGGCTAACTAGGTGAAACCAGACCTACTAGCCACGACTTCTGAAATCAAAATCTGAAATGTCAGGATTGTAGAGCTCAAAAAGTAGTGCGAAATCAAGCTAAAAATCACCGAATTCAGAACACAGAGTCGACGGATATTCATAAAACCGTTTACGTAAAGAAACCACATTTCGCGGCTAACTAGGTGAAACGAGACCTACTAGCCACGAGTTCTGAAATCAAAATCCGAAACACCAGGATTGTAGAGCTCGAAAATTAGTGCGAAATCAAGCTAAAAGTCACCGAATTCAGAACTCGGAGTAAACGGATATTCATAAAACCGTTTACGTAAAGAAACCACATTTCGCGGCTAACTAGGTGAAACGAGACCTACTAGCCACGAGTTCTGAAATCTAAATCCGAAATGCCAGGATTGTAGAGCTCGAAAAGTAGTGCGAAATCAAGCTAAAAATCACCGAATTCAGAACTCGGAGTCGACGGATATTCATAAAACCGTTTACGTAAAGAAACCACATTTCGCGGCTAACTAGGTGAAACGAGACCTACTAGCCACGAGTTCTGAAATCTAAATCCGAAATGTCAGGATTGTAGAGCTCAAAAAGTAGTGCGAAATCAAGCTAAAAATCACCGAATTCAGAACTCGGAGTCAACGGATATTCATAAAACCGTTTACGTAAAGAAACCACATTTCGCGGCTAACTAGGTGAAACCAGACCTACTAGCCACGACTTCTGAAATCAAAATCTGAAATGTCAGGATTGTAGAGCTCAAAAAGTAGTGCGAAATCAAGCTAAAAATCACCGAATTCAGAACACAGAGTCGACGGATATTCATAAAACCGTTTACGTAAAGAAACCACATTTCGCGGCTAACTAGGTGAAACGAGACCTACTAGCCACGAGTTCTGAAATCTAAATCCGAAATGCCAGGATTGTAGAGCTCGAAAAGTAGTGCGAAATCAAGCTAAAAATCACCGAATTCAGAACTCGGAGTCGACGGATATTCATAAAACCGTTTACGTAAAGAAACCACATTTCGCGGCTAACTAGGTGAAACGAGACCTACTAGCCACGAGTTCTGAAATCTAAATCCGAAATGTCAGGATTGTAGAGCTCAAAAAGTAGTGCGAAATCAAGCTAAAAATCACCGAATTCAGAACTCGGAGTCAACGGATATTCATAAAACCGTTTACGTAAAGAAACCACATTTCGCGGCTAACTAGGTGAAACCAGACCTACTAGCCACGACTTCTGAAATCAAAATCTGAAATGTCAGGATTGTAGAGCTCAAAAAGTAGTGCGAAATCAAGCTAAAAATCACCGAATTCAGAACACAGAGTCGACGGATATTCATAAAACCGTTTACGTAAAGAAACCACATTTCGCGGCTAACTAGGTGAAACGAGACCTACTAGCCACGAGTTCTGAAATCAAAATCCGAAACGCCAGGATTGTAGAGCTCGGAAATCAAGCTAAAAATCACCGAATTCAGAACTCGGAGTCGACGGATATTCATAAAACCGTTTACGTAAAGAAACCACATTTCGCGGATAAGTAGGTGAAACGAGACCTACTAGCCACGAGTTCTGAAATCAAAATCCGAAATGCCAGGATTGTAGAGCTCGAAAAGTAGTGCGAAATCAAGCTAAAAATCACCAAATTCAGAACTCGGAGTCAACGGATATTCATAAAACCGTTTACGTAAAGAAACCACATTTCGCGGCTAACTAGGTGAAACGAGACCTACTAGCCACGAGTTCTGAAATCAAAATCCGAAATGTCAGGATTGTAGAGCTCAAAAAGTAGTGCGAAATCAAGCTAAAAATCACCGAATTCAGAACTCGGAGTCAACGGATATTCATAAAACCGTTTACGTAAAGAAACCACATTTCGCGGCTAACTAGGTGAAACCAGACCTACTAGCCACGACTTCTGAAATCAAAATCTGAAATGTCAGGATTGTAGAGCTCAAAAAGTAGTGCGAAATCAAGCTAAAAATCACCGAATTCAGAACACAGAGTCGACGGATATTCATAAAACCGTTTACGTAAAGAAACCACATTTCGCGGCTAACTAGGTGAAACGAGACCTACTAGCCACAAGTTCTGAAATCAAAATCCGAAACACCAGGATTGTAGAGCTCGAAAATTAGTGCGAAATCAAGCTAAAAGTCACCGAATTCAGAACTCGGAGTAAACGGATATTCATAAAACCGTTTACGTAAAGAAACCACATTTCGCGGCTAACTAGGTGAAACGAGACCTACTAGCCACGAGTTCTGAAATCTAAATCCGAAATGCCAGGATTGTAGAGCTCGAAAAGTAGTGCGAAATCAAGCTAAAAATCACCGAATTCAGAACTCGGAGTCGACGGATATTCATAAAACCGTTTACGTAAAGAAACCACATTTCGCGGCTAACTAGGTGAAACGAGACCTACTAGCCACGAGTTCTGAAATCTAAATCCGAAATGTCAGGATTGTAGAGCTCAAAAAGTAGTGCGAAATCAAGCTAAAAATCACCGAATTCAGAACTCGGAGTCAACGGATATTCATAAAACCGTTTACGTAAAGAAACCACATTTCGCGGCTAACTAGGTGAAACCAGACCTACTAGCCACGACTTCTGAAATCAAAATCTGAAATGTCAGGATTGTAGAGCTCAAAAAGTAGTGCGAAATCAAGCTAAAAATCACCAAATTCAGAACTCGGAGTCAACGGATATTCATAAAACCGTTTACGTAAAGAAACCACATTTCGCGGCTAACTAGGTGAAACGAGACCTACTAGCCACGAGTTCTGAAATCAAAATCCGAAATGTCAGGATTGTAGAGCTCAAAAAGTAGTGCGAAATCAAGCTAAAAATCACCGAATTCAGAACACGGAGTCGACGGATATTCATAAAACCGTTTACGTAAAGAAACCACATTTCGCGGCTAACTAGGTGAAACGAGACCTACTAGCCACGAGTTCTGAAATCAAAATCCGAAATGCCAGGATTGTAGAGCTCCAAAAGTAGTTCGAAATCAAGCTACAAATCACCGAATTCAGAACTCGGAGTCAACGGATATTAATAAAACCGTTTACGTAAAGAAACCACATTTCGCGGCTAACTAGGTGAAACGAGACCTACTAGCCATGAGTTCTGAAATCTAAATCCGAAATGCCAGGATTGTAGAGCTCGAAAAGTAGTGCGAAATCAAGCTAAAAATCACCGAATTCAGAACTCGGAGTCAACGGATATTCATAAAACCGTTTACGTAAAGAAACCACATTTCGCGGCTAACTAGGTGAAACCAGACCTACTAGCCACGACTTCTGAAATCTAAATCTGAAATGTCAGGATTGTAGAGCTCAAAAAGTAGTGCGAAATCAAGCTAAAAATCACCGAATTCAGAACACAGAGTCGACGGATATTCATAAAACCGTTTACGTAAAGAAACCACATTTCGCGGCTAACTAGGTGAAACGAGACCTACTAGCCACGAGTTCTGAAATCAAAATCCGAAACACCAGGATTGTAGAGCTCGAAAAGTAGTGCGAAATCAAGCTAAAAATCACCGAATTCAGAACTCGGAGTCAACGGATATTCATAAAACCGTTTACGTAAAGAAACCACATTTCGCGGCTAACTAGGTGAAACCAGACCTACTAGCCACGACTTCTGAAATCAAAATCTGAAATGTCAGGATTGTAGAGCTCAAAAAGTAGTGCGAAATCAAGCTAAAAATCACCGAATTCAGAACACAGAGTCGACGGATATTCATAAAACCGTTTACGTAAAGAAACCACATTTCGCGGCTAACTAGGTGAAACGAGACCTACTAGCCACGAGTTCTGAAATCAAAATCCGAAACGCCAGGATTGTAGAGCTCAAAAAGTAGTGCGAAATCAAGCTAAAAATCACCGAATTCAGAACTCGGAGTCAACGGATATTCATAAAACCGTTTACGTAAAGAAACCACATTTCGCGGCTAACTAGGTGAAACGAGACCTACTAGCCACGAGTTCTGAAATCAAAATCCGAAATGTCAGGATTGTAGAGCTCAAAAAGTAGTGCGAAATCAAGCTAAAAATCACCGAATTCAGAACACGGAGTCGACGGATATTCATAAAACCGTTTACGTAAAGAAACCACATTTCGCGGCTAACTAGGTGAAACGAGACCTACTAGCCACGAGTTCTGAAATCAAAATCCGAAATGCCAGGATTGTAGAGCTCCAAAAGTAGTTCGAAATCAAGCTACAAATCACCGAATTCAGAACTCGGAGTCAACGGATATTCATAAAACCGTTTACGTAAAGAAACCACATTTCGCGGCTAACTAGGTGAAAGGAGACCTACTAGCCATGAGTTCTGAAATCTAAATCCGAAATGCCAGGATTGTAGAGCTCGAAAAGTAGTGCGAAATCAAGCTAAAAATCACCGAATTCAGAACTCGGAGTCAACGGATATTCATAAAACCGTTTACGTAAAGAAACCACATTTCGCGGCTAACTAGGTGAAACCAGACCTACTAGCCACGACTTCTGAAATCAAAATCTGAAATGTCAGGATTGTAGAGCTCAAAAAGTAGTGCGAAATCAAGCTAAAAATCACCGAATTCAGAACACAGAGTCGACGGATATTCATAAAACCGTTTACGTAAAGAAACCACATTTCGCGGCTAACTAGGTGAAACGAGACCTACTAGCCACGAGTTCTGAAATCAAAATCCGAAACACCAGGATTGTAGAGCTCGAAAATTAGTGCGAAATCAAGCTAAAAGTCACCGAATTCAGAACTCGGAGTAAACGGATATTCATAAAACCGTTTACGTAAAGAAACCACATTTCGCGGCTAACTAGGTGAAACGAGACCTACTAGCCACGAGTTCTGAAATCTAAATCCGAAATGCCAGGATTGTAGAGCTCGAAAAGTAGTGCGAAATCAAGCTAAAAATCACCGAATTCAGAACTCGGAGTCGACGGATATTCATAAAACCGTTTACGTAAAGAAACCACATTTCGCGGCTAACTAGGTGAAACGAGACCTACTAGCCACGAGTTCTGAAATCTAAATCCGAAATGTCAGGATTGTAGAGCTCAAAAAGTAGTGCGAAATCAAGCTAAAAATCACCGAATTCAGAACTCGGAGTCAACGGATATTCATAAAACCGTTTACGTAAAGAAACCACATTTCGCGGCTAACTAGGTGAAACCAGACCTACTAGCCACGACTTCTGAAATCAAAATCTGAAATGTCAGGATTGTAGAGCTCAAAAAGTAGTGCGAAATCAAGCTAAAAATCACCGAATTCAGAACACAGAGTCGACGGATATTCATAAAACCGTTTACGTAAAGAAACCACATTTCGCGGCTAACTAGGTGAAACGAGACCTACTAGCCACGAGTTCTGAAATCAAAATCCGAAACGCCAGGATTGTAGAGCTCGAAAAGTAGTGCGAAATCAAGCTAAAAATCACCGAATTCAGAACTCGGAGTCGACGGATATTCATAAAACCGTTTACGTAAAGAAACCACATTTCGCGGATAAGTAGGTGAAACGAGACCTACTAGCCACGAGTTCTGAAATCAAAATCCGAAATGCCAGGATTGTAGAGCTCGAAAAGTAGTGCGAAATCAAGCTAAAAATCACCAAATTCAGAACTCGGAGTCAATGGATATTCATAAAAGCGTTTACGTAAAGAAACCACATTTCGCGGCTAACTAGGTGAAACGAGACCTACTAGCCACGAGTTCTGAAATCAAAATCCGAAATGTCAGGATTGTAGAGCTCAAAAAGTAGTGCGAAATCAAGCTAAAAATCACCGAATTCAGAACTCGGAGTCAACGGATATTCATAAAACCGTTTACGTAAAGAAACCACATTTCGCGGCTAACTAGGTGAAACCAGACCTACTAGCCACGACTTCTGAAATCAAAATCTGAAATGTCAGGATTGTAGAGCTCAAAAAGTAGTGCGAAATCAAGCTAAAAATCACCGAATTCAGAACACAGAGTCGACGGATATTCATAAAACCGTTTACGTAAAGAAACCACATTTCGCGGCTAACTAGGTGAAACGAGACCTACTAGCCACGAGTTCTGAAATCAAAATCCGAAACACCAGGATTGTAGAGCTCGAAAATTAGTGCGAAATCAAGCTAAAAGTCACCGAATTCAGAACTCGGAGTAAACGGATATTCATAAAACCGTTTACGTAAAGAAACCACATTTCGCGGCTAACTAGGTGAAACGAGACCTACTAGCCACGAGTTCTGAAATCTAAATCCGAAATGCCAGGATTGTAGAGCTCGAAAAGTAGTGCGAAATCAAGCTAAAAATCACCGAATTCAGAACTCGGAGTCGACGGATATTCATAAAACCGTTTACGTAAAGAAACCACATTTCGCGGCTAACTAGGTGAAACGAGACCTACTAGCCACGAGTTCTGAAATCTAAATCCGAAATGTCAGGATTGTAGAGCTCAAAAAGTAGTGCGAAATCAAGCTAAAAATCACCGAATTCAGAACTCGGAGTCAACGGATATTCATAAAACCGTTTACGTAAAGAAACCACATTTCGCGGCTAACTAGGTGAAACCAGACCTACTAGCCACGACTTCTGAAATCAAAATCTGAAATGTCAGGATTGTAGAGCTCAAAAAGTAGTGCGAAATCAAGCTAAAAATCACCAAATTCAGAACTCGGAGTCAACGGATATTCATAAAACCGTTTACGTAAAGAAACCACATTTCGCGGCTAACTAGGTGAAACGAGACCTACTAGCCACGAGTTCTGAAATCAAAATCCGAAATGTCAGGATTGTAGAGCTCAAAAAGTAGTGCGAAATCAAGCTAAAAATCACCGAATTCAGAACACGGAGTCGACGGATATTCATAAAACCGTTTACGTAAAGAAACCACATTTCGCGGCTAACTAGGTGAAACGAGACCTACTAGCCACGAGTTCTGAAATCAAAATCCGAAATGCCAGGATTGTAGAGCTCCAAAAGTAGTTCGAAATCAAGCTACAAATCACCGAATTCAGAACTCGGAGTCAACGGATATTCATAAAACCGTTTACGTAAAGAAACCACATTTCGCGGCTAACTAGGTGAAACGAGACCTACTAGCCATGAGTTCTGAAATCTAAATCCGAAATGCCAGGATTGTAGAGCTCGAAAAGTAGTGCGAAATCAAGCTAAAAATCACCGAATTCAGAACTCGGAGTCAACGGATATTCATAAAACCGTTTACGTAAAGAAACCACATTTCGCGGCTAACTAGGTGAAACCAGACCTACTAGCCACGACTTCTGAAATCAAAATCTGAAATGTCAGGATTGTAGAGCTCAAAAAGTAGTGCGAAATCAAGCTAAAAATCACCGAATTCAGAACACAGAGTCGACGGATATTCATAAAACCGTTTACGTAAAGAAACCACATTTCGCGGCTAACTAGGTGAAACGAGACCTACTAGCCACGAGTTCTGAAATCAAAATCCGAAACACCAGGATTGTAGAGCTCGAAAATTAGTGCGAAATCAAGCTAAAAGTCACCGAATTCAGAACTCGGAGTAAACGGATATTAATAAAACCGTTTACGTAAAGAAACCACATTTCGCGGCTAACTAGGTGAAACGAGACCTACTAGCCACGAGTTCTGAAATCTAAATCCGAAATGCCAGGATTGTAGAGCTCGAAAAGTAGTGCGAAATCAAGCTAAAAATCACCGAATTCAGAACTCGGAGTCGACGGATATTCATAAAACCGTTTACGTAAAGAAACCACATTTCGCGGCTAACTAGGTGAAACGAGACCTACTAGCCACGAGTTCTGAAATCTAAATCGGAAATGCCAGGATCGTAGAGCTCGAAAAGTAGTGCGAAATCAAGCTAAAAATCACCGAATTCAGAACTCGGAGTCCACGGATATTCATAAAACCGTTTACGTAAAGAAACCACATTTCGCGGCTAACTAGGTGAAACGAGACCTACTAGCCACGAATTCTGAAATCAAAATCCGAAATGCCAGGATTGTAGAGCTCGAAAAGTAGTGCGAAATCAAGCTAAAAATCACCGAATTCAGAACTCGGAGTCAACGGATATTCATAAAACCGTTTACGTAAAGAAACCACATTTCGCGGCTAACTAGGTGAAACCAGACCTACTAGCCACGACTTCTGAAATCAAAATCTGAAATGTCAGGATTGTAGAGCTCAAAAAGTAGTGCGAAATCAAGCTAAAAATCACCGAATTCAGAACACAGAGTCGACGGATATTCATAAAACCGTTTACGTAAAGAAACCACATTTCGCGGCTAACTAGGTGAAACGAGACCTACTAGCCACGAGTTCTGAAATCAAAATCCGAAACGCCAGGATTGTAGAGCTCGAAAAGTAGTGCGAAATCAAGCTAAAAATCACCGAATTCAGAACTCGGAGTCGACGGATATTCATAAAACCGTTTACGTAAAGAAACCACATTTCGCGGATAAGTAGGTGAAACGAGACCTACTAGCCACGAGTTCTGAAATCAAAATCCGAAATGCCAGGATTGTAGAGCTCGAAAAGTAGTGCGAAATCAAGCTAAAAATCACCGAATTCAGAACTCGGAGTCAACGGATATTCATAAAACCGTTTACGTAAAGAAACCACATTTCGCGGCTAACCAGGTGAAACGAGACCTACTAGCCACGAGTTCTGAAATCAAAATCCGAAATGTCAGGATTGTAGAGCTCGAAAAGTAGTGCGAAATCAAGCTAAAAATCACCGAATTCAGAACTCGGAGTCAACGGATATTCATAAAACCGTTTACGTAAAGAAACCACATTTCGCGGCTAACTAGGTGAAACGAGACCTACTAGCCACGAGTTCTGAAATCAAAATCCGAAATGCCAGGATTGTAGAGCTCCAAAATTAGTTCGAAATCAAGCTAAAAATCACCGAATTCAGAACTCGGAGTCAACGGATATTCATAAAACCGTTTACGTAAAGAAACCACATTTCGCGGCTAACTAGGTGAAACGAGACCTACTAGCCACGAGTTCTGAAACCTAAATCCGAAATGCCAGGATTGTAGAGCTCGAAAAGTAGTGCGAAATCAAGCTAAAAATCACCGAATTCAGAACTCGGAGTCAACGGATATTCATAAAACCGTTTACGTAAAGAAACCACATTTCGCGGCTAACTAGGCGAAACGAGACCTACTAGCCACGAGTTCTGAAATCAAAATCCGAAACATCAGGATTGTAGAGCTCAAAAAGTAGTGCGAAATCAAGCTAAAAATCACCGAATTCAGAACACGGAGTCGACGGATATTCATAAAACCGTTTACGTAAAGAAACCACATTTCGCGGCTAACTAGGTGAAACGAGACCTACTAGCCACGAGTTCTGAAATCAAAATCCGAAATGCCAGGATTGTAGAGCTCCAAAAGTAGTTCGAAATCAAGCTACAAATCACCGAATTCAGAACACGGAGTCGACGGATATTCATAAAACCGTTTACGTAGAGAAACCACATTTCGAGGCTAACTAGGTGAAACGAGACCTACTAGCCCACGAGTTGTGAAATATAAATCCGAAATGCCAGGATTGTAGAGCTCGAAAAGTAGTGCGAAATCAAGCTAAAAATCACCGAATTCAGAACTCGGACTCAACGGATATTCATAAAACCGTTTACGTAAAGAAACCACATTTCGCGGCTAACTAGGTGAAACCAGACCTACTAGCCACGACTTCTGAAATCAAAATCTGAAATGTCAGGATTGTAGAGCTCAAAAAGTAGTGCGAAATCAAGCTAAAAATCACCGAATTCAGAACACAGAGTCGACGGATATTCATAAAACCGTTTACGTAAAGAAACCACATTTCGCGGCTAACTAGGTGAAACGAGACCTACTAGCCATGAGTTCTGAAATCAAAATCCGAAATGCCAGGATTGTAGAGCTCGAAAAGTAGTGCGAAATCAAGCTAAAAATCACCGAATTCAGAACTCGGACTCAACGGATATTCATAAAACCGTTTACGTAAAGAAACCACATTTCGCGGCTAACTAGGTGAAACGAGACCTACTAGCCACGAGTTCTGAAATCAAAATCCGAAATGCCAGGATTGTAGAGCTCCAAAATTAGTTCGAAATCAAGCTAAAAATCACCGAATTCAGAACCCGGAGTCAACGGATATTCATAAAACCGTTTACGTAAAGAAACTACATTTCGCGGCTAACTAGGTGAAACGAGACCTACTAGCCACGAGTTCTGAAACCTAAATCCGAAATGCTAGGATTGTAGAGCTCGAAAAGTAGTGCGAAATCAAGCTAAAAATCACCGAATTCAGAACTCGGAGTCAACGGATATTCATAAAACCGTTTACGTAAAGAAACCACATTTCGCGGCTAATTAGGTGAAACCAGACCTACTAGCCACGACTTCTGAAATCAAAATCTGAAATGTCAGGATTGTAGAGCTCGAAAAGTAGTGCGAAATCAAGCTAAAAATCACCGAATTCAGAACTCGGACTCAACGGATATTCATAAAACCGTTTACGTAAAGAAACCACATTTCGCGGCTAACTAGGTGAAACCAGACCTACTAGCCACGACTTCTGAAATCAAAATCTGAAATGTCAGGATTGTAGAGCTCGAAAAGTAGTGCGAAATCAAGCTAAAAATCACCGAATTCAGAACACAGAGTCGACGGATATTCATAAAACCGTTTACGTAAAGAAACCACATTTCGCGGCTAACTAGGTGAAACGAGACCTACTAGCCACGAGTTCTGAAATCAAAATCCGAAATGCCAGGATTGTAGAGCTCGAAAAGTAGTGCGAAATCAAGCTAAAAATCACCGATTTCAGAACTCGGACTCAACGGATATTCATAAAACCGTTTACGTAAAGAAACCACATTTCGCGGCTAACTAGGTGAAACCAGACCTACTAGCCACGACTTCTGAAATCAAAATCTGAAATGTCAGGATTGTAGAGCTCAAAAAGTAGTGCGAAATCAAGCTAAAAATCACCGAATTCAGAACACAGAGTCGACGGATATTCATAAAACCGTTTACGTAAAGAAACCACATTTCGCGGCTAACTAGGTGAAACGAGACCTACTAGCCACGAGTTCTGAAATCAAAATCCGAAATGCCAGGATTGTAAAGCTCGAAAAGTAGTGCGAAATCAAGCTAAAAATCACCGAATTCAGAACTCGGACTCAACGGATATTCATAAAACCGTTTACGTAAAGAAACCACATTTCGCGGCTAACTAGCTGAAACCAGACCTACTAGCCACGACTTCTGAAATCAAAATCTGAAATGTCAGGATTGTAGAGCTCAAAAAGTAGTGCGAAATCAAGCTAAAAATCACCGAATTCAGAACACAGAGTCGACGGATATTCATAAAACCGTTTACGTAAAGAAACCACATTTCGCGGCTAACTAGGTGAAACGAGACCTACTAGCCACGAGTTCTGAAATCAAAATCCGAAATGCCAGGATTGTAGAGCTCGAAAAGTAGTGCGAAATCAAGCTAAAAATCACCGAATTCAGAACTCGGACTCAACGGATATTCATAAAACCGTTTACGTAAAGAAACCACATTTCGCGGCTAACTAGGTGAAACGAGACCTACTAGCCACGAGTTCTGAAATCAAAATCCGAAATGTCAGGATTGTAGAGCTCAAAAAGTAGTGCGAAATCAAGCTAAAAATCACCGAATTCAGAACACGGAGTCGACGGATATTCATAAAACCGTTTACGTAAAGAAACCACATTTCGCGGCTAACTAGGTGAAACGAGACCTACTAGCCACGAGTTCTGAAATCAAAATCCGAAATGCCAGGATTGTAGAGCTCCAAAAGTAGTTCGAAATCAAGCTACAAATCACCGAATTCAGAACTCGGAGTCAACGGATATTCATAAAACCGTTTACGTAAAGAAACCACATTTCGCGGCTAACTAGGTGAAACGAGACCTACTAGCCATGAGTTCTGAAATCTAAATCCGAAATGCCAGGATTGTAGAGCTCGAAAAGTAGTGCGAAATCAAGCTAAAAATCACCGAATTCAGAACTCGGAGTCAACGGATATTCATAAAACCGTTTACGTAAAGAAACCACATTTCGCGGCTAATTAGGTGAAACCAGACCTACTAGCCACGACTTCTGAAATCAAAATCTGAAATGTCAGGATTGTAGAGCTCAAAAAGTAGTGCGAAATCAAGCTAAAAATCACGGAATTCAGAACACAGAGTCGACGGATATTCATAAAACCGTTTACGTAAAGAAACCACATTTCGCGGCTAACTAGGTGAAACGAGACCTACTAGCCACGATTTCTGAAATCAAAATCCGAAATGCCAGGATTGTAGAGCTCGAAAAGTAGTGCGAAATCAAGCTAAAAATCACCGAATTCAGAACTCGGACTCAACGGATATTCATAAAACCGTTTACGTAAAGAAACCACATTTCGCGGCTAACTAGGTGAAACCAGACCTACTAGCCACGACTTCTGAAATCAAAATCTGAAATGTCAGGATTGTAGAGCTCAAAAAGTAGTGCGAAATCAAGCTAAAAATCACCGAATTCAGAACACAGAGTCGACGGATATTCATAAAACCGTTTACGTAAAGAAACCACATTTCGCGGCTAACTAGGTGAAACGAGACCTACTAGCCACGAGTTCTGAAATCAAAATCCGAAATGCCAGGATTGTAGAGCTCGAAAAGTAGTGCGAAATCAAGCTAAAAATCACCGAATTCAGAACTCGGACTCAACGGATATTCATAAAACCGTTTACGTAAAGAAACCACATTTCGCGGCTAACTAGGTGAAACCAGACCTACTAGCCACGACTTCTGAAATCAAAATCTGAAATGTCAGGATTGTAGAGCTCAAAAAGTAGTGCGAAATCAAGCTAAAAATCACCGAATTCAGAACACAGAGTCGACGGATATTCATAAAACCGTTTACGTAAAGAAACCACATTTCGCGGCTAACTAGGTGAAACGAGACCTACTAGCCACGAGTTCTGAAATCAAAATCCGAAATGCCAGGATTGTAAAGCTCGAAAAGTAGTGCGAAATCAAGCTAAAAATCACCGAATTCAGAACTCGGACTCAACAGATATTCATAAAACCGTTTACGTAAAGAAACCACATTTCGCGGCTAACTAGGTGAAACCAGACCTACTAGCCACGACTTCTGAAATCAAAATCTGAAATGTCAGGATTGTAGAGCTCAAAAAGTAGTGCGAAATCAAGCTAAAAATCACCGAATTCAGAACACAGAGTCGACGGATATTCATAAAACCGTTTACGTAAAGAAACCACATTTCGCGGCTAACTAGGTGAAACGAGACCTACTAGCCACGAGTTCTGAAATCAAAATCCGAAATGCCAGGATTGTAGAGCTCGAAAAGTAGTGCGAAATCAAGCTAAAAATCACCGAATTCAGAACTCGGACTCAACGGATATTCATAAAACCGTTTACGTAAAGAAACCACATTTCGCGGCTAACTAGGTGAAACGAGACCTACTAGCCACGAGTTCTGAAATCAAAATCCGAAATGTCAGGATTGTAGAGCTCAAAAAGTAGTGCGAAATCAAGCTAAAAATCACCGAATTCAGAACACGGAGTCGACGGATATTCATAAAACCGTTTACGTAAAGAAACCACATTTCGCGGCTAACTAGGTGAAACGAGACCTACTAGCCACGAGTTCTGAAATCAAAATCCGAAATGCCAGGATTGTAGAGCTCCAAAAGTAGTTCGAAATCAAGCTACAAATCACCGAATTCAGAACTCGGAGTCAACGGATATTCATAAAACCGTTTACGTAAAGAAACCACATTTCGCGGCTAACTAGGTGAAACGAGACCTACTAGCCATGAGTTCTGAAATCTAAATCCGAAATGCCAGGATTGTAGAGCTCGAAAAGTAGTGCGAAATCAAGCTAAAAATCACCGAATTCAGAACTCGGAGTCAACGGATATTCATAAAACCGTTTACGTAAAGAAACCACATTTCGCGGCTAATTAGGTGAAACCAGACCTACTAGCCACGACTTCTGAAATCAAAATCTGAAATGTCAGGATTGTAGAGCTCAAAAAGTAGTGCGAAATCAAGCTAAAAATCACCGAATTCAGAACACAGAGTCGACGGATATTCATAAAACCGTTTACGTAAAGAAACCACATTTCGCGGCTAACTAGGTGAAACGAGACCTACTAGCCACGATTTCTGAAATCAAAATCCGAAATGCCAGGATTGTAGAGCTCGAAAAGTAGTGCGAAATCAAGCTAAAAATCACCGAATTCAGAACTCGGACTCAACGGATATTCATAAAACCGTTTACGTAAAGAAACCACATTTCGCGGCTAACTAGGTGAAACCAGACCTACTAGCCACGACTTCTGAAATCAAAATCTGAAATGTCAGGATTGTAGAGCTCAAAAAGTAGTGCGAAATCAAGCTAAAAATCACCGAATTCAGAACACAGAGTCGACGGATATTCATAAAACCGTTTACGTAAAGAAACCACATTTCGCGGCTAACTAGGTGAAACGAGACCTACTAGCCACGAGTTCTGAAATCAAAATCCGAAATGCCAGGATTGTAGAGCTCGAAAAGTAGTGCGAAATCAAGCTAAAAATCACCGAATTCAGAACTCGGACTCAACGGATATTCATAAAACCGTTTACGTAAAGAAACCACATTTCGCGGCTAACTAGGTGAAACCAGACCTACTAGCCACGACTTCTGAAATCAAAATCTGAAATGTCAGGATTGTAGAGCTCAAAAAGTAGTGCGAAATCAAGCTAAAAATCACCGAATTCAGAACACAGAGTCGACGGATATTCATAAAACCGTTTACGTAAAGAAACCACATTTCGCGGCTAACTAGGTGAAACGAGACCTACTAGCCACGAGTTCTGAAATCAAAATCCGAAATGCCAGGATTGTAGAGCTCGAAAAGTAGTGCGAAATCAAGCTAAAAATCACCGAATTCAGAACTCGGAGTCAACGGATATTCATAAAACCGTTTACGTAAAGAAACCACATTTCGCGGCTAACTAGGTGAAACGAGACCTACTAGCCACGAGTTCTGAAATCAAAATCCGAAATGTCAGGATTGTAGAGCTCAAAAAGTAGTGCGAAATCAAGCTAAAAATCACCGAATTCAGAACACGGAGTCGACGGATATTCATAAAACCGTTTACGTAAAGAAACCACATTTCGCGGCTAACTAGGTGAAACGAGACCTACTAGCCACGAGTTCTGAAATCAAAATCCGAAATGCCAGGATTGTAGAGCTCCAAAAGTAGTTCGAAATCAAGCTACAAATCACCGAATTCAGAACTCGGAGTCAACGGATATTCATAAAACCGTTTACGTAAAGAAACCACATTTCGCGGCTAACTAGGTGAAACGAGACCTACTAGCCATGAGTTCTGAAATCTAAATCCGAAATGCCAGGATTGTAGAGCTCGAAAAGTAGTGCGAAATCAAGCTAAAAATCACCGAATTCAGAACTCGGAGTCAACGGATATTCATAAAACCGTTTACGTAAAGAAACCACATTTCGCGGCTAATTAGGTGAAACCAGACCTACTAGCCACGACTTCTGAAATCAAAATCTGAAATGTCAGGATTGTAGAGCTCAAAAAGTAGTGCGAAATCAAGCTAAAAATCACCGAATTCAGAACACAGAGTCGACGGATATTCATAAAACCGTTTAAGTAAAGAAACCACATTTCGCGGCTAACTAGGTGAAACGAGACCTACTAGCCACGAGTTCTGAAATCAAAATCCGAAATGCCAGGATTGTAGAGCTCGAAAAGTAGTGCGAAATCAAGCTAAAAATCACCGAATTCAGAACTCGGACTCAACGGATATTCATAAAACCGTTTACGTAAAGAAACCACATTTCGCGGCTAACTAGGTGAAACCAGACCTACTAGCCACGACTTCTGAAATCAAAATCTGAAATGTCAGGATTGTAGAGCTCAAAAAGTAGTGCGAAATCAAGCTAAAAATCACCGAATTCAGAACACAGAGTCGACGGATATTCATAAAACCGTTTACGTAAAGAAACCACATTTCGCGGCTAACTAGGTGAAACGAGACCTACTAGCCACGAGTTCTGAAATCAAAATCCGAAATGCCAGGATTGTAGAGCTCGAAAAGTAGTGCGAAATCAAGCTAAAAATCACCGAATTCAGAACTCGGACTCAACGGATATTCATAAAACCGTTTACGTAAAGAAACCAAATTTCGCGGCTAACTAGGTGAAACGAGACCTACTAGCCACGAGTTCTGAAATCAAAATCCGAAATGCCAGGATTGTAGAGCTCCAAAATTAGTTCGAAATCAAGCTAAAAATCACCGAATTCAGAACTCGGAGTCGACGGATATTCATAAAACCGTTTACGTAAAGAAACCACATTTTGCGGCTAACTAGGTGAAACGAGACCTACTAGCCACGATTTCTGAAATCTAAATCCGAAATTCCAGGATTGTAGAGCTCGAAAAGTAGTGCGAAATCAAGCTAAAAATCACCGAATTCAGAACTCGGAGTCAACGGATATTCATAAAACCGTTTACGTAAAGAAACCACATTTTGCGGCTAACTAGGTGAAACGAGACCTACTAGCCACGAGTTCTGAAATCAAAATCCGAAACGCCAGGATTGTGGAGCTCAAAAAGTAGTGCGAAATCAAGTTAAAAATCACCGAATTCAGAACTCGGAGTCAACGGATATTCATAAAACCGTTTACGTAAAGAAACCACATTTTGCGGCTAACTAGGTGAAACGAGACCTACTAGCCACGAGTTCTGAAATCAAAATCCGAAACGCCAGGATTGTAGAGCTCGAAAAGTAGTGCGAAATCAAGCTAAAAATCACCGAATTCAGAACTCGGACTCAACGGATATTCATAAAACCGTTTATGTAAAGAAACCACATTTCGCGGCTAACTAGGTGAAACGAGACCTACTAGCCACGAGTTCTGAAATCAAAATCCGAAATGCCACGATTGTAGAGCTCCAAAATTAGTTCGAAATCAAGCTAAAAATCACCGAATTCAGAACTCGGAGTCAACGGATATTCATAAAACCGTTTACGTAAAGAAACTACATTTCGCGGCTAACTAGGTGAAACGAGACCTACTAGCCACGAGTTCTGAAACCTAAATCCGAAATGCCAGGATTGTAGAGCTCGAAAAGTAGTGCGAAATCAAGCTAAAAATCACCGAATTCAGAACTCGGAGTCAACGGATATTCATAAAACCGTTTACGTAAAGAAACCACATTTCGCGGCTAACTAGGTGAAACGAGACCGACTAGCCACGAGTTCTGAAATCAAAATCCGAAACATCAGGATTGTAGAGCTCAAAAAGTAGTGCGAAATCAAGCTAAAAATCACCGAATTCAGAACACGGAGTCGACGGATATTCATAAAACCGTTTACGTAGAGAAACCACATTTCAAGGCTAACTAGGTGAAACGAGACCTACTAGCCAACGAGTTCTGAAATATAAATCCGAAACGCCAGGATTGTAGAGCTCGAAAAGTAGTGCGAAATCAAGCTAAAAATCACCGAATTCAGAACTCGGAGTCGACGGATATTCATAAAACCGTTTACGTAAAGAAACCACATTTCGCGGCTAACTAGGTGAAACGAGACCTACTAGCCACGAGTTCTGAAACCTAAATCCGAAATGCCAGGATTGTAGAGCTCGAAAAGTAGTGCGAAATCAAGCTAAAAATCACCGAATTCAGAACACGGAGTCGACGGATATTCATAAAACCGTTTACTTAAAGAAACCACATTTCGCGGCTAACTAGGTGAAACGAGACCTACTACCCACGAGTTCTGAAATCAAAATCCGAAACATCAGGATTGTAGAGCTCAAAAAGTAGTGCGAAATCAAGCTAAAAATCACCGAATTCAGAACACGGAGTCGACGGATATTCATAAAACCGTTTACGTAGAGAACGAGGCTAACTAGGTGAAACGAGACCTACTAGCCCACGAGTTCTGAAATATAAATCCGAAACGCTAGGATTGTAGAGCTCGAAAAGTAGTGCGAAATCAAGCTAAAAATCACCGAATTCAGAACTCGGAATCGACGGATATTCATAAAACCGTTTACGTAAAGTAACCACATTTCGCGGCTAACTAGGTGAAACGAGACCTACTAGCCACGAGTTCTGAAATCTAAATCCGAAATTACAGGATTGTAGAGCTCGAAAAGTAGTGCGAAATCAAGCTAAAAATCACCGAATTCAGAACTCGGAGTCCACGGATATTCATAAAACCGTTTACGTAAAGAAACCACATTTCGCGGCTAACTAGGTGAAACGAGACCTACTAGCCACGAGTTCTGAAATCAAAATCCGAAATGCCAGGATTGTAGAGCTCAAAAAGTAGTGCGAAATCAAGCTAAAAATCACCGAATTCAGAACACGGAGTCGACGGATATTCATAAAACCGTTTACGTAAAGAAACCACATTTCGCGGCTAACTAGGTGAAACGAGACCTACTAGCCACGAGTTCTGAAATCAAAATCCGAAACACCAGGAATGTGAGCTCAAAAATTAGTGCGAAATCAAGCTAAAAATCACCGAATTCAAAACTCGGAGTCAACGGATATTCATAAAACCGTTTACGTAAAGAAACCACATTTCGCGGCTAACTAGGTGAAACGAGACCTACTAGCCACGAGTTTTGAAATTAAAATCCGAAACGCCAGGATTGTAGAGCTCGAAAATTAGTACGAAATCAAGCTAAAAATCACCGAATTCAGAACTCGGAGTCAACGGATATTCATAAAACCGTTTACGTAAAGAAACCACATTTCGCGGCTAACTAGGTGAAACGAGACCTACTAGCCACGAGTTCTGAAATCAAAATCGGAAATGCCAGGATTGTAGAGCTCGAAAAGTAGTGCGAAATCAAGCTAAAAATCACCGAATTCAGAACTCGGAGTCAACGGATATTCATAAAACAGTTTACGTAAAGAAACCACATTTCGCGGCTAACTAGGTGAAACGAGACCTACTAGCCACGAGTTTTGAAATTAAAATCCGAAACGCCAGGATTGTAGAGCTCGAAAATTAGTACGAAATCTAGCTAAAAATCACCGAATTCAGAACTCGGAGTCAACGGATATTCATAAAACCGTTTACGTAAAGAAACCACATTTCGCGGCTAACTAGGTGAAACGAGACCTACTAGCCACGAGTTCTGAAATAAAAATCCGAAATGCCAGGATTGTAGAGCTCGAAAAGTAGTGCGAAATCAAGCTAAAAATCACCGAATTCAGAACTCAGAGTCAACGGATATTCATAAAACCGTTTACGTAAAGAAACCACATTTCGCGGCTAACTAAGTGAAACGAGACCTACTAGCCACGAGTTCTGAAATCAAAATCCGAAATGCCAGGATTGTGGAGCTCAAAAAGTAGTGCGAAATCAAGTTAAAAATCACCGAATTCAGAACTCGGAGTCAACGGATATTCATAAAACCGTTTACGTAAAGAAACCACATTTCGCGGCTAACTAGGTGAAACGAGACCTACTAGCCACGAGTTTTGAAATCAAAATCCGAAACTCCAGGATTGTAGAGCTCGAAAATTAGTGCGAAATCAAGCTAAAAATCACCGAATTCAGAACTCGGACTCAACGGATATTCATAAAATCGTTTACGTAAAGAAACCACATTTCGCGGCTAACTAGGTGAAACGAGACCTACTAGCCACGAGTTCTCAAATCAAAATCCGAAATGCCAGGATTGTAGAGCTCCAAAATTAGTTCGAAATCAAGCCAAAAATCACCGAATTCAGAACTCGGAGTCAACGGATATTTATAAAACCGTTTACGTAAAGAAACTACATTTCGCGGCTAACTAGGTGAAACGAGACCTACTAGCCACGAGTTCTGAAACCTAAATCCGAAATGCCAGGATTGTAGAGCTCGAAAAGTAGTGCGAAATCAAGCTAAAAATCACCGAATTCAGAACTCGGAGTCAACGGATATTCATAAAACCGTTTACGTAAAGAAACCACATTTCGCGGCTAACTAGGTGAAACGAGACCTACTAGCCACGAGTTCGGAAATCAAAATCCGAAACATCAGGATTGTAGAGCTCAAAAAGTAGTGCGAAATCAAGCTAAAAATCACCGAATTCAGAACACGGAGTCGACGGATATTCATAAAACCGTTTACGTAGAGAAACCACATTTCGAGGCTAACTAGGTGAAACGAGACCTACTAGCCCACGAGTTCTGAAATATAAATCCGAAACGCCAGGATTGTAGAGCTCGAAAAGTAGTGCGAAATCAAGCTAAAAATCACCGAATTCAGAACTCGGAGTCGACGGATATTCATAAAATCGTTTACGTAAAGAAACCACATTTCGCGGCTAACAAGGTGAAACGAGACCTACTAGCCACGAGTTCTGAAATCTAAATCCGAAATTCCAGGATTGTAGAGCTCGAAAAGTAGTGCGAAATCAAGCCAAAAATCACCGAATTCAGAACTCGGAGTCAACGGATATTCATAAAACCGTTTACGTAAAGAAACCACATTTCGCGGCTAACTAGGTGAAACGAGACCTACTAGCCACGAGTTCTGAAATCAAAATCAGAAATGCCAGGATTGTAGAGCTCGAAAAGTAGTGCGAAATCAAGCTAAAATTCACCGAATTCAGAACTCGGAGTCAACGGATATTCATAAAACCGTTTACGTAAAGAAACCACATTTCGCGGCTAACTAGGTGAAACGAGACCTGCTAGCCACGAGTTCTGAAATAAAAATCAGAAACTTCAGGATTGTAGAGCTCAAAAAGTAGTGTGAAATCAAGCTAAAAATCACCGAATTCAGAACACGGAGTCGACGGATATTCATAAAACCGTTTACGTAAAGAAATCACAATTCGCGGCTAACTAGGTGAAACGAGACCTACTAGCCACGAGTTCTGAAATCAAAATCCGAAATGTCAGGATTGTAGAGCTCAAAAAGTAGTGCGAAATCAAGCTAAAAATCACCGAATTCAGAACACGGAGTCGACGGATATTCATAAAACCGTTTACGTAAAGAAACCACATTTCGCGGCTAACTTGGTGAAACGAGACCTACTAGCCACGAGTTCTGAAATCAAAATCCGAAACACCAGGAATGTAGAGCTCGAAAATTAGTGCGAAATCAAGCTAAAAATCACCGAATTCAAAACTCGGAGTCAACGGATATTCATAAAACCGTTTACGTAAAGAAACCACATTTCGCGGCTAACTAGGTGAAACGAGACCTACTAGCCACGAGTTTTGAAATTAAAATCCGAAACGCCAGGATTGTAGAGCTCGAAAATTTGTACGAAATCAAGCTAAAAATCACCGAATTCAGAACTCGGAGTCAACGGATATTCATAAAACCGTTTACGTAAAGAAACCACATTTCGCGGCTAACTAGGTGAAAAGAGACCTACTAGCCACGAGTTCTGAAATAAAAATCCGAAACGTCAGGATTGTAGAGCTCAAAAATTAGTGCGAAATCAAGCTAAAAATCACCGAATTCAGAACACGGAGTCGACGGATATTCATAAAACCGTTTAGGTAAAGAAACAGCATTTCGCGGCTAACTTGGTGAAACGAGACCTACTAGCCACGAGTTCTGAAATCAAAATCCGAAAGGCCAGGATTGTAGAGCACAAATAGTAGTACGAAATCAAGCTAAAAATCACCGAATTCAGAACCCGGAGTCAACGGATATTCATAAAACCGTTTACGTAAAGAAACCACATTTCGCGGCTAACTAGGTGAAACGAGACCTACTAGCCACGAGTTCTGAAATCAAAATCCGAAATGCCAGGAATGTAGAGCTCGAAAATTAGTACGAAATCTAGCTAAAAATCACCGAATTCAGAACTCGGAGTCAACGGATATTCATAAAACCGTTTACGTAAAGAAACCACATTTCGCGGCTAACTAGGTGAAACGAGACCTACTAGCCACGAGTTCTGAAATCAAAATCGGAAATGCCAGGATTGTAGAGCTCGAAAAGTAGTGCGAAATCAAGCTAAAAATCACCGAATTCAGAACTCGGAGTCAACGGATATTCATAAAACAGTTTACGTAAAGAAACCACATTTCGCGGCTAACTAGGTGAAACGAGACCTACTAGCCACGAGTTTTGAAATTAAAATCCGAAACGCCAGGATTGTAGAGCTCGAAAATTAGTACGAAATCTAGCTAAAAATCACCGAATTCAGAACTCGGAGTCAACGGATATTCATAAAACCGTTTACGTAAAGAAACCACATTTCGCGGCTAACTAGGTGAAACGAGACCTACTAGCCACGAGTTCTGAAATAAAAATCCGAAATGCCAGGATTGTAGAGCTCGAAAAGTAGTGCGAAATCAAGCTAAAAATCACCGAATTCAGAACTCAGAGTCAACGGATATTCATAAAACCGTTTACGTAAAGAAACCACATTTCGCGGCTAACTAAGTGAAACGAGACCTACTAGCCACGAGTTCTGAAATCAAAATCCGAAATGCCAGGATTGTGGAGCTCAAAAAGTAGTGCGAAATCAAGTTAAAAATCACCGAATTCAGAACTCGGAGTCAACGGATATTCATAAAACCGTTTACGTAAAGAAACCACATTTCGCGGCTAACTAGGTGAAACGAGACCTACTAGCCACGAGTTCTGAAATAAAAATCAGAAACGTCAGGATTGTAGAGCTCAAAAAGTAGTTCGAAATCAAGCCAAAAATCACCGAATTCAGAACTCGGAGTCGACGGATATTCATAAAACCGTTTACGTAAAGAAACTACATTTCGCGGCTAACTAGGTGAAACGAGACCTACTAGCCACGAGTTCTGAAACCTAAATCCGAAATGCCAGGATTGTAGAGCTCGAAAAGTAGTGCGAAATCAAGCTAAAAATCACCGAATTCAGAACTCGGAGTCAACGGATATTCATAAAACCGTTTACGTAAAGAAACCACATTTCGCGGCTAACTAGGTGAAAGGAGACCTACTAGCCACGAGTTTTGAAATCAAAATCCGAAACGCCAGGATTGTAGAGCTCGAAAATTAGTGCGAAATCAAGCTAAAAATCACCGAATTCAGAACTCGGACTCAACGGATATTCATAAAATCGTTTACGTAAAGAAACCACATTTCGCGGCTAACTAGGTGAAACGAGACCTACTAGCCACGAGTTCTCAAATCAAAATCCGAAATGCCAGGATTGTAGAGCTCCAAAATTAGTTCGAAATCAAGCCAAAAATCACCGAATTCAGAACTCGGAGTCAACGGATATTCATAAAACCGTTTACGTAAAGAAACTACATTTCGCGGCTAACTAGGTGAAACGAGACCTACTAGCCACGAGTTCTGAAACCTAAATCCGAAATGCCAGGATTGTAGAGCTCGAAAAGTAGTGCGAAATCAAGCTAAAAATCACCGAATTCAGAACTCGGAGTCAACGGATATTCATAAAACCGTTTACGTAAAGAAACCACATTTCGCGGCTAACTAGGTGAAACGAGACCTACTAGCCACGAGTTCGGAAATCAAAATCCGAAACATCAGGATTGTAGAGCTCAAAAAGTAGTGCGAAATCAAGCTAAAAATCACCGAATTCAGAACACGGAGTCGACGGATATTCATAAAACCGTTTACGTAGAGAAACCACATTTCGAGGCTAACTAGGTGAAACGAGACCTACTAGCCCACGAGTTCTGAAATATAAATCCGAAACGCCAGGATTGTAGAGCTCGAAAAGTAGTGCGAAATCAAGCTAAAAATCACCGAATTCAGAACTCGGAGTCGACGGATATTCATAAAATCGTTTACGTAAAGAAACCACATTTCGCGGCTAACAAGGTGAAACGAGACCTACTAGCCACGAGTTCTGAAATCTAAATCCGAAATTCCAGGATTGTAGAGCTCGAAAAGTAGTGCGAAATCAAGCTAAAAATCACCGAATTCAGAACTCGGAGTCAACGGATATTCATAAAACCGTTTACGTAAAGAAACCACATTTCGCGGCTAACTAGGTGAAACGAGACCTACTAGCCACGAGTTCTGAAATCAAAATCAGAAATGCCAGGATTGTAGAGCTCGAAAAGTAGTGCGAAATCAAGCTAAAATTCACCGAATTCAGAACTCGGAGTCAACGGATATTCATAAAACCGTTTACGTAAAGAAACCACATTTCGCGGCTAACTAGGCGAAACGAGACCTGCTAGCCACGAGTTCTGAAATAAAAATCAGAAACGTCAGGATTGTAGAGCTCAAAAAGTAGTGTGAAATCAAGCTAAAAATCACCGAATTCAGAACACGGAGTCGACGGATATTCATAAAACCGTTTACGTAAAGAAATCACAATTCGCGGCTAACTAGGTGAAACGAGACCTACTAGCCACGAGTTCTGAAATCAAAATCCGAAATGTCAGGATTGTAGAGCTCAAAAAGTAGTGCGAAATCAAGCTAAAAATCACCGAATTCAGAACACGGAGTCGACGGATATTCATAAAACCGTTTACGTAAAGAAACCACATTTCGCGGCTAACTTGGTGAAACGAGACCTACTAGCCACGAGTTCTGAAATCAAAATCCGAAACACCAGGAATGTAGAGCTCGAAAATTAGTGCGAAATCAAGCTAAAAATCACCGAATTCAAAACTCGGAGTCAACGGATATTCATAAAACCGTTTACGTAAAGAAACCACATTTCGCGGCTAACTAGGTGAAACGAGACCTACTAGCCACGAGTTTTGAAATTAAAATCCGAAACGCCAGGATTGTAGAGCTCGAAAATTTGTACGAAATCAAGCTAAAAATCACCGAATTCAGAACTCGGAGTCAACGGATATTCATAAAACCGTTTACGTAAAGAAACCACATTTCGCGGCTAACTAGGTGAAAAGAGACCTACTAGCCACGAGTTTTGAAATAAAAATCCGAAACGTCAGGATTGTAGAGCTCAAAAATTAGTGCGAAATCAAGCTAAAAATCACCGAATTCAGAACACGGAGTCGACGGATATTCATAAAACCGTTTAGGTAAAGAAACATCATTTCGCGGCTAACTTGATGAAACGAGACCTACTAGCCACGAGTTCTGAAATCAAAATCCGAAAGGCCAGGATTGTAGAGCACAAATAGTAGTACGAAATCAAGCTAAAAATCACCGAATTCAGAACCCGGAGTCAACGGATATTCATAAAACCGTTTACGTAAAGAAACCACATTTCGCGGCTAACTAGGTGAAACGAGACCTACTAGCCACGAGTTCTGAAATCAAAATCCGAAATGCCAGGAATGTAGAGCTCGAAAATTAGTACGAAATCTAGCTAAAAATCACCAAATTCAGAACTCGGAGTCAACGGATATTCATAAAACCGTTTACGTAAAGAAACCACATTTCGCGGCTAACTAGGTGAAACGAGACCTACTAGCCACGAGTTCTGAAATCAAAATCGGAAATGCCAGGATTGTAGAGCTCGAAAAGTAGTGCGAAATCAAGCTAAAAATCACCGAATTCAGAACTCGGAGTCAACGGATATTCATAAAACAGTTTACGTAAAGAAACCACATTTCGCGGCTAACTAGGTGAAACGAGACCTACTAGCCACGAGTTTTGAAATTAAAATCCGAAACGCCAGGATTGTAGAGCTCGAAAATTAGTACGAAATCTAGCTAAAAATCACCGAATTCAGAACTCGGAGTCAACGGATATTCATAAAACCGTTTACGTAAAGAAACCACATTTCGCGGCTAACTAGGTGAAACGAGACCTACTAGCCACGAGTTCTGAAATAAAAATCCGAAATGCCAGGATTGTAGAGCTCGAAAAGTAGTGCGAAATCAAGCTAAAAATCACCGAATTCAGAACTCAGAGTCAACGGATATTCATAAAACCGTTTACGTAAAGAAACCACATTTCGCGGCTAACTAAGTGAAACGAGACCTACTAGCCACGAGTTCTGAAATCAAAATCCGAAATGCCAGGATTGTGGAGCTCAAAAAGTAGTGCGAAATCAAGTTAAAAATCACCGAATTCAGAACTCGGAGTCAACGGATATTCATAAAACCGTTTACGTAAAGAAACCACATTTCGCGGCTAACTAGGTGAAACGAGACCTACTAGCCACGAGTTCTGAAATAAAAATCAGAAACGTCAGGATTGTAGAGCTCAAAAAGTAGTTCGAAATCAAGCCAAAAATCACCGAATTCAGAACTCGGAGTCGACGGATATTCATAAAACCGTTTACGTAAAGAAACTACATTTCGCGGCTAACTAGGTGAAACGAGACCTACCAGCCACGAGTTCTGAAACCTAAATCCGAAATGCCAGGATTGTAGAGCTCGAAAAGTAGTGCGAAATCAAGCTAAAAATCACCGAATTCAGAACACGGAGTCGACGGATATTCATAAAACCGTTTACGTAAAGAAACCACATTTCGCGGCTAACTTGGTGAAACGAGACCTACTAGCCACGAGTTCTGAAATCAAAATCCGAAACACCAGGAATGTAGAGCTCGAAAATTAGTGCGAAATCAAGCTAAAAATCACCGAATTCAAAACTCGGAGTCAACGGATATTCATAAAACCGTTTACGTAAAGAAACCACATTTCGCGGCTAACTAGGTGAAACGAGACCTACTTGCCACGAGTTTTGAAATTAAAATCCGAAATGCCAGGATTGTAGAGCTCGAAAATTTGTACGAAATCAAGCTAAAAATCACCGAATTCAGAACTCGGAGTCAACGGATATTCATAAAACCGTTTACGTAAAGAAACCACATTTCGCGGCTAACTAGGTGAAAAGAGACCTACTAGCCACGAGTTCTGAAATAAAAATCCGAAACGTCAGGATTGTAGAGCTCAAAAATTAGTGCGAAATCAAGCTAAAAATCACCGAATTCAGAACACGGAGTCGACGGATATTCATAAAACCGTTTAGGTAAAGAAACAGCATTTCGCGGCTAACTTGGTGAAACGAGACCTACTAGCCACGAGTTCTGAAATCAAAATCCGAAAGGCCAGGATTGTAGAGCACAAATAGTAGTACGAAATCAAGCTAAAAATCACCGAATTCAGAACTCGGAGTCAACGGATATTCATAAAACCGTTTACGTAAAGAAACCACATTTCGCGGCTAACTAGGTGAAACGAGACCTACTAGCCACGAGTTCTGAAATCAAAATCCGAAATGCCAGGAATGTAGAGCTCGAAAATTAGTACGAAATCTAGCTAAAAATCACCGAATTCAGAACTCGGAGTCAACGGATATTCATAAAACCGTTTACGTAAAGAAACCACATTTCGCGGCTAACTAGGTGAAACGAGACCTACTAGCCACGAGTTCTGAAATCAAAATCGGAAATGCCAGGATTGTAGAGCTCGAAAAGTAGTGCGAAATCAAGCTAAAAATCACCGAATTCAGAACTCGGAGTCAACGGATATTCATAAAACAGTTTACGTAAAGAAACCACATTTCGCGGCTAACTAGGTGAAACGAGACCTACTAGCCACGAGTTTTGAAATTAAAATCCGAAACGCCAGGATTGTAGAGCTCGAAAATTAGCACGAAATCTAGCTAAAAATCACCGAATTCAGAACTCGGAGTCAACGGATATTCATAAAACCGTTTACGTAAAGAAACCACATTTCGCGGCTAACTAGGTGAAACGAGACCTACTAGCCACGAGTTCTGAAATAAAAATCCGAAATGCCAGGATTGTAGAGCTCGAAAAGTAGTGCGAAATCAAGCTAAAAATCACCGAATTCAGAACTCAGAGTCAACGGATATTCATAAAACCGTTTACGTAAAGAAACCACATTTCGCGGCTAACTAAGTGAAACGAGACCTACTAGCCACGAGTTCTGAAATCAAAATCCGAAATGCCAGGATTGTGGAGCTCAAAAAGTAGTGCGAAATCAAGTTAAAAATCACCGAATTCAGAACTCGGAGTCAACGGATATTCATAAAACCGTTTACGTAAAGAAACCACATTTCGCGGCTAACTAGGTGAAACGAGACCTACTAGCCACGAGTTCTGAAATCTAAATCCGAAATTCCAGGATTGTAGAGCTCGAAAAGTAGTGCGAAATCAAGCTAAAAATCACCGAATTCAGAACTCGGAGTCAACGGATATTCATAAAACCGTTTACGTAAAGAAACCACATTTCGCGGCTAACTAGGTGAAACGAGACCTACTAGCCACGAGTTCTGAAATCAAAATCATAAATGCCAGGATTGTAGAGCTCGAAAAGTAGTGCGAAATCAAGCTAAAAATCACCGAATTCAGAACTCGGAGTCAACGGATATTCATAAAACCGTTTACGTAGAGAAACCACATTTCGAGGCTAACTAGGTGAAACGAGACCTACTAGCCCACGAGTTCTGAAATATAAATCCGAAATGCCAGGATTGTAGAGCTCGAAAAGTAGTGCGAAATCAAGCTAAAAATCACCGAATTCAGAACTCGGAGTCGACGGATATTCATAAAACAGTTTACGTAAAGAAACCACATTTCGCGGCTAACTAGGTGAAACGAGACCTACTAGCCACGAGTTCTGAAATCAAAATCCGAAATGCCAGGATTGTAGAGCTCCAAAATTAGTTCGAAATCAAGCTAAAAATCACCGAATTCAGAACTCGGAGTCAACGGATATTCATAAAACCGTTTACGTAAAGAAACTACATTTCGCGGCTAACTAGGTGAAACGAGACCTACTAGCCACGAGTTCTGAAACCTAAATCCGAAATGCCAGGATTGTAGAGCTCGAAAAGTAGTGCGAAATCAAGCTAAAAATCACCGAATTCAGAACTCGGAGTCAAAGGATATTCATAAAACCGTTTACGTAAAGAAACCACATTTCGCGGCTAACTAGGTGAAACGAGACCTACTACCCACGAGTTCTGAAATCAAAATCCGAAACATCAGGATTGTAGAGCTCAAAAAGTAGTGCGAAATCAAGCTAAAAATCACCGAATTCAGAACACGGAGTCGACGGATATTCATAAAACCGTTTACGTAGAGAACGAGGCTAACTAGGTGAAACGAGACCTACTAGCCCATGAGTTCTGAAATATAAATCCGAAACGCTAGGATTGTAGAGCTCGAAAAGTAGTGCGAAATCAAGCTAAAAATCACCGAATTCAGAACTCGGAATCGACGGATATTCATAAAACCGTTTACGTAAAGTAACCACATTTCGCGGCTAACTAGGTGAAACGAGACCTACTAGCCACGAGTTCTGAAATCTAAATCCGAAATTACAGGATTGTAGAGCTCGAAAAGTAGTGCGAAATCAAGCTAAAAATCACCGAATTCAGAACTCGGAGTCAACGGATATTCATAAAACCGTTTACGTAAAGAAACCACATTTCGCGGCTAACTAGGTGAAACGAGACCTACTAGCCACGAGTTCTGAAATCAAAATCCGAAATGCCAGGATTGTAGAGCTCAAAAAGTAGTGCGAAATCAAGCTAAAAATCACCGAATTCAGAACACGGAGTCGACGGATATTCATAAAACCGTTTACGTAAAGAAACCACATTTCGCGGCTAACTAGGTGAAACGAGACCTACTAGCCACGAGTTCTGAAATCAAAATCCGAAACACCAGGAATGTGAGCTCGAAAATTAGTACGAAATCAAGCTAAAAATCACCGAATTCAAAACTCGGAGTCAACGGATATTCATAAAACCGTTTACGTAAAGAAACCACATTTCGCGGCTAACTAGGTGAAACGAGACCTACTAGCCACGAGTTTTGAAATTAAAATCCGAAACGCCAGGATTGTAGAGCTCGAAAATTAGTACGAAATCAAGCTAAAAATCACCGAATTCAGAACTCGGAGTCAACGGATATTCCTAAAACCGTTTACGTAAAGAAACCACATTTCGCGGCTAACTAGGTGAAACGAGACCTACTAGCCACGAGTTCTGAAATCAAAATCGGAAATGCCAGGATTGTAGAGCTCGAAAAGTAGTGCGAAATCAAGCTAAAAATCACCGAATTCAGAACTCGGAGTCAACGGATATTCATAAAACAGTTTACGTAAAGAAACCACATTTCGCGGCTAACTAGGTGAAACGAGACCTACTAGCCACGAGTTTTGAAATTAAAATCCGAAACGCCAGGATTGTAGAGCTCGAAAATTAGTACGAAATCTAGCTAAAAATCACCGAATTCAGAACTCGGAGTCGACGGATATTCATAAAACCGTTTACGTAAAGAAACCACATTTCGCGGCTAACTAGGTGAAACGAGACCTACTAGCCACGAGTTCTGAAATAAAAATCCGAATGCCAGGATTGTAGAGCTCGAAAAGTAGTACGAAATCAAGCTAAAAATCACCGAATTCAGAACTCAGAGTCAACGGATATTCATAAAACCGTTTACGTAAAGAAACCACATTTCGCGGCTAACTAAGTGAAACGAGACCTACTAGCCACGAGTTCTGAAATCAAAATCCGAAATGCCAGGATTGTGGAGCTCAAAAAGTAGTGCGAAATCAAGTTAAAAATCACCGAATTCAGAACTCGGAGTCAACGGATATTCATAAAACCGTTTACGTAAAGAAACCACATTTCGCGGCTAACTAGGTGAAACGAGACCTACTAGCCACGAGTTCTGAAATCAAAATCCGAAACGCCAGGATTGTAGAGCTCGAAAATTAGTGCGAAATCAAGCTAAAAATCACCGAATTCAGAACTCGGACTCAATGGATATTCATAAAATCGTTTACGTAAAGAAACCACATTTCGCGGCTAACTAGGTGAAACGAGACCTACTAGCCACGAGTTCTGAAATCTAAATCCGAAATTACAGGATTGTAGAGCTCGAAAAGTAGTGCGAAATCAAGCTAAAAATCACCGAATTCAGAACTCGGAGTCAACGGATATTCATAAAACCGTTTACGTAAAGAAACCACATTTCGCGGCTAACTAGGTGAAATGAGACCTACTACCCACGAGTTCTGAAATCAAAATCCGAAACATCAGGATTGTAGAGCTCAAAAAGTAGTGCAAAATCAAGCTAAAAATCACCGAATTCAAAACACGGAGTCGACGGATATTCATAAAACCGTTTACGTAGAGAAACCACATTTCGAGGCTAACTAGGTGAAACGAGACCTACTAGCCCACGAGTTCTGAAATATAAATCCGAAACGCCAGGATTGTAGAGCTCGAAAAGTAGTGCGAAATCAAGCTAAAAATCACCGAATTCAGAACTCGGAGTCGACGGATATTCATAAAACAGTTTACGTAAAGAAACCACATTTCGCGGCTAACTAGGTGAAACGAGACCTACTAGCCACGAGTTCTGAAATCAAAATCCGAAATGCCAGGATTGTAGAGCTCCAAAATTAGTTCGAAATCAAGCTAAAAATCACCGAATTCAGAACTCGGAGTCAACGGATATTCATAAAACCGTTTACGTAAAGAAACTACATTTCGCGGCTAACTAGGTGAAACGAGACCTACTAGCCACGAGTTCTGAAACCTAAATCCGAAATTCCAGGATTGTAGAGCTCGAAAAGTAGTGCGAAATCAAGCTAAAAATCACCGAATTCAGAACTCGGAGTCAACGGATATTCATAAAACCGTTTACGTAAAGAAACCACATTTCGCGGCTAACTAGGTGAAACGAGACCTACTACCCACGAGTTCTGAAATCAAAATCCGAAACATCAGGATTGTAGAGCTCAAAAAGTAGTGCGAAATCAAGCTAAAAATCACCGAATTCAAAACACGGAGTCGACGGATATTCATAAAACCGTTTACGTAGAGAACGAGGCTAACTAGGTGAAACGAGACCTACTAGCCCATGAGTTCTGAAATATAAATCCGAAACGCTAGGATTGTAGAGCTCGAAAAGTAGTGCGAAATCAAGCTAAAAATCACCGAATTCAGAACTCGGAATCGACGGATATTCATAAAACCGTTTACGTAAAGTAACCACATTTCGCGGCTAACTAGGTGAAACGAGACCTACTAGCCACGAGTTCTGAAATCTAAATCCGAAATTACAGGATTGTAGAGCTCGAAAAGTAGTGCGAAATCAAGCTAAAAATCACCGAATTCAGAACTCGGAGTCAACGGATATTCATAAAACCGTTTACGTAAAGAAACCACATTTCGCGGCTAACTAGGTGAAACGAGACCTACTAGCCACGAGTTCTGAAATCAAAATCCGAAATGCCAGGATTGTAGAGCTCAAAAAGTAGTGCGAAATCAAGCTAAAAATCACCGAATTCAGAACACGGAGTAGACGGATATTCATAAAACCGTTTACGTAAAGAAACCACATTTCGCGGCTAACTAGGTGAAACGAGACCTACTAGCCACGAGTTCTGAAATCAAAATCCGAAACACCAGGAATGTGAGCTCGAAAATTAGTACGAAATCAAGCTAAAAATCACCGAATTCAAAACTCGGAGTCAACGGATATTCATAAAACCGTTTACGTAAAGAAACCACATTTCGCGGCTAACTAGGTGAAACGAGACCTACTAGCCACGAGTTTTGAAATTAAAATCCGAAACGCCAGGATTGTAGAGCTCGAAAATTAGTACGAAATCAAGCTAAAAATCACCGAATTCAGAACTCGGAGTCAACGGATATTCCTAAAACCGTTTACGTAAAGAAACCACATTTCGCGGCCAACTAGGTGAAACGAGACCTACTAGCCACGAGTTCTGAAATCAAAATCGGAAATGCCAGGATTGTAGAGCTCGAAAAGTAGTGCGAAATCAAGCTAAAAATCACCGAATTCAGAACTCGGAGTCAACGGATATTCATAAAACAGTTTACGTAAAGAAACCACATTTCGCGGCTAACTAGGTGAAACGAGACCTACTAGCCACGAGTTTTGAAATTAAAATCCGAAACGCCAGGATTGTAGAGCTCGAAAATTAGTACGAAATCTAGCTAAAAATCACCGAATTCAGAACTCGGAGTCAACGGATATTCATAAAACCGTTTACGTAAAGAAACCACATTTCGCGGCTAACTAGGTGAAACGAGACCTACTAGCCACGAGTTCTGAAATAAAAATCCGAATGCCAGGATTGTAGAGCTCGAAAAGTAGTGCGAAATCAAGCTAAAAATCACCGAATTCAGAACTCAGAGTCAACGGATATTCATAAAACCGTTTACGTAAAGAAACCACATTTCGCGGCTAACTAAGTGAAACGAGACCTACTAGCCACGAGTTCTGAAATCAAAATCCAAAATGCCAGGATTGTGGAGCTCAAAAAGTAGTGCGAAATCAAGTTAAAAATCACCGAATTCAGAACTCGGAGTCAACGGATATTCATAAAACCGTTTACGTAAAGAAACCACATTTCGCGGCTAACTAGTTGAAACGAGACCTACTAGCCACGAGTTCTGAAATCAAAATCCGAAACGCCAGGATTGTAGAGCTCGAAAATTAGTGCGAAATCAAGCTAAAAATCACCGAATTCAGAACTCGGACTCAACGGATATTCATAAAATCGTTTACGTAAAGAAACCACATTTCGCGGCTAACTAGGTGAAACGAGACCTACTAGCCACGAGTTCTCAAATCAAAATCCGAAATGCCAGGATTGTAGAGCTCCAAAATTAGTTCGAAATCAAGCCAAAAATCACCGAATTCAGAACTCGGAGTCAACGGATATTCATAAAACCGTTTACGTAAAGAAACCACATTTCGCGGCTAACTAGGTGAAACGAGACCTACTAGCCACGAGTTCTGAAACCTAAATCCGAAATGCCAGGATTGTAGAGCTCGAAAAGTAGTGCGAAATCAAGCTAAAAATCACCGAATTCAGAACTCGGAGTCAACGGATATTCATAAAACCGTTTACGTAAAGAAACCACATTTCGCGGCTAACTAGGTGAAACGAGACCTACTACCCACGAGTTCTGAAATAAAAATCAGAAACGTCAGGATTGTAGAGCTCAAAAAGTAGTGTGAAATCAAGCTAAAAATCACCGAATTCAGAACACGGAGTCGACGGATATTCATAAAACCGTTTACGTAAAGAAATCACAATTCGCGGCTAACTAGGTGAAACGAGACCTACTAGCCACGAGTTCTGAAATCAAAATCCGAAATGTCAGGATTGTAGAGCTCAAAAAGTAGTGCGAAATCAAGCTAAAAATCACCGAATTCAGAACACGGAGTCGACGGATATTCATAAAACCGTTTACGTAAAGAAACCACATTTCGCGGCTAACTTGGTGAAACGAGACCTACTAGCCACGAGTTCTGAAATCAAAATCCGAAACACCAGGAATGTAGAGCTCGAAAATTAGTGCGAAATCAAGCTAAAAATCACCGAATTCAAAACTCGGAGTCAACGGATATTCATAAAACCGTTTACGTAAAGAAACCACATTTCGCGGCTAACTAGGTGAAACGGGACCTACTAGCCACGAGTTTTGAAATTAAAATCCGAAACGCCAGGATTGTAGAGCTCGAAAATTTGTACGAAATCAAGCTAAAAATCACCGAATTCAGAACTCGGAGTCAACGGATATTCATAAAACCGTTTACGTAAAGAAACCACATTTCGCGGCTAACTAGGTGAAAAGAGACCTACTAGCCACGAGTTCTGAAATAAAAATCCGAAACGTCAGGATTGTAGAGCTCAAAAATTAGTGCGAAATCAAGCTAAAAATCACCGAATTCAGAACACGGAGTCGACGGATATTCATAAAACCGTTTAGGTAAAGAAACAGCATTTCGCGGCTAACTTGGTGAAACGAGACCTACTAGCCACGAGTTCTGAAATCAAAATCCGAAATGCCAGGATTGTAGAGCACAAATAGTAGTACGAAATCAAGCTAAAAATCACCGAATTCAGAACTCGGAGTCAACGGATATTCATAAAACCGTTTACGTAAAGAAACCACATTTCGCGGCTAACTAGGTGAAACGAGACCTACTAGCCACGAGTTCTGAAATCAAAATCCGAAATGCCAGGAATGTAGAGCTCGAAAATTAGTGCGAAATCAAGCTAAAAATCACCGAATTCAAAACTCGGAGTCAACGGATATTCATAAAACCGTTTACGTAAAGAAACCACATTTCGCGGCTAACTAGGTGAAACGAGACCTACTAGCCACGAGTTCTGAAATCAAAATCCGAAACACCAGGATTGTAGAGCTCGAAAATTAGTGCGAAATCAAGCTAAAAATCACCGAATTCAAAACTCGGAGTCAAAGGATATTCATAAAACCGTTTACGTAAAGAAACCACATTTCGCGGCTAACTAGGTGAAACGAGACCCACTAGCCACGAGTTTTGAAATTAAAATCCGAAATGCCAGGATTGTAGAGCTCGAAAATTAGTACGAAATCAAGCTAAAAATCACCGAATTCAGAACTCGGAGTCAACGGATATTCATAAAACCGTTTACGTAAAGAAACCACATTTCGCGGCTAACTAGGTGAAAAGAGACCTACTAGCCACGAGTTCTGAAATAAAAATCCGAAACTTCAGGATTGTAGAGCTCAAAAAGTAGTGCGAAATCAAGCTAAAAATCACCGAATTCAGAACACGGAGTCGACAGATATTCATAAAACCGTTTACGTAAAGAAACCACATTTTGCGGCTAACTAGGTGAAACGAGACCTACTAGCCACGAGTTCTGAAATAAAAATCCGAAACTTCAGGATTGTAGAGCTCAAAAAGTAGTGCGAAATCAAGCTAAAAATCACCGAATTCAGAACTCGGAGTCAACGGATATTCATAAAACCGTTTACGTAAAGAAACCACATTTCGCGGCTAACTAGGTGAAACGAGACCTACTAGCCACGAGTTCTGAAATCAAAATTCGAAATGCCAGGAATGTAGAGCTCCAAAAGTAGTTCGAAATCAAGCTAAAAGTCACCGAATTCAGAACTCGGAGTCAACGGATATTCATAAAACCGTTTACGTAAAGAAACCACATTTCGCGGCTAACTAGGTGAAACGAGACCTACCAGCCACGAGTTCTGAAATCAAAATCCGAAACGTCAGGATTGTAGAGCTCAAAAAGTAGTGCGAAATCAAGCTAAAAATCACCGAATTCAGAACACGGAGTCGACGGATATTCATAAAACCGTTTACGTAAAGAAACCACATTTCGCGGCTAACTAGGTGAAACGAGACCTACTAGCCACGAGTTCTGAAATCAAAATCCGAAATGTCAGGATTGTAGAGCTCAAAAAGTAGTGCGAAATCAAGCTAAAAATCACCGAATTCAGAACACGGAGTCGACGGATATTCATAAAACCGTTTACGTAAAGAAACCACATTTCGCGGGTAACTAGGTGAAACGAGACCTACTAGCCACGAGTTCTGAAATCAAAATCCAAAACACCAGGATTGTAGAGCTCGAAAATTAGTGCGAAATCAAGCTAAAAATCACCGAATTCAGTACTCGGAGTCAACGGATATTCATAAAACAGTTTACGTAAAGAAACCACATTTCGCGGCTAACTAGGTGAAACGAGACCTACTAGCCACGAGTTTTGAAATTAAAATCCGAAACGCCAGGATTGTAGAGCTCGAAAATTAGTACGAAATCTAGCTAAAAATCACGGAATTCAGAACTCGGAGTCGACGGATATTCATAAAACCGTTTACGTAAAGAAACCACATTTCGCGGCTAACTAGGTGAAACGAGACCTACTAGCCACGAGTTCTGAAATAAAAATACGAAATGCCAGGATTGTAGAGCTCGAAAAGTAGTGCGAAATCAAGCTAAAAATCACCGAATTCAGAACTCGGAGTCAACGGATATTCATAAAACCGTTTACTTAAAGAAACCACATTTCTCGGCTAACTAGGTGAAACGAGACATACTAGTCCCGAGTTCTGAAATCAAAATCCGAAACGCCAGGATTGTAGAGCACGAATAGTAATACGAAATCGAGCTAAAAATCACCGAATTCAGAACTCGGAGTCAACGGATATTCATAAAACCGTTTACGTAAAGAAACCACATTTCGCGGCTAACTAGGTGAAACGAGACCTACTAGCCACGAGTTCTGAAATCTAAATCCGAAATTCCAGGATTGTAGAGCTCGAAAAGTAGTGCGAAATCAAGCTAAAAATCACCGAATTCAGAACTCGGAGTCAACGGATATTCATAAAACCGTTTACGTAAAGAAACCACATTTCGCGGCTAACTAAGTGAAACGAGACCTACTAGCCACGAGTTCTGAAATCAAAATCCGAAACGCCAGGATTGTGGAGCTCAAAAAGTAGTGCGAAATCAAGTTAAAAATCACCGAATTCAGAACTCGGAGTCAACGGATATTCATAAAACCGTTTACGTAAAGAAACCACATTTCACGGCTAACTAAGTGAAACGAGACCTACTAGCCACGAGTTCTGAAATCAAAATCCGAAACGCCAGGATTGTAGAGCTCGAAAATTAGTGCGAAATCAAGCTAAAAATCACCGAATTCAGAACTCGGACTCAACGGATATTCATAAAATCGTTTACGTAAAGAAACCACATTTCGCGGCTAACTAGGTGAAACGAGACCTACTAGCCACGAGTTCTCAAATCAAAATCCGAAATGCCAGGATTGTAGAGCTCCAAAATTAGTTCGAAATCAAGCCAAAAATCACCGAATTCAGAACTCGGAGTCAACGGATATTCATAAAACCGTTTACGTAAAGAAACCACATTTCGCGGCTAACTAGGTGAAACGAGACCTACTAGCCACGAGTTCTGAAACCTAAATCCGAAATGCCAGGATTGTAGAGCTCGAAAAGTAGTGCGAAATCAAGCTAAAAATCACCGAATTCAGAACTCGGAGTCAACGGATATTCATAAAACCGTTTACGTAAAGAAACCACATTTCGCGGCTAACTAGGTGAAACGAGACCTACTAGCCACGAGTTCTGAAATAAAAATCAGAAACGTCAGGATTGTAGAGCTCAAAAAGTAGTGTGAAATCAAGCTAAAAATCACCGAATTCAGAACACGGAGTCGACGGATATTCATAAAACCGTTTACGTAAAGAAATCACAATTCGCGGCTAACTAGGTGAAACGAGACCTACTAGCCACGAGTTCTGAAATCAAAATCCGAAATGTCAGGATTGTAGAGCTCAAAAAGTAGTGCGAAATCAAGCTAAAAATCACCGAATTCAGAACACGGAGTCGACGGATATTCATAAAACCGTTTACGTAAAGAAACCACATTTCGCGGCTAACTTGGTGAAACGAGACCTACTAGCCACGAGTTCTGAAATCAAAATCCGAAACACCAGGAATGTAGAGCTCGAAAATTAGTGCGAAATCAAGCTAAAAATCACCGAATTCAAAACTCGGAGTCAACGGATATTCATAAAACCGTTTACGTAAAGAAACCACATTTCGCGGCTAACTAGGTGAAACGAGACCTACTAGCCACGAGTTTTGAAATTAAAATCCGAAACGCCAGGATTGTAGAGCTCGAAAATTTGTACGAAATCAAGCTAAAAATCACCGAATTCAGAACTCGGAGTCAACGGATATTCATAAAACCGTTTACGTAAAGAAACCACATTTCGAGGCTAACTAGGTGAAAAGAGACCTACTAGCCACGAGTTCTGAAATAAAAATCCGAAACGTCAGGATTGTAGAGCTCAAAAATTAGTGCGAAATCAAGCTAAAAATCACCGAATTCAGAACACGGAGTCGACGGATATTCATAAAACCGTTTAGGTAAAGAAACAGCATTTCGCGGCTAACTTGGTGAAACGAGACCTACTAGCCACGAGTTCTGAAATCAAAATCCGAAAGGCCAGGATTGTAGAGCACAAATAGTAGTACGAAATCAAGCTAAAAATCACCGAATTCAGAACTCGGAGTCAACGGATATTCATAAAACCGTTTACGTAAAGAAACCACATTTCGCGGCTAACTAGGTGAAACGAGACCTACTAGCCACGAGTTCTGAAATCAAAATCCGAAATGCCAGGAATGTAGAGCTCGAAAATTAGTGCGAAATCAAGCTAAAAGTCACCGAATTCAAAACTCGGAGTCAACGGATATTCATAAAACCGTTTACGTAAAGAAACCACATTTCGCGGCTAACTAGGTGAAACGAGACCTACTAGCCACGAGTTCTGAAATAAAAATCCGAAACACCAGGATTGTAGAGCTCGAAAATTAGTGCGAAATCAAGCTAAAAATCACCGAATTCAAAACTCGGAATCAAAGGATATTCATAAAACCGTTTACGTAAAGAAACCACATTTCGCGGCTAACTAGGTGAAACGAGACCTACTAGCCACGAGTTTTGAAATTAAAATCCGAAATGCCAGGATTGTAGAGCTCGAAAATTAGTACGAAATCAAGCTAAAAATCACCGAATTCAGAACTCGGAGTCAACGGATATTCATAAAACCGTTTACGTAAAGAAACCACATTTCGCGGCTAACTAGGTGAAAAGAGACCTACTAGCCACGAGTTCTGAAATAAAAATCCGAAACTTCAGGATTGTAGAGCTCAAAAAGTAGTGCGAAATCAAGCTAAAAATCACCGAATTCAGAACACGGAGTCGACGGATATTCATAAAACCGTTTACGTAAAGAAACCACATTTCGCGGCTAACTAGGTGAAACGAGACCTACCAGCCACGAGTTCTGAAATCAAAATCCGAAACGTCAGGATTGTAGAGCTCAAAAAGTAGTGCGAAATCAAGCTAAAAATCACCGAATTCAGAACACGGAGTCGACGGATATTCATAAAACCGTTTACGTAAAGAAACCACATTTCGCGGCTAACTAGGTGAAACGAGACCTACTAGCCACGAGTTCTGAAATCAAAATCCGAAATGTCAGGATTGTAGAGCTCAAAAAGTAGTGCGAAATCAAGCTAAAAATCACCGAATTCAGAACACGGAGTCGACGGATATTCATAAAACCGTTTACGTAAAGAAACCACATTTCGCGGCTAACTAGGTGAAACGAGACCTACTAGCCACGAGTTCTGAAATCAAAATCCGAAACACCAGGATTGTAGAGCTCAAAAATTAGTGCGAAATCAAGCTAAAAATCACCGAATTCAGTACTCGGAGTCAACGGATATTCATAAAACAGTTTACGTAAAGAAACCACATTTCGCGGCTAACTAGGTGAAACGAGACCTACTAGCCACGAGTTTTGAAATTAAAATCCGAAACGCCAGGATTGTAGAGCTCGAAAATTAGTACGAAATCTAGCTAAAAATCACGGAATTCAGAACTCGGAGTCGACGGATATTCATAAAACCGTTTACGTAAAGAAACCACATTTCGCGGCTAACTAGGTGAAACGAGACCTACTAGCCACGAGTTCTGAAATAAAAATCCGAAATGCCAGGATTGTAGAGCTCGAAAAGTAGTGCGAAATCAAGCTAAAAATCACCGAATTCAGAACTCGGAGTCAACGGATATTCATAAAACCGTTTACTTAAAGAAACCACATTTCTCGGCTAACTAGGTGAAACGAGACATACTAGTCCCGAGTTCTGAAATCAAAATCCGAAACGCCAGGATTGTAGAGCACGAATAGTAATACGAAATCGAGCTAAAAATCACCGAATTCAGAACTCGGAGTCAACGGATATTCATAAAACCGTTTACGTAAAGAAACCACATTTCGCGGCTAACTAGGTGAAACGAGACCTACTAGCCACGAGTTCTGAAATCTAAATCCGAAATTCCAGGATTGTAGAGCTCGAAAAGTAGTGCGAAATCAAGCTAAAAATCACCGAATTCAGAACTCGGAGTCAACGGATATTCATAAAACCGTTTACGTAAAGAAACCACATTTCGCGGCTAACTAAGTGAAACGAGACCTACTAGCCACGTGTTCTGAAATCAAAATCCGAAACGCCAGGATTGTGGAGCTCAAAAAGTAGTGCGAAATCAAGTTAAAAATCACCGAATTCAGAACTCGGAGTCAACGGATATTCATAAAACCGTTTACGTAAAGAAACCACATTTCACGGCTAACTAAGTGAAACGAGACCTACTAGCCACGAGTTCTGAAATCAAAATCCGAAAAACCAGGATTGTAGAGCACGAATAGTAATACGAAATCGAGCTAAAAATCACCGAATTCAGAACTCGGACTCAACGGATATTCATAAAACCGTTTACGTAAAGAAACCACATTTCGCGGCTAACTAGGTGAAAAGAGACCTACTAGCCACGAGTTCTCAAATCAAAATCCGAAACTTCAGGATTGTAGAGCTCAAAAAGTAGTGCGAAATCAAGATAAAAATCACCGAATTCAGAACTCGGAGTCAACGGATATTCATAAAACCGTTTACGTAAAGAAACCACATTTCGCGGCTAACTAGGTGAAACGAGACCTACTAGCCACGAGTTCTGAAATCAAAATCCGAAACGCCAGGATTGTAGAGCACAAATAGTAGTACGAAATCAAGTTAAAAATCACCGAATTCAGAACTCGGAGTCAACGGATATTCATAAAACCGTTTACGTAAAGAAACCACATTTCGCGGCTAACTAGGTGAAACGAGACCTACTAGCCACGAGTTCTGAAATCAAAATCCGAAATGCCAGGAATGTAGAGCTCCAAAAGTAGTTCGAAATCAAGCTAAAAGTCAACGAATTCAGAACTCGGAGTCAACGGATATTCATAAAACCGTTTACGTAAAGAAACAACATTTCGCGGCTAACTAGGTGAAACGAGACCTACCAGCCACGAGTTCTGAAATCAAAATCCGAAACGTCAGGATTGTAGAGCTCAAAAAGTAGTGTTAAATCAAGCTAAAAATCACCGAATTCAGAACATGGAGTCGACGGATATTCATAAAACAGTTTACGTAAAGAAACCACATTTCGCGGCTAACTAGGTGAAACGAGACCTACTAGCCACGAGTTTTGAAATTAAAATCCGAAACGCCAGGATTGTAGAGCTCGAAAATTAGTACGAAATCTAGCTAAAAATCACCGAATTCAGAACTCGGAGTCGACGGATATTCATAAAACCGTTTACGTAAAGAAACCACATTTCGCGGCTAACTAGGTGAAACGAGACCTACTAGCCACGAGTTCTGCAATAAAAATCCGAAATGCCAGGATTGTAGAGCTCGAAAAGTAGTGCGAAATCAAGCTAAAAATCACCGAATTCAGAACTCGGAGTCAACGGATATTCATAAAACCGTTTACTTAAAGAAAACACATTTCGCGGCTAACTAGGTGAAACGAGACATACTAGCCCCGAGTTCTGAAATCAAAATCTGAAACGCCAGGATTGTAGAGCACGAATAGTAATACGAAATCGAGCTAAAAATCACCGAATTCAGAACTCGGAGTCAACGGATATTCATAAAACCGTTTACGTAAAGAAACCACATTTCGCGGCTAACTAGGTGAAACGAGACCTACTAGCCACAAGTTCTGAAATCTAAATCCGAAATTCCAGGATTGTAGAGCTCGAAAAGTAGTGCGAAATCAAGCTAAAAATCACCGAATTCAGAACTCGGAGTCAACGGATATTCATAAAACCGTTTACGTAAAGAAACCACATTTCGCGGCTAACTAAGTGAAACGAGACCTACTAGCCACGAGTTCTGAAATCAAAATCCGAAACGCCAGGATTGTAGAGCACAAATAGTAGTACGAAATCAAGCTAAAAATCACCGAATTCAGAACTCGGAGTCAACGGATATTCATAAAACCGTTTACGTAAAGAAACCACATTTCGCGGCTAACTAGGTGAAACGAGACCTACTAGCCACGAGTTCTGAAATCAAAATCCGAAATGCCAGGAATGTAGAGCGCCAAAAGTAGTTCGAAATCAAGCTAAAAGTCAACGAATTCAGAACTCGGAGTCAACGGATATTCATAAAACCGTTTACGTAAAGAAACTACATTTCGCGGCTAACTAGGTGAAACGAGACCTACCAGCCACGAGTTCTGAAATCAAAATCCGAAACGTCAGGATTGTAGAGCTCAAAAAGTAGTGCGAAATCAAGCTAAAAATCACCGAATTCAGAACATGGAGTCGACGGATATTCATAAAACAGTTTACGTAAAGAAACCACATTTCGCGGCTAACTAGGTGAAACGAGACCTACTAGCCACGAGTTTTGAAATTAAAATCCGAAACGCCAGGATTGTAGAGCTCGAAAATTAGTACGAAATCTAGCTAAAAATCACCGAATTCAGAACTCGGAGTCGACGGATATTCATAAAACCGTTTACGTAAAGAAACCACATTTCGCGGCTAACTAGGTGAAACGAGACCTACTAGCCACGAGTTCTGAAATAAAAATCCGAAATGCCAGGATTGTAGAGCTCGAAAAGTAGTGCGAAATCAAGCTAAAAATCACCGAATTCAGAACTCGGAGTCAACGGATATTCATAAAACCGTTTACTTAAAGAAAACACATTTCGCGGCTAACTAGGTGAAACGAGACATACTAGCCCCGAGTTCTGAAATCAAAATCCGAAACGCCAGGATTGTAGAGCACGAATAGTAATACGAAATCGAGCTAAAAATCACCGAATTCAGAACTCGGAGTCAACGGATATTCATAAAACCGTTTACGTAAAGAAACCACATTTCGCGGCTAACTAGGTGAAACGAGACCTACTAGCCACAAGTTCTGAAATCTAAATCCGAAATTCCAGGATTGTAGAGCTCGAAAAGTAGTGCGAAATCAAGCTAAAAATCACCGAATTCAGAACTCGGAGTCAACGGATATTCATAAAACCGTTTACGTAAAGAAACCACATTTCGCGGCTAACTAAGTGAAACGAGACCTACTAGCCACGAGTTCTGAAATCAAAATCCGAAACGCCAGGATTGTGGAGCTCAAAAAGTAGTGCGAAATCAAGTTAAAAATCACCGAATTCAGAACTCGGAGTCAACGGATATTCATAAAACCGTTTACGTAAAGAAACCACATTTCACGGCTAACTAAGTGAAACGAGACCTACTAGCCACGAGTTCTGAAATCAAAATCCGAAATGCCAGGATTGTAGAGCACGAATAGTAATACGAAATCGAGCTAAAAATCACCGAATTCAGAACTCGGACTCAACGGATATTCATAAAACCGTTTACGTAAAGAAACCACATTTCGCGGCTAACTAGGTGAAAAGAGACCTACTAGACACGAGTTCTGAAATAAAAATCCGAAACTTCATGATTGTAGAGCTCAAAAAGTAGTGCGAAATCAAGCTAAAAATCACCGAATTCAGAACACGGAGTCGACGGATATTCATAAAACCGTTTAGGTAAAGAAACCACATTTCGCGGCTAACTAGGTGAAACGAGACCTACTAGCCACGAGTTCTGAAATCAAAATCCGAAATGCCAGGATTGTAGAGCACAAATAGTAGTACGAAATCAAGCTAAAAATCACCGAATTCAGAACTCGGAGTCGACGGATATTCATAAAACCGTTTAGGTAGAGAAACCACATTTCGCGGCTAACTAGGTGAAACGAGACCTACTAGCCACGAGTTCTGAAATCAAAATCCGAAACGCCAGGATTGTAGAGCACAAATAGTAGAACGAAATCAAGTTAAAAATCACCGAATTCAGAACTCGGAGTCAACGGATATTCATAAAACCGTTTACGTAAAGAAACCACATTTCGCGGCTAACTAGGTGAAACGAGACCTACTAGCCACGAGTTCTGAAATCAAAATCCGAAATGCCAGGAATGTAGAGCTCCAAAAGTAGTTCGAAATCAAGCTAAAAGTCAACGAATTCAGAACTCGGAGTCAACGGATATTCATAAAACCGTTTACGTAAAGAAACTACATTTCGCGGCTAACTAGGTGAAACGAGACCTACCAGCCACGAGTTCTGAAATCAAAATCCGAAACGTCAGGATTGTAGAGCTCAAAAAGTAGTGCGAAATCAAGCTAAAAATCACCGAATTCAGAACATGGAGTCGACGGATATTCATAAAACAGTTTACGTAAAGAAACCACATTTCGCGGCTAACTAGGTGAAACGAGACCTACTAGCCACGAGTTTTGAAATTAAAATCCGAAACGCCAGGATTGTAGAGCTCGAAAATTAGTACGAAATCTAGCTAAAAATCACCGAATTCAGAACTCGGAGTCGACGGATATTCATAAAACCGTTTACGTAAAGAAACCACATTTCGCGGCTAACTAGGTGAAACGAGACCTACTAGCCACGAGTTCTGAAATAAAAATCCGAAATGCCAGGATTGTAGAGCTCGAAAAGTAGTGCGAAATCAAGCTAAAAATCACCGAATTCAGAACTCGGAGTCAACGGATATTCATAAAACCGTTTACTTAAAGAAAACACATTTCGCGGCTAACTAGGTGAAACGAGACATACTAGCCCCGAGTTCTGAAATCAAAATCCGAAACGCCAGGATTGTAGAGCACGAATAGTAATACGAAATCGAGCTAAAAATCACCGAATTCAGAACTCGGAGTCAACGGATATTCATAAAACCGTTTACGTAAAGAAACCACATTTCGCGGCTAACTAGGTGAAACGAGACCTACAAGCCACAAGTTCTGAAATCTAAATCCGAAATTCCAGGATTGTAGAGCTCGAAAAGTAGTGCGAAATCAAGCTAAAAATCACCGAATTCAGAACTCGGAGTCAACGGATATTCATAAAACCGTTTACGTAAAGAAACCACATTTCGCGGCTAACTAAGTGAAACGAGACCTACTAGCCACGAGTTCTGAAATCAAAATCCGAAACGCCAGGATTGTAGAGCACAAATAGTAGTACGAAATCAAGCTAAAAATCACCGAATTCAGAACTCGGAGTCAACGGATATTCATAAAACCGTTTACGTAAAGAAACCACATTTCGCGGCTAACTAGGTGAAACGAGACCTACTAGCCACGAGTTCTGAAATCAAAATCCGAAATGCCAGGAATGTAGAGCTCCAAAAGTAGTTCGAAATCAAGCTAAAAGTCAACGAATTCAGAACTCGGAGTCAACGGATATTCATAAAACCGTTTACGTAAAGAAACTACATTTCGCGGCTAACTAGGTGAAACGAGACCTACCAGCCACGAGTTCTGAAATCAAAATCCGAAACGTCAGGATTGTAGAGCTCAAAAAGTAGTGCGAAATCAAGCTAAAAATCACCGAATTCAGAACATGGAGTCGACGGATATTCATAAAACAGTTTACGTAAAGAAACCACATTTCGCGGCTAACTAGGTGAAACGAGACCTACTAGCCACGAGTTTTGAAATTAAAATCCGAAACGCCAGGATTGTAGAGCTCGAAAATTAGTACGAAATCTAGCTAAAAATCACCGAATTCAGAACTCGGAGTCGACGGATATTCATAAAACCGTTTACGTAAAGAAACCACATTTCGCGGCTAACTAGGTGAAACGAGACCTACTAGCCACGAGTTCTGAAATAAAAATCCGAAATGACAGGATTGTAGAGCTCGAAAAGTAGTGCGAAATCAAGCTAAAAATCACCGAATTCAGAACTCGGAGTCAACGGATATTCATAAAACCGTTTACTTAAAGAAAACACATTTCGCGGCTAACTAGGTGAAACGAGACATACTAGCCCCGAGTTCTGAAATCAAAATCCGAAACGCCAGGATTGTAGAGCACGAATAGTAATACGAAATCGAGCTAAAAATCACCGAATTCAGAACTCGGAGTCAACGGATATTCATAAAACCGTTTACGTAAAGAAACCACATTTCGCGGCTAACTAGGTGAAACGAGACCTACTAGCCACAAGTTCTGAAATCTAAATCCGAAATTCCAGGATTGTAGAGCTCGAAAAGTAGTGCGAAATCAAGCTAAAAATCACCGAATTCAGAACTCGGAGTCAACGGATATTCATAAAACCGTTTACGTAAAGAAACCACATTTCGCGGCTAACTAAGTGAAACGAGACCTACTAGCCACGAGTTCTGAAATCAAAATCCGAAATTCCAGGATTGTGGAGCTCAAAAAGTAGTGCGAAATCAAGTTAAAAATCACCGAATTCAGAACTCGGAGTCAACGGATATTCATAAAACCGTTTACGTAAAGAAACCACATTTCGCGGCTAACTAGGTGAAACGAGACCTACTAGCCACAAGTTCTGAAATCTAAATCCGAAATTCCAGGATTGTAGAGCTCGAAAAGTAGTGCGAAATCAAGCTAAAAATCACCGAATTCAGAACTCGGAGTCAACGGATATTCATAAAACCGTTTACGTAAAGAAACCACATTTCGCGGCTAACTAAGTGAAACGAGACCTACTAGCCACGAGTTCTGAAATCAAAATCCGAAACGCCAGGATTGTAGAGCACAAATAGTAGTACGAAATCAAGCTAAAAATCACCGAATTCAGAACTCGGAGTCAACGGATATTCATAAAACCGTTTACGTAAAGAAACCACATTTCGCGGCTAACTAGGTGAAACGAGACCTACTAGCCACGAGTTCTGAAATCAAAATCCGAAATGCCAGGAATGTAGAGCTCCAAAAGTAGTTCGAAATCAAGCTAAAAGTCAACGAATTCAGAACTCGGAGTCAACGGATATTCATAAAACCGTTTACGTAAAGAAACTACATTTCGCGGCTAACTAGGTGAAACGAGACCTACCAGCCACGAGTTCTGAAATCAAAATCCGAAACGTCAGGATTGTAGAGCTCAAAAAGTAGTGCGAAATCAAGCTAAAAATCACCGAATTCAGAACATGGAGTCGACGGATATTCATAAAACAGTTTACGTAAAGAAACCACATTTCGCGGCTAACTAGGTGAAACGAGACCTACTAGCCACGAGTTTTGAAATTAAAATCCGAAACGCCAGGATTGTAGAGCTCGAAAATTAGTACGAAATCTAGCTAAAAATCACCGAATTCAGAACTCGGAGTCGACGGATATTCATAAAACCGTTTACGTAAAGAAACCACATTTCGCGGCTAACTAGGTGAAACGAGACCTACTAGCCACGAGTTCTGAAATAAAAATCCGAAATGCCAGGATTGTAGAGCTCGAAAAGTAGTGCGAAATCAAGCTAAAAATCACCGAATTCAGAACTCGGAGTCAACGGATATTCATAAAACCGTTTACTTAAAGAAAACACATTTCGCGGCTAACTAGGTGAAACGAGACATACTAGCCCCGAGTTCTGAAATCAAAATCCGAAACGCCAGGATTGTAGAGCACGAATAGTAATACGAAATCGAGCTAAAAATCACCGAATTCAGAACTCGGAGTCAACGGATATTCATAAAACCGTTTACGTAAAGAAACCACATTTCGCGGCTAACTAGGTGAAACGAGACCTACTAGCCACAAGTTCTGAAATCTAAATCCGAAATTCCAGGATTGTAGAGCTCGAAAAGTAGTGCGAAATCAAGCTAAAAATCACCGAATTCAGAACTCGGAGTCAACGGATATTCATAAAACCGTTTACGTAAAGAAACCACATTTCGCGGCTAACTAAGTGAAACGAGACCTACTAGCCACGAGTTCTGAAATCAAAATCCGAAATGCCAGGATTGTGGAGCTCAAAAAGTAGTGCGAAATCAAGTTAAAAATCACCGAATTCAGAACTCGGAGTCAACGGATATTCATAAAACCGTTTACGTAAAGAAACCACATTTCACGGCTAACTAAGTGAAACGAGACCTACTAGCCACGAGTTCTGAAATCAAAATCCGAAATGCCAGGATTGTAGAGCACGAATAGTAATACGAAATCGAGCTAAAAATCACCGAATTCAGAACTCGGACTCAACGGATATTCGTAAAACCGTTTACGTAAAGAAACCACATTTCGCGGCTAACTAGGTGAAAAGAGACCTACTAGACACGAGTTCTGAAATAAAAATCCGAAACTTCATGATTGTAGAGCTCAAAAAGTAGTGCGAAATCAAGCTAAAAATCACCGAATTCAGAACACGGAGTCGACGGATATTCATAAAACCGTTTAGGTAAAGAAACCACATTTCGCGGCTAACTAGGTGAAACGAGACCTACTAGCCACGAGTTCTGAAATCAAAATCCGAAACGCCAGGATTGTAGAGCACAAATAGTAGTACGAAATCAAGCTAAAAATCACCGAATTCAGAACTCGGAGTCAACGGATATTCATAAAACCGTTTACTTAAAGAAACCACATTTCGCGGCTAACTAGGTGAAACGAGACCTACTAGCCACGAGTTCTGAAATCAAAATCCGAAATGCCAGGAATGTAGAGCTCCAAAAGTAGTTCGAAATCAAGCTAAAAGTCACCGAATTCAGAACTCGGAGTCAACGGATATTCATAAAACCGTTTACGTAAAGAAACCACATTTCGCGGCTAACTAGGTGAAACGAGACCTACCAGCCACGAGTTCTGAAATCAAAATCCGAAACGTCAGGATTGTAGAGCTCAAAAAGTAGTGCGAAATCAAGCTAAAAATCACCGAATTCAGAACATGGAGTCGACGGATATTCATAAAACCGTTTACGTAAAGAAACCATATTTCGCGGCTAACTAGATGAAACAAGACCTACTAGCCACGAGTTCTGAAATCAAAATCCGAAACACCAGGATTGTAGAGGTAGAAAATTAGTGCGAAATCAAGCTAAAAATCACCGAATTCAGAACTCGGACTCAACGGATATTCATAAAACCGTTTACGTAAAGAAACCACATTTCGCGGCTAACTAGGTGAAACAAGACCTACTAGCCCCGAGTTTTGAAATTAAAATCAGAAACGTCAGGATTGTAGAGCTCAAAAAGTAGTGCGAAATCAAGCTAAAAATCACCGAATTCAGAACACGGAGTCGACGGATATTCATAAAACCGTTTACGTAAAGAAACCACAATTCGCGGCTAACTAGGTGAAACGAGACCTACTAGCCATGAGTTCTGAAATCAAAATCCGAAATGTCAGGATTCTAGAGCTCAAAAAGTAGTCCGAAATCAAGCTAAAAATCACCGAATTCAGAACACGGAGTCGACGGATATTCATAAAACCGTTTACGTAAAGAAACCACATTTCGCGGCTAACTAGGTGAAACGAGACCTACTAGCCACGAGTTCTGAAATAAAAATCCGAAATACCAGGATTGTAGAGCTCGAAAATTAGTGCGAAATCAAGCTAAAAATCACGGAATTCAGAACTCGGAGTCAACGGATATTCATAAAACCGTTTACGTAAAGAAACCACATTTCACGGCTAACTAGGTGAAACGAGACCTACTAGCCACGAGTTCTGAAATCAAAATCCGAAATGTCAGGATTGTAGAGCTCAAAAAGTAGTGCGAAATCAAGCTAAAAATCACCGAATTCAGAACACGGAGTCGACGGATATTCATAAAACCGTTTACGTAAAGAAAACACATTTCGCGGCTAACTAGGTGAAACGAGACCTACTAGCCACGAGTTCTGAAATCAAAATCCGAAACACCAGGATTGTAGAGCTCGAAAATTAGTGCGAAATCAAGCTAAAAATCACCGAATTCAGAACTCGGAGTCAACGGATATTCATAAAACAGTTTACGTAAAGAAACCAAATTTCGCGGCTAACTAGGTGAAACGAGACCTACTAGCCACGAGTTTTGAAATTAAAATCCGAAACGCCAGGATTGTAGAGCTCGAAAATTAGTACGAAATCTAGCTAAAAATCACCGAATTCAGAACTCGGAGTCGACGGATATTCATAAAACCGTTTACGTAAAGAAACCACATTTCGCGGCTAACTAGGTGAAACGAGACCTACTAGCCACGAGTTCTGAAATAAAAATCCGAAATGCCAGGATTGTAGAGCTCGAAAAGTAGTGCGAAATCAAGCTAAAAATCACCGAATTCAGAACTCGGAGTCAACGGATATTCATAAAACCGTTTACTTAAAGAAACCACATTTCGCGGCTAACTAGGTGAAACGAGACATACTAGCCCCGAGTTCTGAAATCAAAATCCGAAACGCCAGGATTGTAGAGCACGAATAGTAATACGAAATCGAGCTAAAAATCACCGAATTCAGAACTCGGAGTCAACGGATATTCATAAAACCGTTTACGTAAAGAAACCACATTTCGCGGCTAACTAGGTTAAACGAGACCTACTAGCCACGAGTTCTGAAATCTAAATCCGAAATTCCAGGATTGTAGAGCTCGAAAAGTAGTGCGAAATCAAGCTAAAAATCACCGAATTCAGAACTCGGACTCAACGGATATTCATAAAACCGTTTACGTAAAGAAACCACATTTCGCGGCTAACTAGGTGAAACGAGACCTACTAGCCATGAGTTCTGAAACCTAAATCCGAAATGCCAGGATTGTAGAGCTCAAAAAGTAGTGCGAAATCAAGCTAAAAATCACCGAATTCAGAACTCGGAGTCAACGGATATTCATAAAACCGTTTACGTAAAGAAACCACATTTCGCGGCTAACTAGGTGAAACGAGACCTACTAGCCACGAGTTCTGAAATCAAAATCCGAAACATCAGGATTGTAGAGCTCAAAAAGTAGTGCGAAATCAAGCTACAAATCACCGAATTCAGAACACGGAGTCGACGGATATTCATAAAACCGTTTACGTAAAGAAACCACATTTCGAGGCTAACTCGGTGAAACGTGACCTACTAGCCCACGAGTTCTGAAATATAAATCCGAAATGGCAGGATTGTAGAGCTCGAAAAGTAGTGCGAAATCAAGCTAAAAATCACCGAATTCAGAACTCGGAGTCAGCGGATATTCATAAAACCGTTTACGTAAAGAAACCACATTTCGCGGCTAACTAGGTGAAACGAGACCTACTAGCCACGAGTTCTGAAATCAAAATCCGAAACTCCAGGATTGTAGAGCTCGAAAAGTAGTGCGAAATCAAGCTAAAAATCATCGAATTCAGAACTCGGACTCAACGGATATTCATAAAACCGTTTACGTAAAGAAACCACATTTCGCGGCTAACTAGGTGAAACGAGACCTACTAGCCACGAGTTCTGAAATCAAAATCCGAAATGCCAGGATTGTAGAGCTCCAAAATTAGTTCGAAATCAAGCTAAAAATCACCGAATTCAAAACTCGGAGTCAACGGATATTCATAAAACCGTTTACGTAAAGAAACCACATTTCGCGGCTAACTAGGTGAAACGAGACCTACTAGCCACGAGTTCTGAAACCTAAATCCGAAATGCCAGGATTGTAGAGCTCGAAAAGTAGTGCGAAATCAAGCAAAAAATCACCGAATTCAGAACTCGGAGTCAACGGATATTCATAAAACCGTTTACGTAAAGAAACCACATTTCGCGGCTAACTAGGTGAAACAAGACCTACTAGCCCCGAGTTTTGAAATTAAAATCAGAAACGTCAGGATTGTAGAGCTCGAAAAGTAGTGCGAAATCAAGCTAAAAATCACCGAATTCAGAACTCGGACTCAACGGATATTCATAAAACCGTTTACGTAAAGAAACCACATTTCGCGGCTAACTAGGTGAAACAAGACCTACTAGCCCCGAGTTTTGAAATTAAAATCAGAAACGTCAGGATTGTAGAGCTCAAAAAGTAGTGCGAAATCAAGCTAAAAATCACCGAATTCAGAACACGGAGTCGACGGATATTCATAAAACCGTTTACGTAAAGAAACCACAATTCGCGGCTAACTAGGTGAAACGAGACCTACTAGCCATGAGTTCTGAAATCAAAATCCGAAATGTCAGGATTCTAGAGCTCAAAAAGTAGTCCGAAATCAAGCTAAAAATCACCGAATTCAGAACACGGAGTCGACGGATATTCATAAAACCGTTTACGTAAAGAAACCACATTTCGCGGCTAACTAGGTGAAACGAGACCTACTAGCCACGAGTTCTGAAATAAAAATCCGAAATACCAGGATTGTAGAGCTCGAAAATTAGTGCGAAATCAAGCTAAAAATCACGGAATTCAGAACTCGGAGTCAACGGATATTCATAAAACCGTTTACGTAAAGAAACCACATTTCACGGCTAACTAGGTGAAACGAGACCTACTAGCCACGAGTTCTGAAATCAAAATCCGAAATGTCAGGATTGTAGAGCTCAAAAAGTAGTGCGAAATCAAGCTAAAAATCACCGAATTCAGAACACGGAGTCGACGGATATTCATAAAACCGTTTACGTAAAGAAAACACATTTCGCGGCTAACTAGGTGAAACGAGACCTACTAGCCACGAGTTCTGAAATCAAAATCCGAAACACCAGGATTGTAGAGCTCGAAAATTAGTGCGAAATCAAGCTAAAAATCACCGAATTCAGAACTCGGAGTCAACGGATATTCATAAAACAGTTTACGTAAAGAAACCAAATTTCGCGGCTAACTAGGTGAAACGAGACCTACTAGCCACGAGTTTTGAAATTAAAATCCGAAACGCCAGGATTGTAGAGCTCGAAAATTAGTACGAAATCTAGCTAAAAATCACCGAATTCAGAACTCGGAGTCGACGGATATTCATAAAACCGTTTACGTAAAGAAACCACATTTCGCGGCTAACTAGGTGAAACGAGACCTACTAGCCACGAGTTCTGAAATAAAAATCCGAAATGCCAGGATTGTAGAGCTCGAAAAGTAGTGCGAAATCAAGCTAAAAATCACCGAATTCAGAACTCGGAGTCAACGGATATTCATAAAACCGTTTACTTAAAGAAACCACATTTCGCGGCTAACTAGGTGAAACGAGACATACTAGCCCCGAGTTATGAAATCAAAATCCGAAACGCCAGGATTGTAGAGCACGAATAGTAATACGAAATCGAGCTAAAAATCACCGAATTCAGAACTCGGAGTCAACGGATATTCATAAAACCGTTTACGTAAAGAAACCACATTTCGCGGCTAACTAGGTTAAACGAGACCTACTAGCCACGAGTTCTGAAATCTAAATCCGAAATTCCAGGATTGTAGAGCTCGAAAAGTAGTGCGAAATCAAGCTAAAAATCACCGAATTCAGAACTCGGACTCAACGGATATTCATAAAACCGTTTACGTAAATAAACCACATTTCGCGGCTAACTAGGTGAAACGAGACCTACTAGCCATGAGTTCTGAAACCTAAATCCTAAATGCCAGGATTGTAGAGCTCGAAAAGTAGTGCGAAATCAAGCTAAAAATCACCGAATTCAGAACTCGGAGTCAACGGATATTCATAAAACCGTTTACGTAAAGAAACCACATTTCGCGGCTAACTAGGTGAAACGAGACCTACTAGCCACGAGTTCTGAAATCAAAATCCGAAACATCAGGATTGTAGAGCTCAAAAAGTAGTGCGAAATCAAGCTAAAAATCACCGAATTCAGAACACGGAGTCGACGGATATTCATAAAACCGTTTACGTAAAGAAACCACATTTCGAGGCTAACTCGGTGAAACGTGACCTACTAGCCCACGAGTTCTGAAATATAAATCCGAAATGGCAGGATTGTAGAGCTCGAAAAGTAGTGCGAAATCAAGCTAAAAATCACCGAATTCAGAACTCGGAGTCAGCGGATATTCATAAAACCGTTTACGTAAAGAAACCACATTTCGCGGCTAACTAGGTGAAACGAGACCTACTAGCCACGAGTTCTGAAATCAAAATCCGAAACTCCAGGATTGTAGAGCTCGAAAAGTAGTGCGAAATCAAGCTAAAAATCATCGAATTCAGAACTCGGACTCAACGGATATTCATAAAACCGTTTACGTAAAGAAACCACATTTCGCGGCTAACTAGGTGAAACGAGACCTACTAGCCACGAGTTCTGAAATCAAAATCCGAAATGCCAGGATTGTAGAGCTCCAAAATTAGTTCGAAATCAAGCTAAAAATCACCGAATTCAGAACTCGGAGTCAACGGATATTCATAAAACCGTTTACGTAAAGAAACCACATTTCGCGGCTAACTAGGTGAAACGAGACCTACTAGCCACGAGTTCTGAAACCTAAATCCGAAATTCCAGGATTGTAGAGCTCGAAAAGTAGTGCGAAATCAAGCAAAAAATCACCGAATTCAGAACTCGGAGTCAACGGATATTCATAAAACCGTTTACGTAAAGAAACCACATTTCGCGGCTAACTAGGTGAAACGAGACCTACTAGCCACGAGTTCTGAAATCAAAATCCGAAACATCAGGATTGTAGAGCTCAAAAAGTAGTGCGAAATCAAGCAAAAAATCACCGAATTCAGAACACGGAGTCGACGGATATTCATAAAACCGTTTACGTAAAGAAACCACATTTCGAGGCTAACTCGGTGAAACGAGACCTACTAGCCCACGAGTTCTGAAATATAAATCCGAAATGGCAGGATTGTAGAGCTCGAAAAGTAGTGCGAAATCAAGCTAAAAATCACCGAATTCAGAACTCGGAGTCGACGGATATTCATAAAACCGTTTACGTAAAGAAACCACATTTCGCGGCTAACTAGGTGAAACGAGACCTACTAGCCACGAGTTCTGAAATCTAAATCCGAAATTCCAGGATTGTAGAGCTCGAAAAGTAGTGCGAAATCAAGCTAAAAATCACCGAATTCAGAACTCGGAGTCAACGGATATTCATAAAACCGTTTACGTAAAGAAACCACATTTCGCGGCTAACTAGGTGAAACGAGACCTACTAGCCACGAGTTCTGAAATCAAAATCCGAAATGCCAGGATTGTAGAGCTCAAAAATTAGTGCGAAATCAAGCTAAAAATCACCGAATTCAGAACTCGGAGTCAACGGATATTCATAAAACCGTTTACGTAAAGAAACCACATTTCGCGGCTAACTAGCTGAAACGAGACCTACTAGCCACGAGTTGTGAAATTAAAATCAGAAACGTCAGGATTGTAGAGCTCCAAAAGTAGTGCGAAATCAAGCTAAAAATCACCGAATTCAGAACACGGAGTCGACGGATATTCATAAAATCGTTTACGTAAAGAAACCACAATTCGCGGCTAACTAGGTGAAACGAGACCTACTAGCCACGAGTTCTGAAATCAAAATCCGAAATGTCAGGATTGTAGAGCTCCAAAAGTAGTGCGAAATCAAGTTAAAAATCACCGAATTCAGAACTCGGAGTCGACGGATATTCATAAAACCGTTTACGTAAAGAAACCACATTTCGCGGCTAACTAGGTGAAACGAGACCTACTAGCCACGAGTTTTGAATTTAAAATCCGAAACGCCAGGATTTTAGAGCTCGAAAATTAGTGCGAAATCAAGCTAAAAATCACGGAATTCAGAACTCGGAATCAACGGATATTCATAAAACCGTTTACGTAAAGAAACCACATTTCGCGGCTAACTAGGTGAAACGAGACCTACTAGCCACGAGTTCTGAAATAAAAATCCGAAACGTCAGGATTGTAGAGCTCAAAAAGTAGTGCGAAATCAAGCTAAAAATCACCGAATTCAGAACACGGAGTCGATGGATATTCATAAAACCGTTTACGTAAAGAAACCACAATTCGCGGCTAACTAGGTGAAACGAGACCTACTAGCCACGAGTTCTGAAATCAAAATCCGAAATGTCAGGATTGTAGAGTTCAAAAAGTAGTGCGAAATCAAGCTAAAAATCACCGAATTCAGAACACGGAGTCGACGGATATTCATAAAACCGTTTACGTAAAGAAACCACATTTCACGGCTAACTAGGTGAAACGAGACCTACTAGCCACGAGTTCTGAAATCAAAATCTGAAACACCAGGATTGTAGACCTCGAAAATTAGTGCGAAATCAAGCTAAAAATCACCGAATTCAAAACTCGGAGTCAACGGATATTCATAAAACCGTTTACGTAAAGAAACCACATTTCGCGGCTAACTAGGTGAAACGAGACCTACTAGCCACGAGTTGTGAAATTAAAATCCGAAACGCCAGGATTGTAGAGCTCAAAAATTAGTACGAAATCAAGCTAAAAATCACCGAATTCAGAACTCGGAGTCAACGGATATTCATAAAACCGTTTACGTAAAGAAACCACATTACGCGGCTAACTAGGTGAAAAGAGACCTACTAGCCACGAGTTCTGAAATAAAAATCCGAAACGTCAGGATTGTAGAGCTCAAAAAGTAGTGCGAAATCAAGCTAAAAATCACCGAATTCAGAACGCGGAGTCGACGGATATTCATAAAACCGTTTAGGTAAAGAAACCACATTTCGCGGCTAACTAGGTGAAACGAGACCTACTAGCCACGAGTTCTGAAATCAAAATCCGAAACGCCAGGATTGTAGAGCACAAATAGTAGTACAAAATCAAGCTAAAAATCACTGAATTCAGAACTCGGAGTCAACGGATATTCATAAAACCGTTTACGTAAAGAAACCACATTTCGCGGCTAACTAGGTGAAACGAGACCTACTAGCCACGAGTTCTGAAATCAAAATCCGAAATGCCAGGATTGTAGAGCTCCAAAAGTAGTCCGAAATCAAGCTAAAAGTCACCGAATTCAGAACTCGGAGTCAACGGATATTCATAAAACCGTTTACGTAAAGAAACCACATTTCGCGGCTAACTAGGTGAAAGGAGACCTACTAGCCATGAGTTCTGAAATCTAAATCCGAAATTCCAGGATTGTAGAGCTCGAAAAGTAGTGCGAAATCAAGCTAAAAATCACCGAATTCAGAACTCGGAGTCAACGGATATTCATAAAACCGTTTACGTAAAGAAACAACATTTCGCGGCTAACTAGGTGAAACGAGACCTACTAGCCACGAGTTCTGAAATCAAAGTCCGAAACGTCAGGATTGTAGAGCTCAAAAAGTAGTGCGAAATCAAGCTAAAAATCACCGAATTCAGAACACGGAGTCGACGGATATTCATAAAACCGTTTACGTAAAGAAACCACATTTCGCGGCTAACTAGATGTAACGAGACCTACTAGCCACGAGTTCTGAAATGAAAATCCGAAACACCAGGATTGTAGAGCTCAAAAATTAGTGCGAAATCAAGCTAAAAATCACCGAATTCAGAACTCGGAGTCAACGGATATTCATAAAACCGTTTACGTAAAGAAACCACATTTCGCGGCTAACTAGCTGAAACGAGACCTACTAGCCACGAGTTGTGAAATTAAAATCAGAAACGTCAGGATTGTAGAGCTCCAAAAGTAGTGCGAAATCAAGCTAAAAATCATCGAATTCAGAACACGGAGTCGACGGATATTCATAAAACCGTTTACGTAAAGAAACCACAATTCGCGGCTAACTAGGTGAAACGAGACCTACTAGCCACGAGTTCTGAAATCAAAATCCGAAATGTCAGGATTGTAGAGCTCAAAAAGTAGTGCGAAATCAAGTTAAAAATCACCGAATTCAGAACACGAAGTCGACGGATATTCATAAAACCGTTTACGTAAAGAAACCACATGTCGCGGCTAACTAGGTGAAACGAGACCTACTAGCCACGAGTTCTGAAATCAAAATCCGAAACACCAGGATTGTAGAGCTCGAAAATTAGTGCGAAATCAAGCTAAAAATCATGGAATTCAGAACTCGGAGTCAACGGATATTCATAAAACCGTTTACGTAAAGAAACCACATTTCGCGGCTAACTAGGTGAAAAGAGACCTACTAGCCACGAGTTCTGAAATAAAAATCCGAAACGTCAGGATTGTAGAGCTCAAAAAGTAGTGCGAAATCAAGCTAAAAATCACGGAATTCAGAACACGGAGTCGACGGATATTCATAAAACCGTTTAGGTAAAGAAACCACATTTCGCGGCTAACTAGGTGAAAAGAGACCTACTAGCCACGAGTTCTGAAATAAAAATCCGAAACGTCAGGATTCTAGAGCTCAAAAAGTAGTGCGAAATCAAGCTAAAAATCACCGAATTCAGAACACGGAGTCAACGGATATTCATAAAACCGTTTACGTAAAGAAACCACTCTTCGCGGCTAACTAGGTGAAAAGAGACCTACTAGCCATGAGTTCTGAAATCTAAATCCGAAATGCCAGGATTGTAGAGCTCGAAAAGTAGTGCGAAATCAAGCTAAAAATCACCGAATTCAGAACTCGGAGTCAACGGATATTCATAAAACCGTTTACGTAAAGAAACCACATTACGCGGCTAACTAGGTGAAAAGAGACCTACTAGCCACGAGTTCTGAAATAAAAATCCGAAACGTCAGGATTGTAGAGCTCAAAAAGTAGTGCGAAATCAAGCTAAAAATCACCGAATTCAGAACACGGAGTCGACGGATATTCATAAAACCGTTTAGGTAAAGAAACCACATTTCGTGGCTAACTAGGTGAAACGAGACCTACTAGCCACGAGTTCTGAAATCAAAATCCGAAACGCCAGGATTGTAGAGCACAAATAGTAGTACGAAATCAAGCTAAAAATCACCGAATTCAGAACTCGGAGTCAACGGATATTCATAAAACCGTTTACGTAAAGAAACCACATTTCGCGGCTAACTAGGTGAAACGAGACCTACTAGCCACGAGTTCTGAAATCAAAATCCGAAATGCCAGGATTGTAGAGCTCCAAAAGTAGTTCGAAATCAAGCTAAAAGTCACCGAATTCAGAACTCGGAGTCAACGGATATTCATAAAACCGTTTACGTAAAGAAACCACATTTCGCGGCTAACTAGGTGAAAGGAGACCTACTAGCCATGAGTTCTGAAATCTAAATCCGAAATTCCAGGATTGTAGAGCTCGAAAAGTAGTGCGAAATCAAGCTAAAAATCACCGAATTCAGAACTCGGAGTCAACGGATATTCATAAAACCGTTTACGTAAAGAAACCACATTTCGCGGCTAACTAGGTGAAACGAGACCTACTAGCCACGAGTTCTGAAATCAAAATCCGAAACGTCAGGATTGTAGAGCTCAAAAAGTAGTGCGAAATCAAGCTAAAAATCACCGAATTCAGAACACGGAGTCGACGGATATTCATAAAACCGTTTACGTAAAGAAACCACATTTCGCGGCTAACTAGATGTAACGAGACCTACTAGCCACGAGTTCTGAAATCAAAATCCGAAACACCAGGATTGTAGAGCTCGAAAATTAGTGCGAAATCAAGCTAAAAATCACCGAATTCAGAACTCGGAGTCAACGGATATTCATAAAACCGTTTACGTAAAGAAACCACATTTCGCGGCTAACTAGGTAAAACGAGACCTACTAGCCACGAGTTGTCAAATTAAAATCAGAAACGTCAGGATTGTAGAGCTCCAAAAGTAGTGCGAAATCAAGCTAAAAATCACCGAATTCAGAACACGGAGTCGACGGATATTCATAAAACCGTTTAGGTAAAGAAACCACATTTCGTGGCTAACTAGGTGAAACGAGACCTACTAGCCACGAGTTCTGAAATCAAAATCCGAAACGCCAGGATTGTAGAGCACAAATAGTAGTACGAAATCAAGCTAAAAATCACCGAATTCAGAACTCGGAGTCAACGGATATTCATAAAACCGTTTACGTAAAGAAACCACATTTCGCGGCTAACTAGGTGAAACGAGACCTACTAGCCACGAGTTCTGAAATCAAAATCCGAAATGCCAGGATTGTAGAGCTCCAAAAGTAGTTCGAAATCAAGCTAAAAGTCACCGAATTCAGAACTCGGAGTCAACGGATATTCATAAAACCGTTTACGTAAAGAAACCACATTTCGCGGCTAACTAGGTGAAACGAGACCTACTAGCCACGAGTTCTGAAATCAAAATCCGAAACGTCAGGATTGTAGAGCTCAAAAAGTAGTGCGAAATCAAGCTAAAAATCACCGAATTCAGAACACGGAGTCGACGGATATTCATAAAACCGTTTACGTAAAGAAACCACATTTCGCGGCTAACTAGATGTAACGAGACCTACTAGCCACGAGTTCTGAAATCAAAATCCGAAATACCAGGATTGTAGAGCTCGAAAATTAGTGCGAAATCAAGCTAAAAATCACCGAATTCAGAACTCGGAGTCAACGGATATTCATAAAACCGTTTACGTAAAGAAACCACATTTCGCGGCTAACTAGGTGAAACGAGACCTACTAGCCACGAGTTGTCAAATTAAAATCAGAAACGTCAGGATTGTAGAGCTCCAAAAGTAGTGCGAAATCAAGCTAAAAATCACCGAATTCAGAACACGGAGTCGACGGATATTCATAAAACCGTTTACGTAAAGAAACCACAATTCACGGCTAACTAGGTGAAACGAGACCTACTAGCCACGAGTTCTGAAATCAAAATCCGAAATGTCAGGATTGTAGAGCTCAAAAAGTAGTGCGAAATCAAGCTAAAAATCACCGAATTCAGAACACGAAGTCGACGGATATTCATAAAACCGTTTACGTAAAGAAACCACATTTCGCGGCTAACTAGGTGAAACGAGACCTACTAGCCACGAGTTCTGAAATCAAAATCCGAAACACCAGGATTGTAGAGCTCGAAAATTAGTGCGAAATCAAGCTAAAAATCACGGAATTCAGAACTCGTAGTCAACGGATATTCATAAAACCGTTTACGTAAAGAAACCACATTTCGCGGCTAACTAGGTGAAAAGAGACCTACTAGCCACGAGTTCTGAAATAAAAATCCGAAACGTCAGGATTGTAGAGCTCAAAAAGTAGTGCGAAATCAAGCTAAAAATCACTGAATTCAGAACACGGAGTCGACGGATATTCATAAAACCGTTTAGGTAAAGAAACCACATTTCGCGGCTAACTAGGTCAAACGAGACCTACTAGCCACGAGTTCTGAAATCAAAATCCGAAACGCCAGGATTGTAGAGCACAAATAGTAGTACGAAATCAAGCTAAAAATCACCGAATTCAGAACTCGGAGTCAACGGATATTCATAAAACCGTTTACGTAAAGAAACCACATTTCGCGGCTAACTAGGTGAAACGAGACCTACTAGCCACGAGTTCTGAAATCAAAATCCGAAATGCCAGGATTGTAGAGCTCCAAAAGTAGTTCGAAATCAAGCTAAAAGTCACCGAATTCAGAACTCGGAGTCAACGGATATTCATAAAACCGTTTACGTAAAGAAACCACATTACGCGGCTAACTAGGTGAAAAGAGACCTACTAGCCACGAGTTCTGAAATAAAAATCCGAAACGTCAGGATTGTAGAGCTCAAAAAGTAGTACGAAATCAAGCTAAAAATCACCGAATTCAGAACACGGAGTCGACGGATATTCATAAAACCGTTTAGGTAAAGAAACCACATTTCGTGGCTAACTAGGTGAAACGAGACCTACTAGCCACGAGTTCTGAAATCAAAATCCGAAACGCCAGGATTGTAGAGCACAAATAGTAGTACGAAATCAAGCTAAAAATCACCGAATTCAGAACTCGGAGTCAACGGATATTCATAAAACCGTTTACGTAAAGAAACCACATTTCGCGGCTAACTAGGTGAAACGAGACCTACTAGCCACGAGTTCTGAAATCAAAATCCGAAATGCCAGGATTGTAGAGCTCCAAAAGTAGTTCGAAATCAAGCTAAAAGTCACCGAATTCAGAACTCGGAGTCAACGGATATTCATAAAACCGTTTACGTAAAGAAACCACATTTCGCGGCTAACTAGGTGAAAGGAGACCTACTAGCCATGAGTTCTGAAATCTAAATCCGAAATTCCAGGATTGTAGAGCTCGAAAAGTAGTGCGAAATCAAGCTAAAAATCACCGAATTCAGAACTCGGAGTCAACGGATATTCATAAAACCGTTTACGTAAAGAAACCACATTTCGCGGCTAACTAGGTGAAACGAGACCTACTAGCCACGAGTTCTGAAATCAAAATCCGAAACGTCAGGATTGTAGAGCTCAAAAAGTAGTGCGAAATCAAGCTAAAAATCACCGAATTCAGAACACGGAGTCGACGGATATTCATAAAACCGTTTACGTAAAGAAACCACATTTCGCGGCTAACTAGATGTAACGAGACCTACTATCCACGAGTTCTGAAATCAAAGTCCGAAACGTCAGGATTGTAGAGCTCAAAAAGTAGTGCGAAATCAAGCTAAAAATCACCGAATTCAGAACACGGAGTCGACGGATATTCATAAAACCGTTTACGTAAAGAAACCACATTTCGCGGCTAACTAGATGTAACGAGACCTACTAGCCACGAGTTCTGAAATCAAAATCCGAAACACCAGGATTGTAGAGCACAAATAGTAGTACGAAATCAAGCTAAAAATCACCGAATTCAGAACTCGGAGTCAACGGATATTCATAAAACCGTTTACGTAAAGAAACAACATTTCGCGGCTAACTAGGTGAAACGAGACCTACTAGCCACGAGTTCTGAAATCAAAGTCCGAAACGTCAGGATTGTAGAGCTCAAAAAGTAGTGCGAAATCAAGCTAAAAATCACCGAATTCAGAACACGGAGTCGACGGATATTCATAAAACCGTTTACGTAAAGAAACCACATTTCGCGGCTAACTAGATGTAACGAGACCTACTAGCCACGAGTTCTGAAATCAAAATCCGAAACACCAGGATTGTAGAGCTCAAAAATTAGTGCGAAATCAAGCTAAAAATCACCGAATTCAGAACTCGGAGTCAACGGATATTCATAAAACCGTTTACGTAAAGAAACCACATTTCGCGGCTAACTAGCTGAAACGAGACCTACTAGCCACGAGTTGTGAAATTAAAATCAGAAACGTCAGGATTGTAGAGCTCCAAAAGTAGTGCGAAATCAAGCTAAAAATCACCGAATTCAGAACACGGAGTCGACGGATATTCATAAAACCGTTTACGTAAAGAAACCACAATTCGCGGCTAACTAGGTGAAACGAGACCTACTAGCCACGAGTTCTGAAATCAAAATCCGAAATGTCAGGATTGTAGAGCTCAAAAAGTAGTGCGAAATCAAGTTAAAAATCACCGAATTCAGAACACGAAGTCGACGGATATTCATAAAACCGTTTACGTAAAGAAACCACATTTCGCGGCTAACTAGGTGAAACGAGACCTACTAGCCACGAGTTCTGAAATCAAAATCCGAAACACCAGGATTGTAGAGCTCGAAAATTAGTGCGAAATCAAGCTAAAAATCACAAAATTCAGAACTCGGAGTCAACGGATATTCATAAAACCGTTTACGTAAAGAAACCACATTTCGCGGCTAACTAGGTGAAAAGAGACCTACTAGCCACGAGTTCTGAAATAAAAATCCGAAACGTCAGGATTGTAGAGCTCAAAAAGTAGTGCGAAATCAATCTAAAAATCACGGAATTCAGAACACGGAGTCGACGGATATTCATAAAACCGTTTAGGTAAAGAAACCACATTTCGCGGCTAACTAGGTGAAAAGAGACCTACTAGCCACGAGTTCTGAAATAAAAATCCGAAACGTCAGGATTGTAGAGCTCAAAAAGTAGTGCGAAATCAAGCTAAAAATCACCGAATTCAGAACACGGAGTCAACGGATATTCATAAAACCGTTTACGTAAAGAAACCACTCTTCGCGGCTAACTAGGTGAAAAGAGACCTACTAGCCATGAGTTCTGAAATCTAAATCCGAAATGCCAGGATTGTAGAGCTCGAAAAGTAGTGCGAAATCAAGCTAAAAATCACCGAATTCAGAACTCGGAGTCAACGGATATTCATAAAACCGTTTACGTAAAGAAACCACATTACGCGGCTAACTAGGTGAAAAGAGACCTACTAGCCACCAGTTCTGAAATAAAAATCCGAAACGTCAGGATTGTAGAGCTCAAAAAGTAGTGCGAAATCAAGCTAAAAATCACCGAATTCAGAACACGGAGTCGACGGATATTCATAAAACCGTTTAGGTAAAGAAACCACATTTCGTGGCTAACTAGGTGAAACGAGACCTACTAGCCACGAGTTCTGAAATCAAAATCCGAAACGCCAGGATTGTAGAGCACAAATAGTAGTACGAAATCAAGCTAAAAATCACCGAATTCAGAACTCGGAGTCAACGGATATTCATAAAACCGTTTACGTAAAGAAACCACATTTCGCGGCTAACTAGGTGAAACGAGACCTACTAGCCACGAGTTCTGAAATCAAAATCCGAAATGCCAGGATTGTAGAGCTCCAAAAGTAGTTCGAAATCAAGCTAAAAGTCACCGAATTCAGAACTCGGAGTCAACGGATATTCATAAAACCGTTTACGTAAAGAAACCACATTTCGCGGCTAACTAGGTGAAAAGAGACCTACTAGCCATGAGTTCTGAAATCTAAATCCGAAATTCCAGGATTGTAGAGCTCGAAAAGTAGTGCGAAATCAAGCTAAAAATCACCGAATTCAGAACTCGGAGTCAACGGATATTCATAAAACCGTTTACGTAAAGAAACCACATTTCGCGGCTAACTAGGTGAAACGAGACCTACTAGCCACGAGTTCTGAAATCAAAATCCGAAACGTCAGGATTGTAGAGCTCAAAAAGTAGTGCGAAATCAAGCTAAAAATCACCGAATTCAGAACACGGAGTCGACGGATATTCATAAAACCGTTTACGTAAAGAAACCACATTTCGCGGCTAACTAGATGTAACGAGACCTACTAGCCACGAGTTCTGAAATCAAAATCCGAAACACCAGGATTGTAGAGCTCGAAAATTAGTGCGAAATCAAGCTAAAAATCACCGAATTCAGAACTCGGAGTCAACGGATATTCATAAAACCGTTTACGTAAAGAAACCACATTTCGCGGCTAACTAGGTGAAACGAGACCTACTAGCCACGAGTTGTGAAATTAAAATCAGAAACGTCAGGATTGTAGAGCTCCAAAAGTAGTGCGAAATCAAGCTAAAAATCACCGAATTCAGAACACGGAGTCGACGGATATTCATAAAACCGTTTACGTAAAGAAACCACAATTCACGGCTAACTAGGTGAAACGAGACCTACTAGCCACGAGTTCTGAAATCAAAATCCGAAATGTCAGGATTGTAGAGCTCAAAAAGTAGTGCGAAATCAAGCTAAAAATCACCGAATTCAGAACACGAAGTCGACGGATATTCATAAAACCGTTTACGTAAAGAAACCACATTTCGCGGCTAACTAGGTGAAACGAGACCTACTAGCCACGAGTTCTGAAATCAAAATCCGAAACACCAGGATTGTAGAGCTCGAAAATTAGTGCGAAATCAAGCTAAAAATCACGGAATTCAGAACTCGTAGTCAACGGATATTCATAAAACCGTTTACGTAAAGAAACCACATTTCGCGGCTAACTAGGTGAAAAGAGACCTACTAGCCACGAGTTCTGAAATAAAAATCCGAAACGTCAGGATTGTAGAGCTCAAAAAGTAGTGCGAAATCAAGCTAAAAATCACCGAATTCAGAACACGGAGTCGACGGATATTCATAAAACCGTTTAGGTAAAGAAACCACATTTCGCGGCTAACTAGGTCAAACGAGACCTACTAGCCACGAGTTCTGAAATCAAAATCCGAAACGCCAGGATTGTAGAGCACAAATAGTAGTACGAAATCAAGCTAAAAATCACCGAATTCAGAACTCGGAGTCAACGGATATTCATAAAACCGTTTACGTAAAGAAACCACATTTCGCGGCTAACTAGGTGAAACGAGACCTACTAGCCACGAGCTCTGAAATCAAAATCCGAAATGCCAGGATTGTAGAGCTCCAAAAGTAGTTCGAAATCAAGCTAAAAGTCACCGAATTCAGAACTCGGAGTCAACGGATATTCATAAAACCGTTTACGTAAAGAAACCACATTACGCGGCTAACTAGGTGAAAAGAGACCTACTAGCCACGAGTTCTGAAATAAAAATCCGAAACGTTAGGATTGTAGAGCTCAAAAAGTAGTACGAAATCAAGCTAAAAATCACCGAATTCAGAACACGGAGTCGACGGATATTCATAAAACCGTTTAGGTAAAGAAACCACATTTCGTGGCTAACTAGGTGAAACGAGACCTACTAGCCACGAGTTCTGAAATCAAAATCCGAAACGCCAGGATTGTAGAGCACAAATAGTAGTACGAAATCAAGCTAAAAATCACCGAATTCAGAACTCGGAGTCAACGGATATTCATAAAACCGTTTACGTAAAGAAACCACATTTCGCGGCTAACTAGGTGAAACGAGACCTACTAGCCACGAGTTCTGAAATCAAAATCCGAAATGCCAGGATTGTAGAGCTCCAAAAGTAGTTCGAAATCAAGCTAAAAGTCACCGAATTCAGAACTCGGAGTCAACGGATATTCATAAAACCGTTTACGTAAAGAAACCACATTTCGCGGCTAACTAGGTGAAAGGAGACCTACTAGCCATGAGTTCTGAAATCTAAATCCGAAATTCCAGGATTGTAGAGCTCGAAAAGTAGTGCGAAATCAAGCTAAAAATCACCGAATTCAGAACTCGGAGTCAACACATATTCATAAAACCGTTTACGTAAAGAAACCACATTTCGCGGCTAACTAGGTGAAACGAGACCTACTAGCCACGAGTTCTGAAATCAAAATCCGAAAGGTCAGGATTGTAGAGCTCAAAAAGTAGTGCGAAATCAAGCTAAAAATCACCGAATTCAGAACACGGAGTCGACGGATATTCATAAAACCGTTTACGTAAAGAAACCACATTTCGCGGCTAACTAGATGTAACGAGACCTACTAGCCACGACTTCTGAAATCAAAATCCGAAACACCAGGATTGTAGAGCTCGAAAATTAGTGCGAAATCAAGCTAAAAATCACCGAATTCAGAACTCGGAGTCAACGGATATTCATAAAACCGTTTACGTAAAGAAACCACATTTCGCGGCTAACTAGGTGAAACGAGACCTACTAGCCACGAGTTGTGAAATTAAAATCAGAAACGTCAGGATTGTAGAGCTCCAAAAGTAGTGCGAAATCAAGCTAAAAATCACCGAATTCAGAACACGGAGTCGACGGATATTCATAAAACCGTTTACGTAAAGAAACCACAATTCACGGCTAACTAGGTGAAACGAGACCTACTAGCCACGAGTTCTGAAATCAAAATCCGAAATGTCAGGATTGTAGAGCTCAAAAAGTAGTGCGAAATCAAGCTAAAAATCACCGAATTCAGAACACGAAGTCGACGGATATTCATAAAACCGTTTACGTAAAGAAACCACATTTCGCGGCTACCTAGGTGAAACGAGACCTACTAGCCACGAGTTCTGAAATCAAAATCCGAAACACCAGGATTGTAGAGCTCGAAAATTAGTGCGAAATCAAGCTAAAAATCACGGAATTCAGAACTCGGAGTCAACGGATATTCATAAAACCGTTTACGTAAAGAAACCACATTTCGCGGCTAACTAGGTGAAAAGAGACCTACTAGCCACGAGTTCTGAAATAAAAATCCGAAACGTCAGGATTGTAGAGCTCAAAAAGTAGTGCGAAATCAAGCTAAAAATCACCGAATTCAGAACACGGAGTCGACGGATATTCATAAAACCGTTTAGGTAAAGAAACCACATTTCGCGGCTAACTAGGTCAAACGAGACCTACTAGCCACGAGTTCTGAAATCAAAATCCGAAACGCCAGGATTGTAGAGCACAAATAGTAGTACGAAATCAAGCTAAAAATCACCGAATTCAGAACTCGGAGTCAACGGATATTCATAAAACCGTTTACGTAAAGAAACCACATTTCGCGGCTAACTAGGTGAAACGAGACCTACTAGCCACGAGTTCTGAAATCAAAATCCGAAATGCCAGGATTGTAGAGCTCCAAAAGTAGTTCGAAATCAAGCTAAAAGTCACCGAATTCAGAACTCGGAGTCAACGGATATTCATAAAACCGTTTACGTAAAGAAACCACTCTTCGCGGCTAACTAGGTGAAAAGAGACCTACTAGCCATGAGTTCTGAAATCTAAATCCGAAATGCCAGGATTGTAGAGCTCGAAAAGTAGTGCGAAATCAAGCTAAAAATCACCGAATTCAGAACTCGGAGTCAACGGATATTGATAAGACCGTTTACGTAAAGAAACCACATTTCGCGGCTAACTAGGTGAAACGAGACCTACTAGCCACGAGTTCTGAAATCAAAATCCGAAATGTCAGGATTGTAGAGCTCAAAAAGTAGTACGAAATCAAGCTAAAAATCACCGAATTCAGAACACGGAGTCGACGGATATTCATAAAACCGTTTACGTAAAGAAACCACATTTCGCGGCTAACTAGGTGAAACGAGACCTACTAGCCACGAGTTCTGAAATCAAAATCCGAAACACCAGGATTTTAGAGCTCGAAAATTAGTGCGAAATCAAGCTAAAAATCACCGAATTCAGAACTCGGAGTCAACGGATATTCATAAAACCGTTTACGTAAAGAAACCACATTTCGCGGCTAACTAGGTGAAACGAGACCTACTAGCCACGAGTTGTGAAATTAAAATCAGAAACGTCAGGATTGTAGAGCTCCAAAAGTAGTGCGAAATCAAGCTAAAAATCACCGAATTCAGAACACGGAGTCGACGGATATTCATAAAACCGTTTACGTAAAGAAACCACAATTCGCGGCTAACTAGGTGAAACGAGACCTACTAGCCACGAGTTCTGAAATCAAAATCCGAAATGTCAGGATTGTAGAGCTCAAAAAGTAGTGCGAAATCAAGCTAAAAATCACCGAATTCAGAACACGGAGTCGACGGATATTCATAAAACCGTTTACGTAAAGAAACCACATTTCGCGGCTAACTAGGTGAAACGAGACCTACTAGCCACGAGTTCTAAAATCAAAATCCGAAATGTCAGGATTGTAGAGCTCAAAAAGTAGTTCGAAATAAAGCTAAAAATCACGGAATTCAGAACTCGGAGTCCACGGATATTCATAAAACCGTTTACATAAAGAAACCGCATTTCGCGGCTAACTAGGTGAAACGAGACCTACTAGCCACGAGTTTTGAAATTAAAATTCGAAATGCCAGGATTGTAGAGCTCGAAAATTAGTACAAAATCAAGCTAAAAATCACCGAATTCAGAACTCGGAGTCAACGGATATTCATAAAACCGTTTACGTAAAGAAACCACATTTCGCGGCTAACTAGGTGAAAAGAGACCTACTAGCCACGAGTTCTGAAATAAAAATCCGAAACGTCAGGATTGTAGAGCTCAAAAAGTAGTGCGAAATCAAGCTAAAAATCACCGAATTCAGAACACGGAGTCGACGGATATTCATAAAACCGTTTATGTAAAGAAACCACATTTCGCGGCTAACTAGGTGAAACGAGACCTACTAGCCACGAGTTCTGAAATCAAAATCCGAAACGTCAGGATTGTAGAGCTCAAAAAGTAGTGCGAAATCAAGCTAAAAATCACCGAATTCAGAACTCGGAGTCAACGGATATTCATAAAACCGTTTACGTAAAGAAACCACATTTCGCGGCTAACTAGGTGAAACGAGACCTACTAGCCACGAGTTCTGAAATCAAAATCCGAAACGTCAGGATTGTAGAGCACGAAAATTAGTACGAAATCAAGCTAAAAATCACCGAATTCAGAACTTGGAGTCAACGGATATTCATAAAACCGTTTACATAAAGAAACCACATTTCGCGGCTAACTAGGTGAAAAGAGACCTACTAGCCACGAGTTCTGAAATAAAAATCCGAAACGTCAGGATTGTAGAGCTCGAAAATTAGTACGAAATCAAGCTAAAAATCACCGAATTCAGAACTCGGAGTCAACGGATATTCATAAAACCGTTTACGTAAAGAAACCACATTTCGCGGCTAACTAGGTGAAAAGAGACCTACTAGCCACGAGTTCTGAAATAAAAATCCGAAACGTCAGGATTGTAGAGCTCAAAAAGTAGTGCGAAATCAAGCTAAAAATCACCGAATTCAGAAAACGGAGTCGACGGATATTCATAAAACCGTTTATGTAAAGAAACCACATTTCGCGGCTAACTAGGTGAAACGAGACCTACTAGCCACGAGTTCTGAAATCAAAATCCGAAACGTCAGGATTGTAGAGCTCAAAAAGTAGTGCGAAATCAAGCTAAAAATCACCGAATTCAGAACTCGGAGTCAACGGATATTCATAAAACCGTTTACGTAAAAAAACCACATTTCGCGGCTAACTAGGTGAAACGAGACCTACTAGCCACGAGTTTTGAAATTAAAATTCGAAACGCCAGGATTGTAGAGCTCGAAAATTAGTACGAAATCAAGCTAAAAATCACCGAATTCAGAACTCGGAGTCAACGGATATTCATAAAACCGTTTACGTACAGAAACCACATTTCGCGGCTAACTAGGTGAAAAGAGACCTACTAGCCACGAGTTCTGAAATAAAAATCCGAAACGTCAGGATTGTAGAGCTCAAAACGTAGTGCGAAATCAAGCTAAAAATCACCGAATTCAGAACACGGAGTCGACGGATATTCATAAAACCGTTTACGTAAAGAAACCACATTTCGCGGCTAACTAGGTGAAACGAGACCTACTAGCCACGAGTTCTGAAATCAAAATCCGAAACACCAGGATTGTAGAGCTTGAAAATTAGTGCGAAATCAAGCTAAAAATCACCGAATTCAGAACTCGGAGTCAACGGATATTCATAAAACCGTTTACGTAAAGAAACCACATTTCGCGGCTAACTAGGTGAAACGAGACCTACTAGCCACGAGTTTTGAAATTAAAATCCGAAACCCCAGGATTGTAGAGCTCGAAAATTAGTACGAAATCAAGCTAAAAATCACCGAATTCAGAACTCGGAGTCAACGGATATTCAAAAAACCATTTACGTAAAGAAACCACATTTCGCGGCTAACTAGGTGAAACGAGACCTACTAGCCACGAGTTCTGAAATAAAATTCCGAAACGTCAGGATTGTAGAGCTCAAAAAGTAGTACGAAATCAAGCTAAAAATCACCGAATTCATAACACTGAGTCGACGGATATTCATAAAACCGTTTACGTAAAGAAACCACATTTCGCGGCTAACTAGGTGAAACGAGACCTACTAGCCACGAGTTCTGAAATCAAAATCCGAAATGTCAGGCTTGTAGAGCTCAAAAAGTAGTGCGAAATCAAGCTAAAAATCACCGAATTCAGAACACGGAGTCGACGGATATTCATAAAACCGTTTACGTAAAGAAACCACATTTCGCGGCTAACTAGGTGAAACGAGACCTACTAGCCATGAGTTCTGAAATCAAAATCCGAAACGCCAGGATTGTAGAGCTCGAAAATTAGTGCGAAATCAAGCTAAAAATCACCGAATTCAGAACTCGGAGTCAACGGATATTCATAAAACCGTTTACGTAAAGAAACCACATTTCGCGGCTAACTAGGTGAAACGAGACCTACTAGCCACGAGTTTTGAAATTAAAATCCGAAACTCAAGGATTGTAGAGCTCAAAAATTAGTACGAAATCAAGCTAAAAATCACCGAATTCAGAAATCGGAGTCAACGGATATTCATAAAACCGTTTACATAAAGAAACCACATTTCGCGGCTAACTAGGTGAAACGAGACCTACTAGCCACGAGTTCTGAAATCAAAATCCGAAATGTCAGGATTGTAGAGCTCAAAAAGTAGTGCGAAATCAAGATAAAAATCACCGAATTCAGAACACGGAGTCGACGGATATTCATAAAACCGTTTACGTAAAGAAACCACATTTCGCGGCTAACTAGGTGAAACGAGACCTACTAGCCACGAGTTCTGAAATCAAAATCCGAAACATCAGGATTGTAGAGCTAAAAAACTAGTGCGAAATCAAGCTAAAAATCACCGAATTCAGAACACGGAGTCGACGGATATTCATAAAACCGTTTACGTAGAGAAACCACATTTCGCGGCTAACTAGGTGAAACGAGACCTACTAGCCACGAGTTCTGACATCAAAATCCGAAATGCCAGGATTGTAGAGCTCGAAAAGTAGCGCGAAATAAAGCTAAAAATCACCGAATTCAGAACTTGGAGTCAACGGATATTCATAAAACAGTTTACGTAAAGAAACCACATTTCGCGGCTAACTAGGTGAAACGAGACCTACTAGCCACGAGTTCCGAAATCAAAATCCGAAACGCCAGGATTGTAGAGCACAAATAGTAGTACGAAATCAAGCTAAAAATCACCGAATTCAGAACTCGGAGTCAACGGATATTCATAAAACCGTTTACGTAAAGAAACCACATTTCGCGGCTAACTAGGTGAAATGACACCTACTAGCCACGAGTTCTGAAATAAAAATCCGAAACGTCAGGATTGTAGAGCTCAAAAAGTAGTGCGAAATCAAGCTAAAAATCACCGAATTCAGAACACGGAGTCGACGAATATTCATAAAACAGTTTACGTAAAGAAACCACATTTCGCGGCTAACTAGGTGAAATGAGACCTACTAACCACAAGTTCCGAAATCAAAATCCGAAACGCCAGGATTGTAGAGCACAAATAGTAGTACGAAATCAAGCTAAAAATCACCGAATTCAGAACTCGGAGTCAACGGATATTCATAAAACCGTTTACGTAAAGAAACCACATTTCGCGGCTAACTAGGTGAAATGACACCTACTAGCCACGAGTTCTGAAATAAAAATCCGAAACGTCAGGATTGTAGAGCTCAAAAAGTAGTGCGAAATCAAGCTAAAAATCACCGAATTCAGAACTCGGAGTCAACGGATATTCATAAAACCGTTTACGTAAAGAAACCACATTTCGCGGCTAACTAGGTGAAACGAGACCTACTAGCCACGAGTTCTGAAATCAAAATCCGAAACGTCAGGATTGTAGAGCACGAAAATTAGTACGAAATCAAGCTAAAAATCACCGAATTCAGAACTTGGAGTCAACGGATATTCATAAAACCGTTTACGTAAAGAAACCACATTTCGCGGCTAACTAGGTGAAAAGAGACCTACTAGCCACGAGTTCTGAAATAAAAATCCGAAACGTCAGGATTGTAGAGCTCGAAAATTAGTACGAAATCAAGCTAAAAATCACCGAATTCAGAACTCGGAGTCAACGGATATTCATAAAACCGTTTACGTAAAGAAACCACATTTCGCGGCTAACTAGGTGAAAAGAGACCTACTAGCCACGAGTTCTGAAATAAAAATCCGAAACGTCAGGATTGTAGAGCTCAAAAAGTAGTGCGAAATCAAGCCAAAAATCACCGAATTCAGAACACGGAGTCGACGGATATTCATAAAACCGTTTATGTAAAGAAACCACATTTCGCGGCTAACTAGGTGAAACGAGACCTACTAGCCACGAGTTCTGAAATCAAAATCCGAAACGTCAGGATTGTAGAGCTCAAAAAGTAGTGCGAAATCAAGCTAAAAATCACCGAATTCAGAACTCGGAGTCAACGGATATTCATAAAACCGTTTACGTAAAAAAACCACATTTCGCGGCTAACTAGGTGAAACGAGACCTACTAGCCACGAGTTTTGAAATTAAAATTCGAAACACCAGGATTGTAGAGCTCGAAAATTAGTACGAAATCAAGCTAAAAATCACCGAATTCAGAACTCGGAGTCAACGGATATTCATAAAACCGTTTACGTACAGAAACCACATTTCGCGGCTAACTAGGTGAAAAGAGACCTACTAGCCACGAGTTCTGAAATAAAAATCCGAAACGTCAGGATTGTAGAGCTCAAAACGTAGTGCGAAATCAAGCTAAAAATCACCGAATTCAGAACACGGAGTCGACGGATATTCATAAAACCGTTTACGTAAAGAAACCACATTTCGCGGCTAACTAGGTGAAACGAGACCTACTAGCCACGAGTTCTGAAATCAAAATCCGAAACACCAGGATTGTAGAGCTCGAAAATTAGTGCGAAATCAAGCTAAAAATCACCGAATTCAGAACTCGGAGTCAACGGATATTCATAAAACCGTTTACGTAAAGAAACCACATTTCGCGGCTAACTAGGTGAAACGAGACCTACTAGCCACGAGTTTTGAAATTAAAATCCGAAACCCCAGGATTGTAGAGCTCGAAAATTAGTACGAAATCAAGCTAAAAATCACCGAATTCAGAACTCGGAGTCAACGGATATTCAAAAAACCATTTACCTAAAGAAACCACATTTCGCGGCTAACTAGGTGAAACGAGACTTACTAGCCACGAGTTCTGAAATAAAATTCCGAAACGTCAGGATTGTAGAGCTCAAAAAGTAGTACGAAATCAAGCTAAAAATCACCGAATTCATAACACTGAGTCGACGGATATTCATAAAACCGTTTACGTAAAGAAACCACATTTCGCGGCTAACTAGGTGAAACGAGACCTACTAGCCATGAGTTCTGAAATCAAAATCCGAAACGCCAGGATTGTAGAGCTCGAAAATTAGTGCGAAATCAAGCTAAAAATCACCGAATTCAGAACTCGGAGTCAACGGATATTCATAAAACCGTTTACGTAAAGAAACCACATTTCGCGGCTAACTAGGTGAAACGAGACCTACTAGCCACGAGTTTTGAAATTAAAATCCGAAACTCAAGGATTGTAGAGCTCAAAAATTAGTACGAAATCAAGCTAAAAATCACCGAATTCAGAAATCGGAGTCAACGGATATTCATAAAACCGTTTACATAAAGAAACCACATTTCGCGGCTAACTAGGTGAAACGAGACCTACTAGCCACGAGTTCTGAAATCAAAATCCGAAATGTCAGGATTGTAGAGCTCAAAAAGTAGTGCGAAATCAAGATAAAAATCACCGAATTCAGAACACGGAGTCGACGGATATTCATAAAACCGTTTACGTAAAGAAACCACATTTCGCGGCTAACTAGGTGAAACGAGACCTACTAGCCACGAGTTCTGAAATCAAAATCCGAAACATCAGGATTGTAGAGCTAAAAAACTAGTGCGAAATCAAGCTAAAAATCACCGAATTCAGAACACGGAGTCGACGGATATTCATAAAACCGTTTACGTAGAGAAACCACATTTCGCGGCTAACTAGGTGAAACGAGACCTACTAGCCACGAGTTCTGACATCAAAATCCGAAATGCCAGGATTGTAGAGCTCGAAAAGTAGCGCGAAATAAAGCTAAAAATCACCGAATTCAGAACTTGGAGTCAACGGATATTCATAAAACAGTTTACGTAAAGAAACCACATTTCGCGGCTAACTAGGTGAAACGAGACCTACTAGCCACGAGTTCCGAAATCAAAATCCGAAACGCCAGGATTGTAGAGCACAAATAGTAGTACGAAATCAAGCTAAAAATCACCGAATTCAGAACTCGGAGTCAACGGATATTCATAAAACCGTTTACGTAAAGAAACCACATTTCGCGGCTAACTAGGTGAAATGACACCTACTAGCCACGAGTTCTGAAGTAAAAATCCGAAACGTCAGGATTGTAGAGCTCAAAAAGTAGTGCGAAATCAAGCTAAAAATCACCGAATTCAGAACACGGAGTCGACGAATATTCATAAAACAGTTTACGTAAAGAAACCACATTTCGCGGCTAACTAGGTGAAATGAGACCTACTAGCCACAAGTTCCGAAATCAAAATCCGAAACGCCAGGATTGTAGAGCACAAATAGTAGTACGAAATCAAGCTAAAAATCACCGAATTCAGAACTCGGAGTCAACGGATATTCATAAAACCGTTTACGTAAAGAAACCACATTTCGCGGCTAACAAGGTGAAACGAGACCTACTAGCCACGAGTTCTGAAATCAAAATCCGAAACGCCAGGGTTGTAGAGCTTGAAAAGTAGTGCGAAATCAAGCTAAAAATCACCGAATTCTGAACTCGGAGTCAACGGATATTCATAAAACCGTTTACGTAAAGAAACCACATTTCGCGGCTAACTAGGTGAAACGAGACCTACTAGCCACGAGTTCTGAAATCAAAATCCGAAATGCCAGGATTGTAGAGCTCGAAAAGTAGCGCGAAATCAAGCTAAAAATCACCGAATTCAGAACTTGGAGTCAACGGATATTCATAAAACCGTTTACGTAAAGAAACCACATTTCGCGGCTAACTAGGTGAAACGAGACCTACTAGCCACGAGTTCTGAAATCAAAATCCGAAACGCCAGGATTGTAGAGCTCTAAAAGTAGTGCGAAATCAAGCTAAAAATCACCGAATTCAGAACTCGGAGTCAACGGATATTCATAAAACCGTTTACGTAAAGAAACCACATTTCGCGGCTAACTAGGTGAAACGAGACCTACTAGCCACGAGTTCTGAAATCAAAATCCGAAATGCCAGGATTGTAGAGCTCCAAAAGTAGTTCGAAATCAAGCTAAAAGTCACCGAATTCAGAACTCGGAGTCAACGGATATTCATAAAACCGTTTACGTAAAGAAACCACATTTCGCGGCTAACTAGGTGAAAGGAGACCTACTAGCCATGAGTTCTGAAATCTAAATCCGAAATTCCAGGATTGTAGAGCTCGAAAAGTAGTGCGAAATCAAGCTAAAAATCACCGAATTCAGAACTCGGAGTCAACGGATATTCATAAAACCGTTTACGTAAAGAAACCACATTTCGCGGCTAACTAGGTGAAACGAGACCTACTAGCCACGAGTTCTGAAATCAAAATCCGAAACGTCAGGATTGTAGAGCTCAAAAAGTAGTGCGAAATCAAGCTAAAAATCACCGAATTCAGAACACGGAGTCGACGGATATTCATAAAACCGTTTACGTAAAGAAACCACATTTCGCGGCTAACTAGATGTAACGAGACCTACTAGCCACGAGTTCTGAAATCAAAATCCGAAACACCAGGATTGTAGAGCTCGAAAATTAGTGCGAAATCAAGCTAAAAATCACCGAATTCAGAACTCGGAGTCAACGGATATTCATAAAACCGTTTACGTAAAGAAACCACATTTCGCGGCTAACTAGGTGAAACGAGACCTACTAGCCACGAGTTGTGAAATTAAAATCAGAAACGTCAGGATTGTAGAGCTCCAAAAGTAGTGCGAAATCAAGCTAAAAATCACCGAATTCAGAACACGGAGTCGACGGATATTCATAAAACCGTTTACGTAAAGAAACCACAATTCACGGCTAACTAGGTGAAACGAGACCTACTAGCCACGAGTTCTGAAATCAAAATCCGAAATGTCAGGATTGTAGAGCTCAAAAAGTAGTGCGAAATCAAGCTAAAAATCACCGAATTCAGAACACGAAGTCGACGGATATTCATAAAACCGTTTACGTAAAGAAACCACATTTCGCGGCTAACTAGGTGAAACGAGACCTACTAGCCACGAGTTCTGAAATCAAAATCCGAAACACCAGGATTGTAGAGCTCGAAAATTAGTGCGAAATCAAGCTAAAAATCACGGAATTCAGAACTCGTAGTCAACGGATATTCATAAAACCGTTTACGTAAAGAAACCACATTTCGCGGCTAACTAGGTGAAAAGAGACCTACTAGCCACGAGTTCTGAAATAAAAATCCGAAACGTCAGGATTGTAGAGCTCAAAAAGTAGTGCGAAATCAAGCTAAAAATCACCGAATTCAGAACACGGAGTCGACGGATATTCATAAAACCGTTTAGGTAAAGAAACCACATTTCGCGGCTAACTAGGTCAAACGAGACCTACTAGCCACGAGTTCTGAAATCAAAATCCGAAACGCCAGGATTGTAGAGCACAAATAGTAGTACGAAATCAAGCTAAAAATCACCGAATTCAGAACTCGGAGTCAACGGATATTCATAAAACCGTTTACGTAAAGAAACCACATTTCGCGGCTAACTAGGTGAAACGAGACCTACTAGCCACGAGCTCTGAAATCAAAATCCGAAATGCCAGGATTGTAGAGCTCCAAAAGTAGTTCGAAATCAAGCTAAAAGTCACCGAATTCAGAACTCGGAGTCAACGGATATTCATAAAACCGTTTACGTAAAGAAACCACATTACGCGGCTAACTAGGTGAAAAGAGACCTACTAGCCACGAGTTCTGAAATAAAAATCCGAAACGTTAGGATTGTAGAGCTCAAAAAGTAGTACGAAATCAAGCTAAAAATCACCGAATTCAGAACACGGAGTCGACGGATATTCATAAAACCGTTTAGGTAAAGAAACCACATTTCGTGGCTAACTAGGTGAAACGAGACCTACTAGCCACGAGTTCTGAAATCAAAATCCGAAACGCCAGGATTGTAGAGCACAAATAGTAGTACGAAATCAAGCTAAAAATCACCGAATTCAGAACTCGGAGTCAACGGATATTCATAAAACCGTTTACGTAAAGAAACCACATTTCGCGGCTAACTAGGTGAAACGAGACCTACTAGCCACGAGTTCTGAAATCAAAATCCGAAATGCCAGGATTGTAGAGCTCCAAAAGTAGTTCGAAATCAAGCTAAAAGTCACCGAATTCAGAACTCGGAGTCAACGGATATTCATAAAACCGTTTACGTAAAGAAACCACATTTCGCGGCTAACTAGGTGAAAGGAGACCTACTAGCCATGAGTTCTGAAATCTAAATCCGAAATTCCAGGATTGTAGAGCTCGAAAAGTAGTGCGAAATCAAGCTAAAAATCACCGAATTCAGAACTCGGAGTCAACACATATTCATAAAACCGTTTACGTAAAGAAACCACATTTCGCGGCTAACTAGGTGAAACGAGACCTACTAGCCACGAGTTCTGAAATCAAAATCCGAAACGTCAGGATTGTAGAGCTCAAAAAGTAGTGCGAAATCAAGCTAAAAATCACCGAATTCAGAACACGGAGTCGACGGATATTCATAAAACCGTTTACGTAAAGAAACCACATTTCGCGGCTAACTAGATGTAACGAGACCTACTAGCCACGACTTCTGAAATCAAAATCCGAAACACCAGGATTGTAGAGCTCGAAAATTAGTGCGAAATCAAGCTAAAAATCACCGAATTCAGAACTCGGAGTCAACGGATATTCATAAAACCGTTTACGTAAAGAAACCACATTTCGCGGCTAACTAGGTGAAACGAGACCTACTAGCCACGAGTTGTGAAATTAAAATCAGAAACGTCAGGATTGTAGAGCTCCAAAAGTAGTGCGAAATCAAGCTAAAAATCACCGAATTCAGAACACGGAGTCGACGGATATTCATAAAACCGTTTACGTAAAGAAACCACAATTCACGGCTAACTAGGTGAAACGAGACCTACTAGCCACGAGTTCTGAAATCAAAATCCGAAATGTCAGGATTGTAGAGCTCAAAAAGTAGTGCGAAATCAAGCTAAAAATCACCGAATTCAGAACACGAAGTCGACGGATATTCATAAAACCGTTTACGTAAAGAAACCACATTTCGCGGCTACCTAGGTGAAACGAGACCTACTAGCCACGAGTTCTGAAATCAAAATCCGAAACACCAGGATTGTAGAGCTCGAAAATTAGTGCGAAATCAAGCTAAAAATCACGGAATTCAGAACTCGGAGTCAACGGATATTCATAAAACCGTTTACGTAAAGAAACCACATTTCGCGGCTAACTAGGTGAAAAGAGACCTACTAGCCACGAGTTCTGAAATAAAAATCCGAAACGTCAGGATTGTAGAGCTCAAAAAGTAGTGCGAAATCAAGCTAAAAATCACCGAATTCAGAACACGGAGTCGACGGATATTCATAAAACCGTTTAGGTAAAGAAACCACATTTCGCGGCTAACTAGGTCAAACGAGACCTACTAGCCACGAGTTCTGAAATCAAAATCCGAAACGCCAGGATTGTAGAGCACAAATAGTAGTACGAAATCAAGCTAAAAATCACCGAATTCAGAACTCGGAGTCAACGGATATTCATAAAACCGTTTACGTAAAGAAACCACATTTCGCGGCTAACTAGGTGAAACGAGACCTACTAGCCACGAGTTCTGAAATCAAAATCCGAAATGCCAGGATTGTAGAGCTCCAAAAGTAGTTCGAAATCAAGCTAAAAGTCACCGAATTCAGAACTCGGAGTCAACGGATATTCATAAAACCGTTTACGTAAAGAAACCACTCTTCGCGGCTAACTAGGTGAAAAGAGACCTACTAGCCATGAGTTCTGAAATCTAAATCCGAAATGCCAGGATTGTAGAGCTCGAAAAGTAGTGCGAAATCAAGCTAAAAATCACCGAATTCAGAACTCGGAGTCAACGGATATTGATAAGACCGTTTACGTAAAGAAACCACATTTCGCGGCTAACTAGGTGAAACGAGACCTACTAGCCACGAGTTCTGAAATCAAAATCCGAAATGTCAGGATTGTAGAGCTCAAAAAGTAGTACGAAATCAAGCTAAAAATCACCGAATTCAGAACACGGAGTCGACGGATATTCATAAAACCGTTTACGTAAAGAAACCACATTTCGCGGCTAACTAGGTGAAACGAGACCTACTAGCCACGAGTTCTGAAATCAAAATCCGAAACACCAGGATTTTAGAGCTCGAAAATTAGTGCGAAATCAAGCTAAAAATCACCGAATTCAGAACTCGGAGTCAACGGATATTCATAAAACCGTTTACGTAAAGAAACCACATTTCGCGGCTAACTAGGTGAAACGAGACCTACTAGCCACGAGTTGTGAAATTAAAATCAGAAACGTCAGGATTGTAGAGCTCCAAAAGTAGTGCGAAATCAAGCTAAAAATCACCGAATTCAGAACACGGAGTCGACGGATATTCATAAAACCGTTTACGTAAAGAAACCACAATTCGCGGCTAACTAGGTGAAACGAGACCTACTAGCCACGAGTTCTGAAATCAAAATCCGAAATGTCAGGATTGTAGAGCTCAAAAAGTAGTGCGAAATCAAGCTAAAAATCACCGAATTCAGAACACGGAGTCGACGGATATTCATAAAACCGTTTACGTAAAGAAACCACATTTCGCGGCTAACTAGGTGAAACGAGACCTACTAGCCACGAGTTCTAAAATCAAATTCCGAAATGTCAGGATTGTAGAGCTCAAAAAGTAGTTCGAAATAAAGCTAAAAATCACGGAATTCAGAACTCGGAGTCCACGGATATTCATAAAACCGTTTACATAAAGAAACCGCATTTCGCGGCTAACTAGGTGAAACGAGACCTACTAGCCACGAGTTTTGAAATTAAAATTCGAAATGCCAGGATTGTAGAGCTCGAAAATTAGTACAAAATCAAGCTAAAAATCACCGAATTCAGAACTCGGAGTCAACGGATATTCATAAAACCGTTTACGTAAAGAAACCACATTTCGCGGCTAACTAGGTGAAAAGAGACCTACTAGCCACGAGTTCTGAAATAAAAATCCGAAACGTCAGGATTGTAGAGCTCAAAAAGTAGTGCGAAATCAAGCTAAAAATCACCGAATTCAGAACACGGAGTCGACGGATATTCATAAAACCGTTTATGTAAAGAAACCACATTTCGCGGCTAACTAGGTGAAACGAGACCTACTAGCCACGAGTTCTGAAATCAAAATCCGAAACGTCAGGATTGTAGAGCTCAAAAAGTAGTGCGAAATCAAGCTAAAAATCACCGAATTCAGAACACGGAGTCGACGGATATTCATAAAACCGTTTAGGTAAAGAAACCACATTTCGCGGCTAACTAGGTCAAACGAGACCTACTAGCCACGAGTTCTGAAATCAAAATCCGAAACGCCAGGATTGTAGAGCACAAATTGTAGTACGAAATCAAGCTAAAAATCACCGAATTCAGAACTCGGAGTCAACGGATATTCATAAAACCGTTTACGTAAAGAAACCACATTTCGCGGCTAACTAGGTGAAAAGAGACCTACTAGCCACGAGTTCTGAAATAAAAATCCGAAACGTCAGGATTGTAGAGCTCAAAAAGTAGTGCGAAATCAAGCTAAAAATCACCGAATTCAGAACACGGAGTCGACGGATATTCATAAAACCGTTTAGGTAAAGAAACCACATTTCGCGGCTAACTAGGTCAAACGAGACCTACTAGCCACGAGTTCTGAAATCAAAATCCGAAACGCCAGGATTGTAGAGCACAAATAGTAGTACGAAATCAAGCTAAAAATCACCGAATTCAGAACTCGGAGTCAACGGATATTCATAAAACCGTTTACGTAAAGAAACCACATTTCGCGGCTAACTAGGTGAAACGAGACCTACTAGCCACGAGCTCTGAAATCAAAATCCGAAATGCCAGGATTGTAGAGCTCCAAAAGTAGTTCGAAATCAAGCTAAAAGTCACCGAATTCAGAACTCGGAGTCAACGGATATTCATAAAACCGTTTACGTAAAGAAACCACATTACGCGGCTAACTAGGTGAAAAGAGACCTACTAGCCACGAGTTCTGAAATAAAAATCCGAAACGTTAGGATTGTAGAGCTCAAAAAGTAGTACGAAATCAAGCTAAAAATCACCGAATTCAGAACACGGAGTCGACGGATATTCATAAAACCGTTTAGGTAAAGAAACCACATTTCGTGGCTAACTAGGTGAAACGAGACCTACTAGCCACGAGTTCTGAAATCAAAATCCGAAACGCCAGGATTGTAGAGCACAAATAGTAGTACGAAATCAAGCTAAAAATCACCGAATTCAGAACTCGGAGTCAACGGATATTCATAAAACCGTTTACGTAAAGAAACCACATTTCGCGGCTAACTAGGTGAAACGAGACCTACTAGCCACGAGTTCTGAAATCAAAATCCGAAATGCCAGGATTGTAGAGCTCCAAAAGTAGTTCGAAATCAAGCTAAAAGTCACCGAATTCAGAACTCGGAGTCAACGGATATTCATAAAACCGTTTACGTAAAGAAACCACATTTCGCGGCTAACTAGGTGAAAGGAGACCTACTAGCCATGAGTTCTGAAATCTAAATCCGAAATTCCAGGATTGTAGAGCTCGAAAAGTAGTGCGAAATCAAGCTAAAAATCACCGAATTCAGAACTCGGAGTCAACACATATTCATAAAACCGTTTACGTAAAGAAACCACATTTCGCGGCTAACTAGGTGAAACGAGACCTACTAGCCACGAGTTCTGAAATCAAAATCCGAAACGTCAGGATTGTAGAGCTCAAAAAGTAGTGCGAAATCAAGCTAAAAATCACCGAATTCAGAACACGGAGTCGACGGATATTCATAAAACCGTTTACGTAAAGAAACCACATTTCGCGGCTAACTAGATGTAACGAGACCTACTAGCCACGACTTCTGAAATCAAAATCCGAAACACCAGGATTGTAGAGCTCGAAAATTAGTGCGAAATCAAGCTAAAAATCACCGAATTCAGAACTCGGAGTCAACGGATATTCATAAAACCGTTTACGTAAAGAAACCACATTTCGCGGCTAACTAGGTGAAACGAGACCTACTAGCCACGAGTTGTGAAATTAAAATCAGAAACGTCAGGATTGTAGAGCTCCAAAAGTAGTGCGAAATCAAGCTAAAAATCACCGAATTCAGAACACGGAGTCGACGGATATTCATAAAACCGTTTACGTAAAGAAACCACAATTCACGGCTAACTAGGTGAAATGAGACCTACTAGCCACGAGTTCTGAAATAAAAATCCGAAATGTCAGGATTGTAGAGCTCAAAAAGTAGTGCGAAATCAAGCTAAAAATCACCGAATTCAGAACACGAAGTCGACGGATATTCATAAAACCGTTTACGTAAAGAAACCACATTTCGCGGCTACCTAGGTGAAACGAGACCTACTAGCCACGAGTTCTGAAATCAAAATCCGAAACACCAGGATTGTAGAGCTCGAAAATTAGTGCGAAATCAAGCTAAAAATCACGGAATTCAGAACTCGGAGTCAACGGATATTCATAAAACCGTTTACGTAAAGAAACCACATTTCGCGGCTAACTAGGTGAAAAGAGACCTACTAGCCACGAGTTCTGAAATAAAAATCCGAAACGTCAGGATTGTAGAGCTCAAAAAGTAGTGCGAAATCAAGCTAAAAATCACCGAATTCAGAACACGGAGTCGACGGATATTCATAAAACCGTTTAGGTAAAGAAACCACATTTCGCGGCTAACTAGGTCAAACGAGACCTACTAGCCACGAGTTCTGAAATCAAAATCCGAAACGCCAGGATTGTAGAGCACAAATAGTAGTACGAAATCAAGCTAAAAATCACCGAATTCAGAACTCGGAGTCAACGGATATTCATAAAACCGTTTACGTAAAGAAACCACATTTCGCGGCTAACTAGGTGAAACGAGACCTACTAGCCACGAGTTCTGAAATCAAAATCCGAAATGCCAGGATTGTAGAGCTCCAAAAGTAGTTCGAAATCAAGCTAAAAGTCACCGAATTCAGAACTCGGAGTCAACGGATATTCATAAAACCGTTTACGTAAAGAAACCACTCTTCGCGGCTAACTAGGTGAAAAGAGACCTACTAGCCATGAGTTCTGAAATCTAAATCCGAAATGCCAGGATTGTAGAGCTCGAAAAGTAGTGCGAAATCAAGCTAAAAATCACCGAATTCAGAACTCGGAGTCAACGGATATTGATAAGACCGTTTACGTAAAGAAACCACATTTCGCGGCTAACTAGGTGAAACGAGACCTACTAGCCACGAGTTCTGAAATCAAAATCCGAAATGTCAGGATTGTAGAGCTCAAAAAGTAGTACGAAATCAAGCTAAAAATCACCGAATTCAGAACACGGAGTCGACGGATATTCATAAAACCGTTTACGTAAAGAAACCACATTTCGCGGCTAACTAGGTGAAACGAGACCTACTAGCCACGAGTTCTGAAATCAAAATCCGAAACACCAGGATTTTAGAGCTCGAAAATTAGTGCGAAATCAAGCTAAAAATCACCGAATTCAGAACTCGGAGTCAACGGATATTCATAAAACCGTTTACGTAAAGAAACCACATTTCGCGGCTAACTAGGTGAAACGAGACCTACTAGCCACGAGTTGTGAAATTAAAATCAGAAACGTCAGGATTGTAGAGCTCCAAAAGTAGTGCGAAATCAAGCTAAAAATCACCGAATTCAGAACACGGAGTCGACGGATATTCATAAAACCGTTTACGTAAAGAAACCACAATTCGCGGCTAACTAGGTGAAACGAGACCTACTAGCCACGAGTTCTGAAATCAAAATCCGAAATGTCAGGATTGTAGAGCTCAAAAAGTAGTGCGAAATCAAGCTAAAAATCACCGAATTCAGAACACGGAGTCGACGGATATTCATAAAACCGTTTACGTAAAGAAACCACATTTCGCGGCTAACTAGGTGAAACGAGACCTACTAGCCACGAGTTCTAAAATCAAATTCCGAAATGTCAGGATTGTAGAGCTCAAAAAGTAGTTCGAAATAAAGCTAAAAATCACGGAATTCAGAACTCGGAGTCCACGGATATTCATAAAACCGTTTACATAAAGAAACCGCATTTCGCGGCTAACTAGGTGAAACGAGACCTACTAGCCACGAGTTTTGAAATTAAAATTCGAAATGCCAGGATTGTAGAGCTCGAAAATTAGTACAAAATCAAGCTAAAAATCACCGAATTCAGAACTCGGAGTCAACGGATATTCATAAAACCGTTTACGTAAAGAAACCACATTTCGCGGCTAACTAGGTGAAAAGAGACCTACTAGCCACGAGTTCTGAAATAAAAATCCGAAACGTCAGGATTGTAGAGCTCAAAAAGTAGTGCGAAATCAAGCTAAAAATCACCGAATTCAGAACACGGAGTCGACGGATATTCATAAAACCGTTTATGTAAAGAAACCACATTTCGCGGCTAACTAGGTGAAACGAGACCTACTAGCCACGAGTTCTGAAATCAAAATCCGAAACGTCAGGATTGTAGAGCTCAAAAAGTAGTGCGAAATCAAGCTAAAAATCACCGAATTCAGAACACGGAGTCGACGGATATTCATAAAACCGTTTAGGTAAAGAAACCACATTTCGCGGCTAACTAGGTCAAACGAGACCTACTAGCCACGAGTTCTGAAATCAAAATCCGAAACGCCAGGATTGTAGAGCACAAATAGTAGTACGAAATCAAGCTAAAAATCACCGAATTCAGAACTCGGAGTCAACGGATATTCATAAAACCGTTTACGTAAAGAAACCACATTTCGCGGCTAACTAGGTGAAACGAGACCTACTAGCCACGAGCTCTGAAATCAAAATCCGAAATGCCAGGATTGTAGAGCTCCAAAAGTAGTTCGAAATCAAGCTAAAAGTCACCGAATTCAGAACTCGGAGTCAACGGATATTCATAAAACCGTTTACGTAAAGAAACCACATTACGCGGCTAACTAGGTGAAAAGAGACCTACTAGCCACGAGTTCTGAAATAAAAATCCGAAACGTTAGGATTGTAGAGCTCAAAAAGTAGTACGAAATCAAGCTAAAAATCACCGAATTCAGAACACGGAGTCGACGGATATTCATAAAACCGTTTAGGTAAAGAAACCACATTTCGTGGCTAACTAGGTGAAACGAGACCTACTAGCCACGAGTTCTGAAATCAAAATCCGAAACGCCAGGATTGTAGAGCACAAATAGTAGTACGAAATCAAGCTAAAAATCACCGAATTCAGAACTCGGAGTCAACGGATATTCATAAAACCGTTTACGTAAAGAAACCACATTTCGCGGCTAACTAGGTGAAACGAGACCTACTAGCCACGAGTTCTGAAATCAAAATCCGAAATGCCAGGATTGTAGAGCTCCAAAAGTAGTTCGAAATCAAGCTAAAAGTCACCGAATTCAGAACTCGGAGTCAACGGATATTCATAAAACCGTTTACGTAAAGAAACCACATTTCGCGGCTAACTAGGTGAAAGGAGACCTACTAGCCATGAGTTCTGAAATCTAAATCCGAAATTCCAGGATTGTAGAGCTCGAAAAGTAGTGCGAAATCAAGCTAAAAATCACCGAATTCAGAACTCGGAGTCAACACATATTCATAAAACCGTTTACGTAAAGAAACCACATTTCGCGGCTAACTAGGTGAAACGAGACCTACTAGCCACGAGTTCTGAAATCAAAATCCGAAACGTCAGGATTGTAGAGCTCAAAAAGTAGTGCGAAATCAAGCTAAAAATCACCGAATTCAGAACACGGAGTCGACGGATATTCATAAAACCGTTTACGTAAAGAAACCACATTTCGCGGCTAACTAGATGTAACGAGACCTACTAGCCACGACTTCTGAAATCAAAATCCGAAACACCAGGATTGTAGAGCTCGAAAATTAGTGCGAAATCAAGCTAAAAATCACCGAATTCAGAACTCGGAGTCAACGGATATTCATAAAACCGTTTACGTAAAGAAACCACATTTCGCGGCTAACTAGGTGAAACGAGACCTACTAGCCACGAGTTGTGAAATTAAAATCAGAAACGTCAGGATTGTAGAGCTCCAAAAGTAGTGCGAAATCAAGCTAAAAATCACCGAATTCAGAACACGGAGTCGACGGATATTCATAAAACCGTTTACGTAAAGAAACCACAATTCACGGCTAACTAGGTGAAACGAGACCTACTAGCCACGAGTTCTGAAATCAAAATCCGAAATGTCAGGATTGTAGAGCTCAAAAAGTAGTGCGAAATCAAGCTAAAAATCACCGAATTCAGAACACGAAGTCGACGGATATTCATAAAACCGTTTACGTAAAGAAACCACATTTCGCGGCTACCTAGGTGAAACGAGACCTACTAGCCACGAGTTCTGAAATCAAAATCCGAAACACCAGGATTGTAGAGCTCGAAAATTAGTGCGAAATCAAGCTAAAAATCACGGAATTCAGAACTCGGAGTCAACGGATATTCATAAAACCGTTTACGTAAAGAAACCACATTTCGCGGCTAACTAGGTGAAAAGAGACCTACTAGCCACGAGTTCTGAAATAAAAATCCGAAACGTCAGGATTGTAGAGCTCAAAAAGTAGTGCGAAATCAAGCTAAAAATCACCGAATTCAGAACACGGAGTCGACGGATATTCATAAAACCGTTTAGGTAAAGAAACCACATTTCGCGGCTAACTAGGTCAAACGAGACCTACTAGCCACGAGTTCTGAAATCAAAATCCGAAACGCCAGGATTGTAGAGCACAAATAGTAGTACGAAATCAAGCTAAAAATCACCGAATTCAGAACTCGGAGTCAACGGATATTCATAAAACCGTTTACGTAAAGAAACCACATTTCGCGGCTAACTAGGTGAAACGAGACCTACTAGCCACGAGTTCTGAAATCAAAATCCGAAATGCCAGGATTGTAGAGCTCCAAAAGTAGTTCGAAATCAAGCTAAAAGTCACCGAATTCAGAACTCGGAGTCAACGGATATTCATAAAACCGTTTACGTAAAGAAACCACTCTTCGCGGCTAACTAGGTGAAAAGAGACCTACTAGCCATGAGTTCTGAAATCTAAATCCGAAATGCCAGGATTGTAGAGCTCGAAAAGTAGTGCGAAATCAAGCTAAAAATCACCGAATTCAGAACTCGGAGTCAACGGATATTGATAAGACCGTTTACGTAAAGAAACCACATTTCGCGGCTAACTAGGTGAAACGAGACCTACTAGCCACGAGTTCTGAAATCAAAATCCGAAATGTCAGGATTGTAGAGCTCAAAAAGTAGTACGAAATCAAGCTAAAAATCACCGAATTCAGAACACGGAGTCGACGGATATTCATAAAACCGTTTACGTAAAGAAACCACATTTCGCGGCTAACTAGGTGAAACGAGACCTACTAGCCACGAGTTCTGAAATCAAAATCCGAAACACCAGGATTTTAGAGCTCGAAAATTAGTGCGAAATCAAGCTAAAAATCACCGAATTCAGAACTCGGAGTCAACGGATATTCATAAAACCGTTTACGTAAAGAAACCACATTTCGCGGCTAACTAGGTGAAACGAGACCTACTAGCCACGAGTTGTGAAATTAAAATCAGAAACGTCAGGATTGTAGAGCTCCAAAAGTAGTGCGAAATCAAGCTAAAAATCACCGAATTCAGAACACGGAGTCGACGGATATTCATAAAACCGTTTACGTAAAGAAACCACAATTCGCGGCTAACTAGGTGAAACGAGACCTACTAGCCACGAGTTCTGAAATCAAAATCCGAAATGTCAGGATTGTAGAGCTCAAAAAGTAGTGCGAAATCAAGCTAAAAATCACCGAATTCAGAACACGGAGTCGACGGATATTCATAAAACCGTTTACGTAAAGAAACCACATTTCGCGGCTAACTAGGTGAAACGAGACCTACTAGCCACGAGTTCTAAAATCAAATTCCGAAATGTCAGGATTGTAGAGCTCAAAAAGTAGTTCGAAATAAAGCTAAAAATCACGGAATTCAGAACTCGGAGTCCACGGATATTCATAAAACCGTTTACATAAAGAAACCGCATTTCGCGGCTAACTAGGTGAAACGAGACCTACTAGCCACGAGTTTTGAAATTAAAATTCGAAATGCCAGGATTGTAGAGCTCGAAAATTAGTACAAAATCAAGCTAAAAATCACCGAATTCAGAACTCGGAGTCAACGGATATTCATAAAACCGTTTACGTAAAGAAACCACATTTCGCGGCTAACTAGGTGAAAAGAGACCTACTAGCCACGAGTTCTGAAATAAAAATCCGAAACGTCAGGATTGTAGAGCTCAAAAAGTAGTGCGAAATCAAGCTAAAAATCACCGAATTCAGAACACGGAGTCGACGGATATTCATAAAACCGTTTATGTAAAGAAACCACATTTCGCGGCTAACTAGGTGAAACGAGACCTACTAGCCACGAGTTCTGAAATCAAAATCCGAAACGTCAGGATTGTAGAGCTCAAAAAGTAGTGCGAAATCAAGCTAAAAATCACCGAATTCAGAACTCGGAGTCAACGGATATTCATAAAACCGTTTACGTAAAGAAACCACATTTCGCGGCTAACTAGGTGAAACGAGACCTACTAGCCACGAGTTCTGAAATCAAAATCCGAAACGTCAGGATTGTAGAGCACGAAAATTAGTACGAAATCAAGCTAAAAATCACCGAATTCAGAACTTGGAGTCAACGGATATTCATAAAACCGTTTACATAAAGAAACCACATTTCGCGGCTAACTAGGTGAAAAGAGACCTACTAGCCACGAGTTCTGAAATAAAAATCCGAAACGTCAGGATTGTAGAGCTCGAAAATTAGTACGAAATCAAGCTAAAAATCACCGAATTCAGAACTCGGAGTCAACGGATATTCATAAAACCGTTTACGTAAAGAAACCACATTTCGCGGCTAACTAGGTGAAAAGAGACCTACTAGCCACGAGTTCTGAAATAAAAATCCGAAACGTCAGGATTGTAGAGCTCAAAAAGTAGTGCGAAATCAAGCTAAAAATCACCGAATTCAGAACACGGAGTCGACGGATATTCATAAAACCGTTTATGTAAAGAAACCACATTTCGCGGCTAACTAGGTGAAACGAGACCTACTAGCCACGAGTTCTGAAATCAAAATCCGAAACGTCAGGATTGTAGAGCTCAAAAAGTAGTGCGAAATCAAGCTAAAAATCACCGAATTCAGAACTCGGAGTCAACGGATATTCATAAAACCGTTTACGTAAAAAAACCACATTTCGCGGCTAACTAGGTGAAACGAGACCTACTAGCCACGAGTTTTGAAATTAAAATTCGAAACGCCAGGATTGTAGAGCTCGAAAATTAGTACGAAATCAAGCTAAAAATCACCGAATTCAGAACTCGGAGTCAACGGATATTCATAAAACCGTTTACGTACAGAAACCACATTTCGCGGCTAACTAGGTGAAAAGAGACCTACTAGCCACGAGTTCTGAAATAAAAATCCGAAACGTCAGGATTGTAGAGCTCAAAACGTAGTGCGAAATCAAGCTAAAAATCACCGAATTCAGAACACGGAGTCGACGGATATTCATAAAACCGTTTACGTAAAGAAACCACATTTCGCGGCTAACTAGGTGAAACGAGACCTACTAGCCACGAGTTCTGAAATCAAAATCCGAAACACCAGGATTGTAGAGCTCGAAAATTAGTGCGAAATCAAGCTAAAAATCACCGAATTCAGAACTCGGAGTCAACGGATATTCATAAAACCGTTTACGTAAAGAAACCACATTTCGCGGCTAACTAGGTGAAACGAGACCTACTAGCCACGAGTTTTGAAATTAAAATCCGAAACCCCAGGATTGTAGAGCTCGAAAATTAGTACGAAATCAAGCTAAAAATCACCGAATTCAGAACTCGGAGTCAACGGATATTCAAAAAACCATTTACGTAAAGAAACCACATTTCGCGGCTAACTAGGTGAAACGAGACCTACTAGCCACGAGTTCTGAAATAAAATTCCGAAACGTCAGGATTGTAGAGCTCAAAAAGTAGTACGAAATCAAGCTAAAAATCACCGAATTCATAACACTGAGTCGACGGATATTCATAAAACCGTTTACGTAAAGAAACCACATTTCGCGGCTAACTAGGTGAAACGAGACCTACTAGCCACGAGTTCTGAAATCAAAATCCGAAATGTCAGGCTTGTAGAGCTCAAAAAGTAGTGCGAAATCAAGCTAAAAATCACCGAATTCAGAACACGGAGTCGACGGATATTCATAAAACCGTTTACGTAAAGAAACCACATTTCGCGGCTAACTAGGTGAAACGAGACCTACTAGCCATGAGTTCTGAAATCAAAATCCGAAACGCCAGGATTGTAGAGCTCGAAAATTAGTGCGAAATCAAGCTAAAAATCACCGAATTCAGAACTCGGAGTCAACGGATATTCATAAAACCGTTTACGTAAAGAAACCACATTTCGCGGCTAACTAGGTGAAACGAGACCTACTAGCCACGAGTTTTGAAATTAAAATCCGAAACTCAAGGATTGTAGAGCTCAAAAATTAGTACGAAATCAAGCTAAAAATCACCGAATTCAGAAATCGGAGTCAACGGATATTCATAAAACCGTTTACATAAAGAAACCACATTTCGCGGCTAACTAGGTGAAACGAGACCTACTAGCCACGAGTTCTGAAATCAAAATCCGAAATGTCAGGATTGTAGAGCTCAAAAAGTAGTGCGAAATCAAGATAAAAATCACCGAATTCAGAACACGGAGTCGACGGATATTCATAAAACCGTTTACGTAAAGAAACCACATTTCGCGGCTAACTAGGTGAAACGAGACCTACTAGCCACGAGTTCTGAAATCAAAATCCGAAACATCAGGATTGTAGAGCTAAAAAACTAGTGCGAAATCAAGCTAAAAATCACCGAATTCAGAACACGGAGTCGACGGATATTCATAAAACCGTTTACGTAGAGAAACCACATTTCGCGGCTAACTAGGTGAAACGAGACCTACTAGCCACGAGTTCTGACATCAAAATCCGAAATGCCAGGATTGTAGAGCTCGAAAAGTAGCGCGAAATAAAGCTAAAAATCACCGAATTCAGAACTTGGAGTCAACGGATATTCATAAAACAGTTTACGTAAAGAAACCACATTTCGCGGCTAACTAGGTGAAACGAGACCTACTAGCCACGAGTTCCGAAATCAAAATCCGAAACGCCAGGATTGTAGAGCACAAATAGTAGTACGAAATCAAGCTAAAAATCACCGAATTCAGAACTCGGAGTCAACGGATATTCATAAAACCGTTTACGTAAAGAAACCACATTTCGCGGCTAACTAGGTGAAATGACACCTACTAGCCACGAGTTCTGAAATAAAAATCCGAAACGTCAGGATTGTAGAGCTCAAAAAGTAGTGCGAAATCAAGCTAAAAATCACCGAATTCAGAACACGGAGTCGACGAATATTCATAAAACAGTTTACGTAAAGAAACCACATTTCGCGGCTAACTAGGTGAAATGAGACCTACTAGCCACAAGTTCCGAAATCAAAATCCGAAACGCCAGGATTGTAGAGCACAAATAGTAGTACGAAATCAAGCTAAAAATCACCGAATTCAGAACTCGGAGTCAACGGATATTCATAAAACCGTTTACGTAAAGAAACCACATTTCGCGGCTAACTAGGTGAAATGACACCTACTAGCCACGAGTTCTGAAATAAAAATCCGAAACGTCAGGATTGTAGAGCTCAAAAAGTAGTGCGAAATCAAGCTAAAAATCACCGAATTCAGAACTCGGAGTCAACGGATATTCATAAAACCGTTTACGTAAAGAAACCACATTTCGCGGCTAACTAGGTGAAACGAGACCTACTAGCCACGAGTTCTGAAATCAAAATCCGAAACGTCAGGATTGTAGAGCACGAAAATTAGTACGAAATCAAGCTAAAAATCACCGAATTCAGAACTTGGAGTCAACGGATATTAATAAAACCGTTTACGTAAAGAAACCACATTTCGCGGCTAACTAGGTGAAAAGAGACCTACTAGCCACGAGTTCTGAAATAAAAATCCGAAACGTCAGGATTGTAGAGCTCGAAAATTAGTACGAAATCAAGCTAAAAATCACCGAATTCAGAACTCGGAGTCAACGGATATTCATAAAACCGTTTACGTAAAGAAACCACATTTCGCGGCTAACTAGGTGAAAAGAGACCTACTAGCCACGAGTTCTGAAATAAAAATCCGAAACGTCAGGATTGTAGAGCTCAAAAAGTAGTGCGAAATCAAGCCAAAAATCACCGAATTCAGAACACGGAGTCGACGGATATTCATAAAACCGTTTATGTAAAGAAACCACATTTCGCGGCTAACTAGGTGAAACGAGACCTACTAGCCACGAGTTCTGAAATCAAAATCCGAAACGTCAGGATTGTAGAGCTCAAAAAGTAGTGCGAAATCAAGCTAAAAATCACCGAATTCAGAACTCGGAGTCAACGGATATTCATAAAACCGTTTACGTAAAAAAACCACATTTCGCGGCTAACTAGGTGAAACGAGACCTACTAGCCACGAGTTTTGAAATTAAAATTCGAAACACCAGGATTGTAGAGCTCGAAAATTAGTACGAAATCAAGCTAAAAATCACCGAATTCAGAACTCGGAGTCAACGGATATTCATAAAACCGTTTACGTACAGAAACCACATTTCGCGGCTAACTAGGTGAAAAGAGACCTACTAGCCACGAGTTCTGAAATAAAAATCCGAAACGTCAGGATTGTAGAGCTCAAAACGTAGTGCGAAATCAAGCTAAAAATCACCGAATTCAGAACACGGAGTCGACGGATATTCATAAAACCGTTTACGTAAAGAAACCACATTTCGCGGCTAACTAGGTGAAACGAGACCTACTAGCCACGAGTTCTGAAATCAAAATCCGAAACACCAGGATTGTAGAGCTCGAAAATTAGTGCGAAATCAAGCTAAAAATCACCGAATTCAGAACTCGGAGTCAACGGATATTCATAAAACCGTTTACGTAAAGAAACCACATTTCGCGGCTAACTAGGTGAAACGAGACCTACTAGCCACGAGTTTTGAAATTAAAATCCGAAACCCCAGGATTGTAGAGCTCGAAAATTAGTACGAAATCAAGCTAAAAATCACCGAATTCAGAACTCGGAGTCAACGGATATTCAAAAAACCATTTACCTAAAGAAACCACATTTCGCGGCTAACTAGGTGAAACGAGACTTACTAGCCACGAGTTCTGAAATAAAATTCCGAAACGTCAGGATTGTAGAGCTCAAAAAGTAGTACGAAATCAAGCTAAAAATCACCGAATTCATAACACTGAGTCGACGGATATTCATAAAACCGTTTACGTAAAGAAACCACATTTCGCGGCTAACTAGGTGAAACGAGACCTACTAGCCATGAGTTCTGAAATCAAAATCCGAAACGCCAGGATTGTAGAGCTCGAAAATTAGTGCGAAATCAAGCTAAAAATCACCGAATTCAGAACTCGGAGTCAACGGATATTCATAAAACCGTTTACGTAAAGAAACCACATTTCGCGGCTAACTAGGTGAAACGAGACCTACTAGCCACGAGTTTTGAAATTAAAATCCGAAACTCAAGGATTGTAGAGCTCAAAAATTAGTACGAAATCAAGCTAAAAATCACCGAATTCAGAAATCGGAGTCAACGGATATTCATAAAACCGTTTACATAAAGAAACCACATTTCGCGGCTAACTAGGTGAAACGAGACCTACTAGCCACGAGTTCTGAAATCAAAATCCGAAATGTCAGGATTGTAGAGCTCAAAAAGTAGTGCGAAATCAAGATAAAAATCACCGAATTCAGAACACGGAGTCGACGGATATTCATAAAACCGTTTACGTAAAGAAACCACATTTCGCGGCTAACTAGGTGAAACGAGACCTACTAGCCACGAGTTCTGAAATCAAAATCCGAAACATCAGGATTGTAGAGCTAAAAAACTAGTGCGAAATCAAGCTAAAAATCACCGAATTCAGAACACGGAGTCGACGGATATTCATAAAACCGTTTACGTAGAGAAACCACATTTCGCGGCTAACTAGGTGAAACGAGACCTACTAGCCACGAGTTCTGACATCAAAATCCGAAATGCCAGGATTGTAGAGCTCGAAAAGTAGCGCGAAATAAAGCTAAAAATCACCGAATTCAGAACTTGGAGTCAACGGATATTCATAAAACAGTTTACGTAAAGAAACCACATTTCGCGGCTAACTAGGTGAAACGAGACCTACTAGCCACGAGTTCCGAAATCAAAATCCGAAACGCCAGGATTGTAGAGCACAAATAGTAGTACGAAATCAAGCTAAAAATCACCGAATTCAGAACTCGGAGTCAACGGATATTCATAAAACCGTTTACGTAAAGAAACCACATTTCGCGGCTAACTAGGTGAAATGACACCTACTAGCCACGAGTTCTGAAGTAAAAATCCGAAACGTCAGGATTGTAGAGCTCAAAAAGTAGTGCGAAATCAAGCTAAAAATCACCGAATTCAGAACACGGAGTCGACGAATATTCATAAAACAGTTTACGTAAAGAAACCACATTTCGCGGCTAACTAGGTGAAATGAGACCTACTAGCCACAAGTTCCGAAATCAAAATCCGAAACGCCAGGATTGTAGAGCACAAATAGTAGTACGAAATCAAGCTAAAAATCACCGAATTCAGAACTCGGAGTCAACGGATATTCATAAAACCGTTTACGTAAAGAAACCACATTTCGCGGCTAACAAGGTGAAACGAGACCTACTAGCCACGAGTTCTGAAATCAAAATCCGAAACGCCAGGGTTGTAGAGCTTGAAAAGTAGTGCGAAATCAAGCTAAAAATCACCGAATTCTGAACTCGGAGTCAACGGATATTCATAAAACCGTTTACGTAAAGAAACCACATTTCGCGGCTAACTAGGTGAAACGAGACCTACTAGCCACGAGTTCTGAAATCAAAATCCGAAATGCCAGGATTGTAGAGCTCGAAAAGTAGCGCGAAATCAAGCTAAAAATCACCGAATTCAGAACTTGGAGTCAACGGATATTCATAAAACCGTTTACGTAAAGAAACCACATTTCGCGGCTAACTAGGTGAAACGAGACCTACTAGCCACGAGTTCTGAAATCAAAATCCGAAACGCCAGGATTGTAGAGCTCTAAAAGTAGTGCGAAATCAAGCTAAAAATCACCGAATTCAGAACTCGGAGTCAACGGATATTCATAAAACCGTTTTCGTAAAGAAACCACATTTCGCGGCTAACTAGGTGAAACGAGACCTACTAGCCACGAGTTTTGAAATTAAAATCCGAAACCCCAGGATTGTAAAGCTCAAAAAGTAGTGCGAAATCAAGCTAAAAATCACTGAATTCAGAACTCGGAGTCAACGGATATTCATAAAGCCGTTTTCGTAAAGAAACCACATTTCGCGGCTAACTAGGTGAAACGAGACCTACTAGCCACGAGTTTTGAAATTAAAATCCGAAACGCCAGGATTGTAGAGCTCAAAAAGTAGTGCGAAATCAAGCTAAAAATCACCGAATTCAGAACACGGAGTCGACGGATATTCATAAAACCGTTTACGTAAAGAAACCACATTTCGCGGCTAACTAGGTGAAATGAGACCTACTAGCCACGAGTTCCGAAATCAAAATCCGAAACGCCAGTATTGTAGAGCACAAATAGTAGTACGAAATCAAGCTAAAAATCACCGAATTCAGAACTCGGAGTCAACGGATATTCATAAAACCGTTTACGTAAAGAAACCACATTTCGCGGCTAACTAGGTGAAACGAGACCTACTAGCCACGAGTTCTGAAATCAAAATCCAAAACGCCAGGGTTGTAGAGCTTGAAAAGTAGTGCGAAATCAAGCTAAAAATCACCGAATTCTGAACTCGGAGTCAACGGATATTCATAAAACCGTTTACGTAAAGAAACCACATTTCGCGGCTAACTGGGTGAAACGAGACCTACTAGCCACGAGTTCTGAAATCAAAATCCGAAACACCAGGATTGTAGAGTTCGAAAATTAGTGCGAAATCAAGCTAAAAATCACCGAATTCAGAACTCGGAGTCAACGGATATTCATAAAACCGTTTACGTAAAAAACCACATTTTGCGGATAACTAGGTGAAACGAGACCTACTAGCCACGAGTTTTGAAATTAAAATCCGAAACTCCAGGATTGTAGAGCTCGAAAATTAGTACGAAATCAAGCTAAAAATCACCGAATTCAGAACTCGGAGTCAACGGATATTCATAAAACCGTTTAGGTAAAGAAACCACATTTCGCGGCTAACTAGGTGAAACGACACCTACTAGCCACGAGTTCTGAAATAAAAATCCGAAACGTCAGGATTGTAGAGCTCAAAAAGTAGTGCGAAATCAAGCTAAAAATCACCGAATTCAGAACACGGAGTCGACGAATATTCATAAAACAGTTTACGTAAAGAAACCACATTTCGCGGCTAACTAGGTGAAACGAGACCTACTAGCCACGAGTTCCGAAATCAAAATCCGAAACGCCAGGATTGTAGAGCACAAATAGTAGTACGAAATCAAGCTAAAAATCACCGAATTCAGAACTCGGAGTCAACGGATATTCATAAAACCGTTTACGTAAAGAAACCACATTTCGCGGCTAACTAGGTGAAACGAGACCTACTAGCCACGACTTCTGAAATCAAAATCCGAAACGCCAGGGTTGTAGAGCTTGAAAAGTAGTGCGAAATCAAGCTAAAAATCACCGAATTCTGAACTCGGAGTCAACGGATATTCATAAAACCGTTTACGTAAAGAAACCACATTTCGCGGCTAACTAGGTGAAACGAGACCTACTAGCCACGAGTTCTGAAATCAAAATCCGAAATGCCAGGATTGTGGAGCTCGAAACGCGAAATCAAGCTAAAAATCACCGAATTCAGAACTTGGAGTCAACGGATATTCATAATACCGTTTACGTAAAGAAACCACATTTCGCGGCTAACTAGGTGAAACGAGACCTACTAGCCACGAGTTCTGAAATCAAAATCCGAAACGCCAGGATTGTAGAGCTCTAAAAGTAGTGCGAAATCAAGCTAAAAATCACCGAATTCAGAACTCGGAGTCAACGGATATTCATAAAACCGTTTTCGTAAAGAAACCACATTTCGCGGCTAACTAGGTGAAACGAGACCTACTAGCCACGAGTTTTGAAATTAAAATCCGAAACGCCAGGATTGTAGAGCTCGAAAAGTAGTGCGAAATCAAGCTAAAAATCACCGAATTCAGAACTCGGAGTCAACGGATATTCATAAAGCCGTTTTCGTAAAGAAACCACATTTCGCGGCTAACTAGGTGAAACGAGACCTACTAGCCACGAGTTTTGAAATTAAAATCCGAAACGCCAGGATTGTAGAGCTCAAAAAGTAGTGCGAAATCAAGCTAAAAATCACCGAATTCAGAACACGGAGTCGACGGATATTCATAAAACCGTTTACGTAAAGAAACCACATTTCGCGGCTAACTGGGTGAAACGAGACCTACTAGCCACGAGTTCCGAAATCAAAATCCGAAAGCCAGGATTGTAGAGCACAAATAGTAGTACGAAATCAAGCTAAAAATCACCGAATTCAGAACTCGGAGTCAACGGATATTCATAAAACCGTTTACGTAAAGAAACCACATTTCGCGGCTAACTAGGTGAAACGAGACCTACTAGCCACGAGTTCTGAAATCAAAATCCAAAATGCCAGGGTTGTAGAGCTTGAAAAGTAGTGCGAAATCAAGCTAAAAATCACCGAATTCTGAACTCGGAGTCAACGGATATTCATAAAACCGTTTACGTAAAGAAACCATATTTCGCGGCTAACTGGGTGAAACGAGACCTACTAGCCACGAGTTCTGAAATCAAAATCCGAAACGCCAGGATTGTAGAGCTCTAAAAGTAGTACGAAATCAAGCTAAAAATCACCGAATTCAGAACTCGGAGTCAATGGATATTCAAAAAACCATTTACGTAAAGAAACCACATTTCGCGGCTAACTAGGTGAAACGAGACCTACTAGCCACGAGTTCTGAAATAAAATTCCGAAACGTCAGGATTGTAGAGCTCAAAAAGTAGTACGAAATCAAGCTAAAAATCACCGAATTCAGAACACTGAGTCGACGGATATTCATAAAACCGTTTACGTAAAGAAACCACATTTCGCGGCTAACTAGGTGAAACGAGACCTACTAGCCACGAGTTCTGAAATCAAAATCCGAAATGTCAATCTTGTAGAGCTCAAAAAGTAGTGCGAAATCAAGCTAAAAATCACCGAATTCAGAACACGGAGTCGACGGATATTCATAAAACCGTTTACGTAAAGAAACCACATTTCGCGGCTAACTAGGTGAAAGGAGACCTACTAGCCACGAGTTCTGAAATCAAAATCCGAAACGCCAGGATTGTAGAGCTCGAAAATTAGTGCGAAATCAAGCTAAAAATCACCCAATTCAGAACTCGGAGTCAACGGATATTCATAAAACCGTTTACGTAAAGAAACCACATTTCGCGGCTAACTAGGTGAAACGAGACCTACTAGCCACGAGTTCTGAAATCAAAATCCGAAATGTCAGGATTTTAGAGCTCAAAAAGTAGTGCGAAATCAAGATAAAAATCACCGAATTCAGAACACGGAGTCGACGGATATTCATAAAACCGTTTACGTAAAGAAACCACATTTCGCGGCTAACTAGGTGAAACGAGACCTACTAGCCACGAGTTCTGAAATCAAAATCCGAAACATCAGGATTGTAGAGCTAAAAAACTAGTGCGAAATCAAGCTAAAAATCACCGAATTCAGAACACGGAGTCGACGGATATTCATAAAACCGTTTACGTAGAGAAACCACATTTCGCGGCTAACTAGGTGAAACGAGACCTACTAGCCACGAGTTCTGACATCAAAATCCGAAATGCCAGGATTGTAGAGCTCGAAAAGTAGTGCGAAATCAAGCTAAAAATCACCGAATTCAGAACTCGGAGTCGACGGATATTCATAAAACCGTTTACGTAAAGAAACCACATTTCGCGGCTAACTAGGTGAAACGAGACCTACTAGCCACGAGTTCCGAAATCAAAATCCGAAACGCCAGGATTGTAGAGCACAAATAGTAGTACGAAATCAAGCTAAAAATCGCCGAATTCAGAACTCGGAGTCAACGGATATTCATAAAACCGTTTACGTAAAGAAACCACATTTCGCGGCTAACTAAGTGAAACGAGACCTACTAGCCACGAGTTCTGAAATCAAAATCCGAAACGCCAGGGTTTTAGAGCTTGAAAAGTAGTGCGAAATCAAGCTAAAAATCACCGAATTCTGAACTCGGAGTCAACGGATATTCATAAAACCGTTTACGTAAAGAAACCACATTTCGCGGCTAACTAGGTGAAACGAGAACTACTAGCCACGAGTTCTGAAATCAAAATCCGAAACGCCAGGATTGTAGAGCTCGAAAAGTAGCGCGAAATAAAGCTAAAAATCACCGAATTCAGAACTTGGAGTCAACGGATATTCATAAAACAGTTTACGTAAAGAAACCACATTTTGCGGCTAACTAGGTGAAACGAGACCTACTAGCCACGAGTTCCGAAATCAAAATCCGAAACGCCAGGATTGTAGAGCACAAATAGTAGTACGAAATCAAGCTAAAAATCACCGAATTCAGAACTCGGAGTCAACGGATATTCATAAAACCGTTTACGTAAAGAAACCACATTTCGCGGCTAACTAGGTGAAACGACACCTACTAGCCACGAGTTCTGAAATAAAAATCCGAAACGTCAGGATTGTAGAGCTCAAAAAGTAGTGCGAAATCAAGCTAAAAATCACCGAATTCAGAACACGGAGTCGACGAATATTCATAAAACATTTTACGTAAAGAAACCACATTTCGCGGCTAACTAGGTGAAACGAGACCTACTAGCCACAAGTTCCGAAATCAAAATCCGAAACGCCAGGATTGTAGAGCACAAATAGTAGTACGAAATCAAGCTAAAAATCACCGAATTCAGAACTCGGAGTCAACGGATATTCATAAAACCGTTTACGTAAAGAAACCACATTTCGCGGCTAACTAGGTGAAACGAGACCTACTAGCCACGAGTTCTGAAATCAAAATCCGAAACGCCAGGGTTGTAGAGCTTGACAAGTAGTGCGAAATCAAGCTAAAAATCACCGAATTCTGAACTCGGAGTCAACGGATATTCATAAAACCGTTTACGTAAAGAAACCACATTTCGCGGCTAACTAGGTGAAACGAGACCTACTAGCCACGAGTTCTGAAATCAAAATCCGAAATGCCAGGATTGTAGAGCTCGAAAAGTAGCGCGAAATCAAGCTAAAAATCACCGAATTCAGAACTTGGAGTCAACGGATATTCATAAAACCGTTTACGTAAAGAAACCACATTTCGCGGCTAACTAGGTGAAACGAGACCTACTAGCCACGAGTTCTGAAATCAAAATCCGAAACGCCAGGATTGTAGAGCTCTAAAATTAGTGCGAAATCAAGCTAAAAATCACCGAATTCAGAACTCGGAGTCAACGGATATTCATAAAACCGTTTTCGTAAAGAAACCACATTTCGCGGCTTAACTAGGTGAAACGAGACCTACTAGCCACGAGTTTTGAAATTAAAATCCGAAACGCCAGGATTGTAGAGCTCAAAAAGTAGTGCGAAATCAAGCTAAAAATCACTGAATTCAGAACTCGGAGTCAACGGATATTCATAAAGCCGTTTTCGTAAAGAAACCACATTTCGCGGCTAACTAGGTGAAACGAGACCTACTAGCGACGAGTTTTGAAATTAAAATCCGAAACGCCAAGATTGTAGAGCTCAAAAAGTAGTGCGAAATCAAGCTAAAAATCACCGAATTCAGAACACGGAGTCGACGGATATTCATAAAACCGTTTACGTAAAGAAACCACATTTCGCGGCTAACTAGGTGAAACGAGACCTACTAGCCACGAGTTCCGAAATCAAAATCCGAAACGCCAGGATTGTAGAGCACAAATAGTAGTACGAAATCAAGCTAAAAATCACCGAATTCAGAACTCGGAGTCAACGGATATTCATAAAACCGTTTACGTAAAGAAACCACATTTCGCGGCTAACTAGGTGAAACGAGACCTACTAGCCACGAGTTCTGAAATCAAAATCCAAAACGCCAGGGTTGTAGAGCTTGAAAAGTAGTGCGAAATCAAGCTAAAAATCACCGAATTCTGAACTCGGAGTCAACGGATATTCATAAAACCGTTTACGTAAAGAAACCACATTTCGCGGCTAACTGGGTGAAACGAGACCTACTAGCCACGAGTTCTGAAATCAAAATCCGAAACACCAGGATTATAGAGTTCGAAAATTAGTGCGAAATCAAGCTAAAAATCACCGAATTCAGAACTCGGAGTCAACGGATATTCATAAAACCGTTTACGTAAAAAACCACATTTTGCGGATAACTAGGTGAAACGAGACCTACTAGCCACGAGTTTTGAAATTAAAATCCGAAACTCCAGGATTGTAGAGCTCGAAAATTAGTACGAAATCAAGCTAAAAATCACCGAATTCAGAACTCGGAGTCAACGGATATTCATAAAACAGTTTACGTAAAGAAACCACATTTCGCGGCTAACTAGGTGAAACGAGACCTACTAGCCACGAGTTCTGAAATCAAAATCCGAAATGCCAGGATTGTAGAGCTCGAAAAGTAGCGCGAAATCAAGCTAAAAATCACCGAATTCAGAACTTGGAGTCAACGGATATTCATAAAACCGTTTACGTAAAGAAACCACATTTCGCGGCTAACTAGGTGAAACGTGACCTACTAGCCACGAGTTCTGAAATCAAAATCCGAAACGCCAGGATTGTAGAGCTCTAAAAGTAGTGCGAAATCAAGCTAAAAATCACCGAATTCAGAACTCGGAGTCAACGGATATTCATAAAACCGTTTTCGTAAAGAAACCACATTTCGCGGCTAACTAGGTGAAACGAGACCTACTAGCCACGAGTTTTGAAATTAAAATCCGAAACGCCAGGATTGTAGAGCTCAAAAAGTAGTGCGAAATGAAGCTAAAAATCACTGAATTCAGAACTCGGAGTCAACGGATATTCATAAAGCCGTTTTCGTAAAGAAACCACATTTCGCGGCTAACTAGGTGAAACGAGACCTACTAGCCACGAGTTTTGAAATTAAAATCCGAAACGCCAGGATTGTAGAGCTCAAAAAGTAGTGCGAAATCAAGCTAAAAATCACCGAATTCAGAACACGGAGTCGACGGATATTCATAAAACCGTTTACGTAAAGAAACCACATTTCGCGGCTAACTAGGTGAAACGAGACCCACTAGCCACGAGTTCCGAAATCAAAATCCGAAACGCCAGGATTGTAGAGCACAAATAGTAGTACGAAATCAAGCTAAAAATCACCGAATTCAGAACTCGGAGTCAACGGATATTCATAAAACCGTTTACGTAAAGAAACCACATTTCGCGGCTAACTAGGTGAAACGAGACCTACTAGCCACGAGTTCTGAAATCAAAATCCAAAACGCCAGGGTTGTAGAGCTTGAAAAGTAGTGCGAAATCAAGCTAAAAATCACCGAATTCTGAACTCGGAGTCAACGGATATTCATAAAACCGTTTACGTAAAGAAACCACATTTCGCGGCTAACTGGGTGAAACGAGACCTACTAGCCACGAGTTCTGAAATCAAAATCCGAAACACCAGGATTGTAGAGTTCGAAAATTAGTGCGAAATCAAGCTAAAAATCACCGAATTCAGAACTCGGAGTCAACGGATATTCATAAAACCGTTTACGTAAAAAACCACATTTTGCGGATAACTAGGTGAAACGAGACCTACTAGCCACGAGTTTTGAAATTAAAATCCGAAACTCCAGGATTGTAGAGCTCGAAAATTAGTACGAAATCAAGCTAAAAATCACCGAATTCAGAACTCGGAGTCAACGGATATTCATAAAACCGTTTACGTAAAGAAACCACATTTCGCGGCTAACTAGGTGAAACGACACCTACTAGCCACGAGTTCTGAAATAAAAATCCGAAACGTCAGGATTGTAGAGCTCAAAAAGTAGTGCGAAATCAAGCTAAAAATCACCGAATTCAGAACACGGAGTCGACAAATATTCATAAAACAGTTTACGTAAAGAAACCACATTTCGCGGCTAACTAGGTGAAACGAGACCTACTAGCCACGAGTTCCGAAATCAAAATCCGAAATGCCAGGATTGTAGAGCACAAATAGTAGTACGAAATCAAGCTAAAAATCACCGAATTCAGAACTCGGAGTCAACGGATATTCATAAAACCGTTTACGTAAAGAAACCACATTTCGCGGCTAACTAGGTGAAACGAGACCTACTAGCCACGAGTTCTGAAATCAAAATCCGAAACGCGAGGGTTTTAGAGCTTGAAAAGTAGTGCGAAATCAAGCTAAAAATCACCGAATTCTGAACTCGGAGTCAACGGATATTCATAAAACCGTTTACGTAAAGAAACCACATTTCGCGGCTAACTAGGTGAAACGAGACCTACTAGCCACGAGTTCTGAAATCAAAATCCGAAATGCCAGGATTGTGGAGCTCGAAACGCGAAATCAAGCTAAAAATCACCGAATTCAGAACTTGGAGTCAACGGATATTCATAATACCGTTTACGTAAAGAAACCACATTTCGCGGCTAACTAGGTGAAACGAGACCTACTAGCCACGAGTTCTGAAATCAAAATCCGAAACGCCAGGATTGTAGAGCTCTAAAAGTAGTGCGAAATCAAGCTAAAAATCACCGAATTCAGAACTCGGAGTCAACGGATATTCATAAAACCGTTTTCGTAAAGAAACCACATTTCGCGGCTAACTAGGTGAAACGAGACCTACTAGCCACGAGTTTTGAAATTAAAATCCGAAACGCCAGGATTGTAGAGCTCGAAAAGTAGTGCGAAATCAAGCTAAAAATCACCGAATTCAGAACTCGGAGTCAACGGATATTCATAAAGCCGTTTTCGTAAAGAAACCACATTTCGCGGCTAACTAGGTGAAACGAGACCTACTAGCCACGAGTTTTGAAATTAAAACCCGAAACGCCAGGATTGTAGAGCTCAAAAAGTAGTGCGAAATCAAGCTAAAAATCACCGAATTCAGAACACGGAGTCGACGGATATTCATAAAACCGTTTACGTAAAGAAACCACATTTCGCGGCTAACTAGGTGAAACGAGACCTACTAGCCACGAGTTCCGAAATCAAAATCCGAAAGCCAGGATTGTAGAGCACAAATAGTAGTACGAAATCAAGCTAAAAATCACCGAATTCAGAACTCGGAGTCAACGGATATTCATAAAACCGTTTACGTAAAGAAACCACATTTCGCGGCTAACTAGGTGAAACGAGACCTACTAGCCACGAGTTCTGAAATCAAAATCCAAAATGCCAGGGTTGTAGAGCTTGAAAAGTACTGCGAAATCAAGCTAAAAATCACCGAATTCTGAACTCGGAGTCAACGGATATTCATAAAACCGTTTACGTAAAGAAACCACATTTCGCGGCTAACTGGGTGAAACGAGACCTACTAGCCACGAGTTCTGAAATCAAAATCCGAAATGCCAGGATTGTAGAGCTCGAAAAGTAGCGCGAAATCAAGCTAAAAATCACCGAATTCAGAACTTGGAGTCAACGGATATTCATAAAACCGTTTACGTAAAGAAACCACATTTCGCGGCTAACTAGGTGAAACGAGACCTACTAGCCACGAGTTCTGAAATCAAAATCCGAAACGCCAGGATTGTAGAGCTCTAAAAGTAGTGCGAAATCAAGCTAAAAATCACCGAATTCAGAACTCGGAGTCAACGGATATTCATAAAACCGTTTTCGTAAAGAAACCACATTTCGCGGCTAACTAGGTTAAACGAGACCTACTAGCCACGAGTTTTGAAATTAAAATCCAAAATGCCAGGATTGTAGAGCTCGAAAAGTAGTGCGAAATCAAGCTAAAAATCACCGAATTCAGAACTCGGAGTCAACGGATATTCATAAAACCGTTTACGTAAAGAAACCACATTTCGCGGCTAACTAGGTGAAACGAGACCTACAAGCCATGAGTTCCGAAATGAAAATCAGAAACCCCGGGATTGTAGAGCTCTAAAAGTAGTGCGAAATCAAGCTAAAAATCACCGAATTCAGAACACGGAGTCGACGGATATTCATAAAACCGTTTACGTAAAGAAACCACATTTCGCGGCTAACTAGGTGAAACGAGACCTACAAGCCACGAGTTCCGAAATGAAAATCAGAAAGCCCGGGATTGTAGAGCTCAAAAAGTAGGGCGAAATCAAGTTAAAAATCACCGAATTCTGAACTCCGAGTCAACGGATATTCATAAAACCGTTTACGTAAAGAAACCACATTTCGCGGCTAACTAAGTGAAATGAGACCTACTAGCCACGAGTTCTGAAATCAAAATCCGAAATGCCAGGATTGTAGAGCTCGAAAAGTAGTGCGAAATCAAGCTAAAAATCACCGAATTCAGAACTCGGAGTCAACGGATATTCATAAAACCGTTTACGTAAAGAAACCACATTTCGCGGCTAACTAGGTGAAACGAGATCTACTAGCCCCGAGTTCTGAAATCAAAATCCGAAATGCCAGGATTGTAGAGCTCGAAAAGTAGCGCAAAATCAAGCTAAAAATCACCGAATTCAGAACTCGGAGTCAACGGATATTCATAAAACCGTTTACGTAAAGAAACCACATTTCGCGGCTAACTAGGTGAAACGAGACCTACTAGCCAGGAGTTCTGAAATCAAAATCCGAAACGCAAGGATTGTAGAGCTCGAAAAGTAGCGCGAAATCAAGCTAAAATTCATCGAATTCAGAACTCGGAGTCAACGGATATTCATAAAACCGTTTACGTAAAGAAACCACATTTTGCGGCTAACTAGGTGAAACGAGACCTACTAGCTACGAGTTCTGAAATCAAAATCCGAAACACCAGGATTGTAGAGTTCGAAAATTAGTGCGAAATCAAGCTAAAAATCACCGAATTCAGAACTCGGAGTCAACGGATATTCATAAAACCGTTTACGTAAAAAACCACATTTCGCGGATAACTAGGTGAAACGTGACCTACTAGCCACGAGTTTTGAAATTAAAATCCGAAACTCCAGGATTGTAGAGCTCGAAAATTAGTACGAAATCAAGCTAAAAATCACCGAATTCAGAACTCGGAGTCAACGAATATTCATAAAACCGTTTACGTAAAGAAACCACATTTCGCGGCTAACTAGGTGAAACGACACCTACTAGCCACGAGTTCTGAAATAAAAATCGAAACATCAGGATTGTAGAGCTCAAAAAGTAGTGCGAAATAAAGCTAAAAATCACCGAATTCAGAACACGGAGTCGACGAATATTCATAAAACAGTTTACGTAAAGAAAACACATTTCGCGGCTAACTAGGTGAAACGAGACCTACTAGCCACGAGTTCCGAAATCAAAATCCGAAACGCCAGGATTGTAGAGCACAAATAGTAGTACGAAATCAAGCTAAAAATCACCGAATTCAGAACTCGGAGTCAACGGATATTCATAAAACCGTTTACGTAAGAAACCACATTTCGCGGCTAACTAGGTGAAACGAGACCTACAAGCCATGAGTTCCGAAATGAAAATCAGAAAACCCCGGATTGTAGAGCTCTAAAAGTAGTGCGAAATCAAGCTAAAAATCACCGAATTCAGAACACGGAGTCGACGGATATTCATAAAACCGTTTACGTAAGAAACCACATTCGCGGCTAACTAGGTGAAACGAGACCTACAAGCCACGAGTTCCGAAATGAAAATCAGAAAGCCCGGGATTGTAGAGCTCAAAAAGTAGGGCGAAATCAAGTTAAAAATCACCGAATTCTGAACTCCGAGTCAACGGATATTCATAAAACCGTTTACGTAAAGAAACCACATTTCGCGGCTAACTAAGTGAAATGAGACCTACTAGCCACGAGTTCTGAAATCAAAATCCGAAATGCCAGGATTGTAGAGCTCGAAAAGTAGTGCGAAATCAAGCTAAAAATCACCGAATTCAGAACTCGGAGCAACGGATATTCATAAAACCGTTTACGTAAAGAAACCACATTTCGCGGCTAACTAGGTGAAACGAGATCTACTAGCCCGAGTTCTGAAATCAAAATCCGAAATGCCAGGATTGTAGAGCTCGAAAAGTAGCGCAAAATCAAGCTAAAAATCACCGAATTCAGAACTCGGAGTCAACGGATATTCATAAAACCGTTTACGTAAAGAAACCACATTTCGCGGCTAACTAGGTGAAACGAGACCTACTAGCCACGAGTTCTGAAATCAAAATCCGAAACGCAAGGATTGTAGAGCTCGAAAAGTAGCGCGAAATCAAGCTAAAATTCACCGAATTCAGAACTCGGAGTCAACGGATATTCATAAAACCGTTTACGTAAAGAACCACATTTTGCGGCTAACTAGGTGAAACGAGACCTACTAGCCACGAGTTCTGAAATTAAAATCCGAAACGCCAGGATTGTAGAGCTCGAAAAGTAGTGCGAAATCAAGCTAAAAATCACCGAATTCAGAACTCGAAGTCAACGGATATTCATAAAACCGTTTACGTAAAGAAACCACATTTCGCGGCTAACTAGGTGAAACGAGACCTACTAGCCACGAGTTTTGAAATTAAAATCCGAAACGCCAGGATTGTAGAGCTTGAAAATTAGTACGAAATCAAGCTAAAAATCACCGAATTCAGAAATCGGAGTCATCGGATATTCATAAAACCGTTTACGTAAAGAAACCACATTTCGCGGCTAACTAGGTGAAACGAGACCTACTAGCCACGAGTTCTGAAATCAAAATCCGAAACACCAGGATTGTAGAGTTCGAAAATTAGTGCGAAATCAAGCTAAAAATCACCGAATTCAGAACTCGGAGTCAACGGATATTCATAAAAACCGTTTACGTAAAAAACCACATTTCGCGGATAACTAGGTGAAACGTGACCTACTAGCCACGAGTTTTGAAATTAAAATCCGAAACTCCAGGATTGTAGAGCTCGAAAATTAGTACGAAATCAAGCTAATCAAGCTAAAAA